>OX596034.1:13750567-16150567 GCA_951394065.1 Venusia cambrica
CCGGATCCGAAACAGCAGGTTTTCGACCCCCTCTTTATAAGGCGCTACGGGCTGGAAATCTCCCCACATTCGCCGTCTGTTCGGAGGTATTGTCTTCGGCTGGGCGGTGGATAGGGGAACTCACGATCCCGTTCTATTGGGCGTATAAAGTACAATAGGCCTAGTCGACCGGGATCGCGAAGTAGATGCACCGATGTGGTACTCATTGGTGGTGTGTATACTCGTCCTGATGCACCTACTAGTAAATAGGTACTAGCCATTGATCTGTGCCTACTAGTCTGATCGTCACTGTATCTGGTTTGGGAGGTAGGTAGGTGTATGTGGTCTAGTGGGTCAACCCACCAATTTTAGATCCAGAAGTCCGGGTTCGATCCCCAAGGGGTGTACAATATTGGGCTTGGTTTAGTTGGTGGTGAGACTTTGTTTAAGTCTCCTGCTTGGATACCACCATCTTACCTAGACATCCACTTATTTCACTCTTCCAAGTTCCCATAAGTTCGATTTTGCCCAAGTTTGTTTAATTCGTTGCATGAACTGTAGATTTTTACATCTGTTCCTGTAGGAAGTGGGGCGAGGTCTCATTACAATACAAAATACCTTTTCCAGCTGACGCCACGATCTCGCATTATCATTACCTTTTTTTTTTATTCTACGACGAGAGACTTTCCTTGTTCGGATTGTGTTTCTGGAGGGACGTGGGATGCGTTTTATCCGACTTTTATCTGTGGGAAAGTTTTCAAACATTTACACTGAAGAGCTAGAAGAGCTGAAGACTCGAATTATCGAGGAAACATCCGGCATACCTGATGAAATCTGCAGAAAACAGTCAAAAACATTAGATATGGACAGAAAAAGGCTCCATCAATGTACCTATTGCTGCTGAAGCTGATGTGGTACCTATTCAAACTGGGAATTTAAACAGATGTCGTAACGCGGGCCCTGTCATTAGACGTTTCCTCTTTTTCCAATGGAAAATTATGCAAGGTGAAACAGAATATGTGTACTAAGCAGTGGGGGGGCTTTTCGGACCAGGAAAAGTATTTGTTGTGGTGGGGAGATAATAGTGAATTCCCATTTTCAGTTTCCCATACAAATCTTTTCATTTTCTCAATGACAATAAATATTGACGACCCTATTCCTTTACCGCACTATGCATGTAGGTAGGTAGGTATCAGATTGTGCAATTGTCTGTGTCAAAGAGTATTAAGGACCGATTATTTTGTATTTTAGCTAACAGAATAACAGATAAAATTCTTATTGATTTGACAAATTAAACCTTCTAGTAATGGATTGTCTCATTAGCAGCCCAGGCTTTTCGACGATTTTCCTCTGTTAGTGAAAGCGCTTTTCGTTCTTTGTGATTGTGACCTTCTGCTATGTTGCCTCATCTGTCTAGAGCTGAGTTCATTGACGCGAGTTAAGAAACAGCTGATTTTAGGATAGTCTCAACTCAAAAAACCAGCTGTTGGTGTCAGAACTTTGATCTTGTTTTACCAAAAACTTTGAACCAAAATTCAAAAAGTCGTAAAACAAACGTTGTTCCACGAGTCGGGTCGGATAACCCCGTTTCGGCATAGTACAATGATTCTGTTATAGGTTGTAGTGCTTCTGAACAAGTCACGAGTCTATTTTTTATATATGTATTACTTCACGTACCTATCTACATTAAAGGTAAGCTGAAAACATAATAGCTGAAAAAAATCTCTATTAAAATATTTATTGAATTAGGTACGTTTCAAAATTTACAAGAGAAATATTGTGATACCTACAATGAATATTGACTTACGATTTATTTTAAATAGGTTACATGATCTACATGAAAGGTTAGCTAGTTTTATGATACCAATTCAAATTTGATTTTAATCATGAATTAATTGAAAAACTACAGGCGCACCGCATCACCGCACGCCCGCCTTTCAATCAGTAGCTCTGTGACCACTGTCGACGTCCGACGTGTGCTTGTCGTCCTCGCAGCGGTCAGACAACACCTACACTCAATATTTTTAATTAGGACGAATTTAAATAGGTAATTGGTTATGTGCCAGTAAAGGTACCATCATATGGTCACATTACCTACCTACATACCAGCAACGCGATCTCAGAATAAGAATTATCAAAAGGTTTTATTTACGATACGCATGCGTCACCTACAGCTTGCCGTTTTCTAATATCATAATCGTTTCTGCCGCGATTTTAGCTGCGTTGCGCGCCTTAACACGATTTGTCATAGTGAATACGGGCCCTGATCATACTCTTGTTATTCGTTTTTTTATACTTCCTCAAAACCGCGTTATTAGTTCTGCCCCACCCAGCAGACTTACCCTCGAACCCAATAACAATTCCAATTCAACATCAATCGCAATCTAATACTCATACAATATTGACTAAATGCCTCTTGAAAAACAATTTGATAGCATTGGATTGAAATCGGAATTGCGTTAATATTGGATTATGATTGTGTTAATACACTTCAAAATTTGGGCTTTTTATCAGTACACAGTGATTACAAATAGTTTAAAACATCAATCTAAACATATTTTCAAAAAAATTCAATATAAAAATCGTTGTTTTGACCAAATTTTATTATATATGGCGGCATGGATGTCCACCTTGCTTAGGGCATAGATAGATTGGACAATTCAATTCCAATCGCTATTAGTTCATACAATATCCACACAATATGAAATCAATTTGACGCTAGGTTCGCATTCAAGAGTGTTCACAAAAAAAGAAATGACACAAATTCAATACCGATCGATCGGAATCGTGTTCAAGGGATCAGCATAAATTGAACAGAACCAGCAGATCCAAGCATAAATTGAACAACTGGATCATATAAATAATTCATTAATATGATTCAACTTAGAATAGGTATAACCGCGTGAAATGAAAGTAATTGCCATGACCGAAATTGGCCAGGATGACATCGTCGAATATAAAAAAAAAAGTCGTACAATTTGTTAAGGTTGGATTCTTATAACAATGAAGAAATATATATGAGAATAGAAATGAATGAAGGGACTTAAACCTCTGTAGCTACTGGAAAACATTTATAAGTTGTCCTTAAGTTTTGGAGATACTTATTAAGACCTGGGAGGCTACCGGGCATTTCGCCGAAGTTCATTGTCATCCATTGATTTCATCTCCATCTTCATCAATCGATAAGTCTGCAATGGTACCGCCGTTCTTTATGAAGTTCGTCAATGTTAAGATGGGACTCCTAGCATACAATGGATTAGGGATTTCAATAAGAAACAAATATTAAATAAACGAAACGCAACGTTTTAATAAAAATGCGATCTACCATATTTTTTTAATTAGAATGTCATTTATTGATACTCTGTAGTACTTATTATTTTTAATTTCAAGGTATAAAATAGTAATTTTACCTCAAAACTAATTATTTTAATCATAAAACCGAAAATTGGTGTGTTATGCAAACGCAACGAAACGCAGAGGCCAATCAAAGAAGAAGAAGAAGAAGTTCTCAATGTGATGAGAGTTAGTAATAGAGATGGTGTATTAGGGTCATATTTTCGTATTATTTAATTGCTGGGATTATGTTATGATACCTATTATAATATAATAGTCAAATAATAGGTAGTGTTTCGACTGATTCCGATTCTGTATTCAACGCTACTTACGGCGTTTAATAGATATTCTATCAGGTATTCTCTTTGGGTAGGTATCCATAATCGGATAAAAGTATATTATGATACGTACATAATGTAAATGTAACGGTTATTAAAATTTTCTTCATCTTTTATGAGGCTTAGGACTGTGAACGAAAATTAAGATAAGTTGGCGTATTTAAAAAGTTAATTACCTATGTAGGTACCTACAATGATTATTTATTGCTATTATTCACACAAATTGACTCCTTAGCAGATGAATATAATCATTTGTTATTGTGACGTAAAAAGCTGTTGGTTTTCCCATCAATAATAAATAAATAAATAAATATCAATCACAGAGACTATTATTTACTCAAATTCACTCACTTCTAGACGAATATCATTCGCACAAATTCACTCATTACCAGACGAATATCAATCACAGAGACTATTATTCACTTAGATTCACTCACTACTAGACGAATATAATTCGCACAAATTCACTCATTAGCAGACGAATATCAATCACAGACTATTATTTACTAAAATTTACTCACTTCTACACAAATATCATTCATACAAATTCATTCATTAATAGACTAATATCAATCACAGAAACTATTCGTATTTACTCAGATTCATTCACTTCTAGACGCATATCAATCAAATAAATCATAGAATAACTATTCATCTCACCCTCGCTCGCATGAACGCTAGTAAGAACAGCGCTTCAGTACCTACGTACGAGAACACATAACACTAACGGCAGAACAGAGCGAAAATACTAAGCGCCATCACCGCCACCGCGGCGAAGTTCACGAAACGAATCTTGGATCAGGCTAATATTTAACTATTATAAAATAATATTATATCGAAGATTCCAATACCTATTACAAATATACATTGCTAATATTAGGTTACCTAACTATTATTAATTTATTAGTCACACCTCTAATGTGATGCGGTTTGTATTTGTAAACACAAAACAAAAACAAATATATGAGAAAATGTTCTAAATATTTATTTAGAGCGCTTTGTAGACACGAAAAGTAAGTAATTCTAATGAATTTATAAGTAAAATGTGCGTTAACTTAGTTTTCCACGTTTTACTGACGTCATGAGTGGTAATTTTTAGATATGCCGTCCCCTCGAATAGTTTCCCAAAGACGAGGAAATCTTGATGCAAACTGCGGCTCTTCGTTGGAGCGATTGTAGCATCCCGACAGGGTCGGGGACCACGAAGACTTCGCCCGAAATGGAGGGGTTGTACTTGCGTGAAGTGTTGGAATTAGTTTGTGGGTGTGTATTGCAGCAGCAATACAACAGCAGTAAGTGCACTGCTGTTTGTTCTACATCAAGCAGACCACCGCCATACATACTTATTTGGCAAATACAAGAATGGCTTGATGATTTTTTGTCTCCAACTTGTTCTAATAAGGTCCTATTATTTTCAGAAAGCCGATTACATATTGGAGCCCCCGGCTTTTTATAGCACCAAAGGAGGACTTGTTATAGCCTCCACTGCCTTAAGGAGTGGAGTTGGTGGTGAAGAGCAAATGGAACTGCTATGTTGAGAATGGCGGACAAATCATAGTGATTAGAATTAAATAAATAAAAAAGACATCTATGTTTACCACACTACCACAATTGGGAAATGCTTATCTAATAATAACCCTAATTTAACTTTTGTTTTAATCATAATATATTACCTTACATTTATGTATATTTACAGTTAGGTTTCTGAGGTTGTCGCCTCAGCAGCCTTGATCAGAAGAATTTGGCAGAGTGGCAGATTAGTATGTGTTAAATTGAGACAACCGCATATTCACTTAATTAGATTTTAGAATCAAATATGTAAATAAAACCTATATACCTTATACTTAATTGCTTATTATTTATATATAAAAAGATGGGTGTTTCATGACGAAGTGCCATACTTTCTGAGAGAAGCATAAATAATACCTAATAAATATTACAGGACTATTTCATGCTGTGTGAAATAAATGTCCTGTAATATTTATTTCCATCATGCCTAAACCAAGCAAAGCTTTTAATAAGACAACTAGATTTCGGAAATAATACTGTACAGGGCTTTGAATTTTATATTTATAGATAATAATTTATTGGGCTCTGCCTGAGATGTGTGTTCACAACCTTTATTTTTGGAGCCCAATCTATAGCGACCTCTGTTGTCTGTTGTCGACATGTGTTTTTGGTAATTAATACCAAAAACACAACTAGATGTCGCTGCAAATTTTGACCGAATTCTAGATCGCGCTATCGTTGCGTTTTGAACATTTCATGGTACTCATGAGTTGCTAGTTAAATCGTCACATCTAAATACTTACCAAATTTTTGAAAAGTGATACCAAGGGTATCATTTAGAAACGCTTATATTATTAAAGAGGAAATATTAGTACCTAGCCTTCCTACTTTACGTTTGCTCAATACTAACTATACTACAATAAACTAACTATAGTTGAGTTGAGTCCGATGATCACATTTTTAATTTCTATGTAATGGATTCTTGATATTGATTGTTTTTTTTCTAAATTAATTCTAAATGTGCAATAAATATGAAAATTTCGAAAAATACCTGTAGTGCTATTTATGAACGGCTTGGAGTTAATTCTGAACGTAATGGGCCCTATTTATGAACTAAGAAAATGAAAACAAAAATCAATCTTAAGCTTGTGGAATAAAGTGGACCCCACTTGATTTGTATTTTTTTCCCGTATGATAAAATGAATATACCCGAAGCCCGACAATGTATCACGACAATTGAAATATTGAAAAAACATGTGTTCATCTATATCTATCTATCTATATTTATAATATATATCTATATACTTAAAATTAAAATCATAGACAAGCTGTGTCTGTACATTTAATATTAAAAAAAATATTTGATGCTACCTACTCAAAACAAGCAGCTGAGCATAAAAATACAGTTTTTAGAATTTTTGTCTGTTTGTCTGTTTATTTGTGCACGCGTATATCCGGAACGGCTTATCCGATTTGGATGTGATTTTCAATAATGTGTTCTTTATGGTTCAGGGCAGGATTTGACCGATTCGATTCGGTTTTTTTAAGAAATATAGGAGGAGGGGTACCACGACATCTTTTAGCGTTCTGGTTTTGATATTACTTACTTTACTTTTGTCGTGTAGAAAAAAACGAGACAAAAGACGTTGTGGTTAGGCCCCTGAACCTACAGAATTTGGATGAGGAGTGGCACACATTAAAACTGGTTTTAATAGCGCCTACTTTATACTCCCGATAGTTTCATCTGTGTTAGGTACAACAGCACGACTGGATAAGAACCCAGTACCTCCGGCAGGTGTATAACTTAGCCACACATCTCTCGTTGAACTACTAAAACCTATGTAAGATAATCGCAAATGTTTTTATAAAATGCGGTAAGGGTATCTATCAAGGTAGAGTATAAGAATAGTAGACGCCCCTTGTAAAAGGGCTCGTCCGAAGAATTACTGTGTGCATTACTCCAGCAGGAAAGTATCTTCTAGAACGAATTGAGTTCAACACATACACAGAGCGATATATGCTGTATTAGTGCGCCACGTATGAAATTAGTGCATGTTACCGTTTTGGAATAAAATGCGAAAAACGTTTCCTGCTGGAGCAACGTTCTTCCAGCAGGAAGATTCTAAACGAATGACTGTAGCCATAAGTGACATATATGGGCAGATAGCTTACATTTGTGCATAAAAGTGCGCGAAAAATGGAATTAGTGGGCCTTAAGGTTTTTGAGATATTTCATTTCCTGCTAGGGGAACGTTTTGCAGAAGCGTGTTTCTCGGAAACCATTATATGTGTACCCGTAAGATATACATACATGAGTACCTAGCTCTTCATTTGTGCGTATTTGTGACTTATTAATATTATCAAAAATATATACCGTTTTTAAGTAATACGTGTATCAAAAGTGTCTAGCTCTTAAATGGGCAAACATACAAGTTCATTGTAAACGGTATTCGGTTCTTGTTGTTATTCTATGCAACCATATAAAACTTCAGGAATGCACATACTAGCGTTTTTGAATAATTTAGCATTGATCAAAACTTTTAATGTCATAAGTTTGACGTCAAAATGCAAGAAACCCTTTCAACCCACGATTGTGAGTTTATACCTTCGAATTATAGCGGTTATTGAAAATTGTATCTTGAAAATTCGATTGACCCCAAAAAGCGACGAGTTCATACATATAGATGACTTTACAATGTTAAGCTGAAGATGTTGTTTGTACATTCGCGTTCATAACGTTTATCGGTAATCGTGCTAGGTATACCTACCTAATAGGTATATTCTACTTACTTTTTACTCGACTACGGCGAATCAAAAAGGAGGGTTATGTGTTTGACCGGTATGTATACATAAGTAACATACATACATACGTATGTATGTTAATCTGTTCCCTCATAACTTCTAAACTAGGTACTTGTCACAATTTAACAAGTGAGGTTTTGTTAGAAGCGTCTTGTTTGTCCAAGGACGTCACATTAAATTGAATATGGCGTCATATTCTAGCCTCTAGAATATGGCACCTCTAGAGGACATAGAGTCATGAACTAAAAAAAACTATGTTTATCGATGCCGACTGGCTATCTTACCTCTGAATGCCGGAACACAACAATTCCTGAATTGTTATTATGGTGACAGAATTAGGAAAGATGGTAGCTAGCCAGGCGGACTTTAATAAAGTCCTACCACCAACCAAACCAAGCACAATATATTGTACTCCCCATGGGAATCGGACCTCTGGATCTGAAATCGGTGGCTTGAACCAGTAGACCACAGAGGCAGTTAAAAGGTTCCTTTTCTTTAGCACCTTTCTTGCTTTAATCACTTTCTAAAATGGTAGAAATTTGACACAAACTACGTTAAAAAAATCATAACGTAGTGCGAATATTTTTTTACGCGTGCTACACACTCGACCCGAATAACATAATCTATTCAATAATGTTATTCTTTTTACCCGACTGCCTTCCGAGACAGTCGGGTAAAAAGACATCTTATACTTAGTACACTCCTTTAGTTACTTGATCTGAGAGTACACTTGGAACTTTCCATAACTTTTGTTCTTGAGTGTACTCAGGCACAATACATTCAAACCGGTTCGTAAGCAAAGTTAAGAAGGTCATCAATATGTATGAATTCATTCGAATTTGGTTGAATAACCTATATGCAGGCGTTGTTTCAGTAATTCGGTTATATCTACCTTAATACGAGACGTGTAAAAATGAAATTTTCAAGATATAATTTTCAATAACCGCTCTAATTCTAATCTAATCACAGATCTGTACACACTCGGACAAAAATCACTTTAATAATCTTAGATATTTTAAAAGCAAACGTAAAAAAAAGGATTTAAGTACCTATTCTATTCGTAATCTCGATCCCATACAAGCTATTATGCTGAGTCTGGGGCTAGATGGCGCTGTGTGAAATTAATGTCCTGTATTTATTTACCTACACCTACGTAAATGTCAATTCAAAATTCAAGGTGAATCCTCCAGGTCAGGAGTGCGCAGAAATATAATGATTTAATCACCTCTGTGGTCTAGTGGTTCACCTTCCGGTGTCAGATCCCCCTGGATCTGTTTGATCCCAAGGGGAGTACAAAAGGTACCTATTGTTCTTGGTTTGGTTGGTGGTAGGACTTTGTTTAAGTCCGCCTGGCTACCTACCATCTTCATCACCATCTTTCTAAATTCTGTCGCCATAAAAACGATCCTAAAATTGTTGTGTTCCGGCATTTAGAGGTAAAATAGTCAGTTCCTCAGTTTGTTGAGGATTCCAGGTGAAGTGCGCTTCCACCTTCGGCCTTATCGTAACTTGAAAACCAGGTGCGAAGAAGGTCAAGCAGCTCCCCAACAAATTAAACATTTATATTCGAATGAAGAGTTTAAGAACTACAGCATCAACTTGTAAATTGTCATCAACGTTTTGCATTAGCATATAAGCAAAATTAAGAAGTTTCTAGTGTGTTAACATAACACGCGTCACGCCGTAAACGTCTTCATAACCACGCTAATCTCCGAAAGTACCGAACCGATTTCAATGAGGTTGTCAATAGAAGATTGTGTAATACTTGGGTTAACATCATTCGTAAAATTTATCAAAATCCATTGAAAAATAAAAAAGATATGCATGTATGTATAAAGTCAACACCACTTTTTATGTTTATATTTTTTCGGAAAATCGATGATTCTGCCCTAAGCCATACACAACACACATCATTGAAATCACACCCAAATCGGTGAAGCCGTTCCAAAAATACGCGTGAACAAACAACAGACAAACAGACAAAAAATCTAAAAACTGTATTTTCATGCTTAGCTACCCGTCTTTACTAGGTAGCACCAATTTTTATTTGAAAATATTAAATGTACAGACACAGCTTTTCTAAGATTTTTATTATAAGTACGAAAATCTTATCGTCAAAACTGTAACACATATAAAGTTAAAACTTGGTTTGATTATAGACTTATGATTAGCCAAGCGTGAGTCGGATAAACAATAAGGAACGAAATGCAAAAAACCCGAATTTTACGCATTTTTATTTTATTTTATATTTTAAATCTGGGTCGGAACCCTCGGTAAGTGTATCCAACTCGAACTTGGCCAAGCCTAAGGTCAAAAGGTAAAGTCTATAATAATTAGACTAATATTTGATTTTAACAGCATCAGGTGGCAATACTTACCCTATTTAAGCGGAAACATTGGCTTTAAACTTATTTTTAACTTATTGTAACGCACTGCCATAGATTTTTTTTATATTATACTGCAGCTATACTGCTATTAAGTATAATGAGTATCAAATGAAAGGTATCATGCCGATTCTAAATGTATATAGAATGTTAAAATATAACATTCTATACATATTTACCGGCCGTGTATGTACACGCCGTTGTAAAACAATTAAGTTGACGTTTGACGTTTTGCGACTGCAAAACGTCAAACCCGACTGGGTTTTAGTTTTTCAACTTTCAACCTGTTAAATAACCTGTGCCGCACTATAAGATAGAGATGTCTTGGTACTCAATATGACTCCTGGACAAAAAACTGCAACGCCTATTGATTATTCGAATTGAATTAACACTATACTGTACACAATAATTATATCGATCAATACTAACATTAGGTGACAAATTGAGACAGACAGATTCAGATACACATTTCATGGAGTCGGAAAAGATAGAAGATTAGATTATAGGTAGTCTAGACAAAATCCCTTCAGGAACACAAAGTTGAATTCCTAAAATGATGAGTTTGCAAAACGTCGAATTAGCAGAAAGTTGAATTCCTAAAATGTTGAGTTTGCAAAAAGTTTAAATCGCAGCATGTCGAATCCTAAAATGATGAAATTTGAATGTTCATGTAGATTGTGACACTCCTACACTATTTGACGCGTATGCTTAATATGCCGGTAATATGCCATAAAACGCGTATTACCAGTTACGCAAAAGACCTCATGCGTAAATTACCTGAAATTCTTTCGCAAAAGACCTGATACACATGTGGCCTCAACGTCTTTCGCTAAAGGCCTACTAATAAAAAAAGATATAAGTACTACTGATAGGTAAATGGCGAGAATAGCATTAAACTTACCAAATTTATTTGCTCCCAGCAAATAAATTTAAATAATACTGGAAAGACAAATAACCCAAAAACAAGATATTAAATTATGTAATATGCGATATACAGAATTCAGTGTTTTTATTTAAATAATAAAATACGGTTCAATGTATTTGTTCCTGCCAGTAGGACTAGTAGGAAAAAGGACAATAACAGGTAATTTACGTCTCTGACGGTATGGCTTTTCTATTCCTATGAAATTGAACGTTCATGTTTGTCAACACATTTTTATACTATATGGTATGTAGTCGGCTCATGGGGTTATATATTAAAATATAAAAAAGGATAGGTACTTATATCAAAACATCCTCACCCTAGGAGCAGCTTACAATGAAATTAAACTTTTTTTTCCTAGCTATGTTTTAATAACCAAGTTTCAATTTAATGAAATTAATTTTCTTAAGGAAAACTATTGGCGATATTCCTGAAGGCGAAAAAGGTTGCAGCAGCGTGGGCATGAAACTTTCGGTTCGTAAATACCGTACAATTATACATAACTTTAGTGATTGATAAAACTATTTGATCCAGCCAACATGGTAATTCAACTTTTAAAGAATTCAACATTTTGCGAAACAAAAATTAATCAACATTCTGGGAAATTATAAATTTTGGGATTTCATCTTTATGAGAATTCAACTTTCTGTTCCTGAAGGACAAAATCATATTCTGGCATACCTGACTATTGAGTTGTATTGTTTCTTGTTAAATTTAAACCTTTTATTAGCCTTCTGTGTAAAAACAGGTTATTGTCATTTACTGGCATACATACAATTATATTAGGTCCTTACATATGAAATTGGCGTTTTGTCGTACTGTCCACTTTGATCTTAAATATCTCCTCTTTGGTAAGGAATTCCAAATTCAAATTTAAACAGCTATTTACTCATGCATTTGTGTTTCGAAAACCGTAATTCATTTGTTTTTTTCTCTTTTGTTTTTTTTTTCTGCGTCACTCATTTCACAAAATGGAAAACTTAAAATATCGCATTATTTACGAGTACGAGTTCCACCGTGGCACCAGTGCTGCAGAAACGGCTCGAAGGATTAATGATGTGTATGGTGGTGGTGTCGCAAAAGAAAAACGGTGCGTTTTGGTTTCAACGCTTTCGTTCTGGAAATTTCGACCTGCAGAACAAGCCCCGTGGACGGCCGGAGACCAAGGTCGATAATGATGAATTGAAGGCTATTGTGGAAGCAGATCCATCGCAAACCACATCACAGTTAGCTGCAGGCTGCGGTGTTAGTGACAAAACCGTTTTAATCCACTTGAAGCAAATTGGGAAGGTGAAAAAGCTTGAAAGGTGGGTACCTCATGAATTGAGTGAAGCAAACCGACAAACGCGCGTCGACTGCTGCGTAACATTACTCAACCGGCACAATAATGAAGAAATTTTAAATCGGATCATTACATGAGATGAAAAGTGGATCCTGTACGATAATCGTAAACGCTCATCGCAATGGCTGAACCCTGGTGAACCAGCAAAATCTTGCCCCAAGCGAAAATTGACTCAAAAAAAGTTACTTGTAAGCGTTTGGTGGACTAGTGCCGGTGTCGTACACTATAGCTTTCTTAAATCTGGTCAGACAATTACGGCTGATGTCTATTGTCAGCAACTGCAAACCATGATGGAAAAGCTCGCTGTTAAACAACCGAGACTTTTCAATCGCTCTACGCCACTGCTGCTTCAAGACAACGCTAGACCACACACGGCCCAACAGACGACTACCAAATTAGAGGAGCTTCAATTGGAATGTCTAAGACGGATGTCTTAGACATTCCAATACCGTACTCTACCGTACTCTCCGGACTTTGCTCCAACAGATTACCATTTTTTTCGAAATTTGGATAACTTCTTGCAAGGAAAAAATTCAATTCCGATGAGGCAGTCCAAACCGCTTTCAAAGATTTCATTGATTCCCGTCCGAATGGTTTTTTTAGTAAAGGGATCAATGAACTACCTATAAGATGGCAAAAGTGTATATATTTTAATATGAAAAAATTGCCTTTATGTTCCTCCCATACAAAACGCCAATTTCATATGTAAGGACCTAATATATAACGAAGTATTGTGTTTCCTGTTCTTTTACCCATTCATTAAAACATTATTTACATAGGTATAGGTATTCCGTGTTAATATATATACATAAATATAATCTTTTTATTTCTTACACAAATCCGGTCATTTACACAATTGATTACAACCGATATTTTCTAGTTTCCAATAACATATGAAAACCATATCTGCACTGTAAAACAATTACACCTTTACTTATTTTAACTTATGTATTCATAAATATCACTGGCATTTATTAAAAATTTCGTTGCCATCATATTAAATTATCTCCCTACGATTCACAATGATAAAACAAACATGACCGGCCTAGACTTCTTCCATTACCTCCCCGGTATTGCCACCTCATCAGCACGCGGTTCGCGACAGTACATGCTACTACTATGCTACTAATAAGTCTCACAGAAAGTCCACCGCAATCTACGCCCATACCAGCATAACCTCGACTACGCTACGGCGACCAACGCCGTCTAGGTCCCCGAGATTTGGCAGGTCTGTGCAACGCATCCACTACCCTCTGAGTCCGTGAAACACGAGCGCCTTCCTAATCACCCTCCAGGGTATGAAGTTAAACCCATTGACGCCTTTCCACTGGACAGGGCCTACGAAAGCGTGCAGACTCAAAGAATCGCCCCGCCTCCACTGTCGAACGGGTACGTCAGAAACCAAATGCACGTAACGGTCGGCAGTTATTATTTTAAATAACTTGCTATCATCCAGCAGGCAGAAATGAAACCGCCTGCCGTCCTTTATCAAGAGAACCAACCTCGCCTTCTGCCATCTATTGAAAACGCTGCTACGAATGCATTCGTCGACACGCAATCAGCCTGTCCCCCAAACCACCACCAAGAATGCCATGTGGACCGGGCGCTGTTACTCCGTTACCCCCAACTTTTCGGACTATGAGTCCGATGGTGTCTGGGGGCAGTAGGGACAGCCTGGGGGCCTGGAGCCTATGAAACCGCGCAGCATTTCGATCACACTCCCTACCCTACATCATGAGTCCAGGGGTTCCGTCAGCGGAGCGACCTATAGTCTGCCATTACACAATTAACATAGTGCATATAATTACGTTTTAAACCGAAAACAATAAATTATCTAGATTACCTTCTTACTAAAATCAATTAATTGGTTACAGATAAGTGCAGGAGAATGATGCTTAAGGCTATGTGAAAATCACACCTAACTAAACTCATAGGATTCCCGAGCTCTTATCAACTATTTACGTGAGTACCACCGGCCATTGTATATGATATATTATCAACAATTAATAAGCTAGCTTATTCAATGGATTCAAGGCATAACTAGGTCAACATATTGTTGAAAACTACTTCGAAATAGTACTGGGTAGTCCAGACACTACAGGTAACAGAGTGCCTAGTGCGAGTTGCAGTCGATTCGCGTTTGCTCACCGTGAATGGTGAATAGGTATTATTTTTCATACAAAACGTCAATCGCGTTCGAGCCGGTATTGAGCAAGCATAAAACCCGCACTTGACACATTCCTAGGCTATCTAGTACGATCCTACCTAAAATGCATTGAATTAGCTTATTTTAGAATTAAATACTTTAATTTATTAAGAATTATTGAATCATTATAATAACGACAGATCTACGTGTCTACTAATAAACATTTTTATATTTTATAACATTTTTGCATCCTTACCATCACACCCTACCAATATTGTTACGTATCATTAACTTCGTACCTATTCAATCTTGTGCGTACATAAACTCTTATATCTATATATTTTTTTAATAAGACTTTTTGCTAATTTACCTAATTTTCATCTAACAAAGTTCTCAGTTTCTCAATAAGTGAATTAACGTATAATTATTATAAGGAACAAATGTCTTAAGTCATAAACCGTATTGGAGAAAGGACGGAGCATTCTATTTCTTCTGGCACAGAAAACATGAACATCAATGCAGGACACAAAGGTGCTTAGAAATCGGCGATATTATTAAATCGCCATTCAATAATTTAATATTAAGTCAAGTCCCATTGATGCCTTCAGAGAATCAGGCGTAACTGTGTATCGGTCAACTTCCAACTTTTAATGAAGTATAATATGGTCGGTAGTTTCCTTGTTGCTAGTGGGATAGCGAGTTATAGTTGATACCTTAAGGTATCATTAGATCATGAGATCTATGCCTCCCGGATCGGCACCAGATGGCGGAGAGACAGCCGCCAGCGAACACCAGCTGTGAGATAGCGCGGCGGGCGGCGGCGCGTCGCCACGCGCGCGGCTCGGGCTCTGTGCCCTACGTGTCTGTACCTGCAACCAATTACAATTCACTTTATACGAAAAGTCTTTACTGGAACCCAGTAACGGACTTACGATGTAGGACCTACTTTGAGCTACGAAAAATCTTTACCAGAACCATGTAATGGTCTACTGTACGATGTAGGATCTATTTTAAGCTTAGACAAGTCTTTACGAGAACCGTGAAATGGACTACTGTACGATGTAGGACCTACTTTGAGCTACGAAAAATCTTTACCAGAACCGTGTAATGGACTACTGTACGATGCAGGACCTACTTTGAGCTACGACAAGTCTTAAACAGAACCATGTAATGGTCTACTGTACGATGTAGGACCTACATTGAGCTTTGACAAGACTTTAGCAGAACCATGTAATGGACTACTGTACGATGCAGGACCTACTTTGAGCTACGACAAGACTTTAACAGAACCATGTAATAGTTTACTGTACGATGCAGGACCTACATTGAGCTTTGAGAAGACTTTAGCAGAACCATGTAATGGACTACTGTACGATGCAGGACCTACTTTGAGCTACGACAAGACTTTAACAAAACCATGTAATGGTTTACTGTACGATGCAGGACCTACATTGAGCTATGAGAAGACTTTAGCAGAACCATGTAATGGACTACTATACAATGCAGGACCTACTTTGAGCTACGACAAGACTTTAACAAAACCATGTAATGGTTTACTGTACGATGCAGGACCTACACTGAGCTTTGAGAAGACTTTAGCAGAACCATGTAATGGACTACTGTACGATGCAGGACCTACTTTGAGCTACGACAAGACTTTAACAAAACCATGTAATGGTTTACTGTACGATGCAGGACCTACATTGAGCTTTGAGAAGACTTTAGCAGAACCATGTAATGGACTACTGTACGATGCAGGACCTACTTTGAGCTACGACAAGACTTTAACAAAACCATGTAATGGTTTACTGTACGATACAGGACCTACACTGAGCTTTGAGAAGACTTTAGCAGAACCATGTAAGGGTCTACTGTACGATGTAGGACCTACATTGAGCTTTGACAAGGCTTTAGCAGAACCATGTAATGGACTACTGTACGATGCAGGACCTACTTTGAGCTTTGACAAGACTTTAACAGAACCATGTAATGGTCTACTGTACGATGCAGGACCTACATTGAGCTTTGACAAGACTTTAGCAGAACCATGTAATGGACTACTGTATGATGCAGGACCTACATTGAGCTTTGACAAGACTTAAGCAGAACCATGTAATGGTCTACTGTACGATGCAGGACCTACATTGAGCTTTGACAAGACTTTAGCAGAACCATGTAATGGACTACTGTACGAT
The DNA here is from genome assembly GCA_951394065.1 of Venusia cambrica. Taxonomy (NCBI): domain Eukaryota; kingdom Metazoa; phylum Arthropoda; class Insecta; order Lepidoptera; family Geometridae; genus Venusia; species Venusia cambrica. Next base: position 13,767,518 of record OX596034.1, read on the forward strand.
GCAGGACCTACTTTGAGCTTTGACAAGACTTTAACAGAACCATGTAATGGTCTACTGTACGATGCAGGACCTACTTTGAGCTACGACAAGTCTTTAGCAGAACCATGTAATGGTCTACTGTACGATGCAGGACCTACATTGAGCTTTGACAAGACTTTAGCAGAACCATGTAATGAACTACTGTACGATGCAGGACCTACTTTGATCTACGACAAGTCTTTAGCAGAACCATTTAACGGTCTACTGTACGATGCAGGACCTACTTTGAGCTACGACAAGTCTTTAGCAGAACCATGTAATGGTCTACTGTACGATGCAGGACCTACATTGAGCTTTGACAAGACTTTAGCAGAACCATGTAATGAACTACTGTACGATGCAGGACCTACTTTGATCTACGACAAGTCTTTAGCAGAACCATTTAACGGTCTACTGTACGATGCAGGACCTACATTGAGCTTTGACAAGACTTTAGCAGAACCATGTAATGGACTACTGTACGATGCAGGACCTACATTGAGCTTTGACAAGACTTAAGCAGAACGATTTAACGGTCTACTGTACGATGCAGGACCTACTTTGAGCTACGACAAGTCTTTAGCAGAACCATGTAATGGTCTACTGTACGATGCAGGACCTACATTGAGCTTTGACAAGACTTTAGCAGAACCATGTAATGAACTACTGTATGATGCAGGACCTACTTTGAGCTACGACAAGTCTTTAGCAGAACCATGTAATGGTCTACTGTACGATGCAGGACCTACATTGAGCTTTGACAAGACTTTAGCAGAACCATATAATGGACTACTGTACGATGCAGGACCTACATTGAGCTTTGACAAGACTTAAGCAGAACCATGTAATGGTCTACTGTACGATGCAGGACCTACATTGAGCTTTGACAAGACTTTAGCAGAACCATGTAATGGACTACTGTACGATGCAGGACCTACTTTGAGCTTTGACAAGACTTTAGCAGAACCATGTAATGGACTACTGTACGATGCAGGACCTACATTGAGCTTTGACAAGACTTAAGCAGAACCATGTAATGGTCTACTGTACGATGCAGGACCTACATTGAGCTTTGACAAGACTTTAGCAGAACCATGTAATGGACTACTGTACGATGCAGGACCTACTTTGAGCTTTGACAAGACTTTAACAGAACCATGTAATGGTCTACTGTACAATGCAGGACCTACTTTGAGCTACGACTAGTCTTTAGCAGAACCATGTAATGGTCTACTGTACGATGCAGGACCTACATTGAGCTTTGACAAGACTTTAGCAGAACCATGTAATGAACTACTGTACGATGCAGGACCTACTTTGATCTACGACAAGTCTTTAGCAGAACCATTTAACGGTCTACTGTACGATGCAGGACCTACTTTGAGCTACGACAAGTCTTTAGCAGAACCATGTAATGGTCTACTGTACGATGCAGGACCTACATTGAGCTTTGACAAGACTTTAGCAGAACCATGTAATGAACTACTGTACGATGCAGGACCTACTTTGATCTACGACAAGTCTTTAGCAGAACCATTTAACGGTCTACTGTACGATGCAGGACCTACATTGAGCTTTGACAAGACTTTAGCAGAACCATGTAATGGACTACTGTACGATGCAGGACCTACATTGAGCTTTGACAAGACTTAAGCAGAACCATTTAACGGTCTACTGTACGATGCAGGACCTACATTGAGCTTTGACAAGACTTTAGCAGAACCATGTAATGGACTACTGTACGATGCAGGACCTACATTGAGCTTTGACAAGACTTTAGCAGAACCATGTAATGAACTACTGTATGATGCAGGACCTACTTTGAGCTACGACAAGTCTTTAGCAGAACCATGTAATGGTCTACTGTACGATGCAGGACCTACATTGAGCTTTGACAAGACTTTAGCAGAACCATGTAATGAACTACTGTACTATGCAGGACCTACTTTGATCTACGACAAGTCTTTAGCAGAACCATTTAACGGTCTACTGTACGATGCAGGACCTACTTTGAGCTACGACAAGTCTATACCGGAATCATGATTATAATGGACTACTAGGTAGTGTGATTATGAACTTCCTCTTTCACAGTCAAGCAAATATAACAATAAGGAAGTATAAAGTTGGCGCTGGGTAGCGCACTTCCTGTTTCTAGTAAGTAAACAGTCGAACCTTAGCAGCTATGTAGTGTGACATTTATGCTAGGTAGTGAGAGCTATGAGCCTGCGGCGCCGCAGCCTCTTTCCGCATCGGCGCCAGAAGGCGGACAGGCAATAGATGCCGCTAGCGAACACGAGCAGTAAGACAGCTTGGCGGGCGGCGGAGGGCGTTGCGGCGTCGGGCAAGCCCCGCGATGGCGCAGCCCCGGCGCCTCGCCATGCGCGCGGCGCGGGCTCTGTGCCCTCCGTATCCGGTGCACCTGTAACCAATCACAATTCACTTTGAGCTACGACAAGTCTTACCAGAACCCTGTAACGGACTACTGTACGATGTAGGACCCACTTTGAGCTACAACAAGTCTTTGATAGAACCCTTTAATGGACTACTGTACGATGTACGACCCACTTTGAGCTAAAACAAGTCTTTAATAAAACCCTGTAACGGACTACTGTACCATGTACGGCCCACTTTGCGCTACAGCAAGTCTTTAATAGAACCCTTTAATGGATGACTACTGCACGATGTAGGACCCACTTTGAGCTACGACAAGTTTTTACTAGAGCCCTTTTATGGATTACTGTACGATGTAGGACGCACTTTGAGCTACGAAATGTCTTACTAGACTCCTATAACGGACTACAGTACGCAACCACCACAATACCGTCGGTCCAACGACTGGGGGAACTTCCCATACTACGAAAATGATATTGGGTTTTCAGAGGTTTACTCTACGAGCGCACATTGCGAGTGTTGAGCCCCGTATAGGAAATGACCTACGTTCCTATCCGCTATGCCTCTCTACCTGTACCCAGGCAGACCTGATACAGGCGACCAATAGAGCCGTGGAGGTTGAAGAAAGAAAGAAATACATTCATTTGGCACAATATTAGGTACACATAATTGGTATAAAAATAACGTGGTGCGAATACGCGTATGTACCTATTCCAAATGGCACCAATCCACCTAAATGAAACAGCGCTGGTTTTCTAATGGAGTCATCGCGAGTCGGTTTCCTAGAAATAGTTTGAGACTTGGATCAGACTAAAATCAGTATTACTTACTTAAAAATATAGACGTACTTGCAAACAAAAAAATAAGTGTTAGTTTAAAGAGTTACCGATGGTGCGCGGATCTGCGGGCGGGTGCCGTTGTTGCAGCGTGTGCGCGGCGGGCGGGGCGTGCAGGGCGCGGGGCGGCAGCGGCGCGGCCGCGGGGCACGCCGGCGCCGCGCGCGGACCGCTCCCGTCCGCCGCCAGCACGCGCGAGTACACGTGCAGGCGACCGCCTTGAGCCCGCTGAGGCAGCTCTGGACGATACAAACACATTTATTCCTTTATATACACTAAAATCGAAAAATTCGAATTACGAATTCAAAGACGGTTCTATACAGACGCACTTTATAAACGCATATACATAAAATTAAGAATAAAACTCATTATAGTACCGCCAACTGTATCATAAAACTCATTATAGTATCTTTTTTTTATTATTTCATTAAAGTAGCCAATGGTTTTAGGCTGAATATGAAAAAAAAGCGCACGCATGCGCAGTTCGAACTGTGAAAAAAATGGCGCACGCATGCGTAGTTTGAACTTAGTTTCCCGCGCTTCCCATACATTTTTTTGCCGATCGTGCTTTTGTATTCGGGATTCCAAAAAAGTTTACTAAAATCCTGTAAGTGATTAAAATATGATTGGAGAAGAGGGTAGTGACGGCGAGATTTTCACTCCGCCAGATATTCTAGACGCGGCATTGGCGTTAACTGAAAGTCTCCTGCCAGAAAAATCAAAAAAATTTAACGGCAAAATGTACCAAGAATTTATAGATTGAAAATTACTTCCTTGTAACCTACCTACTTTATACAGACTCTCGTGTTTTAATACCCCTTCTTATATGACAGTTGCATAAACTACTATTATACATTCATAACTAATCATTTTAAAATGCGCCTCCACCTCCGGCCTTATCTTAACTTGTAACCAGGTGAGATGAAGTCCAAGCGCATCCCCGTCGTACAATTAAAATAAAAATAAACTACCCTACTATCAACACCATTACATCACACCTACTTGTTAATATAAGTAGGTGAGATGCACGCAAATAGTCATTTCATTTCTGGATTCTGCTTGCCAGAATCTTATGAGACTGCTGTTCTAGAAAGATTCACTCATACATTAATAACATACTTTTAATTATTTTTTAAACACCTACACATACTAGCTGCTTACTACAATTGTTTACTATATATTTTATACTAATATTTAATAATTGTATACAATATTATTCTAATACTATTATTTATATTTGAATATTTGTTTAAGTGCTCAGTAGGTAATTCTGTGTGGATACTGGTGTCCTGTGGCAGAAGTATTTTACTTATTTCAGTCACCAATCTCTTACTCAACAGATTGGCTACACCATCGTTATCTTACGTTTATTTACCTTAACTAGTTTGTAACTAACTGCTTTGTAAGAGATAAATGCTTTTATTATTATTATATTAATATTTATCCATGTAGAGACGATGTATAGACTTTACATTCAGTCTGTTACCAACGTAGTAAGCTGGTACCAACCAAACCAAGCACAATATTGCTCAGGGGGAGTATCGAACCCGGGACCACTGGATCGGACACCGGAGGGCTAACCACTATACCACAGCGGCGGTTGAATTCTACAGTTGAAATCTTCAGCTCCCATAACAAACCACACGTTGTAGCACGGTCGAAACTGTCGGTAGTATTAAAGGGTACGCGCGATTAAGATGACCAGGCCTTAACTAACATAACAGGATTAGCAAGCCTCATAGCTCAGTTGGTAGTAGCTCTGCCTCCCAGGACAAGCATTTGTGCGAGGAATTGATGTTTGTTCTGTGTTGATGAATGTCCTGCCATATTTGTTTATTCATTAAGATATGAATACATTGTGTAAATAAGATAAGATTTATTTCATAATACATTGTCACGAATTCTTTGTAACATAAACATAAAATAGGTACCTAAAATAGGTACCTTTGCATTACAGGATAGGTATCTTTAGATATCCTGTAATACATTTCACCTACGTTTCATAATGATGTAACGTAGCACGTAGATATCCACCTGCACTATGTGAACCTTTTGTTCAACATTAAACAAATTCTGTTTTGCTGTTGGCAGCTATTTCTGTAAATAAGCTAGTTTTAGGACAAACCACCTTGGTTTTTTAAAGCTATGTTTTTCAACTATGTTTATTATTTAAGTTTATTTTGGTAAATAAATAAAAAAAATTGCAAAGGTACCTTTAGACACCTATCCTGTAATGCAAAGGGTATTTTCCTTATAAATATGATGTAGTATAGTTACAAAATATCCTCCGTGCTAGATTAAACTGTGTTACGGCAGGGTACACACAGGGTACTTCTAAATCACCTGATGGTATGATGTGCACGTCTTTGACCCTGTGGTTGGGCGGCGTGGCGGCGTTCCTCAGCGAGTGCGGCAGATGCGCCACCAGGGCGTACTGCAGCGCCGCTAGAAGAAGCCAATGACAATTCTTCGCTGCACCTCCTTCGAGGCACGATGAATCGCCGTAAACAACCAAACGGCCCGCCTGCAATTTAATCGTTCAAAAGTCAGCGCTTATTCGAGTTGTATGTTATCTTTTTAAAAGGGGAAAGATGTAATGTGTGCGTTCTCTGGAACGCACACAAGTACAGACTTTCTTCTTCTTCTTCTTCTTTTTTATCGCTTTTCAGCGGTCATTTTGAGTACCACGAGAGTTTGCCAATGACAAGTGATTAACTGACATAGAACCAAAAAGCTGTTGGGGTCTGAGAAAAGGTAGATGTACGGTCCAGAGGGAGAATCGTACATAGAGTAGATAAGTACAGACTTTATGAAATGTCTTGAGTTATTATTGTGTCAGATGTCATTGAAGTACAGACTAGACAGTGGAATGACTTGAGTAACAAGAGTCGCCAACACAGCAGATGGCGTTCGCATACCAGAGTGTAAACATTAAAAAACGTATTCTAAAAATATAATATTGAGTTCTCCCAACAATTATCTTTTATTCAAAGATACCACATGGCAATGGTCCATTTTAAGATATTTCAAGACCCGGCCGCCTTCCTTACAAGAACCCTCCTTGGGAACACGCGGTTGTGTGGGATAAGGGGGTAAGAGGATACTAATGGCATGTGTGATTGGTCGTAGGACTTTGTCTCGCATAAAATAAGATAAAATGTATTATGGCGACATAATTAGCTAAGATGGTGGTAGCTAGCCAGGCGGACTTAAACAAAGGCTATCTTACCTCTAAATGCCGGAAAAAAAACTTTTTTTTTTTAATTGACAAGCCTCATAGCTCAGTTGGTAGTAACTCTGCCTTTGGCGCTGTAGGCTGTGGGTTCGATTCCCACCCAGGACAAACATTTGTGTGATGAATATAGATGTTTGTTCTGTGTTTGGGTGTTGTATCATCTAGTACGTATGTATTTACAAAAAGTATTTAAGTATTTTATCCGTAATCTAGTTCCCATATTACAAGCTATGCTTAGTTTGGGGCTAGATGGCGCTGTGTAAAATTAATGTCCTGTAATATTTATGTAATTGTTGTTATGGCGACAGAATTAGGAAAGATGGTGGTAGCTTGCCAGGCGGACTTTAACAAAGTCCCATCACCAACCACACAAAGCACAATATTCTACTCCCCTGGGGATCGAACCCGGGACCTTTGGATCTAACACCGGTGGTCGAACCACTAGACCACGGAGGGGGTTAGTGTCCCGGCATTTAGAGTGAATATTCCACCCAATTAATCTCCGTAAACAACCAAACGGCCCACCAGAAATTAAATATAGTCCCTTTAGAGTTATTATCTTCCTACCCGAAAAAAAAATAAGAACGGCCACCTGCCCGACATCACCCCTCCTTGGGAATACTCGTTTGGGATAAGGATACTAATGCCATATAATATAACGTCACGGTATAATAGTGACGCTAGCAGCTAGAGCAGTCCGGGGATCAGTCATCATCATATTAGCCCACACACGCCCACTGCTGAACATAGGCCTCCCCCAATCTCCTTCATCCATCGACTCCCTACGACCGCCACAATGTCGTCGCTCCATCGAGCGGGGGGCTTTCCACACTCTGTTTCGCGTTTAATCACGGACGCCACGCGAGAACCTTTATTCCAGCGGTTATCTGTCCGCGAGCTATGTGGCCTGCCCGCTGCCACTTCAGCTAATTCTCAGGGCTGTCAGTGACTTTGGTTCTTCTACGATATGATATGATATCCACATGTCGTATTTTATCACGTAGCGAAACTCCAAGCATAGCTCTCTCCATAGCTCGCTGTGCGACTTTGAACTAATTCACGAGGCCTACAGTTAGCGACCACGTCTGAGATCCATAGGTCATCACTGGCAACACGCTGATTGAAGACTTTGTTGAGGGTCTGAGGTATCTTTGACGAGAACATATTTCGAAGCTATCCGAACGCGGGCAGCGTTCGGAAGCCTTATCCGAGTTCCGAGATCCGGGGTTGCGTACAGTCCTCGCCGCGCCGCGTAACTAGACCCAAAATGGCGTCGACTGCGCATGTACTGCCGCGCACTTCATGTTTAAGGCAAAACGTATCAATTAGTTTTTTATTTCTGGAACTCTGGAAACGATGGACGAACAAAAATTTCGCGAAATTACTATACAGTAAGATTTATAACATCACAGGTATTTCAAAATTAAGAACTATATTTATAAAAATATTATAAATGTATCACTATCACTTAATGGTGATACCCCGTCTATAAATACATGGAGTCTTATTCCGCTCGTGCCTGGATCTTTCGGATTATTTCAATTTCATTCGACCACTATTTCCCGTTTCAAAAAATTGTAGACATTAAAAATAATTTGTCTTGCTCGTCTTTTAAATACTTGTTTACTTTTAGACCTCTGCGGCGGCATTTTCAACTTCCGATTACAATAGTTAAAATTGTATTATGTGCTGAGGAGAATGTCTCAAAAATCACTAAACTCAGAACTGTACTTATGGACAACGCGGAGCGTGCGGGGGACGGGTGTCGTACCTTACCTCCAATCACACCCGAAATTCGTCATCCGCGTGCGCTAACAGTAATGATTCCGGCCAGATATCTGCCCCTCAGCACGGGGAGGGGATAAAAATTTGTCCTCTGTTTTTATCCACCTCTGACAGCATTGTCTCCCATTGGTGGGTAAAAACAGAAGAAGAAAATGTTTATCCCCGCCGCGGTGAGGGGGCTAGAGACCCCTGGGCACCCCACGGTCCATTAAGCATCTGTGACTATCTGTGTAAGGTTTACCTTGGGCAGTCGATCGACGGTGTCGTTGGCGAAGTCTCTGGTCTCTCCGTTGTCGGTTTGCAATAGCCCCAGTATCGGTACGTCGACGGTTTGCGCACCAGCCGCACCGTGCTTCTCACCGGACATTAACTGAAACAAATTGTCTGATTGTACGACAACGGTTCGCTCGATTTTTATATTACAGGCCATAATTTTACTCAGCTCAGCTCATCTAGTCTCAAACGGGAACAAGATTATGGATATAATACTTGTATACTTTTTTTTTTGTAAATACATACTTATCATACAATACAACACCCAAACACAGAACAAACCTCAATATTGACCATACAAATGTTTGTCCTGGGTGGGAATCGAACCCACAACCTACAGCGCAAAAGGCAGAGATACTACCAACTGAGCTGCAAAGCTTGTTTTATATGTGAGTGGTCCCACCTCATGTCCAACAGTGGACAGTAATTTAATCTAGTTATATGGTAGTCACTGCGCAATTTGAAGGCCAAATTGAATAGGTTTCCAAGCATGCTTCAATCTTATTAATAATTTATACTTGTTTTTCAAGTATACTGGTGGTCAAACGCTAGGCTATCCACCACAAACAGCTGAACGATAAAAGACTTCATCAATACTTTAGTCACCAATGTGAACCATCCTATGTCGTGATAACTTATCGTGTTCATTTCGTGGTACTTGTGTTCGATAGGTGGTCAAGTCCAACAGTGGACAGTAGTGAAACCTAGTTCCAGGTAGTTACCTGGTGCCCCTGGTCTGTGAGCGGCGCAGTGATGAGGATACCGTGTTGAGGGAAGCTATGGATATGAGTTCCGCTCGCGTAATACATCGGATGTCCGCCCAGTTTGAATGTGCCTTCGAACACGCGGTCACCTAGCGCCACCTGGTGGAAACAAGACGTTACAGACATGGTGGTCACAGCCTGTTTTACGACTCCTTCAACTCCACCGGTGAATTTCATTTAATAAATAAAATAAATAGATAAATATATACCACACAGCGTCATCTAGCCCCAAACTAAGCATTGCTTGTAATATAATAATGATAAGTATCGTTTATTCGAAAATAACATGAGTATCGTAATTTAATAGGTTATGGTATATATTCGATTATATATGGGAACTAGATTAAGGATTGAAAATGGACATAATTTATTTTTTTGGAAATACATACGTACTTTATAATAATACCCAAACACAGAACGAACATCTATATTTATCATACAAATGTTAGTCCTGGGTGGGAATCGAAACCACAGCCACTACCTGACCAGCCTACTGAGCTACTACCAACTCAGCTCTGAGGCTTGTTGAAAAGACACACTTAACTTTTAAGACAAAAGTATCTTGTGAGAAAGAGACAGGCAATGGTAATAGCAGCATGAAATAAGTTTAGGTTTTCGTGTCCGATAATTTTTGTTTAGCTAATAAGAATAGTGGTCAAAATAGAAAAGCCTTACTTGATACATGCTGAGTAAATCATTCAACGCAGGCACATTCGCCCCGCCGGTTTCGGGTATCCACCTGATAACAAAATCGATATAAATAGGTAATCTTAAAGCAATTGGTGAAATTAAATGAAATGAAAGTTATATATCGTACACCAAAACAATAAAGGACAATTTCGACTAATGATAACAGTATAATGGGCGGTCTTATCTCTTAAAAGCCGACAACCTTAGGATGGTGTAAGGTATCCATGTCAATAGTATTTTGTGCTCAATAGTGATCAACTGCTCTAGTAGGGGACTACTTAATCTCCCTCTGCTCAAAACACTTCCACATTGGCGAGTCATACCTATCTGCAATAAACCGTAACCGTAACCAGCCTTCTGGACTAGCCCGAATTATATGGCTTTCTTTTCTGCTTATTTAAAAGCGGCGAGCCAGTGCCCCTTGGGTAAGCTAAGCCATTGTAAGCCTCATCCACTCCTGAGCAAGATTGGGGTCAAGAGCTTACCCATTTCATGTGAAAAAGCAGCATACACCACACAGACTACCAACAGTCGGGTCAGCGACACCATGGCGTCCGCGTAGCTAATATAATCACTATTAACACCGTGGAGCTCAATTATTAGATCATTTACATGCAGGTTGTAGAGGGAGAGCGAGCTGATCCATCCCTGTCGTACCCCGCACACCAACTTGCACGGATCAGACAAAGCATTGGACTATTTATAAAACTTGCTTTGGTTCTGAAATACTGAAATATTCTCAGCACATCCGTCGGTACATACCTGTCCCTTAGCTTGTGACCCTCATACATGACATACTAGGTCAAATGCTTTAGAAAAGTCAAAGAATGATACGTACACCGGCGTCTTGCGGTTGCTATAGTATTAGACCGTGTGCTTGAGTCACAGAATTGCGCTTTCAGAACGAAGTCCGAAACGAAACCCAAACTGTTCATCGAATCAAAATTAAGAACGTCCTATGTCCGGGAGACTTACTTTTCGTCATGAATTGTATTACTGCTCGGACCTGTTTACGGCAGATATATTTAATAGAGGTTCCTCATCTCAGACAGGAACTCGGTTGGATGTTTGGACGAAATCGCTTCTAAGCGATAAGACTGCCCATTGTATACACAATTGTTTTAAGTTATCTATTTTCATTTACAAGGTATTTTCATTCAATCATTCATTCAGTATTGGTTATCCCAGGTAATAACATTCTAAACACTCTCAAGTACAGCCTCCATACCGGTAACCCAGCGGAAGTATCCACATGTGATTTTCCAGTATGATAGTTAGTAAGTCATGATATATACACAGTCAGGTCATAAGTATTGTCACACGGCAAAAAAAATTTTACCGTAGAAGAGAGCTACAACAAACAAAATTATAAGGTGTACGCACACACTCGTGAAGAAGCGAGCAACCGTATTCCGCGTGTCCAACGAGGTCATTTTCCATCCTCGCTCATGGTATGGTTGGGAGTTTCTTATTGGGGCTTAACAGAGGTACATTTTTGTGAGAAAGGTGTAAAAACGAATGCAGTTGTGTATCAAAATACAGTCCTGACGAACCTCGTGGAACCTGTTTCTCATACCTTGTTCAATAACAGGCACTGGGTATTCCAACAAGATTCGGCGCCAGCTCATAGAGCGAAGAGCACACAAGACTGGCTGGCGGCGCGTGAAATGAACTTCATCCGGCACGAAGACTGGCCCTCCTCCAGTCCAGATTTGAGTCCGTTAGATTACAAGATATGACAACACTTGGAGGAAAAGGCGTGCTCAAAGCCTCATCCCAATTTGGAGTCACTCAAGACATCCTTGATTAAGGCAGCCGCCGATATTGACATGGACCTCGTTCGTGCTGCGATAGACGCGCAGATTGAAGGCCTGTATTCAAAATCACGGCTGTCATTTTGAATAAACTTTATTGTCATAAGAATCTATGTTTCGTTAAGTTCATTTTGGTATATAAATGGTTACATAATGAATAAACTTGTTTCAATTATTTTATATTAAACTTGTGACAGAATTTATGACCTGACTGTGTATATATATAATTGTTGATAGCCAAGCGTTTGATCACCAGCTTACTTGAAAAACAAGAAAAGATTCAAAATTTGTAGGCATTTCCGAGTTTTTAAAAGTTACCCAGTTACCTACCACTGCCTAGTATTCTCGTCATAAAACTTGACGTGCTTCAGCAGCGTCGCGTTGTACCAATCAGCGAACACGACCAGAGACAAGCCGTTGTCGACGGCCTTCTTCAGCGACGCCATTTCTTCAGGGAAATATTCATCTTCCGGGTCTACGAGTAGAAGCGCGCCGTACAGTGATGTGTCTATGCAAGTGAGCGGCGTACCTGGAGATTGGGGATAGCTATTGGTCTCTTTCTCTTTACATAGTGGGGACACGGTATAGTTGAAGGCTATGGCGATGGAGCAAAACAGCAAAACCGTTATTAACGTATTAAAAATGTTAAAATTAGTTTTTTTTTTTATTGTACGACGGGGAAGCGCTTGGCCTTCATCTCACCTGTTAACAAGTTAAGATAAGGCCGAAGGTGGAGGCGCACTTCACCCGGAATCCTCAACAAACTGAGGAACTGGTTATCTTACCTCTGAATGCCGGAACACAACAATTTTGGAATTGTTATTATGGCGACAGAATTAGGTAAGATGGTGGTAGCTAGCCAGGCGGAATAAACAAAGTCCTACCACCAACCAAACCACGCACAATATATTGTACTCCCCATGGGGATCGAACCCGGGACCTCTGGATCTGAAATCGGTGGGTTGAACCACTAGACCACAGAGGCGGTTAAAAGTTAGTGCGTTTTTTACTACCTCTGTGGGCTAGTGGTACCATCTGGTACTACCCATAGATTTCACACAGACAGGATCCCCAGGGAGACAATATTGTGCTTGGTGTGGTTGGTGGTAGGAATTTGTTGAAGTCCGCCTGGCTACCTAATTCTGTCGCCATAATAACAATTCTGAAATTGTTGTGTTCCGGCATTTACAGGTAAGATAGCCAGTTCCTCAGTTTTTTGAGGATTCCCGGTGAATTGCGCCTCCACCTTCGGCCTTATCTTAACGTGTTACCAGGTGAGATGACGGCCAAGCGCTGCCACTTCGTACAATAAATATAAAATAAAAAAAGAGTGTATGGATGGTGAACAAAACATCCCCATCGCTCATTCAAGAAACTTCTATAGGAATCTAGGATATATAGAATTATTTATCGATTTCTTTCTTTAATAAGCACGGCTTTCGCCACTTACACTAATTAAATTACATACATAACAACATTGAATGAACACAATTATATAGGTTGTATGTAAACATTAGTGTTTGAAGCAGTCGGGCAGAGAAGACTCAACTGATTTAAGTATGAGGTAGGTAAATGACCGAACTTCCTACATTGTTAATATAGCATTTACATACATATTTATGAATACTTTAAACCTCAAACAGACAAAATTGTGTAACTACTTTATAATGTGATACATACTTTTACTTTTGTATTTGTTGACGTGTACAATTACCACAAAGCCACTCACCCATAACTTCGAGGTAGAAGCCGTGCTCGCGCAGCCGTTTGTACATGTCCCTGAAGTTGGTGTGGATGTGGTCCGCGTGCCAGTCCAGCGGGTCGTGCTTGGCGCGCAGGTCGTCCCGCGGGAAATACCCGCCCGGGTAGCGCAGGCTGTGAAACTGGTCCCATAGGAGGCGCCGGGAACGTACCGGCACCGGGATCACGCGGGCTCTGCGATCCATGTCAACTTTGCCTATATTACTTTTTCAAGGCTCGCATTGGATTACCCCCCCCCCTTGCCGGGCGGGTATTGCTGAGCACTCGCAATCATTACGTGCATTTTAACTAACCCTAACCCAGCTCCTTAAAATACCGGAGCATTTGACAACGGAGATTGTGTAGGTGACATTTATTAAGCAGCAGATTTTATAACAGCGTTGCACCAAGGATTTCTCAAGACCTATTAGGGTAGTGGTTCGCCTACGTGACTGGTGTCAGATCCAGAGATCCCGGGTTCGATCCCTAGAGGCAGTACAATATTGTACTTGGTTTGGTTGGTGTGAGTTGTTTAAGTCCTCCTGGCTAGCTAAAACCGTCTTACCTATTCTGTCACTATAACAAACATTCTTAAATTAAATTGTTTAGAGCATTAGAGGTAAGATAGCCAGCTCCTCAGTTTATTGAAGAGATGAAGACCAAGCAAATCCCCGTCGTACAATAAAAAAATGTTCTCCTTTGAACCCGAGGTAGTTTTAGTTTAAGATAAGATAAGATAAATTTATTTCTCTCAACTTAAGTCTACATATACAGTACTTATCTACAATTCAACATGTTCTTTTCAATAGAAAAACCTAACTCATTTAAACTAAGAAATTAAAATTAACATTGAGTAGCCTCAATAGGCATAGTTTCTGCGTCCTGTAATGATTCCCACCGTCGTACCTACGTAGATCTTGCTTAACTTTTCCTGTATGGACAGATAGTTAAATAAGGCGTAAATGGCCTTGGGAATGAAAAACGAAATGTTAGAGTATTACCTGACTGGTAACGAGAGAGTGGCATTTTTCGGTATCCTGTCTCCGCTGTCGTCATAGCTCTCGACAGTGACGTTTACATGCCCCTGAAAACGAGGCATTACTTCTTAATGTGTATAGTGTGTTTGTTTTTAAAGGACATTGCGCTTGCCAGGTTCTGTACTGGGACGATTACAGCTTTGCTGGACCTGGCTTGCGCTGAAGGCACACGATTAATATATTTCATTTTTTCTTAAGAAGGACTTTATCGGTTAGCGATCACGCTAAGAAAAAATGAATGGATAAAACGTCCCATCTCTTGACTGTACTGTTTGGTGTGTCATCAAAGCATGTTATACACATGTTTTGGAATGGTCCGGAACAGGACGCTAAGAACAGACATAATAATGTCTTATTTATTATCCGAATCCGAAATCTACACTTTCAGCGTAGGACCAGATGACGCCACTGTACTCCATTGACACCGACGACAGCGGACCGCAAGGTTAGTGCGGGTGCTCGTTACGATTGTGTGTGTATCACATGCGTTTTTTTTTTGACGCGCGTGATACACATATCTTTCTTTCGAAACATGTACAAAGAAGGATAAGACGAATAACAAATACCTGGAGTAAATATTGCTCCTTAAAGGAAATATTTAAAGGTAAAATACCTATTACGCTAAAAATCAAAGCAATGGATATCTGCCTTACGCCTTGTCTCACTTATGCCTGTCAAACCTGGCCTCTTACTAAGAACCTCCTAGAGAAACTCCGAATATGCCAAAGTGGAATGGAGCGGAACTACATAGGGTTGAAACTGAAAGATCGCGTAAAAAACACCTTCATCCGAAAGAAAACGAAATCAAGAGACGTTGTGAAGCGGGTCCTAAGCCTAAAATGGAAATGGGCGGGTCACCTGCAGAGGACAACAGGAAACAAATGGTGCCAAATTGCCACCAACTGGACCCCTCGCGACAAAAAACGCAATAGAGATATAGAAGAGATAGAGAAGACCAATGACCAGAAGGGATGACGACATAGTCAGAATTGCTGGAAATATATGGTCCAGAACTGCAAGACATGACGAAATGGAAGGACTTGGAGGAGGCTTTCACCGCCACAGACGGTCCATACCTAGACTTAAGTAATTAGTAAATAAGTATTATTCATTTTTATTTTTTTAATCTTTACTGTAATGTTTTTTTTTCTATTACATATTTCTTTTAACTTTCTAATAGTAAGCGATTGTAAATAGTTAACTAGGTATAGGAAAATAAAGCTAATTTTATTTTATTTTATTTATTTTTATCACACGCGTTACTCACTTCTAGCACTCCGTCGAATTCAGCGCCATCTTCCGACACGCTGAAACTGAGTGCCAACCAGCCGGCCCAGGGCCAGATGATGTCGCTGTACTCCACTGACACCGCCAACAGCGGACCGTGGGGTAAGTGCGGGTGCCACGCTACATTTGTCTGAAATACATAATGTAAAGTACAATATACGGTACTTAGCCAACGGGCTACGTCATGTGTGCTGTGCACTTCAAATACTTTCCTTTTTTTCTATTGTACGACGGGGAAATCGCCTTCATCTCATCTGGTAACAAGGTGGAGGCGTACTTCACCCGGAATGCTCAACAAACTGAGGAACTGGCTATCTTACCTCTAAATGCCGCAACACAACAATTTTAGAATTGTTGTTATGGCGACAGAGTTAGGTAAGGTGGTGGTAGCTAACCAGGAAGACTGAAACAAAGTCCTACCGCCAACCAATCCAAGCACAAAATTGTACTCCCTTCCTGGGGATCGATCCCGGGACCTCTGGATCTTACATTGGTGGGCGGACCACTAAACCACAGAGGCCGTTACACTGAAAACACTGAAACGGTTCGCCAGTCTTGCTCCATAGTAGACCAACCTTGCTCAGGCCAACCTTGAGGTCAAGAGATAATCCATTTTATACAAAAATAGTAGTTTATGCAACTGTCATATAAGATGGGGTATTAAAACACGAGAGTCTGTTTATCGCATGGGGCGAACCCGAATGCGATATGCAGTTTCATACACTACTTTATCTTCACTCATAGGAAAAAAATAAATTAAACTAAGTAGGTAGGTTACAAAAACACGATCGGCAAAAAATTGTATGGGAAGCGCGGGAAATTAAGTTCAAACTACGCATGCGTGCGCCATTTTTTTCACAGTTCGAACTGCGCATGCGTGCGCTTTTTTTTTCAAATTCAGCCTTAAACCATAGACTAGTTTAATGAAATAATAAAAAAAAATATAGCGGTACTATAATGATTTTTATGATACAGTTGGCGGTACTATAATGAGTTTTATTCTTAATTTTATGTATATGCGTTTATAAAAGTGCGTCTGTATAGAACCGTCTTTGAATTCGTAATTCGATTTTTTTTATTTGAGTGTATATAAAATCTATTCAATGTCAATAATAATTCATTTTCTATCAGCTCAATTTGACATACCCCAGATAATGTCAAATTACTTTACATTATATTTCAAGTTACGGCGACGAATGCGTCCATTGGAATTTTGCTTACTGTTTCTATATGGGTTTATGATTTTTTTTGTCGTGGCTGTCATGATTTGAGAATCCACCTAAAACGGATTTGTTGTAGGTTATGTATTCTGATATCTGTGGTAAGGCTTTGTAATAAGCTAGAGCAGATGGGGTGTTTGCTTGGTCCGTCTTAGTTGTTTAAACAAACTTATTTATTGAATAAGAGACATGACGAAAATCTATTAAAATGTAAATTGGCCGAAAGAGAACTTGACGAAGACTATGTTTGTTACTGATGGTGTTCTTATGACCTATTTAAGTCAAATATTGGATTTGACTTCAGATTGGTCATAAAACACCAATAATTATCGGTTCTTGTTTCAGCTAAACATACATTTTTGGGGTACTTTGTGCTCTTTGAAACTATGGCATTTTGTCTGGAATTTTGATTTTTAGAAACACTTTATATAAAATTAAAGAACCTTCTTTTTCACACACACACGCACACATTTACCGATGTATTGGCGCGATGCTCTTAAGTAGTTATTAGTTAAGCAGTTATCTTCATTCTGGGTTTTGTATTTTAGATACCTCTTTGTAATCACGCAATTAACAGTAGTTTTTGCAATAAAATCACACTCATCCGTTGCACTCAGCTACTTCGTCCTTACGTCCCTATCATTTTACCTAATATTGAATTTGGCCATACCATATCGAGATGCATATCACCGGTATTTTTTTAAACCAAATCCGCCTCACAAGGAGTTTCTTACTTAGATATGTATGCTTATTTGATCTATAATTTAATAATTTTATAAGATATAAATCTGTAAAATGTAAATCGCTAATTGGCTATCAGTTTTGTTGTAAGTTTTACCCTGTTTAGTTTTTAGGAGCTGTGGATTTTGTTAAATAAATAAATAATGTAGGTATATACTGGTGATGTACTCACGATGATACCGGAGACGCCTAAGCCGTTGATCACAGTGACATTGACAATGGTAGGCTGCGCGCTGAAGTAGACAGGCTGCGTACAGTACGGCCACATGTACTGGCACTCGGTGAGATCGATGTAGTGGGGGCTGAGAGTCACTTGGGGCTCGTACTTTCTGAGGAACTATCACAGTTTTATTAACGCTTTTACATTATTCATATGACTTAGTCCGTCTGTATTTTTTTTTACGATGAGGATGTTGGCCTTCATCTTCCCCGATTTTTTCAAGTTATGACAAGGCCGTTGATGCGCTCTTTACCCGGAATCCTCAACAAACTGAAGAACTGGCTATCTTACCTCTGAAAGCCGGAACACAATTTAAGAATTATCGTTATTATGGCGACAGAATAAGGTGGTAGGTAGCCAGAAGCACTTGAACAAAGTCCTACCACCAACCAAACCATGCACAATACTGTACTCCCCTGAGGATCGAACCCGGGACCTCCGATCTGACACCGGTGGTCGGACTGTATGAAAACACTCACGTTGTTTTATATAGCGAGCGGGAGGCGCCACACCCAACGAGAGATTTATTTATTTATTTATTTATTTATTTAATATTTACATCGCCATTACAGTATAAAACCAAGGCGACAAGGAAATAGAACAAACAATTACACAAACAAGCTAAAAACATGAACCATAACAATCAATAATAATTGGTCTTACTTAAAAATAACAAAAGAGTTTCTGTGAATTTCGTCAACGTAATATTGAAAATATCAATATCTTCGGCTGTGTGAAGACAGTTAATTGTACGAAGGGCCCGCTTGAACGGGGACTCACCCAGGAGATAGAATTCATTGAATGACTATATCTTATCGTAAAAACGTATTATAATAATATGTACGATACTAATAAACAAATTATAAAAGACAACATAATATTTTTAAACTTACGATAAATTGTTGTGTTGACCACAGAGGGGGTTAAATCTATGTCTTTATGTCGGTCTGTTCGACCTATATAAAGCACTGTATCTTTTGAACTATTATGATATAAATTAACCGCCTTTTTGATCTAGTGGTTTGCCCACTGGTATCAGATCCAGAAGTCCCGGGTTTGATCCCAAGGGGTACAATAGTGTGCATGGTTGGTGGTCCACCACCGTCTTACCTGAGGCTGTCACCATAATAACAGTTCTAAATTGTTGTGTTTCGGCATTCAAAGATAGCCAGTTCCTCAGTCTGTTGAAATTCCGTGTGAAATGCGCTGCCACCTTCTACCTCCAGTTATCATAACTTGAAACCAGGTGACATGAAGACTTAAGCGCTTCCCCGGCATAAAATAAAGATACATAAATTAAATACGATAAGTAAAAATTCAACGGAAAGAAGAACTTATTTTTTATGAATTTTGGACCCCAGGCCCAAAGGTCTTCATTAGATTTACACTAAATTAAAATCATACTAATTTTAGACTTACTTCTATCCATGAAACATGGAAACAAACAAGGTATAGCACTGCGAGACGTGATAGTCACGTGTGTGACACTTAAGAACGTCATCAAAATGGCGGAACCAATCATAACAGTCCATTGAGACCTTTTGATCTTACTCGTGGTAATTTGAACAAACCTTGTGGTTTTACATGAAATTAAAGTAATTAATCAATTTTATCATAATATGTATGTATGACCACATATTACTAAAAATGGCGGAACCAATCATAACAGTCCGTTGAGACTGACAACGTAATAACAACTCCCGACTTTTGATCTTGCTTGTGCGAATTTGAACAAACCTTGTGGTATCACATGAAAGTTACGTAATTAATAAATTAGATCATATGTATGACCACATATTACTAACACTTATCCAGATGGCTCACTCAAAATAATAAATAAAAAACACGCACTCGCACTTGACCGCTCGCTACAAGAAAGAAACTATCTGTGACTGATCCCACCGGGCGAGTGAAAAGCCGCAAAACAACGCTAGGCACATCCAATTCACCTCGTAGTCTTTTGGTTAGGCGTCTTCTTGATTTCACATGAAATTAACCCAAAATAGTCCCGTTGCGTGTACAAAAGAACAGAAAACATTACCTATATTTTTTACAGAATTCCCTCAGAAAATATTTCCTTGTCTACGTGTTCATATTTATTTATTTGATCCAGAGGTGGGGGCGCTGGTAGCTGCGACACAGTATTTTTACTTCTGCCGTCATCATCGCTAATATAAATTCGCATTTACCTATTTAATTTTGCTCCGAAATAAAATACATTATATTCTATAATGGCAACTGAATAGTGACGTAGGCAAGTGTCACTTTCGCGTGTGTCATAACTTGTTTCTTTATAAAATGTCTAACAGTTAAAAAAAAACGGCTTCGATCTCACGGAGAAACCGGTGGATATACATAGAAAAGGTCTATTGAGTATCTCCTCCATTTTGGGTAAAAAAACAGTCGAAACCAGTCAGTCTCAACAGTCTCAACTAGTCTTAACAAGCCTCATAGCTCAGGTAGTAGTAACTCTGCCTTCTGCGCTGTAGGTTGTGGGTTCGATTCCCACCCAGAACAAACATTCGTGTGATGAATATAAATGTTTGTTCGGTGTTTGGGTGTTGTATTGTATGATAAATATGTATTAAAAAAAAGTATTTAGGTATTCTATCCGTAATCTAGTTCACATAATACAAGCTATGCTTAGTTTGGGGCTAGATGGCGCTGTGTGAAATAAATGTCCTGTAATTTTTTTTTTTTTAATAATAAATATTACAGTACATTATTTTTTACACAGCGCAATCTCGCCCCAAACTAAGCATAGCTTGTAATACGGGAACTAGATTACGGATAAACTACTTAAATACTTTTTTTTTTGTAAATACATACTTATATACAATACAACACCCAAACACAGAACAAACATCTATGTTCATCACACAAATGTTCGTCCTGGGTGGGAATCGAACCCACAGCCTACAGCGCAGAAGGCAGAGTTACTACCAACTGAGCTATGAGGCTTGTATTATTATTTATTAATCATATTCTGCTGTCGTGTAATGTTACCTGGTACGCGCTGATAAGGTCCAGTTTCCCGTGGCCCTGCTCGAACATGTTAGGTCCGGACAGACGCACGGCCGTCACACACAGAGCTTGCTTCACGGCGGCGGGGGTCAGGTGCGCGCGGGGCACGCCGCTAGCCAGCAGAGCTATGGCACCCGCCACCACCGGCGACGCTACCGATGTGCCTGACAAACGAAATACAGTACCACCGCGATTCCAATCAACCAGTGAACCCATCATCCCATGGGAATTTCCCATAAACATCACATCAATGTCGTTTTGAGATGGGGAAGCGCTTGGCCTTCATCTCACCTGGTTACAAGTCGAGGTAAGGCCGAAGGTGGTAGTGCACTTCACCTGGAATCCTCAACAAACTGAGGAACTGGCTATCTTACCTCTGAATGCCGGAACAATTTTAGAATTGTTGTTATGGCGACAGAATCAGGTAAGATGGTGGTAGTGGTAGCTAGCCAGGCGGACCCAAACAAAGTCCTACCACCAACCAAACCAAGCACAATATATTTTACTCCCCCTGGGGATCGAACCCGGGACCTCTGGATCTGAAATCGGTGGGTTGAACCACTAGACCACAGAGGCGGTTAAAAAGACGGATGTAAAAAGAGAAAACACATGTGACAATATGATGAAGATAATGATTATGAATCTGATTATGAATGAGTACTTCGGGGTAAGTCTGAAAGAAGCGCCAGTGACCGAAATAATGAGGCGAGGTGAACCTGGTATGGTCATTTCATGCGGAGGAAGAAAGTCACGTGACTAAAAGAATATATGGGGAAAATAGCCACGAGACCACAGGCTGTTAAATATACGGATGTAAAAAGAGAGAACACATGTGACAATGATGAATCAGATTATGAATGAGTACTTCGGGGGAAGTCTGAAAGAAGCGCCAGTGACGGAAATAATGAGGTGAGGTGAACCTGGTATGGTCATTTCATGCGGAGTCGCGTGACTAAAAGAATATATGGGGGAAAATGTGGTCGGACGTAGCAGTAGGGGGTAGACCGAGGAAGATATGAATGGATTGTGGAGGTTGATGAGAATGACGTGCTGTGACCCCGCATAAGTCGAACAAGGGGAGGAAGAAAAAGACACTCTAATTTGTATAGTATTGTGCCAAACCAAAATTAGCTGAAAAAATAACCGTAGACCATTTTCATACATTACCATAAATACAATTAAGATTTAAAGCCATAACAAGGCTTATCTCCAACGAATGAATGTTTTAATGGTATACGAACCACTGAGTGAGCGACAGCCACCATTGACACTGGAACCTCGCACTGCACTGCCGTAAGTGACTATATCGGGTTTCATACGTCCATAGCCCTGGAATCAACAAAACGACTATGACACTTATGACAAGTTATGATACTTAGTTTCCGCCTGGCTAGCGACCACCATCTTACCTAATTCTGTCGCCATAATAACAATTATACAATTGTTGTGTTCCGGCTTTTAGAGGTAATACAGCCAAATCCTCAGTTTGTTGAGGATTCCGGGTGAAGTGCGCCTTGTGCCACCTTCGGCCTTATCTCAACTTGTAACCAGGTGAGATGAAAGCCAAGCGCTTCCCCGTCGTACAATTAAAAATATATATGTATATATAGATACTCGTATATATAAATGTATATATGTAAATGTACATGAATAATCATCTCATTGATGGTCACTAACAATCTTATCTAACTATGCTGTGAAGAATTATCTGCTGAGCAGTGCTCGTACTGAGGTTGTGCTAGTGCAGAACAAGTCCAAATTATAGTGCTAAGCTTGAAGCACTATAACTTGTAGTTGTCACTTGCTCTCCAAAGCTACGATATTGTAATTTTCAGATAATACAGACGAGCGCAATCTATTCGTAGGTACTTAAATTTGCGCTCACTTTTAACCTCTCTCAGATGGTCGGAGAGGCCACTCGGGTGCCTGACACATTTCGCAAGCTGCCTTGACCTTATGCCGTCGACAGACCCCGATCGCTACAATGTTTTGGTTTCATCACCTCTTAGTTCCGACCATTGTCTGGTGAAGTCAGTTTCGTCTCATTCCCTACCTGACCCTAGGGCAGTCGGCAGGTGTGGAAGTACAAGTCAGCAGATTGAGATGCGCCATTTTCGCGTCATAGCCCTGGCAGCATTTGCGCTTCTCTTCTCTAAGGATGACCCTTCTTGCTGTGCTGAAGCGATAGGGGAAGTGGTGCGTCGAGGTATGGAATATTTCTTTCCTTTTTCCGACAAACAACTTTCTACTAAAATAGACTTCTGGTTTGATGATGACCCTGCTATACCTGCGGCAGTTCCCAAGTGGTCATTTGACCTTTACTTCTGTATCTCAAACGGCAGATTAGTTAGATTACCTGCGGCAGTTCCCAAGTGGTGATTGAACCTTTACCTCTGTATCTCAAACGGCAGATTAGTTAGATTACCTGCGGCAGTTCCCAAGTGGTGATTGAACCTTTACCTCTGTATCTCAAACGGCAGATTAGTTAGATTACCTGTGGCAGTTCCCAAGTGGTGATTGAACCTTTACCTCTGTATCTCAAACGGGCAGATTAGTTAGATTACCTGCGGCAGTTCCCAAGTGGTCATTCCCCGCGATGAGAACTTGGCGATGCGGTCGTCGAACCCGATACCTCCGACTCCAATCACGTCCATCTGATCCGCCGGGTTGTTGAGAGTGCCGTACAGAGGACCGTCGTTGCCTATCGCTGATACCATGATGACCTGGGAAAGCCACCAAAAATAACATTGTAGCATCCTTCATTATTATAACCACCGAGCGCTGCGCCGATGAGACGCGGGCTGCGGCTCGCGGCGCGGGTAGAGGAAGTAAACGGCCAGCGTTTTATATAGGCGATGCGCGCGCGCCGGCGACACACGCGCTCTGAGCCTTCGGACGGGGAACACGTACAGCTTTGCTCTGCTCCCGCGTTTTCGCTCGCGAATATCGAACTATATTCCATTTTTCTACTTTCAACTTTCATACTTGTGTATCGTATCGTTTCTTACTTCTATCTCTAACGTTTGTATATGTACTCTATCTTCATTAAACCTTGTCAAATCATCTCGCTTTTACCTCAATCGCTATCTACCTGCCTTCAGCCTAGACAATAAATAATTTCGATAGAACGCGCAACGGACGCTTCAACATCAAGGGGAGCCATAACCTCCAGAAGCATTATTGATTTATGTTTTACTAGCTACAAACGACATTTAGGTATGATCTGCCTCCTAGGGACCTTGCAACAGATGCTATGATCGCTATCGCTGTTGGTAGGACCTGTAGAGGTGAATGAGTGAATGAGTGAATGGGTATCTTCTAGCCGGCGTGCTACATCGTAGGGCACATCGCAAGAGATCGTGGTCAAACGTAGGTCTATCTTAATTATAAAAAATAAAGTCCGTTTGGGCTTGCTACTGCGGCTTTTTTCTGTTGCTTAAATTCATAAGTTAATATATACATCCTCGGTACATTGTAATCTAAAACAAACCACCTTTTTTTTAATATTTTATTATCTAGAAGAAAAACTGATAAAATCTTTCAAAAGATTTAATTCTCCGCCACGAAATTTGGGTTTAAACTTATTTGATCGATGATTTTAAATGATCAAATCTATGGCGCCTCTAGAGGAATTACCTAACTATTTTCGAGGAAGAATGTGACTTATTTGCTGCTAGGCACCCATAAGTCAACCAATGCTTATTACTGTTTCGGTCTTTATTACAAGTATTGATATGTTCTGTATTGACTCTTTTTACATTGAGTCTAGTAATCTATGAGTATAATTATCGATTATTATCGATTTCCGCAGAATTTTAAGACCTACGAAGTTCCCTTAGCCGATCCTGAATTCACATATTTACGCTACGCCAGATAACGTCACCGAAATCTATATATTAACCAACATTAAACTTTTTCCGTTCGGTAGTTTTAGAGGAAACGGGATGAGACAGACAGACACGCGAGTGACCTTATCAGGGTTCCGTTTTTGTCATCGGAACCCAAAAAATTTGATAACTAGGTAACATAATTGTGTTCCACTACAGCAAAAAGGCTTCGGCTCAGCATAATTACCATACCACTGGCGAGTAGATAGACGCTGGTATTTTGCCAAAACCTTGAGAATATTTTCGAACTGTTTTCTCTAATCTTTTTCTCACCTTATTCGCACTAAGCTCCCAAACTTTATCGACGAATGGATGATCCATAAAGTCAGGGCCGCCAATGCTGAGGTTCAAAATGTCGATCTTGCGCATTATGGCGTAGTTAAACGCGTCTAAGAACCACGAGGTGTATGACACCTGAAACAAGACAAGATACATATATTTCAAACGCCACCTGCTCGACAATGTCATATACATTGATACTGACCAAGTGAGTTACGTCAGTCATCTGACTTCAAGCAGACGTGTTGTCTCCTCCCGAAAGGACGCTACTTACATTGTAGCCAGCCCTTTCTATTTATAGTTAGTCTTCAATTTCACACTGGCTATTTCGATCAAAGATGTACCTTCGCTTTTTACGACAGCAGATGGTGTAGGGATGAATTACTTCATAAATAAATTAACCGCCTCTGTGGTCTAGTGGTTCAAGCCTCCGATTTCAGATCCAGAGGTCCCGGGTTCGATCCCCATGGGGAGTATAATATATTGTGCTTGGTTTGGTTGGTGGTAGGACTTTGTTTAGTCCGCCTGGCTAGCTACCACCATCTTACCTAATTCTGTCGCCATAATAACAATTCTAAAATTGTTGTGTTCCGGCATTCAGAGGTAAGATAGCCAGTTCCTCAGTTTGTTGAGGATTCCGGGTGAAGTGCGCCTCCACCTTCGGCCTTATTTCAACTTGTTACCAGGTGAGATGAAGGCCAAGTGCTTACCCGTCGTACAATAAAAAAAAAAAAACTTCTTCTACTACCCTCACCAGAAGAAGCTGCTACCTAGGAGTTTCCTTCCTTTACTGCAACCACAAATCCGCCTGCTAAGGATTAGGGGTTTTTTTTATAATCATCTTTAAATGACACTATTCCTGTTGCTATAACTTTTGCATAACATTTAACATTAATTCATTAGGTATATGATTCAAATAATAACTTATCAAGCTTCGACTTGAAAGTAACCTATTTCCTACAAATGCAGAATGATCTGCAATACACCACTTAAGGCAACAATTTTCAAATTTGTAAACATACAAATGTTTCGTCCTGATCGATTTGTTCGTTGCATCAAGCGCCGTACTACAAATCCCTACCTGCCCTATCTTAGAACTAACATGACATCGTTAGCCTACTAAGCGAAAAGTTTTTATTTTTTATTTTTATTGTACGACGGGTAAGCACTTGGCCTTCATCTCACCTGGTTACAAGTTGAGATAAGGCCGAAGGTGGAGGCGCACTTCACCCGGAATCCTCAACAAACTGAGGAACTGGCTATCTCTAACTGCCGGAACACAAAAAATAGAATTGTTATTATGGCGACATAATTTGGTAAGATGGTGGTACCTAGCCAGGCGGATTTAAATACAGTCCTACCACCACTCAAACCAAGCACAATATATTGTACTCCCCGGGAGCTCTGGATCTGAAATCGGTAGGTTGAACCAAGAGGTTAAGAGAGGGTTAGGGTTTTGCTATGGAGACTGTCCAGCGGTGGATAACAATGGGCTATTGATGTGAAACTTCAAATAAATATGAATAGTTTGCCTGATTGTCCGTAAACACGCGGAATATGTGCAGGTCGGCGTCGGGCGCGAACCCGAGGCAGTCGGCCCGGGACGCGATGACCCCGGCTACGAACGTGCCATGCCCGAGCGCGTCGTCCAGGGTATTCTCCCCAGTCCAGTCGGTCCGTTCTCTGATACGACCGAAGTGAGGGTGGTTTCTGGCCAGGCCTGTGTCAAACACCGCCACTTTCACGCCCTCTCCTGAAAACGATTTAAATATAATATAACAGTAGTAGAGCGCCTTGTGAAAGGGCTCGTCCGGGGAAGTGCCACCATAACTATATCAGCTATCTATATCAGCCACAATGCAGTGCCGTGTAGGCTATGTTCTTTGTAGATGTGACCTACGTAGTATGGCATTGTTAAGGCAAGAGTGCACTTAACATCAGGTGGGAAACTAGCTTCTTCCGTCTCCTAGTTGTATAAAAAAGGACTATTGCACATGGCTTCGCATGCGTGAAATCATAACTTGAAAAATCTCACCTAATTTTTGGGCCGAAGGTGGAAGCGCACTTCACCCGGAATCCTCAACAAACTGAGGAACTGGCTATCTTACCTCTGAATGCCGCAACACAATAATTTAAGAAATGTTATTATGGTGTCAGAATTAGGTAAGATAGTGTTAGCTAGCCAGGCGGACTTAAACAAAGTCCTACCACCAACCAAACCGAGCACAATATTGTACTCCGCCTGGGGATCGAACCCGGGACCTATGGATGACACCGGTGGGCGGCGGACCACATAGGTGGTTAAAAATGTAACCCGAGAAAGGCCTCAGGATACAATATATTAGGTCCTTACATATGAAATTGGCGTTTTGTTGTACTGGCCACTTTGATCTTAAATATCTCCTCTTTGGTTAGGAATTCCAAATTCAAATTTAAACAGCTATTTACTCATGCATTTGTGTTTCGAAAACCGTAATTCATTTGTTTTTTTCTCTTTTGCTTTTTTTTCTGCGTCACTCATTTCACAAAATTGAAAACTTAAAATATCGCATTATTTACGAGTACGAGTTCCACCGTGGCACCAGTGCTGCAGAAACGGCTCGAAGGATTAATGATGTGTATGGTGGTGGTGTCGCAAAAGAAAACACGGTGCGTTTTTGGTTTCAACGCTTTCGTTCTGGAAATTTCGACCTGCCGAACAAGCCCCGTGGACGGCCGGAGACCAAGGTCGATAATGATGAATTGAAGGCTATTGTGGAAGCAGATCCATCGCAAACCACATCACAGTTAGCTGCAGGCTGCGGTGTTAGTGACAAAACCGTTTTAATCCACTTGAAGCAAATTGGGAAGGTGAAAAAGCTTGAAAGGTGGGTACCTCATGAATTGAGTGAAGCAAACCGACAAACGCGCGTCGACTGCTGCGTTACATTACTCAACCGGCACAATAATGAAGGAATTTTAAATCGGATCATTACATGTGATGAAAAGTGGATCCTGTACGATAATCGTAAACGCTCATCGCAATGGCTGAACCCTGGTGAACCATCATAATCTTGCCCCAAGCGAAAATTTACTCAAAAAAAGTTACTTGTAAGCGTTTGGTGGACTAGTGCCGGTGTCGTACACTATAGCTTTCTTAAATCTGGTCAGACGATTACGGCTGATGTCTATTGTCAGCAACTGCAAACCATGATGGAAAAGCTCGCTGTTAAACAACCGAGACTTTTCAATCGCTCTACGCCACTGCTGCTTCAAGACAACGCTAGACCACACACGGCCCAACAGACGACTACCAAATTAGAGGAGCTTCAATTGGGATATCTAAGACATCCACCGTACTCTCCGGACCTTGCTCCAACAGATTACCATTTTTTTCGAAATTTGGATAACTTCTTGCAAGGAAAAAAATTCAATTCCGATGAGGCAGTCCAAACCGCTTTCAAAGATTTCATTGATTCCCGTCCGAATGGTTTTTTTAGTAAAGGGATCAATGAACTACCTATAAGATGGCAAAAGTGTATAGATAGCAATGGTACATACTTTGATTAATAAAATATATTTTAATATGAAAAAATTGCCTTTATGTTCCTCCCATACAAAACGCCAATTTCATATGTAAGGACCTAATATCTCCATGCCAAATTTCGTCTTCAAGCATATTGCGCATACTATAATAAAAAGATATGAGATTTGGCAAGAAAAGCGGCAAAAAGCTAAAATTTACTTATCATATACTAAATAAATTTAAGGTCTTTTTGTTTAGTCTCCGACTAAAAAAACTAAAACAACCGTCTGCCCCCTCGTGGGGGTCGTTCGTAGGGGCAGACGGTAACAATTCGTAAAAAAAATGCAAAAACTGTTTTGCCTTCTCGACTGAACATATTTTTTTTTTTATTGTACAATGGGGAAGCGCTTGGGCTTCATCTCACCTGGTAACAAGTTGAGATAAGGCCGAAGGTGGAGGCGCACTTCACCCGGAATCCTCAACAAACTGAGGAACTGGCTACCTTACCACTGAATGCCGGAACACAACATTTTTTTTTAAGAATAACATATGTTATTGTAAGCTTGTTTTACCAGTAACTCCGAGCGCCCATAGCACGTCCGCTTTGAGAACTGATGTTATTTGCCGTGGCACTGTTCTCAGCAGCTTCCTGGATGAGAAGCTCTGTTAAAAAAAACACAACTAGATTACAAGGTGCTACATGTAGCAGAACTTGATTCAAGGAACTATCGAGCTTCGATCATGAGATTCGCACCTAACCGAGCTGGAAACAATCCCACTAAGAGATGCTGCACCCCACCCGATCAGCAGGCTTACCCTCGAACCCAATAACAATTCCAATTCAACATCAATTGCAATCCAATACTCTAACAATATTGACTAAATGCCTCTTGAAAAACAATTTGATAGCATTGGATTGAAAAATAGTTTAAAACATCAATCTAAACATGTTTTCAAACAAATCTAATATAGAAATCGTTGTTTTGATAAAATTTTATTATTTATGGCGGCATGGATGCCCACCCATTGCTTAGAGCATAGATGGATTGGACAATTCAATTCAATTTCAATTAGTTCATTCAATATCCACACAATATGAAATCATTTTGGCGCTAGGTTCGCATTCAAGAGTGTTCAAGAGTAAGAAATGACAAATTCAATACGGATGCAATACCGATCGATCGGAACCCTTCCAGGTTGAAAGCCGCGCGCTCTGCCACTAGACCACAGAGGCTATTACTAGGTACTAGGTAAGTGCTAGTATAACCAGTACATCACCACAATCTCTAAAAACATTGTAATAAACATTCAATGTTACTTTACTTTCATTTTGTTATTTCGACAGTAGACAGTATGAAGGTCGCCGTAGGCTGTGGACATGGAGACTAGTAACACCTAAGGAATCCCCCTTGTAGCTGACCCCTATTGAAAATACCATTTTTAAAGGTACTGTAGGTCTTCAACCTCACTACGATATTTATGGAACCTCTGCGGATGGCAAGTGGTGCCAAGATGACATTTTGCTTCTACCTTCACGTTGCAATCACTACACACACACGCACACACACACACACACACACACACACACACACAAACACACACACACCGAGGATCTAACGCGACCTTTTTTTTTTAATTGTACGACGGAGCTGTGCTTGGCCTTCATCTCAACATACTTTAAAGTTATGATAAGGCCGAAGGTGGAGGCGCACTTCACCCGAAATCCTCAACAAACTTAGGAACTGGCTATCTTACCCTAAATGCCGGAACATCAACAATTTAAGAATTGTTATTGTGGCGACATAATTAGGTAAGATGGACTGGATAGGCGGACTTAAAACAAAATCCTACCACCAACCAAACCAAGCACAATATTGGTCCCCCTGGGGATCGAACCCGGGACCTCTAGATCTGAAACCGGTGTGTTAAACCACAGAGGCGGTTAAAAAACACCTCGTGAGAGATGGCCTCCGGGAATTCGGAAGGCCTGGTAGTAGAATCAGAGGCCTGACTAGGGTCATGGTGTCTTCCCCCTGTCTTCGGACTTCACATAGCCCTAGAATATGCCACTTAATATTCTTAAGTGGCATATTCTAGCCGTTGAGTTGCGACAGGTGTTCTTCAAGGCGTAGAGCTCGTCCATCATACGTAGCCAGGATCAATATTGTTCTGGTTTGGGCTGAATAGCAGACCGACTGGGAACTAAGGGCTTTTGTCTATGTGTGCATCATGGTGATGTAATGCCATCACCACGCTGGACATGCGGATCGGCGATCGCATATTATTGCGCCTCTGATACTGGTTGCTAGGCACCAAATTAATAAGATGTGCGATATTTAGGAAAGGCTATACCGCCATCGACCTGGCGCCACAGCCTCGTTACTGCAGGATGTACCGCGTGCAGGTATCGACTACCTATGATCTTAATGTCAACCTTAAGATCATAGGTAGTCGATACCATACATTCTAACTTTCATCATTTTAGTGTATGAATAAATAAATAAATATTACAGGACATTAATTTTACACAGCGCCATCTAGCCCCAAACCAAGCTTAGCTTGTAATATGAGAACTAGATTACGGATAGAATACTTGAATACTTTTTTTTTGTTTACTATATGATACAATACCCAAACACAGAACAAACATTTATATTCATCATACAAATGTTTGTATGATGAATATAGCGCCATCGAGCTCACAGCCTACAGCGCAGAAGGCAGAGTTACTACCTATGAGGCTTGGCTGAGTTTGGGGCTAGATGGCGCTTACAGCTGTATATTTACCTCTTAAAGCATAGGAAAGGAAAAATGAAATATATGGCAACTAGTACCTACCTCTCGAGGCTGCCTCAGCGAGCGAATGGTTCGTCGGCGATAGTTACGCCAGCCGGTATACAGGCAGCCCTCTACACCGCAATCCTCAGAATCCTAGAAAACAATCCCATACATTTAAAAAAACTTATAAAAAGAACCACATTCCAACCACTAACACACTTAGAAAGAGAATTATGAAAAACTTGAACATGAAGTTATTCATATTAGAACTAGTTATCTACACAAATGAATAAAACTGATGTGTCTGTTTGTAATGTCAACATAACAGCTTTTTACTTATCGCGTATTAAAGTATAATATGAATCGTACAACAAAGAAAAAACAATTTTTTGTTTGTCTGTCTGTTCTGTTCCAGCTAATCTCCGAAACGGCTGGATCTATTTTGACGGGACTTTCACAGACAGATAGCTGTTATAGCGAATGACTTATGCTACTTTTATTTTAAAAAATATTAAGGTTCTGAACAAAAAAAATATGACTACTACCACTGATATAATTCTATTAATTTATAGATGTGAATATTTGTATTTTGATCTGTTGCTCAATCACGCAACGGCTGAAACGATTTGTAAGAAATTTGGGATATTCATAGTATATTACAAAAGGTTTACAGAAATTTAATCTAAAAAAAGACTTTTTACTTACATGAGAACAGTTATTTGTCTTAAAGTAGATTATTGAATTAGTAGTTGACTTTTCGATTGCATTGGTTCAATTACCTACTTATAAATAATAGTAGGTGTAAGTAGGTATTAGGAGCACCTAGTACCTACTTATAAATAATCCAAATAACCATCCAGCCTAACGGTAACATATGAAAAGTATATGTTGCAGGTAGGTAATACATACTCAGAAAGTAAGTTGGTAAGTAAGTATGTTATCATTTATAAATTTAGTCAAGCATACTCCATCTAACAAGCCTTACAACTCCGTTGGTGGTAGCTCTGCCTTCTGCGCTGTAGGTTGTGGGTGCCATTCCCACCCAGGATAAACATTTGAGAGATGAATATTGATGTTTGTTCTGTGTTTAGGTGTTGTATTGTATGGTAAGTATGTACCTATTTACAAACAAAAAAAAAGTGTGAAATTAATTTCCTTGTTTTCTTTAATTTCTTTACTTGTTTAACAAGTAAGCTAGTGGTCAAACGTTTGGCTAGCAACAATAAAAAAAATTATAATGTTGTCTTAAATGTGTGAAAGGAGCTACCGGGTACAAATAACATTTTACCGGGATTACCGGGGTAAATTGTTATTTGTTTTGATGTATTTTGATTAACAAATAACGAGCTACAGGACTTGAGGACAGAACAGGAGGTATCCACTTGAAATTTAGTATTATTTGTCTTAAGGGACATTCCGGGATAAAAAGTATAATTTAATCTAGATAACTGTCATTAATCGCCAAATATGTATAAAATCATTTTTTTTAAACTATACATATCATACTATTTCAATACATAAGAGTAGGTAGAGCCCCTTGTGAAAGTGCTCGTCCGGGGAAGTACTACCACCATAAATACTTCAGCCACCAAGCAACATTGCTGTGTTCCGGTTTGAAGGGTATGGTTGCCAGTGAAATTACGGGCACGCGAGGCTCTACACCTTCATGCGTCAAGTTGACGGGCGCAATACAGTGCCGTGAAGGTTATGTTCTTTGTTGATTTGACCTACGTAGTACGCCATTGTTATAGGCAAGAGTGCACTTAACATCAGGTGAGCTACTTGCTTCTGCCGTCTCCTAGTTGTATAAATAAAAAAAAACAGTCACTTTCTTTATACAGCGCAAGTACCTATAGTGACAGATGAAACAATTGCTTTTTTTGTTACTCACATTTGAAATCTACTAGACTCTTATAAGAAACTTTTGAACAAATTTTCACACTTTTTTTTTTATCGTAAGATCGATGGGTCTTGGCCTTCATTTCACCTGGTAACAAGTTGAGATAAGGCCGAAGGTGGAGGCGCACTTCACCCGGAATCCTCAACAAACTGAGGAACATATAATTAAACAAAAAACGAACCAGTGACATAATCTCAATTTATTAATTATGGATACCTATGGGTATCCATAGAGGTCTGAGGTTCTGGGGTTTGATTCTCAGGGGGTAAAAAAAATTGTGCTTAATTTGATTGGTGGAAGAAATTTGTTGTCAGTTAGTCAGTCAGTCAGTTTTTAGATTTTATATTTTTAGAAAAGTTTATATTGCTTTTTACCTCTTTAACATATTTGATGGTGCGCATAACCTGCCGCTGGGCAGTCACGCGTTTGATCGCCGGATGGTCTGCCAACACAATGAGGGCTTCTTTTATTTTATCTTCTAGGACTAAAACATCAAAATCACTCGGGTAGTTCGTCACTGCATTGTCCCGAGCCAGAATCGTCCAGTTCCTCACCTGGAATGGTTTGAATTGAACTAATACAGTTCTGTTATGTTCTTTGAATAAACTAATATAAATAAATAAATAGTTCACCATAGTATGGGTAATCTTAGCATACTGTAGCAAAGGCGTACATACAATACAATAAAATAGCAATACTACGATTAATACAACACAACACATAGCTTGTCATACAATACAAAAGAATAGCTTGTCTTACAATACAACACATAGCTTGTCATACATTACATTAGCTTGGCTTGTCACACAATACAACTCATAGCATAATAGCATAGCTTGTGCAATGCAATAGCAAAGCTTGTTATGAAATACAATACAATGGCATAGCTTGTCATACAATACAATACAATAGCATAGCTTGTGGCCTAGACTGCCATGATTTAATACATTCCAAAGTAGCCCTTCAAGTAGAATTAAATACAACTAGCTTGAGGGGTTGGCTATTCTCACCTCATATGGCTGGTACATTCTAACTATGCATCATGCATTAATGGCTGCACTTAACTAAGAACATTTTTAATTTCTGTTAACCCATGAATAACATTCACAATTAATAATGATAATAATACTACGCCCGAGAGATACTCTACATTTCATTACCCATTATAATATGCGAAAATAAAAGGTGCCTCATATTTTATTTTAACATTATTATTTAATAAAACAAAGAGTAACCACTAAAGTGAAATTAAATAATATCTAATAATAAAACAACTAAAAACTTGTATTTACATTTGAGACATTTTCGCAATGATGAAATTTTATTGCTGTAACAATTTTATTATTTGCTGTCGTACCAGCCAGTATTTATTCAAAAAATATTAGTGTTTGATTTCTTTGGCGCTGAACATTAAGATGTACCAAATTCAGAAAGTGTGCGGCAAAGATAATTGCAGCGCTCTTATAAAGAGGATTAAAAACTCATTACTGCCCACTAAAAGTTTCTTATAGTAAACACAACCTTTGGATGCACTTATAAGCGAACCAAGTCATCCTTTTTGAATAGATGGGATGAAAAATATATTTTTGGCTCGGGCAACATACTTTGAATCCCTCGCTATGTTCAGGATTCTACTAAAAAATCCCTTGCTACGCTCATGATTCTAATCTAGAATCCCTCACTTTGCTCTGACTCAAAAAAGCGCCCTCGCCATAAAAATACTATTTTGCTCCCTTATGATACAATCTACTATTTTGAGATGCTTTGAGTTATGTAACCTTATTTTTAACCATATATTAATGGTTTATTGTTTGAATGCCAGTGTTAACATGGTCTTGAGTCAAACTGAATGGAGGATTATTAAGTTGGTAAAAAGTTATTAAAATTAATTTAAAATTATGTTTTATTTGTGGCACAGACAACTATTTATTAAAATTATTACCACCAAACAGCAATAGACAGGTAAGACAAATATTTTATTGAAAGGCTATTGAATCCCTGAGCACTAAAAGGTTGAGCCTCTGATCTAACTAAATCATTAAATGAAGCAGCAGGCAAATGCTCACATACAAGTTTAAAAAAAGGCTGCTCCTACCTACCAGGAGATGAATACAGGAAGAGCTGTGCCAACCCCACCTAAGTGTATGGCAGGAAGATATGATTTGCCAGACAATGTAGGAAAGAGTAACTTACTAACTACTACTATTAACTTACCCCAGCCTGGTTGAAAGCTGCAGTCACATACTTTTCTCTTGTAGACTTTTGAAAGTATCCTTTGAAAGTCACAATGTGTTCACTAACCACAACATCAGTATTGTAAATATATAGAACTCTTTCCGTATCCGTAGTATTGCAAATGAGCTCAGGGACCGGAGGATCATTCTCAGCAGCTGATATTAGCACCAATAATCCAAAAAATACGCTGACAAGTAGACTTAGTTCCATGTTTACAAAACTATATTATGATATGGAGAATCTCCCATTGTATTTCTCAGGTCAGCTTTAAGGGTTTCAATAGATACCTACATTTATGTTACACACTCCATGAGGCCAGCTTTTACTGAACCATTTAAATAATTTCTTTCGTAAATTATTTTTTAAATGTGTACCTGTGTTTAGTTTTTTTTTTTTTTAATGACAATCAGCTTAACCATTTCGCCATAGTTCTTAGAAAAAAATTACTGTCTAAAGCCAAAGAATGGAAACTCGGAACAATGAAACCTGTCGGCTATGAGCCTGCTTGGGTCAATGATAGACAGCGCTAAAATATATCCCATTATCAATAACATCATCATCATCATCATCACCATCCTCATCATGAAAGGTAGCATGAATATTATTTATGAAAAATGTAGGAAACAGGGACGCTACCGCCGACGGCGAAGCCGATCTCCATTGGCTTAAAATTAGCTTCATGAGAACTAGAAACGATTTTTACTACCGGGTACTTATGTGTCATATCCAAAATGGCGTTTCCCATCTCAAAAGTGTACACATGTTATGAAACCTATCCGTTCAGTACATTTGACGGTAAAAATCGTTTCTAGTTCTCATGAAGCTAATTTTAAGCCAATGGAGATCGGCTTCGCCGTCGGCGGTAGCGTCCCTGTATTCTATGCAAACACTTTCAGAGAACCCTAAAATAGCATTCGGTTATAATTGGTTACCTACATACTATCATCTAGACCTGAAAGTACCTGCCTACTGATCCCGGCAGTGTTTATTTTTGTCTCGTTTTTTGTACGCATAAAAACGTGAATGCATTTAGGTTTAAAGGTAGGCTCAATTACAAAGATATGCATGTTTGTACATCAAATATTTATTACTTAACGTTGGTATTTAACATTTTGCGCAATCAATTCACAGTGCATAATTGAAATATCCGCGCTTATATTAAATTTACACATCCTTTTTCATCTTTTGACCCATCTGTGTAAATCGTATAGTGTGAACCGTATTTGTTATGTAGATATTCATAGCAAAGGTTACGTAAACAAACTGTATCAATGCGCCTTTTGGCGCATAGTAGACCATATCTAGTTCTTCTAAAACATTGGTAGTAATATTATCGCTAATTGATTTAGATCTAAGCCAAAATTTCGTTGCGAGATATATCCTACGAATATACAATGGCCGAAGGCATAATTTGCTCTCCATCACGTGGATGGGGGTAGTCCTAATAAAGCCGCCTATCACTCTCATTCCTGATTTTGTACTTTATCCAGCTTATATAGATGTCTCTTAATACTATCATTATATAAAAAACAACCATAGTCCAACCTACTTCTGATTATTGAAATATACAGCCGTCTAAGATGCTTTGGATTAATACCCCATTTTGACCCCGCAAGCACTTTAGCACATACCTAAATATTTAATACTATATACTTGTTGAATTTGTTCATTGTTTATAAATAAGTGAACGTTGAATCTATCTAAAAACCCCAGCTCAGAAATACTACTACTAAACGAATGTAAAGAGCTTTGAACTAAAGTAACTGCATCTGATATGGCTACACAACTAGCATGAAGTACAAAATCATCAGCGTACTGCGATATCGACAAAACTCAGGCGTGTGTGTTCTCTGCTAAAAAAAGCCAATTTCATCCATTACCTATTTTTAACGGCACTTCGCTCCAGTTCAGTGATAGTTTGACCCTTTTAGGCGTTGAACTTTCATCGAACTTGAACTTTGAGTCCCATATCGCGTCTAAGGCCAAATACGCTGCTATGAAGCGGGTATTCTTGCTAAGGTTCGGTGGTACTTCACTCCGGAACAGCTTTTAAGTTTGTACAAAGCTCAGGTTCGATCTTGTATGGAGTATTGCTGCCATCCCTGGGATGACTCGGCCAAGTATCAGCTTGAAGCCTTGGATTTGATTGAGCGTCGTGCTGCTAGGCTCATAGGTGATGATTCGCTTGTTAAGGCTAATTTGCAGATCCTAGAACATAGACGACGGGTTGGCAGGCTGTCTGTGTTTCTATAAATTCCACTTCGGCGAGTGTGCGCACGTTATCTTTGACCTAATCCCTCCATTCCCTTTCCACCACGGACTAGCAGACATACGGCTGGCTACAGCCCGTACCTTGTAAATGTTCCATTGTGCCGAACACATCGTTTCGCCTCTACCTTTATCATTAATACTGGTAAAGAATGGAATTCTTTGCCTGCGTCTGTTTTTCTGCACTTGTACTCGTGGAGTCTTCAAGTCCAGAGTAAATAGGTTCCTTTTAGGCAAGCGTGCTCCATCTTAGGCCACATCTTTACTTGTTTTACATGTAAGCTGGTGGTCGAACGCTTGACTATTATCAATAAAAAAAAATAAAAAAAAATAAAGAAAAGGGGATTACCTACTGACGAGATGCCACAAGTCATTTCTTGGCATTTGGCAGCATTAAGAGATAGGTGGTATATGAATTTTATGAATGATTTAACTAATTAAATATTTAACATTCGCTTCCGTCTGGTACTGGTCTGGAACAGTTGAGTTACCTATAGGCCGTTTGTAACGGTCCTTAGGTAATCTGACTGATTCCTTTGTACATAGCTTAATTCCACTTTTTATAGTTTAACAAAAGTATGAATAAAATGATGATGTTGAAAATATCACTATGTCTTCAGAAATCGACAATATCGACTCGACATCGGGTGCGTTCCGTTACTCGACCACGAAGCCCACGACCGCGACGCCACGTGCTTGTGATCGTCGCAGTCGAAACCGCAAATCGACTCCAAACGAAACGGTTCGTGGTCGTAGTGAACCGAGAAAAAGAAGAAAGCAAAAACAAAACAAACAGCTGGAACACGTCTGCGTCCGTCTAACTAAAGAAGAAACAAAGAAAAATTTTTAACCTACGACAAATAACAAAAATCCTCAAATGTATCCTAAGTAAGTGCCTAGTAACTATGCCTGATATTTCCGTCGGTATTCAGTGTGTTACACCTTAACCGAAATCAGAAAGTTCGAGCTGTGGAGCTGTGTGTTGGAGTGCCAATTGGAAGTGTGCGTTCTCCCAGCGGAAATATGACGAATTTCATGAGTTTGCTTGGCTAAATAATTAGTTAGTGACGCCGTGTAAATGTACTTTTAAATTTGTGCACCCAGCCGTTTTTGAGATATTAAAAAAAACAGTTGCTGCTGGAAGAACGCGTGAAAATGTTCTCCCAGCGGCAACTATTTTTTAAAATGGACTAACATGAAAGAAAAAAGACGTATCAGTAAGGGTACGACGCGAGGTAAATGTGTATGCTAAAATAAAATTTGTGCAGACTATGGTTACGAAGATATTCAAGTTTCCTTTGGGAGATCGTTTGGCCTGTCGCTGGATCTCTTAAACGGTAAGGCGTACAGCTACGATTTTTTAACACACGTTGCTAATAATTTGTTTATAATGTTTGTGAAAACATAATTTAAAAAAACGTCCCGTTCGTAAGCATAAAAAATTATACATAAAATGAGGTTTTCAAGTTCTAGCATTTCGAAGAATGATTTTAGAGACCAATTTTAAACCTTAATATGTGCCTTATTACTGGTTACAGCGTCACCCCAAGTCTTATTACCATACTGTCAGTAATTAACACATTCTCTGACAGAACGTAATTTCAAGTCCTTTCGGTGATTAAGTGAGGTGACACAACGTAATATCACGTCCTTTTTAGTTCCGATGCTAATGGTCAGAACGTTTAGCCACGTTTGTTTTTAATACAAATATGGGAATTTCGTTCTCTGTGTCATATCAAAATATCAAGCGTTTACTGTCACTTGGGACGGTTCAAATATGAGCATGGAGTTGAAAATAGCTTGGCTATGGGCTGCTCTCGCGACACAACGTCATCACAAGTCGTATCCCCCCGTACACTGTCATACACCTCGGTCTAGCTGTGTCACCGGAGAGTGACGCGCGTTTGTTTCGCGCGCATTTTGCGTGGCAACAAGTGTTTTTTGTGAATTTTGCGGACAAAACGTAAGTAATTGTGTTGATATTATATTTGTTTTATCGTTTGAAACTTTCAATTGTACTTTTCTATGGCATAAACAACACTCAAGCATTGGTCTATGCTGGACAAGCTTTCATAATACGGGCCTTAGGTTTGTTGGTAGGTAACTACCTAGTAACAATGATGGTGAGTTTGGTTCGGACAAGGACTATGATCCCGGACTAAGTTACTTGTCAGATAGTTCTGATACTTTGTCTGAACGGGTGGAAATTCCACGGCAGCGTGTTCAAGTTCAAGCTCATAGTATCCCGCAGGATTGCAGTGATACTGAATCAGGATCTGAAAGTATACTTACCGCACCTCCTTGTGATGAACATCGTTCGAAAGAATATGATTCAGTACTGCAAGCCTACGTTAACCTGACTGATAACCAACTACTTACCCCATAATCTACTCGACGAGCTGATGCCTGGAGACCGGATAGAAATAGCAACGGGATCCGACCGAGATTATGATCAAAATGGTCTAGTATTGAACAAGGTAATGTTCAAGATAATAATGTACCATGCCCTCCCAACCCGTCTACTATGCCAGATTGCAACAATTCTGGTACGCCTCCGTCAACTAGCTATGAATGGTAAACCACCACATCCGATATACCATATTTCCCATTTGACCACGGTTCCACTGGGATACAGTTTGTGACCGATGAAAATACTAAAGAGATTGAAATTTTCAATAAACTATTTCCTATAGATATAATAAATCACTAAGTTCATTGCACAAATGCGTATGGCCATGCGCTTTGTAATTCTAGCCGGCCGGTGTCAAGGAATAGCAGATTTTCATACAAAGATACAAATCCAGATGAACTCTTTTATTTCAATATTTTTTAGGTCTGTGCTTATTACTATTATATTTATTTTATATTATATTATTCTCCAAGAAAGACTATCAGATGGTACAAAAAAGTATTTTTCCACTTGTTAGACCTGACAATATTGCAATAACAAAGATTTTCTGTCATTCCGAGAAAATCTTATAAGAGATCTCATCAAGATTGAGCCAAATATCAAGCCAGAGAACTTAATTAAATTTAACAAAAATTCCAACCGAAAACAAGTGAATATACGAGAACCTCAAATGGAAGAACCATCTACCTCGCGGGTCGGACTTGGGCACTGGCCTGAAAAAAAATCCAGAAACAGCTACAAATCCAACGAAAAAGTAAGTGCAAATTGTGCACAACAAAAAAAGATACGACGGGAAACTAGTATGAGATGTAAAGGTTGTGGTGAAAAACC
Source organism: Venusia cambrica (assembly GCA_951394065.1). Taxonomy (NCBI): domain Eukaryota; kingdom Metazoa; phylum Arthropoda; class Insecta; order Lepidoptera; family Geometridae; genus Venusia; species Venusia cambrica. Next base: position 13,808,686 of record OX596034.1, read on the forward strand.
ACCACTTTGTGCATTGTGCTTTGAGGAATGGCATATCTTGCGTCAATCATAAAGCCATTATAGATTTAAGTTTTGTGATTCAACAATGTTATACTTATACAGTAGTTGATTAATAAATATAAGTGTTATTTTGTTAGTAACTAAGGAATATTCTAATTTGCTTCAGGAGTAAGTAACCTACCTGAAACGTATCGATGTCAGCCGTTGCGTAAGAAATATGTGATTTGTTGTAAAGTTAAGAATTATTTAGTTTTTGTGTTCTTTTTCTACTAGAAGTTAGTATTTTGTTCTAATATTTTTATACTGTTCAAAGAGGAACATTTATATTTTTGTTTTCCATAGGTTTTGCTGTAAAATTTACGTAGCATTTTGTTCAATTTTATGTTTTTAGAGGCAAAAATTTTGCTCATCATTTTTATAAGAATTCGTGATTTATCGTGATCATTAATTTGCTCCACAAGTCAATTGTTGTAATGTGATCTCAACAATTATAAATACCTACCTACTAAGACTGTCTGTGAGACTGATTAAATTTTCGTGTATAAGCAATGATTAGTAAAACGTGTCTTATTCCTTTCATGAACACAGATTTGTTTCGTCTATAGACGTTGTGTGTGTCGTCCTTTATAGATTTTTTTATACTACAGACGACACAACGTCTAATGAAGTTATAAGGAACCGGATGTTCTAGACGTTGTGTCATGTAAAGTATATTTACATCTTATGTAACACGGCAGAATGTCTATAGCCGATGGACGGCTTAACACGTTCTGTCGTGTAATAGTATAATTTCATGAGGAATAGCAACAGAACGTGTGTAGAAGTCGTACACTATTGTATAGGAAAATTGCGTGTCAATCTCAGCAGTCTGAGAAAACGGCTGGCTCGCACGAACGTGAATGTACAAACAACATCTTCAGCTTAACTTTGTAAAGTTCAGGTTTTTTGCATTTTGACGTCAAACTTAAGACATTCAAAGTTTTGATCTAAGTTATATTATTCAAAAACGCTTGTATGTGCATTCCTGAAGCTTTATATGGTTGCATAGAATAACAACAAGAACCGAATACCGTTTACAATGAACTTGTATGTTTGCCCATTTAAGAGCTATACACTTTGTAGGGTTTAAAAAAAAAGCTAGATTACTTAAAAACCGTATATATTTTTGATAACATTAATATGTCACAAATACACACAAATAAAGAGCTACTCATGTATGTATATCTTACGGGTGCACATCTAATGGTTTCCGAGAAACACGATTCTGCAAAACGTTTCCCCAGCAGGAAATGAAATATCTCAAAAACCTTAAAGCACACTCATTCCATTTTTCGCGCACTTTTATGCACAGATGTAAGCTATCTGCCCATATATGTCACTTATGGCTACGGCCATTCGCTTAGAATCTTCCTGCTGGAAGATCGTTGCTCCAGCAGGAAACGTTTTTCGCGTTCTATTCCAAAACGGTAACATGCACTAATTTCATACATGGCGCACTAATACAGCATATATTGCTCTAAGTATTTGTTGAACTCATTTAGTTCTAGAAGATACTTCTATGATCTGATATATTACCTGCTGGAGTAATGCTCACGTATTCTCCATATTCCAAAAAATATTTCAATTCCATTTATAAGTATGAGTAGGTATATTCTTTTAACTACCTACTTATGTAAACTGTATTGCAACTTACTCAGGCATATTTTTTCAAAATATTATAACTGAATTAAACCTGGATGACTAGAAAATCGTAGAGCTTGTTAATCTAAAAACAAAGAAATATTTAGTGGTAATAATTCCACTAGTTTCGTCTCCACTTCACTTTCGTTTATTTTCAAATATCTCAATAACGGCTTGATGCACAAATTTAAAAGTACCATACACATTTACACAGCGTCACTAACTAATTATTTAGCCAAGTAAACTCATGAAATTCTTCATTTTTCCGCTGGGAGAACGCACACCAATTGGAAGCCTTGTAGTTTCAGGAAACAAGATAACGGGAACTTCGTCCGCACATTACCACGTACAGAGATCTTATTGCCCACTGTGCGAACAATGCTTCAAAAGTAATTTTAGATTGGAACCAATTGAAATCACTTTGTAAATACTTATTTCTTACCCATGCAAATATTGATACCTACCTAACTACTGCAGCCCTACGTCACAATCATGTTTCTTGAGCTCGACCGCGGCTATTATAATTATCAATCTGCAGCTATAACTGGATAATACAAGTTACATGAAATAATCACAACATTGCAAAGTGAATATATATTATATTGGTAAAAACTCTCAGTACATCGTACTCTATCAGAGTCCTCTGGCTTTGTTACAGAGAAAATAACATATTTAAATACTTTATTATTTTTCTCAATATAATAAAGAAAAAGTATTTATGCATAACTAAATAGTTTTCTAACAGCGGCAGGATATTAGTGTTCTGTGACCGCGGCGATCGCGGCGGCTACAAACGGAATGCCAAAATGGGCGACCGCGGCGAAAATGGCTAGTACTAACGGAACGCACCCATCGACGCAACATTCACAGAGTACTTTTTTTTAGATGGGCAACATTTTATTGATTTTGACTTTCTGACCCGCGCTACGACGGACTTTTGAAGATATTATTTTCTGGTGTTGTTATCTATAGTATTTTAAGCAGTGCTCATGCCCGCTCAGCTCAGTCAGATTGAGTTGTGTATTTACAGAGACACACCGTATGTTGCCGTAAATGGCAGCTCTCAACGAGTTGCTTGGTTCTTTATATGAATCCATAAAATAATCTGTTTTCGGCAACCCTCATTAAGATAACAATCATGTCAGACACAGGGAGGAACATAATAAATGAAAATCAACCTGCTCCGGTTGCATCTACTTCAAACTGCAAATTCGACTATGATCGTGACTCCATGGAAGCCGAGAAACAGTCACGTTATACAGTCGTTGAATGCGTTGAAGTATTAGATGCTGTTATTGAAAAAAACAGCGAACTTGATAAAAATTTAAAAGAACTGGGGGAAAGCCTGTCACGGGCACTTGAAGCAATTGACAAAGAACTCGCTGAGTATGAAGCAGAGCGCAAAGCTGCGGCTGAAGGTCTAGCTGCCCAATCTAGTGAATCTGAAGATTATGATGATGATGATGACTTTCAGGTCATGGGAATAGGACGACCCTATTTCAGAGATGAGACTGGAGCAACACCTCCTGATAATGAAGACACACTTGCCATGAAAGCTTTCAACATGTTGGACTTCTCGCAGTTAACTGTGTCTAACTGGACCATTGGACAAAAAAATAATCTCTTGTCTATCTTATTAGCTATATTCAAAAGCAAAATAAAGACAAAGCTGCATAACCAGCTTTCAATACTTCAAAAAACAGAAAAGAAAACCAAAGAATTCACTGAAAAGATTGAACACATCAATAAGGAGCTGATGTCAATGAAAAATATAACCTTAGATAATTCGAACCTGCCAGAGAACTATGAGTTTGACTGGGATGATGTTGCGATGGAACTTCACGGGAATCATTCACCTCAAGAGTGTAAATCAGTCTGGGAGCTTTTTTTCCACCCAAATGTAAACAAAACACCATGGAGTCGCCAAGAGCATAAAAACCTGCTACAAATTGCTGCAAAAATGAAATTCCAGAACTGGGAAGCAATTGCTAAAGAACTGAAGAATAACCGCACTGGTTACCAATGCTTTGTTTACATTAGAAAAAATGTTAACCACATTGGAACTGGTCATTCATGGACACAGGAAGAGTTGACTTCCTTGAAAGAGGTTATAGAGGAATATACTAAGAAAGGCTTAATTCAGTGGGGCCGGGTCACTGCAGCAATGCATAATCGTACCAAGAGACAATGCTACAATATGTATATGAAGTTGGTTTTGGAAAGTGAGGGCATTGTTTCAACATAAGTTAACTTTATTGATGTGTATTGTATACGAACCAGACTTCTGATGTTTATTTAGTCATAAATTAGGTTACAAGGAGACATTAATTTGAGAAATTAACTTGTTTATTTATTAGGTAGTAATAATAATGCGACTGTATACATTGATTTATTTAATAGGAACCTCAAATAAGCATCTTATACACTTTTTGAGTGACTCTTTATTTTGTTAATACTTAACAGATTAAATTGTTAGTCTGTTTGTACTATAGTATATTAGGTATTTAGGTATATTGATAGAAACTTGTAAGTTATAAATTACATGTGTTGTTGTCAAAGTTTAATAAAACATGCAGAAACTCATGAACAAAGACTACATAAACATGTGAAAGTTGAGGCAATCCAGGCTGCTTGACAACACAAAAACAGTGAAAAGACTGAGAAGAACTAAGCTAATGTAGTGTCAGTGTAAGTGAAAGTGCTTCTTCAGAGAGTGTTCTCACACCTAGTGTCTTCCCATAAATAGAAACTAAGAATTCATTTCTTTTTATAAAAGTAAATTAGCATACATTTACTCATTAGCCTACAAAGGCTAGATTGAAATATAGTTTTAGAGCTTATACCTATATCAATATAAGATGATCTAGGCACCTAAAATCGCGACAGAAATGATTGAGTGTTGACAACGGCAAGCTGTAGGTGGCGCATGCATATTGTAAATACTACTGTTTGATCATTATTATTCTGAGATCGCGTTGCTGGTATTTAGGTAGGTAATGTGACTTTATGTTGGTACCTACTTTTACTGGCACAGAACCTATAACTTATTTACATTCAACCTTATATTTGATAAAGCGAACAAGGTCTCCAAGTTGGGAGATCCGGCACTGTATTTATGGATGTGGCAATGTTTGTGATGGCATAACTCGAATGGATTATATTTTTTTTATGAAATTTAAAATGAATTGAGATATTGGGGTGAAAAGAAATACAATTTTTCGCCCATATCTTTTCAATGACTGATCCGATCAATTCAACATTTAGAACATTCAGAGATTATATTAATATCTACTCATCAATTGGTACGAGGATTTTTATGACACTAGTGTAGTTTTTGAGAAAAAGAGGTGTTACGTGAGAAGCGAAGATTTTTGGCTTGTATCTACTGCATCGGTATTCACAAAATATATATTTTTATAAGGTGTGGTTTTCGTAACAATGGGGCATGTTAAGGTGTTAAAACGCTCGGTATATCTTGTAGCATAGACTGTCAATGGGGGTTGACTAACTTTCTTGTGATTTTCTGAAACAACCTCTGTATTTACATTAAGGGTTGCAAAAGGGTTAAATAAGATGGCAGTAAATGTGTTAAAATATGTAAGATTTGTTAGCTGCCGGTCCAATAAGCAGCTCGTCCAAATGGAATTTTAATTCGCATTTCGTCCAACAGGCATTTTGACTAACACAAATTACGTCAACACGCATTTGGTCAAACACGTATTTCGTCCAACAAGCATCTCGCCCAATATTTCGTTCAAATGCACAAACTATAGGGATAAACCAAACAAATTTTATCAGTCCTTCAGGGTGGCTTTTCATAAAAGCCTGTTACTTTAGTTACAAGTGGAACTCTCTTTTCCATTTCTTTTAAAAGAAAAAGATCGTTACCGTTTATATTGTGATGGGACTATATTTTGAAAGGATATATTACTATGTTATATTTTATCAGTTGTTATAGTCAGTTGTAATTTAGTCACCAAATGGACTAACTGCGTAATGACGAATCTCGAAATTGACAAATCCAATACCCAAATAAACCAGACGAACTGAGTAGTAGACGAACGACAAAATGCGAGGTGGCTTTTTGGAGTCTAGTAACAGTAGCTTGTTTATTCTGATGGCTCACTTTCTTACTACCTTCTTTCATAATATCTCTGCATTCATAGAGGTACTTACTTATATTAACTTTATTGGAAGGTAGCTTTAGTTGGATTAATGACGATTCAACTCCTACCTAATTATTTAATGCTTATTGCTTATAACGATTTTTTTCTTTATTGGTTCATATTTCATTCTAATCATAACCAATGCGGCTATAGAAGTTAGTAGGTATAATTAGTTATTAGTACCTGCCCTTAATTCTCATACACTATAACCTAAAAAGGTTTGCGATAACCAGCTGCTGGACAGGTAGGATTGTTGGTCGTAATGATTTCGTTAAGGAGGTAGATGCTATACTAAGTAGTAATTTCCTAGTCGCCTTATACGGCATAATATGGTGGCATAATTCCATAAGTCATTAGAATTTGTATTTGTAATTAGCTCCTGTAAAACTAAAACATTCTGTCCTAGATATTTAAGCATACTTAGAACTTGGTATCAATACTGGGAATTTGCATCAGCATCACAATATCACTAAGTAATTAAAAAAACAAGCGATCCCATGATCGCAGTATTATTATTAAGTACCTACCTAAGTGAATGCTGCTGCCCATCTTTGATTGGGGGACTTGCCATCTTCACAAAGCTTGGTAGGCGAGTGGCTGATCGCAGTGTTCTTGAATACAATACTGGTTAGTATTGGATTCAAGAACACTTGAATACAATACTAACCAGTATTGTATCTAATATCGATAATTTTGTATATTGTGGAAGTAAATTAATACCTATAGTATGTAAGTATGTACTAGATAGGTTCTTAGGTACCTACCTACCTAGTTATTTCAAAACAATTTACTTTACTTTAATGCTCTCATAAATAGTTAAGATGAATCAGTGGTACAGTAGTAGCTCTCTCCCATACAAACATAGTTATTTGGTAATTTTGATCATCAGACCAGGATAATATGTGACTTCGATGTATAACTATTTCAATAAATCCAATGAAATTAAAATACTTATATGGCCAGTAGCTTTCCAATACAAAACTATTTTCCCTGTTTCTCCTAAGGTTGTACTTAAACTTTGTGCCATTGTACTTTATACACTATGTTACCTTATTATTGTATTAATTGAAGTAATTTTGTATAAGTACCTACAATAAAGGGTTATTCAATATTTTCTATTTATTTATTGTGTTTTACGAAAAATTTACCGATCACAGACACAGATTATGCTTTATTATAGAGCCTGCAAAATATTTTAGTTGTGCCATTTCGAAATTGATTACAATCTAAATTAAAATTTGTTGAAAGGCTCTTATTCTCATATTAAAGATCAAACTGGTTAGACTTTGAAGATACATAGGAGTAGGTACCGAACCTACCTATCTATCATTTCTTTTTTCTTACTACTTACCACAATACCTACATTCTTGCATTACTTCTATGACGTCCAGGTTAAACACAATTAGGTATTGGTTTGCAGTATAGGAAACAGCGCAAAAGCTTGGGTTTATCTGTTTTCTCGGACATTTTGCTAGTAGCACTTCTCTTTGAGTCACTATCAAAGATATCAACGTCCAATAAAGCTATAGACTTTTTTATGAGCATAGATTCTTGTTCTTCGAAGCTTAGCTTTTTGAGATCTACAGGGGGCTCCCAGTGGAATTTGTGTTGTTTATTTATATTATTTTGCAAGTTTCTGTTACATGTATTCAGCACAGTCTCAAGACCCCCAGCTACATTATATTCACCTGGCCCTGGTGTTTCAAAAGTTGGGGAAGGGAAGCGGCGGGACCTGAACAAAGGTCCTCGACAGACAGCTGGGTTGCATTTTGGTTTTTCAAGTTCATAGTAACATGGCCCAGGTGTGTCATATTTGAAAACAGGCATATAATTTGTCCAAGGAAGAAAACGACCATCTGATGTGAAGAATGGTGCTGTATATTGTAATTGCCGCGATCTTTTCACTCTAACATTCATTTGAGGCAGATCAGCTGGGCTTGGCTCATTCATTTTTTTTTCTAAGGTTCTCATACGAATTGTTTTTGATTTGAATTCCCAGGTGGGAGTTGGGCAGACTTTTATATCTTCTGAGGATGGTAAAAGATCATCTTCAGCAATATTGGAGTCGTCATCATCGTCTTCAATATTTGATGTCTTAAAGCGCTCTGTAGTTGATCCAAATGGTGCACTAGAACATTTCATGAATAAACATTGCTTGAAACTTGGATTATATGTGGCAGGACTTGGTCCTTCTTCTTTTCGTGGTTTAAATCGTACAGCTTTAACTCCAAAAAATGAAGGCTCTGGCAGTTTCGCATGACAATGGTGATGCAGAGGTAAAGGTAAATCAAAGTCTCTTCGAACCCAGTGATCGGCAGGACCTGGATGATGTCCAGAGCTTTGTGGAAATCTCTCAGCTTTAGGCCCTAGATATTTCAAATTTGTTCCAGGTGGTACTTTGGGGCTATAAGCAGAGGGTCCTGGGCGACCCTCTAAAATATTTTGTTGCTGAATCATTTCAATGAACCTCAATTGCTTAGATCTTTTTTTATTATATGATCTAACTGCCTCAGCACAAAGCTCAGCCTGTGTGGGTTTTGTCTCCAAACTGTACTCAGCTGGTCCCGGTGAAAGCTCTTGCTTTTGTGATGAACGTTTGGAAGTCCAATGGCTCCATTTACAACCCTGATAGAAAGCGGTGGACTCATCCACTCTGATATCATAGAAAGGAGGACTTTCATCAGATGGTTTGATTGTTATTCTTTTTTGTGTCCCATCTGAGTCAATCTGGAAACCATTATCTCTTTTAGATGGAGCCGACAATCCTTCTTCCATGGATGATCTTGGTGGGTGCCCTTTGAAAAGACGTCTTTGCACTTTTCCTTGACATATGATTTCGGTTTCCTTTTCTTTACTATCACATTCACAGACTGTTTGAACTCCACACCTGCATAAAATATCTTCTAGATCTTGTTCACTTAAGGCTTCATAGGGAAATCGAGGCTTCTTAGACATCATAGATGTACAGTTTGGTATTTTTGGTGGGAGGTCTGCATGATATATTGCATGTGTCCATAATTTGGCACCAGCTTGAGTGTTACGTTCGGTATTCGATAGGAACGGCGCCTTACTCAATGGTACTTTGGTTGTTTTAAGATTTTGATAAGCGCCAGGATCTAGATTTAGCTCACCTTTAAGCGGTAGTGGAAATCTAGCTTGCAAATTGTAGGCCATGATAGGTACGTCGGTCAATCAACAAGTCGTGAAATACCTAGGTAGGTACAAATAGTTAGAGTAGCTACGAACTAGCAATGCAAGGACATAGGCAGGTCTTAATCAGGTACCCTACGTAGGCTGGTGGGTAGTGCGAGGAATGTGGGTAGGTATTTTTCACGGCTATCAATTATAAAAGTGAAAATATATAAAAATGGGTTACAATTTAAAATATAACAATAACATGCTTTGCTTTGTGACATGCATGTGATATTGTTAGTGACAAAGTGACATAAGCATACCCTAGTCTGTTGCAAAATCTCGGAGGCATAAGTGCGCATGTTGCGGAACCTCGGAGGCTGTTAACGGGGCCACCCACGAAGCGCCTATTGTTATAGGTTAGAGGCAGGTTGTGAGTGAAATAAATGTTTACAAACCATTCAAGACCGATAGAGATAGATATCTTTCTAAGGTTTCAACGGTTTATCTTGAACGATTGACAATAGAAATGTGAAAACAATAATCGGATTGTAATTTGACGCGAGCATATCAAATAAACTCCCGTCGGGCCTCTTTATAAAATTAAAAAATGAGTGCTAAGTAAGTATTGTGTTTTGTGTTAAAACAAGTGTTTTACTGTGGAATGTAAGTATATTGACTAAATCATTCTAATTTTACATTGTAGGTATTGATCAAGTTTTAGGCCATTTTCATTTTTTTGTTGTTTTTTGGTCGCTGATTTTTGGGTCTAAGTTTTTACTTCACTATTAATTACTGAATCAAAATACAGGCATACAATTTTTTAACAATCAACTTCAACTAGTTACGAGTACAGTTACATGAAAATTTGTACCTAAAAACTTTGCATTCAATAGATATATGAACTTTACTTTAGGGCTTTGCAATCAGTTGCGAAATGAAATTCGCATGTTTAAAAACTATTTTGAAACCTGTCTTGTATTGCTTTTTTGTACCGAACTATTTGTAAATTTTTAATTATTTTGATAGAAATGAAATGAAAAATGAAAATAGAAAAAATACAAATACACTTCCAAGTGGCTTAATTGTTGAACTGTTTACATTTATCTTTCAAAAACTGGTAAAAAATAATTACAGATTTTGAATTAGATCGACAATAGTATATTTCGGTATGCACTAGATTTGGCTTTTTATACTAAACTAAATAGAGAAATTCAATTGCATTTGAAATTTTTAGAGGTTTTCCAGAAAAAATAAGAGAAATCGATGTTTTTGTGGTATATGGTAATGCAAACGGCCATCTTTTGCGCGCCCTTGAAGTGACCAGTGGTCAGGAGGTGCAACAATCAAAAGGAACTCAGACTACCTACTATAATCACAGAACACTAATATCCTAAACTGTAATGTACTCTTAAGTACAGTATTTTTTTCTATGCATAAGACTATTGAGTATCACCCACCCAGTGTCTCCACTCCACTCCATATGAAAATTGAGAATTACCGTGTTGCTAGGGTAAAAATACGGCGTTCTTGCGTAAATTACGGTGTATCTAACAAAAATCCGTGCAATGTGTACAAAGTATTTACTATTTAGTCAAAAAAGGTTGTTGAGATCCTGTCTGCACCACTCGATTTTGTACTTTTGCTTGTAAGGTCTCCATTTTTCTTTTCTTGTCACTATCACTGGCACTTTCCATTGGTCTCCAAAGATTTCATTCGAAAATTGTCTCAAAACAAAAATCTAATGTCCAATCCAATTTTTCCACAAATTAAATGAAAATTTCGGATCGGAAACATTACTTTTGGTCAACTTAGAATTCGATAGATTTCAACGCTATTCTTAAACCTTTTATAAAGCTGTGTTTCGTAACAGTACTTTGTAAAACCAAAAGTGCTACGCAATAATAATGCACACTAATACTTACGTCACGGTAATGCTTCTTTACCATATACGACAGATTACACAAGATTACGGTGCATCTACGGTAATTACCGTGTATATGGAGACACTGCACCCACCCCACACCCCACATATCAATACCTATAAAGGTACCTGTATACCACAACACATATCAATTACTATGTTACATACAGCTATGAAAACATACATAGTAATATAATATATTTATAATATAGAGGAGTGACATACAAGTAAAAATGAAAAACGAAAGTACAAAAGTACATAAGTACATAGTGACATAAAAGCAGCCACAGGGCTGCGGTGGGTATTAAGTCACTCCCTCCCCTAAAATTAATATATTTACATGGCGAAGTCCTTGATTCCGAGGACACAACTAACTAACGCAAAGATTATACAACGCTACGCTAGAATTATGCGATCTTTGTAAACGATATTGGCGGTGTGCGATATGTCTCATACTTCATTAATAAATTAACAGTGTAGGTAAGCGATGGAGACCCGTTTTTGTTATTAATTATTTATAATAATCGCGATAATTTTAAAAAACGCTATGTCTCATACTGTCGAGTCAAACAACTGACAGTTATTTCAAACGTGCTTAGCAAAGAGTATATAATGCTGGAGCTAAGGATACATTAATAAAGTTTATAATAAAGGTAGTCGTTAAGTTTTATCAAATTTTCTAGGTTTCTGCGCAATTTTCTTAATTTTATTTAATGTAAGAACCTTCTACGAAGTATTAGAAGTCATTTAAAAAAAAGATGATTGAAATCGGTAAAGCCGTTCTCAAGTTATAGCGTAACCAGAAGGAATAGGGGCTCATTTTTATATATATGTATAAATATATATATAGATAGATAGATGGGTGCACATCCCTATTATTTACTGCCGTCACTTCTGCTGATATGACAACTTTTGTCAAGTTGGCTAAACTTGATAGCTCAGCTTATTAGATTTATAGTCTCTTCTTAGTACGTAACGTAGTATTGATTGTGTTGTCAGTTTGTTTTGGAATGTTTGTCGAAGCGAATGTTAGTACAGACTTTTGAATAAAATTAAAAGATACAGTCAATACAACTGCCAGCCCCTTAGATACAGAACCTACCGAAAGCAAAAAAATGTCTAAATTGGGTGCACTTCATCTCACTAAACATACAGGAGCTAAACATACTGCAACTGTAATATTTTTTCATGGTTCGGGTAAGTAATTTACGCGGGTACAATAATTTTCACATTTCTAATATTTATCTTCTAAAGCTAGTTAGGTGGGTAGGTACTTATTTCCTAACTTACCTCATACCTAATAACCAGCTATATTGCAGTATCCTTCCATGCGACTATGCTCTATTATAAAGCTAATAAGTACCTAGCTATATCTGAGTAACACATCTTTACCTGTTCTTCAAGTGAGCTGGTGGTCAAATGCTTGGCTATCATTAATAATAAAAACAAGCATTGGTACCTATATAACCCCACTTTAATATAATGACTTTTTATAATGTTCGGCCATTGTCCATAAGTGGCATTATATATGAAATTTGATATGAAACTGAGTGTGCGATTGTGGTGTGATTTTTGATGAAGGAAGCTGAATCTGGGATGGTGATTAAGCTATTGCTCGTGGAAATTGGGGCAGCTGTTTCCATGCTTTCATGATATTTATCAGCTCTGAACACCCATTTTAAAGGGATCTTGAAATGTTTGGTATATCTAAAATCATTTTCAAGTCAAACAAACTGGAGACTATTCTTCAAATTTTGGTGATGAGCTTAGGTTGAACATGTCCCAAGGTACTTCTGGTGTTTTTCTCTATGTGCAACACTTGGAATATCCAGAAAATGAGCTGGTATATAGTTTGTCACCAAGCATTCAGGTACAACAAGCTGGATTTTTAATCATTTCTATAACAAAAAGTTAAGATTTTAGCTGCAGAGGCCCGCGATAGAAACCGACCTAGTACCTCTTGCAATTGTTGAACCACCTACTAATCCTTTGTCCTCAAGTCCAATGTTCTTGGGTTTCTTATGCAAGAATTCTTCAATTTGCATCTTATATAATATATACAAATTATTCAATAGAATCTCTTCGATAATTGCAAGATAAGAATTAGAAGCATAGCCATCTTTGTCATACCTACTAACTTTAAACTAAGGTGATAATCACCTCAACTTTCTGCTCTTATCCCACTCTGGGCTGAGAGTGCACAATATTTTCTTCTCTTCCTCTTTCACATTGTTAATGGCAGAAGAACGGCCGCCGGACTGATGTCAACCCTCCTTGAGTATACTAGGTTATGTGAGGTCAGAGAATAAAGCCATAGATAAAGAAAGGATGTGATTATCCATCCTTTCGCTGCTGAATGTATAAGCCTCCCTCAACCAATGCCACAAATAGCGATCTGAGCCCCCTTCATCCGTGAATGCCTCAATGTCAAAGCTTCATTGTGTTCCTTCCTGCACTCCGTTTCGCGTTTAATTGTGGTAGCTATGTGAACACCTTTGCCCGCCAGCGGTTATCAGTTTTACGAGCTATGTGGCCTACCCACTTCAGCTTGCTAATTCTGAGAGCTATGTCAGTAACTAGATCTAGAGGTAACTTTTTTTTTTATAGTTTATTGTACAATGGCGAAAGGCTTGGCTTTCATCACATCTGGTTACAAGTTACGATAAGGCTGAAGCTGGAGGCGCACTTCACCCGGAATCCTCAACAAACTGAGGAACTAGGAGAATTAGGAGGATATCTTACCTCAAACACAACAATTTTAAAATTGTTATTATATTAGGTAAGATGGTGGTAGCTAGCCAGGCAGACTTAAACAAAGTCCTACCACCATCCAAAACGAGCAAAATATTGTACTCCCACTGGGGATCAAACCTACCTGTGGATCTGAAATCGGTGGGTTGAGCCAGAGGCGGTTAAAACCTATACATATGTACGTGTATAACAAGCCTCATAGCTCAGTTGGTAGTAACTCCTGTCTTCACCCAGGACAAACATTTGTGTGATGAATATAGATGTTTGTTCCGTTTGGGTGCTACAAGCTAAGCTTAGTTTAGGGCTAGATGGTGCTGTGTTTGTTTGTTTATATATTTTCTGTATTTATTTATATATGTACATACATGTATAGCTATATAGGTACTGGATTTTATCACATAGTGTAACTAGCTCTCTCCATAGCTTGCTGTGTGTGTGAGGCCAGAAATTCAAGAGGAAGGCAGGAGTCTTAATATCAGACATTCATCACTATGATTATATAACTTTACCATCTGAGCATGTGTCAAAAGCGCTCTTAAACTTCCGAAAAACCGAAAGTACATTGGTGCACAACTGGATTTGAACTGAAACCTTCGGATCCTAAGGCGGGCCCATACCTACTTGGCCACACAGCTCAATTTGATATTGTAAATAGCATTATACAGCATTGATAATAATGGTATGATAATGGTTGGTATTTCAGGCTCATCAGGGGAAGATATGAAAGAATGGGCGAGAGGAATGGTGAATATATTTTCCTATCCACATATCAAGATCGTGTATCCGACGTCCCCAATCCAGCCTTACACACCGGTTGGGGGACAAATGAGTACAGTCTGGTTTGACCGGCACAAAGTTGACCAAAATGTTCCTGAGAAATTGGAATCTATTGCAGAAATTGAAGTGGAAGTGAAAAATCTTATAAAGGATGAAAACAATGCTGGAATACCTAGCAATAGAATTATTGTCGGTAATATTTGTTTTCAGTTATATTCTGCTGTCTTGCTTGTTTTTATGTGTTGATGTTTTTATGGTTGCTTGACAAAATATGGCACAGTTTTCGATCTATTCCTTTCTAAATACCAAAAACTAATAACATTTCGCAGTGCATAGTAAGACGTGCATAATCCTTTTTTTATCTTAGGCTTTATCTAAATTAAATAATATTGTTTAGTTATGTCTGTTGACTGATTACTAGTCAATAACAAAACAAACAGAAGAAAACAAAGGACTATTGAGTCTTCTTCTGTCAACAAAAACTTGTGTTCTTTTCGTCTCTTTCAGTGTACAAAAAGACCATATTGATGGTCACGATATCTTCTTTTTGTGTAGATACACGAATCAATGTTTCATGTACTTGATTTATACAAAAATATACCTATATATATACAATAGTAAGTAACCGTAAAATTCCGTAAAAACTCTTAATTTAATTTCAGTAGCCTTCAAAAAACTAAACAGACCAGAGACAAAATTTTGTTCATTCAACGATTCAAACGCTAGCCAGCTGTATAGACGTCATATTACTAAATTGAGCGATCTAGTTTAGGAACCTGCACTGAACTGCATCGGAATTGAGTGGCGTCTAATTATGTGATGGTAGACCACCAGGGTGCAACATAAAAAGCGATAGAATAGGAAGTAGAAATGTATACATACTTTTTAATTTTAACAGCCTCTGTGGTCTAGTGATTCAATCCACCGATTTCAGATCCAGAGGTCCCGGGTTCGATCCCCAGGGGGAGTACAATATATTGTGCATGGTTTGGTTGGTGGTAGGACTTTTTTGGGTCCGCCTGGCTTGTACAAGTAGTACGCCATTACAACAATTCTAAAAAAAAATGTTTCCGGCATTATAGATAGGCAGATAATCAGTTCTAGAGTTTGTTGAGTATTCTGGGTGAAGTCGCCTCCATTTATCTCAACTTGTAACCAGGTGAGATGAAGGCCAAGCGCTTCCCCGTCGTACAATTAAAAGATACTATATTTAGGTGCATGATTTCCACAGTCAAATAAATAATTTGCCATTATCATATAAAAAATTTTGGTGGTATGATATGAGGGATCCTCAACATACTGATCTTAACTCTAAATTCAGCTATAATTGTTGTTATGGTGACATAATCAGGTAATATGGTGGTAGCTAGCCAACCAAACGAAGCACATATTCCCGAGGATTGAACCGAGGACCTCTCGGTCTGATATTGGTGAGCAAACCATTAGAACACAGAGGGGGTCAAAAGTAAGTGCGTTTCCGTCTGTTACTGTTACCCTGCACTGCGTAACGAAATGAATTTAATGGTGTACCTCCTGATTTCAGGTGGATTTTCGATGGGTGGAGCCCTGGCATTCCACACAGGGTACCGCTGGGAACAGAATGTTGCTGGAGTGTTTGTCTTCAGCTCATTTCTGAACAATAACTCTATTGTGTACCAGGAACTGAAAAATTCTGCCGGAAAGACATGTAAGTGTTTAATACGATGGCTTCTTTTTTTTTTAAAACCACATCAACTGAGACTGAGGAACTCTCTATCTTAACTCTTAGTTCCGGTACACAACAATCAGTTTCTTGAGGATTCCGGGTGAAGTGCGCTTCCACCTTCGGCGTTATCATATCTTGAAAAAAAGAGAGACAAAGTCCAAGCACCTCCCCAAAATTTCCAGAGTTTTTCTTGAAAAACATCTTTGATCTTTTAAAGAACACCTAGGGCACAGATAATAAAATACTAACGTAACCGTCGGCAATGCCTTTGAATTTGACGAAAATACGGATAGATTTCGTTATTCAGATAGGGCAGAGCAGAACATGTTGTCTTTATGTCATTTGCGATAGGTACCTACGTGAATAATAATAAAGTAAAATTTAAATATTTACTTTATTATACGTCTGTGTACACATCTTTTAAGATACATAGCGAAAGCCAAACACAGCCACAGTCTGTACCTACATACTTATAATATGTACCTATCAGAATAAGTTTAAATAGTGCAATCTATATTTAACAAGCCTCATAGCTCAGTTGGTAGTAACTCTGCCTTCTGCGCTGGAGGTTGTGGGTTCGATTCCCACCCTGGACAAACATTTGTGTGATGAATATAGAGGTTTGTTCTGTGTTTGGGTGTTGTATTGTATGATAAGTATGTATTTACAAAAAAAAACATATGTATTTAAGTATCTGTAATCTAGTTTCCATAATACAAGCTATGCTTAGTTTGGGGCTAGATGGCGTTGTGTGAAATTAATGTAATATTTATTTATATTAAAAAAAGCACTAAATTGACAATTATTCCTCACGTTATTTATCATTATTTTGACAAAATGGGCACATTGTGACTTTGACATCTCGGCTCTTTTAATTGAATATATATAAAAACAAGCACACAAATATAGGTTGTATTTGTTCTTTGTTCTGTGTTTTTCACACACTTCCTTTTTGCTTCGACACACATGGCGTCATATATTGAGATTTTTTAGACTAGCCTGGCCTTTCTAAGAGTTGGCCCCATGCCTAGGGAGTAGTTAGAGGCGCGTCCAAACACGACCTACGTTTGGTACGTGCATGCGGTCATAATCACAAAAAAAGCTAGCATTCAGTAGGTACCTATACCTACATGACAGGCCTGCATCACGAAAATTTTCATAATTATAATAAGGGTTCTATAGTATTGCTCTTCCATACAACCGTATAGCTTGGCGTTCATTGGTCTTCAGCTATGTATCTGAGTTAGTGGTGCTTAAACGCGATTAATATAAAATATAAGCAAACTAGTTCTGCCATTTAATTATAAACCTAGATTATCCCTATCCGATTATGAACCTGCCAAATTTAATTTAAATTGGAAAAGCAATCTCGAAATGAACGTTAAACTTCGTTCGTATGGAACAGCGATAGACAGCGATTCTACGCGCGTTTTTCATGGGAGCGTTAGTTCTGTTCATCATAATCCTAGTAGCGCAATAGGTACTATTTGTGTCTACATCTATTAGTCTTAATTTGGCCCAAGATTTATTATTTAATGTCATTTTTTTTTCTTATTGAGCTGAATAAAAAGAACTAGTTAATTTTCAATAACTTGTCGTTGAGATTGTACTCTGTCGGTAAAGTATTTACCAGCTTTAAAATGGATGCCCCATGTCAGTTCCCGTGTCGCTACTCCTTGGTAATAAGGTCGAGATACGCGCGTGTGTACTCTGTCGGTAAAGTATTTACCAGCTTTAAAATGGATGCCCCATGTCAGTTCCCGTGTCGCTACTCCTTGGTAATAAGGTCGAGATACACGCGTGTGTACTCTGTCGGTAAAGTATTTACCAGCTTTAAAATGGATGCCCCATGTCAGTTCCCGTGTCGCTACTCCTTGGTAATAAGGTCGAGATACGCGCGTGTGTACTCTGTCGGTAAAGTATTTACCAGCTTTAAAATGGATGCCCCATGTCAGTTCCCGTGTCGCTACTCCTTGGTAATAAGGTCGAGATACGCGCGTGTGTACTCTGTCGGTAAAGTATTTACCAGCTTTAAAATGGATGCCCCATGTCAGTTCCCGTGTCGCTACTCCTTGGTAATAAGGTCGAGATACGCGCGTGTGTACTCTGTCGGTAAAGTATTTACCAGCTTTAAAATGGATGCCCCATGTCAGTTCCCGTGTCGCTACTCCTTGGTAATAAGGTCGAGATACGCGCGTGTGTACTCTGTCGGTAAAGTATTTACCAGCTTTAAAATGGATGCCCCATGTCAGTTCCCGTGTCGCTACTCCTTGGTAATAAGGTCGAGATACGCGCGAGCCGCGGTCCTGCTGTGTTTGTTCGCGAGGGGTGTAGTGTCGATTTTATGAGGAGGGTGAAGAGGGTCACGGGTTGTGCGTTCGTGGGTTCGTGTAACTACAGCGTTTTCCTGAGCCGAGACTAGATGTCGCTCATAAAAACGAACAGTGGCTGGAATTGAAAGTAGGAATTCGATTTATTCATGGTTTGCTTTGTAATGCTTGCGTTCACGTCGACGTGATGCGATATTAATTTTTGAAGGTACATATCCGTCTCATTAGCGGAGGAGTACTAAGTATGGAAGAACATTTCAGCGATACAGCTGAGTGACTGAATCCTCAGTATTTGGTTATTTTGTTTACTTATTTGTTGAAAAGTACTTTAGAATTATCTAGTAATAAATATTTGTTTATGCCTATTACCTACCTAACTGTACAATAGCAAAGAAAAAAGTAAAGTTAACACCATAGTTATCGCTATTCTAATCATTACCATCATAGACTCTAAGATATACTCTCTTTCACAATAAAGAATATATATTGTGGTAGAGCTGTATTTTGTTACATTATTATTAGATAAATATATTCATTTGTAATGGAATATTTAGAAAGTCGGAGACTTTCGAGTTATATTTTAGTAAAATTAAATTTAATTATATAGAAACAGGGGTCTAAATTTATCAGAAACTGGGGTCTAAATATATTATGCTAGTTTTCTCTAAAATATGTATAGATATAAACTTTTATAGAGGTATGGTATCTAAAAGGGAACCGAAGGTAGGGAAAAAAAAAACGCTCGAAGTATTGTAAGAATTTTAAATTGAATAATATATATATAGAGCCACCGAGAAGGTGGTACGAAGTTTATCATCATGATGCTAAGCAGCAACATGTTGGTCAAGCGCACGATAGCAGCGACACACGCCATTTATGTCCTAGGGATACCGGTTTCCTCGCAACGTCTTAACCGTCAGAGCATATCCATATGTCAAATACACTCATGCTTTAATCTTATATGATGAGAAAACGCATGGCCTTCAACTCACCTTGTTTCAGTATATGATAAGAAATGCCGAAGGTGGAAGCGCACTCCACCCGGAATCCTCAACTGTCTGAGGAATCGGCCTCTAAATGCCGGAACACCACAATTTAGAATTATTGTTATGGCGATAGACTTAAGTAAGATGATCGTAGCTAGCGGACTTAAACAGAGTCTTACCACCAACTAAACCAAACACAATAATTTACTCGGGATCAAACCCGGGACCTCTGGATTTGACACCGGTGGGCGAACCACTTGAACACAGAGGCGATTCATAAATGGATATTTAAAAAAACAAAAGATGTGCACGCCGATATTTGAAGTACATCTAGATCAGGGGATACATGATCTAGAGGATCTAGAGGTAGGCTCACCGATTATATACAAATGGCCATGGTCCATGGTAAAATAAATAAAATTAAATATAACAGGAAATATAAATATATTAAATATAATTTCACACGGCACCATGTAGCCCCAAACTAAGCATAGCTTGTAATATGGGAACTAGATTACAGATACTTAAATACATATGTTTGTTTTGTAAATACATACTTATCATACAATACAACACCCAAACACAGAGCAACCATCTATATTCATCACACAAATGTTTGTCCTGGGTGAGATTCGAACCCACAACCTACAGTGCAGAAGGCAGAGTTACAACCAACTGAGCTATGAGGCTTGTTCAAAAAGTGAATATTTTTTTCCGCAGTCCCACCACTTTTACAAATTCACGGCGACCGTGACACAATGGTGCCGATGCAGTGGGCATATACCACCTTCGGTCAGCTGAAGGAGCTAGGCGTGCACGGCGAGCTGCTCGTCCAGCCGAGGCTCGCCCACTCCATCAACAGGCGGGGCATCACCTTGATCAAGGAATGGGTCGGCAAACTACTGCCCGAGATTTGATAGCCGAGTACTAACATTAACCTCAATACTCACAAATCAGGGGCTTAGATTAAGAAGTGAACTGGAACGGGAAATCATCCGGATAAATTGCGCGTTAGGTACTACTTGTGAATGGAGTCGAAATCTACAGGCTATTTGTAACACTTTATGATTCCTCTTTGCCAAAAGTGCGAGTGGTTTGCGCACATAAAAAAGAAATGGAAAAAAAAATACTTGTAAAAAATCGTAGTGGTACTTGTTCTTTGTATTTGACCGCACATAATCTAAAATAATGTAGATGGATATAGACATCCTAGAAAAGTCAGACTTCTTTGCTCTGTACTTTATTTTATTTTATTCGGGATACATACGTAAATCACAAAATTGCAATGAAAAAAGTTTTCCGATCGGAAAAATCACTTTTTGTCGAATTCGGCTTAGAATCCGATAGATTTCAACGCTAGTCTCAAACCATTCCTGAAATCTTCCTTTTAAGTCTCTATGCTAATTTCAAAATTTCGGAGTAAATAATAGCGTTTCCAGAATCTCCACTAGAAGTTTGAGAATAGCTATACTGAAGGATGAATTGCTCAAATTAGTTCATTTATTAATATTTGCGACCCAGTTTGTAGGTGTTTGTCATGATTATTAGTATGTAGTTGTAGTGTTTGTGAGTTTGCTTGCCAAAAGAAAAGCCATGTGTTTTTACACTGATTTTATTACTTTTAAGTTTGATAAGAAGTGGGTTCCCAAAGTGATATTTGTAAAATTTAATTTTGCTTACAACGATTGACGTTGAATTGTGAACATGTTTTGTAAAAATATGACTTTGTTTTCCCATCATTCCGTTTTTCGTGGGAATTGTAGGACACCGGCTACAGGAAAGTACGTTATCCTTTAGCCGACCCTGGATTAGACTATTTATGAGTCAGTCAACTCGGACTACGAGTACGCTTTATAGTTATTTTCTAATGTTATGGATAACGTTGCGTTGTTTTTAATTGAAAATTATCAATTGTTAGTACCTACAGTACCTGCCTACATTAATTTCTATAATGCGCCTCGACTAACTGCGGCAATACAAACGCATTATAATAATATTTAATATAGAGCTGCTACAACATTTTTCACTCGCTACCCGTGGTCCCGGTGGGTCGACCCATTACCGGGACCATGGGTAATTTTAAAGATAACGGCTCTAGCGATATTTTACCTTTGAAGCTCATTTGTGGACTCTTTAAGTATTTTGATTGTATTTGTCATAGTATCATCAATATATTGTCGGATATATTTATATTTTTAACAAGCCTCATAGCTCAGTTGGTAGTAACTCTGCCTTCTGCGCTGTAGGCTGTGGGTTCGATTCCCACCCAGGACAAACATTTGTGTGATGAATATAGATGTTTGTTCTGTGTTTGGGTGTTGTATCATATAGTAAGTATGTATATAAAAAAAAGTATTTAAGTATTCTATCCGTAATCTAGTTCCCATATTACAAGCTATGCTTAGTTTGGGGCTAGATGGCGCTGTGTAAAAATTAATGTCCTATAATATTTATTATATGAATCGAATTTATGATTGCACTTGGCTTAATATTGATTTCTGTTCAATAATTTCGGAAACGAGACTTGCAAACAATTTGTGAACATTTTTTTTATTCTTAGACAGGGTAGAGCTTAGCTTTCATCTCGTGTCAGGTTATTTTAAGGCCGAAGGTGGAGTCGCACTCCACCCAGAATAGTCAATAGAACTGGCTATATTTCCTCTAAAAAATAAAAGAACTTGATTGTCCACTTCTTTGATCTTTTGAAGATCACCTAGGGGGTAGTTAGAGGCGCGTCCAAACATTACCTACTTTCGGTACGTGCCTGCGGTTACAATCACAAAAAAGCTAGCATTTTACAGGGAACACGTGACAGGCCTATATCACGATAATTGTCGTAGTTCTTGGTATAGAGGTTCATGAAAAGGGGGCTCAGTAGTACCGCTCTCATCAATCGCAATAATACAACAATTTTGCAGATATTATTGGATTGGGATGTGAATGTAACTACATTGCTTGTCATTTATTTATATGTACGTTTATCGTTCGTCTTTGAATCTAGGTTAGAGGCGCTTCAATTTTTATGAAATTAAAATACAGAAGTATATGCAAACGAGTTTATAAACTCTTTTGCGTATGTTTAAACCTAGGTTATCTCTATCCTATTTAAATGCGAAATTGGCGAAAATCAGCGGTACGTCGCGTTTGTTTTACGTAAGTTCCATTCACCATTATCGTTGTCGCGCAATAGGTACTGTAGGTACTTAGAATTAGTCTGAATTTGGTTTAAAATTTATGTAATATTTAGTCATGTTTTATTTTCTTATTGAGCAGAATAAAAAGAACTTGAGTTGATTTTTAAATATGTTTTGTTATTTTACTCAAAGTCAGTAATTATCAAAATACTTTGTTTAGGTACCTCAAGTACTTTGTAAGCTACCTACCTATGATACTCAACTTACATTGTCTCACACTAAGTAAAAGTCTTACGGTATTGTTTAGTACTAGATAGATAGGTACCATCAACGGGTTTAGAAGAGGCATTTTTTTTAAACAAGCAAGTAGCCCACCTTATGTTAAGTGAATTCTTATCTATAACGATGCCTTACTGCATAGGTCACATCCATAAAGAACATAGCCTACACGCCTTGAGGCATAACGGTTTATCCGTATACCTTCCTTGTGGATTCAAAAAAATGGTAGGTACGTAACTTCCCATTTAGAAATGGACTGGTTAGTTTCAAAGACTGCAAATCTCAAAGACCATTTGAACTAATGTGTTTCTAGGATTACATGATTGATTTTTAACCGGCTTAGGGCTTGTTTGTTATTTTGATCAGGATGTTCCATGCATAGCTTGTAGATACTCTAGCTATAGATGAATACTTGAAGTTCGGTCAAAGAATCTTGGCGTATGAACTTGAGGTTAAATACACATTATTTTTGAGGGAACGGGATCAGTTCTGCTTAGAAATAACGCTAAAAAATCATCACAATGAATTGTGTATAGGTAGGTACCTATTTGCTTAGAAATCCTTTGAGGCTGACTTCGCATTATCCTAGATTTGTTACAGAACTGTTTTTTTTCCGAACCGAAATAATTCCAAATTCTGAGAATTCATAGTTATAAATAAATATTACAGCACATTACCAGTACCAGTTACCAGTAGTACCAAACTAAACAAAGCTTGTAATATGGTAACTAGATTATGGATATAATACTTCCATAGGTACGTTTTTTTTTTGTAAATACATCCTTATACAACACAGCACCCAAACACAGAACAAACATCAATATTAATCACACAAATGTTTGTCCTTGGTGGGAATCGATCCCTTAACCTACAGCGCACAGAGAGGTACCATTTGAGCTGAGGCTCGTTAAGAGGTCGCGAATTTAATTTTAATTCCGCCACTATACAGGTATTGACTTAGCCTGGCAACACTTCCGTAGCCTCGATCCGGAGCTCCTAGGTTCGAAATCCGGGGCTCTGTGTTTCTGTGTGTGTCTTTGAGATACATGTTCCTTGATTGGTTAGGACATTTCAAACTTGAATCACCTGATTGTCCGACAGCGGATTCCGTGCTTCGGTCTGTATTCTTACAGTGGCTATCCCACTGTTAATAACTTAATGTTGGTGGCAACCTATAGAGCCACTAACATGAAGAGTACTCTTTTACATTTAACAAGGGCCTGTTACTGTGACTCCTTGTAAACAGGTTTGTTCGAGGAAGTGCTACTACAAAAATTCTTCAGCATTGCTGTGTTCCTGTTCGATCGATAGGTTGTACACATAGGAATTATTTAAGGTGGCTGGTGAAATTAAGTAACACGAGGTTACCATGTTAAGAAGTTCATGCAGTCAGTTAGGAGCCAATATAATTTTTGTATTTTGTTACAATGTGTTTGGTAGGATTAACCTACTGTTAATGTTTGAATACAGAAGCATGACGGTTTTTGGCAAAAAACTTTTTAGATGTGTGAGCGGTGTCAAATCTTCGACGATAATCTTTTTTTGTCATTGTCAAACGTCTATGTCAAAATAGGTAAAAAATACTATCCATTTCCATTCTGATTTATTGCAGCAATTTTTAGTGCAGATTCATCACTACGCATCACTTTGGATTCCTTGTTTGTGCATGTAAAATCATTCTATGTAATAAGAGTAGGTACTACTAGGTACTTACTTTTGGTATCGGATATGGGCCCCAAGAAAGGAGGCAAAGACGTAGTAGACGATAGTTCTTGGCGCACTCACATAGAAGATACTATATTGAATGAAGAAAAGTGGAGCGTGAAAGTAATCCTGATAGAAGCTGCTGGCAGCGATCAAGACAGAATATACTTAAATAAATTTGAAACATTCGCCGCTCTGGAAAAAAGATTTGTCATTAAAAACATATGTAAAACGGAAACCATATTTATGGTTAATCAACTTGGTGGAGAGAAAAAAGTCAAAGATGACAATCTCAGAGTATTTGAAGAAGGACAGGCGTATTTGAAAGACAAAAGAGATATACCCCCCGACATTCAAGCCCTAATAATCAAACATTTAATTATGAAGATGAAAGATGAATACTTATTTATTAAAAGGCAAAGATTGGAAGTGAGGCAAGGTATGCAACGAGAATCAGCGACCATGATTGATCGTACTGAAGTTAGAGGAACTGTAAACGTAAAACCTCCAGAACCAGAAGAGCCACCGCTCCCACCTCCTAAAGGTAAAGGCAAGAAAGGTGAACCAGAGCCTGAACCTGAACCGGAACCGGACGAAGGCAAGAAGTACAACACCCCACTCCGAGTTAGAGGTGAAGAATGGAGAGACAAAGTGTATGTCGATGACTTTCCTACTGACGGTCCCCAATTGTATGTTGCTGTTACTGGATTTGTTGAGCCACTTTTACCAGTATGTCTCACTCAAGTTGGTATTCCACTATCTGCCGTAGTACAAGTAAGAATTGATCCAGGTGTAACTAAAGTGCCGTCTTCTCTGCTTAGAGCTACTAAAAGAGGACAAAGTCAGACTGAAATTCTGACAGAAAAGTCCCTACAATTTTGGGAAGCCGTACAGCTTTTACGTATCGATACAGAAACTGCAGATGATTTAAAAAACACAGCTTTCGTAGTATTTTCACCGCCATATAGGGATACTGATAGCTTATCTGGGAACTCGGATAACATATACGATGAACTGTGCTATCTCATGTATGATGTGCAAGATCTTACTAGGCAGCATATTCACTATTTGGATAATATGGATATTATAACAATACCTAACGACGTTGAGGAGCAACGACATAATAATAATTACATTCAGAATATCAATGATTTGCCGTTAGAATGTGTGACGATATATACTGTTATCGACAGTATTCTACTAACGGTCAGCAAACTACAGGAACTGGACGAAAAGAATAGCCAAACATCGGTATCGACTGCTGCGGTCCTAACTAACCAACCTCGAAAAAGCTTAGCCAATGAAGAGAAAATAGAAAAAGCGGAGGCTTTAGTTAAAGAAGTCTTTAGCGCACTGTGTAAAACGGATGCCAATAAGAAAGCTTACCGAATAACATACGGTGAAGAGTACGAGGCCCATAAAGATCCTGTTGTTATAAATTATGGCGATTTTGCAAAACTTAATACTTTTCATCTCGGAAATATTAATTTAGAAAATATAGTAGAGTCGTCATTGTACAGTATGCCGATTCATAACCTTTGGCAACAAAAACGACAGCGACCTCGTGGTGACCTGGAAGCAAAAATTAACTTTCACGTTAATGTTCTGTTGTCATGCTTCGAGCGAAAAGACGTGGAAACTGCTGAGCTTTATAGATTAATTCATATTTTGTCTTGTCGTAAACTATTTAACAATAGAAGCTCCCTTAAGAAGCGGCACCTACAATCAACGACTATAACTGATTTCAAAAAAAAATACTTAAAACGTAGTGTTCTCGCTGAACCCCTTGGTAAAAGCCCATCCTTAAATCGATCCGGCAGCTCACTGCCTTATTTCCCTTCGATGACAAAATGTGAAAACTCTTCTTTTCTGAATTGCGAAGATTCAGAAAGTCAGCGTATGAAGTTTCTTTTCGATTGTCCCGATATCAGTGATTTGGTTTCGGCTGCCGAAATTGCAAACGAAAAGCCTGCTAATCATCTGATAGACGACTTTGAATTTTTTGAAGACTTTTCTGGGATAAGCGCATATCAGATTTTGCTTGATGCATTTAATAAATTCAATTGTGTTGATTATAAGTACTGTGAGGTAACCGATTGTTTCCTTATGATGTTCTTCAACAGCCAGGACACAGACGGTATAGCGCGTGAAGAGTGGCGGTGTCATTTGACGACCCCCCTGTGTTTGCAAGATTTCTTTGACTTTGTCCTGGAAGAAAACTACGACTGGATTCAAAAGGAAGAAAAAATTTACGATGAAAGTTTTTTAAACAAATCTCAATCAGAATGTAAATTTTTAAATGATCCATTAGCACTCAAATCGTGTGTTGAAAACAACGATGTGGGCTTAGACCTTCTTTTGGAAGGTTCTTTAAAGTATCAAGAGATGGAAGTTGAGGAAGAGCAAAGCCTTGATGCGGCTGACCCTATGGGAACAGTTTCTAAAAAAACAACCATGTCGCCAACGTCCACAGACGTTGATTCCAAAAGCAGTAAAAAAGGTAAATCACAGAAGACGGTATCGAATAAGGGTTTTAACCCATTCACTGTATCAGAAAACTCTATTCTTATACCAGCTAAGCCTTTCTTTGGTTATGACCTGGGTGATAGACGAGTGGAGGTATTTGGAAAGGATGCAACTTTTTTCTCGAAAGACGGCACCTATGTAACAAGCTTGTACACATTGATTATCCCCATGAACGTTGAGTACATAGCGTTGGAGGTCGTACCAGGAAACAGCTACAATCAATTCTGGGTTCACAGAGCATTAGGAGACTCTGTCTCTCAGGATATGATAGATACATGTGAATCGTTTAGAATCACTAGTAAAGATCAAATAATGATTTATATAAAGAAGCAAACTTATAGCGTTCCTGTACCTGTGATGAGTATCTCAACTACAGACAATGCAAAGCAAAAAGAAAGCTTCATCGGAAAATCAAATACTTCAATGCCAGAAATATTTGAAACCAAAACATATCATTCCCTTTTTGTAACTTGGCCCAATGGCCTTATAACGGAAAGTGTGCACAAAGAAAATTCACCAGAAATATCACATATTAAGCAATATCACGTTGGGGTACCCATGTCTAATTTAGATGAAGAAATGCGTTGTGTGAGTTTATATGGTGAAGTAGTCATTTTTAAGACCAACACAGACATTGAAGTTCTAAAACCAGACGGAACTTACATTAATATAACTAAATGCGAAAAGAAGATTGTAATACAAGAAGAACCCGAAGATGTAAGCGAAGTATCTTCAGATAAGAATAAAAAAGGCAAAGGAAAAGAAAAGCCTAAGGATAAAGTTAGCAAAGCTTCATCTAAATCTTCAAAAAATACACTTAGCGAAGACGAAAAAGTCACTGCCGAAAAACCACTAGAGTTTGAATTAATAATTGAAGAATTTGATGTTATAGAATCCTCTGGCTTAAGACAGCATTGGGTTTTCGATAACTCTATTGATATAGAAAAGTTGCTTATACGAACAGCTACTGATTACTGCCTAGGTGAGATTTTCTCGCGTCGAATGGATGGTACAAATATATTACTCAATAAAAATGGAGTCCAGGTGGTGACATTCCCTAACAAAACTAGAATAATTACTGAATATATAATAGAAGATATAGAGATATATCCAGAATGGACTGATGAAGAAAAGGAATATCTAGACATGGTGGATTCTGATACATTCGAAACCGACACAGTAAAACTAAAATCTTCTATATCTCAAAAAAGTTATATCGATTCGTTTCGATACAGCGCTAGTAACATATCAGGGAAGATAGAAGAAGAGGCTATTGAAGAAAATAAAGAAGAAAGATCTGATGGTTACGTATCAGTGCAAATTGTATACACGATTGAGCATGCTAATTTTGCAACTGTTACCATCAACAAAGAGGACGAAACAATATTAGTTGATTCTCCGAACGGCAATAAAGTTGTCATAGACTCCAGCAACTTTTACGACATATTGTTAGACAATACCACTGTTGCAAAGTTCGATGGAGAAAACTTACACATTAGTTATGAGGCATGCACAGAATGTCAATCGTTCACTACTTGCGATATCAAAATTAAAATGGACGATATGTGTAGTGTAACCAAAATACAACAGAATTGGCTCAAGATGAGAGATTCGTTTAACAAAAAAGTGGTTGTGAACGAAGAGGGTAGTATAAGTTTGTCTAACAAATTTAGTTCAGAGGTAGTTAACCTCGAGGAATCTGTTGAAAACCTGGATGACAAGACAGCTGACGGCAAATCAGAAAGCTCTGTTATGTCACATGGTAAATGTAGAGAGATTTATTTGTCTAAAACTGTGCGATTTTTCGTCCTGCGACGGTAAGTTTTTAACTATTAATATCAGAATTTCATATAGAACTTTTGCCTGTCACGTAATATATTAACTTGTGTCATGTTTTGTACAGGGAGCTAACGTGTGCAGAGTTAGTGCATCGTTCGTTGCTGAACCAGTACAAAACTGATTGCCGGTGGCAGCCTTGGTGCTCCATAAGCCAGTACGACACCTTCGGGGATAACAGAAGTCTCCTCTCTATTCTGACCCCAATGCATGTAACTGAATCAGAGGTATGCTAGACAAGCCTACACACATTTATTCTAATTATATCCAATGACCATTAACGTTTCTAAGACAAACATAGGTAGTTACAACGTAGTTATAATAAACAGTATTTCGTAGGCAGTAAAATATTGAGGTATTTGTATCAACAACCCAACAAAACCAAGACCATATAACACAGCGTAGCATGATAATAATAAAAATGAGATATTGCTGGACATAAGAAATCGCTTCGAGCTTAGGAAGCAATGGTATCTAAATAAAAGTTATAATTTTAGAAGTGGCTGATGGATTCAAAGCTGGCTGATAAACCTAAATATCTGACGTACAAGGACCTAAAGAAAGACTCTGGCAAAGGATTCTACCATTGGATGCGGCCGTACAAACGTTTTGAGTCCAAACCTTTAAAACCGGAAAACGTGTTACCTCCGCGGCTGCCGAGGGCGTTTGTTTTGAGGTAGGTAGACAAAAGATAGAAAATACTTTGTTGTATACACTATGTAATAAAATTGGCGTTCTTCTCGCTAAAGCAGCGCTTTCTTCCAGACAACCTTTGGATGGTGAGGATTACATTTGTATCATCGTAGTTAAATGACTGACTGCCTATGAACGGCCATCCGCAAAATTAATAAAATACCTTGGAAACCACAGGTCTTAGACTACATTTTCAGCGCGGTTCCCTTAAGTAGCCCTAAGATTTTTTTTCGGGAATGGTAAAATAAAACGCAACCGATTACTACTCGATTACTAGGTACGCGTTATCTGGGACTCTATTGTATTCGGCGGTCGTAAACAACCCTTTTGTTTTTTTTGTATACAAGTTGTTTTTGTCAAGTGGCCCTCGTCTTCTTCGTCACGCCTGGATCTGCTGCAGCAATTTTGTATAGTTTCGTTTCTTGACAGCACTGCCAACCAAATTCACAGCTCCACAAACGTTTTCAATAATCTCCGGCTTGCCTTTTTCTTCAGGCTTCTTAGCCTCCTTTTCTTACGCTTACATAGCATGAGCGTAGGGATCTTTACGTATGTCGTGGTGCACAAGTCTTACGCTGGCCTTCACTTAAAGATCAGGGATTCCATCTACGACTACTTGCACCAGATTTACATCGATGAGCGCAGGTACTGACTGGTATGCTTTCCGAAGCAGTTTCTCAACTTCCAAGGCCCACCGTTGTAAGATTTCACCAGTGCGTTGGACACGATCCTTTAATTTTGCTCGAAACGCTTGCTAAGTGGGCGTCACCGTTACTTGCTTCCAGTGTCTCCAGTAGCTGCTCGTAGGTCACTTTACCGAGGGCTTCGAGGATGGTTGGAAGGCCCAAGGTAAGTGTCCTTTGCCGACTTTTGGCCGACCACGAAGATATTCCAATAAATGACAATTTTAATCTACATCCTGAAGATGCGATAGCAAGGTGTGATTGGAGTTGCAGTCCCCCTCCAGGTTTGATGTTTCCCATCCCTGCAGCTGCTCTTACCGACGAGCCTGATCTTCCTGGCGACGAGACTGCTCTTGGAACATGTCCAAAATGGCAAAGGCAGCTGGCATAACGGTCTCGTGACTGCGGATTCTGCAGGTGCGGCATAAGATGCCAGGTACGCGCCGCGTTTGTTATTTTAACCGGCAATCACACTCATTCTGATGATGATAGTTCCGTGGGATAACCGAAACAAAGTTGGTGCCTTCATCAACATCACATCATGCGTGAAATTCACGCAAGTTTTGAGACTTACGTTTTTTTTTTAAACAGACATGCGAATGATGCTTTTTGCTTTTTCTTGCAGGACTTTAGAGCAACAATGGAAAGAATCTCTCAGAGAAAAGTTGAAGGGCGCAAAAGAGCTGTCGAAGGCAATACTCAAGTACCGGCTTATAATGCAGATGGACAGTGAAACTATTCTTCATATCCCCATCGTGGACATGCGGACAGAGGACGAAAGAAAAATTGAAGATGTCATACAAGCTTTAGCTCATAGGTAAATCTGTATTCTAACCTGTCCTTCTTCAAGGCGTATGATACGACTATAATGATATAGGTCCTTACATATGAAATTGGCGTTTTGTATGGGAGGAACATAAAGGCAATTTTTTCATATTAAAATATATTTTATTAATCAAAGTATGTACCATTGCTATCTATACACTTTTGCCATCTTATAGGTAGTTAATTGATCCCTTTACTAAAAAAACCATTCGGACGGGAATCAATGAAATCTTTGAAAGCGGTTTGGACTGCCTCATCGGAATAGAATTTTTTTCCTTGCAAGTTATCCAAATTTCGAAAAAAATGGTAATCTGTTGGAGCAAGGTCCGGAGAGTACGGTGGATGTCTTAGACATTCCAATTGAAGCTCCTCTAATTTGGTAGTCGTCTGTTGGGCCGTGTGTGGTCTAGCGTTGTCTTGAAGCAGCAGTGGCGTAGAGCGATTGAAAAGTCTCGGTTGCTTAACAGCGAGCTTTTCCATCATGGTTTGCAGTTGCTGACAATAGACATCAGCCGTAATCGTCTGACCAGATTTAAGAAAGCTATAGTGTACGACACCGGCACTAGTCCACCAAACGCTTACAAGTAACTTTTTTTGAGTCAATTTTCGCTTGGGGCAAGATTTTGCTGGTTCACCAGGGTTCAGACATTGCGATGAGCGTTTACGATTATCGTACAGGATCCACTTTTCATCACATGTAATGATCCGATTTAAAATTCCTTCATTATTGTGCCGGTTGAGTAATGTAACGCAGCAGTCGACGCGCGTTTGTCGGTTTGCTTCACTCAATTCATGAGGTACCCACCTTTCAAGCTTTTTCACCTTCCCAATTTGCTTCAAGTGGATTAAAACGGTTTTGTCACTAACACCGCAGCCTGCAGCTAACTGTGATGTGGTTTGCGATGGATCTGCTTCCACAATAGCCTTCAATTCATCATTATCGACCTTGGTCTCCGGCCGTCCACGGGGCTTGTTCTGCAGGTCGAAATTTCCAGAACGAAAGCGTTGAAACCAAAAACGCACCGTGTTTTCTTTTGCGACACCACCACCACACACATCATTAATCCTTCGAGCCGTTTCTGCAGCACTGGTGCCACGGTGGAACTCGTACTCGTAAATAATGCGATATTTTAAGTTTTCCATTTTGTGAAATGAGTGACGCAGAAAAAAAAAGCAAAAGAGAAAAAAACAAATGAATTACGGTTTTCGAAACACAAATGCATGAGTAAATAGCTGTTTAAAATTGAATTTGGTATTCCTAACCAAAGAGGAGATATTTAAGATCAAAGTGGCCAGTACGACAAAACGCCAATTTCATATGTAAGGACCTAATATTTATCATCGGTATATCCATACCTTATTTTTTTGATGATCTGTTTAGCCGTTCTTGTATGGTCACAAACAACAAGCCACACAGCTCAGTTGGTAGTAGCTCTGCCTTCCGCGCTGTAAGCTGTGGGTTCGATTCCCACACGGACAAACATTTGTGTGATGAGTATAGATGTTTATTTTGTGTTTGGGTGTAGTATTGTATGAAAAGTACGAATGTACTTACAAAAACGAACAAGTTTCCAAATTACAAGCTTAGCTTAGTTTGGCTCTGGATGGCGCTATGTGAAATTCATATCCAGTAATATTTATTTATTTATAATTACCTACCTTTCGAGTTAAATCGCATTTACCTGATGAAGGGACCAGCAATGGGGGTGGGCCCTTATACCTATCCTTAAAAATTCTAAGGCCTTACCCAGCGGTTTGATATTTGTTTGCGTAGAGGTTCTTAACTATAAAAAAAATCTCCTCTCGGCTAACTAGTACCTAAAGTAGATAGCGTTTACTTATTAGCTACCGGTAAGGCCCTTTTTTATTGTACTACGGGTAAGTTCTTCATGTCATCAGATTTTTTTCAAGTTATACTTCACCCGGAATCCTCAATAATCTGAGGATCTACTTCAGATCTACCTGTGGGTTCGATTCCCACCCAGAACAAACATTTGTGTGATTAATATATATGTTTGTTCTGTGTTAGGGTGCTGTATTGTATGACAAGTATGTCAAAAAAAAGTATACATTTATCCGTAATCTAGATCCCATATACAAGCGTTGCTTAGTCTGTGGCTAGATGGCGCAGTTTGAAATTAATGTCCTGAAATATTGTTTTTTTTTTAATTAGGTACTATTATTTGTATTGTAATCGAGCACTTGACGCTGGCCAACAGAACTTACGAAGATCTGAAGCTTCGCTTAGAAGATGACGTGAACAGCCGCGCGAAGATAGATATCACCACGAAACCTCCACTGCACACCGAAGAAGCCTCTATGGAGGGGGAAGTAGAGGAAGGTAAGACTCCAGGAGTCATTCCACAACTCGTACCGAATGGTGTGAGTTGGGGAAACATCGCCTCTGTGGTCTAGTGGTTCAACCCTCCGATTTCAGATCCAGAGGTCCCGGGTTCAATGGGATAACAATATTGTGCTCGGTTTGGTTGGTGGTAGGACATTGTTTAAGTCTGCCTGGCTAGATACTACCATCTTAGCTAATTCTGTCGCCATTATAATAATTCTTAAAAATTGTTGTGTTCGGCATTTAGAGTTAATATTAAGATAGCCAGCTCCTCAGTTTGTTGACCTCTAAATCTGTTATGGCGACAGGATTAAGTAAGATGGTGGTAGCTAGCCAGGCTTAAACAAAGACTTAAGCTAGGTTAAGTCCTTAACCAAAGTCCTACAACCAAACAAACCAAGCACAATATTGTACTTGTAAAATAAGTCCAAGCATACAATCGGCACCAATGCTAAATATTAAATTATACACACATTGGCCCACTTATAAGCTTATTAGTAGGTATATTATAAGGAGAGGTAATAATACCACTCTAAAATAATATTGAAATTACGACCACAACATAATAGCAAATGTTGGTGCTGAGAAGAAGAGGGAGAGGGACTTAACCTATTGTTGTAACCGTCTGTTCGAGATATATGATTTGAATTCTACTGCGATTATGATCCTAACACGATGTTGTCGAAATCGGCCTAGCCTAGACGATCACCATCATCGTCATTGTCATATGTCATGTCGTCAACTTCAACTTCTTCGTTTTATGGCAATTAGTGATGGGGCATAAACCTAAACTAAAACTGGACTGCGCACTGTATTCTTAAAAACGAGCCGAGCGAGAGGTTTGGGGTGTCCACACCGCCCACTTTAATGAATGAGAATACGAATTAGTAGATACATTTATTTTCTTATTATTGTAACAGTAATAGGTTTATAGTGTTTTTATTAAATTTGGTTTTTCTAAACACTTACGCCTTTTCTCAAACCACTGAGGTAATTGATAAAAAAATGTGAATGCGTTAAGTTTGTACC
This sequence comes from Venusia cambrica, assembly GCA_951394065.1. Classification (NCBI taxonomy): domain Eukaryota; kingdom Metazoa; phylum Arthropoda; class Insecta; order Lepidoptera; family Geometridae; genus Venusia; species Venusia cambrica. Next base: position 13,843,190 of record OX596034.1, read on the forward strand.
TGAGTCTATCGTTTACCTAGAAGAGTTTCTTGTCTCCGATATAATGGAAGGAACACAAGATATCAACAAAGTATATTTATTTTAACTTATAGGTACAAAATAAGAGTAATAGGCTAAATAAGTAGTAATACGAGTATCAGGGTTTTTCATACGACAAAAACGGCATTTTGTGCCTCTATAAGTCAAAGTCAAATATTTTTATTAAAGTAAGATTTTTTGGCTACGGGACTTGGCTCCCCCGGTGATTCTCATACGGGCTTGACTCCCCCGAACGGGGGAGATAAAATACCACATATTTTCCGTAATTTTAAGTGTTTTTGGCTCCCCTATTTAGCGTAAAAATATGTTTGGAATTGAATTTTTAAGTTAATTGAAATAAAATATTGTTAAATTGTGTAAAATATGTGCATACAATATCCCGATATTCCCACGAGAATGGGATTATCCTCTAGTGAAACGATTACATATCATAACATGTAAAATAAAAATACATATCCTTGAAAAACCGAAGTACATAATGTATGAATAAATATTTCATACATTATGTACTTTAATCTTCGGTTTTTCATTAAAATACTTTCTTCAATTAAAAACAAATGAAAGCTATGACCAAGATCTACATTTTCAATGACAGCTGTCAAACTTCAAACAACCATAACTCTGAAACTACTCGTCCTAGACTCTCCGTTCTTAATTCAAATGAAAGCTATGACCAAGTCAAACTTCAAACGGCCATATCTCTGAAACTACTCGTCTTAAACTATTCGTTTTTAGTTCAAATGAAAGCTATGAACGATATCTATATTTTCAATGACAGCTGTCAAACTTCAAACTGCCTAAACTCTACGTTTGAAGTTCAAATTAAAGCTATTGAAGAGAACTACGTTTCAGATGGCAGATGTAGTTTTGACAGCTGTCATTGAAAATGTAGATCTTGTTCATAGCTTTCATTTGAACTAATGACGTATAGTCTAGGACAAGTAGTTTCATAGATATAGCCGTTTGAAGTTTGACAGCTGTCATTGAAAATGTAGGTCTTTTTCATAGCTTTGATTAACTAAGAAACTAAGAACGGAAAATACAAACCTAATCTCTTCAAGAAAAGTGTTAGTAAGCAACTTCTGGGTTAGCTTACTACATTTCGTGAGTCACTTTGTGGCAGAGGATTTCATGGTTGTAAAATAAAAAAATATATCAAGTATTTGTTTATGCAATGTCTATCAAAGTAATATCATAAAAATTAAAGAAAATCAAAGAAAGCTCCCAAGGCTTACCAAAGAGGAATTCAATATATAATGGCAACATGTTAGACAAGGAAGCATTACTATAACTGAGCTATCTCACCTCGCTTGTTTTTCTACTTTGATATAAGACGAACAATTTTGAACTCATTTTCAGCGCGTGGAGTGTAAATTTCATGTACCTAATTTTTGAGTGCGCTGTCCAGTTTTAGTATACGTTCATGAATTGGGGTCACTTTTCTGCCATTGTCCATGTCATGATAGCTTCATATACAAATTAAGGGGAGTACCTGTATCTAATATATGGCCGGTATTATAAAATGCAAACACAAATAATATATATGTCAATGTTAGAAAGTACCAATATTATATATATGTTGCGTCAACCACTTTACTTTTAGATTGGCATAAGTATGTAAATAAGCAGTAGTAACCGATTACAAAAAACTACTGAATAACTGGGTAATTAGTAGTGTGCGCATAAAGCATCCTTATTAACTGGTGGTTAAACAATAAAAAAAATAGATAGGTCAATCAATACATCGGTAGCTACGCCGCGGCTCAGTCGTTGAATTTCCATTGATGGGCATTTGTGTCGGTACAGAGTATGCATACGAAGCGAAGGCTCTGGAGGAAGAGCGAGAGGCCTCCATCAAGCAGGTGGAAGCTGCTGAAGAGATGAGCCCCAACCTCCGTCGTTACTGGCGCCGTCGCGGAGAAGAACTCAAGGAGGAGCAGTTTTATAAGTGAGCTTTCTTTATTACATTTCTTAAAAACTATACCTAACGTAGGTTAGGCTCTTTGGTGTATTCTGATTGTCTGATAAATAAGATACTACAGTGTTTCTCTTTGGAGAGCTAAGCCGTGGGTCCTATCGCTATGGCTCGTTTCTGACGACAACGTTACAACTAATAAATATTTACCAGTCACAGAACATAATTATAAGCTATGTAAGAGTAGTAGAAGTCGCTTGTAAAAGGTCTCGTCCTGAGAATGACTGCCCTCATACCTATTTCAACTGCCAAGCAGCATTGCTGTGTTCCGGTTTGAAAGGTATGGTCGCCGGTGATTTTTTTTTTATTGATAATAGTCAAGCGTTTGACCACCAGCTTACATGTAAAACAAGTAAAGATGTGGCCTAAGATGGAGCACGCTTGCCTAAAAGGAACCTATTTACTCTATTCTTGAAGACTCCAAGATTGTACTCGTTTACGGACACGTGAGGCTTAATACCTTTTTTGCCTCAAGTTGACGGGCGCAATGCAGTGCCGTGTAGGCTATGTTTGTTGTGGATGTGACCTACGCAGTAAGGCATTGTTATAGACAAGGCACTTAACACCAGGTGGGCTACTTGCTTGTTCAGTCTCCTTGTTGTATAAAAAAAATATATAGGAGGTTGAGGTTGGTTGTGTTTGCGCCAGCAACAGCTTCTACTACAATAGTAGAAGCAATCCCAGACGACAATTATAATCGTCTGACAGTCACAGCTGTCAGTCTATGCACTTTGATTCAACTCCCTTTCGGCTCATCTTTATAATAATCCAAAATTGTATTGAATTAATAATACATAAGTAACTTGGACTCTGGAGTCTTTTAAAAAATACTTTTTTTTTTAATTAGCCCAAAGGCTAACTCAAATGCAAATTGCCGGTCAAACGAATTGACCGGCAATTTTCAGAATAACCGAACATCCGAAACTTACATTAGTTTGTATATAATAATCATAATACACGTTTATTCTAGACCAGTAAATAAAAAATACATTATATTTTTTAAACTAATTATTTTCAATGCAAGGATTCCGCATACGAGCCGCTTCTCATAGCGTCTGTAAACGATACCTGCCAGAAGCTCAGGTCCAGCAGCATATCCTTATGTTTTGCCAGGACCTGGGGGGTACCACAACCTCTTATAGCATTCTTGTTTTGATATTACTTTACTTTTGTCACTATCTGTCAAGTGTAGAAAAAACGAGACAAAAGTAATGGGATATCAAAACGAGAATGCTATAGACGTTGTGTTTAGAACCCTGAAGAACATACCATCATATGTAGAATCAGCATTTTGCTTACCTTTCTTTTTTTTATTCTGATGCCCAACTTAATCAATATTATGATATTTGATTCCCACTCTAAAAGTAGGTATATAGGTACTTACCAATAGTCCTATACATAATATGCTATATACCATACGCACCTATTATTTATCTATGTTACTCCTACAATTCACAAAAACCAAACGACAGTTCAAACCAAACATTCATGCATACTTCATACAGATTTCAGATCCAGAGGTCCCGGGCTCGATCCCCATCGTACCTAATTCTGTCGCCATAATAACAATTCCTAAAAAAAAATGTGTTCCGGCATTTAGAGGTAAGATAGCCAGTTCCTCAGTTTGTTGATTCCGGGTGAAGTACGCCTCCACCTTCGGCCTTTTCTCAACTTTTTACCAGGTGAGACGAAGGCCAAGCGCTTCCCCGTCGTACAATAAAAAATAAAAAAAATACGGCTGCAGCGTGCCAATCAAATACACATTAAAATAGATTTCAGATCCAAAGGCCCCAGGTTCGATTCCCAGGGGAGCAATATTGTGCTGGGTTTGGTTGGTGGTAGGATTTTGTTTAAGTCGGCCTGGCCAGCTACCACCATCTTACCTAATTCTGTCGCCATAATAACAATTCTTAAATTGTTGTGTTCTGGCATTTAGAGGTAAGGTAGCCAGTTCCTCAGAAGGGTAATAAGATGCTTTCACCAGGTACCTCCTCCGAGACGGTAATGTGCCGCCGTACTTCCGCAATGTGCTCGGCGGTGCAATCTGGTGGGAGATGAATGCTGCAGCCGGTGACGCGGTCAACAAGTCGGAGCGCGGCCAGATGAAGTGCCCTTGCGCCGAAGAGGCCCCACCAGCCAGCGTACAGCCGTACATGTAGCGAATATACATACTGGTGTCATTCCGTTTATTGGTTTTTCATTTCTACCCCAAAGTCAATACCTAAAGTCAATATTTTTATTCATTAAGATTTTTAGGATCATTTTGAAACGTCAAATCTACCGCCTGTTCGGAATCGCGACCAGCACACAAGGAGAAAGGCAAGAACCTCGGGCTGGTTACTTTTTTTACATACAAAACCAATCTCGGTTTTAAGGGCGATAAAATTTCAATCAATGATTCTGGGTGCAATCTCTGCTTGGGCACAATTTGTTTTATTAGGAACCTTTTTTAATGTACGACGGGGAAGCGCTTGATCTTCATTTCACCAGGCCGAAGGTGGAGGCGCACTTCACCCGGAATCCTCGACAAACTGAGGAACTGGCTACCTTACCTCTAAATGCCGGAACACAACGATTTTAGAGTTGTTGTTATGGCGACAGAATTAGGTAAGATGGTGGTAGCTAGCCAGGCAGACTTATTGTACTACCCCTGGGGATCGAACACGGGACCTCTGGATCTGAAATCGGTGGGGTTGAACCGGCTTTAGACAGTAAAAGTAGTTCAACAATTTTCTGTTTAGTGTATCTTGCTTGCACCATGTAGCGCTAAAAAAATATATCAGTGATAAATATTTTACCAGTCGTTTGCTTTAAGCTACTTGCTTGCTAGCAATGAAGTTAAGATTGCCTCGAACTGAGATCTCGTGATGTCTGGTTTGTGTAATGTATTTAAACCACGCAATTCTTTCTCAAAAAGAACGTAATTACAAACAATAAAAGTGTGCTTCCATTGCACTACTTTCTTCACTTAAGCACTATATTTCTTAACCTCTCTTTATTCCTTTATTCGGTGAATGGCAGATCATCATATGCAAAAAAAACTCTAACCACGTGATCGGGCAACATCAAATCCTTGAGTTTAGTACAGGTAGTTCTGGGTGTTTTTAGGTACTTGCAACGTGCAAGATATAATGCATCCTTTTTCGACGTAAATGTTGGTATATCGTCTACCGCTATTTTTTGAAAATTCGTTAATCTTGTTTTCAAATATTTTCTGGGCTGGACCAAGGTTGGAACACACATCTTTCTTGCACTCGTCCATTACTTGGTCAATCATATTTTGGGACAAGCTTGGTGTGCAGGTGTGTTTGGCCTCTTTTACAACATTGTTTTTTGCGTCTACAGTGATAAAGACAACCAGATGATTTGAATTGAGTAATCAAATAGTTATTATTATCATAAGTGGCCAGCACCTCTCAAAGTAGGTAGGTAGTAAGTAAGTTTAATAAACGCGGAGTAGAAAATTTTAAGAAGTGGTATTCGTGTCTATATTGCAATATTATGTATTGTGAGTATGTACTTTTTAAATATCGGTGACGGTCATAATTTCAATACTAGACATAAGCCATAATTTGTGTAGTAGGAATAATTTGATGTAACATAACAAACACTAACTGTTTATTGTATAAGTATAGATAAATCGTGTAATGAATTTATTGAGTTTGATTTAGCTTAAAATGTATTTTTTTCATTTTTAAAGTTTTTTACGGTTTTTACGGTTCATTTTTGTAGCCGACTGCTATATTTCTGCCGTTTTAAGAATCTGCTACTCTCTCTCATTCTATGCAAAGCCAGAATGAGAGCAAAACACCGATACGCCGTAGCGGGAATAAGTCACCCCTTACTAACATAGGTACAAAGATTGATGTCTTTTTGAAAAGTGCTCTCGAAACCGTTGCCTTAGTAGTTGTGGTTTAAAAATCTACCCGTCCAGCCCACGGATGTTGTAAAGTCTACCAAGGGCCTTCAGCAAAAAGGCAGCAGGTTGTTTCCGTGTGTAAACAAATTTTAACTGTGAGGACCAAACTGTCTGCCAAGCGCGGTGATTACAGCCAAGCCTTACAGTTTTGGAAGAAATTATTTCCACTTTGTGCTGTTGATCTGGGAAATGCGCAGTCAAACCCCTATAAACCTAACTAACTAACCCCATGATATCCCAAAAGAAATTCTTGCATTTTATCGACACCCTTGGCTTAGCAACCCTATTGAGTGAATTAATTAAACCGTAATTTCACCAGCAACCATACCCTTTAAATCGGAACACAGCAATGCTGTTGGCGGCTGAAATAGGTAGGTATGGTGGTAGTGATTTCCTCGAGCGTTTTCGCAAGGGGCTCTCTTACTTATTTTAATCGAGAAACAATAAAATTGTCTGCGATTAGAAATTTGTCTTTCTCCGGACAATCAGATCCGGTGGAATTTCTACCCAGAATGGAAGCCATATGGCTTCTCAGAAAAATAGGTATGGTGGTAGTACTTCCCTGGACGAGCCCTTTCACACGGGACTACGGTGCTTATTACACCATCCTATAATAAGGATGCTAGCCATCTGAATTAATGCAAGTGTAATAGCACTTAGCCAGCTAGCATCCTAGTTAGTTTCCTTAGTTCAGATGGCTAGATGACCTAGCATCCTTAATTTCGAATGGTGTAATTAGCACTTATGGATGCTCACATCACTAGAATTATCAATCGCTCGTCGCCGACCCTTTAAAAAAATCTAAGCGCCCTTTTTCAAAGAACCCCGTGCTACACAGTAAGAAAAACCTCAACATGGAATTGTTGCCCGATTTTATGGTTCAGAGGAGGCAGTTCCTATGAACCTTACAATGCGCGAAATAGTCCCCAAGTCCAAAGTGTGGGGATTGAATCTCTGTTCACGGCGTGTGGTGCGATGATGAAAAGAGGCTGCAGGGATCATATTTAACTATTCCTCAGATCAGAACATTACCCCAATACCACTTGTAAGTATGGGATCGTTGACAATTGTCACAGCTCATGAAAAGAGGCTGCAGGGATCATATTAAACAATTCCTCAGATCAGAACATTACCCTAATACCACTTGTAAGTATGGGAACGTTGACAATTGTCACAGCTCATGAAAAGAGGCTGCAGGGATCATATTTAACAATTCCTCAGATCAGAACATTACCCCAATACCACTTGTAAGTATGGGATCGTCGACAATTGTCACAGCTCGTCTTTGCTACTTGCTGCTGAAAGTCAGCCGGTATTCAAATGCTTCTGGCCTTAAGGTAACGACAATACCTATCTACTCCATGTGGGATCGAATTTGTGACATGCCCCGCATTGCCCCGCATTGAAACACCACTTTGTCCTATTGAACACACCGAGCTTTAAATATGCCAGCTTTGCCTAAGGTTACTACGGCACTGAACGTTGCTGGAGACGTTAGAATTACGATACCTACCCAGGATCTCAATGCCTGGAGTCATGCATGGAAAGGCCACGGAATGGAATCTATTTGTCGATCACCATTTTTCATCATGTTGCAATTTTCGGCCGTAGTGGCCTAAAACTAAAAGCTAGCATCTTCACTACTCTACCAAATGTCAAAATCTACCTACCTACTACTACCTGCCTACGTCGTCATCTTTCAAGGTAAGTATGTGTGTAAGTAGGTACCTACCGATCTGATAGGAAAAAAAGCTTTTTCACTTTAGTTGGTGGTACGACTTTTGGCTAGCCACCACCATCTTACCTAATTCTGTCGTCATAGCAACAGTTCTAAAAAAAATTATGTTCCGTCATTTACTTAGAGGTAAGATAGCCAGTTCCTCAGTTAGTTGAGGATTCCGGGTGAAGTGCGCCTCCGCCTTTGGCCTTATCTCAACTTGTAACCAGGTGAGATGAAGGCCAAGCGTTTACCCGTCGTACAATAAAAAAAGAGCGTCTTTGTGGAGAGACTTAGAGGAATGCTTTGACAGGCGCGGTGGGACTCACTGTTTGGAAAAGACGTACCTACCTACCTAGATAGTAGCTTACGACGAAAAAACGTACCTACCTACCTAGATAGTAGCCTATCTAGGTAGGTAGGTACGTCTACGCATACGCAGGTAGGTATAATTCGAAGATACTGGCGGGCATTGATAATGTGCTGGATCATTCCAACGCTGACTGGGAAAAAACTACGAAGTTGAATTTAGTCACAGATAATAAAATACAAAAAAATATATAAAATTTTGTCTCTTTGTCTAAGATCAAATAAATTTATCTGAGCTCTTTGTGTAAACTATCTCAGTAGCCTACTTAAGGAATCAGTCTCCCTTCACCATGACATAGGTATAGACCTACTTATAAATATTCTAAAATGTAATTTACCTACCTATTTACGATTGGTCTTCGTAATCTCGCATAAAATGTGTTAGGTACCTAGACAATCAATCATCATAAATACCTAGTAAAAAAAATGCGTGGGTAATAAACAAGTCGTTAATTTTGTTGAGCGAGGTTCGACTAATCGGTAATTTAGCATGTGGGATCTCATGGTCTGAGAATCGCTCGCTTGTGCGGATTGGTGTCTCGGTATAGAGCGGTGTGGCCTACGAGACCAATTTGTGTGTGGAACGAATGGCGGCATTGGCGGTGCGCGATAATGAAGAGGCAAGAGGCGAGCTGGCACGTTGGCACGCGAATTTCTCAGTTGTTTTCCCCTCCGCTTTTTCCGCGGAGAAGTTCCCTCGGATCCGACCGTCCGACGCCGATGACGCCGCGCGCCGAGCCATTGACGAGGCAGCGGAGGTTGATGCGCGATTGGTCGAGCGCGCAGCCAATACGCGTGCATGATACGGCTGCCCCAGGTTCGGCTTGAATTGAAGGGACGCGACGGCGAACGAACGAAGCCGCGCGCGCGCCAACGCGGCCAGCGCCCGTACGATACGACGGCATCGACTCGACTCGACAGTCGCGATCGCGACAGTTCGGCCTAGGCCCTAGTTAAAAACCGCGCCGCGGTGTCGCCGATGCGATATTAAATATCCACGTGCCGATGGTAATTTACAAGTGCTATTGTGCTACCTAGATTGGATTGGTGGATTTCTAAGCTGATACAATTCTCGCAGGCTAGTTTTCTCACGTAAGTAATCGCTAAGAAAGCATATTTTTATGTTTCCTGCAGCTGATAAGAGATGGCGCTACGCGTCCCCATCAAGCTAGGCTATACCAATGTCAATGAACTGCGTTAATTTGTTGTCTGCCGCTAGTTGAATGTGATACTTTATAGCATAGGTAGGTAGGTGTAGTCATTTCTTTTTACTCAGCACAGAGAAGAGTAAGTACCTAAACTTAGATTATAACCTTTATGTATGCGACCTTACCAAAGTGCATAATTTTGTTTAAGTACCTACATCCCTACTGTGCAATCTATGAAGTAACGAGAACGATTCGAGGATGTATTGTGACCTGTCGATAACAATGTGACTGATAGCGAATTGAATTAATCCCAGGGACCTACTTACCTAGACTAGAATAGTGTGTAGGCAGGTTATTAAGTTTCTGTTCTGGAAATAATAGTCTTGTTACCTACATCGAAATCGCAACAAACATGCCTAACTAGGTATAGGTAGTGTCTACTGTCTGGGTAGACACGATCAGATATCATCATTTATCACCCGTGTAGTTTTGTAAGGCACCTAGTACCTACCTACGTAGTAGCTTAGCTACTACATATATAACATAGGTAACTACGAACAAACTTCACAGATTGTGCGTGCAATGGGAACTTCGAGAGCTCGTGTGCGTGGTGCGTAGGTAGATATAGGTACCCTATCTATACATACAGGTAGGTAGGGTAGTACTTACAAGTTGTGCGAACAAACGGAATACTTAACCACAGATAATAAAATACCTAATAGAGCAGTACGATTCCTTCCGTGCACAAAGGTAGGGTAAAACACCCAGTAGTCAGCCTTTTAACGCGAATTGAAACTTTCTTAAGCTATAGTTTGAATGTTCAAATAAATGCAGAAAACCACTAGTCGTTTTTTTAAGGTACTTTATATTTTTTTAACTAAGTAGACAAAAACACAACGGATTTTCATGATCATAGAAAAAACACTTTAAATAACATAATATCGCACTTTTTACCAGTAGTCAGCCTCAATTGACCAGAAATCAGCCTTCTCCTACAAATGAACATTTAGAGTCGTGTTTGAAACTTAAAACAACAAGCTATGTGCCAAATGTATTCATAATTTCTAAAACCATGCAAAGCTGACGCTCCCATTGAATTTGTTTGCTCAAATGTATTTTATTGTTTTTTTTTTATTTGAAGTACAAGTTACATTGCAAATTGGGTACATGTAAAATTGTACCATGCAAGGCATGTGTCTTAGGAACGACTTGTACCATTTTTTATCTGATTAATTGTTAGTTACTCTCAGTTAAGTTGGAAAATCCGGCACTGTATGTATGTAAGTAAGTATGTGGCAATGTTTGTGACGGCATAACTGTCGAACGGTTTATCCGATTTTGGTAAATTTAAACTGTAAAGAGATAACATGAACAGAAATTGATTGTCGCGGGGAATTTTCCATAAGTGCGGTAGTTTTTGAGATATTGGGGTGAAAAGAAAATCAGCTTTTCGTCCATATCTTTTGAATGGTTGATCCAATCTACTCAAAATTTTCAATATGCAGAGAATATATTAATACTCATCAATCGGTATTAGGATTTTTTTGACACTAGGGTAGTTTTTGAGAAATTTTAGGCTAATGGCGTGTCATTTGAAAGAGTATCGGGTGCATATTAAATAAATACATATTTTACTTTTTATTAGGGGTGGTTTTTGTAACAAAGGTTTGCGTTTAGAGGGTAAAACGATTGATATTCTTGAAGGATATACTGTTAGAGCGGGTTGTCGTCACAATTACCTTTTTTTAATATGCTGAAACCACCCCTGTAATAAATGTCAACATTAAGGGTTGCAAAAGGGGTAGAAATTGGGGTTTAGACTGCAGATTTCTAAATTGGTTAATTTACCCTTTATTAGGGGTGTTTTTAAGATCAGATCCGGTCCAGATAATAGGTATTCGGAATCTCAATAAAACTGGTCTAATTATTTTTCGTTATTCACTCAATAAGGGTTGCCAAACCTAGGGTGTCGATAAAAATTGGTGCTCACAGTTAAAGTTTTGCTTACACACAGAAAAATGTTGCTGCCTTTTTGGTGATGCCCCTTGGTTGACTTAACGACATCCGTGGGCTAGAGGGGCAGATATTTCAACCAACGGTTTTGAGAGCACTTTTCACGGTTGATGTCTTTCATGTTCATGTTAATAAGGGGTGACGTATTCACTTATTGTATTCTGCCCATCTACTATGACATAAGGCCGATGCAATCCTCTCATTCTGGCTTGTATATAATAAGAGTTACAAACAAGAGAGAGCCTCGAACAACGTTATATACCTAAGACCATCAAGAGATCTCAGTTCGGGGCGAACTACTTGTTATAAATAAATGAGTTATAAATAATTTGAACGCGGACGATTACCGGTAAAATGTTTTTTTGTGTATTAATAGTTATGTTCAACGTATCAAGGAAAATAAGAAGAATTTACTATGTTAATTTCAACCAAAAATACGAACATTAGAATAAAACCAATAGTCAGCCAACCAAATTAAAGCATTAGAGACAAAGAAAATTATTTTGTAGCTGAGATAATCACATAATAACGATTTTACAGTAGTAGTTAAACATAATAATCTATAACAAATATGGCCAATTGAAATAAATACTAACCGAAAAATCGGACAAGTTCTCTCACGAAAAAAAAAATACATTGGAACAAGGCGGTCATGTAGCTGATGGTGGCGGTCATAACGAACGATCATAGCTCGGCATTCTGAGATGCTATTGGTTTGTAGGTGTGAGTATTTATCTATTATAGTGTACGAATTCTGCTAAATGTTTCAACGTTTAAATTTAAATGCTCAACGTTTAAAATAATTAAAACACTATTTATATGCCGATAATAGCTTTACTACTAGAGGTTGAGAACTGGTGCAGGGCTGACTACTGGGTGTTTTACCCTAACCTTTTTATTGTACGACGGAGAAGCCCTTGGCCTTCATCTCATCTGGTTACAAGTTAACGGGCTATAGTTCCTCAGATTAGCAACACAACGCAACTTCATTCTAGTTTCGAACTAAGATATGGTTTTAATAAAGGTGACATTGCTGTGCGCTCAACCACGGCGCTTATGACCACTAGATAACAGAAATACGCGCGAATTTATGTTTTTATTTTTTTACGGTAAAACAAACCTTAAATTTGAAACTCCGAAACACAGACCGTCTGCTGTATACTGTGTTTATTTACTGCACTAAGTGTCAAGGCCTAATTGGGCGTATTTATTGAATGGTGAACATTTTTGTACAAACTAGAGTCACATTTGTATTTTTTTTCTATCGAGAACATTTTATGTAATCGTGTTTTCGAAACACAAGCGTTCTAGCATCAATCCTGAACTATAAGTTATATTAATTTCAAAGTAAATGCTAAATTATTGTGGAAGATATGATCGCTGAAGCTAAGCCATTGATAAGGCCGAAGGTGGAGGTGCACTTCACCTGGAATCCTCAACAAACTGAGGAACTGGCTATCTTACGACTATAATGCCTGAACACAACAATTTTAAAATTGTTATTATGGCGACAGAATTAGGTAAGATAGTGGTAGCTAACCAACCAAACCGAGCACAATATTGTACTCCCCTGGGATCGAACCCGGGGCCTCTGGATCTGAAATCGGTGGGTTGAAGCACTAGACCACAGATGCGGTAACCTCTTAGTAATCAGCCTCCTCTCAGCTCTGTCTTCTGTACTGTAAGGTTGTGGGTTCGATTGCCACCTGTGCCAAATATGTAGGTGATGGTCAGATAATAGTGTTAGGAATGGATTGTGGATAAAGTCAGTAAGATCGGTTAAAACACAAAGTAGGTGTAGGGTAAGGTACCTAGCTACCTACTGCTTACTTATGATACCTAGGTACCTACAAGTAGTACTTTTTGTGCTAATGACTGTGCAATACAAAGTACCTACCTAACCTATGTCTTGGAATATCTATCTAATGATGACGTCAATCGACCCAGTTGCTGTGTAAGTTTACACCAACTGAGATCTTAGTACCTACAGGTAGGTATAGTAGGCATAGGTACATAACCTTTGTACTTCAGGGTAGTTAATGTAAGTAGGTACCTATACCTACAACTTAGCTATAATACCTAATAGGTAGGTAAGTACTCGGTAGTTATTAGCAGTATTCCAATGTAATCCCATTTTTTTTTTTTTTGCAACTAGTAAACGGAGCAAGCAACTAGTTCACCCTCTTGCCTATAACAATGCCTTACTGCGTAGGTCACATCCGCATAGAACAAAGCCTACACGGCACTGCATTGCGCCCTTCAACTTGAGGCATCGTACCTATCTGTAATTTCACCGGCGACCATACCCTTCAAACCGGAACATAGCAATGCTGCTTGGTGGCTGAAATAGGTATGGTGGTAGTACTTACCCGGACGAACCCTTTCACAAGGGGCTCTACTACTCTTACTTCTTTCTTTCTTATTAATTTACCTACATAATCGAAATTAGTCCCAAAATCCAACTGGAATGCTGCAATCATATTATAAGCAAAACCTCGTCTTGTTATTTCTATGTTTCAACGTAGGTAGACATTACATAGCACACCTAAACCTACCAAAGAAAGTTTAAAAGTACCTACCTACACCTACTACCTACCTAGCTTAGAAACTCATGGGAAAAATAAGGCTCAGCAAGATTATTGTTCTTAAAAACGTTCTTCACCTCTGCTCAGTGTAGGTGAATGATATTAGGGTACCTGCCTAAGTATACCAGATTTTTCAAAACATGAGGTGGTTAAAGTTTTGATATGCCTAGCTAAGCCAAACTTACACAACACCTGGGTAATTGGTAGAGGAAAAGCTCATCAATTAGGTACCTACCTTGCTACAATGCAACTCCCGATTACGTGTTTATTATACATTTTACACAAAGCCAAAACAAGCAATGCTTGTTATATAGGAATATGGTTACAGATAATTTCACATATACAAAGGGATTTATAACCGCCTCTGTGGTTTAGTGGTTCAACCCACCGATTTCAGATCCAGAGGCTTCGATTCGAGGATAGCAATATTGTGCTTGGTTTGGTTGGTGGTAGGATTTTGTTTAAGTCCGCCTGGCTAGCTACCACCATCTTACCTAATTCTGTCGCCATAATGTGTATTTAGAGGTAAAATGGCCAGTTCCTCAGTTAGTTGAGGATTCCGGGTGAAGTGCGCCTCCACCTTCGGCCTTATCTCAACTTGTAACCAGGTGAGATGAAGGCCAAGCGCTTCCGCGTCGTACAATAAAAGAAAAGGTACTTTTTTGCAAATACAGACTTCTTTATGATATAATATAACACCTATACACAGAACAAACATCTTAGTGGTCATACTTAACAAGCCTCATAGCTCAGTTGGTAGTAGCTCTGCCTTCTGCGCTGTAGGTTGTGGGTTCGATTCCTACCCAGGACAAACATTTGTGTAATGAATATAGATGTTTGTTCTGTGTTTGGGTGTTGTATTGTATGATAAGTATGTATATACAAAAAAAAAATATAAAAGTATCATATCCGCTATCTAGTTCCCATATAACAAGCTTCGCTTAGTTTGGGACTAGATGGCGCTGTGTAAAATCAATGTCCTGATATATTTCTTTTTTATTTTATTAATTATACTTACCTATATCTATATGTACCTTACCTATATTGTTAAAATAAATGTTTGAAAATCGAACCCACCACCAGAAGGCAGAGCTGCTATGCTGACTACCATGAGCTGTGAGGCCGGTGAATTTGAACAATCTGATACTCCGATTTTCTTTTATAGTGATTTCTATTCGTAATCTAGTTCCCATCCCATCTAGGCAATTTATAGGAACGCTTGTAATCCAGCGTCTTGGGCACGCTTCCGTCTGGTACTAGTCTGGAACAGACGAGTTACCTAGACTGCTTCCATTGTGCATAGTTAGTTTAATTGTACATAGGTACCTACTATATGAATAAAGCTTAGCTTATCGCGAGATGGCGCTGTGTGAAATGTCCTTCATTATGATTTTATGACAAGTAATGGGCCCAGGATGTGAGAATATAATCATGGATGATTGCACCTCCCAGATATCGGTAAAATATTCTTACCTTACGTTTTATTGAACCGGTTTTGTGCCGTTTTAGTGGCGCTGGCGAGATGCGACGATTGTACCGCCACTATGGCGCACGGGTTAAGGGTATGACGCATGGTGGCGCCATGCTTAAACCTGCCTTAACTCGGGCCCCAGTCTGCGTCAGTCGGCTCTACGTCTGCGTCCATCACCTAAGGCAACTAATTATTTTGATGGGTAGGCCTTTGGTGGGACGCTTAGGGTTTGTTAATGACATTCTTTTTGAGAGAGATTTCCGTGGTTATATAGGTACACATCACAAGATCTCAGTATGGGGCAAAGTACTAGTATATAATAGTACAGTAGTAGTAATTGTTTAAGTCTTATTTTAAAATATCTACTACTTACCCAAAGGAATTAAAGTCCAAACATCAAGAATTATAGTGAATAATAGAATAGCCTGTATTCTACTTAATAGCATACATAATTCCATACAATTTTTAGAAGCATTGAATTCCTGCTGTTGAAATTGTCGACCTGCGTCGACACCCTAGCGCCATCTCACCTACCTGGGACATCAGTTATGGCTGGTGCGGCGGCTGATTAGGCCGAGGATTACAAAAGGCAAAAATATAGTGCAATGGTCTCGACAGAGCTTACCTATTTGAGAAATTTGGGGTCGAGACCTTGGGTCCGTGAGGAGCCGGTGCCCTCCGGGTTTTCAAAAGTCTATGGGGCTTTTCATTGATGCGACACGTGACCCCAAGGGCTGGCTCTAATTTAGGCCATCTAATTAGAATAGCTATTCAGCGTGGCAATGCAGCCAGTGGTCTGCAACAGTTGAGCTACCCATAGGCCGTTTGTATCGGTCCATAGGTAATCTGACCAATTCCTTTGTACATTGTACAGTTAGTTTAATTGTATATTTTATTGAATAAATATATTTTAAAATTTTATGTGTGATTGATGTCTATTGTCAGAAGGATCTGGCTCTCTTAGGTAAGATTTTTTGCAACAAACCAGCAAGTGAGATTGGTTTGTTGATAGAAGTAACTATTTTTCTAAACACATTAGGTACTTTCTAGTCTTAGAAAAGGTAGGTATAACTCCGCTTTAGGACACTTTTGCAAATTTGGTCGTATTTTCTTATTAGGATCAATTGGAAAAAAACATTTGATCCGACCGAGGGCTACTAAGATCACGTAACAGTTCCCGTAGTCCGCTTATCTTGTAGGAAAATACATATTTAAAAATAAAAGGTTCAAGTCATCCGCTTAGATCAAGTAAAATAATGTAGATAGATCACACGTAATAAGAAACTGTAACCATTTTTCGCAGGATGTGTGAGTCAGTCAGTGTTGCCGACTAGGTGGTGGAAACAATTGTACATAAGTTGTACTTTGTTAAAAAAATGTTTGGTGTCAAATAATTTGAACAAAGTAACAGACACACTTTAATAATATAAAGTAAGTATATTCCGAACATTTTGTTGGTTAGAATGCCGTTCCTCAGTTTAAACATTTCCGTTTTTTGTATTAACGACGACGGTTCATATTCTAAAGAGGTTCTAGGATTAACACCAAATCATATCATAAACTATTTTTATCACTACAGGTTTTTGGAGACCGTATTTTCTATTTAAATTTATTGTTAAAAAGGTTTGCAATTAAATAAAAAAGAATATGGTTATGTAAATAAAACAAATTTTATTTAAGTCTTCTACCTACCCTTCCAAAAAAACCTATATTTCAGACAAGGTCCATATACACATCCTACATTACATTACATTACATTACAAATTCAAGTCAACACAAAAGGCTACAGAATAACCAAGTAAATTAATATTTATTTCATATTAAATTGTCATATAAAATGAAATATAATTAATACCAATTCAAATTAAAAATAATGGGTGATAGCAACCCATATCCCATATAATTTCGCTTAATATTAGGCGGTCAGTTAGACTTTGTATAATAGAGTTGTCAATATGCCGCGCCATTAGCTATGCTAAAAGCTTCTTCAATTCATAAATGTTTTAATTGTATGATTTTTATCGATTTTCTAGGCCTGAAACAAAAAGCTGGCAGAAATTCGTATGTCGCATCGTATGGCAGATATTCGCATGTAGAGGGAAACGCGACGCGACGCTGTTCAAGCTCCTTCAATTAATGTTTCTTTAAATAACAGTAAGGTTGCCTACCTTACTGTTATTTAAAGAAACGTAGGCAACCTTACTGTTATTTAAAGAAACATTAATATTTAAAATAAAGCCTACTATGAGGCATACACGTTACGTTATTAAAAATGTTTGTCAGCTTTTTGTGCCTTGTTATTCACGTGAGTGTTATTTTTGGACCATTGTCAAAGCAAGACGGCATTTTTTTGGCATATTTACTGCACGACACTCCGAGACAAACTGGCGAAAGTGAGCTTAATTTTTATGCATGTGTGTCCGAGAGTGCGTGTATTTACAAGAGGAGCCGGGTTTTTTCAGCTTCACCGCTGACAAAGACGGTAATACATTTACCTTTTTTCCTTGATCTGTAGTCGTCCGATAGAGGATACCATGCTGTCGGACCTCGCGTTCACAGGACAATTAGGATTTGCAAAGAAAAAGTACAATAGGATGTTTTATAAACATAATATATATCAACGTAGATATTATGGTTATTAGACATCATATATAGCTAGGTACCTAATATACGTAGGTATAGACATGTGGGCATATTCGTTTTTTTATATGGATTAAAATCTTACAACTAAACCGGATTTTAAAATACCCATAATTTTACTCTTTCCCGGAGTACGACTCGTAACTAAGCACAATGATCATTGTGAATCAACGTCTTGTCTATCCTCTTATCGGAGATAGTCAAAATATCTTGCTTAAATTTGTTAGCATAGTGATTTTGTTGTATTCTGAGTTGTAAGTTCATAATCAAGGGTGACTAAAACAATTTAATTAAACCCTCTCTATTAAAAGTGGATCCATTTCCCCAATAATAAAAAATGTTGAAGCAATACATTCTCTGAACTAGCAGAGGGCATGGCATGATGAGGCAGTTCAACCGAGGAATGGCTTCGAGCAATGTTATCGGACGGCAAGACGATTAATTTCGCCTCGCTGAGGATGGTCCTTCGGAATCGGAACCTGAGGGTCGGTGACGGTGTTACTCTCTCTCACGTCGGAGACAGACCAAGATCTGCTCGTGTGCTTTCCCGCTTGCCGAGGCCGTGGAGAAAAGGACAAAGTTCTCAACGAACATCCCAGATACCGCCTAATCATCGAAGCTGGTCACCGAGGGGGTGATAGTGAGTTGTCAGAGTCCCGAAAACCTGGCATAACTTTATCACAACCTCAATGCAAAGATTTGCCCTCTAAAAAAAGGTAGGTAAGTAGGTACCTAGGTCTGTCTAGAGATAGTTACGTTGCGTTGGTCCAACCAAAGCTAACAAAACATATTATTTATAAACATCTGTGACTGGTTTAGGAACGCATCCTCGTCACTTTATTGGTTGGTAGGTTCTTATACCACACTATACTTATAATACTTTAATTCACCTATCTTCACTTCTTCTCTACTTTATCAACTACAAAGTTAAGTTAGCTTCTTAATGTAGGTCTTTGGCAGTAGGCTCGGGGGTCTAAGCTGACCTGAGGAGGCGCGTGCGGTGTTCCCGTGCGCTCTGAGACTGCGACGCAAAATAGGTACACGCTGCTGGGGCCTCGGATGTTTAGTAAAAAAGTTCCCTTAACCCCGGCATAAAGGCGAGAGATGAAACACCGGTGTGTTTTTTTAGTCGGTAAGAGTCTGACATAACCCGTTCGAGCCCCCGCTTGCACGGTTATCGTATCCATGAGGATTTTTCACACCGAGAAGAAAAAAAAAACAAAACAAAAGGTACCAACCTACATTCTTTCCGGGCATATTATGTGAATTTAGATTTATCAAGTACTGTATTCCAACTGTTCCTAAAAATTTAATCGTTTAAAAAAAAATCGTTTGGTTAAAAAGTAGATATAATCATTATAAATATTATTTTAACGCTTTAAAAATTGCTTCCTCTCTTAACGTTCCTATGAATAATCACAAAAATAGTACATACATAAAATGTGTGGTACCTATATTAATTCGTGTGAGTAAGGTAAGGGACAGCTTTGAATGAGTTACTTCACTAAAAAAAATGCCAACCATGACTAAAACATTAAAATATAAATTAAAATTTGAAAATATTGAGATTGTTTAATATGATATCTAACTAAAACAGCAAAATAAACTAAATAACAATAACTATTTTAGATTTAACAGACACGAATATAAAAGATAAGAATGTAAAATACATACATGTATTGCCGAGGGATGGGCGATCGATCCCTTTCATTCAATCTTTTTTCATACTTACCTTCCCTTCATACGTACACGTAGTCACGTAGGTATGTACCTACTATAACTACGCACAGGTACGTAACGTGCCTCATGTACCACCCGCCATGAATTTACAAACCTTCCAACTTTCAATAGGTAGTGTAATAGTAGTACCTGGCTTATTCCCAGTTAACATCCCACTGCCAGAGAAATCTATTATTCTCTGAAACTACAACTTCATAGGTAACCTAGGTAAGATATGCATAGGTAACTATTCTACCTAAATTGATCCTCAAGTAATGCGACGACATATTAAATTTACTAATAGGTAAGTACCTACATATGCAGTAGATTAGATAGGTACCTACTACTTTTGGCCTGATAACCGAAATGCCGGTCCACAACAATTAAGAATTGTTGTTGGTATTGGTGTCAGACTCAGGTAAGATTGTGATAGGCTAGGTGGTCTTATACAAAGATCTACCACAAATGAGTAAGTACCTACCTACTTCTGGGGATTGAACCTGGTGGTTGTGTATCTAGAGTAGCTATTAGCTATATTAGCTGCCTTCTGCGCTGTAGGCTGTGGGTTCGATTCCCACCCAGGACAAACATTTGTGTGATGAATATAGAAGTTTGTCCTGTGTTTGGGTGTTGTATAATATATATTAAGTATTTTATCCGTAATCTAGTTCCCATATTATAAGCTGTGCTTAGTTTGGGTTAGATGGCGCTTTGTAAAATTAATGTCCTGTAATATTTATATGTACTCAGTTATGTGCCTAGGTTAGGTACTTAGGTAGGTACCTACCTTATCTACTACCTTACCTTACCCTTCCTAACTACACATTTGAAACCTATAATAGATTACAGTATAGGTCTATCCTTACTTATCCTAATGGGCATATCGTTGATTGATAGTAGGTAAGGTATCTTACCTACCTAACCTACCATCAGTTTATGTTTATAGGTCATGTAGGTTTAATAGTGATTTTTTTATTTAAAATAAATAACTTTGTATTTAAAACTGCCGTCCGTCTTTACCTAAATAATGCTGCAGAATGGAACTCACTGATCACCACGAGCCATGTCATCTGTATCTAGGTACCTACCTACGTTGGTTACGAATTCGTCCTTCATAATCTTTTCCCAAAACAGCTGTGCCGTTTGGGTCACTGGCCGGGCTCACCCACGCGAGGGATAGAGACAGATAGATATGCAGAGTGTGTGAGCACATGAGATAGCGGTTAGGGTAAGCGTAAGCTGCCGTAAGGACGGGACGAAACAAAAAGCGTAGGTATGGCGCAGAATAACAATGCGATCGTGTAATAGTAAGATAAGTTGTATTATTTATTTGATAAGTTGTTATGGCGAGTTGAGTTGAGGCAGGAACTTGCGTGAGCTAAGACGTCCGTGGTATTGTGTGGTGGGTTCTTTTCTAATTTTAATCTAGGTAAGTTAGGTATTGGTTCCTTGTATTGTACCTGCACCTAGGTAGGTATATTCTTTGATCAGAGTCACCAAAGGAAAAGCACTTTTCAAAATATTATTTGAAAAAAAAAAAAACTAGCCCGAGGTTCTTGCCTTTCTCCTTGTGTGTGGCCTGTTCGCGATTCCGAACAGGCGGTAGATTTAACGTTTCAAAGTGATCCTAAAAAATCTTACTGAATAAATATATTTGACTTTGACTTTGACTTTAAATCCTGTGTTTTTTATGGTTCAGGATGCAGGGTGCAGGATATGGTGTAGGATAAATATAAGTAGGTATAACCTACCTTTTTCATATTTATCTTGTAAATAATCGTGGCAATGCGATGGCTCAAGTTGTCGAGCCTTGCTCTGGTAACATACTCATCGCTAGATGGTAAGCCTCTACGTTAGTATTTTATTATTTGTGCCTCTTCCCACCCTTCGGTCCACTGAGTAAATTTCTTTTTCCATTCGAGATCGAACTTGAGCTGTATTTAAACTCAAAAGCTGACCAGTAGCGGAAAAATGACTTTTAATCGGATTTGACTTAGTTTCCGGTAGATTTCAACGCTATTATCAAACCATTTCTGAAAATGCTTTGTTGTGACCAGTAGTCACGTGGAGTTGATAGATAGAGGCGGGTCATAATTTTAAACGTTGGGTCAGCCCTGGATCTCGAGGCTTGCCTAAGCAAAAATTAAATCGTCTACAATGGCGCGAGCCTTCCGAGAAAATGCTTTGTTAACTCGTTGGGTGCTGTGAAACACACACGTTGCGTTCTTCATAGGTAGCTAGGGACTCAGCACTCTTAGTGTTAAGCAATAGCTCAGAATATATAATAGTAGAAGCAGTGAGCTTGTATGGCCCGAAATTATAGTGGTTACTAGAACCTGGGACCACTTGCGCCTAGATCCTAGGAGCAAGTGTAGTCAGCTAGTCTGCAATAATTATGCTCGTCTGTGTAAGTCTCGTGCAAATCCATCTAGTTTTATTTTCATCACGATGTCTTTTGAACGGAGTGCCCGATTTAAATAATACAAAAAAATATCTACATCTACTGAAACAGCCGTGAGTACGAAGTGATTTATTAGTATAAGCATGAATGCCAAAGTACAAATAGCGCGGTATAGTTTCTACTATTAAACTTTCATGTTTAATAGTAGAAACTAATAGTAAAAATAGTAGAAATAGTTTCATAACAATTGTAAATTGGACATAATAATTGCTATCGCTAACTTTTTTGCAGGTATTGATGTGTTCTCTAAAACATCCCCTTCCCTATCCTATTGAGCCCTGCGGCGACTATAGGTACTCGCGTGAGTTGTCGTAGTCTTAGCGTAGCACTGCTACGGTGGCAGCTTAGTGCTACGCGGACGCGGACAACATGATAATGACAATGTTATGAGACTTGTAACGGGCCACGATGTACACCACGAGAAGAATGTCACGCGTGGGCTGTGGCGTAGCACTGCTACGGTGCGGCCGCTAAGCTCAGTGCTACGAGAATTGTTTCGTACGTCGCGTAGTGTCGCGGTGGCTCATTCACTCACGAGACAAACATACAATAAACACAAAACTCTATGAGGTAAACACTAAAGCTGCCCATTCTTGCGTTGAAATGCTGGTCGCAATCGCAAATCGTTTATAAATTCATGCATTATGGAATATTAATTGATTAAATTCGGCCTATGTCCATCATCAATGATCACCAGCGCATCATCGTTGCATTGAATTGTTACCGTCCATGCTACAATAAAGCCGTGCAAAAAGGTAGGTACCGTGAGTCTCGGTACCTTTTTATCCAAATTTAATTTTGTTAGATATTTTGTGTTCATTGTGTAGCTTAGTTTAAGCCTAGTAGTTCTTATTTTAATTCCTGTTTCTTTGGGTAAAAAATCTCTTTATCTTTCTTTCTTTCAATGATCGATATCTGGCTGGAATCCTATAATTACCTACGGTTACGCAACCTCTGACTGTTCTATATAGGTACTAGTATCAGACTCACCATTCTCCCGTGACATTAGTATCCTTACCCCCCTTATCCACATTGTTTATATCCTCATGCCTCTTTATCCGTTTAATTTACTTAATCCTTATCCCCTCATCACACAACTGATTATTCCCAAGGACGTCAGGCAGGCGACCGGTCTTAAAATTTCAGCCAAAATGGTTGACCTTAGTCTGCGGGATGGATGACAAGAAGACCTGGCGAATATTCCCAAATGCTGCCCAGCCCAGCTGGATTCTTAGGATATGTAATTACAAATGTGTTTGCCTATTTATGAGGTGGTACTCGTAGTAGACGCGAGCCGCAAGGAATCAACCACACTGAGAACAATGGATTTCTGACCTAAGGTAAATTACGCCCTAAAGGTGTAATTAAAATGACGTAAGATGAGTTTGCATAATGCATTAGTTGTCCCAACATGGCGGCTAACTGTCCTTTCGATTTATTAGGTCAGCGGCTCGGCGGCGGCGGCCATGGCCAGCGATTGTATGCGACCCTTCATTTTGAGGTCACCTACCGTATTTATAACGCATTATATAACAAAATAACGCATTGGGGTTTTAGAAATATAATCGTACTAGGTAGTTAGTTAGGTTTACTTTATTTCCGTTTATCCAGGTGAATTTAAACCTGGGTTAATTCACCAGGGTGAATTCACTAAAACTATGGATGTATAGATTATTATGAGTAGGTAAAGTAAATGAAAGTTCAGATGAAAAGTAAACTTTAGGTTCTCAACTGCACAGAAACGAAAATTGTAACACACCGTTGTTTGTGTGTCCAGTAAACCAGCTGAGCCTCACGAATCATTAGGTCAATTATTTGACTGTTGTATTTGTGTTCATTTCTGTGCTTTGAGTTGGCATCTGTATGGATAGGTTGCTGTTATACTTACTTTTTAACCGACTTCAAAATAAGGCCTCCCTAATTTGAAGTCAATTTCTCAAATGTACATAATTTGTAGTACCTCTGTGAGAGAAAATAAACGGTTTTTTATTATTATGCATCTTTCGGAATGTTGTCAATTCAGGTTCTCAATTTGTCGGAATGTATGTTCCCCGATTACTCGAAGACGCCTGGCCCGATTTCGATAGTTATTTTTTTGTTTGAAAGAAGAAGGATGTGAAGGGTATTCACAGGTGGTCCTATTGTCATCAGGTCAGAAGCTGATGATGGAATCCTGGAGAAATTGGGGGAACTCTTCAAATATTATATGCACACTTGAAGTGATTTGGGTATTTTTAGGGTCGGTATACTTCCCAGGTGATCCCATCGTCATCAGGTGATGATGATGGGATCCAGGAAAAATCGAAGAAATCTTCAAATATTATAGGCACACTTCAAGCGATTTGGGTGTATTACTTCAAAAGTAAAGAAAACACGGACCCCATAATACGATCTCGCGTCTGTCTGCCCGTCCATCTGTCATCAAAATAATCGGAAAAAATACGTCATCCAGGTAAACGAAATTGTATAATTTTTCTTCATTGAAGTCGGTTTTCTTTTTAGTTTTTAAAACGTTTTTATTAATGTTTTTGCTTGGTATACCCTTCAACGTATGTGTGGGGCCTGTGTCGCTCTTAAAAATGACACCACTGTTTGATATTTTTTTGCTTTAGACACTAACTCTTAAAAAACGAAAGAAATGGTTGCAAATGTTTATAATTGCCGAATTAATCCCCAATGTAGTTCCTGTTAGCCTTCGGCAACTTTGTTGTAACAAGGCTTAACTGCGACACAGAGGCGAGTATATTTTGCATTAAAAATTGTTGTGTTTGTGATTATTTTTTCGTACTTTTTGTTTGCAGATGTTTAGTAAAAGTTCCAAAACATTTGTAAAACTAATTTCGCATAATTTTAGCTATTCCTTTCAAAAATTCATAAAAGTGATAATAACAACGGCCTTTCACTGTTATTTCGGGGGAAACTTGGTTGAGGGAAAGTTTACCTGGTTATGTAAACTACTGGAGTTTAATAGAACAAAAGAGCGGAGCGCGCTTGGTGTCTATTTTTAGTTAATTATATTTTATTTTTATACCTACTCGACGCGCGGGCGGAAGTGTCACCTTAGCCTTAGGTACCTAGGTACTTTAGTAATTAACCTTATTCGAACGATATTTATAAAAAGATGCCTTGGCTTGTGCATTTTAATAAAAAAATTGTCTATTAGGTAGGTAGTAATAATTCATAGATACCAAAGGTGCAATAAAGAATCAGGAGGGTCCATTGGGCGGTAGATTCGCGGTCAATTAAAGTTAATAGGTAAGTAGGTAGGTACAAATAATGATAATACAATGATTTGTTGGCATTTCAAGCACATTCACATAATTAGGTAGTTATAATACAAATAAAATTCCACACATCATATTAACATAAAATATATTACGTACGATTGCATAGGTACAGTGATCATTCATAATCACAGTAAATTAAACGGGATAATTTCGCCCATCCTGAAATTCTAGTTAGAATAATAGATATCATTTCATTATTTTGGTTTATTTTTAAGACGAATAATCATCAAACATAGTTTACTTAATATTTATAATTAACTCTGAGCTAGTCACAAGCAAAACAACTTCATAATGAGTTTTAATTCAACTGTCTCACCATAATCAACAGCATTTCAATAATCACTAAGTATTTTGTTATTTTATTACAAACATCTGCTATAAATTATATTATGTTTATTAGATTAGAATTAATAGTATCATTTAAAACATTTCATCCAAAGAGCCCAGCCTTCCCCCATGCTGTCTTATGAATAAGGTTCTGTGCATAGCATGCACTCAGTACCTACTATCTACCAAAGATTCTGAATCAAACTCTTCCTTTCTCTCTTTATTCTATGTGTTTTATTCTTCCCTTTTTTCAGCTTTTTTTTTGTTTTGAATTGTGTCCTTTGCCTACTCCATTTCCTTTAGTTTTCTTTTCAGGGATCGTCTTTACACTTTTGTCTTAACGTGAACTTTGTTTAGCTTCTTTTTCTGTATTTCCTCTTCTAAATAGTATTTTTAGTGTGTGCTTTTTTAGTGTTGCAAAGTTGATGAACCAATCTATTTCTCTTCTTTACATCATTAGTTATTTTTTCCTTTTATATTTGACAAAGGTCGAAGGTGTCGTGGTGCAAAAACTCCCAAAGATGTCGATGGTTCACCAATAGATTTATTTCATCCAACCACTTACATTGCAGACCCTAGAGGTGCACTCATCCATCAATTCCAGCTTCATTTGCAGGAACAACAGATTTTTGCTGTTGTGTACGTCTTTACTTGTTTTTCAGATAAGATTTTTATTAAGAATCAAAATGTGAGGGGTAAAATGATTCAAGGGATCATTTTATACCGGTAAAATTGTAAAAAAGTACATTTGACCTCAAATGTACTTTTTTCAAAACATGTCCAAAACAAACCTCATCGGCTAGGCTTATTGAGATCTTAAGGTGCTTGAAATGAAGTGAAATATTGATGGGAACAGCTAATGAAGCATTCATTCGGTAAATTGCGACAGAATTTCAACAATGCAACATTGCTTTTATGCTTACGCTGGATGAAACGCACCAATTTTATTTTTTCCTTGTTAATTACAACGTACTACACTCATAACACCATGACACTTTGTGGGAACACTGAGCCTGGTACAGGGAAGACATTAGCATTTAAATTTGATAGATGGCGTTAGTTTTCTGAGAACTATAGGGAATCATATTACCTCCAGGGATCATTTTGTACACCTATCCTCTAGTGTAATAATATAGTGTAAACTCTTTACAATAAAACTTAAGCGACCGAGCATTTTTCATATTCTTATAACAGCAGCGTTCAGAAGCGATCCTAAGCTTTAGGGTAAAGTGGCATAATTGAGTATGACCACGACGGCTATCTTCTTAACATCACTACGAATAAGTAGGTACCTATTAAATACCTACATTGTAAATATAACATGTAGGTTGTTGTTTGTTTAATAGACAACAATAGATATTTAATAGTTTGTACTAAACTAATTCAGATGAGACATTTTCTTGTTTCATCTGAATTATCTAGGGGTAATTTTATTTTGTTTTATGTAGGTGTCTACCAATGCATAATAATTATTGTGATCGATACCTACTAGAGGTGTGCGCCGATCTTATTTTAATCGGCGGCGTCTGACGTAAATATCACAAAAAGTGTCAATATAATTTCAATATCAAACGTGAAAATATTATAAGATTGAATGATATTCCAATTTATTTTCGGAAAACCATCATTTCGTTGCTATTTTTATGTTCTTCTTCTAATTTTGGTCACTATTCAAGACACTACGGTTGATACGAAGTTAATCGATCTTGACCCCTTAAGACCCTTTTAACATTTAAAAACGCCCTTTTTGAAAACCCCATACATCCTCATACAACCCTCGACAGAGAGATCGTTCCACAATTATATCGTTCGCAGTAGGAAGTTCCTATTGAACCTTACGGTGCGCGAAGGTAGTCTCCAAAGTGTAGGGCCGAAATCTATGTCGAGAAATGCGATGATAAAAAGAGGCTTCAATATAAAATTCTTCAGGACACAAACAACAGAGGAAAAGTCTCTCCTGAGATGGTCAATACCATTTGCGAGTAGGTAAGAAACCAAACGTCTGAAGCTGGTATTCAGTTGCCCCTGCTCATAGGTGGTTACCTACAATAAGCAACGTGGGGTCGGATTTGTGACTTTTAAAGAAGCAGTCTCAATAAACTGATTAAACTGCCCTGCGTTTAAGTACCACTTTGTTCTATTGAACACACCTAGCTTTTTGTATGCCAGCTTTGCCTAGTCCTCAAGGTGACTACGGAACTGAACGTTGCTGGAGATCTCGATACCGAGGATCCCAATGCCCTTAGATATAATTAAGGGCATATGTTCTGAAATTCAGGAGCTACGGTAAATGGTATATTTTGGCAGTAACACCACGCACCACGGAATGGAAGGTGACACGGCTCGTTTGTCGTCCCAAGTCGAGAGGCTAATATATTTCCTAGAAGATCGGCTTTCTCTTTAGTATTATTGGCCAAATTGTTATCCGGTTTTCAAAACGGCGGCGATAGAGATGACTGGGAAAAGTTTCCTTGGTCAGCCTTTATGCAGAGTGTAAGGTTAGATACGTCAACGCATCTTCAATGGTTTCGATAACATATCTAACGTTTTAACATATTCATTGTTATTCATCGTGCGAGATTAATTTGGTATTAAATATAAGCCCATTCATTTGATACCCAACACGGCATCATTATACAAAGTTTTTTTTTTGTTCCTGACTTTCAAGTCTTTCAAAGTGTGTCATTATTAAATTTCGCAAAGACGCTTCTAACGATATCTCATTTGTCAAATTGTGACTAGGCACAGGTAGTAGTTTAGCAGCTATGAGGGAATAGATGTACATTGAACCTACATACCTACATACATTTAACAAGCCTCATAGCTCAGTTGGTAGTAACTCTGCCTTCTGCGCTATAGGCTGTGGGTTCGATTCCCACCCAGGACAAACATTTGAATATAGGTGTTTGTTCTGTGTTTGGGTGTTGTATCATATAGTACGTATGTATTTACAACAAGTATTTAAGTATTCTACCCGTCATCTAGTTCCCATATTGCAAGCTATGCTTAGTTTGGTGATAGATGACGCTCTATAAAAATTAATGTTCTGTAATATTTATATTTATTTTTTATTTTACATACCTACCGGTCAAACACATGACCCCCTTTTTGCTCCGCCGTAGTCGGGTAATGAAACAAAGAGGCGTTTGTTTACTAAAATATACCTAGGTAAGTAAAGCAGGTATAGGTACTGTGAATAGGTAGGTTGATAGTATAGTAGGTAGCTATACCCGCTAGCCCGTACGTCACTTTTCCGCTAGGTGCTCTCGTTCCGCTCCTGTCAACCTGATTCCTCTAGGTCGCGTGTTGCTCCACATACACATAAACATTTAAGTGGGACCTAACAAGTGGGACCCATGAAACCGCAAGCATTTTACCTATCTCCAATTAGTAATAATAACCTACCTATGTACCCGTCTTAGTTGAATCGAAGGCGCTTTTGAAGTTTTTCCCTTATGATGCTAGATGGCGCCAAAATTTGTAGAAAGAAATACATGTAAATAATATTTCAATAGATGGCGCTTAATCACTATTTAAAAAACTAGCTTTATTTAAGTGACGTGTGACGTGACTTGAAGCTTGAAATAAGCAATAAAAAACGGCAATGGATTATGTTACTGTGTAAAACTATTTAAATTCGTGATGGTTGTATGTGAACGTTGGATGAGAACTATTATGATGAATTCACTTTATCAGAGTTAGTGATTTAACTAGATATCGATATTAATTTTAGTTAGTTGTACCTATCTAGTTTCAGGTAAATTGTACTAACAAATAATACTTAAATCATTAATTAAAACTTAAGTGTCGGAAGCAAAACTAAAATAGTAAATTGATACATTGGTACCTACATACTGGTTCACTTGAATTGTCATGTTGTTAAATACAGTTATATCTTTATTTACCAACAAATATAGTTATATCTATTTATTCCTGTTTCTTCTTTAACAATCTAAATTTAAGAATGAAAGAAAGAGAGATCGACCGCCATAAATAGAATATTAATAATATTGGTAAACGCTAATTTCGTCCCTCGCGCCCTTTCCTGCTTTTCTTGGCAACCGGTTTGTTTGTTAAATGGTTGTAAAATAAATTCACCAATAAAGAACCTCGATTTGCCAGCAGGCGTACGATTGGTGACGGAGGAAAGAGAGAGAATGAAGTAGCGGGATGTGGTGCGGGGTTAGCGGGGCATGGGTGCGGTGCGGCGAGTTTGTAGCGCGCCCCTGCAAACCACAGTCTTGTTTCGCCATTCGGAAAGAAGGTTATTGTTACAATGACACGGGTACCGGACTATCGATAAAGTGTGTTTGTATGTCGTTTTCATCGATAATAAGTGTTGTGTTTACTTTCACCTGTGCGAATGTCTCGATCCTCACATTTTCGTTTGTTTTTTTCCTTTAATCACTGCCGCATGGGACGGCGCTTACGTTTCAGTTAACCTTTTTTTTTGAAACGATGGAACGTTGTTCTTATGGTTTTTACACTAAAAGGTATTTTATGTTTTTTTACTTTCCGATTGTGGCGGGTAAATGCAATGCGTGTGGTAAAATATCTCATCTTCAAATGCTGAGACAAAGTGTAATCTCTCGGTAATATCCCTAAAGATGAAAGTATATATCAGCTGACTGTAGACGTTAAGGTCTTGCGCATAGTCGTATGCAACGTATGTCTGTTAGGCTACCTACCCTATTTTACTTTCGATGTTAGCAACTTGGTGGCAATGGCATATAACTTAACCAAGTATGGGGACTCGGTATTATTATTGCATCGCTTCGGAGAAAAGTCGACATTGTGAGGCCCTCGTACTCGAGGGTCGACAGACAAGGGAAGGGAGAACGCCGCCTGTCTGCACACATGCAGAACCGGTTTGCGCTCTGACGCTCCCCCAGTGAGGTTCGATATTCTCTTTCAGTTTTACCACACGCGTTCGCATATTGCCCTCTCAGTCATACGTTTTCATTATTTTTTTGCTTCCCCCTGTGAAATAATGCCAGACCAGACGAGCCGTTTTAATTTCGGTTTCTGTCCCCAGAGGTGTTAAGGAACATTCCCTTTATAATAACCAAGACAGTAAGTATCAAATTGTTATCATCGAATTAAGAAGTTTTTCTTCGCTATGTAGGTGACACTTTTTATAAAATGAATAAAAATCAGCTGGTAGCCTATAAGTAAGTACATACGAAAATTCATACAATTTATAATAACACTGTCTTTTAAAAAAAAATATAGTAGCACATTGGTGATGACCTTTTTGTTTTTTATTATATATTATCTACTTATTATATACTTAATAAAAATACAAGAATCAAATAAAATCGCCTTTACAAACCACAAAAGTTTGTGATAAAGCTATCAATAATTTACCTTCATCAGTACGATTAAATAATGATTATAAATAGGTACCTACCTACACTTAATATGAATAAGAAGCACATCTTCCAAATATCGCTATCTACTACCTACTACCTACTTATGCAAATAATATTCTGATAGTAGGTAGGTATTTATCTCGTAAATTAACATAATAGGTAGGAAGGTATAGTATGAATATGTACATACATTATCTAAAGGTAATAATTAAATATCTTAGAAAGAAGGATTCCCTTGGGTTTCTGTTAAATATCCCGAGGTGAGCCATTTATAAGCCGTGGAACAATATACAATGATACTTACATGCAAAAAAATTAAAAAGTAAACTTAAGTTATTGATTATTTTGCTGTAATAGTATAGATAGAAGTCTAATTCTGTCAAATACCTGGTACTGGTAACGAACGTACAATCAAATGCTAGTAAGTTTACCCCAATTCAAAACTTCAAATTTAATTATGAGTGAAAGTTTTATAATTGCTTTGTTTTCAAATTTCAAGTTGCATTGCATCACTAGACTTTTCGTATAACAATAAGATTCAGGTATCAATATCAAAATAGGGTCATAGCCATAGGCTCTTTACTATAGCATAGTATTGCTGCTACATTAAATAATCATTTATTATATTTCTCCACAAGGCTTAGTTTTGACCTGTTTCTTGATGGGCTGAAATAGGTTTTTTTTAAACCTGTAGTACAGTACTAACAGGTCAACGATAATAACTAGGTCGCTACTTACGTTTAGGATAAGTTTGTATACCTAAATAAAAAGAGTTAAAAGTACTTACCTAATGAAGTAGGTTTACCTTGTAACTTACCTCTAAAAATATTGTGTATTTCAAGCACCTAGCTTGAGTAACGTATAAAGAAAATAAACACAAAGAGTTAAAACACTACCACCACAACTTTGAAAGTAAAAGTTCAATTATTTATGTAATTGAGGATTCTAGAGATCATTTTACATAAAACTATAAAACCCAGTATATTTAAACATCTACCATCTGGCAAAAATAACCAAGATTTAATAGTAATTATTATTATATAACTTTTAAGAGTAAAGTTACAGAAGCTTATAGCCCTTCAGCAACACAATGATTATTTTGTATTCTGTTATGCATTATGACGTTTACGAGGCCATCGACGTCGTCGAATTTGAGCCATTTGGTTTCAAACTGCTTTATATTTCATACGTCATAGAATTCTATTTAGAAATAACTACCCTGGAACCTGTTAATCATGCTGTCTGGTCATCAGAAACTAGAGTATAGACTCCATTTTTGAGGTAGATAGAGTCTAAACCTACCAAAGACTTAAAACTACAATGATTAAATCTGAATGAGGTTGAGGTTAGCGCCAGTCGTCGCCTGAAATTGAGTTATAGATTTGCTTCCACGAAAAAGTGAGAGAATAATAAGCAGAAGAGGTCATAAAAACTAGATAAGCGTAGTATGCTATGTAAGGAGGGTAGAATGAAAGCCAAGTAACAAAAAGGACTTGCTTTGTGGACTTGTTTTTGTATTGGACAAGCGAGAAGAGGGAGGCCAAAGAAGCAATGGATGGATTGCGTGAAAGGTAATGTGGGTATGAAAGGATCTGTAGTCTGTATCCAGACAGACTTGATGATAGATAGGGGAGGTTGGAAGAGAAGAAAACATGTTGTGCCGATCCTACTTAGCGTAGTTAGGCATTGGGCGGAAGAATGTTGATGATGATCGAAGCCAACTGGACTTTTCAGCTCTAGGTAAAACTGTTCACAGTATCCACTCAGGCGATGGCCCCGCGCACCAACCGGCGCCTAAAGCGCTGCTGAGCAGTAGCAATTCACCAACCGCAAATAGCGCGGTATGGTTTTGCACTTTTACAGTTATTTAAAAAAATGTGTATACAATGTTTTAAATGTTTAAAACTAGTTTTATAAAATAAATAATTCGTTATACGAACATGCATTGTTGAATAAAAATCTCGTGCTAAGTTAAAGTAAATCACGTACAGTTTTTTTTTGTAAAAATGTCATTCACTTGCTCATTCAATAATTGTTTCCGAATTCAAACAACATAATTGGTAGGTTTCGTATATTTTAGACCGAAGATAATCAACGTAATCAAATAATGATACAAAATAAGTGTCCAGTAGAAAACAAATGATAAATACAAATACAAATGTTTATTTCTTTAACTTAATCTATACAATATATTACATGTGATTGAGACCTCCTTTTAAGCAAAAAGATACCTGTGTTAGGATGTCTCTTAAATATCTTCCTAGAACCCAGTCTACGCGTACACAAAAAACTTACGCAAAACTATACGGTACTACTGATGTGGCTGATTCTTTTCTATGACCATATTGTTTGTGCTTCTGAGCAATAGATATGTGCAACAAAAAACTATTTCAATTGAATGAAAGCTAGTGTCACGTCATAAAATCGAATGTAAAACATTTTTCAACCACTAGTAACCGAATCAGCACTGCTGATTCGGCACTGATCCGAGCCCGCATCGCTTTGGCGCGTCACATGCGCGTCGGGTATCAAAGTGCAGCCCGCAGCGCCTGAGTGGATATTTTATGCCCCATGAATACCAAAAGCAACTAAAGATACAGTACCTACTATCTACGCAGGTAGGTAGAGGGATACTACTGTATGATGGGTTAAACAATCAGTTTCCGTATCGCATCGATGTCCAACGAACATCACTAGTTAATTCAGCTAATTTCATTTTTGCGATTCTGCATAGCCATTGACATTGACAATTTAAATGGACTGACTTGTGAGGCAGAGACGTTATTACGGAACAAGACAACAAAAGAAGATCACTCATCATCATCATGGCATGAGATTAAGCATGGTAAATGGATATAATTCTTCCGTGAGCTTGAGTCATTCATGACATTATGCAATTACAGTTTTTTTTTGTACTGGAACTCTCATACCAAAGCATACAGTATATTATTATCAATATCAGTCATCTTTGTTTGATGTCATTGTCACTCGAGTCGAGTCCACACCACAGTAAATTTTTCTATGCTCGAGTCGAGCGAGTGCTATTTTGGTGATAAAATTGTAAGATCTGTTTTGGATCTGTTCTAAATTATAATAGTTCTTACAGTTGTAGTTGTGTTGTGTTGATTTTATTGTTGTTGTTTGTGAATTGATTCGAGGACCTCGAGGTCATAATTTTCAAAAGAATCGGGAATGCCGTGTTTGTCGTTCGGTTATATTTTTTACCATCTCACAAACATTATTTTCTACCTCCTTGTACAGACAGGGACAACTGACTACAGACAGTCAGGAGTAAAATAATTCACGATCTATTGTTTATTACTTATTAGTGTTAGATGAAAGTTCAGCGACTGATCCGCACACGCATCTACCATAGATTACTCATAATAAACCTAAAGCACCTCCTGTTACTGTGCCGCGCGCGCACAGTCGTTCGACGCATTGGCAACATACTCACCTACCCTTTAAAAATCTCAAATGCTTGCGATATCGATACATCTTTATATTAGACTAACTACCTTAAGGTAGTTAGTCTAAGTTGATGCAAAAAAGCATAGACGCTTAACGCTATGCAGCACGGAATTATGTCACAAGTGGTTGTGAAAATAGATGCAGTTGCTAAATTGTTGATGGCTAACATAGCGTGAGTGCTATGGCCTCTCTGTAAGTATACAAATATGTATTGTGTTCTCTGACTAAAGTCCTTACCTACATTTTTATTGCGAGGCAATCCATCCAAATCAAGAAGTTGCCTTCCACTACTCCTATAGCTTTGCACATTCATTCTTAAAATTGCCTCAGCATAACATGTCCATGTCATGTACCATGCAAGACTATTACTCTTTTATCTTTACAGTCACTGGGCTACTTTCGAGCTTCCCCTGAAATATTAATTTCTAAGCATATCAATTCTTGTCGCGCAACACATCCATCTCAACATTCTCGTCTCAGTTGCATGCATTCTTTGTTCTACCATCCCTATAGCAGCCCAAAACTCAGATCTATAAGAAAAACAGACCTGCTTATGACGCCACATCATCCATCCTGCATTAATCCTCTCTAATTTACATCTCTATCAATGTTGCTGGCCTTCTGAATGAGTGAACCAGTAATCAGAGCAGATATGTTATGGATACACCATTTTTGTCGATAGGGGAGAAATTTGAGGTGCCACTGAAGTTAGAAAACTGGTGTTTGTCAAAATTTCTCCTGCTATTTTGCTAGTCTACTCTATACCTTGGATGCATGTTCTCCAACTATTATGATGTTGTCGGCAAATATCACCCTCCAGAGTTCCTCCTCCTGTATGTTTCAAGCCAGAGCATAATTTACCAGGAGGAACTGATAGGGATTAAATTAAATGAATGCCAGCCTCAGACTGAACAGTCATGAACAGTCTACATGCATTTAATTCATAAGCCTCATATACTTCCCAGGCACTCCCTGTTCTTTTATAGCCCACTACAGAACTCCATAGGGAACTGATGGTGTCATACACTTTCTATAAGTTGATAAACACCATGTGCAGGATTTAGTGTGCACTTCTGTATTTTTCACACAGTTGGCGGAGTTAGTAAATCCTAGCATAAATAGAGATTTCTCGATCTTCTAGAGACTTCTCTACTCTTGTATTCCTGGTTACACTTTCTGCCAAATGTTCATACTATGAATGTTTGCCAAACTTAAGTCCATATTCCAGGGTCTGATGACCAGTACAATGAACAGGTTCCAGGGTGATTCTTAGATTGAATCAACAGCATTCTGTTGAAGATTTGGGACCTAGGTAATACAAGTATAAAGACATCAATATTACAGGACATTCATTTCACACAGTGTTATCTATCCTCAAACTAAGCATTGTGAGATGGGAACTAGATTGTGGGTAGAATACTTGGATACTTTTTTTCGTTAAAAAATACATATTACATGATACAGCACCCAAACACAGAACAAACATCTATATTGCCGCATACAGTGCAGAAGGCAGAGTTACTACAAACTAAGCTATGAAGCTTGAAATCAGCTTCCAAAAATATAGATTGATGTCTTCAAGAAGATAGTTAATAGGCATGTTCAGGGTAGGCTCGCTCCATTGTTAACCGCCTCAGTGGTCTAGTGGTTCAATCCCCGATTTCAGATCCCGAGGTATCGAGGTAAATGTGTGTGAGAAATGTCCGGCTAGTATAACTCTCTTTGTGTGCTGCTGTGTCAAGGCTTTTCATAAAACTGAAACTTTCTGATTTAACTTAGTGAAAACAGAACATTGAGTTTGTGGTGCTCTGCTTTTCATAATTTTCTTCTGGAATCATTCTGTGATGTTAAAGTTCCAGTGGTTCATCCTCTAAGCTGTAAAGAAAAGGTGTTCTGAGTTTTCCTCGTTTGAGTTTGTTGTTAAGTTGTGTCTGGTGTAGGTGTTCTAAATTCTCTTACACCCCAGTGTGACGTTAGTGCAGAGCATTTCTTTCCCCAATTAGAAATTAGAATTAGGTGTTCTAAGCTGTTGAATGGTGATCATAGACTATGTTTGTGTGTCCCTACGTGGTGTTTGTGTACTTAGTTCTCTGGGTGCTAGTCCATCAGTCTTATAATTTCCAGCTGTTGTTCTTCGAGTAATCTCATCTAATACTTTTTTTGACATATTTTGACAATTGACAGTTTTACCTGCAATTATACATCTTCCTTGAGACATCTTGAAACATCTTGTTAAGCTGTAAATTTGGGATTTTTCGGGATGTAAGGGTTTTAGTTTTGGGAAAGTTTCTCGGTTCTTTTTGTGTTGCCAGCACCGACCTTGGCTTTGAAATAGCAAAACATTAGATCTTTTTCTGGCATCATCGCTGGTTGATGAACTTCCTGTGATGACCACAGGTGAACCTGATGCACCGGCAGAGCTTGCGGGAGATATTTCCCTGCTCCGCAAAGTATCTACAGGCATAGGTTGCGATCGTCCCCGGGATGCGACTATATACGTGAATTCTTACTACTCATGATCTCTATTAAGGGTTTACCACTGCCTTTTTTGCTTGTAACTTTATATTATACTAGCTGACCCTGCGCCCTTATACTTGCGCCAAGGTTCATCACTGTCGTTTCGTGACATTTAAGCCCACGGCTGAACAAAGCATTTTATCAGGAGGCTCGCTCCATTGTAGACCCCATTCTTGCCCAGGCATCAAGATTAAGGGCTGACCCTACGTTTAAAATCATGAGACTCCTCTATCTTTCAACTCCACGTGACCGCCGGTGACAATACAGACCCCGGTGAGGTCGCGGCCAATAAGTCTGCTACGTGATGTTTCTGGCGAATGAAAAAAAATGTGGAAACACTTTTTACATTTGAATTGAAATTTAAATATGAGAATGTTTTTGAGATTAGCATATCTCATCACTGAAATCTTAGGTTAGCTTTCCAGATATGAATTTTGGCTTTCCCAAATTAATATTGTATAAATATTACCCAAGTAGGTAGGTACTTATATTAATTTAGTTGAATTGAATGTATGCAAAGAACATCTAGGTAAGACCCCTCGTGTGTAGAATATCTTTTTGTACAGAGAGCTCACATTGATAAGCCTCATATCTCAGTTGGTAGTAACTCTGCCTTCGGCGCTGTAGGCTGTGGGTTCGATTCCCACCCAGGACAAACATTTGTATGATGAATATAGATGTTTGTTCTGTGTTTGGGTGTTGTATCATATAGTACGTATGTATTTACAAAAAGTATTAAGTATTTTATCCGTAATCTAGTTCCCATATTACAAGCTATGCTTAGTTTGGGGCTAGATGGCGCTGTGTAAAATTAATGTCCTGTAATATTTATTTATTATATTAGATTGTTTTTTGATAGATTGGATTCCTTAAACGATGATTATCATAAACTCGTGAAACAAATGTTTATAAATTAACTTTGCTTTGTATTTATATATAAAAAGTTTACACCCTAGCCAATGATATCAGCAACAAATTATACCAAGTTTCAGGCGTCCAGTAAATACCTAATTATATTTTTTTGATAATATTTTAAATTTACGATACCTTTAACATATTTTTAACCACCTCCGTGGGACTAGCCCACGGAGGTGGTTAAAAATATGTGTTCGCCTACAGGTGTCAGACCCAGAGGTCCCGGGTTAGATCCACAGAGGGAGTACAATATTGTGCTTGGTTTGGTTGGTGGTAGGACTTAATTAAAGTCCGCCTAGCTAGCTACCACCGTCTTACCGTTCCTCAGATTGCTGAGGATTCCGGGTGAAGTGCGCTTCCACCTTCGGCCATATCATGACTTTAAAAAATCTGATGAGATGAAGGCTAAGCACTTCCCCGTAGTACAAAAAAAAAACTTTTTGATGGAAAATCTGATTAAAATTAGTCAAAAAGTTATCTACTGGTACTGAAACGGCCTTGACTACGAAGTGATTTATTTGTATAAGAATTAATATCAAGGTACAAATAAGTAAATAATAATCAATAAATATTACAGGACTATAATATCACAAGGTGCCAATTAAATACCGCGGTTTAGTTTCTACCTGCGTTTATATTGACATTTTTAACATTTAAAAGAGGTTATAGTGATAAATAAATGAATAATATCACAGGACATTAATTTCACACAGCGCCATCTATCCCCAAACTAAGCATAGCTTATAATATAACTATTATAATTGGAGATATGCTATCTCTGACTTTTTTGTAGTAGGTATTGATTTGTGTTCTCTAAAACTGTAGAGCATTACTTTGTCCCATTATCAATCGTTTTCGCAGCGCACGCGATGTCTAGAATTTAACGGTAGATTTCCTTCACCTGAATTAGGTACATTATTACAGTTTTTTTAGGATTCCTTATAAAATCTCTTAAAAAATATATCATATGTTACTCAGTGATACAATAGCATTCTATTGGACAAAGATTTTTTAAATCGATCCAGTAGTTTTTGAGCCTTCAACACAAACAAAAATCTTCTTTTCCACTTCTCGCGTTAGGGGTGGGGGGGGGTCGGTTCGGTCCTGGGTTGTCTCGTTGTTAAGATGGGATTACTTCATGACGTTACCAATGCTAGTCCACCAGTTCTCACGTGAGGCGGGTTTTTATCTCGGACGTTAAAAACTGGGCTTCGGTAGGGTTCTAGATAATAATCAAAATATAAATACATTATTTTAGTTTTTTTATTGTATTGCTTGGCCTTCATCTCACCTGGTTAAAAGTTGAGATAAGGCAGAAGGTGGAGGCGCAATTCACCCGGAATCCTCAACAATAAGTCCCTAACCTCAACAAGTTATTCTGGCGACAGTATTAGGTAAGATGGTGGTAGTTAGCCAGGTAGACTTACACAAAGTCCTACCACCAACCAAACCAAGCACAATATTGTACTCCCCTGGGGATCGAACCCGGGAACTCTGGATCTGAAATCGGTGGGTTGAACCATTAGACCACAGAGGCAGTAAAATAATTAGCTTTTCCCTGCGGCTTCGCCTGCGTGGTACGTTACCGACTCGGAAACAGACACGCGACTTTTTCTCCTTCGAGGATTCACCTCTGATCACTACTCGGAACGTCGATCTCATAAGTTTCACGTACTAGGGAGTAGTCAGAGGCAGGTCCAAACTTACGTTCGGCACATGCCCACGGTTTGCGTATAGCTAGTATTCAATATGTGACAGATTGCAAGCCCATCGCCGCTTAGCGCAATACTAGCCAGTGACACATGCCTAGGGTCACGCCGGTTTAATCACGATGTGGCCTTCACCGTCACAGCATGTGCACCTGTCAAATGCGCACGTAAACTTCCGTAAAAAAACGAAAAGTCCATTGGCGCACACCTGGATTTGAACCCTCAACCATCAAGGTCGGAAGGCGGGTCCTACAAACCCACTCGTCCATACAGCTTTAAATTTTAGTGTACAAATCTACTAGCAGGTAGCAGCCCTACTGCATTTCGTCAATTGTTAATTTTTACAGTTCAAGACCCAGGAAACTATTTGTAACATTGTTTACGCACATTTCTCTCATAGGTACATAAACCGATCAGATTACAATGCTTAGTTCGTGGGTGCTGTGAAACACTTACGGTGTGTTTTATATAGACCCAATATCTATCTATATTATTGTTATTATTCAAGCCTTTGCTCAGATTGTTCAATTTAAAGTTAAAAATTGTTTGAACGTGAATTTATCTAATCAATTACATGTGTGTGCCTTATTTCGGCAAAAGCATCTACCAACTCTACTCCTTTCTGTCTTGTGCTAGTCTGCTCCAGGTATTCCTTGCAATTTCCTCAATCCTTCTCTCCATATAAAATTACTGAGGTACATAGGCTTGTTGTTTTTCGCTCGTTACCAAAAATACTAAATGCTGATTGGCTCACTTTTATCAGATGTGCGTTTAAGACGGCTAGCCGACAAAGTAACTCTAAATAGAAATCAAAGTAGGCGTATTTCACGGTAATCAAATGTGGTGGTAAATGAGTTGAGTACGTACATAGGCATATTAACCAAGTTAGTCTGAAATAATATTGAAACGAAAAACCGTAAACTCAATATAGGAAATCTAATAACTACCAAAGAATTTTGTATCTATCCTGACCTTTTTTTTCTGAACACGTACTTATTTACAGAACTGAACCAGTAGACAGCGTGCAGAAGAAAAAAGATATCGAAAAGGAACCTCCGAGCCCTAGCTACCAACAGCTCTCTAAACCAGCAGATAAACAACACAACAATGAGAGTCTGAACGTCAATGTGCCAGTAACCCAGCATGTCCCTGTTCAACAATTGCTATCTCCAACCCAAAACCCAGTCCAACCAATTGCACCTAAAGAAGACCCTAAAGACAAGAATCTCCTCAAAGTTGCTAACTCAACAACAATAACCCTTATCGAAAACGCAACTCTCAACGGGGATAAAGACAAGGACTATCCAAAAAACTACTTCACATTAGAATCCAAAATTGACAAGAAAGATGATAACAAAAACAGTATAACAATAACAAAGACTGTCCCGAAACAATCTCCGAACAGTCAAACTGATAAGTCTAAAGGCCAGGCCAAATCGGCCAAAAGGCCACTACAATATCTAGAAACACTTGCTGAGAAAGCCGGGATCACTTTTGAAGATAAGTACGAGGCTGCTAATACCCTTTTGGCGTTGGACAAACAGAATGCTGTTAATCGCCGGCCACCTGAGTTGAAGCAGCCTAAGGTAGAACCAGAAAACCATACTCAGGCCGAAGAATACAATCGATATAGAAATCAACAAAAAGAAGAAGATGATAAACTACAGGTACGACTTAATTTTTACTGACTTTGTATTATGAATTGTGGGTTCTATATATGTAGACCTTTTTCACAACAACATGGGCCATAAACCAGGTGTTGATGATGAGTTTTAAGATAAAATAACAAAAGCGGTCAATCAGGTAACAATACATAGCAGTAAGTTAGCTTAGCATCTGTCAGCATATTACTCGTATAATTTAGTGCTAAAAACAATCTATTCGATAACAGCACACACAGTTTAAAATACAGATCTTTTAAGCCCATACCGGCTATATATTAAAGGCGCGACGGCCTCGATTCGCTGTAGTCTAGTGGTCCACCGATATCAGATAGTCCCGTCCCCACAGTCCCGTGTTTGATCCCCAAGGGGGTACAATATCGTGCTTGGTTTCACAACAATTCTAAATTGATGTGTTTTGCATTTAGAGGTAAGATAGCCTTCTCCTTTGGCCCTTGTAACCAGGTGAGATGAAGGCCAAGCGCTTCCCCGTATTACAATGAAAAAGAGAAAACAAAGCTACGCTAGCAACGATACGATGGGGCTTCACTAAAACCTATAAAGAGCTGTTACACCTGTCTGACCGCCGCGCCGCCGCCGCCGTAGCCGAGTAAGCGATTAGCTGTTTTATCAATATGCTTCTGTAAACAGAAAATTTACTTGTTAACAAACAGTTAGAAAAATTATTTCAATAATAACTAGCCGATTTGTTATATTATATTACATTATATTGTGGGTGGGAATCGAACCCATAGCCTACAGCGCAGTAGGCAGAGTTACTACCAACTGAGCTATGAGGCTTGTCATATGTTGTACTTATACACGGGGCATCCTCAGAAAAATTGTCCAGCTGCTAATTTTAAAGGTTCCCGGCCCGCGGCGTTTACGATATATTACCATTTAACAATATTTTATTTCAATTGAACATACTGGCTAAACATTTAGTTTTTCAAGTGACACAAATTAGTAACAAAGTTGAAATAATTGGAAACTCGTTGAACTTTGAGTTGAACTCAGTGGTCAATATTCCACTGAGTTCAACTCAAATTTCCGCATCGAGCTGCAAGAACGATTACTTCGCGAAAATATTCTCGCTCAAAACATACAGGTACAAGAATCGTACGTCCATTTTTATTGTAATATGTTTTATTATTCTACTACGTGGAAGTGCCAAACAGAGAAAAGCTAGCCAAGCCTAGCTATTCTCTGATTGCCAAAATACTGCAATCAGAATTGCTGTCGACAGATCTAGTACCTAAAAGTTAATGGCTGAATGTTCACTCTGGACGACGCCGGCAAATACTCTCTCAAATGTATTATCTCTTTAACCTCACGTCTCTCTGTGTACGTTTCTTGAGAAAATAATTAGGCGATTGGATAACATATCATCTTGTCACCGGCAGTAGGACAGTTGCATGATGTTGGGACAGTTGCATGATGTTGGGACAGTAACAAGTTTCGCGTCAAATGCATGTATGATGTTGCACTAGCCCCACCTATTCCCCAACCTAAGCAGAGCTTATAGTAACTAACTTTACTGTGTACTGTATCTTTATAGGTACCTGTTAACCTATTCAGATTAATGAATGAAAATACTTTTTTGCACACCTTAAAAATAAAACTAAACTTAAAAAATAATGTATATACAATGGGCGGTCTTATCGCTAAAATCGATTTCTTCCAACCATTTTTTT
The DNA here is from genome assembly GCA_951394065.1 of Venusia cambrica. Lineage (NCBI taxonomy): Eukaryota > Metazoa > Arthropoda > Insecta > Lepidoptera > Geometridae > Venusia > Venusia cambrica. Next base: position 13,886,199 of record OX596034.1, read on the forward strand.
TGTACACAAAACATGTTATGTAAACTAGAAGTAGTTGAGCATGCGAATCTATCATATGCCCAGCCCAGTGTGGATTTATAGCAAATATTTGCTACGCATGGGAAAATAATTGAAGATGGATAATTATCCATATTATAGACATTGACATTCATTTATTTACTATTATAACACACATACACAAACATAACACAATGAAATTGAAACAGAAAAACAAGACTAGGTAATAAGTGAATACAGTTTGTGCTGTGTGCTACAACAGCAAATGGGGCACAACTCAGCATTATGCCTCACTGTAACACAGGGACGCTACCGCCGACGGCGAAGCCGATCTCCATTGGCTTAAAATTAGCTTCATGAGAACTAGAAACGATTTTTACTACCGGGTGGGTATGTGTCATATCCAAAATGGCGTTTCCCATCTCAAAAGTGTACACATGTTATGAAACCTATCCGTTCAGTACATTTGACGGTAAAAATCGTTTCTAGTTCTCATGAAGCTAATTTTAAGCCAATGGAGATCGGCTTCGCCGTCGGCGGTAGCGTCCCAGGTCAGCGCTGATATTCTGTTGTATAGTGCGATGTTACAAAGCCGATGATCTATAACAGTATGGAGCACAAACGCCACCCACACCTAAGAAAGTAACATGCTGTTGCAAAATCAATGTAACACTAGTTCCACTACTGTAACACTAGTAATACTAGTGTCCTCTTTGTCAGTGGACATGTATGAGCGTGGTAATGTATTGTGAGTTAGGTATGTGATAAAGCTAAGAGACCAAATTCTAGTCTCTATTAGCTTTACCACATACCTAACTCACAATACATAAACACCCGCTGATACATGTCCACTGAAAAAGAGGACCTTCTCTTGAACTGTGCTAACTGGAGGTTTTCCCATAATCACCACATCTACCATAAAAAGTATTACTTTATTGACCGAGCGAGCGAAGTGTCTCAGTCTCGAGATTGGCCAAAAATGCTTTTGTGCTTTGTCTGTCGGTCGGTTTGTTCTCGCCTGCAGGTCGCATTTTTCAAACGATTTATATGAAAATTGGCATACATGTTCCTTGATTTATTAAAACTTTTTAGCGATTTCGATTTTTGATCGGGGGGTAAATAGGGGGAAAGGGGAGAAGTTTGCTGTAGGTTTTTTTTCCCGGAAAATCTATACCTACGTTTACTAATCAGACAACGCAGTCCTCTCCGCCTTTGCAAGACAAATCCGTAGACACCAGGTTTGATCTCCTCAGACCAAGAGAACGCGAGTAATCGCTAAAATTTATAACCTACCCCTATTTGCTCAAAAGTCTAAAAGGAAAAGTGAAAGAGGAAAGCATCGGCTATTGCATGTTTATAAGGGCTCGCAAGGTCTACTGTTCTTACATAACTATTAGTAAGTAGGTACCTACTAAGGAAGAAGCTGTTGCCCATCTCCTGGTACAATCCCTTAGTCGCCTCTTACAGCAAACACGGCAGGACAGTATTAATTTCCGGGGTATCCGAGTACCTAACATCAACACAAAGATCACCGAATCGCTTGCCAAGCGTGATAATTATAGAAAATTCTATAGCACTCCCTTGGCGGACACTCATTACATGCAGTGGACGTTTCTTGTGAATACCAAGCCTTTGGGTAATATTTTTTCATTCATACTTTTTGAATAGAATATCCGATTTGATGATTAACAAAATAATCAACAGGTACTTAAACAGCTTTGTATGCGAAGTTATTGTGTCAAATTGTGTATTTAAAATGCCGACAACAAATAAAAATGTAAAATTTGAAATGAATCGGGCCCCCATACAGGAATCGGTATTTTTCGCATTGAGATCTGGGTATGGCTGAACCCTCGGCGTACCGTTCGGGTTTTTTTATTATTGTGGAAGTGTGGAAAATTAATAACCAGACCTTTAATTCGACAGATTCAACAACAAATAATACACCAGCAGCAGCAACAACAATTGCAACAAATCCAGCAACAGTTGCAGCAACAGCAGTTTCAGCATTTGCAGCAACAAGCGTTGCAAAGACAGCACCAACAGGCAATACAGCAGCATATCAAGAACCAACAGGATCAACAAGAGTTGGTGAGCACTTACAGCACTTTCAGTTTCCCCTTGGGTCCTCAGATTGGATCATAGCGTTATGTGAAAGGAAGAAAGAAAGAAAAGAAAGAAAGACATTTGCTTGTCACAGTTATACATAATCGTAGGTACTATTTAGCCTGCGGGTATGGTTTCGTCTGAGCATTGTGTAGCAGCCTCCAATTATGTGAAACGGCGCTGGTTTTCAGATGGAGCCATCGCGTGCTAGCCTTCGACCGATATCAACCTCTAAATACAAAATCTAAGCTGTACACTAATACTAGGTCTAAGAGAAACAAATACGTAAAATATAATTTACTTAATGTATAATAGTACTTATTAATCAACCGAAAAAACATGATAATATTCACTTTCTTTCTTGCATAACATTACAGATAAAACAAGTAAATATACATATACAATTTGACATTATTTAATTCATTATATGCATGGTGATGGTTTATTATTAATATTTTTTTTTTTGGAAAGGTTGATTATTTCCATTGTGCTAAGCTGTGTTTTGGAGTAACATGCGTTATTATACGAGTATAAGGGAACAGGTTCAAACTTAAACCGCCTCAGAATCCCCCAGTCGTACCTACTTAAAGGTTTGGGCGATTCATACCCGGGACGCTCAAAAATCGTTTCTAGTTCTCATGAAGCTAATTTTAAGCCAATGGAGATCGGCTTCGCCGTCGGCGGTAGCGTCCCCGGTGTTTTTTTTTCTTGACGTTAAAGCGTCCTGGACAACGATGACTTTACGATAGAGCGAAAATTCTTCGCATTTTTCCTTTCCAGAAAATGCCTAAGAACTACCTCTCTTTTTGGAGGACTTAAGGTACTTTACTTAAGTAAGGTACTTTTAAAGTTTGCAGTGCGAATTAGTTATGATTTGAGGACAAAATTTAACATAATATCGTAATATTAGCTTAAAATGTTGTTCACGACTAAACTAGACTTCGATAGGGCGCTATCTAGTGAGAACTGCCCATAACCATTTCTTCGCGTTAGCTGTGTATTATCAAAGGAATCACTTTTATAATTCTTGTAGATTTTCTGGCGTGGAGAAATAACACAAATACGACATAAAATGTACAGTGGTTCGGCAATATAGAACTCTATGCACAACTCTTGTATTGATTCCACTTAGGGTTTCCTTTATGATAGGCACTCTGCGGGCCCGCCCATCGGATACTCCACAACCTCGTTTATTTGCGGTACAATCTTTTAACCCCTGCCCAAAAAAAGGGGTGTATAAGTTCGGTGTCTCATAGTTGTCTATAAATATGTGTATATTTGAGGCCACGCAGCTCCGAAACTATTACGATTTCACTGTTGTTTTTTTTAAGTAAGCTGATTATTCCGGGACGCTTCTTAGCTATGCTTGGTGGAAATCGTTGTAACCGTTTCTATGCTATGATGATATTCATGATCTAAATCCCTGCTTTAAAGGGATATCTTTCATGATTGCGGTGGCAATGTCCTGGGTCTGATGACGAGTATAATGAACAGGCTCTAGGATCGTTCTAAAATCAAATCGGCACCATTCTGTTGAGGATTTGGGACCAAGGTTTTTATTATTAGCTTGTTATTGTATGAGGTGCTTTAATAAATATTTCATTATGCGCACTGCTAAAACATTGAATCGGCGTCAAGTGTCTGCATTTAAGCTGGTTAACGATATTGATGCCTTCAAGAAGAGAGTTAATAGGCACCTGGGTAATCTTGCTTCATCATGGAACTCATCTTTACATGTGTAAGTTTCGAGGTTAAGAGCTGATCCATACTAACTAATAAAAATAATCTACTGGTTGATGCGATAGTCAATGCGATCCTTGTGGTTTTAAATTATAAACATTTGTTATGCTTGACTTTAAACTTAAGCCAACGCCGAGCCATTCAAACGCCTCAATGAAAACTAGTTGAAAGTTGATGAAGCCAAAACCCGACTGCAAAACATAGAAAATAATATGCCCGTTTCCCTGAGAGTCGAATCGAATAATACCAGCCAGCATTAAGTGAATAAGTACAGAGGGTGGCCTTATGGCTTGAAACGGTTTCTTCTAGGCAACCTTAGAAGAAGACAGAATGAAAATAAAAAGTAAGTTGAAAAACTTAACCCGACTACTGAGAAATGTTATCCTCTAATGGGCGCCATATTTAGTTTAATGTGACGTCACATAGCCTATAACCAGCATACAATCATGACGCTTCCAACAATACCTCATTTCTCAAATTATGACAAGACTTTTAGACGTTATGAGGAGGCATACATACATAACCACATACATCAATACGTACCGGTCAAAATCACAACCCCATTTTTATTTGCCGTAGTCGGGTAAAAAATACAAAACATCAATTTAGCTAAAAATAACAAGTTTTAATACATACAGATATACTTCTGTCTGATGTATGAATTATAAAACTATAGTGGTTGGTAGGGCGATTCTTTTCGGTTCTTCGTTCACTCTCCTCTGCCTGTGGATTCAGATCAGATTATACACAGTCAGGTCATAAATTCTGTCACAAGTTTAATATAAAATAATTGAAACAAGTTTATTCATTATGTAACCATTTATATACCAAAATGAACTTAACGAAACATAGATTCTTATGACAATAAAGTTTATTCAAAATGACATACGTGATTTTGAATACAGGCCTTCAATCTGCGCGGCCAGTCGTCTATCGCAGCACGAACGAGGTCCATGTCAATATCGGCGACTGCCTTAATCAAGGATGTCTTGTGTGACTGCAAATTGGGATGAGGCTTTGAGCACGCCTTTTCCTCCAAGTGTTGCCATATCTTGTAATCTAACGGACTCAAATCTGGACTGGAGGAGGGCCAGTCTTCGTGCCGGATGAAGTCGATTTCACGCGCCGCCAGCCAGTCTTGTGTGCTTTTCGCTCTATGAGCTGGCGCCGAATCTTGTTGGAATACCCAGTGCCTGTTATTGAACATGGTATGAGAAACAGGTTCCACGAGGTTCGTCAGGACTGAATTTTGATACACAACTGCTTTCGTTTTTTACACCTTTCTCACAAAAATGTACCTCTGTTAAGCCCCAATAAGAAACTCCCAACCATACATGAGCGAGGATGGAAAATGACCTCGTTGGACACGCGGAATATGGTTGCTCGCTTCTTCACTACTGTGTGCGTACACCTTATCATTTTGTTTGTTGTAGCTCTCTTCTACGGTAAAAATTTTTTCATCCGAAAAAAGAATTTCCCGATATTTTTTTCCCGCGTACCGCTTCAACAAAGCGCGGCATCTCTTCAGTCTCAGGTCCATTAGATGAGCATTTAAACGATGTCCTGTTTTTCTTCGATATGCCCGAAGCCCTAAGTCTTCATTTAACACCCTTTTCACCGTGGTTCTGCTTAACCCCATCTGAAGGGCCAACAGTTTCTGCTTACGTTTGGAATTTCTTTGAATTCTCGCCTTCACAGCTTTTATCACTGCTGGAGTCCTAACAGACCGAGGGCGACCACTTCTTGACCTGTCATCTACACTAGAGTCTTCATTGTATCGTTTGATGGTATGATAAACGAATCTTTTGGTTATATTCAAATTTTTCAGTATGTCAAAAATTTGAATTGGCGCATAACCGCAACGATGCAACGCAATAACTGCAACACGGTCTTCTTTAAGCGCCCACTCCATATTTAAAAATGAGTAAAATTCTAAATAGAATACATTTTTATTTTCATGAACAATTCGAAATTCGAATTCAATAAACTTTTTTGTGGCCAGCATTCTAAAAGAAAAGTTTTTACTGTGTGACAATACTTATGACCTGACTGTGTACATTTGACTGGTTATACGATAGGGCATAAAAAGTATTATGATCTATATTTATATTGATTATAATGATCATGGCATGTTTACCTATTTGTTATATTAAGTCATTGTTTTATCCTTCCTCCTTTTTATTTTTTATTCATAATCCCCTAATCAATATTATATAGCCATTGTCACTCCCACAATTTAACAAACCAAACCAAACCTTACATGTCAAAATCCATCAAGCCGAAAGGCTGCAGGGCGTGCTAATGGAATATGCATAAATACTTTCGAAAAACATAACACTCCATCTGTAGCAGTTGGTTAAAAATAATTCATGATCTGGATTTAACCGCCCGTGTTCTATTGGTTCGCCCGCCGGTTCTGACACCGGAAGTCCCGGGCTTGATCCCGACCGAGGGGAGTACAAAATTGTGCTTGGTTTGGTCGGTAGGAGTTTTTTAAAGTCTGCCGGGCTAACCACAACCATTTTACCTAAGTCTGACGCCATAACAATCGTTCTATAACGGTTAGGTGCCGACATTTAGAGGTGAGATAGCCAATTGGCTACTGAGGAACTCATCAGTGTTAAGGATTTCGGGAGAAGTGCACACCAGGTGAGATGAAGGCCTAGCGCTTCCCCGTTGTTCAAAAAAAAGGCGCGTGATAATTGATATTCACTTAATACTTTTATTTTATTGTACGACGTGGAAGCGCTTGACCTTCATCTCACCTGGTAACAAGTTGAGATAAGGCCGAAGGTGGAGGTGCCCTTCACCTGGAATCCTCAACAAACTGAGGAACTGGCTATCTTACCTCTAAATGCCGGATCACAACAATTTTAGAATTATTGTTATGGCGACAGAGTTAGGTAAGATGGTAGTAGCTAGCCAGGCAGACCAAACAAGGTCCTACCACCAACCAAACCAAGCACAATATTGTACTCCCCATGGGGATCGAAACCGACCGATCAATCAGAGGTCCAATATTGTGATTGGTTTGGTTGATGTTTGACTTTGTATAAGTCCGCCTGGCTAGTACCACTATCTTGCCGAAATCTGTCGCCATACCTACAATTCTAAAGTGGTGTGTTCCGGCATTTAGAAGTAAGATAACCAGTTCCTCAGTCTGTTGAGGATTCCGGTTGAATTGCGCGTCCACCAACGGCCTCTACTTGTAACCAGATGAGATGAAGGCCAATTGCTTCTCCGTCGTACAATAAATAAAAATGCTCATTTGGAGAATAACATAAAAAAAATATTGTTTTTATCGCAGCTGCAGAAGCAATTCCATCAACAGCAGCAACAACAACAACAGCAGCAACAACAGCAGCAGCAGCAGCAACAACAGCAGCAGCAACAACAAAAGACTGAGTTGCTGCAAGTTGCTCAGTCGGCCGACGGGCAACAAAAGTTCTTGCAGGTTTGTTTCCTATCTAGTGTAGAAAGAAACGCGCCATTTAATTTGTTTTTATTGTTCTACGGGGAGGTGCCTGGACTTCATGTCACCTGATTTTTCATGTTATGATAAGGCCGAAGGTGGAAGCGCACTTCACCCGGAATCCTTTACAGTCTGAGAAACTGGCTGAATTACCTCTAAATGCTGGTTATATATTGTTAGCGATTAGGTACAATGAAGTAAGTAGTGTAGCGGGTATAGTGGTGCGGAAAGGGTGTGTTTCTGACCCGTCAATTACCTACCCCCCATACCGCTTAACTACCGCAAGAACCTATTAAGCGTTATGACTGTACCTTGCATGTGTGGGGCACTGTGTCGGGTAGAGTGGATGGGAGGGTTGTGAAATTCAGATCCGCAACCTTTTAGTGTGACGAAAAGTGGTGGGGCACTGTGTCAGGTAGAGTGGATGGGAGGGTTGTGAAATTCGGACCTGCAACCTTTTAGTGTGACGAAAAGTGGTGGGGCACTGTGTCGGATAGAGTGGATGGGAGGGTTGTGAAATTCTGATCCGCAACCTTTTAGTGTGACGAAAAGTGGTGGGGCACTGTGTCGGGTAGAGTGGATGGGAGGGTTGTGAAATTCGGACCCGCAACCTTTTAGTGTGACGAAAAGTGGTGGGGCACTGTGTCGGATAGAGTGGATGGGAGGGTTGTGAAATTCTGATCCGCAACCTTTTAGTGTGACGAAAAGTGGTGGGGCACTGTGTCGGTTAAAGTGGATGGGAGGGTTGTGATATTCGGACCCGCAACCTTTTAGTGTGACGAAAAGTGGTGGGGCACTGTGTCGGATAGAGTGGATGGGAGGGTTGTGAAATTCTGATCCGCAACCTTTTAGTGTGATGAAAAGTGGTGGGGCACTGTGTTGGGTAGAGTAGATGGGAGGGTTGTGAAATTCTGATCCGCAACCTTTTAGTGTGACGAAAAGTGGTGGGGCAAAGTGTCGGGTAGAGTGGATGGGAGGTTGTGAAATTCTGATCCGCAACCTTTTAGTGTGACGAAAAGTGGTGGGGCACTGTGTCAGGTAGAGTGGATGGGAGGGTTGTGAAATTCGGACCCGCAACCTTTTAGTGTGACGAAAAGTGGTGGGGCACTGTGTCGGATAGAGTGGATGGGAGGGTTGTGAAATTCTGATCCGCAACCTTTTAGTGTGATGAAAAGTGGTGGGGCACTGTGTTGGGTAGAGTAGATGGGAGGGTTGTGATATTCTGATCCGCAACCTTTTAGTGTGACGAAAAGTGGTGGGGCAAAGTGTCGGGTAGAGTGGATGGGAGGTTGTGAAATTCTGATCCGCAACCTTTTAGTGTGACGAAAAGTGGTGGGGCACTGTGTCGGGTAGAGTGGATGGGAGGGTTGTGAAATTCTGATCCGCAACCTTTTAGTATGACGAAAAGTGGTGGGGCACTGTGTCAGGTAGAGTGGATGGGAGGGTTGTGAAATTCTGATCCGCAACCTTTTAGTGTGACGAAAAGTGGTGGGGCACTGTGTTGGTAGACTCGGAGACAATTAAAATCCTTAAAATAGATAATCAGTATCAATGTAATACAAAAGTTTTACTTCTATTGTGTCTTTACGACACACCCTGTTTTATTAATTATTCGCACATTCAAATTAGTGCTAGTTCTAAGGAATCTAACATGTAAATATCAAAAAGGCGACATCGCAACACACTTTTAAGTTAAATGTTTATCACTATTATTTATCAGTGTGTTCATGGCTTATCAGTTTTTTTATTTTTATTTAATAAGATGTATGATATAAATTTATTTGTATATATTATATAGTAGTTATATTAATAGTATATAATAAGTATAAGATGTTTATTGAGTATACAAACTCGAATTTACTTGATATATTGGTAGGTATTTTTCATGTATATTTGTAGCTTTCTTTTTATTTTCAAATAGTTGCCAAGCAGACCTACATTATGTTGCTTGTATTTGTTTGTACACCGCCGTCCTTGAAAGCCATTGCCTTCTCTGTCCATCCAACGGCTGCCTGGAAGAGATCGCTTTCAGCGATAAGGCCGCCCATTGTTTTACCCGTGTCACTTAGATTAAGTTTTCTTTTATCAGTATTATGTTATGTTTTTATGTAAGTGGTGAACAATAAAGAGTTGTCTATCTATCTAACCAAGAAATATGGAGCAGCGTTGCATGGCAACCGTTGAAACAAAATGAAAGCTACTCCTGAGTGTAAACACTGCGATCACCTACCCAGCTGTTAAGCGTTTAGACGATGGTAAAATAGAGATCAATAAACTTCATAAATAAACTGTTCCCTGGCTGATCGGTACGGTTGAGATTAACTAAGGGGGACGAAACACAAAGGGGTTGTGTTCAATACACCCTACCTTGCAGTGACAGTGCAGGCCACTTAGAATTTGCAATATAACTAGATGATTGCGAAACTAATGTTTGGAAATCGCACTCTGAAAAATATTCAACAGAAAACGCGGCCGTCAAATCAAAGATTCTATAACTAATCTACCTAAGAAATAACCTACACATTGTCGCCACGAACCGTAAACCGGCAAGTAAAAGTATATAACCGCCTCTGTGGTCTACTGGTTAGCTCACCGATATCAGATCCAGATCCCAGGTTCGATCACCAGGGGGGTACCACTGTATTACCTAAGTCTGACGTCATAACAAAAATTCTAAACTGTTGTGTTCCGGCATTTAGTGGGAAGATAGCCAGTTCCTCAGACCGTTGAGGATTCCGGGTGCAGTGCGCCTCCTTCAGCCTTATCTTACCTTGTTACCTTGTAACACTGAGGGCTCCAAATCCAAATATTAATACAAAAAATAACGTTTCTTGTATTTTAGGGGCCTTCTTTAATTTGATATTTTTTCATTAGATTTTTATTATTTGTTTTTATAGCGGCAATAGAAATACACACTCTGTTAATATTTCAACTATCTACCTATTACGGCTCACAGACATTTGGGCGGGCAGCGGAGGCTTAGTAATACCGGTACCCTTGATTTATAGGTACAGAATCCTAAACACAGAACTTTATCGCGCGTACCTTTTCAAGTCTCTGTGGTCTAGTGGTGGGGTGAGTTACTATCGATACTATCGAGAGGCTCAGATCCAGGATATGTCAATACAGGATATATCTCCCATTTTTTTTTATTGTACTACTGGTATGTGCTGGTCATCTCACCTGATTGTTCAAGATCCTCAATAAACTGAGGAAATGGTCATCTTACCTCGAAATGTGAATTAAAAACACAAAATGTTGTGAGACGGTGGTAGCTAGCCAGGCGGACTTAAACAAAGTCCTACCACCAACCAAACCAAGCACTATGTTGTACTCCCCTGGGGAACGAAACTTGACCTCTGGATCTGACACCGGTAGGTGCACCACAGAGCCGGTTGATGTGTGATGTACATTATCAGTTTGCTGTGCTTCTAAAGGCACGTTTATCTGTCGATCCTGGGTACGGCATACGTTGGTGGCGGCTTATAACGTCTTTACACCGGCTGTTAGACCACACGAAAATTGTAAGAAAGCAGTGGACTAATGTAGGTTTAAATAAATAGTGTTGACTCGCGGTAAAGACCAATAGGTACTAATTCTGCGCTCTGAGGATTTTAGGTGTGGTGAAACCTTGAAGGGGAAAAAATTGTGAGTCTGTTTGTATTTTGTTAATAAAACTTATTATCTCGGCTTCGGTATAAACACACTACATAAAGCCGTGTGGATTCACCAATGCGTGTTGAATTTAACAAGCCTCATAGCTCAGTTGGTAGTAGCTTTGCCTTCTGCGCTGTAGGTTCGATTCCCACCCAGGACAAACATTTGTGTGATGAATATAGATGTTTGTTCTGTGTTGGGTGTTGTATCATTATAGTACGTATGAATTTACAAACAGTATATAAGTATTATATCCGTCATCTAGTTCCCATATTACAAGCTATGCATAGTTTGGGGCTAGATGGCGCTGTGCGAAATTAACGTCCTGTAACGGCCTGTAACGTCAACGTCAATTTTATGCAACGGGAGACTATCGCCGGCGATATTGTCCCACGTAGAGGTGCCGGATAATACGTAGCACGCTTTGCAAGAAAACCTATTCATACTTCAATTTTGTTTGGCTTGAAGTAACCACACAATGAATACAATATTCAAATTATAGCAGACCATGCTGGACCGACCACCATATGCTTCACTTGAATGTTCCCTGAACCAGTTCACTAGACAAGTAAGAAAGAAGGCGTATTGTAAAGCGTAAATCCTGAACTAGCCACAAATCCGAAAATACTAATTGATAACCATGACCACACTATCAAAAGTAATACCAACTCTGAAGAAGATAAATTAAATAAATAATTGAATGTTAGGCGTTAGGGTGTTGTATTATATGATAAGTATATCAAATCAATCAAAAAAATCTAATCAATATCCTTTCTCAGTTCGTAAGGGAAACCTGAAAATGTCAAGTTTCTAGGGCCTCTGGTTTGGGTTGCTTTTTTTTTTGTTGTATGACGGGAAGTGCTTGGCCTTCATCTCACCTGGTAACAAGTTGAGATAAGGCCGAAGGTGGAGGCGCATTTCTCCCGGAATCCTCAGCAAACTGAGGAACTGGCTATCTTACGTCTGAAAGCCGGAACACAACATTGTTTTAAGAATTATTATTATGGCGACAGAATTAGGTAAGATGGTGGTAGCTAGCCAGACGGACTTAAACAAGATCCTGCCACCAACCAAACCAAGGACAATATATTGTACTCACCCTGGGGATCGAATCCGGGACCTCTGGATCTGAAATCGGTGGGTTGAACCACTAGACAACAGAGGCGGTTGTGCGTTATTATTGTTTATCAGTCGGTCAGTAAGTCGGCTCGATTTAACAAATTCAAAGTAAAATCAACAGACTCACGAATTTTTCCCTTTAGAGGATTCACCTTTGATCGCTACACAAAGCGTGGATCTAAGATGCGATAACTTACTTAAATAAATTAAATTTAAAATGAATTAAATTCACTTGTATAATTGTTTAATTTGCTCTAAGATAGACACAGACATTAATTCTACTGTTTTTTTTTTATTGTCTGGTGGGGATGCACTTGGCCTTCGTCTCACTTGGTTTCAAGTTATGATGTTATAAAGGCTAAAGGTAGAAGCGTATTTCACCTGGAATCCTCAACAGTGAGAAGCGTATCTTACCTCGAAAGTGTCGGAAAATCGAAGTCGAAAAATGTAGAATTGTTGCTATGGCTAACTTAGGTAAGATGGTGGTTCCTAGCCAGGTCCTAGCAGCCAACCAAACCAAGCACAATACTGTCCTGTGTACTTCCTTGGGAATCAAATCCGAGACCTCTGGATCTGACACCGGTAGGCGAACCACTAGACCACAGTGTCGTATAAAGTTTTATTACTAAGTAGTAATAAGGTTCGTAGGTCCTCATCATTCACCTGTCCCTTTCCCACGCTATGTCGTCACATAATTTGTTCCACTCGCTCCTATCAGCCGTCAACCCTGCATTCCCACCTTTTATCCATCTCTTCTTCAGCCTGCCGGTGCTCGCTCCAACCACGCTCATATTCATGACCTTTTTGGTCAAATGAATATCATCCCTAGTTAAATATATATACGTATTAGCTATATGAAAGGAATAGGCGCCATTGTGAATGAGATGTGTAAGCTGTGGTACCTTCCAGCCGCTTCACACCCAACAATTCAACGTTCCTGGTATCGGCGAGATCAACCTCAGCTTTCTCGCCTCACCTCAGAGCAATGTCAACCTCGTGTTCGATAAGAGCCAGAAGCCAGGAATAAGCGCTGAGATCAAGCCGCAACAAGTGAGTCTTGCATTATGTTCAGGGCATCGATTAAATGAATGAATGAATAAATGAAAAGTTACTAAATTGTTGTGTTCCGGTATTTAGTGGTAAGATAGGCAGTTCCTCAGATTGTTGAGGATCCTAGATGAAGTGTGTTTTCACATTCGGCCTTATCATAACTCGAAAACCAGGTGAGATAAAGGCTAAGAACTTCCCCGTGGCACAAAAAAAAAACTAATTAAATTTTCCTTATTGCATTCCACACAAGATACACGTAATTGTTAATAATAAATAATGTTAATCGGGGAGGGAAATATTAGAAATAATAGTGGGAATTGGGATGGGAGTGAAAAAAAGTAGAAAATGCGGGGAAGTAGAGAAGGCGAATCTGATTTACCTTTTCCTTGAGGGTTTCAAAGCCTTAGAGAAATCCTCAGAAATAATTCCGAGGTGACTCTAGCGAGAAAAAATAATAAGAGAATAAATAAATATTTAAATTTACAAAGCCATTGTAATCTGCTACAAACTAAGAGTTCTTTATAATCGGAAAGGTGGCAAAAGTAAGGTTTATGTAGGTTGTTGTCGTTGCCGAAATGTTGCATACTCCTAGACCTACATGTAAGAGAAAAAAAAACGAAAACCCGATCCTTTTTTCCTTTCTAGCTTAATTCGATATTCAAATAGCATGCCTGTCGATTCGGGCTACATGTGACTGCTTCTAAAATGCTACTCCGTTAAAAGTAATATAGTCTATTTGTACTGGAATCGGCGTGTTACTGCTGCATTTAATTTGATATCCATCATAGTGGTCAACAGTCTTATCCACTGGTGGTAAGACCTCAAGCTGGAACATTTTGCCATATTTAAAACGCCTGGCAGACGGATAGGTGTACACAGTAAAGGTGTAGTAGATATCTAACAGAAGCCAAAGAGTTTTCTTAAGTTAAATTAATTTTTTTTATCTATCTCGTTAAAGAAGTAGATCGACGAACTTAAATGGTATGAAGTATTTTTTTCAGATAACGATTGTGTAGTGTGTGTGGTAGTGCTCTTTGATTTAGATAGTACACAGAAGGCAGCTGTTGCCATCGTCTCTCCTGATAAAAAATCACAGTCGACTTTTACGACATCCACGCGCTGTCTTGGAGTGGTCGTTTCTTAAGCGTCACAGCTATGACAAATAAAATACCCGTATTATTGTAATTGAATATTTATCTATTCACTTCTTTAATATCAATACAAATATAATACATATTGCTTAAATATATCTCCCATAGTAAAGACACACCAAACGACAGCTCAATTGTCGAAATATATCAAGCCGTATAGTCTGCAGAGCCTGCCAATAAATTAAGTCTCGAAAAACATGACTACACTAATGGACTTAATTAGTGGCACGCAACAAAAACGGTCCCTTCACCATATGGCTCTCTTCCGACAAAGTAACGCGTATCTTTCTCCGCGTCGTCTCCAAACTTAAACCTTACTATTGTCTGGCTTAAGAATTCGTCAGTAGTACCTTTGACCAATCATCATCCCAGTTTCGGTATGTACGAGCAAAGTTGGCTACTTAATGACCTGTGGTAGGTAAGGGGACTCTGAATGGCAAGTGTGTCCAGACTCTGAGTCTTCTTTTTACGGCTTATTGTAAACTGTCACTTGCCTAACTTCCGGAAGCGTAGTTCTGACGTCTGAAGAAGTCGAAGTGCGTTTTCTTAGAATTCTCACAAGAAGTCGATCGTCACGAGACTATTTTGCAACCTTGCCCTACACGTTTCATGTACCAGTCTGCCGGTATCGTCAAGCGTTACGATAACATCTCAAAGTGAGTGGAAGAAGAGTGAAACCACTCTTTCTTCCTCTAATTATGTCCATAGAAAAGACCGATACAATAACTGTTCAACATCCATCAAAGTGTTCGAGGCTTTGAATTCACGGTACTACCACAGATTACTTACGCTTTCGCCCAAACCTCTCGTGTTCAGGCTCATTCGTGGGTCTTAAATATAGCATTTCTTTTGGAGTCAGAAGCTTGTTTTTTAGTTTTGTAAACTTTGTTATGAGTAGGATGAAAGAAAAATATTTATTTGGCACAGTAAACTATAATAAGTAGGTAAAAAAGATCACAGACAACTATGGTATCAAATTATTTATAAAACTATCAAGTCCTCAGGATGGGAAGCGGATAGGTCATTACGATCCTAGTCACCCTTAGTCTCCTCTTACGACACTGATGGCAGGATAGAGAGGTGCACATTTACATTTGTGGGGGTCGCCTCGGGCCATACGGCTTTTAAGTTATTAAATCTTCAATTATTTCTTCGACTTATATTTTCCTGTACCTGTACAGAATACATACTGTCATACTGAGCTGTCAAAAACTTTAAGAAATACATAACTATGTCATACGACATAGTTATGTATTTTGTGTGGTTGGGCCGTCAAATAAAGACTTAAAAGTTAACCAGCCCGAGTTTCTTGCCCTTATCCTTGTGTTCTGCTTGCGATTCCGAATAGGCTGTAGATTTGACGTTTCAAAATGATCCTAAAAATCTTAATGAGTAAAAAAAATTGACATTGACTTTGACTTTTTGCCTCCACAGATAGTAGACGGTCAAGCGCAAGTGGTCCAGCAACAGATCAACATGTCCCAGCACGATTCGACACAACAGCACCACCAGACGGTTACTGTAGTCTCCTCTATGCCCAACTCTATGGCTCACCAGGTATGTACTTGACCGGCTTTAGAACACTTAATGTAGTTTCTTTCCAGAATTGTGAACTTTAACACCACTGATCTATGCAGATAAATATACAGCAGCCAATGTAGAAAATACGAATTTTTGAATTTTGCTTTTTGAATGATATTTCACGGATTCAAGAGTACTTAACAGGGTGTCATAGAGCTGATTTACCAGGAGACCATTTAATCACGAGATGTGATATCTGTGCCTCACGCGAAAAGTTCGTTCGAGAACAATGGTTTCTGTCTTATCTTATTCTCACTGCGCTCGGGCCAATCTCGCCCCCTAACCTGGTGCACCTTGTAAGACAATTAAAAGTTATGGCGATGACTTTCCGTTCGGAAACCTAGTTACGTTACCGTTTGACAAAGTAAAAAGACATTTTGGGCATTAACTTACTGTAGGTTATTATTTTTATAGCAATAGGTTAATTTTAAGATAGGGTATATTACGTTAAAAATTTCAAGTTTTGCGCCAAGCTAGCTTGAATCCAGCCAGAGTTAGGCAATTTAGAGTACGAAAAATAGCAAGTAGTAGGCCGTAAACATAATTGGCTGGAACTTTTGGATTTTAGAAAGTCAATATGTAGAGGTAATATGTATAAAACAATGGCTTATGTCCCAATTTCCAAACTAAACATGAATCTATATAGGTATTGGAAGAACTTGAAGAAATGTTCAAATCAAACAGAGCCTTCGCGGCAGCGTGATGTTGGGCTGAAAGGGTAATGCAGGGCAGTCGTAAATTATCATGATAACATTGCAAGGGTCATTTAAATAACTTGTAACTGTGTTTTTTTTTATCTTTTTCCATCTAATTGAACTTTCTATTATGGAATTTCGGTCTAACAAAAAATGTCTTTATTTTATTTGTAGTATAACGCCAGTAAAAGATTTATCTTTTAAGACGGGGTCCAATCATTGTTTCCTCCAAATTAATATTTCTGGTCGGCTAATCGGTAGTTGAGACGCGAGGCCAGCCTACTCAATACCCTTTTAAACCGCCGGAAGGTCAAGCTTCGCAACGATGTTTTAGAAGTCATGACACCTAAGATTTATGACCTTTTAACGGACATCAGATCCCTCAGGGCGCGTTCGAATAGGTTCTCTTCGGTTTTAAATTAACCATAAACCGGATTGATGTTACACAATTTATGTTTTCCTTATCTTATGGGTTGCGCATGTCAAATCATGATGGACGCTGTGTTTATTGGTCTCGTGCAATCAATAGGTATGATCATTATATTTGGCCGTGTTACTACCTAGAATCAGGTATCATATAACCCGACCGAGTTGCGAATCGCGTTGGTTGTAGCGCGGGTAGGCAAGCGGGGGCGGCGGCGACGGCGGCGACGGCCGCGGCGCTAAAGCGAGAAAGCCTCCGAGTGCGCGGCAGTTGCATCGGAAACACGGAAGTGGATGCGTCTTCTTCCGCTACCGCGAGTGTTTTATTTTAGCATGGGATATTAAACAATCATGCAGCAATCATACACATGGTCTAAGTCCGTCGAGATGCGGCTCGCCAAGCCTCATTACGTGTACAGCGTGAACAAAATCCAGGTATGAGCGCGATTTTGTACCTTTCAGCTCCCAGGCTACGCGATACCGGATTTTATCGATTGCCGTTTCTAGGTAATAGCTCAAACCTATTTCGGTACATCCGGGCCCGGGCACTACTATTCCAGGGCACCAACGAAGCTAACTACAGCGCTGCGCTCCTCTTATTATCTCTGTTGTATTATGGATGATTGAAACTTCTGTGCTGATCTGCGAGTACCTACCGTCGATTCACGTATCGTCAAAGATTGCGCTAGTAAACGGGCTGGTTTACAGTTTGTTGTTGCCATACCGCGGATTGTTTTACGTTGTTATTGCCGTTAGAGCAAAAAGTCCCAACCAGTTGCGCTTTTCCGCGATCTTAAACTTGGCTGATTCGGCAGGCGGGTCGAGCTTCAAGGTGCCCTTATTGGCGGTGGCGAGGTTGAAACATTTTATTCGATCGTGCCTCTCACGCGCGCTTCAGGAGTTTTTGTAACTCTCACCTTTATCCACACATCACGTAATGTGAGAAAGTGGAACTCCTTGCATGTGATTTGACGTTCGTTATTAACCTGACAGGAATGTGGATTGAGTACTATTGGTACCTACGTATACTAACAGACTTGATGCCCATCAACTACAGATATGCCGAATAGTTAGTCGTAAGCTGGATAACGAATACTTTCTATCATAATCATTGGTCTTCGTCGAGGTAGTCTTATTACTTATTACGTATTTCTTTCTTTCTTTAATGTTTAACACGATGGCTTCGGTTCACCGTTTGATCGGCGTAACCATACAGGTTTAAGAGAGGAGCGGACGCGTTATTATCTTGTATCGAATTATTTATGTAGATTGAAGATCGTATCAAGAAGATAGTAATAGTAATCGTAATCGTAAGATAGATCTTTGAAATATTTGTTTTATAACATAATAATATGTTGTAAACATTTCAAATCGCTGTTAGCGTTTAACTTACACTGCCGCCGCTGCGCCTGTTGCGGGGCGATTCTATAAAAAGAAAACTTTGCTTAGTGACGATCCGCCCAATGCCCGCTGCCCGCTTTGCGCCTGCGCCTTTTTAGACCAATAACGTATCGACAGGTTCAGCAGCAGCAGCAAACGGGCGCCACCATCCAACAGCAAACCGGCCAGATGTCCAGCATGCCGCCGCTGCACAGCCTGCCGCAAGGAGCTCAGCAGCCGCAGCAAATCAAGTGAGTAGTCATTTAATGTGCTATTTTAGACGATCAAAAGCCCTTCTCACCATTATAATGGTATGAAAACTGAGACTTGCAGCGCAGTGCTCGGCGACAACACGTCGGCCGGGGCTCGTCATCTTAGCTGCACAATTAAATTTCCAGAGGATGTGTCGTGTAAAGGCGAAATACTTGTCGTTTTTTTTTTAAGGAACCTCCATAGTATTTATCTGTTTTCATATTCAACTGGATCATATTTTTTTGTGCTACGGGGAAGCGAATGGAAAGCTTGATGATAATGCCGAAGGTAGAAGTGCCCTTCACCCAGAATCCTCAACCTACTGAGGAACTGGCTATCTTAACTATAAATGGCGGAACACAGAAATTTAGAGTTGTAGCTATGGCAATAGACGATATAATGGTGACAAGGCAGACTTAAACAATGTAAAAAAAATCAATTGAAACAAAGTTCGGGATCACCGCAAAATGAATCTCGAATCAATTGGCAATAAGCTTCTCTGAAAAACGTCCATACGTATCAACATTTAATTTCTCCTATCATTTATATTTGCAACAAAGTTCGGTCGATAAGTCTGTAGCTGTTTCGCTTCAAGTTCGAGTCACTCCGCGTTGTTTAGCAACGAAAGGTAGCGGAGTGCTTCGCTATTAAAAAAATACGAGTCATGATTGTACCCGATGGGGTTTCCTGTCAACTAAATCAGAGTTCAGAGTTAGGTTTCGGGATACTAGCTCTACTCATCCTCTATTGTATTGTTAATTAAATTTTCATCCCTTAATTATACTCATTAATTTTCAAATACAACTGTTTATTGTTTTGCTTGAAGCCAAAACACAAACTTCCAAATTTCTAAAAAAACTAAAGGTTTATTGTACCCCTTATCTTACGGGATGGATTATAAGTCTATCTGTCTTATAAAAATATTTTTTTTCAAAACAATATTATAAACAATAAAACTAACTATGTATAAGGGAAACAGTCGGGGTTATGTAAGAACCATTAATAACGGTCTATAGGTAACTCAACTGTACCAGACGGAAGCGTGCCTAAGACACTGGCCGCATTGCCACGCTGGCCTAACTTATTGAGCCAGTCCTTGAGTCACGTGTCGCGTTAATCAGAAGCCCCGCAAGATTTTTGAATACCCGGAGGGCACGGGCTCCTCACGGACCCAAGATCTCGACCCCAAAAACCTCAAATAAGTACTCGGAATCAACTAGTGACTGGTGGGACAGTTGACTCCAGAATATTGTATGTTTTGACTTGAAACTATTTATTTCGAACTCATATGATGGTAAATTCGATTTTTTACAACAGATTATAAACCAACTTATGAAACTCAAACCGAAAAATATAATGCATGTACATATTCGCGTGATATTATAGCTTTCAAGGAGTGTGACTGGTGGGACAGTCAAAAATACCTCACATACACCTTCTGTACTATCAAACAAAGTTTTAGCTCAAATACTGCACTTACCATGATATCATTTACTGTGCTAAAACATGATTAATACTACACGATGAATCAAAAATGATAACATCGCTTACTTAAAAAATATACTCGTATATACAGACAAGAACAAATTGTGACTGGTGGGACGAGTACGAAAAAAGCAAAAATCATACACGTTTTTTATATAATATTTGGAATTCTTCTTTATTTATTAAGAGGGTATTACAAAAAGATAACAAATATGTCGGGAATATAAAAAGGTACGCGATTAAGACCCGTTTTTGTTATTAATTAGATAAAAATTACATTGAAAATCTTAAAAAAAAAACACCTTTCAAACATTTTTTCATTTTATCATCAAAATTTACACAAAACAGCTACATTATCAAAACATATGTTACCTTCTTTGCTATTTGAAATTTAATAGAGTGTTTAATGTCTTTGTGTTAATTTTTCTAAAAATTGGTAGGAAATTTGACTACCACGAAGTGGTAGTTGTAGTTATTACAAGTTTTTGTTATAGATATATATATACTATATATATATATATATAGTTGGTTCAGGAAGAATTTCCATCGCTGGATTGAGGGAAATGTGGTTTGGAGTGTCCGTAACCAAGGGATTGGGGTCTCCTGAAGACAATTTCAAGAAAGTAACTTATTGATTGTGCTGGGTAGACTACAACTTTGTCCAATTTTAATTGTTTTTACTTTTCTCTAAAATTCTTTAAACACCAATCACAGTCAATCAAAAAAGCACCCAAGCAATATAGGATATGGTTAGAAATACGTCAACAGCCCATAACAAGATAGAAAACCTTATTTTACCACTCACTGTGACTGGTTTGACATAAATAAAAACAATTTCTCATCTACCCTTTTACATCTCGTGGGATAGAAAAGCATGATAAAGGCTCACAATTAGCCATTCCTTACTTTCCAAAAAGCCCCCATTCCATACAACACATTTTGAGGTCAGAAAAACAACTTTTGTATGTTTTAGTGTGACTAGTGGGACATGCTACGTGCTGATTGCATTTAAGAGTTTTGGAGTAATTTTCTGACCTTTTTCGCTTTTCTTGACGTCGAATGGATATCTAAGAAACACTTTTACTTAGGGCATGCTTTTCAACTTAAAATGTCAAACACAATAGCTGAAAATAGTGATGCAAATATGACGCAAAAAAACTCCACCAACTTGTGTTAACACAACAACAAATTGCCGTAGTGTAAAAAATGCTTTTCCTAGATTTTTTCAAAATTTTGTTTACAGATTATGAAAATTCATTTAATACATTATTCGTCAACACTAAATTGGTTTTGATTACATTAACTTTAGAAAATAACGAATTTTCCCGTTTTCCGTGGCATGGCCCTGACACAAATAACTTTTATCGATAAACGGAGGTCGAACCGTACATTTTTACGATTAACTCTTTTTACTCTGAAATTAATCGAAATTTAGTTAGTAGGTAGTAGGGGATGAACTTAAAAACGTTGAAACGATATTTTTTTATTTGTAAGCTGAAGACAAAACACAGACTGAGGAACTGGCTACCTTACCTCCAAATGCCGGAAAACAACTATATAAATTGTTTTTCTATCGTTTTTTAATTGTTCTTACCTAAGTGGCGACAGACTTAGGTAAGATAGTGGTAGCTAGCCAGGCGGATTTCAAAGTACCACCAACCAAGAAATATCGAACATCTATGCAAACTTTTACTCTCAAATTTACCTTCCTATAAGCAATACAGTGTTATTTAATGCAATTTTTATTTTAAACATAAACCTAAATGCCGATTTTCATATCTAACTTCAAAGATGACGAACTTGCGCACACACGTTTTTCCCCAATTTCACTTTAGGGAATGTTTAAAAAATGCACTCGACTACAAAGAACCTGTGCCAAATTTCGTGTTCTTACATCTACCGGCTTAGGGAATGCGCTGTCTGCCAACCTCTGTGTTCTAGTATTTCAACCCACCTATTTCAGATCTAGAGGTCCCGGGTTCGATCCCCATGGGGAGTACAATATATTGTGCTTGGTTTGGTTGGTGGTAGGACTTTATTTAAGTCCGCCTGGCTAGCTACCACCATGTTACTTAATTCTGTCGCCATAATAACAATTCTAAAATTGTTGTGTCCCGGCATTCAGAGGTAAGATAGCCAGTTCCTCAGTTTGTTGAGGATTACGGGTGAAGGGCGCCACCTTGAGCCTTATCTCAACTTGTTACCAGGTGAGATGAAGGCCAAGCATTTCCCCGTCGTACGTAATCATAATAATAGTATGTACCTTTGTCTCTTTAAAGTACCTTTGTTCGTACAAAGTTATAGTTACAACGCTGGATCCGGTATCCGGGTGCGCCGCCGCTAGACACGAAACCTGACTATCATTACTAAGTTAGGAGGCAGCAGCGCAGCCCGGTTGTCTCCGTGTGGGGAGAATGTGTGCGCGTGTGTGTATCTGTAATAGGAGAACAGGGGGGTGGGGGGTGGACAGATAGATACAAGCTAGTGACAAATCGCATTTCGAAAACGAAATCTACATTCGAAACTGTTTTCTTGTGAGTTAGCATTACGCACGCGTAAATTATAAACTCGTCATCCTGGGTCACATTGGTGATTTTGTATTCAACGAATGTATTGTGTGTATCCTACTATATGACGACCGTGGTAGTCAGACATAATACAATGTCACAGCGACATGTCGATTCTGTCATATCCGCGCGAATGTGTGATTGGGTTACTTTGATGAGGTTGTTTGCCGTGGTGTTCGCGGCTACTCTTACAACTCGGCCTATGAATGTCGTAAAACTCGACTAAGGGATCTCATCAGTAGACGGTCAGCAGCGTCCTGTGTATTTTGTACAACTTTACTGCGATCACGTGGTGATTATAAATAAAAAAAGGTGGCAAACCCCTCCAGATTTGGAGGAGGCTCTGTCCAGCAGAGGACAGATAATTTGCTGTTGATGTGATGATGTTATGTTACCTAGATCGTTTTGTATTAACGAATATTTTTTGAGATATAAGATAAAGAAAGTCAGTTTAGTTTTCATAATGCAATTTGGCTACGATCGCTAATCTACCGTTTGCGGGGTGGTAAATTCATATGAAACGCCACAGCGGGTGGCGCGTCAGACAGCTATATCGACGCACACTATAGCTTTACAGAAGTATGCTTTAGCAGAAGACTATGGCTTTTTTAGATTTTTTCAAGTTATCCCGTTTCAGAGTGTATGTAACATACTTTTCATCACACAGTAGACTCATACATTTCTATTCATGAATTTTGATTCATTTCAGTCCACAATAGTTTTATTCACAGGCTTTCTGAAAGTTGCTATCTTTTAGAAAGTTGTATTGCGAGTATTTGGGAATACTTTAATATTAGAAGCAAACCTAACGTTAAGCTTTCTGAGCTTTAAGCACACATATATTTTAGAAGAGATTGGTATAGGTCACTTTTACGAAAACACGCATTTCGCTTGCCCAGGCAACAGAAGGATGAAGCGCTCTCTATCTATATACTTGACACTTTTCTGGAATAGAATATTGCCAATATTGCTGCGAATATTTTAGCTAGTGGTCTAGTAGTTCGCATTTCGGAGGTTCGATCCTCAGGGGAATCCAATTTTTGCCTTGGTTTGGTTGGTGGTAGGACTTTGTTTAAGTCCGCCTTGCTAGCTACCACCATCTTTCCCAATTCTGCCGCTATAACAACAATTCGAAAGGGTTGTGTTCCGGCATTTAGAGGCAAGATAGCCAGTTTCTCGGACAGTTGAGGATTCCGGATGAAGTGCGCTTCCACCTTCTACTTTATCATAACCTGAAAACCAAATGATGTGTAGGCTAAGCGCTTTCCCGTCAAACAATTAGAAAAATGAAAATGCTTCTCCATTTATAGCTTTTCTTATTTATCCATAACTAAAATAACTGCAAAAAAAAAAGTTTCGCAAGTCAACGTCAACATTTTGTGGTGAGAATTTTGACGAGATGATGTCGATTCAATAGGATTTCACTAGTTTAAAATTATTGAACCGAATGTAGCTGTTTGAATATGTTTTTCATAGCACCGAATGGGGGCATAGTCGAGTGCAAGTCATCCAGCAGCCCTTGCCAAGCAATGCTTACCTACAGCAGTTGTACAACGCTCAAGGTCCGCTTATAATGCCCGGAAATATTGCGCTGCACCCTGGAATCAACTCTCAACAGATACAGGTAAGGTTCATTATCTTAAACAATCATGTATACTACACTTCAAAGCTGTACGACAAAATTGTAGGTGTTATGGTAGATAGTGCACAATACGCAACCATTATTTTTGCAAGTCAAAGTCACTATTTATGTGGTGACAAAGAGGATCTGGGGTAGTGATGCATCGGTGCTTCATAATGCTTACGCCTTGCTACAATTAGAACAATAGCCCACAGGAACTGGTTATTATGAAGAAATGAAACCCCCGATTGCGTCCGTACAGTGCAGCGTGAAATAAGTAACCATTAACTATTGAAACGGTAGACAATAGAAGAGGGAAGATGATAGGACACTATATTCGATATGACAGCTTTATCAAGGACATAATGAGGCAAATTGAAGGCAATAGAGGAAGATGAGGGCCTAGACATCTCATGATCCATATAACGAAAAAAGTAGCTGTCATGTCGTATAAGGAAGTGTATGGTCATGCAGCTGTCTCCTCGTCTAAGGCCTAGGTCTTAAGAAAGCCCAGTGGTACCAAGAGGCCAAGAATTAGCACACAAAAAAAATAACAAGGCGCTGTAAAATTTATATTAATTATTTTTTATCGCAGGGATATTAGAGTGCCTGCGGGGCGGTAACCTTTCAAAAAAATAATATGAATGTAAAATGTTAAAAAAATATCCCATACGAATTACGAACACTCTTTTCTCTTTACCACATAAGGTTTTTACTAACGGTCTTTTTAAGAAAAAGTAACGCGCCGCAGACAGACTATCCCTATCCAAAATTATACCTCCAGTAATTCAAAAAGCGGTACAACTGGGCTTCCTACGTTAAATTATATGATATTCATTGTTATGCTTGTATGGTTAACCGCAATTGAATTGCGGTGTTTACGGGAAGTTACAAAGAATGCTTGGTACAGGTGATTGCTGCAGGCAAACCGTTTCAAGGCAACCAGCTGGGACCACACATGCTAACCCAGGGTAAACAGGTCTTGCAGGGACAGGCTGGTGAGTTTACTATAAAGCTACGTATCCACTAAAACTGAGCGAAAACGTGCTTATAATAATTAGGCAATTTTTTTACTCAAAAGTTAGCTGTTTAGAAAAAACCTTCCATAGAGTAAACTTATATTTTTTATATTTATTTGTATTGAAAAAAGATATAACGATAATATTTGCAACGTATATTCCGTAAATGTATGCAGTTGGTTGGGTTATGATTATGAAGTTTGATATATAATCATCAGCTATTAATCCTCACATCCTTATAGTAAGTAGCAAAAATACATAACACGCACCGCGCTCTTTTGACGTTTTTTTTTGACCACATACAGGCCAAAGGGACATAGCTTCATACATATTGAATACATGTAACTCAAAACAATGTATAGGAACCATTAAGGTACAAGATAGTAAGTAAGAAACAGTGTAGTATGAGAACAATGTGGATTGATGTAGGGGATGTAGTGACAGAAGATTGAGAAAGGAATGCGAAGATGGTTTGGACATATAGAGGATGGATGAAAGCAGGATGACGAAGCAAGTATATAATCGGGTGTGAATGGTGAAGTTGGGAGGGGAAGACCTTGGAGTTCTCAGATAAAATTGGAGATGTTCTTGAGAAATACCAGGTCAGAAGTACCCTATAGCTACGAGCATGTATGAAGAACTTGGTGAGAGTGAATGAGGCAAAAGAGGTGTGCAAGGAGCGTAGTAAATGGAAATCCGCTGTCACTGCCTATCCCTTTGGGAAACAGGCTCTCTATATGTAAGGTACAAGTTTGTAGCCGACTGCAGGTGACAAGTGTGATATAAGGGCAAAATAATCATGAACTTGATTGATGTTTAGAGGTATATTGATACATATTATGTTTATATCACCGTCTCCTTTCGCGTTGCAATTTTAACGTTTTAGTCAGGTTTCAATGGTTTGTATTCCTTCGAAAAAAAATAACGGGCAAAAATGTCTAATTTGAATACTCGTATAATCTTTAACTATTTTATATTCACTATTTTAAACTATTTTATTTGATTTTGATTATGTAACTATTTAAATTTTGTTAATGTTTTGGACCCATGTTGACTGAATAAATAAACACATTATTAATGATTGAATTAACGTAATTCTTGCTATTCTCTAAATTTGCTCAAAGCTAATTAATTATATCTTATAAACATTCTACTAAAATAATGGACGTGAGTTGTAATTATGGCCAATTAATGAACACCTATTGAGTTGGAGGTAAGACAGGTCAGAGTTATGTCTGGCACTTATAAAAAAAAACCGTATTAAATTACTTGTATTAGTAAAAAACATTATGTTATGAGCGCTTATGATAGCATATGCTTTTATTAAACTTGGATTAGCAAAAGATAACTTTAACCTTATGTTTTGTGGATCTTTGATTATAGAAAAAAAAATAACACTCCTTTGTTTGTGAATTTTTGTTTATAGAAAATATAACTTTTACACTAATCAGTTTGATCTTTTTTAATATAAATAAACATTCACACTTTTTAGTTTTGTGAATCTTTGGTTATAAAAATAAAACATTTACGTTTTAGTTTTGTGGATCCTTTGTTATTGAAAAAGAACTTTCACACTATTTAGTTTTGCAGTCAATTTCGCAGGTCTCTCCTATCCGGAACAAGGTTACAAAGTTTAATTACGTTAAAAGTCTCGTGATTTAAATTTGTGAATGTGTTTTAGGAAGTACGTTTGTTCATTTCGTTGGTATTGGTCGATGAAGTGTGTTGCTTGATTTCCGGTGACTCGCAATGTTACGTAGCAAATGAGCTTTTCACTTCGCGATGTCGGTTGTGGCTTTTCCATCGCTTACCACAGTTTGTGGTCGATTGGTTGCGATTGAGCTCAACATTTAAAATATAATTTCACACAGACTTTAAGAAGGCAAGTACATGGAATGACGTCACGTTCGAGTTTCAACATTTGAAGTATTTTGATGTTTCGCGAAAAATACTTTATAAATGCTACGTTACGTTTCATTAAAAAGCTTATTTCGTAGTTTTATGATTATGATTTCGCTTTCAGTTTTATAAATAAACTTAACGTTTAATCCGTCAATGCCGTTGGGCTTCGAATTCGAACCAAAGTTTCGTTCCACACTCGTTGCACAATCTATATCGTTACACAATTGAAAGTCTAGTCGTCCCTGCCCCTTTGGGCCGGTGGCTGCCGACTCGTTCGATATAAAGGCTGTACAAACTCTAGCAATCAATAAAAGCTACATGCGAACCCCAATGTTGATAGAAAGGCACGCTGTAGTATAATTAGGGAATACAGTTTCGGTCCCTAGCTATGTCCGAAACAGGGTGAGACGCACTGATGCTGGGCTTTCACTAAATATTGTGCCGTAAGTTTATCAGTTTATGCTACTGATTTTTTAAATAAAATTGGGTGTTCAATACGAAAATAGTAACGAAACTATATAGTTATCGTCTCTCGGAGTTTATTCGTTCTGCAGTGTACATTCAATATAATGTGTTTAACACGGGCATTGTGTTGTCGTTGGTTCAATATCCCAACTAGACGCTCGAATCAAATATTCATAGGAACATTCTTTAAATAGTAACGATAGCTTCCTTTTAAATAGCATTTTCATGTGCAAACAAATAAAGATACCTGACAAAATGCATTGACTAGATTTGCTAAGCTTGACTTTACTTTCTGCGATCCAGCGTACATCAAGTAGTCTTACCTTTACAGGAGATTAAGCTTTGTTTTCTGTGACAGCTCCGTTCCCTGGCTATACAACGATTCCGACCACGCAAAATCAGACGTTTGTGTTCAGTCCTCTGAACGTGATCAACTCCCAGTCGAGCATTCTGCCCGCCCATTCCCAATCCACTGTGTCGGGCGTCGGGCAGCAGAAGCAAGGGGAAATACATAAGGTGAGTAATCCGACACTATTCATATTCTTACGTAACGTATTGTTAGAATATATAAACATTCATTTATACGGGCAATTCAAACAGCTCGCGAGCCCTGAAAAAAACCGGAGGCACCTCTTCTATGTTAGCACTGAACTCTCTCAACTCACTTTCCAGCTAAAGCACGATAGCGCGTTTTTAGTTTTATTGTGGTGGTTTGATTTTTAAAATGTCATGAACTGTCATTTCATTTCATTTCAACTGTAGCGTAACATCTCTCCGCGAATATTTATCTTTATCAGGCATAAGCGCGAGTCCGACTCACGCGTGGCCGGTTTTTGACTTGTGAAACCTCGCCGAACTGTTATCGGTCGAGGGCCGAATATCCCCCTCTTGCCAGATGCAGGCAACCCATGCGCCTAATGATGGGCAGAAATAAACTTACCGTGCGATACCCTTGTCTCCCAACCCATGGAAATTATAGACATTTCCCTCCATGAAAATTAAAAAAAATGGCCCCTAGTTTTCGGAAGTTACGCTTTTCCTGACTCACAAACTGTCTGGGGAGTGCTGAAGACTGGGATCAGTGGCGAGACCAGCTATGGACAGCAATAGGTTGATGTTAATGATGATTATGTGAATTTGTAAAAAAAAATGGTTTGAATTGACTCCTTGCTTGACCTAGACCGAGAGCTTGACAAGCCGGTCAAGATAAGAGCTAAGCCATCATGACACTTTTATTATGTAGGTGAAAGTTTATGCGTAAGTAGTATGTGTGTATGTATGAAATTTGGTGCAAAGATTGTTTATACCCTTGATTAACACATAAGCTTTTTATCCCGGAAAAGGGCAGTGTTCCCATGGGATGACCAAATAACTATTTGAATTGTTTGTTACTTTTCATGCTAAAACCGAGAAAGATGGGAAGAAGAAAGAAAATAAAGGTTCGCTCCTTTATTTATTCCTTTATTAAGACTTAAATTTAAATTCTAAAACTAAAATGTATGACTTTTACCTTTTATCAGTTCCGTATTTCCTATGAATGTTGTCGTTCTTTATCCTAGTTTCAGTTCAAATATATCTTTCGGGTACAAACATTTTTAACGCGCACCGCATCTGGTTATTTATAAAAAAGGCATAGTAATTGTCGCGTATTTGTGCCGCACATCGAGTGTCGCAGGAGTTAAAAATCATATGCCATTATCCTTAATAACACCTTTCAGTGTATACTTATGCATTCTATAATCATTCACCATTTGCTTATGCAGTTAGCAATTTGACGAAGTGTTAGTGTATGAAGCAGCAAATTGTGTCGATGGAACGATTCTGAATATAAAAAGGTTCACAAACGTCACACCGCTAGGATTTTTAGTTTTTCGGAAGATATAATAAATCATAAAGGGAGCAGTGGGGTCCTAAGTGCTATCAATACTAACAAAAGTCACCAGGCATATCTTTCTCTCTCTCTCTCTCTCTCTCTCTCACTCTCTCTCTCTATCTGTCTCTATCTATCTCTCTATCTCTCTCACTTCTTGACACGCTAATTGTCAGGTTAGTATGTGATACACCCCAAATTTAAAGTTAAAATCAATATATCTATTTTAGGGTTCTACCACTACAGACAGCTAAAAAAAAGGGTAGCTTGAAAACCGTAGCCGTATGTATGCGTTATTACGGCGGATTACCTGCTATAAAAAAAAAGATTATTAGGAGGGAGGACAGCGAAAAGATTTTTTTATCAATTTATTTTGATCCTTAAATTTCTCTTCGTTATTAAACTAGCCTTTTCCAAACCGCGATCAATGCATAAGAAAGATACATAAAATACACCACAAAATATTGTAAAAGTTAATCAATATTAACAAGGGCGTATTGTTTGTTTAATTGTATACAAACTTTTATAATATTTTGAGGTGTATTTTTATGGATTCTTCTTACAAAACTTATACTAACGTACCATTAGCAATCTTGAAAACAAAATGTTGAACGAACTGTAATACTCAAACTCTTTCCACTTTGCAACAAAGGCGTGCTCCAAACTGTTAACAATAAGCAACCTTGTAAAGAGTTTGAACTTGTTTCGTTTTGTAATTTTAATAAAACTCTTGTTTTGGCTTGTTCTAATAATTAATGAGGTACCCCATACCTCTTATTACGTAAATATTATTATGGGCAAAGGGTCGTGCAAACACAAAGTAATAGTTAATTGTACACGGCTTATGTGTAGCGCAGCGCAGAAGTTTGGCGGCCTGCATTTGCAGGCTACTTAATTTTCACTAGTATACAGGTTTTGCCTATTATTTATGTTCATAGTATTAAAAAATCATATAATATATAAAAAAATTAAAAAAGTATTAAAAAAGTGTTGGTCAAAACTGTAAAGTTCCACCTGGCTAGTAACCAATCTGCTGCCGAAATCCGGCGCCAAACGCTTTGGCGTCTTCCGTCGTCAGCACGCTGGCGAGCCCGTGTTTTCTGGTAAACCCCGCTCCAAAGTTCCATTCTTGCTTTGGTCTAGAGCAAGACAAATCTAAAGGTTAAGAGCTAATCATTCATTTACACATAAAAACATTATTTAGTTTTTCCTCTGATTGGGCTCTTAGATATTGCTGAATTGGTTCACACGATGCATCGATGCGATCAGTAATGGGTAAATTATGGCTCTCCATGGCAATACAAAAACCGATAGAGACCGCCCGTGAAAACAAAGGAGTCACGATCCTTAGTAATGAGGGAACGACGGAAAGGAAGGATGAAAGATCCGACCTGCTGACGTTTATGTTCTTGTCTTTTGACATGCCAATGCCAATGTGATGCTTTTCCCGCAGTAAATGTTGGAATATTGTTTTTTATGCCGCGGACGGAACTCTCCAATAGATAAAGCCACTGGTTTTAAAGACCGTCGTGTTTGTAATCAGTTGTCAAAACATACGCGGAGTACCTACTCATTAAAGTGCTAAGTGCGCCCTGGTAACTGTAACTTCGTCTGTGACAAGGGGGAGCGTGCACAATAACCGCGTAAGGAGCGCGCTAAAAATAGAAGCCCATTATTCACTTTCGACAAAAAGTTCCTTTGTTAGATTTTAGTACACTACCTACGTTTTTTTTTGCTCAAAATGTGCTCGCGCGTATATGCTCCAGGCTGTATCGAATATTGCACATTATTGTTTTTTGTACATTACTACGATTTGAAGAAGGTTAGGTCAAGAAATACATTTGTTTCCGATAGCGGCTTGTCATGAACAGCATTCATGTCATGTCTAAATTATGCCAAAGGGAATAAAACACAAGCAAACCCGATCAAAATCCTGACTGATTCAGACTATAAATTTGATACTGTTTGTTACGAGTAAATCTCGTCAACGGAAGTATTGTGTTCTGAGGGTATGCAGCTTGTAATGTCACCCGGTCTTCGGCCGCCGATCGATAAAACCTTTACAATGATCTATCGCGTTTGAAAAAAGATCGTCCCTCCGCCTAGAAAAAAGGGTTAAGGCACTATTCAACTCGGTTCCATCATTACAATCATCACCCATTGGCTTAACTGCTTATAATAATAATAATTATGTACCTACCTGAGTTTTATCTCTGGTCGACGACGTTGCCTGTTTTATGGATTTACGTGTCGTTTCAACTAGATAATATCTATCACGACAGTGATATTCAGAAACCAAATCAAGGGTGGCTTTTAATCAAACGATATGGATCAGAAACGTGGATAGTATAATTACGTTTTAAAAAGAAACCCGACATCAATGATGAATATGATACAATTTCGTTTACCTGCATGGCGTATTTTTTTTCAATTATTTTTGACAGATGGACGGACAGACAGACAGTCAGACGCGTGATACTAGAAGGGGTCCATTTTTTTTCCTTACTTTTGAAAATACCCAAATCGCTTCAAGTGTGCCTAATAATGTAATATCTGAAGAGTTACCTCGATAAATCGAGGTACTGACCTGATAACAGGGTTCCGTTTTGTTCTTACTTTTGAGGTAATACACCCTAAAATACCCAAATTGCTTCAAGTGTGCCTAAAATATTTGAAGAGTTCCCTAATTTCTCCAGGATCCCATCATCAGCTCCTGATCTGATGACGATAGGCCAACTTGTGAAGTAGGTATATACTTTTTCGAACAAAAAAAGTCCTTCGAGTAATCGGGAAACATGCATAAAAAACAAAAACAAGAGTCTGACGAATTAGAACCTTCTCCTTTTTTTGAAGTTGGTTAAAAATGGAGCAAATTCAAAAATAATAATAAACTATATGTGGAGATTTACATCTCACAGTACAATTCGTCAAAAGTAGATGCTTGCACAAACTAGTCTGATAGTATCCTCCGAAATATCAAAACTCAGCCTTTTTTTTTAAGTTTTAGGGTTTAAGGGTTTGGCTCTTGATCTTACTTGTCTAATTATAGGCCTGATCAAGAATGAGGTCTCGGTTCATTACAACTTTCCAAGGGTTAATACTTAATCCAAACAAAACATAACGTTTAATTCTTATTAAAAAATAAAACAGAAATTGTATAATAAAAACAATAAAATTATTAACTTATAATTTTTATGAAACTTTCATAACTGCTAAATTTTAACTGCATTCGGTAAAGATTTCTCGCAGTCTTATCTCAATAAATAAAATAAATTATGAATATAATTTAACTATAATGATAATGAAACTTTCATAGCTGCTAGATTTTTTCGGTAAAGATTTGTCGGTTAGTCGAATCTCAATAAATAATTTAAATTATGAATAGAAGTTTAATTTTAATAAAACTTTCAAAGCTGTTAGATTTTTACTGCATTCGGTAAATATTTGTCGGTTAGTCGTCTCTCAATAAATAATTTAAATTATGAATAGATGTTTAATTTTAATAAAACTTTCAAAGCTGTTAGATTTTTACTGCATTCGGTAAAGATTTGTCGGCTAGTCGTCTCTCAATAAATAATTTAAATTATGAATAGAAGTTTAATTTTAATAAAACTTTCAAAGCTGTTAGATTTTTACTGCATTCGGTAAATATTTGTCGGTTAGTCGTCTCTCAATAAATAATTTAAATTATGAATCGATGTTTAATTTTAATAAAACTTTCAAAGCTGTTAGATTTTTACTGCATTCGGTAAAGATTTGTCGGCTAGTCGTCTCTCAATAAATAATTTAAATTATGAATAGAAGTTTAATTTTAATAAAACTTTCAAAGCTGTTAGATTTTTACTGCATTCGGTAAATATTTGTCGGCTAGTCGTTTCTCAATAAATAATTTAAATTATGAATAGATGTATAATTTTAATAAAACTTTCAAAGCTGTTAGATTTTTACTGCATTCGGTAAAGATTTGTCGGCTAGTCGTCTCTCAATAAATAATTTAAATTATGAATAGAAGTTTAATTTTAATAAAACTTTCAAAGCTGTTAGATTTTTACTGCATTCGGTAAATATTTGTCGGCTAGTCGTATCTCAATAAATAATTTAAATTATGAATAGATGTATAATTTTAATAAAACTTTCAAAGCTGTTAGATTTTTACTGCATTCGGTAAAGATTTGTCGGCTAGTCGTCTCTCAATAAATAATTTAAATTATGAATAGATGTATAATTTTAATAAAACTTTCAAAGCTGTTAGATTTTTACTGCATTCGGTAAAGATTTGTCGGCTAGTCGTCTCTCAATAAATATTTTAAATTTATTTAGTTAGTTTTCTCTGGGCTCTTCACCCCCCTCTCCCCCCAAATGTTTAATAGTTTCTGTATTTTCAGTGCGGTGGGAAAATTACTACCGGTAAAGTTGGCAATGCGAGCGCGGGCGGACAAACCGTGCAAGCCCAATGCGTAGTCTCGCAACCAGTGCTGAACACACAACAACCGACGCAGGCGCAGATAATCAGCCCATTGCAAGTAAGTAGCTGTAAAATATATAAAAACGTACTTTTTCGTTTCGAAATATCTTGTCCCATTCACAGTACATTTGCAGGTATAATTAGATATGAATAATCCAGGTTTTCATTCTTATAAAAACACAATCTAAATCTAAATTAAGGCACCACTCTTCATCAAACACTCTTTTGCTGGTATTGTTTTACAGTATGCTTTTAGAAAAAGTAATGCAATGCTAACCTCCATTCAGAAATCTGATTGTTCCTATCAGATTGTTCCTGCATTTTTGAATGAACGACAAATTGTACTAGACAGCGTAAATCAGCGGTACTCCAAGGCCCTATTATTACTAAAAGTATAAAAAAAACCACTTGAGCGATACATTTTTGCTAAATGGTTGTTTGGTTGTAGGGTTTTCGATGCGGATATTGTAGTCTTAATTTGTCTGACAGGCGGGTGGTCAGCCAATGCAATTTGCGCCGTGGCAGATTTCGGGGGCGCTCCCCCAGGTTTGGACCGGCGGTCTCCAGGCCGGGACCATTCCGGCCGGGGGGTTGCTGGCGCCGAACCCCACGCTCTTCATCCGCGGCAACCAGCCCGATCAGCAGTCCATGTTCATACAGCACTCGCCGCAGAACAATGTTCAGCACAGTAAGTTTATTTATTGTTGGAAATAAGTTTGTATTTTTAACATGTGCCTATGCTGTCTACTGTTATGTGATAACGATGATGATGATGGCTGAGTTTTATTTTTATTTGGATTGAATCAGTGAGAAAAGCTGAATGTGAAATGTTTAATGGGTAAGCTTTGATCTAATTCTGACATCTGAGTAAAGGCATTTTAAGACTTTTTCCGTCTACACTCTAAATTCGTATTCACAGGTATTCGCAGGGCTTTTGAAGTTGTGAAGGGATTGTGGAATGATATATATTAATTTTAAATTATTTTTTTCTGAAGAATATTAGTCTGTAAAAGATTGCAAATCTCGAACTCCTCGATACATCATGTTTGTCAATTTAACTGATTCAAACAGGATGTTTGTCAAGTCAAGTCACCCAGTTGCGTGAGCATCGAATAAATTGAGCTACCAATTTATTCGATGTTTACGCAACTTGAAGGCATAATTTGATATATTAGGCGCGTTACACACTTATTTTGGCTGTTCGATAAGTATATTTACTGGTTATAAAGTGCCATGCTAAATGTATAGAGTTTTTGTCTTCAAACTGAATTTTAACTTTCAATGGAAATTAATTTATCTATAAAATATCACAGAAAAAGAAAGCACTAGAAAAAGGCTCGATTTTAGCTTTTTTTTTTATCAAATACGTAATTGTTTTTTTTTCAGAACTCTTGTGTATTTCAAATATGCTCGTTTAAATGTATAGGTTACTTTGGACAATTTCTGTAGGAGAAAGAGGTTGATCAAGACCGTTTTACAAAATATCTTTGTCATATCAATGTCGTTATTTGCAATACCTTTAATTAAGATCTCCAAATCAGGCTGTTATGTCCAGACATTGTGACAGACCCAGCGGAGTATTGTCCTTTACCATAACAGTGTTGTATGTTTTGAAATACTTTCTGGATTCTTCGTATTATTAATATCAGTTAGTTCTTATTCTGTGACTCATCATCAACTTTCTGGCCTCATCCGGTTAAGGCAGGGTCATAACAACATGATCTTATCCTCCACAAGGTACATGTTGTTAGAGGCTTATAGTTTCAAGACTGCGGCCGCTTGTCTGGCGCCAACTCTTCTTCGGAATACTGGGTTGTGTGGGGTGAGAGGATAAGAGAGGGAAAAGTTGCTAAGGCATCCTTACTGGATTGGGAATGTGTCAGCAATAGCAGCTAGCTGACCAGACATCGCACAGATATCTGGTAGATCCACCCCTGTACTATTATGACGTATTATGTGACTATGTAAGAACATTTTATAATTGTGAAGTGATGTGGATTTTTTCGACAAAGGCCCCAATTCTGTAAAGTTCTGTTAAAAAATGTTTATGATCTGATGTTTCCTGAATTTACATACAGGCAAGCAAAGCCTTACATGTGTCTGGGTGTTTGAATATGCGATATACAGTTGTGAACATACAAGTAGGAATCAATCCTACTTGTATGTTCACTCTTGTCGAGGACAATATCAGGGGAGGATATTATTACATTTATGTTATCCCTTATGATATTCGTTTGAAGTTCATTTCATACAAATGTCCCTATACATTGATATAAGTAAGAATGTACTACTATAGAATAAGTAGGTTATGTAACGGTAATCTTGTGACAGCCACAATACGATGCCGCCTACTCACATACGTATAGTACATCTTAATATACAGTAGCAGTTGCTGGGTTTAATGTCGTACAAGGGCTGGAACTTTTTAGAGGAAGACCTTGTAGGAGCGTGGATATTGTGGGTAATCGAGCCTTCTTCTAGAGTGGTGGGATTAGCCACAATGTGTCACAAAATATGTCAAACAATGCTTAGCGGTAGAGTCACATCAAGCTTTAAACCTTCAACTGATCCAGATCCATGAACTTGAAAGTAAATTTTATGCGAAAAAAGTGTATGCGAAGTTGCCATTTTGATAACCTGTGCGCCACCTGCCGATTTCAGCAATGCACTAAGCGAATGAATACTATGCTCTCATTGCTACTCTAGAAACGCGCTCGTATTTTATCTGACACTATAAATAAGTACCTAAGTTAGGTTGCGTTGTTTGTTTATTCATACGTGATAATATAAATATCACAGCAACATGCCAACAAACACTCTTTTTGCACAGGTTTTGATTGTGTTTTTAGATTCAATAAAGCGCTATGAACGTTTATAAATTCAGCATTTGTTTTGAAACGGACATGCCATAGATTATCCCTATTCGTTTACAAATTCAGCATTTGTTTTGAAACGGACATGCCATAGATTATCCCTATCCGATTATAAATGCAGCTTTTGCTTTGAATCGGGCATGTCGTAGATTATCCCTATCTGTTTATAAATACTATAGATTATCCCTATACGATTATAAATGCAGCATTTGTGTTTAAACGGACATGCCATAGGTTATCCCTATTCGTTTATAAATTCAGCATTTGTTTTAAATCGCACATGCCATAGATTATCCCTATCCGATTATAAATGC
This sequence comes from Venusia cambrica, assembly GCA_951394065.1. Classification (NCBI taxonomy): domain Eukaryota; kingdom Metazoa; phylum Arthropoda; class Insecta; order Lepidoptera; family Geometridae; genus Venusia; species Venusia cambrica. Next base: position 13,923,403 of record OX596034.1, read on the forward strand.
AGCATTTGTTTCGAAACGGACATGCCATAGATTATCCCTATCCGATTACAGATGCAACATTTGTTTTGAATCGGACATGCCATAGATTATCCCTATCCGATTATAAATGCAGCTTTTGTTTTGAAACGGACATGCCATAGATTATCCCTATCCGATTATAAATGCAGCTTTTGTTTTGAAACGGACATGCCATAGATTATCCCTATTCGTTTATAAATTCAGCATTTGTTTTGAAACGGACATGCCATAGATTATCCCTATCCGATTATAAATGCAGCTTTTGTTTTGAAACGGACATGCCATAGATTATCCCTATCCGATTAAAGATGCAACATTTGTTTTGAATCGGACATGCCATAGATTATCCCTATCCGATTATAAATGCAGCTTTTGTTTTGAAACGGACATGCCATAGATTATCCCTATCCGATTATAAATGCAGCTTTTGTTTTGAATCGGACATGCTATTTCAAAATTGCTTCGTTCGTATGCGACCGCGAAATTACCAGGACGACGAAGCCTCAAAATCGGCATTGCTGTAATACTTAGTGATTAATAAATAGCTCAGCGAATTGATCAGCAAACATCGAATATCAAGCTCGGAAGCCGTAGCTCAAATTCTCAAGCCAGTGTGTTCTCGGTGCAGCTACGAGCATTGCCTGTGCCACGGCTACGACGGCGAAGCCTCGCGCCTCCACCGATGGCATGTCTAAAGGCCCACGGCCGCTCTCGAACATTCTGCCATCCAGTGGCATTAGACCCGCCTCATCAGTGTCCACGCAGACCAACCAGGCACAAACTGCGCAGGTATGTCCCTTCAATGTATTTGCATGAAATGCTTGTACTTTGCTTCATTCGTACCGACTGCTTTTCGGTCGCGTCTTGGCAAACAGTCTGCAGCTGTAAAATAAAGACATAACTAAAATCTAAAAATTACATGACATTCTTTGCACGTTTGGAGGGATGATTTCATCTCTGTCTTCATGTAGTATCATAACCAATTATTCCAGTGTTTTTTCTTTTGTTTTATTTACTAATATATACTCACAAACTCTCAAATTGATAACTAATAATGGGTTGGTCATAAATGCTAAAATGTCTTAAAATCTAACGTGAACCCTAATCATACCGTAATGTGTTATTTCTACGTACACTCTTGATTCGCTAAAATACAATTGCTTGATGATTTGATTCATTTCTACTTAAATACACAAATATAAAATTTGGATTCTATGTCAAATTATTTTAATTAAATTAACAAAACAAAAATGATGAGCTTTTATTTTATTCTACGACGGGGATGCGTTTAGCCTTCATATTACTTTGTGTCAAGCTATGATAAGGTCGGAGGAACTATCCTTTCAGGAGCTTACCCATATTATATTAAAAAAAACGCAGAAATACAGCGGTTAAAACCGTCGGGGACTTGTTTTACTCGCATTTGGCGAATATATTTAATTGAATGTTGCAAAAAATGTGTTCTTGCATGTATACTAAAAACACGTCGAAACACAACTTTACCTTTGACAAATAGCTGCAACCTGTTTGACACAAGGGTCGGGCTTGAATTAAGCATGCTTCAGTATTTCAACTCAGGACTGACTGTACAGTATATTTCGTAGAGTAACAATTTGTACCATAACAATTGAAGGTGCCCAAGAGTGCGTGTATATTCACAGCCAAATTCGACTTGAAAGAGAACAAAACAAATTAATATTTGATGCGAGTGGTAAGTGAACAGTCTGAAATATCCTTTTGATTATACTTCTTGTTGGTTGTACTTCTGACTGATAAGCGAAATAACTAACCTCGGTTTTCAGCCTGACTTTCATTTCGAATTTGGCCGGATGTTATTTCGCTAACATGTAAGCTCACTGCCAGCGCACGAATCCTCGATTCGCTTGTAAAAGAGCATCATACTTTTTACAGTTTATCATTATAATGTCCGACCTTTGCCAACCTAGTCCTTAACGGTAGTGTTAGGGTCTAGGTTGGAGAAACAATAGCTATTGCCATCATGTAGACTAGAACGCTGAACATTTAATTGCATTATGATTATGGTTCTGCTGAGGGAATTAAAATTGATCAAAGAAAAAATTAAGTATTTTTTCTTTCTTGTGCAGAAAATCTCTAAAGAGGATCCAGTACTCCTTAAACGAAGGCTTAAACAAAGAAATGACGCAAAAAAAAAAAATGCTATGCGCCCAAAATACCGTAAGAAAGAAACGGCTCCCAGAAAGAATGTAGCGAAAGTAAGCATAAATTCAATATTATTTTCTACGTGCTGCAGTGGCGAAGAGTCGAAAGTATGTAGGGCATAAAAACATGCAAAATGTATTTAAACAAGCTTTTGGGTTAATTTATACGTAGTTTGAATTGGCAGTTGAACGTTCTGTTCCAATATTTGATCACATCCACATGGTGACTTCACCCCCATGATCGTAGACGCTGGCAGGGTTACCTTCAGGGGAGTACATTTACATAACAGGTATACCTAGGTCGTCCCACAATTATTTTCAGCGTGCCAAATTTTCAATGTACCTGATAAAACCAACGAAACTTAAAGAAATGTGTTTCAGCATCTTGCAACGTGCGAAGCAAATGCATTTAAATATGTGTCGCAGAAACACACAACAGACGCATACAGACAAAAAATAATGCTTTTTCAATATTATATTTTTTATGAGAGATTTAATCGACACATACCGCTCGGGAATAAAGTGAACCAATGGCTTGGAATGCGAATAATTTAATAAGTGATGGCAACACCTTTTAGATGTTAAACTTTCATCTAATCTGAACTTTGGCTCCCATATTGATTAGGCTATATTAATTAGGATATAGGCCAAATTTGCAGCTATGAAGCTGGGTATCCTGGCTAAGTTTCGACAGTACTTCACACCTAGACAGCTTTTAAGCTTGTACAAAGCTCAGGTCCGACCTTGTATGGAGTACTGCTGCCATCTCTGGGATGGCTCAGCCAAGTACCAAGTACCAGCCAAGTACAGTCGAGGTCCTGGATAGAGCGTCGTGCTGATAGACTCATAGGAGATTATTCGCTCTTTGAAGCCAATTTGTAGAGCCTAGATCACAGACGGCGGGTTGCCGGGTTGTCTGTGTTCTATAAATACCACTTTGGCGAGTGTGCGCTCGATATCTTCGACCTAATTCCTCCTTCCCCTTTCCATCACCGGACTAGCAGACGTACGGCTGGCTACAACCCGTACCTTGTAGATGTTCCATTTTGCCGAACACATCAATTTGCCTGTACCTTTATTATGAATACTGTTGAGGAATGGAACTCCTTGCCCTCGTCTGTTTTCCCGCACCAATACAATCATGGAGCCTTCAAGAACAAGTTCCTCCATCATTGTGGACTTGTGCTCCATCTCAGGCCACATCTTTATTTGTTTTTCAAGTGAGTTTGTGGTCAAACACTTGGCTATTAACAATAATGCAATTGATGCGAGCCGAAATAAAAGGTTTCAATGGAACACGTGGAATATAAAAAAAAGGTTAACAGAATTAGTTTTTTCATGATAGATTTTAGGATCACTTATCGACACATTGGGAATAAAGTGAAACCATGTCTGCGTATGCGAATAGTTCAATCGATAGCAATTAATGCGAGCCGAGAAAAATGTACATTGAAAAATATATAAAATATATATATATATTTTTTCATGTTACATTTAAGGATCTTTGGAATCGACACCTACCGCTTGGGAATGAAGTGAAACCAATGGCTTCGTATGCGAATAATTCAATTAATAATGCAGTTAATGCGACTTTTCTCGCGATACTTTTTTTTTGTTTTTAATTGGAACAGTGACTGAATAAAAACATATTTTTCTGTGTATTTGTGACTGGTTTTCCTAACTCTTCGCCACTGATGCACAATAACATATAATGTTCCAATTTTCTTATAGCTTTAGGATTTCTGAAAATCATCTTCTTTTACACGAAAGCTGGTATGGGACTTGTATGAGCCACCACTGGTTTTTGACATGGCTGATGTAACGACTTCTCCCATAGTCTGTACCCGAGACATTTAGGGTCGGACACGGTTTGGTGTTTCTGTTTCTTATGAAGCCCTTAATGTCCCAACCAGGCTGGGAAAAAACGACGTTTTGAAAAGTGATGAGATGTGTTTTAACCGGGAATAGAACCCAAGTACATGATGGAATGCTGTAAATCCTATAAACTGAGCCCCAGTTACTAGTCCCCGTTATTTTCATACCCGAATTAGAAATAGTAGCTAATGTTAGTACCGATCTCGGTAAAATTGTTGTTTGTGTTCAAGATCACGTGACATTTATCAAAACATGTAAATTGTATTGATCGAGTGAGCAAAGCGAGCTAGATTTTTATTATATTTAAACGATGATTAAAGAGATACAGATACCACTTATAGAAGTGATGGTCGCGGGTAGTTTTAAAAATGATTTTGAGATATTGGGGTGATAAGGATTACCACTTTTCGCCACTTTTATAGGAAATTTAAATTGAAAACTAACTAAATTCAAATAATAGAGCTGGTGGTGGATGCAATATCTCTAATTCTTGTGAGATGTCATTTGAAAGAGTGTAGATTTGAATAATACTAGCCTTAGTGCGGATCTTAATCGGATGATGCGGATGATAATAATCATCCTCAACCGGTTGATGTTCCATTTTCACGTTAGGACTAAGTGCTTCCAAAAATTTGAAAGCTTGAAGCATCTGTATATCTTTTTTCGATAATGACCCTAATTTCTCCAAGAAGATAAATATTAGGGATCTCACGGATAGGTTCGCTCCATTTCCGTTATTCTTGCCAATGCAAATTACGAGGCAAGCTGACCTTTTTCAAAAATAGTAACACCATTTGGTGGTTTTCGTTGGTTTAAAATACGTGTAATATAGATAAGATTATTTAATGTTGCTACAAAAAAAAAAACTTTAATTCTGATGTAATATTACGTTCGGGAATATTAATAAACGGGGACATGTAATCGAGACTGATCTCGCCAGATCGATGCGAGAAAGTTTCCTGTTTACATGGGTCAATGTAACTGAAACATAATCGGGAAATATAACCATAATTGTAACTGACTTGTCCGTTTATCTCCCGGTTAGGTAGAGTGTGATCACATGCCCAAGTAATCAGTAAACTGGTCTCGATTTGGCGAGACTTATAATTAGGCTGATGATATTGATGACAGTGAGGTATATGTACGTGGCTTTGATAGTCCAAATGAATAATTACGCGAGTAAAGAGTATTTACATCTTTACAACGATAGTTTTCCAAATTCTAAAATTACTTAGGCAATATCTTGAAATTTATGAAAAGTTATACTTTTGGCGAACATTCTTTCGAAAAATATTATGATAATTAAAAATATTATGATTATTGACAATATTCAGAGAAGTAAAATACTTTGGTTAAAATGCCTAGCAAATTAGAAAACGAAAGATTATCAAAATTTGGTCTATCGAAGGTGCTCGTCCCCTTTTAAAACGATATAAATTAAAGCAGGTTAATGGTTCATCAAATAATATTCTGTATGTGGCGTAATGTTGCAGTGGCGCCAGCCTATACGTCCCGCAATCATCCTACCGCCCATAATCGTGGCACCGCCAAAAGTCGTAACCGCACCGCGGGCCGAATTCGTAGCACGGCCCGAATTCGTAGCTAAACTAAACGAGTTTGTTGATACTCGGCCAACTTCATGGGAGCCGCACTTGGGCGACGCCTTTTCCGTTAATGACGTAAATAAATCTTATTATCGCTATTTTTGAGTTGAGTTATTTGCTATGCAGAATTATCAGGCAGCTAGTTGTTAAGCCTTATCGGCATTGCAATGTCCCTTGGGACGATTTGAGCAAGGCGGCTGATTCATTTATCTGGTGGCTTTTATTACGTATATATTGTGTTATGTAACTATTGTGTACGTGTATCACCATATGTTAGTCTATACATTTTTATTGCTTATATTTTACACGTCGTTTTAGTATCTGATGTAAGGAGAGGTAAAAAATGTTTACAACTGATTTATTTGAAAGTTAGCCCCAGTATTGGAACTGAAATTTGAAACACATAATGTAAATTTGTTTAAACAAAAATTAATGACAGCAAACTGATGCTACAACCGCTTGTTTGCTTGTTGGCTTGTTGGAATCTGTTAAAATGTCTTCTCTCCAAGTAGGCCGATTGAGTTTAAACTAGTTATGCCTGCGAAGCTTCCACTGGTGAAAGCGAGCTGGTCAATTGAACTCATCGCTGACAAAAGTGAACAATTTTTCCACAAACCTTAGCTATAACAGTAAAATATTTGTTGCTGTTGGTTCATTTGAATAATCTAGCTGTTTGAAAAATGTTTTTTTAACAGTTTTTTTTATGTATTTTGAAGCCTACACGATCACATCTAATGCACATACGACTCAAGAACTATCTGGTTTCAGAAAGAGATTAAAAAAAAGCATTATACAACACAAAGACGACGATCTGTATTTCGCTGGTATAGAAAGCAAAATTTCTTGTCTTTTCGGAATCCGGCTAATCTCGGAGCCATGAATTCCTTGTTCATACTTATTCTCTTGAGTCCTATCCTATATGCGTTATGCAATACACTGATATTGAAGCAATCAACAAAAGCAAGGATTCAATTCAGTGGAAACAAATACAATTTATATTTTTCTTCACATATACTTCTACACGCAAGCATGTCATGGCTAGTTTTCGTATTTATTGTAACGTATTTGTAGTTGTATTTGGTGATTCAGTTACTAACAAACCATGCTTATGCATGCATTTTGCATGATATTTATTGTTGAATTCGTACTTAGAGGTTGGCAAGGCATGACTGAGTAAATTGAAATTTTGTGATACATATAAAACTCATGTGTGTTGATATTGCTTGGCGATTGTATTGTATAAACCTCTTAAAAAAGGGATAAAAAAATCCAAAGGAATAACAAAACAATAAAGAACTTAATATAAACTATATTAGTATAGACAAAAGTCAAATTAGTTCTTCAGTCAGATGAAATATTTTTTTTTCTGGCAGCCAGCTGCAGTCGAAGTTCGCGCCGTGTTATGATCGATTGATAATATCGAGTTCCCTCATTCAATTCTCACAAAGTGGACAAAAAAAAATAAAGTTACATTATATTGGAAAGTAAGAATGCTAGATTGTTTTTTCAAATATTGTTGATACAAAACAATCGATCAATCGTATAATTTGATTGATCATTCGTCAACTAGTGAGACTTAAGTGTTCTGATTCACTTAAGTCTCACGGAAACCGAAAACATGACGGCGAACATGTCTGACTGTCTTACGAAAAATTCCAATTCCTTTGAAATTAATTTAGCTCGTTGTATCTACGTGCTCAGCACCCAACGAGTTAATTCACGATCGCCAAGATGGAAGATTTTTCTTTGGACTTTTCTTTGGAAGTACCTGAAGTACTTTCCTATTCTTGATATAAAATAAAATAAATAAACTCACGACATCATAGAGAACTTCTCAGATCGCAAGTCAGATTGTTGATTTTTTGATCTCCTACTAGTAAATGTCGACATGCCTACGCCTAACAAGTTGCATGCAATCATTATCAATACAATGAGTATTTTAATCGCAATAGATGGTGAATGATTTCTCCGATATTTCGTTGCAGCTGCATGCGCCATTTTCACGGATATACTGTGTCCAAATATCGGAGAAATCATTATCCTAATTAAAAAATATCTGAGACGATTGAGTTGCCATTTTAAAATGCTGAATAAAATTGGTGACATTCAGAAAATATGAATGAATAGTCTTCAGTTTTGTAAAATCTGCGATATAATAATTGGCAGTTGATGAAATGTGTTTCGGCCTTAGGGAAAGGCGCGTGGAAAACCAGGAGTAAGGTCGCCGGCGCCGGCCGCGAAGCAAGATGCCGCCAACCAGACCAACAAGATGCACCAAATGCAGCAGCCGAAGCAGCAGTGAGTACCTTATCGTTAATGTCACATCTGCAGGGTTTTTCACAACATAATCGGACCGTTTTCCATTCGGGTTCACATTATCCGTCTCAGTTCATTGCCAACCTTCTAGGTTCGTGATCTGTCTGAGACATCAGCCGCTTTCTCTTCCTGACAGAACACCGCATAGAGTGTATCATATACAAACAGTTACTTGACGTAAAGTGTAAGTAGCTCATTGTTTTGTGTGGATTTTGTAGTGTTGCAAACCTTCCAGGTTGCTGGTGATGAACTCTAGCGGCCAGATGACTCAAATCACCAGCGTGCAAGACAAGCAAGCGATGACAAAGAACATGCAGCAACAAGTCATTATGCAGCAGCAGTTGCAAGTAAGTATATTATATAAACATTACAGGACATTAGTTCAACCCATCGATTTCAGATCCAGAGGTCCCGGGTTCCATCCCCAGGGGAGTACAATATGTTGTGCTTGGTTTGGTTGGTGGTAGGACTTTGTTTGAGTTCGCCTAGCTACCACCACCATCTTACCTAATTCTGTCGCCATATTGACAATTTTTAAAAATTGTTGTGTTCCGGCATACAGAGGTAAGATAGCCAGTTCCACAGTTTGTTGAGGATTCCGGATGAAGTGCGCCTCCACCTTCGGCCCTATCTCAGCTTCGCAAGCAACCTTCACAACGTTATCACATATGTTTAGATCTAAAGTTGTCTGAGTATCGTTAATTTGTTATTTCTTCAGCAACAACAGCAATTGATCCATCAGCAACAGCAGCAGACACAACAAATGGTGCAACACTACCAGCAACAAGGTAAACTTATTGCTTTTTTGTCTTCAACTTGTTTGAATGTGTTGCAGTGGATCGCCCACCGACATCGTTAGAGGTCCCGGGTTCGATCCCCAGGGGAGTACAATATTGTGCTTGGTTTGGTTGGTGGTAGGACTATGTTTTAGTCCGCGTGGCAGGCTACCGGTATCTTTCCTAAGTCTGTTGCCATAACAATAATTTCTGAATTAAAGTTAGATTTTTTAGCATTTAGAGGTAAGATAGACTCAAGTAGAGGTTCAAAAAAGGTAGAATTCCTCACTCCCACCTTCAGCCTCATCTTAATTTGATGTGATTTGAAGACGAAACACTTCCCCGTCCTACAATAAAAAAAAAGTTGAACTACATAGTAATTATGTATATATTTTATAAGTGCAAAACTTATAATCCGTGTCGGTGCCGGAAGGACCCATATTGAAACAGTATTCTAAGAAATCTAAAGAAATAAACCGTTTCTATAAGTGTACGCCATAATTTTTGGAATTGATTTTTTCTTTGTGCCAATAAATAATTTTAACTGGTTATTAAGGAAACGAATCTAAAATGGCGCCTAAGCATTACCTCTCCCTCACACACAATTGTTGTCCATACTCACACACACGGCTTTGTACAGCGTGCAAAAAAAATATTATTCGTCAGTCTGGATTTGTCATCATAGCTTGGCTGTCTCGTACATTTGTTTTTTTTTAATTTTCCACTGTTATTTAGTACAATTGAGTTTTTTTCGATAATCAGTCCCCGTAAACGAGGAAAGGTTGACTTTTTTATATTGTAATTAAAAATACCAATTAAAAATAATATACCTTAATCAAGCTGGAGTTTTATTGCACTAATTAAAATCTGTAGTAATAATTAAAGATAAAAATAGATTAAAGAACAGAGTTACAAGTCAAAGTTTTTTTTTTTGCTTACTGTACTATTGTCAATGCAAGGCCCGCCATTTCAGATTCGTTACTTTGATCAGCCAGGTTGTAACGGTTGACAGTTTTTGATGTCTCATAAAGTCCTTTAATATAATCGCTGCCATGTTCCGTCAAGTCGTATAAAATCATGTGACCGTGGAGCTGTAATATTGTCACACAAAATTTGCAAGTTAAAATGAAACAAAAAAGCAATTTCGAAATTTAAAGTATACATAATGTATACTACATTATGCACCGGGTGAGTTTTTTTCCAGGGCCACTGAGGCGAAGTCTTAAACGGTGAGAGTTATCGAAAAGTCATCTAAGAAGTTACGTGCTCGATTGAAAAAAAATAAGTTTTGCATTAAATAAAATATTCTTTATATTTTTTTTGGAAAAGTGAGTTTTTGAAAAAAAAAATGCATGAGTTCATTGTTTGATAATAAAAAAATATATGATAACTATGTGCCCAAAATTGTTAAAACACTTTCAAAATTGAAAATTAATAAATTCATTTTTATTCATTTAGTAAAGGTTGTACGTGTAGTCTGAAATGCATAAGTGAAGCTATTAAATCCTCTTTTGCAGTATTTTCTGTTCGTGAGAACTTTTAAAAATTGGAACGTCTTCAAAAAGATTGATATCTTTTTTATTATGAAACCAAGAACTCAATTATTTAAAGGTTTTTCGTTAACTCTCTTTATCAGCCTTTTTTTAGCCTCAGTGGCCCTGAAAAAAAAAACACCTGTATTCCATGTAATGATTATCTGATCCTGGAAAATTCCGCTCTGATTTTTCGAGATATTATTTTTAGTTTCGGTAGCGATTTTCATTGTGCTTATAAATAATTCAAGTCCTTTTTATGCTGAATGATAAGATACATTTAAACTCGAAGGTTTATCGCGAAGCTGCTATGTTATTCACATTGAAATCACTTTTTTCCTAGGAAACGTTGTATAAACTTTTAGTTCGCGAATATTTCGTTCCCGACTGGTTGTGGGTAATTTGCTTATTCTGGTTTCGATAGCCAATAACAAAAATACATATCGCCAATTTTCTAGCCACGGTCAAGTAACTTCAAAATCAAGCAAACCGTTTCACTAATCAAAATGTGTCAAAAGCTTTGTTTGTTATTTTGATCTGTAATTAATATGTATATTTAAAGTGTTGCGATGGCTCACCAAAGTGATTTATTCAATTTACATTTCAAAAGCCTCTATGTAACAAAAAATAGTTTTCTATCGACTTAGGTAGGTAAATAAATAGTAAGTTTAAGACTGTTTCTTAGTTGATTGTTTTGCTACCCGGCATATATCTCCCCCAGACTCTTCCAAAGCTGTCTAGTTCAAGTCACCTTCCCATCGGCAAAATGGTTTTCCCATGTCTTCTTGCCTTTCGTTCTTTTCCCTTCTCTATTTTTCCATTCTTTAACCTCTCGCCTAGTTTTCTTTATCTGATCTAATAAGATGACCAGCCCACGCCTCTTCAACTTCTTTAATGTGTAGAATACGTCTGCGATTTTTGTTTTTCTTATATCTTTAAGGTTTTATTTCATATTTTCTCCTTATGTTCTTTTTGTATGTAAGAGTGATTTATACAAATGTGTTAATATTGCGGCTTCTGACAAGAATCGGATAGAATAAGGTCAATAAAGTGGAATGTATCTTTCAGCTAATATGCAGATGAACATCCAGCAAGCTGGTTTGCCGGTAGGCTCGGTGGCTCAAACGCTGCCAATGGCTGGCATGCCTCAGACCATATCCATGGTTCAGCAGATCCATCCTGTAAGTGTAAGATCACCTCCTCAAAGTACTTAAGAAGAAGGCAGTTCCGCTGATTTTGGCACTCCGTATATACGTAATTTGTGTTTGTGTATTTTCTTAAACTCCCTGTATCCAATTAAACCCGCATAATTTTATTTGACTCAGACGAGCAATTTTTAAATTATCAAAATACTATGTTTGTATGGGAGATTGGTACTACTAGACCTTAAAAAGTGACTCATTTTTTGAAACTAGATCTCTAGTTTCAAAGTATAAAAAAATATATTTATAAATATATAAAAGTATGACGCTTTGTCATATCACTTAAATCTATTCAAGAAAAATCACCAAATATTTTAGGACACCATGTTTTTAATATGTTGTTGTTTCACTGACCACTATTTATTTGCTGTTTTCATTGAATTTTATGCACCAAATGCCTTAGAAACGTTTTGTGACTGAACTACAACCAAACGCGATTGGAATATTTACCTGACAGTGATCAATCAGAACAGTCCCGTCATAAAGACGATTTCTGATTGGCCAATTCAAAAAACAATGTAAAATTCCTCGAAAAGCACACTTCTTTTTTACAATTATTCTGAAACGTATTTGGCTGGCGTACGGTTACGTTAGTAACGCTTTGTTCCATTGACAATCATCATCGTTCCCAAAAGAACGAGTCACACAATTATGAACCCACTGTTGATTGGCGAAGGTTGATTTTCCATGCCAGTAAAAATTGGCTTTTTGACCATCAGCTCAGCGGAATGTCCCAACAAGGTACATTGGTCGGGCAGCTAAGCCAGCAACCCCAAGTGCAAGCTATGCAACAACAACAGCAGGTAACATAACAGTATATGGATTTCAAAAAGGGCGCTACAACATTTATAAAGGGTTGTAAACGCGCGAGTGCTTCTGGTTTTGCTAGCATAAGGGATGGTAACCGCTTACTCGTGTTAGACATATGTCTGTTGGTCACTTAAGCGCTTTAAATGGTTCATACAGATACCTCTAAGTGGTTTACCAGTCTACCCCGGGCAGCGGAATTTTCGCTAGCACTTTCTCTAGCGGCTGAATGATCACAACAGTGGTGGTAGGAGCAATAACAGGTCCGTCTGCCTTTCGAACACCCCCTGCCGATATCCGGCGCGGTCCGGTTTAACAATTACATGAGACACCTCAATGCCATTGCATGATAACTGATTTTTATTATTTGAGCTTTATTTGTTGTATTTTAATGTTGACACCATAGTTTTCACACTAATTGATCTATTATTATCATCATCATCAACTATAGCAGTCTGCTGCTGAACTTTAGTCTCTCTAGTTGCACTGAACCTGCTTAAAAGGACCGTTTTTTAACCGCCTCTGTGGTCTAGTGGTTCAACCCACCGATTTCAGATCCAGAGCTCCCGGGCTCGATCCCCATGGGGAGTACAATATATTGTGCTTGGTTTGGTTGGTGGTAGGACTTTGTTTGGGTCCGCCTGGATTGCTACCACCATCTTATCGAATTCTGTCGCCATAGCAACAATTCTAAAAAAAATGCTGTGTTCCGGCATTTTAGAGGTAAGATAGCCCGTTCCTCAGTTTGTTGAGGATTCCGGGTGAAGTGCGCCTCCACCTTCGGCCTTATCTCAACTTGTAGCCAGATGAGATGAAGGCCAAGTGCTTACCCGTCGGACAATAAAAAGAAAACATTACGAAACCTTCCGAATAAATAGTTGTGCAAACTTAAGTTATACAAAATTTTTTAACGTAAATAATATTCCTCAGCTGCAATTTGTTAGCCAAATTACCTACATGAATATTGGTTTAGCGGTTGTGAAAGCTTCACAGACAGACAACGTCGCTACCTCATATATAGATACCACATATGCTGTTCTCGCTCGCAGGCGCTGGTAGGTGCTGGTATGGTGCAAGCTTCAGTCGGCATGGCTGTACAGCAACCGGGATTGAACCACGCTCCAATGCAAACGGTACGTTTTATTGCATAAAATTTCAGATTACCTAGAAGATAAGAAAGCCTGGCATTTAAAAAATGAATTTGCTCCAGTGAATAAATTGTAATTAGTATTAGATAATTTTAAGCTATTGTAATGGATCATGAAAAAAAAAACTAGCCCGAGGTTCTTGCCTTTCTCCTTGTGTCGCGATTCCGAACAGGCGGTAGATTTGACGTTTCAAAGTGATCCTAAAAAATCTTACTGAATAAATATATTTGACTTTGACTTTACACCCTACAAAGGTACGGCAGTCGGTTCCGTATCCAAAATACTTAATACCATATTAAAACATGTATTTTTACATAACTGCCTAATGGGGAGTTTGTTAACATTGATAGATAATCATTTAGCCGTAACTGGTATAGCAACATCGGGCGGCGTGTTCTTATCATCGATATAGTCGCCTATTTTAAAGTGGGCATTTTTTTTTTTTAATTTTATTGTGGTTTATCAGATGTCTTCCGGCGGGGGTACGGGGACGCTGACGCTGACGGGTGCGGCTGGCGTGGGGCTGATTGCTTCGCCGGTGCAGCCTGGCCTCTCCATGCCACTGCTGAACATCAAGAGCGAACACGACAAGATGATGCCGCCGCCGGTAACTAACCCTAGCGGTATACAACCGCCCCAGTGGGCTAGTGGTTCCACCAGATACACGTCCCGGGTTCGATCCACATGGGGAGTCACACAAATGGAATCACAAATAACAACAATTCTTAAAAAAGGTGTTCCGGCATTTAGAGGATAGCCAGTTCCTCAGTTGGTTGAGGATTCCGGGTGAAGTGCGCTTCCACCTTCGGTCTTATCATATCTTGAAAAATCAGGTGAGATGAAGGTCAAGCCCGTCGGACTATAAATAAAAAAACACACAATTGAATCAATATTCAGTCAATTGGAAAATAAAAAAGAACTATATACACATCTTATGGCTAACGTTTGTGTCTCCGAGTGATATTCAAGCCCATTTAATATTTTTTATTGCATAACGTTTTACTCCTGTTAAGAGTACTCGGGATCAGGAGGGGTACCACGACCTCTTATAGTATTCTTGTTTTGATATTACTTCCATTTTGTCACAATATATCCAGTGTATGAAAAGCGAGACAAAAGCAATGCAATATCAAAACGAGAATGCTATAACACGTTGTGGTCAGCCCCCTGGACTTTATAGACTTGGACATGAAAGGAGATCGGTGTTTTTCCCAGCCGGCTCCGATGGTCCAGCAGATGGCGACGCAGGTTTCTACCGCGGATGTCGCGATGACGCAGATGCCAACGTTCTCGTTCGCCGCCACCGCCGCCACCGCTGGCCCCGCCCCTACCGTCGCCGCCGCCGCCGCTGGCCCCGCACCCTCCGTCGCCTCCACAGCCACCGCTACCGCTACCGCTGCTACGCCCGACGCTACTAGCTCTACTACTGGTGGTAAGTCATCACTCCACTTGCACGCTACCTGTGACTGCCCTGTAGCTGAATCGTACGTGCAAATCAAACCATTACTGTATCGTTATACAAGTACCGCGGTAGTTTTTAGGATAGAGGTTTAAATGGAATGTCTTATTTCTGCCAGTTTTTTAAAGGTACAAGCTTCTTAACCAGTCATGTTTTTGCACAGAAGCTATGACTATTCAAAGTAAATATTTTTCCAAAGCCAAAATCTTTTTCGTGTGTAGTAAAATAAATTCTATTCATGCGTTAACACAAATAACAAAACATTTCGCAAAATTTTTGGGAATGAAAAGAGCTATGCCCCGAAACATAATTTCTAGAAAAAAAATGTAACTAATGATCTCACTAAATACCTACAACGCGAAAACAGTTTCGGTACATGATCCTCTTGATGTTATTTTTCGGTGTGAATCGGTCACGTGACATTGTCTGTTTGTTACAGCAACGCCTGAGAAGACTAGTCCGCAAAAGAGCAGTCTTCCGGAACCGGCGGTTATCTTGCCGCCAGCTCCGCTGACATCTGTCGCGCAGCCGCTGCCGTCGCCGCAGGTGACCCCATTAAACAATACTAAGGCAAAGGTACTAACACAATAAATAACTATTCACATTATATGCAATAGGAATGTCATCCGTGTCACAGATACTCACGTAAAACACAGATACTGAAGTAAAGTACTCACGTACACGACCGTCCTAACTCGGGCTAATCTTCGGGCTTTTTCGTTTTGACTACTGAGATCATAGATGGCGCTTAGAAATTGATTGTTTTATTTAGAAGTGAAAAATTAAAGCATTGTCAGATTTTTCATAAAATGTCAGTTACAATATTTGTCACAATGGGTACTGTTCCTGATGAAACCGATTATGACCAACTTGTTTTTTTTTACCGTACTTTTAGCGAAAACTTGAAAACACTTTGATTTTCTCTTCAAAGAAAACAATTTACTTTCTGTGTAACAACGCTTTCTAACTACAAAAGAAAAAGTGAAGAGACTATGAATGTTCCTGACTTTAAATAATACATCAAATTATTTAAAAAAAAAACATCTAAATTGGAGCTGTTTCTGGGAACAAACAAAAATCCCCTTCATTCTGGTCATTTTATATGGGCTACTAAGCCCTAGGATAAAAATTACGAGAAAGTTTTTCAACAAATGGATTGAACGGACAAACAATAGAATATTTACTCTCTTTTGACTCCTAACCAGTGAATATAGTACAGGGACGCTACCGCCGACGGCGAAGCCGATCTCCATTGATGGCTTTAAATTAGCTCCATGAGAACTAGAAACGATTTTTACCGTCAAATGTACTGAACGGATAGGTTTCATAACATGTGTACACTTTTGAGATGGGAAATGCCATTTCGGATATGACACATACCTAAATCGGTAAAAATCGTTTCTAGTTCTCATGGAGCTAATTTAAAGCCATCAATGGAGATCGGCTTCGCCGTCGGCGGTAGCGTCCCAGCTTTGTTATCTCCATTTAAAGACATGCACCATAGCGCTTCTGTAGTTGGTAACCACTTGAGATCTCACATGTATGTCGTTGAAGGTGGTGACCGCAGCCGCATCTTCCTCTGTCTCGGTCGCGACCGCGTCGTCTATTTCCACGCCCGCCACCACAAGCGCTGCATCTTTCAAGAGCAGCCAAACCACTTCGCGCACCAGTACCCAGACTAACGGTAAGTTACTCTACTACTCTAGATTGTATGTATTACAGATGTACTACGGATAATAATTATTATACTTGAGTTATTGTGTCCGAAAAGTCCGGACTTCCTTCGTATTTCAGCCGAGGCTCAGAGGCGGTAGCAACTTAAATCGTATTACTCAACTTTGTATTTTTACTTGTCATCGTCAATTACAATATATACACTCCTGATAAACCAACTGGTAAGTTCATTCATAGTGATTGTTAGTATCAAGAATAGCTCAATGCTGACGACATGACATAACATTATACTTGTCGCGTGTGTTGTTGTGATCTAGCACTGCTACGGTAATTAAGCTCAATGCTACGCAGACGACATGACATGACATGACATCATACTTGACAAATGTGTTGTTGTGACCTAGCGCTGCTACGGTAACTGAACTCAGTGCTACGCGGACAACATGACATGACATGAGACAAGTTCAATTGTTGTGATTTGGATTTAGACAATTGCGATTTTTCAATTAAATTAATTAATAAATGAACTAAATCAATATTTTTCGATCAATCTTGAATAGTCCAAAAGCTGTTAGTCGCTTGTATAATTTTGATAGTCACCTGTATTTTTTTATGTTTTTCAATATGTTTACACACAATGTTGTATTTTATGTTGATTTTGTTTACTTTCTTAGAGCAGTTACAAATTTTGATGAATGGATTTCAGAAGTTAAAACTGTGTCGCAGCTGCCGACGTCCGACCTTGGGCCTAAAGGAGCTCTAGAGAACATCTATTGTAGGTTCCTTTTTATAAATAAACTGCTATCTCTGAAAACCTTCAGATGGAATGCTTGCGTGATGCAGATCGAGATGACGGTTACATTCGATATGAGAGCACGGTCACTCTCATATCGAACGTAACCGTCATCGCTTAGGTGTCGTATTACCAAAGGCGTGCTACATTACGGATTTACCAATCAAATTGCTTTTGACAATCGGCCTAACAGTGCCGTCTCACTCAGTCATAGCCTAAGTGTGAAAAGGACACAGCATACCAGGAGGTACGCATTACATGTTTCACGTTATAATATCAGCAATCTGATTTGTAGACTCGTGGCACTTCCCTTGCACATATCGTTAACGTTTCCAATACGTGATAAAATCATTATCCATCCGTCGGTATGCGTGCTACCGACGGATGGATACTGATTTTGTAAAGGCTGCAAGATATATCATAAAATCTTGTGCTAGCCAAAGTTTAACGCGCATGCCACGCCTCTTGAAACGCTTATCGATGCAGTTAATACGAACAGAAGGATTGTTCTGAATGATCTGGCATGAGAACGCCCAATACAGTTTTGAATCTGATTTTGATCTATTCTCCATTGGGTGAGGGGAGGGTATTTTAGTGAACCATGGTTTTGCTTCAAGTTTTCGGTGGTTGGTTCTATTTATATGCCTGCTTTATACGGTATTAAGCCTTATCCTGTGACGTTAAAATAATATTTTACAGTACCTGAATAATGTGACAAAGCAAGGCTTTTCAGCTTTATTTTACCATACTGGAGATTGTACTTTTCCAACATCTTCCGCAACATTTAACAAAGTCAATGTCTGTCAAAGTGTTATTTATAATTCGGATCGGTGCACAAGTTTCCAAACAATTCTTGAATAGGTTGCTATCGCTATTTTCTTGCATCCTAAAGACCAATGGCTTATACGTTCATGTAATATTTCAGATAAGGGTCTGCCGAAGGCTATGGTTAAGCCCAACATTCTGACTCATGTTATTGAGGGCTACGTCATCCAGGAGGCAGCTGAGCCGTTCGCTGTAAGTACTTCAATATTATTTCGAAATGCAATGTATTATTTTACCCTAACTTTGATTGATATGGAGACAACGAACAGAGGGCCAACCCTTAGTTCTTCCTAGAGGTCAGGTTAGCAAAACTCAGAACAATTCTCTCACAAAAACAGAGTTGATATGTTTTTTCTAGGAAAGCTCAGTCCATCATAAACCATATATTTGTCTAGGCTAAACGGAATTAATTAAAGGTTGGACTTACTTAAGTTACCTCTGCATCTAATAGTTTGCCCACCGGTGTCAGATTCAAAGACCCTGGGTTCGATCCCCAGGGGAGTAAAATGTACAATATTGCGCTAAGACTTTTGAGTCCGCCTGCCACTATCTTACTTAAGCATGTATATAACAACAGCCTTATCATAACTTGAAACCAGATTAGATAAAGGTTATGCGCTTCCCCGTCGTACAATAAAAAAATCTGTAATGATGTTCAGGTAAATCGTCCCCTCCGCGAATGGGGCGTGACGGCCGCGTCTCAAACCGCCGTCGCCAGCGCCGCGCCGGCCGAGCGGGCGGAGCGCGAAGCTCGCGACACCAGGCGAGAGCGCGAGGTGGAGACTCCGAGGGAGCCGCGCGACACTCGCGAAGGCAACGAGAAGAAGGCCAAGTCTCCGCGGAACAAGACCCCGGCGCCTTCATCTGACGAACCGCCGAGTAAGTACTATCATTTCCGGTCACGTGCACAATGAATGCGGTCTCGGCCTGTGATTTGTGTCGACCCATACCGCATGTTGGAACTTTCAGAGGTCAAGTCTAGGAGAGTTTTAAAAGCGCCAACGACAGATGGCACATGTAATCCCGTAGGTGCCGTTGGGGTGGGGATCTAACTAGGCCTTAGTGAAGGCGTCACAGCTCGTGCGACTAGTACAAACTATTACCGACACTGTGATCCCCAGCCCCTTCGTGTAAACCTAAATTATTTAACTGGTAGTGGGCTTGTATTCTTCAGATCCGCTCAAGCTGCTTAGATCTCTGATTCGTTGAAATCTCTGTGCAGGGATCTCCGCTTTTTTTTTCCCCTTTCTGAAATACGGTACCAGGTACCTATTTTTATCGCAAGTGAATCCATCTTTGAGCCAATTCTGTTTGTATTTTTTAGGAAAGAAGAAGCTGGTGGATTCCGGCAGCAAGTCCCGCATCACGTCGTCGAGCCACAACGAGCCCGAGGCCGGCCCGTCCAAGAGCTGCCGCAACCAGCCCCCCGAGCCTGCCGAGGAGCCCAAACTCTCCATTGCGCACAATTGGAGTGTAAGTACCTACTTCTTGTCAGACAGATACTGTCCTGTCTGTCACATTAATGCAGGCACGTGTGGTCTTGTTCCTTCTACTCGACCCAGGACAGTAACGCGCTTAGTAGAATCTACATTGCGCATTGAGACATGTCCGAAAAACATTAGAATGTGAGACTTCATCGTAATAGCTGAAGCAGTAAATTACACATATATTTTTATCTATCGCACGACGGAGAAGCGCTTGGCCTTCATCTCACCTGGTAACAAGTTAAGATAAGGCCGAAGGTGGAGGCGCACTTCACCGGGAATCCTCAACGAACTGGCTATCTAACCTGTGAATGCCGGAACACAACAATTTTAGAATTGTTCTTATGGCGACAGAATTAGATAAGATGGTGGCAGCTAGCCAGGCGGACTTCAACAAAGTCCTACCCACCAACCAAACCAGCTGGACCTGAAATCGGTGGGTTGAACCACTAGACCACAGAGGCGGTTAAGCATTTATATTGAGTGGTCGCCCAGTGGTTAATATTATATGGTAAAGAGACGCTCCGCGCCTGATCTTGCTGTGCGTTAGTTTCTCATTTGGCCACGTCAGTCAGTGTCGCGTTGTAATACTATTGTTTTGACAGGTGTCGGAGGTTTGCGAATTCATCAGCGCGATCCCCGGGTGCGCGGCGTACGCGGACGATTTCCTCATGCAGGAGGTGGACGGCGAAGCCTTGCTGCTGATCAAGGCGGAGCACCTGGTGATGGCGCTCTCTATGAAGCTCGGGCCGGCTCTCAAGATCGTCGCTTGCATCGACGCGCTGCGCCCAGAGAACGAGCAGAACCAATCCGAAAACGACTAAACAGAGGTAAGCCTAATGCGAGCTCCAGGTGACTGTGTACACGATTGTGATAGGATTTTTTTGTGAAATAGTAAACACGGCAGCGCTACAACCAGTTCATAGTCCAGTCGCGTTATAGGATTCACCTCTGATCATACTCTTTATATGTCTTATGATGCCCACGGTGTAGTCATTGAGTCATGAGACATTGTTGTTTTTTTATTGGTAAATACATTTCTAATGAAAATGTATTGCGGATTTCAGACACATTTTTTGTAATTGTAAGCTTGACTATCATCTTTTGTTTACATATTCATATACCGTACCTACAAGGAGGCGATTCTATTATGCAATGCGAATATAGCTTACTTATGCGCAACTGCTGCCTTTGCAATTGTATGAGCCTGGCTAATAATAACAATAACAAAGTTTTGGAGTATTGCTGTATTAATTTCTGAAACAGAATGATTTGTATATTTTATGCTATGTACCTCGACAACAATATTTCATATCAATAATAATATAATTAATGTATTCATTAACTTCTGTTGACTTAAAAAAAACAATTCAATGAATGTCTAGAGAATATCAGAAAATAAACTAGTAATTGTTTATTAATTCATTACATAATGAACGTAATGTTGTAAATTAATTATATACATTGTATATAATATAACACACCGTTTGTTTTTTATATAATACAGGAATACTTATCTTACGCAGCGCCACCTACGGCTTGCGTTTGTCAACTTTCTAAGTCGTTTCGGTCGCATTTTAAGGAGCGTACAGCGCCTTAATGTTGTAACAACGTTTGCGGTTGTAATTACAATTGTGACGGCTGTAGAAATACCATTCGTTGTGCAAACATAAATTCATACGTTGTCGAGGTGCAAACATAAATTCATTTGCAAGCCAAGGCTGTTTGAAAGATAAACGATTTAACAAATGAGTTGTTCTCTTTCAGATTGTAGTGAACGTGGTCAAGATGTATTGTTTTCGGACTGCGAGGGTGTTTTCTCCGCGTCTTTCTGTCCCCTATTTATAAAGCAACAGTGTTACTTAGCCTGCACCTTCACCACTTGCCCCCTAGAGGGTTGCGGAGAAACCCAAGTATTTTCCGCGTAGATCTCTGTCGTAGGCGAATATACCCATTAAGATATTTTATTCTATAGATATGGCAGAGTGATTCTGGTATTGCGAATTCCAATGGCACGGGACTCACGATTTATGAATTTTAACGATTACATAAGAATTTATGATGAGTCAGATATATTCTTGGATTACTCTCTGTTAGTGTCAGCGGTGTTTAGTTTAAGAAACAGCTGACGGATCACTCTAAACTTGGTCAATTTATAGAGTAGTTCGCCCCCAAACGGAGGTCTCTCTACCAAAATGGTGTTAGATTGTAAAAAAAAAACTTGTAGACCACCCCTATCAATGGCTTGGTCATTTCACAATCTTCTGCAATCCAATAATGTTTGAATAGTACCGGAGGATAGTATTCCGGAATGCACTACGTAACTCTGTTTTTACTGTTATTAGCAAATAAGCAAACTTATCGACTATCCTTGCGACATTTGGAACTTATGTACATGATTTATTCATACAATATTTTTCTTAGAATTCGGATGATCCTTTGAGAGTTGTCCTCGGACAAACATTGTCATATAACATACATAACATACGTACACTGTACAGTGTAGGATCATCCAACTTACTAGAAGATCTCGCTCGCTACGCTCGCTCGATCATATCATATTAATGTATGGAAGCTATACGATTATAAAAGTAATTTCAATTTAAATTTTTCTTCAAAAGAAATTGCGAAATCATGTCGTAACTTTGACATGCTGTCTCTTAACGGTTCTTATTTAGGTGTAGATGTTATTTGTATGACAGTATTCGCTGTAATGTTTAATCGTATTGTAGTTATAAAATGAATGTGTATCGATGTAACTATTCTATATTATTGTGTCTCATATATCATAATCTCGAATGCAAAAATATTATGTTTTGCCATTACTTGGTTTGCTTGAGAGCAAATAGTTTTAGGATACTTTTTGTGAGGTGACTAGATTCCGTTGTCTCCTTCAAATAATTTCGTATAACATTTTGTTAATTATCACATTATTTGTCCCCGGTTTATCTTGTCGATGCCTAGCGATCCTGAAACATGATATACTTACGAGCGTTATACCGGGATCGTATAAAAGTGCTTCAGTTAGATAAACCGGATACAAATAAATTGTAATCAGATTCAACTCAATGTTTTGGGAGAGGTACACTTGTCGTATGTTCCGCCTATTTAGAGTTAGCTTAACACTTATTTAATTTTGCCCGTTTATTTATAATATCTGCTTGTCTCTCTTCATTTTCCTATTCACTTGTATTACAAGTTTATTATTGTATATTAGCAATCATGAGAGCATTATAGATTCTCTTCATTATGTGTATTTTGCGACTTAGTATGTAAATCTGGTACTTCGTAAGTTGTAACGTGAATATTTAATAAATAACTCGTAATATACTTTAAGAATGTGAATCATCCGTAGAATCATTTCGAACCCGTGTTCATTGAGTTATAATTTTGAAAAAGCTTATTTTTTGTTTTATTTTCTTGTACTACGGGGTTGTTGAAAAAATAAATTTGCATTAAAACACCGAAATAAAGTCCCAAATTGACAAGTTGCACAATTATATCATATCAATGCAAACCGACACAGGCGGGATGCCGTAGCTGTTTGACGCTAAACGACAACTTATAAATTAGTAGTATTATTTTTATAGAATCTGCTTATGACGATTTCAACTTCAGAGTTCATTACAATCCAATATAGTAAACCCTTGTCATATTATTAGCTAGATTTATTTTTATTTACAACACGAATCTTTAACCATATAAGTGTACTTATATTTTATTTACAAGCTTTCATTTGTCAAAAATAGGATATCTTTATTTTTTATTTACATAAAAAAAAACTATCAACTTTAATTTTTATCAATAATTATGTATTATTATAACATATGATATATAATTATGACGGCTTTACTATATTGATACTTTTAAGCACCATTATCTAAATTTGATCTACATTATTTTCTGAGATTTTGTCTTTTACAAAAAAAAAAAGATTTAAAACGAAATAACGTAAACAAAATAGTCGTTTTCTAAAGTAATTAATAAGAAAAGTATGAATTTTGGATATGTTTGGCTTTATGCCTTCATTCGGTTAAATATGTAAGGAATTGGGTCCTTTCTACTGAACTTAATTTTGATAATGTATTTTTTCTAAATTGTTGGACAATCGTGCAATTTAGTTTAATTATTTTAGACAAAGCACACCGGCCATGCGGTGGCTAAAGCTAATTTACTCTGAAAATATTAAACGTATGGTGCTCTATCTCTTATAATTTTATAACATTTTAGATATCACTGTTTATATTTTGTTATTTAGACTATTATTTAACATAATCTTGTATATAATCATTGTAAGGTGTGTATCGTCATTTAATTTGCTCTAAGATTATACGCATATAAATAAGGAATTATTGTTGTTTAGTTTTATACCAAAAACAGGTCAGTTAGTTAACAAACGAACGTTGTAGAACGTGCCCTTGTATCCAGACGATAACGTATAGAGGAAACATTTAAATTCTTGATGTATTTCATGTAATAGGTTAACTGTAGAATTTTAGTAATGTAACCTTATTTAGTTTAATCGCATTAAGGCTGGGCGGCGTCTCACGAGGTGCACAATCCGTGCGAAACCGGATGCAACTTAAGATGATGATGCTATATCGTAAAAAGAGAGATTGAGTCCCTTGTGCGACGCCGTTTTTGGGTCAATGACCTCGACCTGTTGGTTCCTGTGTCTTTAATATCACATCGACCACCATAGCCATTGATGAATTATCAATATGACCATTGTGTAATTTAGAAATGAATGTTCTGTGTCTATAAATTAAAAGAATCGATGTTGTGTTATTTTCAGATCTTAATGTATTGATGTATTTTTGCGGCTCACTTTGCTCAAAACATGTCCATAGTGATAATGTTACGAAATAAAGCAAATGAGACTGAAGTCATTACTTTTTTATTTCTACTAAATATTATTCCTAAGTCATATCTCCTACCAACTATTGAATTGAAGGATAGTGAGAAAACATATACTACAATGGGCCTAGCGGCTTCTATTATGAAAATAAAGGGTAGTTCATATAACAAAGCGAAATCATTCTTATACAAACGGTCATAACACAGGAGAATTGTTATTTAATTTAACTTATAAACAATGTTTTTTATTGCTCAGCGCCGTAGCGAACTGAAATAGAAATTCATCGCTTAGCGAGCATATACGCCAGTCCCAGATTTCTGTTTCATCAATTCCGGGTCAGATGCCATTCACCACCACATCAACTATTATTCAATAATAAATGTAATCTTGGCGCAGACCAAGTGATCATTTCCTCTTTAACGCAGACTTCGCACACAAAGGACTAAAAGTACAAAAGACTCGTTGACTTTTTGTCCTCTGAGGACAATAGTCCTTTAGACGTTCCCACGTCCCAGCACATAATAGGGTTCTGTACCAACCGGACCATATGACTATGCCTACGCTGCTCTTCCCTGGATTAAATGTCCAAGTAACTGGTTAACATTTCCATAGAATATTTGTAACTATGGCGGATTATAAAAATTAGGGAATCCTCAAATAAGAAACGTAGTTTTGTAATATTTTGATATATGCTAATGTAAATGTATGCAGAATATGGAGACGGCACATAATTGGATGGTTAAAGGTTAACATTGACAAAACTAAATTAATGCAATTCCATTCATATAGGCGCGCTCCAATCAAACTTGACATTCAATATACCAGAAAATAGAAGAGGTTGATGCGTTTAAATTCTTAGGTATCCACCTAGATAAAATTATTAATTGGAAATTACAAATTGACAAAGTATGCTCTAAGCTCGGTAGATACGCGTGTGTACTGAAAAGGCTACGTAAAATAGCCTCAATACAAGTGGCTTTCAATGCCTATTACGGTTACGTTGGTTCAGCTCTTCAATACGGTCTCTTATTGGGTAATAGTGTAGATACTGACAAAGCTTTCAGAGCACAAAAAAAATGTGTTCGTTCACTCTGTGGCGCTCATTTTTTAGAAGCATGTAGGCTACTTTTTAGGAAATATAGTATACAACCAGTAACAGAATATGTGTACTATGCCGAAACGGGGTTATCCGACCCGACTCGTGGAACAACGTTTGTTTTACGACTTTTTGAATTTTGGTTCAAAGTTTTTGGTAAAACAAGATCAAAGTTCTGACACCAACAGCTGGTTTTTTGAGTTGAGACTACCCTAAAATCAGCTGTTTCTCTTGCGTCAATGACCTTAGCTCTAGACAAATGAGGCAACATAGCAGAAGGTCACAATCACAAAGAACGAAAAGCGCTTTCACTAACAGAGGAAAATCGTCGAAAAGCCTGGGCTGCTAATGAGACAATCCATTACTAGAAGGTTTAATTTGTCGAATCAATCTGTTAGCTAAAATACAAAATAATCGTTCCTATAATGTACTTTTGTTCGTCCAATATCGCATTTATCGTCTTTTTGTAACTGTAGGTGCCTATGTAATTTATCAATGTGTATGTTCTATCTAATACCCTACTTTCACGAGATGACTCCAAGTTCTCACTAAAATTGGTTCATCTGTCCTTAATACTCTTTGACACAGACAATTGCACCAACTGATACCTACCTACCTACATGCATAGTGCGGTAAAGGAATAGGGTGGTCACTATTTATTGTCATTGAAAAAATGAAAAGATTTGTATGGGAAACTGAAAATGGGAATTATCTATTATCTCCCCACCACAACAAATACTTTTCCTGGTCCGAAAAGCCCCCCCACTGCTTAGTACACATATTCTGTTTCACCTTGTATTGACTTTTCCCTGTCTATATATGAAACAAGCGGCAGATTTTGTTATTAATCATTCAGAATTTTTCAAAAAAATAATGAATTCCGTACTAGAATACTAAGAGATACTACGAATAACAAGCTTTATATTCCTTAATATAAATTTACTATGACACAAAATCAAGCATTTTACATGTTTATAAAAAGATATTTAGCAGGTTGCCAAATGAAATTAAAAATTTAAAAGGAGATTGGTTCTGTGGTAAATTAAAAAAATGGCTAACCGATAGATGTTTTTACTCAATCAATGAATATCTAAATTATAGGGAAACATTATACTAGATAAGATTTTTAATAAGACTAAAACTAATATTTGCATGCCAACAATTGTGGTTGGACATACTATGGACTTTATTAACCTATAAGACCTTATTGTAACACATATGTTCTAGTAAATAAATATACATTTTCATTTAAAAATGGTAGCCTATGAGCGTCAAACTAGGTGAGATTTTAGTGCTAAAGTTAAGTAATCAATACTATAAAAACTGGCCAAGTGTGAGCCTGACTCGCGTTAAGTCCGGAGAGAAATAAACTTTAATATAAGGCAATTATGCTTTGAGATATGGGTCAGAACGTTAAGTGCTCATGTCCGACTCGCCCTTGACCGGTTTATTATACGTCTGAAATAAGGAACACAAATAATGTACATGTGGTATATTTATAAAAGAAAAATAGCTTTGTGGCTTAGTGTAAACGAGTCCGCTTTCCGATCCAGAAATTAAGGGTTCAAATCCGGTCGTGCACGACGTTTTGTGTTTGCAAAAAGTTAATGCGCACATTTGAAACATGCGCATGATCCATGGAAACTTTAAAAAAAGTCTTCTAAAATATGAATAGCTGTGACTTTGTATACGGCATTCTTCTAAGTGGCGATAGGCTTAGAATTGCAACCTTTTATCACGTATTGAATACTTGTAAACCGTTTAAGAATATAAATAAAGAATAAAGATGGACACGAATTCCTCAAAACGCCCAAAATATAAGGGACATTACATTGGCTATATATGCATTGTGATGTGACGCGTGCAATCATGCGTAGTTCGGAAAAAAGTCGTGCCTCCCGTCTTCGAATCTGTACGGTTGGTTGTGGTGGCCTTTGATCTCCTTTGTCCGAATGCCTTTGGGTTTTTCGAGAATGGGCCTCAGTTTAGAACCTTCTACAGTTTTCTGAAACAATATTAGTGGTTCGTTCTTTGATGGTACAAGAAAAACTCGACGAAACACTGTTTCTTAGTCTTGATGTGGTTGAGACGCAAATAGATGAGGTTTGACATTTAAACCGGCTGATCTTCCAACAGAAGCTACTTAGTGATGGGGTGGGAGGAGGCAAGTTGATCATGATCACCATCAAAGTCTGACAAAGTCCAAAGCCTAACAAAGTCCACTGTTCATCTCAGATAAATGTATAGGGGTGACATATCACCTTATATATGGCCATGATGATCACCACGCCTCGCAGGTTGTTGGTTGCAGTGGTACGAATCATACTTTCCCCGGAATCCTCAACTGACTGCGGAACTGGCTATCTTACTTCTGAATGCCCGAACACAATATTTTTTAATCGTTATGGCGACAGACTTGTAGTGGTAGCCAGGCGGACTTAAAACAAGTTAGCTACCACCATCTTACCTAATTCTGTCGCCATAACAAAAAAACTGAAATTGTTGTGTTCCGGCATTAAGATTCAGGCAAATTCCTCATAGGTCACGTTGAGAATTTTTTGTGAAGTGAGGCCTTATAATAGCTTGTAAACCAGATGAGATGAAGGCCAAGCGCTTCTCCGTCGTACAATAAAAAGTCCACTAACCCCCTGATAGTTCGTAACCCCCTGGGGATCGAACCCACGACCTATACTGGTGGGCTAACCACAAACCACATAGGCGGTTAATGTTCTCTGTTGAACAGAAGCCTCCATATTTTTAGTAATCGTCTGAGAAATGATTTACGAACCCTGTTGTCCGAAAAGTCGATAGGCCGGGTGGCCGGCAGCGGACGAATCATCATCTTGGTCTTGCTCAGTGGGGTGTTGGGACCTTTGAATGAGATCCAGTACATGGACTGGCCCTTGTTCTCATCTACCACTGTCGTGTACTTGCCGTTTAGATTACTGAAACCAATTATAACATACCTACTTCAAGAATGGAACTGAAACTATTTACAAGGGAAGCTGTCGGGCGACATCACTCATTGCTTCGACCAGTGCCAGACGGAAGCTTGTCTGAGACACTAGCTTCATTGCCACGCTGAAAATCTATGCTAATTCGCTAGCCTAAATGAGCCAAAAGCCCATACATAAAAGGCATATGAATATGAAACGTATTATTACTACATTTTGATAACTGGAACGAAAAACAGGCGCACAAAGCTCCAAGGTACCTACTGTTTTTGCCAAGCAGTTTTGCTGTTCTTATATTCCAGCTTAGCTTACGTGTTTCCTCCATTCAATCTGCTCAGAGATGCGCCAATTTCAAAGAGAGAGAAGAAAAGAGTGGAATGAACTCAGTTGAATGGCAATCTCTTAGCCGCCTTTTACAATTCCTACGGGATATATAGGATGGATTTATAAAGGGAACAGCAAGGACAGGTACCATACCAGCTGAAGCTGGTTTTAAGGTTGGGTTTAAAAGTTTTAAGGTTGTGGGTTCGATTCCCACCCAGGATTAACATTTGTATTCTGAATATTGAAGTTTATTCTGTGTTTGGGTGTTGTTTTGTATGATAAGTATGTATTTATTAATAAAACGTTAATAAGTAATATTTCCGTAATCTAGTTCCCATATTACAAGCTATGCTTAGATTGGGCCTAGATGACGCTGTGTAATGAATGTCCTGTAATATTTATTTATTATATGTATGTACGTATAAAGGATACCTCTTATCACATTCTTTGTACCACCAAGCTCCACCATGCTCGGAGGCACAGGAACCGTCTTTCCACTCGTCATTGTCCTCGTCAGGAGTAGAGAATTTCTGCCCAGCATGATACGACAAGGAATCGCCTAGAAATTGAAACTCTAATATAAAACCAAATACAACAAAGGTGCTTGATGTATATCGCAATGCATTTGATTAAGAATATCGCCCCAGAGTTTTTTTTTTTTTGTACTACGGAAATCGCTTGGCCTTCATCTTCGTAAGGCAGATACAGCCCATCTACCTACTTATACTCAAGAGTGTTCTAGGCACCTTTTATTTACCTACTAAACATGTAATTAGAGGTAATGATTGCTTGAAAAAACAATGATTACATGTGTAATATAATTGGCTAACTATTTCTATTTAAGTTTTTAAGGATTTTTTTTTTGTAGCTGTTGGTTTTCCGAATTAAAATAAATAAATAAATATCCGTCGATTCGTTTTGAATCTATTTAGGTTACTTCATACTTTAAACCTGGTTTCTAGGCCTGGGCCGTAGCGCACAAGATAAATTGTAAAAGTAAAAACTTCTGTGAATTGTACAGTTGGGAACCCTCGGCGAACGATTTTGAGACGTTTTTGAGGCCAGGTCAGAAGTACCATAAACCGACGATTACGTATGAAGAACGTGATGACGGAAAAGAGGGGTGTAAGGTCTGTCTAACCCTCTCGGAAACAGGCGTGAGTCCATGTAAGAGCTACTGCATCGTATTTTCACGCCTGGCTGCGTTCGATAGCACTTTCAAACGCGTTTGCTCTCTGGATTCCCCAAGGAGATTACAATATTGTGTTCGGTTTGATTGGTAGTAGGACTTAGCTTAGGTCTGCCTAGATTGCCACCATCTTACCTAATTCTGTCCCCATAACAACAATTCTTAAATTGTTGTGTTCCGGCATTTTAGAGGTAAGATAGCCAGTCCATTGTTGAGGATTCTGTGTGAAGTGCGCTTCCACCTTCGGCCTTATCATAACTTGAAAATTAAATGATATGAAGGCCAAGCATCTCCCCTTCATACAATAAAAAAACAGAGGTTGATCGTAAGCCCGTGCTTATAACTGATAATATTTCAAACCTGCATTGCCGTAGTATGTTCCAAGCGTGCTAATCCGATATCCTTCGTGTTCCGGGCCCAAAGTGAAAACTGAGTATCCCGCAAAGGCGTCCTGTACAAAAACACATTCCATTTAGAGAGCCTTCCGACATCTGGAAGGCTTCAACAAAAATTTACGAATTATCAGGGGATGGGATTCTTTTCCCAACTGTCCTGTATAGCGATTCTCAAACACACGGAAAACTTTTTGTCGTATTCAACTAAGAGTAAAGTAAATTTGACTGGAAGTCTCGAATACTAATGTATTATTTTTAGATTTCAGAGTTAAGTATAGCGTTTCCAGAATCTCCATCGTTAGTTTCCGAATTCGACCCGAAAAGGGTTCCTTTATTCCACGTTTGTAGCTGATCTTTGATAACCAGCTACGAACATGGAATTTTTTTCTTGCTTGATAT
The DNA here is from genome assembly GCA_951394065.1 of Venusia cambrica. NCBI lineage: Eukaryota > Metazoa > Arthropoda > Insecta > Lepidoptera > Geometridae > Venusia > Venusia cambrica. The sequence continues at coordinate 13,954,311 of OX596034.1, forward strand.
CCAGTTACGAGAACGGAATGTTCTTGCCGTTTTCGTAGCCATGTTTCGTAGCCAGCCACGAATGTGTTTTTATTTATCTCTGTTCATAACTGGTTATTAATTAATAATATTTTATCCACTTTCGTAGCCGAGTTTCATAACCATAAACCATAATTTACAGAATGTTTGAGAATAGGTTTGGACAGGGTTAAATGAGAGTCCTAATAATGGGACTGCTGCTTACAGGGGTCAGAAGGCAAGACCAAGAAGGTTACCGTACGACAAACCTCGTTGGAGATGGAAAGACAATGGGAAGAGAAGACACCAAATGTATTTTTCCAAATCCAGGCAAGTATTTATTAAATAAGAATATTAAATACTGTACAATTTATAAAATGTTTCAGCTAGTTACTGTAACAATTTATGGCCCAGGCTTTTATTTCAGACACATTAGCAGGACGTCAGTGTAGGCATTGGTCACCCTCATCAGAATAAGAATATCCCGTTAAATATATAATGTATTAGCCAATAGTTTATTTACGTTCCTATGTAAAAAATCATATGTTGTACTATTGGGAAAATGCAGCAACAGCGATTTAATTTACTGATTTTAATTCGATCAGTATTTAGCTGTGCGTAAGACTATGCTATTATAGAAAAAAGTTTTGTAGCTATGCTTGTTATCTTTCCTTATAAATCATAAAACATGCTTGCGATATCCTTAAAATCGGCTATGTACGTACATTTTGGTTTTTTTATTGTACGACGGGGAGGCTAGGCCTGCATCTCACCTGGTTACAAGTTGAGATAAGGCCGAAGGTGGAGACGCACTTCACCCGGAATCCTCAACTAATTGAGGAACTGGCTATCTTACATCTTAATGCCGGTACACAAACATTTTTAGTATTGTTGTTATGGCTACAGAATTAAGTAAGATGGTGGTAGCCAGGAGGTGTTTAAGTAAACAAAATCCTACCACTAACCAAACCAAGCACAATATTGTACCTGGGGATCGAACCGGGACTTCTGGATCAGAAATCGTTGGGTTGAACCACTAGACCACAGAGGAGGTTAAAAGAGGTGGCCTAAAAGCAATAAGACGCCAGCACTATACGGAACTTTCAACCATCGTCATCAAGATCACGTATCTTCCCACAGAAGTTTTAGATTGTTTTACGGCTCAATGATTACATCATTGGTGGTAGGTAAGACCTGTGGCTTGATCGCGAATGTCTAACGTTATCGTAATGTAAAGGTAACGTATTTAGTACTTGTACTTGGAAGCACGAATCACTATCGTATCACTCACGTAACAACGATAGGTAAACGTGAGTGACGTCATACTAATGTAAATGATGGAATCCTAGACATCGTAAAACTTCATGCAGCCTAGTGAATTGAATGCGTGTCAAGGAACGTTCTGAAACATGAATTCTTCAACTTTTTTCCGAAAAATATTAAATCAAGAAAACTCACTCATTGCACTCAAATTCATGAAAATAAATTGTAGAATAAAGAATCGTAACAAAATAATGAAATTATTTTAATGAATAGTATGGTACATTTTTCAATGAACTTCCTAATTTTAGTTGAATCTCAAACATTTTTGTTCACCTTCTCACAGTTTTTGAACGTACCTACCACGTCAAAAATCACACGTTCTTTCAATACTTATACTGGAGCGAAAAAGGATATTAAATAATTCACATCTATACGTCTATAGAGGAGGTACACAATTATGTTTTCACTTCTCTTGCTCAAAAAGTGTATCATAATAGTGTAGCTTAGCGGGCCTAAAACTCAAGTTTAATACCTAGGGCTAAAAAGTATTTTTACTTTTCATTTTTTGTCTAAAATCATCCATCAGCCCGTACAAAGAATTCGGTCTCTTACATAAAAACTCGACTTCTTGGTGCTCCGTCAATCTTTTTTTTTGAAAATAGAACCTTCTTGGGCCGACAAAATCACGTGGAATATATTTAAAGAGTAACGAAAATTTTATAAAATGGAGAGATGAGAAACGTGTGGATTCTTTTACTGAAGGGGTTTTTCTCACTTATTTTGATGAATTATCGAAAAAATTCAAATCGTCGACTCTTTGGAGCACATATTCAATGTTAAGAATGACCTTACAAACGAGACACGACGTCGATATTAAAAAATATGTAAATTTGACGGCTTTACTGAAGAAATTGTCCACTGGATACAAGGCAAAAAAATCTAAAGTCTTGACGATACAAGAAATCGAAACATTTTTAAATAACGCTCCAAATAAACAATACTTGGCAACAAAGGTAACCTACTTATCTACTCTCTACTCTACTCAAACTAAATAAATATATACCTACCTACATACCTAAAATAGGTACCTAGGTTATTACGATTATTAACACACTAATTTTTTTGTTCAACAGGTTGCTTTAATTTATGGAATCAGCGGTGCATGCAGAGGAATAGAGCTTGCTAATATAACGCTAGAAGACGTAGAAACGGATACAAACCTACAAGCTGTGAGTCTGCCGAACACGAAAACAAACAAAGAGCGTAAATTTGTCATCAGTGGAGAATACCTTAATATAGTTAAAGCCTATCAGGAGTTACGTCCCACTAATGTTTCAACGAGAAGATTTTTTCTAAATTATAAAAATGGTAAATGCACAAGGCAAGTCATAGGCAAAAATAAATTTGGTAACATGCCTAAAGATATTGCCACTTATCTAAATTTACCAAATCCGGAACTCTACGCGGGCCATTGTTTCCGCAGAACATCCGCGACTCTGTTAGCGGACTCTGGTGCGAATATAACGACATTAAAACGGCACGGTGGATGGAGGTCCGATCAAGTGGCTGAAGGTTATATAGAGGACTCTATACAAAACAAGTTTCACGTCACGCAGCGGATTACGGAAGGAATCAATATTCTACCAAACATTACAGAACCCCAAGCATCTACATCGCGGGATTGGATAAATATGTCAAATCAGCTGAAGCCGCACTCAGATCTTAATAATGCAGGAAACTCAAGCATGAGTCGAGTATCTACAACTTTTACTCCACAACATTTAAATATATGTATGTAGTTTCTAGTTTCTTAGTACCACAGTAACCGTAAGAACAGTAAGTACACTTCTGGCCTCAGAGATACCGAACACTATTTAGAGACATAAAATATGCCATTGTGAAGTAATATAATAGCAATAGCTGTCAAGGAGCAAAATTTTACCTCCATCGATTTTTAGTCGCCTGGGCCTCAGAGCTCAGCATTTGAGTACCAGGATAACATGGGTCAGTAGGAGACTATCACTGCAAACCCGTGTGGATAGCTAGTGCAACTTTACCAACCGCGCGCCGGTTCCTCCAACCCCCCCGCAGCCGGCCGCCGCGAAGGGCGGGCGGTGTTTCGCTGGTCTAGTATCAGTAGTTCGTTAATTAGTCCCATTCACCAAACTAATGGTACATATTTGTAACAGTAGTTCGGTTGAACACGTTAACACACGCAAAACATTTTTTGAATCGTTAATTATTCCAAGATGACCCACGATAATTATCACGAATTTATTTCGAGATATCTTTCGATAGTAGGTAGTGCATCCTTAGAGGACCCGGTCCGATGTTACCTCCATCGATCTGTTCGGCCCGGGCCTCCGAGCTCAGCATTTTGATATCAGGCTAACATGAGTGACTAGGAGTATGTCACTGTATTCTGCAAACCCGGTTCGATCAATAGTGCAATGCTATACTGAACTATAGATTTGCTTTACCAGCCACCAACCCCCTCTTCGCTTCCCCTGGGCCCGGTACAACGTTACCTTCATCGATCTGCTCGGCCCGGGCCTCCGAGCTCAGCATTTCGATATCAGGATAACATGAGTGTCTAGGAGTATGTCACTGTACTCAGTAAGCCCAATTCGATCAATAGTGCAATGCTATACGAAACTACATATTTGCTTTAGGAGCCACCAGCCCCCCCTCTTTGCGGCCGCTGGACCCGGTAAAACGTTACCTTCATCGATCTGCTCGGCCCGGGCCTCCGAGCTCAGCATTTCGATATCAGGATAACATGAGTGTCTAGGAGTATGTCACTGTACTCAGTAAGCCCAATTCGATCAATAGTGCAATGCTATACGAAACTACATATTTGCTTTAGGAGCCACCAGCCCCCCCTCTTTGCGGCCGCTGGACCCGGTAAAACGTTACCTTCATCGATCTGCTCGGCCCGGGCCTCCGAGCTCAGCATTTCGATATCAGGATAACATGAGTGTCTAGGAGTATGTCACTGTACTCAGTAAGCCCAATTCGATCAATAGTGCAATGCTATACGAAACTACATATTTGCTTTAGGAGCCACCAGCCCCCCCTCATTGCGGCCGCTGGACCCGGTAAAACGTTACCTTCATCGATCTGCTCGGCCCGGGCCTCCGAGCTCAGCATTTTGATATCAGGATAACATGAGTGACTAGGAGTCCCTAGCCGCCTCTTCGCTTCCCCTGGGCCCGATCCAACGTAACCGCCATCGATCTGCTCGGCCCGGGCCTCTGAGCTCAGCATTTTGATATCAGGATAAAATGAGTGACTAGGAGTCCCTAGCCGCCTCTTCGCTTCCCCTGGGCCCGGTCCAACGTAACCGCCATCGATCTGCTCGGCCCGGGCCTCCGAGCTCAGCATTTTGATATCAGGATAGCATGAGTGTCTAGGAGTATGTCACTGTACTCTGCAAGCCCGATTCGATCAATAGTGCAATGCTATACTGAACTATAGATTTGCTTTATTTTATTTTCAAAATTTTAGGAAAACTTACAGTTAGGTCTTAAAAATAGTTACTTATATAATACAGGCCGGTATGTGTGCTGAGGGCCAATTAAAAAAGTTTCCGCAGATATGTACTTAAATAGATTATCAAAAACACTCAGTGATTGTAGAAGTCATGAAATGCAAAATATAAAGCAACATTAAATTAAAGTTATAAGTAATCATTTTAAAAAGAAATTATTGCCTAGCAAGCATTTAAGCTTACTTGCAGATGTGTTTAATAAAACGACATCAACATTTTTATTCACCAATGAGTTTAACGATTTGCTAGCTCGTATTAAGAATGCGTTTTGCCTATAATTCGTTTTTACCATAGGTACGTTAAGAATACTCGGGTTTCTCAATGCAACAGTATTTGTACGTAACCCTACTCAAGTAGCTCAGGACAGTTACCATTGCAGATGTTTATAGCTTACCAGCTAGGTCACCAACTTGAGAGAACCGAAATAAAATTTCCCGGGAAAAACATATCACTAAACATTCAAAATTGCTCTAACTGCACATTTAATTTTTAATAAAATTACTGAAAATTGTTTAATTTTGAATTGTTTTATTTTCTCGCAATCGAAGTGAAAAGTAGAGTGTTTTACTCGGGCCAAAACCACCCATTATAAAGGATGGTTTAGTCCGTTGTAAAGCAATCTACTATTGCTACTAGTAGGTACTAACTTATTCTTGATGACATGTCTTTGTAATTTGATGAAATGATGTATCATAATCGTATGATTGATGAGAGCATCAGTAGGTTGCTTCAGTTACATATTTGCTGACAGAAAATTGACCCAAGTTTGTTGCCACCTCACCCTAAACTCTGCATCCGACAGGTCCATAGCACGGAAATCTCTCCTTATTTTGACTCTGCGGCTTATTCCTCTGTAGGTGATAAATATTAAAATTACCAAAGTAACTATGTCTTCGCTCAAACTTATTATAATAGATAGTTTGGTATCTAGGTAGTACTTGCTAAGGAACCTACTAAGTATATTTTATATGTTATGTATAGGTTACATAGTACCTGTCTATTTGACATAGAAAACAAATATTTTAGCGTAGAATAGAATTCCCTTCGCTCGCTTCTACGACGAGCGTTGCAGCAAGATAATTGTGCAAGGCACTTCGTTCCATTTTGATGGTTTTTTTTCACTATCATATTATTATCTACTTGCGTGGTAAGTAGATAATAATGGATAGGATAATAATGAAATACTTATTTATAAATATGTATGAACGTTTGTTATTTACCTTTATTTTAAAAGTTTATTTCACTCAACGAAAGTTTTGACACGGGCAGGTAGAGTGTGAAGAAACATTTGTACGTTTACGTTAGCGTCACGATAGCCAGCCTTCGACGAAGTCTCAAAACAACGTTCGTGATCGCTCTCAAGGCTTTACGTATCGAGTGACAATACGTTAACGTTACATTTACATTACGATACATGTGTCAAAAGGTTCGTAATCACAAATTTAGTTCTATTTACGTAATGTAGAGGCGCTGTGCGAAATCCTATACAAAATGCTAACGTGAACGAAACGCTTACCGTACGATAGCATATTTGTGATCGGGCCTCTGTAAAGGTTGACCTGGTTATTGACCTGTCGAAGTCCGGCGCCAAACGAGCTAGTGCTCTCTGAGAAATCTCGCGTTAGCATTTTGTATAGGATTTCGCACAGCGCCTCTACAGTACGTAAATAGAACTCAATTCGCGATCACGAACCTTTTGACACATGTATCGTTAACCTATCGTCACTCGACGTTTACCTATCGTTGTTACGTTAGTGGTACGATAGTGCTTCGCGCTTCCAAGTAATGTAAAGGTCCTTAACCGAAACGGAAGTACGTTACCTTTAGCTCAGCGATACGATGCGTGCTCGGCAACGGTCGTGACTCGCATTCGCATAATAGTCTCGAATTTCATAATTCACGTTTGACGCGGCTTCCGCCGCTGCCCGGTACTGCCGCGATGAGTTCGAAACCGCTTATCGTAAACGAGTTACAAGCGTTCATAAAGAATGCCATTGATATTATGGATGAGCTGTGAATCATGCAAATCCGCAAATCTAACCTTAAGGAGGATGTGGTTTGCAGTGCCAAGGCCCTTCTGTTCTAAGTGATCGGCAAAACTGCCAAGATGCCTTCCCGTCGAAGAGATGGTGGTAAGAAAAGTCTCCAGGACATCATCACCCTGTTCATGGAGACCGATCCAGACGACGTGCCTGACTTCGTCGCGAAGGAGCTTCACAAGCTCCCTCCCGTGACTATCGACCACGTCGATGTAACCAGACTGCTGAAGGACATAACATCACTCAAGGCGAGCCTGGTCGTGGTGAAGTTAAAGTTGGAGAATATCAAGGGAATGAGAAGCTTTGGATCTCTCCGCAGCGTTGAGACTGAGGCTACTCGTAAATTGCCTTGTGATACAGACGGTTTCACCAAAGTTGTGCGTAGGAGACGAAAACCATCTAGCTGAAACGAGTGCGGCGCGGCACTGAGCGAAAAGAACTTGCATAGCTTGTTGCGAGCTGAGGTACCCACCACTCAACTGTACGTATCGCGCGTATAGTACAGCGTGAAGACTGAGGAAGTGGTGGAATACCTGAAGCAGAAGACCGGGCTCTCCATGAGGGTCGAGAAGTTGGACTCTCGTCAAAACGTTAGCTTTAGCTCGTTTATGGTGAGAGTCCCAACAGATCGATTATCATGTTCATGGACACTAGCTTCTAGCCGCGTGGTGTCAAGTATAGTCAGTTCGTCGGCCGCCTGACTCGAGACACCGGGGATCACACGTCGACATAACGTGTGCCTACTTAAACTCGCTTATATTATATGTATTTTAGTTTAAGGTATATATATTTATGGGTCCTAGAATTAGTAAAATTACCATTCTGTACTATTCTTAAGTTACCTGAAATAAATGTTATTATTATTATTATTATTACATTTACATTGCGATACCGTTAGACATGCGTGATCCAGCCACAGAGATACGAAACTGCCAAATAACCATCGTCCTTTGAATTAACACACAACCTCATATACACCTACATAAACAACACACAGTCTCACACTTACATCAAAAAAAATAAAAACATTTTAAAAAATATTATATTTGGCCCTTTCCTTATTTCAATCACGTCAAAAATAATTATATTTGGCCCTTTCCTTATTTCAATCACGTCAAAAATAAGTTTACTTATTTTTTTTATTTTGCATTTTCCGATTTGAAATTCAGAACTAGCTTTTTTAAGTAAGTACACATAGTTCACTTTAAAATAATTTTCATAATAATTATGTGATACTAGTCGTATATTTTGTAACCTTATCAATTTATTTGGAACTCTGTTTTCACTTATTCGGAGGAAGGACGTTGTCGGCTGCGACACAGTTTTATACTTCTGCATTTGGCATCGTTTCTTCAATTTTGAAATATACCTGTGATTTTGTTTCAAATCAATAAATTATTATGTAAAATAAATGTGTACACTGATGGTAGGATAGGACCTGTGACAGTGTGTGCATCTGGCTAACGACCACTCTTTTTCCGTAGACCGGCGTCTCACGGTTTTGCCATGATCTATTGGGAGTGCTTTCTAGCAAAGCTTGCTCCATCCTATGTCATCCTTGCTCTGAGATCTAGGATTATCTAGATAAAGCTTATAAAAATATCTAAGATAAATGTCAGGTTAGCAACCAATTTATGTTCAATGTATACGACACGGCTTATCCGCCGTCGGATTGGGTTCTGGCCATAGAATTATTGCCATTTGCAATTGCCAATAATGCGGAGGCGTGCTTCGCCGACTGAAGTACCAGGAGAGCAGGAGTATCAAGGAATATGAACGGAATTGAATAGTAAATTGTATACAATTTATACGTCATAACGTGAATCATAATGTAAAGCGTCAAAGCCACCCGATAAAAGCTTTACCCACTGCATTTGTTCGGCCCTGGACTTCATGGGGTTTTTTTTTATTGTTGAAGTTATGACTAAGCAGAAGATGGATGCGCACTTCACCCGAAATCCTCAACATATTGAAGAACTGGCTATCTTACCTCTAAATGCCGGAACACAACGACATTAAATTACGGCGCAAAATGAATTACAATAATTTATCCACGTCCTAGCTAAAGGCGTTTCAACGTAATACTATGTAACTCATAATTTTACAAAATGCTAATTTGAGACAACCGCTCTTACAGTTACTTGACTGAAAACTTCACATGGTTTACTCGCTGTTAAAGACGAAACCTAACAGTATAATTGTTTTGACAGAGTGATCAAAACAAAAGGTTTTAAGTTTGACAACCGAGCAAATAGACGTTTACATGTCACAATGTATCACTCGGCAGTAGCTGTGGTTCAGCATGATGCATTAACCATTGCGGAGGCGTATTTTCTCGCCGGACTACCAGGAAAACAGGAGTATTGAGGAGTTTTATCATAAAACCTCCACTTCACCCCCTCTCGAGATATTGACCGGCTCGGCATCTAAACGAATGGAACGCACATTTATACGATGTCGCGTAATATACATCTACATACATATAATAGCTACGCGTTAGATACCTGTTTTTTGTTATTATATGCAATGTAAGTAATACCCAGGACAATATACAATGTAAATAGGTATTAAAACACCGATTATTCTCTGTGCTTATAAAGGATGCAGATCTTATGTTTTGGTACACGAAGCTTTGGTATTTTGTATTCAGTTTAAGTTTTCATAAACACGATAAAAAAAAACTGAGTCTTAAACATATATTTACAAATTGATCTGTGAAATAGCGAGGTACTTTTGAGTTGCTTTTGGTTTTTATGATATGGGTAATTACTTAATTCATACCTAATTGTTTAATACATAATTCTGGAAACTATAATTTTCGATATCACTTTTAGCTATGACGTAATTAACAAAAGCTGTGTTTTTGCAATGCTATAATCCCGCTCATTCGTTTCATTCAGCTACATGTTAGTACTTATAGCGTATAGCCCTTTAATTTTGCGCATGAAGGGTAGCCTAACGGCCTAACGGATAATCAAATGACTCAAGCCTGCACATGTACAATGGGTTTTGCACCCATGGGTCCTGTAGGACCTCCAAATCCACGCAGGGATGTTGACCCTAGTCACCTTATCATGCAGCGCTTCAACTTCCACTCGGAGCTCGTACAGCTTCTGATTGGTGAGATGGTGAAGCTTCTCAAGTCCGAGCCAGAACTCTCCTGCCAGGTTTCCGAACCCGTACTTGTAATCCGACCATCCTCTGTAGAAATCTTGTGACCCATCGTAGCGGTTTTGGAACACCTATGAAAAGAAGAATAATATTCTGGTGTAGTAAATAAGCATATAGTTTGACTCAATCCAGTTCAGGAGTTTTGGCGTAATGGAACAAACACCCACACAAATGCAATTACACAAAAATAATATGATAATGATACCTGTGTGGTACCTAGATAAGAAGTAGCCTATGTTGTTTAGCCATGCCAAATTACATTGAGTTCAGTTCAGCCGTTTAAGCATTTTTTTTATCTTCGATATTTTAAAGCAAAGATGCGCTTACCCGCAATCTACCTCTCTCTGACTTCTGTGTGTGTCCTGCCCGCCTTATAAACTTCTTAGGTAACGAGAGAGTTATATTGGATTTGACATATTGTAAATATGTCATTATATCTATAAATATAATATTGCATTTTATATTTCCTATAAATGTCATATTTTTAAGATTTCACGAGTAGTAAATTTAGGACTCATAGGTAATTTACTACGAATAAACCTGTCGATGAATAGTCGAAATGCGTATCGATCGGTCTTACAAGAACGGTTGAATACTAACTACTTGCAAACCGTGCGGGCATGTGCAGAACGTACGGTTGGACGCGCCTCGGAATTGAATGTTGGTACAAAGATAGTTTTTACCCTGAATATACTTAGGTACACATTGGCTACTTTTATCCAATGAATTTTTAACTGACTCTGGGGTCTCGTGGTTCGCCCACCGGTGTCAGATTCAAAGGTCCCGGGCTCGATCTCCAGGGGGAACTACATTGTGCCTGGTTTGGTTGGAGGTAGGATTTTGTTTAAATCCGCCTGGATAGCTACCACCACCTTACCTAATTCTGTCATAACAACCATTCTTAAATTGTTGTGTTCCGGCATTCAGATGATGTGTGCCTCAGTTCCACCTTCGGCCTAATCATAACTTAGAAATCAGGTGAGATGAAGGCCATAGCACATAATATATAAAAAAAAATCTCAGCTATACGATGTTAGCATCAGCCTGTGGAATACTCACGGTCCACCCTCCTCCAGAGGTGGTGAAGTCGCACAGGATGTAGAACGGCTCCATGTCATCCGGTCTGATCTTGTAGATGCCGGACACGTTGAACCCCTGGAACTGTATCTCGTGACAGTCGGTCGGGTACCGCTCGGACCTGTCTACTCTCAAGCCGCTTCCGCCGTTCCTGGATAAAGTGCTTCAGTCAGCTCCAAAAAATACACGAGTGCGAACTTCAATTGATTTATTTTACTTTAATTAAAACGGTCAGAACCAATAACAATAATTAACGATAATCACAGAATAATAATGACAATACTAAATAATAATACTCAATAGAAATATATAGTAATAATCGTATACATTAAGAAAACAAAATGATACAAAATTATGTCGGACAACACAAAAACATAAATAAATTAATGGAATTTATCAATACAACAATTAAAAATGACGCTCACAAAATCATAGACCAGTTAAAATTTTAGACCAACTATCGTCAAACAAGGCGAAAGATCAAGTACTCTAACCACGTAAGCCATGCAGATGATGCGCATTCTCTGAGATGACCTACACCAAGAATACACCCAATATTTTTTTTGAGGGGATAGGTAATCTTTTACAATTAGATTGAGGGCACGATGAGGTTATGTAAGGTTGCTAGGACTCTTAAAATCCCTTCGGTGATTGGCCTTGTTTTAAAGGAAGCTGCTGGGATGTTTGTTGTAGGTTATTCCAGTGCCTCCCCGCATACGTCCACGTGCCCCAATAACAGCTGATACAATACAACATCGTATGCCAACATTTTTCGCTAACCTTGCCATTTATCACCTACTTCAGCACTATGCGGTCTATATCAGTAATTCTCCGTGGAAAATCAATATCGTTTCTTATTTTGTTTACATCTGTACCCAACACATCGTACTATGAATGACCGAAGGATCGATTTCTGATATGTTTACGTACGATGGGAGACCTCTGGAACTATGTGAAGGGGCTACATTTTTATAGAGATTTATATAGAGTCGGTTTACTCGGTTTGCTCGGACCTGTATCATCCTCTCAGATCACTTACCCATGGGAAGGAAAATAGGTTACTTAATACACAAATCTTTGTAGAGTTGTCCTAACTACACCACACACACAGCTAATTATCACCCACTTTCTGATGATATTCCATTTATAAGGACTACCAAAATTATAATGCTTTGCGAAAATTTGGGATCAGCTGCCATCGTCCGTTCATTCAATCATGTATACGACATCAGCACGTTATTAAAGGGATTGATATAAATATGTATATGAACATAGCCTTTTCTAGGATGGATGGATTTCCAGGCAAGCCTCGAGGTTGAACTGGGTCAGTAACCCATCGTATATATAAAAACCGGGAATATGCTGACTTTGTCCTATCGCAATAGCATATGGCTAAATGTGCACATACATTTTTATAAAAGAAAGGGTGTAGTGTTACACAGCGATGATTCTAACCTACCATCATCTAATTGAAAGATGTCTTGATGTATAACCTACTACTACAGTGTGGGCTCTAAAGAAAATTAAATTATATCGCACTAATAATAGTTGCAGAATCCTAATCATAAATCGCCAATTAATTTTTTTCGATTCCCGATTGCAGGTTTACATTGGGAAAAAATATCCACTGTTAAGCTGCAACTGCACAAGTTTTCAGCTACCGTGGACCTTGCCTCAGTACCTGGGTGCACCTCTCACATGTTCCTGCTCTCCTGGTTGCTATGGCGGCGAAACACCTTTTGGTTCAGGCTTTTTACTTTGGATCATGCGCACTGATTTAGTTAAACAAGATGGGCGTGGTCTGTATTCAGCTGCTATTCACTTTATTCACACACACACTCGCGCGCACGCACACGCGTATAGGAACATCCTGCAACTACATCTTAGAGTACCTCGTAGTATAGTATACGTAGGAACTACGCATCCATAGTACATTTTAATCCAGAGAAGAGTTATCATATTGCTATTATAATAAATATTTATTATGGATTTATTATCATTATACACATTAAATATTTACTAAACCATTTAGCTAGTACTTATAATAATACTCATAAACAGTAACTCAACTGTTCCAGACAGGTACCAAACGGAAGCGTACCCAACACACTGGCTACATTGCCACGCTGAAAAGCTTTGCTAATACGCAGGCCAGAATTAGAGCCAGCCCATGGGTCACATGTTACCTCAATCAAAAGCCCCGAGTTTTTGAAAACCCGAAGGGCACCGGCTCCCCCTGGACACAAGGTCATGGGTTATAATTGTTAATTAACTTTACTCTGGTATTACAATTCGGGGTAGCTATATCAGAAAGAATACAGTGCCTCCAGGCGACACAAAGTAATAAAATAAATTTGAACAAACTTCTCTTGAGACACGCTTTCTCCACACTCAGCGTCGCCACAAGTCCCCACCGCATCAGCAGCATACTACAGGACAGTACCAGTGGTGACCAAGTGATTGTTCCTAGACACTCTAAATGCCCTTGAGGTCAGGCCTTCAGTCCACCTTTGTAGCATTAGAGATAAACTATCATACCCCCCCCACGCCCATAGCCGGCGCGTCTAGAATCTAACTTATCATCTATAACTATAAACTTCTATCAATATACCTACTTATATCTATCACCCACCATTTTCTATTCACCTTCCTATCACTACCGTAGGCATGTAAAACGATATCAAGACTAACGTGACAGTGGCAACAAGCATTACAATAAACAATGTTTTATAGAGATAATAAAAAATTACAAACATGTACAATATCAAAATACAGACACAAAAATAATAATGATTAGTGTTGTAGTATTCCAGTTTGAATTAAATGACAGGACAACATCTGTCGGGGTCAGCTAGTAGCTAATAATAATGATTAGTATATTTTAATCACTATGTACAAACATACATAATGATTATATGTACATACATAATATAAAAAAATATGTTTTTTATTTTGTATGAGCACCAAATAGTAAATTACCTGCCAGGCGTGAGTCGGACCTAGAATAAGGATCCAGAAAAAAACTTTTTTTTTTGTCTTGACTTATTCACGGACAAGCCCGGGCGCGTGACTTCATTCGCACACTTTTGTGATTCGTTTGTACTTAAACCACAATATACCTCTAATCCACTACTGGATACGATTTACGTTGTACACTGATTTGGTCGGCCAGTATGGGTGGAGTGAGGGTGGACGCTTCCACCCTCGAGGTGACACCGGACAGAAGGGGGTGGTGGACTTGGGATGAATTGACATCCTCAATACTCCTGTTCTCCTGATAAATTGGCGGTAAAGTACGCCTCCGCATTAAATATTAGATCGCTAGACCGCAGAGGCGCAGTCAGTAAATTCAGCCTCATCTGATATTTATATATTATACATCATACCTCTTAGTAAATAGTAGTAGTAAATAGTAATAAAAAACCTCTTAGTAGTATATACATCATACCTCTTAGTAAAATAACTAAATTTTAAGCATATAATGTAGTAATAAGTAAATTTTGTTGTTCATTTAAGTTTTTAAAGAATTGATCATACTGTAATACTTTTATGAATATAATAAATTATGCTATCAGTAATAAAGTATGTCTTTGCTGTATTTTTTTAAACTACAAATTAATCATAAATGACGCCAAATTTCAAGATTCAATAAATAATAACACACATAATAATAATATTTAATAAGTGGTTAATCCATTTGATATTTACTACTAGGAAGTTCGTACCTATAGTTAGTTTATGTTAACTTATTTCATGAAAAAAAATGTGTTTAAATGATAATAAAAAATACACACACCAGTGTTATTGTTAACTATAAAAACAAATGAAAAAAATGACGGAACGTTTCTAACAAAAAAAAGTATGAGTTTACTCGCATTCATAAAACGTATTTGTGTTTCTAACAATCAATTCCACCCTTATCGGGGGTGGTTTCGGAATGAGACTCTTTGATATTTCTTTTTGCCTGGTGACTTCGAGGTAAAATACGCCTCCGCTGCCTTGAGGAACCATAGTCATGGCAAAATAGCCTTGTTAGTCCGATCGAACTTTAAATGTATCATCGTTGTCATCGTTCTGTCCTGATATCCTCAAAGTATTTTGAATAGAACCGCATATTTTGTTGTGAGTAGGCGTCAGTAGGTACTGGGTACTGACAAAATTGCCTTCCATATGTGTGTCCATACGTCTGACCATCCGTCTGTCAGACCTTTAAAGGATGGCTTTAAGGTTTTTGAACCGCCTTAGGTTACCGGTTATACATATTAAACAATATGTATTTTTACAGCGAATCATCTGACAAATAATAGAAAAAAAAGTGAGTCGCAAAATAGAACCTCAATGTATAAACGTGTTTTTATGACTTTTCTTTTAGCGTTGTAACACCTACAGAGTCTTCGTTTGATATATTTCTACATAACTAACGTACAAAATTGGCCAAGTAGGAGTGGAACACGTTCTAAGGCTCCAAAACGTGCACTGAATTATTATTATATGCAAAATAAGGACTCGGTGCACTATACGCACTTCATCGGTTTGCAGTATCATCACCTAATACGGGGTTTTTCACATAAATAATATAGTGCGATGCATTAATTAACATATATAAATTTATATATAATTATAGAAAATCGACGAATTACTTGGCGCGTAAAATGACTACTACATTTTCCATGCTTTATTGTATTGTCTATGTAACGGTACCCATTCATTCAACTTTTTCGATGAAACTCTTCAGTTCTCCTGTTCCCTTGGTACTTTGGAGACAAAGTACGCCTCCGCATTATATGCGGGAGCTAAAAATCTACACGGTTATATCGCAGAATCGCGACTAAAACTGACGGGTCACCTTATTTTTTATTAGGTTCAGTAATAAAATACAGACATACAGATTTATTTATAACAACATTGCTATAAGACATAAAAATGACAATAATAATTATTGTTGTATATCATATAGAAGAGGAAGTAGGAACAACGTATCATTATATTAACGATAGTCAATAAAATTCATCTATATAATAGAAAATTTGACCAATTATAATTTTTTTAAGCCTACATTTAAATAAATAAACTGGTCTGGAACAATTGAGTTACCTATAGGCCGTTTGTAACGGTCCTTAGGTAATCTGACTGATTCCTTTGTACATAGTTAGTTTAATTGTACTTTTATTGAATAAATGTCTTTATTATTGATAGATAATCGACGAATTACTTGGCGCGTAAAATGACTACTACATACTCCATGCTTTATTGTACGGTCTATGTAACGGTACCTATTCTTTCAACTTTTTCGATGAAACTCTTCAGTTCTCCTAATCCCTTGGTACTTTGGCGACAAAGTACGCCTCCGCATTAAATGCGGGAGCTAAATCTACACGGTTATATGCGGTTCATATATACGGGTATATAGATAATTAATCTCAGAAAAATCGCGACTAAAATTGATGGGTATCTTTATTTTAATTAGGTACAGTAAAAAAATGCAGAAATACAGATTTATCTATAACAACATTGCTATAAGACATAAAAATAACAATAATTATTATTGTTATATATCATATAGAAGGGGAAGCAGGTACAACGTATCATTATATTCACGATAGTCAATAAAATTCATCTATATAATAGAAAATTTGACCAATTATATTTTTTTTAAGCCTACATTTAAATAAATAAACTGGTCTGGAACAATTGAGTTACCTATAGGCCGTTTGTAACGGTCCTTAGGTAATCTGACTGATTCCTTTGTACATAGTTAGTTTAATTGTACTTTTATTGAATAAATGTCTTTATTATTGATAGATAATCGATGAATTACTTGGCGCGTAAAATGACTACAACATACTCCATGCTTTATTGTACGGTCTATATAACGGTACCTATTCATTCAACTTTTTCGATGAAACTCTTCAGTTCTCCTGATCCCTTGGTACTTTGGCGACAAAGTACGCCTCCGCATTATATGCGGGAGCTAAATCTACACGGTTATATGCGGTTCATATATACGGGTATATAGATAATTAATCTCCGAAAAATCGCGACTAAAATTGATGGGTCTCTTTATTTTAATTAGGTTCAGTAAAAAAATGCAGAAATACAGATTTATTTATAACAATATTGCTATAAGACATAAAAATAACAATAATTATTATTGTTATATATCATATAGAAGGGGAAGCAGGTACAACGTATCATTATATTCACGATAGTCAATAAAATTCATCTATATAATAGAATGGATAATTGGCAAAGTTTCCCAATTATCCATTTTTTAAGCCTACTTTTAAATATAGGTATGAAAGCTACATCCCGAACTCTGTTATATACGGAGTGGCCCATTATGTAAACCGACCTTCCTGATTTAGCCAACTTGGGTCGGCGTAACAGTCGGTAGTGATATTTGTGGCTACGCATGGCACGATCGGCGTTTACCCTAAATCGCTGGCAAAACTCTCTGTTTTTTTTTATTTAAAATGTATGAACTGTTGAGCTGGGTCTAACAATCGCCATAAACACCACACTTAGCAGACGAATTAGCCGCGACATCACCGGTTTCGGTCACGTGGAGTTGACGGATAGAGGCGGCTCATGCTTATATATATAGGTACGTCCCTAGATCTCGAGACGAGTTGGACAAGAATGAAGTCTACAATGGAGCGTGCATTCCGGGAATATGCTTTGTTCAGCACTGCAGTGGGCTATATCATTACTAAACCAGTCACATTTAAAGGCAAATTATAAGGGTTTTTTAAAACTATATGTTGTTAGTTTTTTATTAATACCTAAAGTGCTCATTTTGAGCACTAAAAACCTTCATGTGCTTGAAATTGATTGATATTTGATATTTCAATGCATGATATATTTTATAATATATACTTATTTACCTAGATTATAACTGTCCACAGCTGGGCAAAGGTCTCTATGTATATGGAAAGTTTTTACTGTAGACCTAAAATCTGATCACGTTTGTTGCATGAGAACCTGTTTTAAGTTTTTACTCTGTTTTGTATTTTATTCGTCTGAGAATTAGCCGTAATAACACATATTTTCTGGAAAATCTTTAAAGGTCGGATAGTCAAACAAATATGTCTTAGAAATAACTAAGGCCCCCATGGCATGGTAGCCTTGAAACTATCTCTATTTGACGTCCATCAGATGGCAAAAATGAAAATTGAGCGTCTTGAAATTCATACACACACATACAATATTTTTTTTTATATAAGCAAGTATTCTTTTTTGTGTTCGCGCATCGTAAAAAAAACAATCTCAATTCACTATTATCTCCCCACCACAACAAATACTTTTCCTGGTCCGAAAAGCCCCCCCACTGCTTAGTACACATATTCTGTTTCACCTTGGAGATGTTTGTTCTGTGTTTTGGTGTTGTCATGTATAGTACGTATGTATTTACAAAAAAATAAAGTGTATTAGTAAGTATTCTAACCGTAATTTTGTTCCCATTTATACAGGTTGAGTTTTTTTCCAGAGCGACATGCACGCTTTTAAAAAAATAAGTTTCGCATAAAATAAAATCTATTTTTTCTGGAAAATTAAGTTTTGGCATTTTATTTTTGATTTATTATACGATTATACGTGCAAAGTCTCAGCACGATCAGTTTAAAATTGACAAAGTTTCATACAAACTTTCATCCCCTATTTTATCCCCTTGGGGGTAGAAATAATCAAAATCCTTTCTTAGCGGATGCCTACGTCATAACATCTACCTGCATTCTAAATTTCAGCTCGATCCGTCCAGTGGTTTGGGCTGTGCGTTGATATGTCAGTCAGTCAGTCACCTTTGAGTTATACATATTTAGAAGATAGATAGATGAAGTCGTTTCTTTTAAGTTTTTAAAACGTCATTATTCGCCGGTACTAGTTGAGAAATCTTGAGCTGAAACTTCAGGTACAAGATTTTAAAAATCGTGTCGGGTTGGGTGTGTATTTTTATTGTCAATATAACAATAAAATTAAAAAAAAATATTCCCAAACATTAAAAACAATAATATAACAAACAGACAGACAGACAAAAATCTAAAAACTGTATTTTTATGCTCAGCTGCATGTTTTAAGAAGGAAGCATCATTTTTTTTTTTAATACTAAATGTACAGACACAGCTTCTCTACGATTTTATTACATCTTTCAATTCCACCATTTGAACTCTACAAAAAAGTACTGATATCTGATTGTTGTTTCTAACTACCTACTCCATTTGTTTATATTTATATAGAACGACGATTATACGTGAAAAATATATTAAATTGTCTCCAGTCAGTAATATAAAAAATATTCTCGAGTATTTCTTTATCACTTCTGTCGGCTTTCTCCATGACTGCTTATTTTTTATTTTCCTCAACAAATGTACTATAAATTCTGCTATTTTGAATGGGGGATGGATAAGTATTCAGTTCGCTAGGGTGAGTTCACTCCGGTGACGTCAACAAGTTACAGGTGGATCTGAGATACGATGCTCCTCGATGCTCCTGTTTCGTTGGTAGTTCGGCGACAAAGTACGCCTACGCTCTCTAGATCACAAGCCTCATTGCTCAGTGAGTAACTCTGCCTTCTTGCGTTGTAGGTTGGATTCCCACTCAGGACAAACATTTGTGTGATGAATATAGATGTTTGTTCTGTGTTTTGATGTACTATACATGACAGTACGTATGTATTTACAAAAAAATAAAGTGTATTAGTAAGTATTCTAACCGTAATTTCGTTCCCATTTATACAGGTTGAGTTTTTTTCCAGAGCGAAATGCACGCTTTTAAAAAAATAAGTTTCGCATAAAATAAAATCTATTTTTTCTGGAAAATTAAGTTTTGGTATTTTATTTTTGCATTTTTGAGATCTTTGTAATGTATGGTGACTATGTGCCCAAAGAAGTTGGAACACTTTCAAAATTGTAAATTTATAAAGGTGACTATGAATTTTATGAAGAAAGTAAAGGTTGTCTCTGTCTGAATGCTATATACTAAATCTTATTTTGCTGTTCGCGTAGAACTTTTGAAAATAAGAACTTTTTCAAAAAGCTTGGTATCGCCGAATGCGAAGATACAACTTTAGCGTTTGAATTACTCATAAATTTCCAAATTAGAATAAAGTTGGTTTTATGTTATGGATCAAATTCTGGATTCTCCAGTTTTATACAATGGCGACTCCATTGGACAAAACTGGAGAATACCTAAGCGATACTGAAAAATTTGTAGTTATTATTAAATATTTTTTAAATTATTATTATCTATCTGCGTCTGTACGGTGGGTACGACAATATTCAAAATGTTCAGCCATTAGGGTGTCCGTTGCTTGTCATCGCGCACCATAGCTCAACACTGAAAGATGCTAGAATGATGTATTCAAAGTACAAAAAGAATTGTATTTTTAACCGACATTCAAAAAAAGGAGGATGTTTCTCAGTTCTTGGAATCTTTTTTTTATGTATGTAAACCGATTATTCGAAGACGCCTAGACTGACTTGGAACATTATTTTTTTGTTTGAAAGGTTCATCACAGGTGGTCCCATTGACATCAAGGAAAAAACGGGCCCCATACAGGATCACGCGTCTGTCTGTGAGTCTGTCTGTCCGTCCATCTGTCATTAAAATAATTGGGAAAAATACTTCATCCAGGGAAACGAAATTGTACCATATTCTTTACTAGCTTTTGCTCGCGTTATTATTGTTAATTGGGTATAGTTTTTGCGGCTTTACTTTTGTTTAGCGTGTGTAAAAAATTAGGGCCTACAAAGCTTAAAAACGACATTACATTCTTCAACTTCTCCATTAACGTTCAGATTTTCTTTAGCCATTTTAAAAAAGTCTAACCGACAAAACCTATACCCTACCTTAAACCAAACGAAAACAAAACAAATGCCATATAAAAAGCAGAGTCTACATATAACCAAAACTACTAAACCGAAACAAAACAAATGCAAAATCTCAAAATCCTTTCTTATGGGATGCCTACGTCATAGTAGCTTTATGCATGCAAAGTCTCAGCCCGATCGGTTTAAAACTGACAAAGTTTCATACAAACTTTCATCCCCTATTTTATCCCCTTGGGGGTAGAATTAATCAAAATCCTTTCTTAGCGGATGCCTACGTCATAACATCTACCTGCATGCTAAATTTCAGCTCGATCCGTCCAGTGGTTTGGGCTGTGCGCTGATAGATCACTATGTCAGTCAGTCAGTCACCTTTGAGTTATATATATTTAGAAGATAGATGAAGTCGTTTCTTTTAAGTTTTTAAAACGTAATTATTGGCCGGTACTAGTTCAGAACTCTTCAGCTGAAACTTCAGGTACGAGATTTTTAAAATCGTGTCGGGTTGGGTGTGTATTTCTATTGTCACTATAACAATAATATTAAAAAAAAATATTCCCAAACATTAAAAATAATATGTACAATTAAACTATGTACAAAGGATGCAGTCGGATTACCTAAGGACCGTCACAAACGGCCTATAGGTAACTCAACTGTACTGTACTGTACCAGATGGAAGCGTGCTCAAGTTACTGGCTGCATATCCACGCTGAATAGCTATGCTAATTCGCTGGTCTAAATAAGAGCCAGACCTTTGGTCACGTGTCACCTCAATCAAAATCCCCGTAAGATTTTTGAAAACCCGGAGGGCACCGGCTCCCCACGGACTCAAAGTCTCGACCTCAAAAGGTTCAAATAGGTAAGCTCTGTTGAGACAACTAAATTTACGCCTTTTGTGATCCTCAGTCCTAGGCAGATGAGATAGCGCGGTGTCGACGCTGGTAGCGTCCCACACCAAAAGCCTACCCATTTTCCAAGGGACAAGAGTCATACTGTCGGGCCGCTTACCAACGTCACGTACCATTCGGCTCGAACGGCTGGAACATATACTGAATCATACACTGGAAAAAGCTTGACGGATAATGTGGCGCGAAATACTGCCGTGCACCTAGTGCATGAAAGTCCGTATATACCAAGTTGATCTACAGACGCTCCGCACCGGCGCTGGTGAGAGGCGTAGTATCTTTATGATGCAGCTCCTAGATACTCCTGATAACTTGGTAGTACAACGGCAAAATACGCCTTCGCACTATTTAGTGCCGTGAGTAGCGGACCCCGTAGAATTTAGCTTTCTGTATCTTACGTCCGTAGCTACGTTATTATTAATGATACATTTTATACCTGGATTATAAACGTCACAACTCACGTCGTACACGACGTTGCGGCTAGTACGACGTTTGTTATGTTTCGATTTCGATCGAGATATCGGGAGGGGGTGGTAGATTTATAATAAAACTCCTCTATTCTCCTGTTCCTCCGGTATTTTGCTGGCAAAGTGCGCCCCCGCACTGTAATTATTGTACCAAGATGTCACCGTAGCATACCTATAGCAACGGTCGTATCGTCAGTAGGTACTATAAGTTCTAAGCATTAATTAACAAAACCATGACGCAGATATGACGTCATGCCGCGCACCGCGCGCCACCTCCATGAAAGTGCGTTTCGATTTCGATCATACTATCGGGACATCGGGGGGGTTGGTAAATTAGTGACGAATCTCCTCTATACCCCTGTTCCTCCGGTAGTGCGCTGGCCAAGTACGCCTGCGCACTAGCTTTTGTACCGTGTCGGGAGATGATAATGTAAAGCCGGATAATGTACGATCATAGCTGCCCAGATAATATTTGGAAGCCTACTTCGAAGTATTCGGCGTTTAAAAGTGTCAGTGCATTGTTAAAACGTATTGATAATGTACGGGCAGATAGCACGAACCAAATGATGGAAGCGCGTCAGTAGGTTGATAGCATGTCTTTTTTTTTTGTGCACTTAGAAACACCTTTCTTTTTTAACCAACTTCAAAAAGGAGGAGGCTCTCAAGACCGATTAGGAAAATAATTTTTCGTTTGAAAGGATATGCTTTACAGGTGGTCCCATCGTCATTCAGCTTCATTCATCAGTTCAGGAACTGATGATGAGATCCTTGAAAACTCTTCAAATATTATAGGAACGCTTGATATAGGTATTGTTAGGGTGAGAAATAAAGGAAATTACGGACCCCATATAGGATCACGCGTCTGTTTGTCTGTCTGTCTGTCCGTACATATGTCATCAAAATAATTGGAAAAATACATCATCTAGGTATTATAGGAAATAGCATCATATTCTTAATTGAAGTAGGTTTCCTTTTTAGTTTTTAAAACGTAATTATTTTGCTTACGCGGGCTCGTTAAGACACGGTTGGTCATAGTGAATAAGGGCCCTGCACATTAATGTCTACCTCAATGTGGAAAGGCCTTCCTCCAAAACCGATAGCTTTAACCATAATCACCACGCTTGGCAGGCATATTGGTGTTCACAGTTTAAGATTTTTTTATACACAGAAGGAAACTGCTGTCATTTTGAAGATGCCCTTTTTTGACTTTTAAGACTTCCAGTGGGCTGAAGGTGTAGATTTTTAAAGTACGACTAACATCTCAAATCCACTCTAACTAAGGCAACAAGATAGACATCACCTTTAAAAAAATGTACAACAACCTTCTCATATTAGTTAGGGGTGATGTATTAACTTGTTTTGTTGTTGTGCTCCACTACTGTGACGTGTGGTTGGTGCTTTGGTGCTTTGGTGCTTTGCTCACATTCTGGCTTCGCATAGTATGAGAGGTAGCTACGAGAGAGAGCCTCGAACATTTAAGTAAATAAAAATAAACTGATAAATAATGTGCTTAGAGTAAGGTGTATGTAACGAAAGCACACTTACTCGTAGTGTTAATAGCTTTATATTTGAGAAATAATCTCTAAAATACTACTTTTTATATAGATATTACTGGATGCTAATTTTACGCAGCGCCATCTAGCTATATATAATAACAAACTGGTATCTACCGCTTAGCTATTACGCGTATGTACATGCCCGGTCCATTAATTTTGATGCCGATGAAAATCTCAGGAAGGTGTGAAGTAAAGGTTTTATGATAACACTCCTCAATACTCCTGTTTCCCTGGTAGTCTGGCGGCAAACTACACCCCCTCAACGGTTATTGCACCATGCTGAGCCACAGTTACCGCATAGTTCCTATCTAGTATATAAAGAATCATACTAATTGCTCGGTTGACAATATTCATAGTAGATAACAAAATATTTCGCTTGAAATTTTGAAACATACCATTTTCAATTACATACATACCATTTTATCGATTTAAAAATCTGCTATTATGCTTTCAGCTTACCTTTAATAGATAGTAGATTGTAGATAAAAACCCGAAGAAATTTAATATATAAAAAGTAGAAAAGGTGAGAACTATGATGAGATTACGATAGAGCGAGATTTAACTGAAGGAACACAGAAAACCAACAAACCTACATTCTTTGATTAATTAATTAAATTTAAATTTAAAAATATCTCAAAATTACAAGCAATTATATGAAATGCAAAACTGCCTCTGTGGCCTAGTGGTTACCCACCGGTATAAGATCCAGAGGTTCTGGGTTCGATCCCTGGGCAGTACAATATTGTGCTTGGTTTGTTGGTGGTAGGACTTTATTTGAGTCCGCCTGGATAGCTACTACCAACTTACCTACGTCTGTCGCGTTTTATCGTTGTGTTCCGGCATTAAGAGGTAAGATAGCCAGTTCCTCAATATGTTTAGGATTCCGGGTGAAGTGCGCTTCCATCTTCTGCCTACTCATAACTTGATACAGGTGGGATATAGGCCAAGCGCTTCTCCGTCAACAATAAAAAAAAAACTAAACCTAAAAAGTGCAGGGCCGAACAAAAGCGACAGCTACGGGGTAATTTCATATCAAGTGGCATTGGCGCTTTTACATATGAAATACGATTTATATAATTAACTATGATTACCTATACAAATGACTATAGCTACTGTCGACAATACGACGTGATGATCCCGGGCCAATGACGGGGCGTTGCGTTCTTATTATTATTATCCGGAGCGGTGTTTTGAACAGAAAAGTGGCATCGCAACGCACGTAGGTAGGTACTATAATTACCTACTTATGAAAAAAATATAGACTCGCGCGCCCGAGCTAGAAAACTATGTAGTTACACAGTATTTTCAGTTATTCTACTCCGCCATTCATAAGTTCCATTAATATGAGGATTTTTAAATTCCTCGATACTCCTGCTCCCCTGGTAGTTCAGTTGGCGAAGCATGCCTACGCATTATTGGCAATTGCAAATGGCAATAATAAGGTATGGCTAATCCAACGGCGGATCAGCCGTGTCTAACTATTAACAGTTAATCTTTAGAAGGTGCCTAGAGTACCTACTATTTTACTTATAAATGTTGGTTGCTAACCCAGCATTTATAAGAAAGAAAGGCCAGAGCAAGGATGAGATCCAGGATTAAGCGAGCTGGAAAGCTCGCTTAATCCTGGATCTTCAGAAAGCTCAGCGTTAACTCGGCAAACCGTAAGGCGCCGGTCTTCGGCAGTAGAGCGGTAGCTAGCCATGTGGACCTTCACACTTTCACACTTTTCCATCAGTGTTCACTGTTATAATATATGTATAAGTAGGAGGGATTTTCAGAAATTCACGTTCTTACTTACCTTCGTAGAGTTACCCTTTTTTTTTTTTTTAATGCGGAGAATGCGTTTAGGCACCATAGCCTCGTTGGGGACGAGGCCGTGTGTGGGACTCAACCCGTCCTAGCGACAGGTAACCCGTAATACCCACTAAACTCCGCAGTGACCTGCTTTCGCCGTGTGGTGGTGTCGTGGGAAACCGGCTTTAGCCTTAACTACCACAACACCACCGGCGATTGCCCCTTTACAGGGGCCCCACAGCCCCCCCAGTGTGACTGGGGGGGGATGGTGGGAACAGCTGGGTCGCCAGGCTGTTCCCGCCGTTCGACGGGGATGAGGGACTGTGCAATTGGAGGCCGGTTGAACGACAGAGTTACCCCTACCCCAGCCAGCCCAGCCCCTTGAAGTTACGGAGTTGGACTTTGGGTTGTTGGTGTCACTTATTCAGCGTCTGAATTAGCGACAACGATGATTGATAATGATGTAGTATGGACAGGTGTTGTGTCTTGCCCGAACCGCTTCGACCGCGTACGAAATCGCTATGTCATTATTAGTTGCCATCGAAGACTTTTTCGTTATTATACGTAACCATCAACGGTCTAAAACTAACTTTTTGTTTTCTTAACGCCCAACAGGAATTTAAAGAATGAAAAATGTTGGGCACTGCTTGAATAATATACCTAATGTCAATATATATATGCATATACGTTTACGCTATTATTTAAGAAAATTAAAGTCATGTTCAAAATTAAATTAATTCGGTTTTTGTTTATCTAATCTCGTTCCGTTCGTCTTAATGCAATTTAGTTACGTAAAAATAAGCTACGAAAGAAACTAAAAATAAAGTCTACGTTCGTAACAGGTTACGAATCTCCGGTTTCGTAAACGTGCACGTGTCTACTATATTTTGTAGGTATATGATACTTACTTGCACTCGCATTTCCTGAGTCTCTGCTCGTGCAGCATTTTCCTGAACTCATTTACCATCGACATGGGCTCCGAAGATCCAACTGTGTCAGCGGCCCTGTTAAATTTACCAATTTATAAATCTAGGCACGTAATTTTGACTAAAACAATACCATATAATGTTTCTGATGTGTACCTAAATATACATACATTAAAAGTAATTTTCATGTATCAAATTTTCACACACAAAGCTATGTATAATTTTCGAGCGAGAATGTTTTCAAAGTCAGCCTCATAAATGTTATCAACGTAAAGATATACATATATACTCACGCCTGTTGCCCAAAGGGGTGGACAGAGAACGGATTTCCATTGACTAATCTACTAAAGATGTAGAATAATTAGGTCATATATACGTGGAGATTAACAATACTATAACTCTGACCTGCGTAACTCCCAAAAGTAGACATTTGATGTGATGTGAGATATACATTAACAAGCTAAAGCAATGCTCAGGCTGCATCCTCACGGCATACTGAGAAGGTCTAATATCAGCAGATCGGATGTATCATCAGTAAGGTACCTACTCTACTTCAATGTACTTGTCGCAATCAAACTGGTGGCAATATGCAGCTGTTTACTCACTTCAGGTGTGCGCGGCTGAGCTGTCTAGTCTTCACCTCGGACATGGTAGTGACGATGCTGTCCAGGGCAGTCATCATAGCCTTCATGTGGGACTCTATCACCGACAGTCGGCTGCTGGTCGCCGAATCAGAGTGGTACTCCGATGCTGGTGGAACACATTCACCATGTTAATTAATCATGAATTATTGTTACATTGTTATTTTTGCCCCTACTGAACACAGATCTTCAATGTCACAAATAGTGATCTTGAGCCGCCTCAATCCATCAACTGCCCGTAACCGCTGTTGTGTCATCGGTCTACAGTTCAGTCCCCGTGGCTGTCTCTAACCTACCTATATCACCAACATTAGAAATCTTGTCCAAACTAAGCTTTAGCTGGCTAACATCAGTTTTCATTGCATCCAGCGCAGCCTCCAGCTTATCTGCGTAGCTGTGTTCGCGGAGAGCTTTCATGACGTCACTCAGCCGATTCATAATGGCATTCGACTTCTCATGGACTTCAATGTCCAGACGGTTCAACCTAAAGTCGATGCTGTCGACTTTCTTCAGATACTTTTCACTGGAAGAAATGCTGTCCAACAGCTTATCTACGATCGCGTCGTTGTTTACAGTTGACAGGGCGTGTCGGGTGGAGTTTCCTTTTATCTTCGTAGACAGCATGGCTTTCATCAGCTCGTTCTCGTATTCCTCCTTCCAAAGCGATTGGTCCGAGATAGCGTTCTTCGGTGGACTTCCCTTCTCCCGAGCTACGACACAGGATATGACCGATACTGTGGAGACCAGAAGAATGGCACAACGCATCTTGAGACGTGCTCTGGCTGTGCAACGAAAGTAGACTGGCTCAGTCGCGGGAACGCATACAAATGTTTGGATGTTAACGTAAACAACATGCCAATGTCATGACACGAGGGTGGGTATTTCACACAGATCGCAATTGTTTTATTGCATTGATCATTGTTGTTATTATACCTAGTGTTTGTGAATGGTGTTTACAAATGCAGTGTGCAGGTAGCCAGTAACAGTCATAGAAGTATGCTAGGCAAACTGTTTGCATTGAGAAAGGTCCGGCAAGGGTACGAGCCGACACCGTAGAAAAAAAAAACAGTTTTATTTGCGAAGAACCTATAATCAATAAAATATACAATTTAACTAACAATGTACAAAGGAATCGGTCCGTTTACCTACGGACCATTACAAACGGCCTATAGGTAACTCAACTGTTCCAGACCAGTACCAGACGGAAGCGTGCCCAAGACACTGGGTTCATTGCAGAACAGTCTAAGACAAGAAAAACGAATACAACATCGAGCCAATATTCTAACCCGAGTGTTTCACAAGAACGTGACCACTATGAAAAAAATGCTTTCGAGGCTTTTTTGCAAAACAGAAAATACGAGCAGGTAGCCCAACTTTTTGACCATGAGTCATGACGCATAAAAAAACAAACCCAGTTCTTGAGTTCACTTCGCATCGCACAGAGCGCGCGTTTACCAAGATGAGTGCCGCGTATGCGTCCAGCTATGAGGGAATGTTCCTTGGTTCGCCTCCTAAAGGACCTAAAATGTCACGTGTTTAGGCTGCAAAGTATATGAAAAAGTCGAAGGCGTTTGTGACCAAGTGGGTGAACCGATATTTAGTAACGAACCACGTCGATGACCTACCAAATTGTGGCACAACAAGAAAAACGTAGACGTCGTCCGCCGAGGATAACCAGATAACCTAAATATGAATGAAAAATCAACGTTAAACTTTGCGATGCGCACAAGAAAAACTGAAGAAAAAATGGCTAAATACATCTCAAGCTACAATTACAAGACTTTTAGTGGATGTTATTACGTTACATGCACATTGAAGAAACCGTTCCTTTCAGAGAAATACGTTGATAAAAGAATGGCCTAGTAGCACAAAACATAGACCGCGACTGGAACAAGCTTATCATATCTGACGAAGTTTCGTTTTGGGCAACTAGTACACCTCGTTATTGGTAACATTGACTTGTAGAACGAACTGTTAAACAGCCGGTAAAGGTGCATGCTTCTCAAAACGTGGTTTAAGTCATTTGAACTTGTTTACCGGTTCTCTGAATGCTGTAAAGATGAACTAAATATATGTGTTTGGGTGTTGTGTTGTATGATAAGTATGTATTTACAAAAAAAAATAGTATTTAAGTATTCTATCCGTAATCTAGTTCCCATATTACAAGCTATGCTTAGTTTGGGGCTAGATGGCGCTGTGTAAAGTGAATGTCCTGTAATATTTATTTAATATTTATTATTATTATATCAGAAAGCATTGTTACCTATCTGCCCGAAGGTTGTTCCCAAGCCCAAAAAAACGCCCAAGGAAAACGTTTAGGCGTTGTTGAAGCTTAAACTTCGAGGAAAAAAAACCCTAACTGTCGTCGAGCTTACTCGCAATTTAAAGGCCATAATTATGGAAGTCATCCCGTGAATACGCAGAAAAAAATGACGAAAGAATGCCACGAAGATGCCAAGACATAATGGACAACGAAGGAGACTGGACACATTAATAATGAAGCATCAAAAAATGTATTAACTACGTGGTTTTCACGTTCTCGGGTGTTAGACTTCAATGTTTTATAACTAATGCCGGCCACGCTCTTGTGTAACATACTGTATATCTAAAATTTATCTTCATACCAAACTTACTAATCTAGGTAGGTAAAGAAGGGAAATTGGCAAGGTTGCGTTGCGACCCCCGGGCTGGATAATAATTTATTTTTCATATCACGCAATCTCAACGTATAAGCAAAGCATTTATATCTTTAGGGATATAAAGTATGAAAATCTCAAGGGATATAAATTTTATTTGAATTTGGAACGTTTCAATTCAAGAAAAAACTCTAAGCTTGCGGGTATTGTCAAGAGAGTTTATTTGAGGAGCTGTCTATCTTACCTCTTTCATATTTGGGTAACGCAAATATTGTACATCTACTCGTATTCGAGTTCCGTCATATACTCGAACCTATTATACTCGTAGTTGACGAAAGCCACTCTGCTTACCTGCTTTCGTCAACTATAATCGGTTCGAGTATATGACCGCCCTGTGGGAATCCTGTTTCCACCAGCAACAGGATTCCCACAGGGCGGTGTTTTCACACCCAACGCTTCTTTACGCAGGCAACCTTGCCATAGTATATATATAGGAGTATTCCTATGAGGTTACTTTCCCAGTGTGGCTTGTAATAACATGAACAATGCAGTAGAGGTCACCAAAGAGTGAAAGTCAGAAAAAAGTCAAAAGTCACAAACGGATAAACCGTGAATCTAAGCAAAGCAGTACTAGTCATGTTCACAAACACGCGAAATCTAGGAACTTACAAACTTCCTTTCCTTTTCGACACACAGCTAAAACTGTCCGAGGAAGTCAAGTTCATAGGTAAATAATCAAAAGGACAACAAACTGAAATAGTAGGCAAACAAATTCATAAATATATATGTATATAATTACAGGCAGACCCTTTAAAACAAAATGAAGAAGGCAAAAATCTCTTACTGACAATGCCGCAATAGTAGATTATTAACCAAGGGGATAAAGCAGTGTCTTCTGTCGCGGGTGACGATTTAAATCGCGAGCGTAACGAAGGACTCGAGGTTTACTCCCGAGCGTGGCGAGGTTGTTAAAAACTTAAATCACGAGCGAAGCGAGGGATTTAAGACGAGTCCTGAGGGTAGCGAGTGATTTAAGTTCACCCAAGACTAAGACAGCTTTATCACCGAGGAAAATACTTAAATTAACACAATAATAATATGAGATAAGCATATAGGCCTTTCGCACTTCTCCACGTTGAAAATTCTTCATATGTTTTTAAATAATTTTCTTTGGATTTTGTTGGAAGCAAATTATTTATAATTGCGGTTTATATTAGCATTTGCACTGAAGGAATCCGACAATTCACTATCACTGTCGCTTTGATTTAACATCGTAACGTATTTTTAGAACATTAACTTATTTATAAAAATAAATTAAAATAAACTTAAAGTTTATGTATTTGAAGAAAACAAAAACGCGGCAAATTCCTAGACTAATATTTTTTTCACTTCTCTTGCTCAAAAAGTATCATAATAGTGTAGCTTAGCGGGCCTAAAACTCGAGTTTAATACCTAGCCCGTACAAAGCATTTGGTCTCTTACATAAAAACTCGACTTCTTGGTGCTCCGTCAATCTTTTTTTTTTAAATAGAACCTTCTTGGTGATGTTTTATGAAGGTTGATTCTTCCCTTCACGGTAGAATGCGAACTTATTACACTTACTTTTTTGAACTTACACTTATTTTTTGTTCAACAGGTTGCTTTAATTTATGGAATCAGCGGTGCATGCAGAGGAATAGAGCTTGCTAATATAACGCTAGAAGACGTAGAAACGGATACAAACCTACAAGCTGTGAGTCTGCCGAACACGAAAACAAACAAAGAGCGTAAATTTGTCATCAGTGGAGAATACCTTAATATAGTTAAAGCCTATCAGGAGTTACGTCCCACTAATGTTTCAACGAGAAGATTTTTTCTAAATTATCAAAATGGTAAATGCACAAGGCAAGTCATAGGCAAAAATAAATTTGGTAACATGCCTAAAGATATTGCCACTTATCTAAATTTACCAAATCCGGAACTCTACACGGGCCATTGTTTCCGCAGATCATCCGCGACTCTGTTGGCGGACTCTGGTGCGAATATAACGACATTAAAACGGCACGGTGGATGGAGGTCCGATCAAGTGGCTGAAGGTTATATAGAGGACTCTATACAAAACAAGTATCACGTCACGCAGCGGATTACGGAAGGAATCAATATTCTACCAAACATTACAGAACCCCAAGCATCTACATCGCGGGATTGGATGAATATGTCAACTCAGCTGAAGCCGCACTCAGATTTTAATAATGCAGGAAACTCAAGCATGAGTCGAGTATCTACAACTTTTACTCCACAACAATCAACTCAAAATATTATCAAATCCCAATCACAGAGAACCGAAATAAAAGTTCCCGGGAAAAACATATCACTAAACATTCAAAATTGCTCTAACTGCACATTTAATTTTTAATAAAATTACTGAAAATTGTTTAATTTTGAATTGTTTTATTTTCTCGCAATCGAAGTGAAAAGTAGAGTGTTTAACTCGGGCCAAAACCACCCATTATAACTCGGTCTTGTCATCCTCAATTGCTATACGCTCGGGAGTATAATAACCTCGTATATAATGGGATGGTTTAGTCCCTTGTAAAACAATCTACTATTTATCGGAAAAGCAAAGGCATCAAGCTCATACGGCCTCGTCGGTTTTCGTAATTTTATTTAATAATCATAAAGCTGCATAATAAATGCATATTCCTTTTTCAAAAAGATGTATAATGCTTTATATACAAACTCAATGGTGTAAACACAGATGTAGTTCAGTATAAATTTCGGTAAGTATTCAAAATTTAAATCACATTCTCCCCCTAGAGGATGAATGAAATTCAGTACAATTTTCTTTCCCTGTTTTTAACAGATCAAAAATGACTATTGTTATGTTCGCTTTTTGTGGCATGGAATGTCACTTTTTTGAGCAAGTGGTACGAAAAATAATATAACCACCTCTGTGGTCTAGTCGCACACCGCGGTATTAGATCCTAAGGGTTGAGCTTGGTTTGGTTGGTGTTAAAGTCCGCTAGCTATCATCATTTTACCGAAGTCTGTCGCCATAACAGCAATTATAAATACGAAACCAGGTAAGTTGATAGCCAAGAGCTTCCCCGTCAAACAAATAAGAAATACATCCAGCTAAAACCATTTCTGAGCCTTCTTTAACTAGATGAGTACTGTAAATCACTGTGTTGTTTTGACGTTTTAACATCTTAACGTGCAACAGGAGGCCTGCGGCTGCTTACACACTCTGGACACTTCATGGAAGCATCGCCTATTGCCAAAGGGTACCCACTGCCCCAGTCTATCTATGATACCTTGACTCTTCATTATACAATTGTACAAAAAGTGACACCTCGAACATACTCGAAATCAGAATCGTTACAGATGGCTTTCAAATGAAACGAAGGTACGGTAGCTAGCTCTTTCTCAGACGACCTAAACATTAACAAAGCGACAGCACTGAGCAATTATAATTCCATCTTCCAAGCAGAATATGTCGACATAATACAGGCTACGAATGCAGTACTAGTGTGTAGTAACCGCCTCTGTGGACTAGTGGGTCACCCACCGGTGTCAGATCCTCCAGAGATCCCGGATTCAATTCCCAGGAAGAGTACAATATTGTGTTTGATTCGGTTGGTGGTTCTTGGATCTATGGATCTTTTTTAAGACTGCCTGGGCTAGCTATCACCATCTTACCTAATTCTGTCACTAAAACAGCAATTATAAAAATGTTGTGTTACGGCATTTAGAATCAAGATAGTTCCTCAGACTTGAGAGTTCTGGGTGAAGAACGTTTTCTCCTTCGGCCCTATCATAACTTGAAAATCAGGTAAGATAAAACCAAACGAACCAAACACAGAGGAAGAACTAAGCACTAACCCGTCGTATAATAAAAAACAAAATAAGTACTATGGGGAAAGGTTGACCACAATATCCTCGCCTAGCTCATTATGGTGTTTCGGGTACCCTATCATAGATAGATTGGAACTGTAGGTTCCCTTTGGCAACTGGCTGTGTTTCCATGAAGTGTCCGCCTTTACATCTTCACTACATACGACTCTGGAGTCGTATGTAGTGAAGATGTAAAGGCGACAAACTGACAGAGTGTTTTACAGCACCCATCGAGTTAAAGGAAGCCAAATACGGTTTTGTAAAGCCTCATTGTAATTTTTGGGCTGGGGTCTCTGGGGGTTGTAGATATATATATTTTTTATTGCTCGAAGGGTAACCTTGGCTCATCTTACCTGGTTTTAAATTATGATTAAGACCGAAGATGGAGGTGCATTCCACCCAGAATCCTCAAAAAACTAAGGAACTGGCTTATATTACCTTTTAAAAGGCACAACACAACAATGAAATTGTTGTTATTGCGACAGTCTACGGTAAGCTGATGGTAGCTAGCCAGGCGATACCAAGTATAACCAGGGACCCTTGGATCTAATACCGCTGAGCGACTAGACCACAGAGGTGGTTTAATCATTTTGCGGTATTGCCAGAAAGAAATCTTTGCCTTCTTTATTTGTTTTCAAGGTGTTCCTTCCTATTCAGTTTGTTGTCCAAAGTTATACTTTGGGTATACCTAAGTATTTGACTTCCTCAAACAGTTTTAGAGGTGAGGCCCTGTCCCTAATTATCCCATGTCCTTGTACAGTAGGTAGGTGTACCCCTTGCATTCATCCGGTATTGTCCATTCCAGTGAAGAGGTCTCACTTACCGATAAGTCCGCCGATTATACCTTTGAACATGATTTTTTATACCTGTTGGTTCTAGTCCTGTCGCGGATTGTGATTTTTTGTATCATTATAACATTTGTAAATGTAGCTTTTTACAATATATAATATATATTGTAAAAAGCAACAATTGCTTCAGAAATAGAAAGCCAATTAAAGTTTCTCACTTGTAGGTTACCTACTGAATTAGGCAAAAAAACTTAAACTGATTATTTATTTATTCATTCATTATAAAACGACATATATTTATTTAATTTACAATAATTCATTCATAATAAATAATCTATTAAATGATGGTCGATAACAATCTTGTTTTGCTGTGCTGTGAAGAATTCCTTTATAATATTGTAATAATAAACAAATATTGCTCCGTATCAGTATACGTACTAAGAGCCTCTACATTAAATATATAGTTTGTATAAGTCAGTTCAACGGGGCTCTACAATAAATATATAGCTTGTATCAGTCAGTGCTACGGGGCTCTACAATAAATATATAGCTTGTATCAGTCAGTGCTACCGGGCACTACAATACAGATATAGATTGTATAAGTCAGTGCTACGGGGCTCTACAATAAATGTATAGCTTGTATAAGTCAGTGCTACGGGGCTCTACAATAAATTTATAGCTTGTATCAGTCAGTGCTACGGGGCTCTACAATAAATATATAGCTTGTATCAGTCAGTGCTACGGGGCTCTACAATACAGATATAGCTTGTATAAGTCAGTTCAACGGGGCTCTACAATAAATATATAGCTTGTATCAGTCAGTGCTACGGGGCTTTACAATAAATATAGGGCTTGTATCAGTCAGTGCTACGGGGCTCTACAATACAGATATAGATTGTATAAGTCAGTGCTACGGGACTCTACAATACAGATATAGATTGTATAAGTCAGTGCTACGGGGCTCTACAATAAATACATAGCTTGTATAAGTCAGTGCTACGGGGCTCTACAATAAATACATAGCTTGTATCAGTCAGTGCTACGGGGCTCTACAATACAGATATAGCTTGTATAAGTCAGTGCTACGGGGCTCTACAATAAATATATAGCTTGTATCAGTCAGTGCTACGGGGCTCTACAATACAGATATAGATTGTATAAGTCAGTGCTACGGGGCTCTACAATACAGATATAGCTTGTATAAGTCAGTTCAACGGGGCTCTACAATAAATATATAGCTTGTATCAGTCAGTGCTACGGGGCTCTACAATACAGATATAGCTTGTATAAGTCAGTGCTACGGGGTTTCTACAATACAGATATAGATTGTATAAGTCAGTGCTACGGGGCTCTACAATAAATATATAGCTTGTATTAGTCAGTGCTACGGGGCTCTACAATACAGATATAGTTTGTATAAGTCAGTGCTACGGGGCTCTACAATACAGATATAGCTTGTATAAGTCAGTGCTACGGGGCTCTACAATAAATACATAGCTTGTATCAGTCAGTGCTACGGGGCTCTACAATACAGATATAGCTTGTATAAGTCAGTGCTACGGGGCTCTACAATAAATATATAGCTTGTATCAGTCAGTGCTACGGGGCTCTACAATACAGATATAGCTTGTATAAGTCAGTTCAACGGGGCTCTACAATAAATATATAGCTTGTATCAGTCAGTGCTACGGGGCTCTACAATACAGATATAGCTTGTATAAGTCAGTGCTACGGGGTTTCTACAATACAGATATAGATTGTATAAGTCAGTGCTACGGGGCTCTACAATAAATATATAGCTTGTATTAGTCAGTGCTACGGGGCTCTACAATACAGATATAGTTTGTATAAGTCAGTGCTACGGGGCTCTACAATACAGATATAGCTTGTATAAGTCAGTGCTACGGGGTTTCTACAATATAGTTATAGCTTGTATAAGTCAGTGCTACGGGGCTCTACAGTAAATATATAGATGTATAAGTCAGTTTTACGGGGCTCTACAATACAGATATAGCTTGTATAAGTCAGTGCTACGGGGTTTCTAAAATACAGATATAGCTTGTATCAGTCAGTGCCACGAGGCTCTACGATAAATATACAGCTTGTATCAGTCAGTGCTACGGGGCTCTACAATACAGATATAGCTTGTATAAGTCAGTGCAACGGGGCTCTACAGTAAATATATAGCTTGTATCAGTCAGTGCTACGGGGCTCTACAATACAGATATAGCTTGTATAAGTCAGTGCTACGGGGTTTCTACAATACAGATATAGATTGTATAAGTCATTGCTACGGGGCTCTACAATAAATATATAGCTTGTATTAGTCAGTACTACGGGGCTCTACAATACAGATATAGCTTGTATAAGTCAGTGCTACGGGGCTCTACAATACAGTTATAGCTTGTATAAGTCAGTGCTACGGGGCTCTATAAAACAGATATAGCTTGTATAAGCCAGTGCTACGGGTCTCTACAATAAATACATAGCTTGTATCAGTCAGTGCTACGGGGCTCTACAATACAGATATAGCTTGTATAAGTCAGTGCTACGGGGTTTCTACAATACAGATATAGATTGTATAAGTCAGTGCTACGGGGCTCTACAATAAATATATAGCTTGTATCAGTCAGTGCTACGGGGCTCTACAATAAATATATAGCTTGTATAAGTCAGTGCTACGGGGCTCTACAATAAATTTATAGCTTGTATCAGTCAGTGCTACGGGGCTCTACAATAAATATATAGCTTGTATCAGTC
The DNA here is from genome assembly GCA_951394065.1 of Venusia cambrica. NCBI lineage: Eukaryota > Metazoa > Arthropoda > Insecta > Lepidoptera > Geometridae > Venusia > Venusia cambrica. The sequence goes on from OX596034.1 coordinate 13,991,575, forward strand.
AGTGCTACGGGGCTCTACAATACAGATATAGCTTGTATAAGTCATTGCTACGGGGCTCTACAATACAGATATAGATTGTATAAGTCAGTGCTACGGGGCTCTACAATAGATATATAGCTTGTATCAGTCAGTGCTACGGGGCTCTACAATACAGATATAGCTTGTATCAGTCAGTGCTACGGGGCTCTACAATACAGATATAGATTGTATAAGTCAGTGCTACGGGGCTCTACAATAGATATATAGCTTGTATCAGTCAGTGCTACGGGGTTTCTACAATAAAGACAAACTTTGCATCAGTCAGTGCTTGCACTATGTAAATCGTAGGATGCATGAAGTGGCGACAGGTCTCTGGAACAACTTGTAACCCACGGATGCACTTAAGCTTAAGGGGAAAATCTACAAAACGGTTATCAGACCTGTCGTATCAGCATCGATTTGAAACGGTTACCATGTATGGATCATAATGTTGACCAATGAAATAGACAGATGAGGAGATATTATGTGAATGAGATTGAAATTTTTAGGTTGATGTGTGGTGTGTCAAGGAACGAGTACATCACCCCTGATTGACCGTCACTGGCGTACTGGGGAGTGCGCCAGTGACAGAATTATTGAGGAGTAAAAAGGTTAGCGTGGTATGGACTTGTCACGCGGAGGGATGGAAGTAATAGTTTTCTTTAAGAATGACAATTTATTCAATAAAAAGTACAATTAAACTAACTATGTACAAAGGAATCAGTCACATTACCTAAGGACCTTTACAAACGGCCTATAGGTAACTCATCTGTTCCAGACCAGTACCAGACGGAAGCTTGCCCAAGACACTGGCTGGAGAATAGTTATCTGTGTGGTGTCGGCACAATAGCACAACATGAACCCCATTCCGTTCATGAGTGTCGCCAAGGCGAGTATAGTCTAGTATTATAAAATGGGTAACAGGCCATCTTGGTAATAGGCCAGCTGTTGCTGCATTCGCAACACCACAATCTTGTCCAACCCCGTGAAATGCAGGATGTTGAACTCATGTGCGAGTAACGGGTAGGATAGGACGTTAACATTGCAAAGTGACCACAACAAAAAAAGTTACACGCAAACTAAATATTTTTACTTACGCCGGACATTGGTATTTCCAGATGTAAGCTACTCGTTTCAACCCTTGTAAGTTCTCGTAAGGTTGACCGCAATCGACCCAGATGGCGTAGCCCTACCAGATAAACTGACCAGATTCGTACTACCACACGAAATTTCACGACGCTCTTCACGCGGCCAAACATGTGGCTAGTGGAACATTGTCCGAACCAAATTAATTTCACCAGAGACCCCCATTATGACTACAATTCGAGAAAGAGGAGGGGGAAGCCCTCTCAGTAGCTTTTTAGGACATATATGGTGTTTAGATATAGCGGCTGGTAGGTAAGTACTCACCACGCATTATTTGCTCGTCTAGCCTGGTCGAGATGGTCTGCTTCAATCTGCCTAAATCTTTGTGGATGTCACCCAAGGCTTTTTCCAACAGCTCCACCGGTGAATTCTTCACAATCCGTAGCATCTCGCTCATATACTTCATGATACTGTTGGTATTCTCGTGGAAATTCGAATCCAAGTGGTCCACCTTCTTTTCTACTGCTTCTATCATCTTCAAGTACTTTTCGCTTTCCATTAAGGTTTCTACAAACTTTTCCACCGATTCCCCGGAGGCTAAATAGCCAGATGAACGTGTGTTGTTCTTGCTTCTACGTACGTCTTTATCTTTACCAAACACACATAGAAGCAAAGTCATAAAAATCAACGTGTTTTTCAGGAACATTATTTCGACAGCAACGACTAACTTGTCCAATGAAAATCACAATGACTGGAGGTGTCCACGGTACTATGTTTAATCTGCTAAATAAAACATGGATGGAAGTGAGTATGTTCCTATTGTATGGTGATATAACAATGTCATGTTGTATGATTTGAGATCCGATGGGAGAGATCTTTGTATTGAAAACAATTGGTAAGGCTAAAGTAACTTTATTTTATATACTTACCTTCTATACTAAATATATTTTATGGTCGCTGAAGGAGCGCAGTGGTAACATGCCAACATCTAAATCAAAGTCTCGGGCTCGTTTCCGATTGAAGTAAACTTACAATGGAAAATCAAACAGAAACAAGAACAAAAAATAATTACGTTTTAAAAACTAAAAAGAAAACCGACTTCGATGAAGAATATGATATAATACAGTTACCTGGTATTTTTTGTATGGTATTCTTTACTTGTCATTACCTGACAAGTAAAGAATACCATACAAAAAATACCCAAATCGCTTCAAGTGTGCCTTATAACATTTGAAGATTTTCCTCGATTTCTTCAGGACCACATCATCACATCCTGACTTGCTGAGGATGGAACCACTTGTGTAGTATATCCGTTCAAACAAAAGAAGAATTTTCGCTACCTCGTCGTAAAAAAAACCATATCCTTAACAAGTCATGAGCTTATTTGTCATTTTCGCAATTCGAAAAGAAGCCTCCACAGATCGTGCTCGTCTCTTGAGCACGATCTATGGAGGTTGAGCACGTATGTAATAGATAATTCCGTGTCAACTCGCACAGCGGCCCGTCCCACTGCCGTTGTGCCGAAAGGTGTTTTGGGGGATCGGTATTAGGACAAGCACTATGCCAAGCATTTCAAGCCTCGTTTCTTATCTTGTATTATTATAAGAAATTTGGAGTATATTGCCAGGAACAGCCGAAATTATGGTGTTAGAATTTTCTCAACCAAAGAATGTGTACTATAGACGGAAGACAAGAACGCTGGCAAAGCAACACTAGAAATTTTGCGTATACCTAAGCCGCCCAATCGAATAGGCAATGAGGCCTGCGACCATGCTCTGTCATCCAACTCAATATTCAAAACCGTGGAAAGGGTACGTGTTCTTTATTATGTTGTCGAAGCCTTCCACCAGCTCACTGTGTTTCCACAGTTGACAACATCGTAAAGCATAAGTAAAATTTGGGACAAAAAGGCCAAATTTCATAATGCTGAAAGCCATATGTAAGTTAATTATTGAAAGTCTGTCCGAAAAATTCATAAAATTTTGAATTTTGTTGTCCACGAAACCCGGAAAAGATTCATCAAGAATTGGTGAACCTAGTAGGTGGAGTGAACTCTTATCTACTTACAACAGTTATATTGGAAGCCAAAGTCTAAAACTTTGGAATAATTGAATTTCTATCAAAACATGTATCTGAAATGTATATTTCACATTTCGAAAAATGTTGTATTAATATTATAATAAATATTTATTCACTGAGTTCAGTTAGGAAATCCGGCACTGTATGTATGTATGTATGTGGCAATGTTTGTGACGGCATAACTGTCGAACGGCTTATCCGATTTTGCTGAAAATGGAAAGAGATAATATAAATAGAAATTAATTGTCGCGGGGATTTTTGATAAGTGGGGTAGTTTTTGAGATATTGGCGTGAAAAGAAATACAATTTTTCACCCATATCTTTTTAATGGTTTATGCGATCAATTCAATTTTTTTGATATGCAGACAATATATTAATACTCAACAATCGGTATAAGGATTTTTTGACACTAGGGTAGTTTTTGAGAAATAGGGGTGTTAAGTGTGACAAAAAGATTTATGGCTTGTGGGTTGTCATTTGAAAGGGTATCTGCTGTAAAAAATTGATAAAACATGTATTAAAAAATACATTAAAAAATACAATTAAACTATGTACAAATGAATCAGTCAGATTTCCTAAGGACCGTTACAAACGGCCTATAGGTAACTCAACTGTTCCAGACCAGTACCAGACGGAAGCGTGCCCAAGACATAATAAAATAATAAAAAATACATGTTTTACTTTATGACATATATATGGTTTTTGTAACAAAGGGGTGCGTTCAAAGGGTAAAACGCTTGATATGTCTTGTGGAATATACTGTTAGAGGGGATTCTTCACAATTAACTTTTTGTTTAATTTGTTGAAACCACCCCTGTAATTTAAGGGTTGCAAAAGGGGTTAAAAGGGGTAAATAAGATAGAAGTCTTGAAAATTTATGAAAACGTGAAATATCATATGAAATGGGGGTTTAGACTGTAGTGGTTTATTCACCCCTTATTAGGAGTGTTTTTTAGGATAAAGAGGCAAAGGTTTATCATCAGGTGTTGCAACATAAGAGGTATTCGGAATCTCATTTAAACTGGTCTGTATATTTTTTGTTATTCACTCAATAGGGTTGCCAAACCATAGATGTCAATAACAACCAATAATTGATTTTGGGATGTCTTGCACGGGGTATGACTGCGCATATCCCATATAAATAGCACATTTGTCCACCACAATGTGGAAGGAACTTCCTCCATCTGCGAGGTTTGGCCATAATCAAAACGCTTGTCAGACAGATTCTGCTCACAGTTAATGTTTTTTTTGCACACAGACAAAAGCTGCTGCCATTTTGGTTGAAGCACGTTTGCTAAGACAACGGTTTTGAGAGAACTTTTAAAAAAGACATCAACATTTCCATGTTAATATGGGGTGACTGATGACTATGACGTACGGCTAAGTATATAGGTAGTGAGAGTCACTAACAAGAGAGAGCCTCGAACACAGGGGAATAAAGAAAGATTGAGAAAAAAAGAGCTTATGGTAAGTAAGGTTTGTTAATCACGTTTTTTTTGAGAAAGAATTCCGTGGTTATATTCCTAAGACCATCACGAGATCTCCGTTCTTGGCGAACTACTAGTATATTTATACATCGTTTTTTTATGTGAAGTTGCAACAGGCTGCACTCCTGTAACATCAAATGCCGCCGCCGCCGCCGCCGCTGTCCGTAACGGTAGTGGTGGGATACCTATGCCATGAATACCGATCACCTACCTACGGAAGGCAACAAGCTCACAAACCCAACCTTCCTCCGGTTTTTTTTTTATTTTATTTACGATGGTTCGGCTCTTGACCACGATGTTCCGTCGCAATCATCATAGATAGGTAGGTACCATATCAATAGATACGTGTTGGTACGTGATGGGTAAGTACATAACCTACCTAAGCTATGAAGACTTACCTAGATCGATGAACGATGATTTCTAGAAAGCCATTATAAAAACCATCTAGAAATAAATAATGCAATAAGTTTTTAAAACTCACCGCCTCTTAACCGATTGCATAGCTATGCTCTCTTTCTTTGTCCGCTGTTTGTCGCATTTTTTAGTTCTAGAATAGAACAAATATTACAGGGCATAATTTTACACAGCGCCATCTAGTCCCAAACTAAGCAAAGTTTGTCATATGGGAATACTAGATTACGGATATAATACTACTGTACTTTTTTTTGTGAAAGCATAAATATCACACAAAAAAACATGGCGTTGATCAGCGCTCAAGCTAGTTTATTTTTATTTGTATTAGGGGAGGTTCTTAAAGATGGAGCGGAGGATGATCATCAGGTCTTGTAATATAGTATTGTACAAGACAGGCTATTTTTTTTTTAAATCACTCAGTAGGGTTGCCAACCAAAAGTGTCGATAAAATCCAAGAATTATTTTTTGGATGTCATTCAAGGGGTTTGACTGCGTATATCCCACATCAGCAAAGTCAAAGTCATAGTCAAATATATCTATCTATTCAGTAAGATTTTTTAGGATCATTTTGAAACGTCAAATTTACCGCCTGGAAATCGGAATCGCGACCAGCACACAAGGAGAAAGGCAAGAACCTCGGGCTGGTTAATTGATGATCCATTAAACATTTAGGTAGGTAGAGTTTATAATAATTTAATAACATTACAAGTGTTACCTTCATCATAAACCTAAATTATTAAAACTATTATCGTCGATATAGTAACTTATTTTGTAGTAGGCACTTTTAATTAAATTATTCTTAATATACAATTTGAATTTACGAGCAGAGAGTTTGGTGGCGCTTTGAGGAAGCTTATAATAGAATAGTATACAGTTTCATAAGAATGAATGATTTAGGTACTTTTCCTAAGCGATACCTAGGTGTGTCAAGTTTATTTTTATTTCTAGTATCAACACTGTGTACATCACTTATTTTACTAAACTCATCAATGTTCCTGTGAGCGTGCATTAGATTTTCATAAATGTAGTATTGGGAGCTGACTGTACCTAAGAATACCAATCTCTTTAAAACGCTCTCTGAGAGAGTCACATTATTTTCCACCACAATATTAAAAGACTTCCTCTAAAACTGTAAGGTTTGGCCCTATATACCACGCTTGGCAGACATATTGGTGCACAGTTAAAGTCTTGTTTACACTTTGAAAAATGCTGCTGCCTTTTAGGTGAAGCCCCTTGGTTGACTTTACAACATCCGTGGGCTGAAGAGGTAGATTTTTAAGTCACGAATACTATGGCAACGGTTTTGAGAGCACTTTTCAAAACGACTTCAATTGATGTTTCATGTAAGTAAGGGGTGATTTATTCACTTAGCGTTTTCACCCACTTTTGGACCTTGCTTTCATTCTGGCTTTGCATATAATGATAGCTAGCAACAAGAGAGAGCCTAGAACACTTAGGTTAACGACGACGCCCGCTCATCGTGACAGCAGGATACAAAATACAAATTCGACGGTTTATAGAGATGTCACCCCTAAACTCATCACTTGTCACAAACGTTTTGCTTTAGCATAGAAGCAAAATGAGAAGTTTCTAGTGTGTTTGTTTACATATCTATAGATATATAATATTTGGGTATATCATTCATTTAATTTATAAAAATCCAATCGTTAACAAATATGATATAAACAAAACGCAAGAGGTAAATGTTATAAAGTATCAATACAACTTTTTTATGTAGGTACCTAGGTACATATTTTTACGAAAAAATCGATCGTCAGATCTTGCCCTGAACCATACACAAACATCATCGAAAACTAGATCCAAATCGGTGAAGCCGTTTCAGAAATACACGTGCACAAACAAACAGACAAACATTCTAAAAACTGTATTTTCATGCTCAGCTGCCTGTATTTAGTAGCACTAATTTTACTTAAAAATATGAAATGTACCTACAGTACAGATATAGCTTTTCTACGATTTTATTATAAGTAGGTACCTATAGATAGAAAATATATTAAGTAGACAAAATAGGTAGGTACATACTTACTTTTTTATAAGTTAGGTAGGTCCCTAACTTATAAAAAAGTAAGTAGGTAGATAGGTACTAATGTAGATGAAATGAAAATGGAAAGCAAAAAACATTTTCATTTTGACGGTGAGATCCCTTCACGCAGAATTTTAAGACCTACCTACGAAGTTCCCATAACACTTACCTACCTAATAAGTAGGTACTAATATTGGTAAGTGACGGCCAGTAGGTAACTAAGTGGTAGGAATGCTATATTTTTTTTCAAAATGTAAGGCTCCGTAGGTACTGTCTCCGTAGATAAGGTTTACATACCTACATAATATGTTACATTTTTACAAAAATGGATTTAATCCACTCACGACGTGACCTTTTAACTATGTAGGTAATTTGCTTCACGATGATATTAGGCAATTTCAAAATCAAACTTAAGAACCGAGATTAGTAAGAGGTACCTACTAGTTATTTTATGATCCAAATCTATCAGTAGGTAGGTACCTACCTACCTACCAAGGCAACCTAAGTTTATCGATCCAAATATTTTGATTTACTACCTATCTTAATTATCTATGACATATGACCATGACATTTTATTTGTTTACCTTTTTGATAAACCCCTCATGGTAGTATTGTACTCTCTTTGCCCATTTATTCAATCAAAATAAAGTTATTAATGTATCCAAAGATAATACACTACTACGTAAGAAGAGGCAGGACTCCTTAGTAAAAAAAAAGATAGGCAAGCGTCAAAGCTAAAATTATCACTGGTCTTCAACACCTCTACCGTTTCAACGAGGTGCGGGTAAGAATCGAGCCAAAGGCTCTATTTCTGGCATCAACTTCAGCAGCGACGACAGTTGAGTAGCTTAGTTTTGCTTCGAAATCGAAAGACTAGCAGATAATGCTGTCCCTTCAGCGGCTTTACGTTGGACTTGGTGGCTTTCGTACATTGTTTGTTCGAGGTTTGGAGTATGTGCTTCGTAATAATTAAATAAATAAATATTACAGGACGTTAATTTCACACAGCGCCATCTAGCCCCAAACTAAGCATAGCTTGTAATATGGGAACTAGATTACGGATAGAATACTTAAATATTTTTTGTAAATACATACATACTATATGATACAACACCCAAACACAGAACAAACATCTATATTCATCACACAAATGTTTGCTCTGGGTGGGAATCGAACCCACAGCCTACAGCGCAGAAGGCAGAGTTACTACCAACTGAGCTATGAGGCTTGTTGTAATTGTAGTGTTAGTTGTAAGTCTGTGCTTTATTCAACTTGACATAAGTTGACATGATAGCGGAAGTGACGACTGTAAATTCTACCATCATAGTGGAATATATTAACCCATATATGCCCGAAACTATTTAGTGTCACCGATTTATTTAATTTTTGGGTATGTTATTAGTAATTACATGTTTTTGAATTTTTTCAGGTTTGATTTACTGAAAGTGTATTATTTTCAGTGGGTCGTTAACGACCCCATGGGCATATCAGGTCTCACTATGTCTTGGCATATGGTAAGAAAATTGTACAGAGACTTGCGTCACTGTTTAATTTTGGCAACCTTTTTTTTTACTCAAAGGCTGTTCGTGCCACAGGTTTTGAGAAAAAAAAAGATCTGCTTCTGTTCATTGCAAATAACAAACACTATAAATTTGACCGGACTTTTATTTCCAAAAAAATATTGTCTTTTTGAAGTTTCTAGTGTTGCGGTGAAGTCGAGTGATCATGAAGTTTAAGCCACCTGAAATGAAAAAAAGAAGTAGGTAGGTACATTAAATTAAAAGAAACATAATGTTAAATCATTTATTCAATAAAAAGTACAAATAATGTTAAATTAAAAAAAAAATGAAGTTTTAGCATTGCGCGTTGGTCTAGGATAATATTTACGTTAATAAGATAGCAAGACAGGAAAATATATTAAGCCATTTTCAAACTTCCAATCAATGGATATTTAAAAATGTTTGCTGTAATCACAACATCTTAGCATTTCATATTTTGGATGTACAGTCGTCTGTAACTAATGAACTACTTACCGATCTTCATGTTATTATTATATTAATAATACCTATACATATATATATATATATATATATATGGATATTTAGCCATAAAATAACCATTCTTAAGTCCTCCCTTATGAGAAAAGACGAAAGATAAAGAGGAGGTAAGTGGGTAACGATATCAGCCTTTAAAAGTCTGCCAACTGCCTGCCTAGCCTCATTCATCGTTTACTAAGTTGCGACTGCGACGTGAGACGCGACCCACTGATAGTGATAAATATTCAGTTCTATTCTATTCCTTAGTGATAGTGATAGCCAGTTAGCCGTGTTCATCGATTATCGCTCAGACTATTAATTGATTAGATAGGCATATTTGAAAGTCTAAAATGTTCAAGGTGAGTAAAGTATTCTTTCAAGTTTTAACCTTTGTAACTTTGCTCTGTAAAATTACTCTACTAACCTCCAAAACTTCTACAGGAGGTGGTAAGTACATGCATGGTAATTTTGTAGACAACCAGATATACGTACCTCCTTATTTACTTCGGTACCTACGTAATCGTAATCACCGTTACCGGAGTCCTGTAATTTATGTAGGTACCTACCCAACGTATGCTTTCAGTAGGTACTTACCTACAGTCGATGAACAACTAATTCTTTATTTTATGTACCTACCTAGGTACATAAAATAATAAGATTGATATGAAGAAATAATTCTCATGAAACAATACCAATTTTTATAAAAAAACATTTAAAGACTAGGTAAGACCTATGTAATATGTTCGTTAAAAGCATTCAAGGTTACTTTCAGGGGCACCTAAGAAATGCATTACACCTATAAAATCAATAGGCACCTAGTACCTAACATACTTTTCACTTATCCTTTAAAATCCATGTTTCCAGGGATTAGTTGGGTTAGTTACTGGAGGGGCATCAGGGCTGGGACGTGCAACTGCTGAGCAATTAGTGAAACAAGGAGGCCGAGTCATCATCTGTGACCTGCCAACATCCCAAGGACATGAGAGTGCGAAGAAACTTGGTGAGAATGCTGCATTTGTACCAGTTGATGTAAGTGACATAATCCAGTTGAATTGCTGCAAGAGTTCTCGTACTGTACCAGCTGCAATTAAAGTTAAGATGTATGACCAAAATCAAGCATTAAGTTATCCAATCCAATGAATTGTTGCATAGGTAATATAATTGGTTGATTGTCAGCATCTATTTAGTAGCCAGCTTGGTGGTGGCATAACAATGGTAAAATATTGTGGTAGTCAAATAGTTCAATTGCTTGAGAATGAGTTTGCTGTATGCAAATCATTTGGACCTATTTACTCATTAGGAATACAGATACAAAATTTGAATTGTTAACTTCAGTTCTTTATGTACTCTATCTACTAATCATTGTGAAAAGTAAACCAATTGAAGTATGAAAGATAAAGTAAATAAATAATTTTAAAGATAATTTACAGTTAATCCTAATTTAATTTATATGTCATTAAAATATTATCAATTTCAAATAAGCATTAAAGATGTCATTATTAATAAATAAATAAATATGACAGGACATTAATTTCACACATCGCCATCTAGCCCCAAACTAAGCATAGCTTGTAATATGGGAACTAGATTACGGACAGAATACTTAAATACTTTTTATTTGTAAATACATACTTATCATACAATACAACACCCAAACACAGAACAAACATCTATATTCATCACACAAATGTTTGTCCTGGGTGGGAATCGAACCCGCAGCCTACAGCGCAGAAGGCAGAGCTACTACCAACTGAGCTATGAGGCTTGTTGTATTAATCATTATACAAAACAAATTAAAATATATTATTTAAGAATTCATCAATTGTATAGTAGCACTTTTCTGTTAGGATTTTTTAAAATTTAGCTTTAAATAAATGGGTGCCTAGTTCCTTGTATACCTTTGGTATTTTATTGAAAATTTCATACAGTGAAGATTGCTTTCAATTGACAGGACTTGTCATATTTTTATCAACCTGTTGTTTCTCACTTCTGGGCAAAGGCCTCTCCCAAGACCTTGTCATCACTGCAATACTGTAGTGTCAAGTAAGCTAAGTATGAAATAATTTTATTTCAGGTGACGTCAGAGCAAGATGTGAAGAAGGCTCTTCAAACAACACTTGATAAGTTCGGACGTCTGGATGTGGCAGTGAACTGTGCTGGTGTGGCGTCAGCATCCAGGGTTTACAACTTTAAAAAGGACCAGCCATTTGACTTGAAGGTCTTCCAAAAAACTATTGAGGTTGGTCATAAACAAATAATTATCACCAGACATATTATGCAAAGCCATCAAGACCAAACAAAGCATGTAAAATGGAAGTAGAATATGGAATATTCATAATTATATACTTTTCATTGTACTAAAAATACAATATAGTACTAAAGATACAATATAACACCCAAACACAGTATGGGGTGGGAATTGAACCCACAACCCACAGTGAAGAAAGTAAAGGTGTGAGGCCAGTTTATTTAAATTGTTTTTGAACCAGAAGAATAATCATTGATAAATTTGGCTGCATTTGAACCTTTAACCACCCAAAACGCGAAAGAGAACTAAAGTTATAGTTGTGAACTAGTTCAGTTCTTCAGAATTTAGATAAGGTCACGATTCTGTTGGCTCTTAACTAATAAATCTAATCTTAGGTTTAGGATTGTAACCAGGTGAGATGAAAGCCAAGCCAACCCGTCATACAAAAAAAAAAGGATTCATAAAACCTATTTGATAAATATAGGTATTGAACTAAATTTAGGAAGTTTGGATGAACATTCATTTGTAAGATCTGTTTATAAATTTTTTGACAGTTTTGCTTGTTTATTTCTTGAAGAAGTTGAAGAGTATAATTTATCGGCTTTTGCTGGGATTACAGAGTATTTTGTAGTGTGAAGTGTGCTGTGAATGTGTCTGTTAAGCTGCAATAAGGACACAAAAGAGGTAAGTTGTGATATTTTACTATTCCTCCAAATTAATTTTCCGAGTGTATATTTTCTTTACTGCGTATTTACCTTAGAATTATCTTTATCGATGCTCAATCAATGTGAAAAAATTCAGCATATAGTTGGAAGTGGTTACAGCGCGTCACCCTCACTCATCATTATTACATAAGAACCAACCGCTTAATGATTGCTTACTTGGGAGGCAGGATTTCTGAATTCCGTGAGGACAATTTACTATTTTAAAGAATAGAAATAATATTATGAGTTGATCTTTATTTTTTATTTAAGACGATCTTCTAATTTAAAGTCTGTAGAATTGTCTCTCTATTGGTGTGCCATTTTCGAATATTGTAAGTATTTAGGTATTATATCTGTAATCCAGTTTCCATATCACAAGCTATGACATGTTAGGAGCTAGGTCGGTGCTGTGTAATATGTCCAGTAGTATTTTTTATTTATATATGTCACCGTGAGACTGTAAACACCGTCCGTTTGTAATTTGCCTCAGTTTACGTCAGATTGTAATATGCCTCGTCATATTGCAAACGGTCGGCAAATTGGCAACAGTAACTAACATTTACAATTTTACGCATTATTTCTAGCTTCTCTAGTTCTGCCGCTTGCTTTAGCATAGACACAGACTTACCTCACTCTCTCCTCAAGAGGGTGAGGTGAGCAAATAGCCTTACAGGAATGCACAATAGAATCCTGTAACGCAAGCCTAGTGGTTATCTTTCACGCGGTGCCCCCCGTTCTCGATCTAGTTCCATCAGAAATAGAGTCAGCTGAAAACACAAGACGACTTCTGTTGGGACGGAGAGGTCATGTCCCGACTTGTTCATCATCGATCACCATTTTTGCTGACCGTTTACAATATGCCGAGGCATATTACAAACGGACGGTGCTTATAATCTAACGCTGACATATATAATAAAATCTACAGTAAAGTGAGCATAGCATGTTTTAAGACCAGAATCAGGAGTTTCAATGCCATACCATTTAAAAAAGTTAATTTTAGTTTGATTATTATTATTTTTTCAGGGAATCCCTTTGCCTAAGCCATATAGACCTCGAGACAAGATGGCCCCACTCCACAGAGTCCACCTCGTCGCCGCAGTAACTGCCTAACTAAGCGACACGCATATGGAGCAGAGGGCAGCCCTCTCTGCGGAGGGTACATAACTGAAGAAGAATTAGCTGCCCATGTCGTCCTGGTATGCGTGGCAGTCACAACAACGCAGGGAAATTCGAAAACCCGTGGTCACTCCATGAAGCCTGCGAAGACTCCAGAAGCATACTGCGCTTCTGGTTGGAGTTATGCTAGCTATAGTAACCGGACAATCCTTGGATTCCACTATCCATATCACTATTAATACTGATAGCTAATTGATTCAGGCGTTATTTTGCGGAGATCCATATTCCGCACCATATTCAGTCCACAGAGGGCTAGTCAGTTAGCAGCAAGACTATATTTCCTGAGGATGCCTCGTGTAGAGTCGAAACACGTGTCGATTTGATTTTTTCAGAGAGATTTGGCGGATTTATTACTAAATTTTTATTCTGTTTTCAGATTTTATTTTGAAATATTAATACTGGTAAAGAATGGGATTCCTTGCCTTCGTCTATTTTTCCGCACGAGGACAATCTTGGCGTTTTCAAGTCCAGAGTGAATAGGTCCTTTTAGGCAAGCGTGCTCCATCTTAGGCCACATCTTTACTTGTAAGCTGTTGTGTAAATGTAAGCTGGTGGTTAAACGCTTGACTATTATCAATAAAAAAAAACATAGTATTTCATGAAAATCCTTTGAAATTTATCAGCCATGAAGTATTAGATGAGACGAAATGTCCAAATGTATTTATTATTAATTGCTGAATTAAATATAAAAGGTATGTTGAAGATTGACATCTTTGCGTCTTCGGCTTGACCTTTAAGCTTCATGATTGCCGACATCAACAATGGCCGCAGAAGGTAGCCTTTGTCACCTTAAATAAAACAATGTGTCTATTTCAATAGCGTGTATGTACCTACTTGTTTGAGCTAGAAGCTACTTCAAACTGTAGAGTAAGCAACATGTTATGATATGAGTTTTATGAAGTTTTAAGATAGTATTATTAGTGTTACTAAGTGTCTATTTGAAAAATAATTGTATGAATAGTTTATAAACAATAAAAAAATTGTATCCGTATAAATTGAGTATTATTTTCTGTGTGAAACTTGCCTAGAAGCAATTGGTCACGCTTCCCCCATAACGGCTATATCTCTGTTTGATTTGCTTTTAATGTAAGCATTATATATTTTAAACTTCGGTATTTCAAAGATATATATAAAAAATACATATATTATGATTTGTAATCGTTTCACTTGCAGATAATCCCATTCTCGTGCGAATATCGGGATAAAAAGTATGCTATGTCCAGATTATTACATTCCAAATTTGGTGCCCGAACAAAACGTACTCATACACAATTTAACAATATTTGATTTCAATTGAACTTACTGGATGAAATATTACTTTTTTTCAACATTCACAAAGTTGAAATAAATGGAAAAAATAATCCAATTAGTTGAACTTAGAGGCTTTCGAAGACGATTTTTCGTTATGATAATGGCGATAAAATAAGACGTGATAAGCCTCTTCAGATTCAGCGCGTTTGTGGTTTGTTTGTTAAAAACAAGGGGATTATTTATATATGTGTTTGGACGGGGCTTTCAGTCTGTTTCTCTCAAGCTCGCTTTGAAATCGGAGTTACGCTATGTTTGATAGATGTCATTTGGATTTGCGTAAATTTTCAGGTGAATCTGATCGGTACTTTCAACGTGATCCGCCTGTGTGCTGGTCTGATCGGCAAGAATGCACCGGACGCGGACGGTCAGCGCGGCGTCGTGGTCAACACCGCCAGCGTCGCCGCCTTCGACGGACAGGTGGGGGCTACCTGAGTCCGCTCTATTCCACTCTAATCCATTTACTCCTATCCTATACTCGCATTCGGTCACCCTCTCTGGTGTTGTGGTTCGCATATCGATGTCAGATCCAGAGTTCCTGGGTTCGATCCCCAGGGGGGGTACAATATTGTGCTTGGTTTGGTTGGTGGTAGGACTTTGTTTAATTCGTGGATAGCTACCACGATCTCATATATTCTGTCGCCTTAACAATTCTAAAATATGTTGTGTTCCTGCATTTAGAGGCTATAAGATTAGAAGCCAGTTCCTCAGTTTGTTGAGGATTCCGGGTGATGTGCGCCTTCACCTTCAGCCTTATCTCAAATTGTAACCAGGTGAGATGAAGGTTAATCGCTTCCGTAGTGCAATATATAAAAAACCTTGGACAGAACCGACAGTAACTCTGCTCGCGCGTCAAAATAAGTAAGGGAAGAAAATAAGAAAGAAGCATTGAATTTTTGGCGCTGTCGGTTACGCCCTAGGTTGACCTAATGCGAGTCTAGAACAAATCCATCGGTGGATCTGTTTCTACTTTTGTTCCACTCAAAAGTCCTATTTTTATACAACTTAAAAACGCGGATGTGTCGTGCATCGTCCAATCAAATTGACAATTAATCTATCTGATAAAAGGAGGTAAAAACAAAAGTAAAACTGCACTTCTAACTCAACTTAAAAAAATATGTAGGTAGGTACTCAAAAATCTAAAAATACTTGTGCATGATACATGGTCAGCCAAATCAAAATACTCATATGATTATGATTTTGTATCTCGAAAACGAGAAATACTCTGAGGCGTGGCCACAATATATAAATGTAATTGATGTTTGTACCCATGAACACTAATATTTTGGATTTTTGTAACATCATCATCATCAAAATCTTTACCCATAAAGTATTACTGCAGAACATAAGCCACGCGTAGCAAGCGAGTCTGTTATTGTAGTATTGGTATCTCTATTACAACCGTGCAGGGTAGTTTTTTTATATGTGTTAGCTCTTTAGACTTGCACAGACAAGGATAAGGTCTACGAGTGAACTTACACAGATAACCTTAGGTAGGTTATCTGGGTAACTCTCAGTACTTGAGTGTAGGTATTCTGTCACTTATCTCTTTCTCAACGAGTGTTGACTGGGGGATTTGTACGTAATCAACACGCTAGACAGGCGAGTTAATGATTACAGTATTTATATCAGCACTAAAGTGTATGCTGCTACCCATTTCGATAATTTCTCATTTAGATAATTTGGAAGACGTCAAGCTTAATTTGCGGGGGCCGAGGTAGCCAAACAAATGCCCAAACGTCTGGGATAAGCTTAATACGTGAAAAGGAAACGTCGATCACGTTAAACATATTGGAGTAAGATTTTGCATAGTCAAGTTTATATGGTGAAAGTTATATGTTCTTTTATTATAGATACTTTAGTACAGTCGAATTTAGTGTATTGAATGATATATAGTATGTAATGATGTATATATAACGTGTATCGTTTCTGGTTTGCAGATTGGCCAGGCTGCATACTCCGCGTCAAAAGCTGGAGTCGTGGGCATGACCCTGCCTATCGCTCGCGACCTGGCGAAGCAGGGTATCCGGGTTGTCACCATCGCCCCAGGTTTGATAATCACCTTTCATTCTATTGCGTACTTACAAATAAAAAAAATATATACAAAATTATTTATTAGGAACACATTTAGGTATACATATTTACAACGGGGACGTTGAGTAACTGCAAAGTTAGAAACTTTACAGGACATAACGGGACATTAATTTCACACAGCGCCATCTAGTCCCAAACTAAGTATAGCTTGTAATATGGGAACTAGATTACCGATAGAATACATAAATAAGTATTTTTATTGTAAATACATACTTATCATACAATACAACACCCAAACACAGAACAAACATCTATATTCATCACATAAATGTTTGTCCTGGGTGGGAATCGAACCCACAGCCTACAGCGCAGACGGCAGAGCTACTACCAACTGAGCTGTGAGGCTTGTTAAACTGTAGCAGTGTCAGCGCCCTCCTCCGAACAAAACAGTGCAGGTTCCATCCACTTACTAAGTACTAAGTTCGGGGCTAGATAGCGCTGTGCTTCAATTATGCTCTGTGGATCCACCAATGTCAACAGTTTTAAGTCCAGCTCCGGGTTCAAGGAGGCGGGCTGGATAGAGTGTGTTAAGAGTAGTAGAGCCCGTTATGAAAGGGCTCGTCCGGGAAAGTACTACCACCATACCTATTTCAGCCGCGAAGCAGCTTTGCTGTGTTGCGGTTTGTTGCCGGTGAAATTACGGGCACGTGAGGCTTAACACCTTTGTGCCTCAAGTTGACGGGCGCAATGCAGTGCCGTGTAAGGCTATGTTCTTTTTGGATGTGATTTACGCAGTAAGGCATTGTTATAGGTAAGACACTTTACATCAGGTGATCTACTTGCTTGTCCTGTCTCCCAGTTGAATAAAATAACTACAT
The DNA here is from genome assembly GCA_951394065.1 of Venusia cambrica. Lineage (NCBI taxonomy): Eukaryota > Metazoa > Arthropoda > Insecta > Lepidoptera > Geometridae > Venusia > Venusia cambrica. The sequence goes on from OX596034.1 coordinate 14,009,087, forward strand.
GGGTGCTACACGCTATATCGGGACTCTCAAAATAAGAATTTAAGGCCTTACAATATTTGGACAATTCTATGTGTAACAAGCCTCATAGCTCAAGTTAGTAGTAACTCTGCCTTCTGCGCTGTAGATTGTGCGTTCGGTTCCCACTCAGGACAAACATTTGTGTGATGTATATAGATGTTTGTTCTACAAACATTTGTGTGATGTATATAGATGTTTGTTCTGTGTTTGTGAGTTGCATCGCCTTCGGCCACTTTCGAAACCAAGGTTTGAAACTAGTTTATGAAACAGAATTCTTCTTTTTAGGAAACCTGGTTTCAATCGAAGAAAAAATATTCAGTTTTATAAACTGGTTTCAAATACAGATTATAAATCTTTTGAAACTCGTTCAACACGTATACAAACTACTTGATCAGAAACATTTTCCTTTGTCCAGGACAATGAGGCCAGCTGATTTCTCTTCGGTTAGACACCCTCTGCATAGCGGGCTATCCGTTGCTCCAATGGTGAAAAAGTGTTTATTTAGTAGGCAGTGGCCCGTTAGTGCTATATACTATGATTCGGGGATCTTGTCTCCTAAGGCTTAAAAGTCCTCGTGTTAGTCTTGGTGAATTGGTAGCGCTGCTCTGGCCTGTCGACATTCGGTAGAGTTGGTCCGGCGTTCGGTGTGTAGGTCCCGGGTGTGAATCCTTATCCATTTGCGGGTCTGTGAGAGATTGGCAGGGGGGGGGGGGCTGACCCTCTCCTGGCCAGTTCATCAGCGGCGTCGTTCCCCAGAACTAGGCATGTCTGTCAAGTTCAAACGCAAGCGAGCTGATGAACCAGAAGCTACAAAAAACAATGTGTTTTCAGGTTTGTTCCGCACGCCAATGATGGAAATGCTACCAGAGCCAGCAATAAAGAGTCTGGAAGCGACCGTGCCTTTCCCCCCTCGACTCGGCGACCCTCGGGAGTTCGCGCTCCTTGTGCAGAGCATCATCCAGAACAAAATGCTCAACGGAGAGACCATTCGCCTGGACGGCTCGCTACGAATGCAGCCTTGAGTAAGTCACTCCATTCCACTCCGCTCGTAGAATTGATCATTTTATATTTTATAATTGTTGACATTTAATAAACGTTTTTATGAAATGGTATTGTAGTTTGCCTAGTGATCCCTGTCTAGTCTAACCGTAAGGAAATATAATTAGTATTCAATTAGGTAATCAATACTATTACATATATATAGTATAATACTTATTTATTAGTATTGTTAGACCTAACCATGTTATCGATACCATGTGTGATTTAATATTGATAGTATTGACACATATAATTTGACTCCACTATCGATAATATCGATACTACCGATAGTATTTTATAAAAGCTATCGATCCTATCGAAATATATGCGATTAATATAACGTGTTTTTGTGTATTTAAATAGCACACGTCAAATAGATATTAAATATACTAGAGTTAGAGTAGTTTAAGAAGCTTTTTATGAAATTGAGTGTCAATATGTAGTTAAAAAGGATGCCATCATGGTGGAACCAGGGAACTAAAAACCCTCTCAAGGCGAAACCTACTTACACTTGATCGTTTCATTTTTCTCTGAGTAAAGTAAGCGCACCTGTACCTACTACAATAAATCTAGAATACTATAAAATTAAGAAGGCTAACACAATCTATGGTAAGGTCGCTTTTCTGTTACCATTTAAACTTGGTCGGTTTATCCATTGCACGGACCACTTTATGTATTTTTAATTTATCTCCTTAATTTCAGAGTGTATTGAGCTAAAATTTTACAGGCAGGTACTTGAACGTTTAAGAGATCCAGCAACAGGCCAAATGATCTCCCAGGGGAAACTTGAATATATATAACCATAGTCTGCACAAATTTTATTTTAGCATACACATTTACCTCGGGTCGTACTCTCACTGATGACGTCTTTTTTTTCATGCAAGTCCATTTTGAAAAAAATATTTCACGCGATCTTCCAGCTGCAACTGTTTTTTTTCAAAGATCTCAAAAACGGCTGTATGCACAAATTTAAAAGTACCATACACATTTACACGGCTTCACTAACTAATTATTTAGCCCAGCAAACTCGTGAAATTCGACATTATTCCGCTGGAAGAACGCACACGTTACCGGGGCGTTTTTTTTTAACTAATAAAGGCAAAAGTTTTTTTTTACGACGGGCATGTTCATCTTCATCTGGTATCAAGTGAGATAAGACCGAAGGTGGAGGAGCACTTCACCCGGAATCCTCAACAAACTGAGTAACTGGCTTACTTTACCTCTAAACGCCGGAACCCCTTTTTTATATGAATTGTTGTTATGGCGACAGCATTAGGTAAGAAGTATGAATCGTACCACCAACCAAACCAAGCACAATATTGCTTCCCCTGGGGATCGAACCCGTAAACCTCTGGATCTGAAATCGGTGGGTTGAACCACTAGACCAGAGGCGGTTAAGATCGGAGTCTTGTGCTGTAGGTCCGCCTTAAATATAATAAATAACACGTGCTTCGTATTACGAAATAAACGACAAATTACGTATGGGAAAGCGGTGATACTTATTTCGCCTTGTGGGCGTTGTTACAATAGCAGTCCCACTGGGCCTTGCATACCACAGGTTTCATAATATTATCACTGTGTTCTACTATTGTGTATCATCGTCTATTTCACACGTTATTTGATCCTTGGGAATACGAGTAAATAACTATGAAATAAAGACACAATAAGGTAAACGAAAATATCATTTATTTCTACAATATCGGAGCGGCACGGCGCGCGCCGGCCGCCACCGGGTGCTTCTCACAATATTCATTAATCAGTTGGTGATTACCAAGGAAATAAATACAACGACGTTGCACAGAACATAAACACCGTGAAACATTGTATCCATGTCGCCATCTGAATATAGATCATGGTGTACAGATTAAAACGTGTCACGCCTCTTAACAATAGCCGACATCGAAATTAAGTTTAAAGATTTAGCGACAACAATAACGTTACAATAATAAAGACATGTGAGGTACTGATTCTGTCTGCGGGTCGGGCTCCGCTGAACGATACCACCGGCAGAACTGCACGCAGTGAACTAATTGTATAAAATAACAGGTACTAGTACTACCATATAGTGATGTCGAAGTATGTGATGTGAGTAGGTGCTGTATATGATCGCACAAGCAAAGTGTGCGGCCCGGAGCCCGGAGGCCGGAGCCCGAGGCCGGAGGAGGCCGCCTCACCTCATCGCTGTCACTCCTCACGCACAGATACACATCGATAGCCTTGTCTTACTCTATCGTATCACCTAACAAATATCAACTCGCACGCAACATCGCGTCGGTATCTGCCTTCTTCTCGCTTCAGATATAACTATAACCATGAAAACCAAGTATGCCTCGCCCTATCTACATATATGTACAATGGATTATAATAAAACTAACACGGCTCGCGAAATAAAGTAACATCCAAATAATGAATAGCTTAGAAATGTAAGGTTTACTTACAACTAGTATGAACTGTCAGGCAGAGGCCTTTCGATTCGCACACCTTTCAAATTATAATATAATATACACAGACGACATCGATTGAGATTAAACCTAGCTTACGTTATTGAACAACAGTGGTTAACTGAAGGTGGCGTAACGCTGGGACAACGCGCGCCGCTTGGCGTGTTTTACGTTATTTTGGAATGTGTGCGGCGCGCGTCCTTATGGCCTCTAGCGGACAGGACGAGGGCAGCAAGTCCCGCGAATCTGAGCGAATGAACATCGTCCGCACGGCGCGACGAGCGAGACCCGCCTATCTACGCACACGTTCAAACTACCTCTTACAATCACTTACTACCTAATTGAACTCAAAATGTACATTTACATAGAACACTCATGTGTATCTTAAATTTAAAATACTTATCATTTTAATTTATAAATATCGATAGTTAAACTAACAGCGTCTGCCGTATGTTACACTTAATACATTAAAACTTAACCTTAGACGTATATAGTAGGGTTTTAGGTCTTCTATGAATAGATTAATCAAATATGTACTTATACGTAGTGAAATTGATAGTTAGTTATCGTTAAATTCAAGATGACAAAAGTTATACAAGATAAATCACTGTGATAATATTGAACACTGGCATCTTACAGACCGTTTTATTGTCCGACTTAAGTTTCGGGGGAGGAAAGCCATAATGCACTCTGATTCGATTTAAGAGGATTCACAAACACTGTAGCGAGAACTAAACGGAGCTCTTATAAAGGGGACTGGCGTCGAATCGTGTCAATATCTACTTTCATTCATACAATACATATCACACGCGTTGTCGTAAAATTAAGTACAATACATTATTGTCTGTAACACAACATTAATACGAAATGTAAATGGATGATCGATTCGATTATTAAATAAAAGGAAGACAAAGAAACGATGCAATTATTACACAATAATCGAAAGTTCACATTTCTGTAGTAAGTCGATTAGATATTACTTGATCCCTATTATTTCGTGGTTCTCGCAGAATATACGTATAAAAATAATACTGTATTTTCAACAAACGTGGTCTGGTACAAAATAGGTACTATTTATATCAAATGGTAACGGTTCGGTAAAAAAAAAAATCACTAAACAAAAGGAATCTACATTGAGGTATGAACGGCTTAGAAGGGTTATTCGAGGGCGGTCTCTTGAGTGAAAGCATCGTTCGAAATATTGCACCGCACGTTATCCACATCTCATATCTGTCTATTGTACAATGACTCGTACCGTACAGCCCTATCCGTACCTAACTATGTATCATCACAGATCAGCTTTGCTTACGAAAGAAAGCGCACGAGAACCCATAAAACTATACAAGGGACATTGTACAGAATACACAGCACACTACTTCCCCGAGTTAACCCTTTATTCCACCATCTATTCGAGTAATCCCACAGCGTAATGATCGGATTAATTACATTTATGTATATGAAAATGCACATGATTACCCACAAACGTCTATTTGATACAGCAATTGAATGCGGCAAACATCAAACAAGTTAACCGTGTGCGAACGGATATCTACATATGAATAAGTATACAAGATTTATTACATATAAAAATTGAACCACAACATTGTTTCCAGGAACTTTATATATGTTTAATATTAATTCATGAAAGCATCGTTCTTATGTTCAAACAACGTGTCATTTCACCCGCGAAAATGGAAGAATGTCTTGTATTGTCTGTACAGGAACTCTGTGCGAGCAGCGGACTGACATCGAATCTACTGGCAATTTGAACCTACTTATATCACGTCTGCAGCCTGTCAATTATTAAACGACAATTTATAAAAAAAAAAACCGAATGTAGCATACTGTAATGCAATGATAACAAAATGACTGTGTTTACTGGACGGTATAATAAACACGGTGCAAAAACATAGCTTAGGAAACTAAATAAAATTGGAAACGCTTCAACTTACCGCTATAGCGTTAATATATATCGTTGATACAGCTTACCAAAATATGCGCACTTGGTGCAATGTGTCATCATATAAAAATTAAACATTCAATTTCAATTCAACATAAAACTCACAATCACATTATTTAAATTGATCATATACCTAAGTGTACTTCAAATTATAGTCGATCACTCGCGGTAAAGCAATCGAGGCAAAGCTAAGTTTGACGTGGCTCAAAACAGGTCATAAATATATATTTTTTATTTTTTTTACCAGATTTGATCCATGTAAATTGACGCTTATCAAAAACCAAAACGTTTTCAAATTATATTTGTAACGCTAAAATATTTAGGGCCTATAAAATATATAATTTAATGATTTCAAAATAATTAATTTCAATATATAACCATGATTACTACTTCAAAAGTAGATAATTACTTTCAATTGATTCATATAGATTACTATGTTTATTTCTTTTTTTTAGAAAAATATGAAACAATATGCTTTCAGTTAACATATCATATATGTTAATAAAGTCAAATATGTTTTATATAAAAATACATCGTCTTCGGCTTTTTGCCAGTAGACGCTAGTACTCATACTTATCTCCGTCTCTTTCTAGTACACATTCCCGTCTCTTTAAAAATCTGGGATTTTTAAGGCTTCTTCCACGTATTTCCAGAAAATATTTTACATAATTACACTTTTAAGTAGATTAAATCATTGTATATAATGTGCTAATAACTTTATTTACAATTACAAATACTTTTACTTTGTACTGGTATGGCCGATAAAATTACCTCAATATTTGTTTGAAACACTCAGTTTATATACCCCCTGGAATATTACAGCGTAGTAGAATAATCTATCTGAATAACATTAAATGGATACTTATGACATTACAATATTTATAATTTAACATTCAAATATTAACTCGCAATAAATGTTTGAAACTTGAATGACGAAAGCCAATAAACTAGTTAATAAATGTATACAGTTAGATAACACCAGCTCATCGAGAGACAAAGCGTGGCCCTGTAACTGTATAGTAAGTACCTCGCTACTGCCAGGTACGACACGATACACATATCGATTCACTGTTCATTCTTCTACATAGACAATCATCATCACGACTAACATTAAAAACCGTTTTCACCAAATTTCTTCGTTTACAATCACAGACGCTTCTTAAAATATGTAATATTATTTATTCTGCTTACAGACCGGAGCTAATGAAAACTTACTTTAAAATATTACAATGTACTTAAGCTCTTGACGTAAAACGATATAGACTGCAAAATAAGTTAACTGTAGCTACACAAATGTGGTGTATAATTATGTATGTTACGATTTAAGGTAGATAAATAGCAGTTTATCTGTATACGGACTAGGCTCGCGGCACCGACGGCGCCGGCGCTCCGCGCAATAACTTAACAAATCACACACCGAGCTATCAACTAAAGCTAAATAAGTAATATTTTGTGTAAAACTTATAGTTCGATCTTAAACGTGGTGTCTGGTCAGGTCAACGCCTTCTTCGGGATCCTGCACTAGGATTCAAGATCTGAAAAACAACATGTAACGTATAAATATAACGACATTACATATCGAGGTGAAAAACACAGAAATTATGATATGATGATATCTCGACAGAAATGTGGGATTGTCGATGTGAAATTTTAATGCGACTGATCTGCTGGGGCTTAGTTTTTCGCAATACCCACCCAGTTTGGTTGAGATGCGGTATATACCAGCGTAGCAGACATAATGATTGATGGAACTTTCCAGCTCTTTCAATAGCAGTCAAGTCAAGTCAGTCAGTTTTTCATTCACGTACGGTGTACACTGTCAGTTACACTAATGTGCAATGAATCACCTTATTGTTATTGCAACTATATTACTGATATTCTAATATAAGAATAAGTATAAATACAGCTTGGCGATGATTTCTAGAGGGCCATTTAGGCTAACTCTAAAAAAACTGTGAAAAACTGTGAGAGTAATGTAATAGTACGAATGAGACTTATGTTGTTGGAACACCTAGAAAATGTACATTCAAAAGTTATTTTAAACAATTAGATGGGATTACTTTCAGATTTATAACATTCAAGTTATTTTAAATAATTAGATGGGATTACTTTCAGATCTATAACATTCAAAAGTTATTTTAAACAATTAGATGGGATTACTTTCGGATCTATAACATTCAAAAGTTATTTTAAACAATTTGATGGGATTACTTTCAGATCTATAGGTGGATCAGATCAAATAGCAAAAAAAAACCTCTTCTTTTAATGTTTTATTTTAAGTCTTGCCCTTTTTCTATAGTTCTAAGTGGCCCAAAAACACTAAGTCATTATACTGGACGAAAGTATCAGAAGAGTTTTTTTATTGTGATTAAATACCGGTGAGTGATTTAGAAGTGTTATACATGTCAGAATGCAATATAATATCTTAAGATTGTGTTTGTAAATTTGATTATATTTGTTAATATTAGCGTAACACGTTTTTAACTACTAAATACTAATATTCGAAAAAATAAGTATAACGTTGTATAATAAATACTTTTGCACATATTCTCTATGAGCAAATGAAACAACCTAATAAGCAACAATTAAGATTTAAAAATATTATATAGGATAAAGCGCTACAAAGTCAAATAGGAATCGTTACCCGAAATCGTTGAATTGGAATTTGATTCAAAAATAAATGTATTTTTCTGAATTCTGCAGTATTTTGTATTTTTGCATATTAACACCAAATAGTATCAGCAACCAAGTATTATCATAGTTCAATATTTTTCATGTAAATTCGCTTACTATATGGTTGACTTTGGCAACAAGTCAGAAATAACACCTTAAGAAATAATAACTCGATAGAAAGTATTTTCTATAAAGATTTTCGTTAAGATAATCAAACGTTCCTTCATCTATCTTCTATAATTGAAGAGAAAACCCCCCTTTTTAAGCAAATTGTGCGCTCGGACGAGTGATATTTAGCATGAAGAGTTTATATGGAGGAGTGCAGAGAATTAATTTCTTAATATTTTACGATACAATCGATCATTTGGCGACCTCTGTTATGTAATGGCCTTGCCCTGCCGGTATTTCATAACATTTAAGTACCTATACCACATTTTTAGCAATTGTCTTGATAGCATGTTCATTCTTAATATGGAGGTACATGTGAACGAAATATGTTTTTAATAAACAGTGTTGATAACCGCAGTGACTAACGTATTTATGTTCAGAAATCTGTGTAACACGAATCGGTATATAATATCCTGATAGTTGTTAGAATAGGTGCTGTATAGTAAGTAGGTCCCTTTACTGTTGAGTGCGAGATAGGCGTGCATGTTTTATTTCAGTCATTGCTTACTCTATACTGGCGAATGGGGCTCAATGGTGTCGCTTGGCAGGAATCCGCATCTGACACAAAGAGCATTCTCTTAGATACCATGACGGCGAAGATATTTTATATATTATCACTTATTGCACTATTCTCGTAATAATAAATGTACAAAACATATCTATGAAGGTTTAATTACAGTGAGGTTAATGGCGTGCGGTTTTGTAATAGTCATGCCTATAATCGCTTTAGGTGAAACAGGTCAATCTCCGAGCTATAGAGCGTTTAGAGGTAGTCCTCAGGCTGTTGAGGACCCCGTGTGAAGGCCGATTCCTTCGGTCTGATCATAACTTGAAACTAGGGGATATGAAAGCCGAGCGCTTTCCGGGCGTACAATAAAAAAACATGCCTGCAATGCTGGCCTGAAACCCCAATCAAAATGAAGCGAAGTTAAGTACTCTAGATTCTCTACACTTTTTACGGTTTCGTACCCAAAAGGGTTCGCTAACGGGACAAAATGACTGAGACTTCTTTGTCCGTCCGTCTGCCTGTCCGACCTTTAAAAGGCTGAACTTGAAAATGTATCTTGCGAACAATACAAGGTAGTCATGTTTTTATATGCTTATGAATAATAAAATAACAGTGAATTGCCATTTAGAATATGTATCTCCATAGTCTAGAAGATGTTACATTCGGTTCGTGGTTCGCTTGGGACTAAGCTTAGTAACGAAAAAACAAATTGTACCCTATGAACAAAGAGCCCAATTTCACGTTTGAACATAATTAATACGACCCACGGCAGCCACGATTACATTCAGTCATTTATGGTGGATAAGGTACCTGCTTAAATAAACCTAAAATATTGTATGATGTATCCAATTCACTACCTAACTACAGACGCGATACATTTCGAATGTTGTAAGTTAAAGCGCCTGAATTAAATTCATAGCACATATCAATAATTGCTATTCTGTCCGATCGCACTCTAGGACCATAACCGTGCCGTGTCCTGATGGATTTATTCGGCCTTTATTAATGATGATGATGCTGTCCATCTTATGCTTTATACAATGTTTTTTTTTTTTGCAGTTGTACAGTTTTTTTTCATAAATCAATGTGCTTGCTTTTTTGCCGAAGTCTGGTCAGGAAACGGTACACCCAATATGCATATTAGACTTGCACTGGCCGTTTAATATTAATAATGATATTAGAGCACACCAATCTCATTTATTTTAATACTATTAGGAGACGGGACAAGCAAGTAGCGCACCTGGTGTTAAATGCATCTCTTGCCTATGACAAAGCCTTACTGCATAGATCACATCCACAAAGAACATAGCCTACACGTCACTGCATTGCGCCCGTCAACTTGAGGCATAAAGGTGTTAAGCCACACGTACCCGTAATTTCACCGGCAACCATACCCTTCAAACCGAAACAGAGCAATGCTGCTCGGCGGCTGAAATAAGTATGGTGGTAGTAATTCTCCGGACGAGCGTTTTCACTAGGGGCTTCTACTACTCTCATAAAACATATTCGATTGTCCCATAAATATTTTTTCTGCACGGCAAAAAAAATCTCGTTAGACCAACCACCACAGCCACAGATACAGCACGTGTTTCAAACAATAATAATTATGTTAATCCCCTATGTATAAAAAAAGAAACTACTGTGGTACTTTCGCGTTTCAAAGCGCCTTTTTTTTCCATGTAAGTATATTAAATTGTGTACTTAAAAAATGTGAGCGTTTAAAGTAGAGTAGGCGTGTAGGCATGATGTAGGTACATTTTTATAATAAGAAAACTAGTTTGAGACATTCCGAAAAAAAGCTTGGTAATGACTACTATTACAACCTTCGTAAGAGTTAAACAACGATGGGCAGCTTAACAAAGTGGTTTTGTATATTTACGTTTTCTAGCAAGTTAAATATTGAAATGAAGCGGCATTAAACAGTTGCCATCGGATTATATTTGGTAAAACGAGACTTGCAACCACCTAAAGTTAAAATACCCATTCCACCGAGTATCTGGCAACTCATATAAATAAGTAGAGATGCGATTAGTGAATCGTGCGCTAAAATGCTTGCGATAAAAGAAAGAGGCAAAGGAAATATAATAATAATTAAATATAGGATAACGTACAATCTGTCTAACGTCGACGTGTGGTCAGCACTCCTGTTACCCATTTCGCCTCCGTTCGGCCTAGAACGACATTGGGCATATACTGTATACGCTTAGCGACCTGCTTTAAATTCAATAAGTATACAAAACTCATATACTCTCAATAAACTATGTACAAAGGAAGCAGTCCGATTAGGACCGTTACAAACGGTCTATCGGTAACTCAACAGTACCAGACGGAAGCGTGCCCAAGAAACTGGCTGTGTGCCACGCTGAATAGCTATGCTAATTCGCTGGCCTAATTAAGAGCCAGCCCTTGGGTCACGTCACTTCAATCATAAGCCCCGCAAGATTTTTGAAAACCCGGATGGCACCGGCTCCCCATTGACCCAAGCTCGAAAACCTCGACCTCAAAAGGCTCAAAAAATCAACCGCCGCACAAATTTGCTTCCAAATTTCGCTGATATCACTCGATACTCGTTGCATCGATTGGAGGAATGTAAGAACTTTTTTGATGGTTTACGCGTTTACTCTGTAAAACTAGCTGATCCCTCGCGGTTTCTCACAGATAAGTCGTATATGATCCACTTGAAATCCCTCCCACCTAGAGAATATGTTATGAGTTATGGTTGGGGGAATAGATCGCGGAGTACTTACTTGCGTTTAGCGTGCAGCATTTCCATGAGGAGGGTCTGCGTGGGAGCCTGGCCGGCGCAGTGTCGCTGGTACAAGTGTTCCTCCCCTCGCGCCGCCAGAGCGTGGATCTCGGGCACCACCATCACTAGCTTGCCGAATTTGTCCTGAAAATTTAACGTTGCCATGTCACCGTCGGTTCTTTGCTATCCTGCTATCATGTCCCCGTGTAACCGATTAAAAAAAAAAGGAGGTGTAGGATAAGTCGAATTTTATTATTTTTATGTATGTACCCCGATTACTCGAAGGCGACTGGGCCGATTTGAGAAAATATTTGTTTGTTTGAAAGGGTACACTTCACAGGTGGTCCCATCGTCATCAGGTCGGGATCTGATGATGGGATCCTGGAGATATCGAGGGAACTATTCAAATATTACGGGCACACTTGAAGCGATTTGGGTATTTTTAGGGTGTTTTAGGGCGCCTGTGAAAAGATATACACCGGTTTGATAGTTATTCAAAGCTACAATTGGCTAAAACACTCCAAATGTAGCGTAGCCGATTGGCCTCAAGATATTTGGTGTTGGTTCGAGTTTTGTAAAGTCCGGTTGCCAAATATCAACGGTTGCTGCAATGTTGCTGTAACGACTTGGCTGGCTGATCTTGCGTCATTTCGAGAAGATAGCTGCTTTAAGTTCAGTTGCTCTATCGTGGTTACGTTTTGTTGCACATATACAATATAGTATATGGCTTTCATATTATGACAAGCATACAGTTCAGTTGGTAGTAGCTCTGCCTTTGCGCTGTAGGTTGTGGGTTCGATTCCCATGACAAGTATTTAACTATTTATTTGGATACCATATTACAAAGTTTGCTTTGTTTGGGTCTAGTGTGAAATTAATGTCCTGTAATATTTATCTTTGTTTGAGATATATAACAATGGTGCATAACTCTCATAAAGAAATAATATACTTTTCTTGTTCTTAGTTTTGTTAAAGTGTGTTTTTTTTTCTTAAGTAGCTCCACTGTTACTTGCAATATTCTTAATTGTTACAATGTAACCATCAGTGGATTCCTCTAATTCCTCTAACTGTTTATTATAAGTGTTTAAATAAATTGAATTTTACTCGCAACTGCTGAATAAAAAAAGACATGCATATTATTTGATCTTCTATCACACAATTGATGGAATTCTCTTTGTAAAGTCAATAATAAAATAATATTAAATGAAATGTATATCATTCTCTTTGTTAAGTATTATCACGGTACATAGAAAAACAGTCACCTGAAATCACATCTCACCTGGTTTCAAGTTACGATAAGGCCGAAGGGGGTAGCGCACTTCAACCGGAATCCTCAAGTGCCTGAGGAACTGGCCGTCTTACCTCTAAATGCCGGAACACAGAAAACGTTGTTTGGCGAAAGACTTAGCAAAGTCCTACCACCAACCAAACCAGGCACAATATTGTACTCCTCTGGGTATCGGGACCTCGGGATCTGACACACCACACACTAAAGACTAGTTACAGAGGCACTTACTGGTATCGCAGAATAGCAAGTCAGCGTGTAATCGAGCAGAGCCGCCTGAACGGTCTGGTAGCCATCCCTGACGCACTTCACATTCACGATGCCCCTCACGTCTGAAACGCCAAGAATACCCTTCAAATAATTACAAACCGTTCAATACTACATAAAACAACCGAAAAACAATCCAACACAAAAACGCAAAATAACATAAATCAGCTTTCGCAATGACGGCGGCGATCAACATAAAGAAATGACAATTTGGTATGTCCCGAAATGCCCTGAAATACTGACCAGGGTTCAGAAGCAGCAGGAACTTGACGCATATGTAGTCTGGAACGTCGAACTTGAGCTCCGCCAGTTTGTTCTGGAGCTCGTTGAAGTGTTCCGCCAGCGCGGGCACGCCGAGCAGGCCGAGGCAGAGCAGGTCGAACTTCTGGCCGTTGTGGAGGGTGGTCTCGTCCGGCAGCCCGTTGTGCATCCTCTGGTGCAGGTGGTCCAGCACCAGCATGTCGGACCACGAGTGTTGGAGCAGCTTCATTTGATCGTCGACCTAAAACAAATGCAAGATGGCGATGCTACAAATGCACAGCAAAACAATGATCTTCGCAAAATACGTCGAATTAATACGTGCAGTAATTGTAAATGCCGCCATAGAGGCGCGACCGATTACCGGAGCTGTTTCGTACATCGCCTCCAAATTGGTTAAATTCAAAAGTTTGTCGCTATAGCAACCTATATTTACTGCTGGATCGAGTAAATGTAAAGTATTCAAAATGTATTGAGCAATATATCTCCTCTATAGCGGCATAATTTGAAACATGTAAAAGTAGGTATTTGAATCTTCTATGTGGCGTGGTAATAGTGAGTAGGTACCTACGCTATTATTGCAGATTTATCACCTACAAAGTATGTTATGATCGTAATACATAGATTAACCTTCGGATAGACTTCAACTTAATATGTCTTGAGAGACTGCCAATTCTAGAATGTTGCAATCGAGATAAGGGGCGTGCGCGAAGATGTTGCGATTTAAGTATTTCGGTCAATTACCTACTTAGGTATTACTCCCAAGCTAGGCTTTTCTTGTAAGTCCATTTAGACATTTTTGATAGTACATTGGTAAATTTACTGTCAGTAGTTAAGGTCGTTTCAAAAAATTTAACCTACTTTACTAAATATATGGTCTGATTTTGATGTCCAAAAATATATGTACCATTTAAACAAATATTTCTACTACCTCTATCGAAAAATAAGAAGAATTATGCAAATATATTTGGAACTCGCAGAGTAATCGGACTGTACTGGACGGATATACATAAAAATACGGAACATACTGAGAACCTTTTCTTTTTGGGAAATCGGTTTAAAAAAATCAAATAGTTATGATACCTGTTATTATATCAAGTAGGTACATATAAGCATTTAATTCGACCCTCTTCATGTGTAATGAGATATAACCCGCGATAGTGCGTGGGGAACCTTATTCAAAACCCGTAAACAACAATAACAAACGTAATGCAAAGAAAGTACAATAAAATCGAGTGGCATCCTCGATTATAAAGCGTCATCGACCGCTCGAGTTCATCGCGCGCTGCGCTGTTATGTGATGTGACTAATCGCAATTGGTAATGTTACGTAAGAGAAAGCGAAGAAAGGCCGCTTAACTCGTTGCGTTAGGTCCCCGCTAACGGCCGGCGGCGGCGGCGGCGGCGGCTCGTCGCGTGGTGCGCCCGATTACGCGGCGCGGTAAAAAGAAGTGCTTTCTCGCGGCAACTCGGCCACGGCCAGTGTGTCAAGTGCGCGGACGAAAGTGCAGCGATGCCGCTACCTACCGCACCGCGCGCTCGGCGGCGGCGGCATCGCCGTGGTTACCGTGGTTACATCACGGCATCCGTCTGGAGAAAGCTCGGGTCATCAACATTGCAACGCTGCTCTAGCTTTTACATCATCTCTTTCCAGCGACCTCGCGCATTTTCCCGCGCTGCGTATATTTATTGCTCTCATTATCAGCCGCCTACTTTATCCAAACTTTTGTTTGACCTAATTTCGATGAAAATGTACGAATCACATTTGCAACATGGTAAATCCGTCTATGATTATTTTCTTCCTAATTCCAATAATTTATCGTAAATATGTCACGTCATTTTAGCACAAACAAAAATTATTGTTAGTTGAGATACCGCCGGCTGGCGAGAAAGGGACGGCTAGATATGCCCGGTGTGGCAACGTCGCGTGACCACGTGACCGACTGCGGCTCTTGCGTAAGCTTCACGAGAATGGCGGTGGTGGCGGTGGCGGTGCCGCCAGCCACCGCTCGCTCGCCTCACTTCGCTAGTCACTGTCATTGCTCCACTACATTATATGCCTTGCCGAGTCCTGTTTAATTATGTTTGTATTAGAACCGGTCACGTGTCTTATCAACATGGAAGTTGACATCTGGGACGCGTTTAATGAAACTTTGTTTAATTATCCCATTTTATGCAATGAATCGAGTTATGATTATTTTAAGTTATCTAAGACAATACAATTATATGATTTTGTAATGGTACCTACACCTAACATATTTTTTTTTATAATAAATTTTGAGGAAGTTAATTAGAACGGTAGGCTGTATGTAGCAGACGTATATATAATATAGCAAATAGCCATGGTATGGTATCGGCACTCGGCACCATCATCGCCGCCATGCCAGCAGCACGCCATGTCGCGGCCCGCGGGAACTTGACCTAGTTGGTAAGCCGCGGCAGCAGCGCGTATCGATTGCGAGGCACCGCGTCGCACACTGCGTCACACGCGCCCTCACTCACACTACCACGCCACAATCAAGTACTACTACTCGGCACCCTCAAGACAGTAGGTACCTAGTAACAACAATTCATAGATTCGCAATGCAAATAAACAAAGCATAGCACGGCAATGCATCACATTCGCAAGAAAGTGGTGTACACCAGGAACGGGTTTGGGGATTCGGGACAGGAATCTTTTACTTATCTCGTCATTCACCTTTAAATACTTAAAGAAAACGGTGTTTCTCGCCCAATCCACTTGCGAGAATAAGTTTTGGTCCAGCACTTTGCACATTAATTCGAAGAGATCGACCTCACACTGATTGTAAGTTTGGCTCTGCAAGAGTCCGAAAAGAGAGTTCTGCCACTCGCGATCATCGATAGTTTGCACGAATTCTCGAATCATCGGCGAGACTCGGAGCGTGTCCGAGCTCGTGGCCTCGGCCGTGCTGGACGGGGTGGCGGCCGAGTTGGAGGGCGCGTCGAACGCGAACGCATCGGGCGAGGCAGAGTGCGGCGAGTGCGCTTCCCACTTCTCGTGGGACGGGGGCGGCGGCGGCTGCGGCGCCTGCTGCTGCGCGCCCAGCATGGCGGGCCCCGGCGACGACTCCGGGGACGAGGTCAGCGACGACACTTGGGGTATCTGGATCTCTTGCTTCACTGGCACCGACGTGTACGGCGACCCGAAGCCCAACACGAGTCCTCCGTCACCAAGAGAGCCTCGAAGAGTTTGGACGGCGATCTGCCTTTGTCTCATCATTTGCAGCTTACGAGCGCGGTCTCTTTTGTACATGGGGCCAAATTTGTTGCGGCCTCCGCGCATACGATCAGCTCGCACGGCTGAAACAAACACATTTTCCATTTATTCATCATACATGTGAGGGACTCTTATTTATTTAGTCGTTTGCGGCTATTGATTGAGCAAACAACGCGTGACCCAAGGGGTTTTTTCATATATAGGCCAGTGCAGTGTGTCTTTGGCACGCTTCAGTCTGGTATTATTGGTCTGGATCAGATCGAGCTACCTCTAGACTGTTTGTAACGGTCCATAGGTAACCCGACTGTTCCCCTAGTGAATATCCCAGATAAAAATAGTTTGAAATATATGAATGAAAGTTTTTTACTGTTAACCAAATTATCAATAGTATAATAAGCTCATATTATTATACTAACTTACGACGGAACTAACAAGCAGCCCTAATGTTAAGTGCATGTCTTGCCTATAACGAAGCCTTACTGCGTAGATCATATCCACAAAGAGCATGAGCTACGCGGCACTGCATTGCGCCCGTCAACTTGAGTCAAAGGTGTTACGCCTCGCGTGCCCATAACTCACCGGTAACCATTCCCTTCAAACCGGAAGACAGCAATGTTGCTTGGCGGCCGAAATAGGTATGGTGGTAGTACTACCCCGGACGAGACCTTTCCTAAGGAGCTTGCGTCGGTCGTCGTGTCTCGTGATGTATGAGGTGAACTCGTGAATTATATGATTTTATTGATGTGTTATAAGAGCACAAGTTAGTAGGTTAACTGTTGGGTGGGACCATTCAATAAATATTTAATAACTTGGGCCTGAAATTTAGGGCAGCGGCCTCATAACGTACACGGACTTTGCTGTTCTTTACGATTCTGGCTGAATTCCAAATTTCAAACGGAGCACTCGTGATAAGAGCAATTTATATACGTTCTGATTTTTATGACATGAAAATATGGCAAATAAGCTTCTGCTAGTGACTTAGCCCGCGTTGTATGTACTGAACCCTTCATGACGTTCATGAACGCCTGCACATTAGTGTATGAAGTATATTAGCACTTCATAATTTTTAAAGTGTAGCCTCAGAAAATTACTTTAAAACTCGCTTCCGGTAAATTCTATCATTACTTTTGTATTCAAGCACGATAGCCATTATCACACTTGAACACCAAATTAATACCATAACTACATGATGTGTATACATATTAATACGATTAAGATTGGTCTAAATTGTCCTAATGTTGTAGATTCGATTGCTTTTAGTTTCCTACCGTCTGAACGTAATTTGACAAAATCCAATTCGGCTTGTGTGTAGTCAAAAGAAGATAATAGGAATAAAAGTCCTGGCTGACTGACATATAGACAGCGCTAAGCCAGATTTGGGGGTTGGGAGACGCCCGCTAGAACGAATTTCGTAAAATCACACCCTAATGGATTGAAAATTGAGGGCAAAGTTTCATAATGATATACGGTATATCTACGAAACCATACATCATAACCTACATATATTCTAGTTTAAAATTTTGCATGTGGGTTTCAGGTGAAATAAACAAAAGCATAAATAAGAATTTCTTTGTATATTTTCGATATTGAAGGTCAATTGTTTGAGAAAAACACCTTACAGGGCTCTATCTATAACCTTTGCGTCGTAATACGAAGCTGGTTGCAATTTTCAGATACTAAATAAAAAAACAGTAGTGTGTTAGCTCTACCGTAAAAACTTGAACCTAAAGTTTAAACTTGGTGTGATTATAGTGCTTATTCTAATGTACACCACCAATTAATAAAAATCGGCCATGCGTGAGAGAGATCCGCTATAAGGCTTCAGAACAAAATGATAAAAAGCCGCATTTTTGCTTTGAAAGGTTTGGTTGTTGGAACTCTCGGTGTACAAGCGCAACTCGGATTTTCGCATTTTTTGGTCCCCAGGTTCAAAGATCTGCATTGGATTTTCTCCAAGTTAAAATGGACCTACTTACCTAATTCTGTCGCCATAATAACAATTCTTAAAAAAAGGTTGTGTTCCGACATTAAGAGGTAAGTTAGCCAGTTCTTCAGTTAGTTGAGGATTCCGGGTCAAGTGCACCTCCACCTTCGGCCTTATATGAACTTGTAACCAGATGAGATGAAGGCCAAGCGCTTCCCCGTAGTACAATAATAATAATAAAAAAAAATAGACCAATTACAGACCTACCTCTATAGATCTAGATAATTTCGCAAATTGCTTCAGAATTTGTGGAGATTTGTTTCTTTAATAGCTAATTGTAAATATTAGTTTTAGCATATTATATATATAAAAATGTGTGTTTATCTGATAAGTATAATTATATAACAAAATAAACAACGAAGTTTATCTTATTAAGTTAGGTATGTTGTACACTTTTCTCTTCTAATTATTCTTGTTTCTCTCTTCTTATGTTTGCTGGATGATAACTTTAATGATAGGTTTTAAGTTTACCTTTATCATACTTTTAATTTGAAGTTTATATTCTTACATTTATATGTGTGTGCAATAAAATGTAAATAAATAAATAGATTATGATGTCTCACAAATTATTTTGCGATGATCTTCAATAGAATCCATAATTGTAAGGGTGTTGTAGTTTCGTAGGCATTTATATGTAAAAAAAAAAGCTTGTACTATGTAATTCAACTCAAAATCAACCTTACTGTCACAACAGCGCAGCTTTATGTATTAAAACTGGCTTTCCAGTCATCATCATCATCATCATCATCTCCCTGCCTTTTTCCCACACTACACTAGTCTGGGTCGTTACAACTGGTTTTATCCGTCCATTCTTCTCTATCAGATGTCTGGGCATTCGATCCCCTCTTACTTACCTCTATTTTATATTATGTGCCCATTTGTTATCATTCACACAATAGGTCGTACCTACTCCCCTTTTGTCTACTTTTCCCTTATATCTTATATCAGTAAAATGAAAAGTACCAGTCATTTTGGAAGTAGTCATAAATCCTGAATTAAGCAATGTGTCGGACGAATTGAGCATAATATGCCGTCTAATAAACCCATATTCGAATATATTTTGTCTTTGGGTTAGTATATCGCTGTCATTGTGCTCGTAGGTCCCATATTACAAGCTTTGCTTATTAGGGGCGATGGCGATGCGCGAGGTTTAATATTTATGTATTAATCAAACCAGAAATTTTAAACAGAGATGCAGAATATATAATACTTAGGAATATATTTTAGCCATCGTACAGCATTTCTATTGTATGAATGATATGTAGTTGTCAAGTGGAGGGTGATACTGGCCGCGACACGTATAATATTATTTACGGTCACCATCGTTGCCATCAGTATGTTTTTTATTCCAGACAAATGAATTTGTAGTTACGAATTGGTGCAAACAAATGTAGCTATTTACTTATAATTATAAATTCTTACTCTCACAGACACTGGAAGTACATTAAAAATCACTAAACTGTTGTTTAGTATTGATTTTAAGTTCCGTCCAGTGTTTTTCTGCCATTTTCCAGCCAGCTCTGTACATCCTAGGATAGAAGAGCTACCCAGCGGGTGCAAGCCTACCGCAACATTGTATTTGTCAGTAGGTCATATTCTAGTTTAATGTTGTAAAATCGACTACCAGGCACGTTTTGTATTATGTACGGTGGCCTCACGATATAATATATGTATACATTTATTTATTTATTAATCATCTAACCAAATTTTATTTTTTATTGAGGCGACACGTGACCCAAGGGCTGGCTCTTATTTAGGCCAACGAATTAGCATAGCTATTCAGCGTGGCAATGCAGCCAGTGTCTTGGGCACGCTTCCGTCTGGTACTAGTCTGGAACAGTTGAGTTACCTATAGGCCGTCTGTAACGGTCCTCAGGTAATCTGACTGATTCCTTTGTAAATAGTTAGTTTAATTGTACTAAAATTTAATTATATTACAATATACATTCTAACCAAAATATTTAATTTAACTTCCCAATTAAGAGAACACTATAAACCACTAAGGTTTGTCTTGTCTATTCTAAATGTAAACCTACACCCAAAAATATACTCAGTATCGGCATTTTTATATGTTATTAAGTACCTTTTATTTGAGTTTTTTATTAAAACCCCTTCCTTCCTAATTATTATATAAAACTAACCAACTAATATATGGCCCTAAATATATAACTAATGAAATGAATATGCCCATGTCACTACCGAAATATAGTCAAACCAAAAGACACCTCATTAGTACCTAATATACAATCCGTGAAGCCGTTTAGATTGCAAAGCGTTCCTACATTGGCAGAATACATATTGTAAAACGGGTAACGTTTTAGAATGTGTATGTCCTGATGCAGTTGGGTAAAAATATCCAAGTGTAACTGTTGTCCGTCTGGATGTTTTTGTCAAAGTAAACTTTTTTAATTCGTAAATA
Source organism: Venusia cambrica (assembly GCA_951394065.1). Classification (NCBI taxonomy): domain Eukaryota; kingdom Metazoa; phylum Arthropoda; class Insecta; order Lepidoptera; family Geometridae; genus Venusia; species Venusia cambrica. The sequence continues at coordinate 14,030,089 of OX596034.1, forward strand.
GTATGAAGCCCCAAATGGTAGAAACCTAGGTTCTCTTACAATAACGCAGCAACATCCATATCCACAATAAGACACCGCACGGTTGGTATGCGGTGCCTAAAAATAGGTAAGTTAAGTATCTTGTATTTAGTCATGGTCTGAACGTACATGACTGAACCTGGAACGGAAGGAGACTTTCGGTGTGTTGTCGGTTCGCCCAACCCATGAGTTAAAAATAACAACCAGTTTTTACTATAGCCGACGCGCCGCGGAGCGACAAAGATAGAGTTATAGGGCTCCATGAAGAGTCGAAAGGGACGAGTAGCTTAACGGATTTAAACGGCATTACTGTGTGCAATTCTGCAAGTAGTACTTACGTATTGTGGATTATATTGCTTCTCGCACTCGTGTTACATAGGTACTTTAAAATTTCTTATAACGGCTGGATGGCTTTCAAAATGATTTGAATGGCAACGAGAACCCTACAATAAGTATTTTGTAAAGGCTATGTTCTTATTAGACTTTGTTTGCACCCTTGTATTTACTCTTATTATTTTTGCTATCTCCACACTCCATATTTTTAAACTGAACAAAGATAGAAGGTACATAATATAACAACTCTACAACCCACTAGATGAAAAAACAGAATCATTGCATCCTACAAAACGAGGGAGGGACAGTGTTTAAAAAAACTCGTCATGCTTATGCAGAGGTACCTACATAAACGTGACATGGTAAGAAACATGATGCTATTTTTCCATCACCAATCCTTGTATCACCGATCGAGGTTTTTATTTTGAGACATAAGTATTAATAGTTATCTACTTATGCAGGTTGTTCAGGTCAGTTCCCGAAATTACACAAATTTCATACCAATTTTACCAATTCGAAATTGTCTTTATTGTATAGGTTTACAGTTCGATTGTGTTGGGTTTGGTGGTTTTGATAAGTAGGTACACATTTTAATAGATGGTAGGGTTATTATACCCATTCCACGCATCCAGTCTATCATATATTGTAAAGATTATTTGTTTGTTTCCTTCTGACTACTAATGGCTGAGAGGACTTTAATGAAATTTGAAAAAATGCAAACAACTTTGGGTACTTTTTATACAGGTACAATGCGGGCGAAGTTGCGTGCGCTAATGCACGTTAACTTTACAATAACGTTCAGCAAACTAAATCACAATTAGTTTGATAACTTTTCTCTCTGACATAATGGTCTTTCTGATTTGAAACTAGGCAATATTGTACTGGTGCAATTATAAAAAAAATAATCTATTGTGTCCCACTGCTGTCTCCAAGTCACGTAAGATTTTTTTTTTGTTGTGTTTTACCTTATTGTACTGACAAGTCATTGTCGTTTTCGCTGGCAGCTATATTTGAATTATTCTCAAATTTTTTTTTCGAATAACTTTTATTTATGTATTATAAGCCTAAGTGCCAGCATAAATGTACAAAAAATAAATGTGTTTTAATGACGAACTGCATACTAACGTTTTAGCCCTATTTCCCACCTATGGTCATAAATTCTCAAAAATCCAATATTACAGCTATATGTGTATTGACACTTTCACCGTAAAATTACTCTGTGCGTTCTGTCATCAGTCACTTAGAATATAAACCATGTTTCGAAGTATCTAGCATTCTTCTAGAGGCGCGACTTTCATGAAATGGCCATACCTCGCTAATCTATTACATACTCTCCTCATTATTTCCATCACTACTTTCATACCTCCCCTGATCATTCCTTATTTTATCCATTTTTGTCACACCACACAGCATCCTTAACATTCGCCTCTCTGTTACTTACACTCTCTTTTCCTATGCCTTTTCATGCCAATATTCTGATCCAATACAGAACAACAGGTATAATTAACGTCCTGTAGATTTTCCCCTCAACATATATTAATACCTACATGCTAATAATGTTCTTTCTATTCGATGGTTCAACTGGTGTCAATAATACAACAAGAAAATATATAAATAACTGGACGTATTTGAGTTGTCTTTATTTAATTAATATGATTTATTATTAGGTAATTCATTGACTGGCGAATTTGTGCTTAATGAGTCTTACTCTAACTTGTATGTTACATGTCAAAACATGTTTATTAATAAATAAGGAAATATCCTTACTATGGCCTTATAGTGGCCGAATTCGATATTAAGAAAAAACAAATTGCATTTTACATTTGCTTTCTGCACTTTTCTTATTAGAAACTTAACTCATGCAAATCTTACACTCATCTGTGCGCTTAATATTAGGCTTTAAGGGGTCCGAAGTTTTACCGTAGCGTATTGTACTATTACATATTTATAGAAGATACTTTTTCGTCGCTGATCAATATTATAATGTTTTGACTTTTGATTTAATGTAATTTAATTCTAAATTAGGTACATGCTGTAGTCGTGCAGTCGTCTTCATCATGCGTAAAAAAGTTGGCTAACACGGGTCAAATTAAAAAATCAAAGCAATGCTTGATTTAAATTAGTAGTTAATTAGGATGTAGCGTCTGATCGTATTAAACTCTACACGTTGCGTCGTGGTAGATTTACGCAACCAGGTTCATTTTGCCATTCATAATTTCTAATTGGAACATCTTGCTTTGCTAGATGAATAAGCATTTGATACCTATCTAATTAGACACGCTATTACTCTAGCAGCAGATAATACGGTTAACGAGGTCAGGTGTCTATTATTACAAGTCTAATGTGGATCAAGGTCAAGGTCATTTTTACAAATCAAAGTATATTTTGTCAGAGACAAATCGAGTGCTACATATAGCTCTATTCCTACGATACGAGTAAGATTGAATCTGTTTCTGATGTTATTTACGGCTTCACGGCCTACTTTGACACAGATGGGTCAAGGTCGGCGTCGGTAACGACGACGTAGACGTAACGTTACGAGGTCGCGGTGTTGCACATCAGATCTCTTGCATGAACGAAGATAAACATCCGCCCGACTTTCGTATGAGACAACACACAACAGAGGTTCCCCATGCTTTTCTAATGTTCGACCTTGGCAAACCAATCAGGGCCATCCAATGAAGTAATCGTGTCAACGAGATAAAAGGTAGATATTTATCGAAAGGACGGGAAGAGGTAGGGTGGGGATCGATCCTTGTACCGCGGCGACGACGACCGTCCGACGAGTCGGTGAAACTTGGTCAAGGCTGGCTATGCCCTCCCCCCCTCGCCTCCCGCTCCCCCCAGGTACGAACAAGGCCGACGACGGCCGAGTGTAAACGAACGCGTACGGCAACTCCGATACGATCATGAGCCAAGCTAGATAAGCGACAGCGATCGTGTTGTCATACAACTCAGATAAATCACACAAAGATACTCGGTCATCACCTGCCTTCGTCATCATTCTCGAAATGGTGTCAAGATCGCTTGCTAATTTGAGCTTTATATATTTATGAAAACGAAAAATAACATTTCAGAGTTGATAAATAATTCTTTATTTATTCAATAAAAAGTACAATTAAACTAACTATGTACAAAGGAATCAGTCAGATTACCTAAGGACCGTTACAAACGGCCTATAGGTAACTCAACTGTTCCAGATCAGTACCAGACATTGCCCAAGACACTGGACTGTAATTGTATTTTGATATTATCATCTTGACAATAGTCATGATGACGTTGTATTGTATTGTATAAGCATTCGAGCCTGGTCCAATCCCTTTTTTACGATTAGCGAAATGATTTTTTCCTCCTAATGCAACGAAATCACTAACATCACTGTGTATATATAGTATTTATACGTACTCGGTACAGGATTGAGGCGCTGATGGCAACGACGACGTCTCGCCCGCGCCCGCGCATAAAAAATCCTTGTAAGATAGCTGAGCTCATAGCTGTGTCGTAATAATACGACAGGTAATGCCTAAAAAATAGAAAGGCCCGGTGTGCGAGGCCGCTCTGTCGAAACACTCGATTCGGGTCAAGGCAGCGCGCCGAAATAGTCGGCTGGCGCGCGCGTTTTTATTGTGATCTAACATCTGTCGTTGCTCAGACGGCAACCGCGCCGGATTCAACCATGTGATGTGATTCAACCATACTACATACCTACATTATAGCGTGTGGGTGTGTATACTGTATGGTGTATGTATATGGCATAAAAAGTATTCATATTGAAGCTTATATTAGAAAGGGTAGGTTAGGTTGGTACTCAGATGATTTCAAGAATCTAATTGGAATCTATTGATCAAATTTATGGTTGTATTTGATTCCTATTTGACAATGATGATTTAACAACTGAATTGTATTTTAATGTTATAATTTTTCGTCAGCGCTGATAGATGTAGTTGTTTTTAACTGTAATTTTATAAAAAAATATGTTTTCTCTTCAAAATAAAACTCTTTCTTACTCTACTTACTTACTTAAGAGAAAAGGTAAATGCCCTGAAGGGGCCAGAACGGGGTGACGTCCATTAACACGAAACCACATTTTGTTTTTTTAACTGAAGAGCTTACCAAGTAGGTTCCTAGACTTAGCACATGGCGTTAAATTACGTAAGGTTGCGTGCACGGCGGTGGCAGCACAGTGTGGGCATCGATCCGTGCAGCTAAACTACCATCATTTTGTGTCATGCAGTCATGCTTGCTACTGCATAGCTTTGTAAAGACATGAAAGAGCAAAAATAAATGTACGCAGTCGAGTCGGATTAGTTGACCGTAAAACATTGAACTTCACAAGCGTGGTGCGGTCGGCAATGCCGGTGTATTCCCCACCCGAATGCTGTAAGTCGAGGGTGAGGTCCAGTATATTCCCCACCCGAATGCTGTAAGTCAAGGGTGAGGTCATGTATATTCCCCACCCGAATGCTGTAAGTCGAGGGTGAGGTCCAGTATATTCCCCACCCGAATGCTGTAAGTCGAGGGTGAGGTCCAGTATATTCCCCACCCGAATGCTGTAAGTCGAGGGAAAGGTCCAGTATATTCCCCACCCGAATGCTGTAAGTCGAGGGTGAGGTCAAGTATATTCCCTACCCGAATGCTGTAAGTCGAGGGTGAGGTCCAGTATATTCCCCACCCGAATGCTGTAAGTCGAGGGTGAGGTCAAGTATATTCCCCACCCGAATGCTGTAAGTCGAGGGTGAGGTCCAGTATATTCCCCACCCGAATGCTGTAAGTCGAGGGTGAGGTCAAGTATATTCCCCACCCGAATGCTGTAAGTCGAGGGTGAGGTCAAGTATATTCCCCACCCGAATGCTGTAAGTCGAGGGTGAGGTCAAGTATATTCCCCACCCGAATGCTGTAGGTCGAGGGTGAGGTCCAGTATATTCCCCACCCGAATGCTGTAAGTCGAGGGTGAGGTCCAGTATATTCCCCACCCGAATGCTGAAAGTCGCGGGTGAGGTCCAGTATATTCCCCACCCGAATGCTGTAAGTCGCGGGTGAGGTCAAGTATATACCCCACCCGAATGCTGTAAGTCGAGGGTGAGGTCAAGTAAAAGCTGAACCGACTGAAACATAGGGAAGTGTTGATTTTAGTTGCTGTAAAAGTCAGTGTTTTGGGCACGCTTCCGTCTGGTCCTGGTCTGCTGGAACAGTTGAGTTACTGATTGACCGTTTTGTAACGTTCCTTCGTAACCCGACTGCTCCCTTGTAGTTGTAAATAGTTAGTTATCAACATAGGCAGGTCAAAACTTTATTGGAGAATAAGATTTGGAGCATTAGGAGCAACTTGTAATTGTTTGTTCAATTGTACATATTGATACTACCTGCATATTTTTTAATATAACTTTAATATAATATAACTTTTTATACATGTAATAATATTTAAAATATGAAGGTTAAATTTCAGAGAATAATATTTCTTATATTGGGAGCAAGAGCAACCCGTCTTCGCGCAAGGTTAATTGAACATTTCGAATGGTTCAACCGTACAATTGAGTTTATGACAGTCTGTCGCAACGCATAACGAGCCAAAATAATAATATTTCAAATATGATACTATTCCTCGTTGTCTTTATGTGTAGTAGGACAATCTTGTTTTCGTGCTTCTACTAGTAGGAGAATTTAGTAGGAACACGACCCCGAAACGAATATCCCACAAACGTAAGATTTTTTAATATGGTTTTTTGGTCGGAAATAGAAACTGCATATTTCCTAAGTCCTGTTGAACAGACACGCAATAAGTCACAAATGCTTTACTGAAAACAGTATCAACATCAGTCCGTTATGGAGAAAAACAATCATTTTCACACACAGACAAACATACAAGCTCTCATCTCACCTCCATCGTCTGTAACAAATAAAACCTCCGGGATCCCCCCGGGGGAGTTTCCAAACAATATTTTTTTGTACCTACACCCCTGCCTTATAAGTCGGACTAACTAACGGCTGTGCGTTTTTTCTAGCGACGTGAAATTTCACGCCAAGCTACTATATAGTGTATAGTGGCTTCGTGTGGTAATTACCCAGATTAAAGGTTGCCATGCTGTGTGACCATGGCACCCACCGTATCCATGCCGAATTTCATTAAAGTCCGTTCAGCCGTTCAATTGTGAAAAGGTAACAAACAAACAGAATCACTTTCGAATAATTATACTGTTTATTGAAACAATATGTACAAAACTACAAGGGCAGTCAGGTTACCTTAGGAGCGTTACAAACGGTCTATAGCCAACTCAACTGTTCCAGACCAGAAGCCTAATTGCATAACTTGAAATCCAGTACCTACCAGTGAACTTCAAGTCGATTACTAGTGGTCAAACCCAGTCAGAATTTGTCAAAAATAAAGACGAGTGAACCTAGCCTAGGTTTCAAATGTCAAAAATAAAGTCGACGCTCATTACCAGTTGATTTACACAGTTCGAACCCGGTACAGACGGAAGCGTGTCCAAGATACTGGCTGCATTGCCACCCTGAATAGCTAAGCTGAGTCGCTGACCTATATAAGAAGCCCACGTGCTCATGACGTTTCAATCAAAAGTCCCGCAAGATTTTTTTAATACCTAAAAACATTGATGATTTTATATAATTATAATTATGAACACAATCTGTGAAAATAATCAGAAAACAAGGGTTTCTCGGATTAGTTGAATGAGGATATAAATTGCGTAGAATCATCGGGTTGACGAATGGCGTCAGAATACTGTGACAGTGCGGTGACACTGCTGACTTACTGACTTAATTTTGTGTTTGATTATGAAGGTTATAGGAACCGAAGTATCGAACTGGATTGTCGCGCTAAGACTGGATCTAACATTTATATGGGATGAAGCAGATCCCACCAGATCATCATCATCATTACAAAAACTCCTCAAGAAAGTGACCAACTGCTTTTTACACCGCAATCGCCTTCAACAGGTTATGTTCTTCATAATGGCGTAGTCACTGGCATACATTACAGAATGGATAAGAAAATGTGATACGTGTTCAGGTCACATTTGGGTAGTCCATTGCGACAGGTCGACCGAGCGTCTTGTGAAACGGCGCTTGCGCAGCAGCGTGCGCCGCCGACGAACGATTGTGTCGAAACACACGAAACAGTCACTAGCGCACGCCTGCCCTGATACTCAACACACAACCCACCCTCTACTTATTTTATGAATTTGCTTTGTATCAAAACAAATATTGAAAACGTTCTTTTTTTATTGTATACCTCACTCCACTTATTGTATGAAATTCTTTTTTATCAAAACATATCTTTAATACGTTGTATTTCTAATAATTATAAATTTCAATTTAAATCGAAAATGAATATTATTAGATTCGAACATTGTTCAAATTAATTGGTAAATTATATGTCAATAGCTACTTAGTATGAAAATAGGGTAAAGGGCGATACCGCAGTGATAAAGACAGATCTAAGCCTCTAAGGTCATAGATTAAGCATCTGCTCTACTTTACTTTAAGTTTAAACTTAAATTGTCAACAGTGCTTATTATAAGCAATGTTGACTATTTAAATTTAAACTTTTAGAAAATAAGCTAATAACGGTTTTCCGATGATATTTGGGAAAATAGTCTGCTATAAAACGTTTATTATATTACTCGTGTACTCGTTGCTATCTATATAGTTAAGTAATTATCTTCCAGCCTTTTATTACACATTAAGTGGTGTCGGTACAAAATGTCTTCTTCCACCATTCTCCTATATCGGACGTCATCTTATAGTTTACTCCTTTCTTGTCCATACTAGATATAACTCTACCATTATACCACTCATATTCAAAACTCTTTTAGTAACATGACTTTTATCCTTACTCATCATATGGCCATACCACGCAAAACTATTACTTCGCTCGCCTGGCGCCTCTTTCACACTTTTACTAATATTTTCGTTCCATATCTAATCCACCCCCACCAATCTCAAAATTCTCATCTCTGCCGTATGCACTTTTCTTTCATCACTCTTATTCATAGCCCAGCACTCCAAATCCTTACGTTACGACAGGTCATACGATGGTTTAATATATTTTCCCTTTTCATTAAATGGGGTCACATATTGTCCCGGTAGACCTGACGCCATTTCATCCATTCAGCATCTGTTTTACGTCGTGGTTGATACCGCCATCGTCTTGGATCAAAGAGCCGAGATACCGTAAATAAGAACACACTGGTATTGGTGGTAGGGATAAAACATCGAAGGCAATATTGAAGAAACCGGGGGGATTTCCGAATTTACAAAACAGGCGTCCTGTTTCGGTTCGATACTCTCCAGTTTCTCCTGCCATTTTACCAGCCTGTTCTGAACCTCAAACGGTGTTAGTGCATCGATTAACAGGGATCGACTCAAAGCATGTAATATGTACACTACATATTACATGCTTTGAGTCGATCTCTGGTGCAAGCCAAGTACCACAGCTAATTTATCGGTTACTCCAGGCTCGGATTGGACGCTCGTGGTAGCTCTTTCATACACGCGTTAACAAGTTGTACTTATTTACTTAGCAGGCACTCTTTTTTCTTTTATTCGCTCACCACCATACGCGGTTCTCTGTCGTATGCTTTTTTCCAGATCAACAAATACCATGTGGTATATATACATGTGGTAAATTGTGTGAGCGCGTCAATGTTTTTCGAAAAGGTAGCGAAACTTAAATCCTTTAAGGTTTTTTTAAGGTAGCAACGCAATGTGTTGATATTATGAGTGATAATTTTGGAGGATTTCTAGGCGGGCTAGGATATGCGGTCCACGATGAAGCGCGCTTTCCTAATAGGCACTGGCTCTCCCGCGCACAAACAAAAAATAAAAAGAATCGGTAAGTAGATGAAGTTGATTATATCGGCTGTACAGTGGAGTCAGCGAAGGCGGTTTGGTAGTGGCATTGCACAAGGCTTGCAGGCCGCAGGCAGGTCGCTGGGGCGGTGCGCGCCTCCGCCTCTCGCAACCGCGCCGCTATTCAGGTCAGACAGCGATTTGTGTGAATTGTGTCATCTGACATAATTATGTTTGCAATCAAAATTATCGTCGTTAACGTACAACGTGTTGGGAAAAACTTATTTTGCTGTTCCGCTGTATCCTGGTTAGCTTCATCTATTTTCATGAGCTTCATCAATTGTTGCTTGTTATGGCTGTTTCTCATTATCATAGACTGTTGAACAAAATTAAAAGTTATTCTATCATGGTCCAAGTACCTATAAATAAATCTGACTCGCTCTTGGTCAGTATTGCCATGATTGTAAATTATGTTCGAACTTTGTAAAGTAGCTTTATACAAAGGACTGGTATTGTAAGATTTTTATGAATGAGTTCATATCGTAATTGAATATGGGTACTTATAAGCGTTAGTACTATTGTCCATAACATTATAACTGCATATGCTGTTGGCTACTATGAGAGTTTCGGAAGTCTTTAGAATTATTATACCTGCCTACTTTGCTTTACGGCAACGAATTTTCAACGAAGCCAAAACATTTATGAATCATGTTGCGTCAAGTTTTTTAAAGTTTCTAATGTGAAGCATTTGACAGTGGATAACATAATGTATAGGGAATATGTTGCAAACTGTGAAGCATCTGGCGAAACGCGGAATGGCGAACGGCTCTCGCACGCACACAGTGATCGCACATACAGCATATGCACGCACAAACAAGCAGCGCTTGCGCCGCCGCCACCGCCGCATCGCGGCCCCGCTCGCAAGTAGGTCAGGGCGCTCTGCGGCCGCGCACGTTTTAAATTTAGAACGATCCGCACTTCAAGCTCCGCCCCACGCGATCGCCTAACTACAAGATAACGTGTAAAACCTTCAGAGGATCCAACTACCCACGACCATACATATATATGACAAGCATCACATTCTTACCATTGACCAGGTTGTACAGGATCCCATGATCAATATTATACTGGTTTTATTGATCTGATTCAACAAGATCATAGTTGAAAATGTAAATTAAATTTAGCTGTTAGCGGCATTAGAATTATTGTGAACTTCAATTTTAATTGTGTTTATGGTCATATCAAATGAAGTTAAGAATAAATGGCTATGATACTCATATCATGTAAGATTTTAAATGTACTGTTGTTGACTGTTACAAATCAAGCCGAAAATGGTAGACGGTGATGATATTACAAATGAAAGAATTTACAATAGGTCCGAATTCAAATATCTTATTGTCAATATGCACAACATGCAAATTGGTGTCCGAAGTTTTCCAGCACAGGATACGTTGTGTTGTGCTCAACATATACTTTGAAAGTGATGTGTTCGGTACACAATACTCCAGGAAAGACTTAATACGCTATGTGCGCCAACAAACGCTATATGTACCAAACGTAACTGATAAAACATGCACCAACATTGACCGCTACCGGTTTATCGTATTTTCAGTAAATATTTTTAATATTGAATAATATTAAACATTTTTTATGTTATCACTTTGAACTTTTTTACATTTATGAGGGTGAGATATTTGAATTGTTTTTTTGGAATATAGGCTACAAACGGGTTAAATTGTTTATTACGGTACAGGATAAACCGAACCGACTTCCAAAATAGGAAAAAATAACAATTATCGTTCAATATCTGTTTACTGCGATTATACCGTCTTATTTTTTCTCGTCGTCTGTTTCGATATGTTTTAGGTAAACTTTTCGATATTTCATCACAAAAATTTTGGAACTCATTAAAAATGTTGATTATCGGTACCAACATTTCAGTATCGTGTAAGTACACCATAAACGGCTTAAGCGCTGATTTTCGCTCTACAAGCGGTACAAGGGGCCTTCTTATGTTTTTTTTTTCAACCTACATCTTCCAACTGTTTAACGAGGTCTCTCATACGTATGTGAATTACTAACCGAATATTATCAGCATGAATGAAACTGAATGTATTTGAATTTATCACCTATTGTATTTTAACTTCTATTGCATCCTTTTGGAATTTAAATTTTGTATATCTTATTAATTAGGAGAATTGGTATTAGGTGTATTCATAATTCTTGACATTTGTTTATGTTGCTATGATTTATATTTACATAAAATATTTTGTTGAATATATAAGCCTTTGAAGTCAATTATTGTTTTTGCATTAATGACATCATAAGTATTATCCGTGTCCACTTTTAATGGACATTTTTACTATCCATCATTATTTAATGTCTATAATTAAATGATGATGTGAAAGAACGGGGACTTTTATTTTACGCAATAGTGCTAGTTAGGGTATAACTGTTGATAAATTTTATTTTACGTACTGATATACAAAATACCCTCTGGGATATAATGTAGCAAAAACGAGCAGAATCGTTGGTTGTGGTTCGTATAGTGTTAGGGGTTAGAATGAGTAGTTTAGAGTGTGTTTCTAGAGTAAAGTTGTGTTTGATGTTGCTTGAGAACCTGTGAATGATACTATGGTGTCATCTTAAGTGAATTGAGGTAGGTTATGTCTTACATCCTAAATAAACTGACCTTCGAGTTTCATGCCGACATCCAAGCATTTCTGGAAACGGCAGAATGGGCAACGCTTCCGCTGCGTTTTGTCAATGTGACAAGCTCGTTCTGCAACGCACGTATAAACCTTCTTGTTTTGAACGGTCCTCTTAAAAAATCCTTTGCACGATTCGCACGTGAGTAGTCCATAATGGTAGCCGCTAACTTTATCGCCACAGACCGGACATAGCTCCTCGATCACATCCTTGGTGTCGGTTTGATCACAGACTGTCGCCGCTGCGGGAAGGTAGGCACCGGAATCTCCGCCGGTTCCTGTTGAAAATATATATGTGGGGTCCAAGTTTGCGTAGCCAAATGACTGTTGTTCAGGCTGGCATTGGTATGCAGCACCCTGCGGCACGTATTGTTGCGATGGTCCTGAAGGCCCGCCGCCGGAGCCTGAACCCTCCGGACCAGGACTCAGATCGAAAGGGGACATGGTAAGGGACATGAGGCTTGTCTGCTGGTCCATCGTCATGCTCGGCCGCACCGGGCGGCTGGTTTTTATAAATCCCTAAAGCGGCGTTCAACCGCAACAACGTTCACACAGTCACCGAGTTCACTAGCGGTCTGGCCGCAACACTTAACCAACGCTCGCAAGTTGCACCTGTTCTAGCACTTTAGGAGTCACACCGATCCGGCACATTTTGTTCTACACCAGTTTGAGAATGGCAGGTGGAAGTCAAGTATGTACGTCTATCCACCGCTGATGCCCTAACGATTGTGAAGTTCGCGCAGTAAATTACGATCTCGTTACTGGAGTAACAGTCAAGGCGTGAGCCCGGGCTCGCGTGCCACTAGGTAGACGTTTCGCGATCGACTGGCGGCCGGCCGGCGACGACGGCGCGCGTGCCGGCGCCTCCCGCATGCGCGCCCCGCTGCTACCCGCAAGCCCCCGCTCGCTCGCACAATGGAAAACGATTAGGAGCCCATGTAATAAGTGAAAGTGAGTCGGTGACCTACTTTCCCGCGATCCAGGTCTATGTTAGTGCGCGTTCTCGCGGTTGCGCCACCGCGCGGGCGGAGGAGGGCGCGGGGGGCGGCCCACTGACCCAGTTGCGCGCGGTGCCGCAGCACAGCCAGCACTCAGCAGGGCAGGGTTGCCGCGATCAAGCTAACTTATGTTTACGATTACGATTCTCGTATGAATGTATTGATATATATTGGGATAATTACGTTTAGAAACTAAAAAGAAAACCGACTTCAACGAAGAATATGATACAATTTCGTTTACCCGGATGACGTATTTATATTGATGTCACTGGATGGACATACAGACGCGTGATCCTATAATATTCCAAGAGTTCCTTCGATTTCTCGAGGATCTCATCATCAGATCCTGAACTGATGACAGGGGTCCGTTTTTTCCTTACTTTTGAGGTAATACACCCTAAAAATACCCAAATCAAGGTAGGCAAGGCATATTATAGACAAGTGTGCCTATAATATTTGAAGAGTTCCGTCGATTTCTCCTTTTCCTCCATTTAAGAATATCATACTTTTATGCATCCCTTGACAACCCTAGCTAAGGGTAGTTTTTCCTTTTTTGCCATTGAATAGTTGAAATCAATAAAATGGAAGGAGATACCTGAATCGTAATTTTACCCTTGATCTACATGATTTCTCATATCCAAATTATAAAATGATTCAGTTGTGTTATAATTTTCCTAAAATAAAAATAGGCTAATTTTATTACATTTTATATTAAGTTTCTAGGCATCAATGTCAAAATTATGATGGTTTATTAGAGTAGATACTACTTAACACCTTTATGCCTCAAGTTGACGGGCGCTATGCAGTGCCGTGTAGGCTATGTTCTTTGTGAATGTGACCTACGCAGTAAGGCATTGTTATAGGCAAGAGATGCACTTAACACCAGGTGGGCTACTTGATTGTCCCGTCTCCTAGTAGTACAAAAAAAAACTTAACCTTCCACTTCGTAGTACGCTCATTGAAATGATATGTTGTCGGAGAATCACAATTTTTAAATTCTGACGAGGATGAGATTTTAATATCTAATAAAGGAAATATGGACGGTGAATATGTTAAAATTATGGAAAAAAAATTGCTAAACAGATATGCATTATGACAAAAAAAAACATCATTAATATCATTTTACATATCTCCCATATCTCCCTAAATTTAATCTCTTCTGTGGTTTGACGTATTATTCTGGAGAAACTACAGATAAGGAAAAGTATACAAAGCAAAGAAGACGAAAGATCGGGGCCATAAACAGCTTTGAAGCAGAAAAACATCTGCAAACCTTACTTCTATGGCGTATTTCTACAAATATTACCTTGGTTATATTCATTTGAAAGTGGTTAATTTAGCAACCAATATGTATATACACTATTAGAACATACTAACTGTACCATCCTACAGAACCATGGTACATTTTTACAGTGTTTTCTTCGTGGCACTGACTTGCTGCCTGAGTATAGTTTGAATATAAATTGTATTTATTATAGCTTATTATTAAAATTATAAATCCTCATTACATTATGTTTATATACTCGTTATTATTCATACCATACTTAATACGTTCTCATAAACTCTTATCTGTTATGTTAATTAGTTTTTTTTTGTTTTATTGTAAACCTAGGCTACCTACTTACATAAGTGAAAATATAAAATATACGTTGTGAATCCTCGAAGAGGAAAAAAGACATGAGTACATTACTTATATTAAAAAAAAAACGATCTATTCAATAATAAAGCAAAATAAAGATCTGACCTGTATTTTGATACCTTACTTACTGAACCTTTCCGAGTAAAGTTAATTCAGGTATAAAACCTATATAGGAAACATATCAACTGAATAACATAAATATTCTTCTAAGTTGCATCTAGTGTGTATAAATAGAAAATTTAACATAAATACAGTTGCCTGTAATAATATCACACATTTATTTATTTATCTATTATTTATTTGGTATTCAAGTGAATATGAGATATCTATCAGGTTTATATATAAAAGTAATGTAGTATTCACTAGACGCGAACATAAAATGTGTGGCTTCATCTTTAAAATTATATAGTGTATATTTATTGCAGGCGACTATAGGTACATTAATCCATGATTTGTTTTAAAGCTTTGAAGAATGCAAAGGTGAATCCTTAAGATAACAGAAGTGTATGCTCTGTGGGATTCACCTTAAGAAGTTTGTCTAGTGTAATATTGTATCAATAATGTAATGACGTCTGATAATTTGACGACTTGAAATTTTGTTCACTGATGTGTTCTGATGTTATAATAATATTAACTGGATATTTACCATGATACTTAAATAAATATTACAGGACATTGATTTCAGACAGCAATATGTTGGTGAATGAGTTATCTTATATCTTTGTATAATTGTACTTAATTGTAGTTTTGCTGAAATAAATATTTTTTACTGTTTTCCTTTACTTTACTTGTTGCAGAGTTGCATGCGCCATGATTACGGATACTCTTCAGTGTATACTCTAGGAATATAGGAATACCATAGGAATGTAGGTAGTTTTGGTCGCCTAAACGATCTACCTTCTTCCTCAGACCTTTACTAAGAATAACGACACTAACACTGGTTTTCTTTATTTGTTTGGTTTTTGGTTTGTTTTATTGTTGTCAAGCTCCATTTTTTTTGTACGACGGGGAAGCGCTTTGCAAGTTAAGATAAGGCCGAAGGTGGAGGCGCACTTCACCCGGCATCCTCAACAAACTGAGGAACTGGCTATCTTACCTCTGAATGCCGGAACACAACAATTTTAGAATTGTTATTATGGCGACAGAATTAGGTAAGATGGTGGTGGCTTTTTTTTTTTATTTACGATGGGTCGGCTCTTGACCACGAAACTTACACAGGTAAGAATGAGATCTACGATGGAGCGAGCCTACCCAGAAAGTGCCTATTAACTCTCTTCTTGAAGACATTAGGGTCGTAGCACAGCGGAAAAACAGACGCTGGGAGCTTATTCCAAGTTCTTGCAGTGCGCACAATAAAAGATTCTTGAAAGCGTTTAGTTCTTACGCGTGGGATATCAACCAGGTGAGGATGATAATAGGCTGCGTCTAGCTAGCCAGGCGGACTTCAACAAAGTCCTACCACCAACCAAACCAAGCACAATATATTGTAACCCTCAAGGGGATCGAACCCGGGACCTCTGGACCTGAAATCGGTGGGTTGAACCACTAGACCACAGAGGCGGTTATACTCCATACTTATGGTAAGAAGTCAGAAGTATACCAGAAGTGTATATATTGTGAATTGTGCATGCACTGCACTAGGAAGGCACTACAATCATAGCCAAAAGATAAACTTTTATCAAAGTGGGAAACTGTAGTCCGTACAAAACCGCGATGAGTGAAGGAAATGAATTAAGGGAGACAGGGATAGTGGGAAAATAAACGATATATGAAATTAAAAACGCTTCAGGATCAGAAAGTTGAATCCTAAAATTGTATAATAGGAATTTTCATCAAAAACACTGCTAATTTTAAAAACAGTAAATTTGCTTCGAAAGGTTTCTTTATGATACGAAGGGTAAGCGTAACCATTTACACCGTACAAGTAATTCATGCAAAGGCAAGAATTCACCGTAAAAAATAAATATACAAACAACATTTTCGCAGTTGAGGCTTTACATAATTTGTGAGGTTTCTATAAATAATAAATAAATACTATACATTTTATAAAAGAATTCCTATAAAAGTTATTTCAAGGAACTTCGAACTAAAATAAACATCTAAGGCTAACTGTAGAAGACATACAAATGTATGGCCTATTTAATTCCATTCGCAGAACTTCATACACTTTCTTTACTTATTTTTATCACATCGCAGAAGTAGATCGTAATTCGATAGCAATAATATCTCTTTAACTAATTTCATTTTTTTAAATACTATCAAGATCAAATGTTTTTCTGATTCTTAAAACGAGATCTATTCAATAATAAAGCGAAATAAAGATCTTGACCTGGATTTTGTTGAATCAGTCAACAGGTCACGAACGAGTGACTGTCTGTGACAGCCTTGTACTCGCAACGTAATATGACTCGACGTGATCTTAAACACTAAACACATCAGTGTCCAACCAACCTGTGGACCTAAGGCACTTCACAGCCCTGAGGGTAGCACCTACTGCTGAGGTGATGCTGTTTACTTTACAAGAATTCACATGAGCTTGTACCCCAACGCCAGTGCCGGAATCCTAGCTTGCTAATACTTGCCTGTTTTTCTATTTTTATCTTTATAAATAAAACCGTCTTGTAGGTGATTGACTGGCGATCGAGACCCAGCCCAAACCATAGTTCCTACAGACTTGATACGACAGGACTTGGCGTACAGGTGCACTCAAAGCTCAATGATGACGGGAACGAAGCCCTGGGCGTTTCACTTTATATTTATTATATAGGTAATAGATGAGAAAATAACAATGATTAATATATATGGACATGACATGTCTATAAAAGAAGAATAGAATAGTATTCAGTCCATCCGCTATAACATCTGTACCAGTGCCTACATACACTGTTCGATATCTGAAAGAAAGCACGCATTGCTCAATGATTCAATAATGTATTTTATAATCGAGACCTGCATACCGGATGAAAAAGCGACAGTAAAAGCTTTGTGGGTGCAGAGTACACACAAAGTGTGTCGTTTTCGCTATCGCTCAGACGTCGCGGCCTCGAACGAAAGCAAAAGTGCTCACGATAAGTCGCACGCGCAGCTATGCTTTCTTTGCATGTGCGCAACAGACGTCATACTTTCGTTGTCTCGTGTAATATACTACGTAATCGCTCCGTTATTGTTTTGCTGTCCACGTTGCTGCTGTTCCGTTGCCTCATTTTGGACAGGCTCTACATTTCAGTGTGATCTTTTAAATCGAATGGCAACATATTTAACAAGCCTCACAGCTCTGTTGGTAGAACTGTGCTTTCCGTGATGTAGGTTGTGGGTTAGATTCCCAATCGTGACAAACATTTGTGTGATGAAACTTCCAAAAATATCGAAGTCAAATTAGAGCTTAGATATGGCTAAACGAAAACATTTTTGTGAATAAATATTATAATTTTCTTCATCTGTTTTATGACCATAACTTATTTTATAGGTAAAAATGTGAATAAATTTTATGATTATACTCAGCTTTACAAAATAAAGACATGAAATAGGATCACATGTTTGGACAAGGCTACGGCCTATATTTAAAACACCTTTTTAACAAGACATTCATTTCACACAGCGCCATCTAGCCGTAAACTAAGCATGGCTTGTAATAAGGGGCTAGATTACGGATAAATACAACAGCCAAACACTGATCAAATATCTACTCGTATATTAATTATACAAATGATTGTCCTGGGTTTGAATCGAACTCACAACCTTAACACCTTAATGTTTCAAGTTGACGGGCGCAATGCAGTGCAGCGTAGGCCATCTTCTTCGTGGATGTGACCTACGGTTTGAGGCTTTGTTATAGGCTATAGATGCACTTAACATCAGGTGGACTGCTTGCTGGTTCCGTCTCCAAGTTGTATAAATAAAAAAAAAATCTATCGTTCACTGTTTTTATATACGAAAAAACGCATCATTTAATTCGATGACTGTGGTTATGGTAAAAAATGTGAAACTAAATAAGCTAGTAAGAATCTCTTGCCAACTATTTCATGTTACACCTAGATTTAATATTAACTAGCATTATATACTCGTAGGTTTAAGTTCTTATGGTCGTTGGGATCAGGAGCAAAAAGACCGGAGCTTGAGAAGAAGTCACAAGCATGAATGGGGCTTCATACATAGCCGTCTTTCTACCATTGAAAGAATATCTCGTTCTCAAAATCTTGAGATCCAAGCTCTCCCGCCCCCTCAGCATCAGCACGGGGATATAATGCTCTCGAAGGTGGATAAAAACAGAGGACAACAATTATATCCCCGCCCCGTGCTGAGGGGACAGATAGCCGTAATGGAAATCCCATCACTTTTTTTCAAAATCTATGCAAGTCGTAACTTAAATGTTACTGTATATTTATTGTTTTTATGCAAATATTATATCAGAACTTTAATCGGATTCATTTGTGAACTGTGGTGTTATCTCATTAACTACTAAATATTACACTAATTTCACACAGCGCCATCTAGTCCCAAACTAAGTATAGCTTGTAATATGGGAACTAGATTACGGATAGAATACATAAATACTTTTTTTTTGTAAATACATACAATACAACACCCAAATACAGAACAAACATCTATATTCATCACATAAATGTTTGTCCTGGTCTCTGTCCCTACTAAAACGCGGAATAATGTTCTCTATAGGAAATACACTATTAAGCATCTTCGAGTAGCTAATGTTTGACGAAAACCTAACATTTCGCGCTCATGACTACATCGCAAGCTGTTCGGATTCATATCAAGATCCACCAAAGACTTTAAGAACCAAAAAACTCTAGTGTATCTCTACTACTTACTGATTCGCAGTATTATAGAATATAACACACCTAGTCATAGTCTCCGTTCAATAAAATCAATGCAGACCGAATAGAAAACATGGATTTTCTTTATATTCTGACCTCAGTCCCTAGGTATTCTGACGAACAAAATAAATTAATGTTTTTTTTCGTTATATACTCGTCGCAAGTACCACGATTTATTATATTTACTCCATCTGGTCAAAATAGTACTCTCCATTATAGACTCTCCTAGCCTCCTCTCTTACCAAACTAACTTACTTACTCTTCGCATCAAACCTAGGTCCCGGTTCCAGATACCCTTGCAATTACTCAAATAAAAATTTGGATGGATTTTTTGGAATATTCTACAATAAATTTGTATTGAGGAACGACCATTCGCATTGAAAAGTGCGATACAAATCAGCAATTGTGACATAATTAGTGTATCTGATGATTTTATTTTATTTATTTCTTATTTTTTCATTATTATTACTTTGTCTAATTTTTGGTATTAATGAATTTATTATTTCCCTCTAACAGCGTAACACAGACCTGTCTAGCTTTCTTTTTATAATCGTGCTGTATACACATTCTTACAGATACGATCTAGTTTTTATATCGTGATTATCTACGTAGAGTAGATAGTATTAATGTATTATCTAAGTTACTATATTTTGTATGAATGTGATTGTATTTCGTTTCGTGTGCCTTATTGATAAATAAATAAATATTATTTTATTCAGGCAAGACTAAAAAAGCTGCTAATAATAAAATAAAAAATAATTATAATTAAAAACCACGCTATAGCTATGCAACGGGTGTCTGTGGCGTGCGGGTTGTTTATCTTAGCCGAGAGATAGGGGTTGAATTTCAGGTTTGTAAGTCAAGATCATTGGGTCAGTGGTTCAGTGCTCAGAGATAGCATGCTCGTTAAGGGAAATTGTGTCAACTAACCTGTTTAAATTGGGATAAACTTTAAGTAGCTGCCTGCGGCGGCAAGGATCTGGGGCGACTGAGCAACGATGCCTCGTTTTATGAAAACTTCTTCCAAGATGATAAGATTACGTTAAATGTGTGTCTTGGGCACGCTTTCGTCTGATTCCGGTCTGGATCAGTTGAGTTACGTTTGTAACGGTCTCAGGTATCCCGACTGCTTCCCTTGTAAATATGAAGCTAGTTTCATTGTTGCTCGAGTAGGCTAAGCAAACGAGATCTCCGAGTTAAGTTGGATAATCCGGCCTGTATAGCCCGCGCGACTTAATAGCAACTCAACGCAACTCTACTCTAGTTTCGAGCTAAGATATGGTTATAATAAAAGTGATTACTGTATGCTAAACCACGGTGCTTTATGACAACCAGATATATTCGCGAATTTATACGTTTTATTTTTTTACGGTAAATCAAATATATATTTTGAAAATCTAAATGACCATTGGTTATTACCATTATACTGTGTTTATTTACTGTACAAAGTGTCAAGACCTAATTGGGCGTATTTATTGAATGGCGAACATTTTTTGTACAAATTAGAGTCAAATTTAGTTTTTTTTTTCATAGAGAAAAAATTTACATCGTGTTTTTGCAACACTAGTGTTCTAGCATCAATTCTGAACAATAACATATATTAATTTCAAAGTAAATGCTACAGTATTTTGGAAGATATGATCGCTGAAGTTAAGCCATTTCACGTATCATAGACTCGTCCAGTTCCACACACAGTGCACAGTTAAGTCGCGCGGGTTGGCATTTATGCATTCAGGGCGGCGGTTATTAAAAAAATATATATATATATATATAATAGGAATGCCAAGCTAAGGTTGTCGATTGGGATTGTAAGGGGTTTACTGCTACATCAACGTACACCACAGCGAAGAAAGAACTTCCTCTAAAACCACTAAGTTTTGGCCATTATTATCCATGAGCTGGATGGAGATGTATATTTTTAAATAACTACCACGGCAACATTTTTGAGAGCACTCTTCATAAAACAGATTTCCACCATTTCATACTAGTAAGGAGTGACTTATTCATTTTCTGTTGTGTTATAGTGCTTGCTCTCTTTCTGGCTTTGCATAGGATGAGAGTTAGCAACGAGATGGCCTCGACCACAGGTGAATAGAGATAGATTGATAAAGTGTGCTTTTATGGTTTTAGGAGCGCAATATTTCGCGAAAGTTTCCAATTATCTAAGGCTACCCTACAATTCGAGAGAAAGGTGATGTAATGCACACTTTTATTGTAGTACCTCTCCAAATACTAAACACAAACCAGAAATCACGAGATCTCAGTTCGGGGCAAACTACTAGTATATATTGTTTTTGTATTCATAAATATATATTAAACTTTATTGATTCAATGTTCTGTGTCCTTTCTGATAATAATTAAACGACATAAATGCCATTAACGATTCAATACTGGTTTCTTAATATATCGATAAAAACGTACCTAATATAATTTATGTCCTAATAAGAATGACAATAATTTGATGATTATTTTACATCACTGCACCGCGTCTTAATTCTAGCACACACCTGTCCCAAGTCCCAACTATGAATTTGATCTTCACTTCACATCTATCTTAAATATAAATTAAATCTATGATGTATGTGCGTGAATCATGGCCGGGGTTAATGTCATTGATTTTAATCAAAGCGCAATAATATGTATACGGGTTCATTGACTGCATCTTCGGAAATGGCTACCTATCTCTGCGTATGTAGTAAAGCAGGTTTTTATTCAACAAGTGTACCTACCTATTACTTTGTTCTTATTTTAGTAGAAATGTTAATATGATTCTCCCGCGTCACAGAACGAGACTAGAAAAATAATCAGCTCACACAACAGTAGAGGTTGCTCTACATTTTGCTAGTAACACGTACCTACCAGCAAAATGTAGAGCAAACTAGCTATCATACTCGTACTTTAGAAGAGTTCCGCGCACTGAGATCTAACGATACTTTTTTTATTGTACGACGGTGAAGAGCTTGGCCTTCAATGTATTCCTATCACCTCCTCTATGAAAAATATATACACAATTATATATATTCGTCATCATCATCAACAGCCTATAAAAATTTACTGTTGAACAGAGTCCTCTCCAAAGCTTTTTGCCATGATGTTCTTTTAGTGTGTCAACTTTTACGATATCGACATACGAGTTGGAATTGTCAATTCTTAACGGCCTGTATATTCTACCTCAGATTAGCAACTCGACGAAACTTTACTCTAGTTTCGAACTAAGATATAGTAATAATAAAGGTGACATTGCTGTGCGCTTCTACGTTTTGTTTCTTTACGGTAAAACAAATATTATTTTTGAAAATCGAAAACACAGACCGTCTGCTGTATACTGTGTTTATTTACTGTACAAAGCCTAATTGGGCGTATTTATTGAATGGCGAACATTTTTGGTACAAATTAGAGTCAACTTTGTTTTTTTTTTCTATAGAGAAAATTTTATGTGATCGTGTATTCGAAACGCAAGTGTTCTGATGGCGATCAATCCTAAACTATAACATACATTAATTTCAAAGTAAATGCTACAGTATTGTGGTAGATATGATCGCTGAAGCTAAGCCATTTCAAGTGTCATAGACTCTTAAGCTGCTATATTTTTATGCTTTAGGTACAAGTTTGTAGCTGAATGCAGGCAGCAGCAACAGGCGATAGCGGCAATTTGTATGAATCTGTTTCGCTTTTGCCTGCTGCTATAAAGATATAAGTTCAAGGACTTATACTATATATATATATAGCTAATATGGCTTATTAGAGTTCTCCACTGCATAGAAGAAGTCGCATTTCTGAAGGGAGGTTGCCCGCAGCTACTTTTGGCAGCGAGGCAGCTATGAGTCGCAAAAAAGAACCAACGCTGGATAGTATTCACATATAGTAGGAATATAAGGCCAGAATTAATATGTGAGTACCTGATTCTTCAAGAAGTACGAATGAAGAGGTGGTTGTTACCTTTGTTTCGTTAATATGCTAGAGATGATTTATATTTTGAATACTGTTAAAAAAATATTTTTCATTCCTGTTCCCGTGGTTTTCTTTTTATACTTGCTGTGACACTTGCGCCAAGGTTCTAAGATCATTTTGGACAAGTTATGCCAAATGCTGAAAAAGCATTTGCTCGGAAGGCTCGCTCCATTGTAGACCTAATTCTTGCCCAGGCAAGGCTCGAGACCTAGGGCTGACCCTACGCGTATAGTCATGAGCTGCCTCTATCTATCAAATCCACGTGACCGCCGGTCACAACAAAGCCTGTTGAGGTAGCGATAAATTTGTCCGCTTAGTGTAATGATTATTGCGAATGTTACATCCAATCCAGTTCAAGGGGTTCACCCGTTTGAAATAATAAAACATTATTTCTTACTTTGTCACTGAATCTTAGGTGGGCAATACTTTTTTTAACTGTTCAACGGGATGCGCTTTGCTTTATCTCATCCGGTTTCAAGTTATGATCAGACCGCAGCAGGTACTTCACTCGGAATCCTCAACAGTCTAAGGAACTGGCTATATTACCTCAAAATGCCGGAACACAACAATTTAAAATGGTTGCTACGACAACTGGCTCTGGTAAGATGATGATAGCCAGCCAGGCGGACTTAAACAAAGTCCTACCACCAACCAAACCGAGCACAATATTGTACTCCCCTGGAGATCGAACCAGGGATCTTTGGATCCGACACCGCCTGGGCAAACCACTAGACAGAGGCGGTTAAAAACCACTGCAAATGAACTAGTAGTTTTATCAATTTCACATTGTATTGAAATATACTACATAGGCAACCCTCTTGTAGTATGGAAAGAGCATCTAGGCTAGACCTCTCGCGTAGCGACTCATTGTACAGAGAGATCATATTAGGTTGGTTTGTATTATAGGTTGTTTTTTTGAAGCCTATAAAACGATAATTACTATAAAACCATAAAGCAAACGGTTTCATAATTTTATTTGCTTAGTATTTAACGCAACTTCCAAGTCAATATTTACTGCATTAAATTAAACTTTTTAACCCTGTAGTACTCCGACGGGGTAGATTTTCAAGAAATTGATGATGGGATTTAATAAACCCCATATGTATCATCATATCATCAATTTATTTTTCATCAACTCGTTAACCCTTAAGAATATTTACACTAAGTTTCGCGTTCTAAAACCTTACAAGTAAAGAGTTACATGCAAATGTTTTACCCCTTTTCGCACATCAGAAGCTAAAGTAAAGAGCCAATGATATATCTAATAATTATGCGAAGTTTCTTTTAAATCCATACAGTATTAGTAATAAATATGCTAAGTTTCATTCAAATCAAATCCATCAAGTTAAATTAATTTATTTTTTTATTTTATTTTTAATTTCACGTTGTCTTTTGAATGCAATGTCTTGTTTAAATTATACAAAAAGTAATCTACAGGAACTGAAGCAGCCTTATAACAGATTGATTTGGATAAGGATAAATACTTAGGTACAAATAATGTAGTGCCATTTCAGGCGTTTATAATAACTTTTTAAACGCTGATAAAAACAATATAAATAAATATTACAGGACATTAATTTTACACAGCGCCATCTAGCCCCAAACTAAGCATAGTTTGTAATTATGGGAACTAGATTACGCATAGAATAATAAAATACTTTTTGTAAATACATACGTACCATCTAAACACAGAACAAACATCTATATTCATCACACAAATGTTGGAATCGAACCCACAGCCTACAGCGCAGAAGACAGAGTTACTACCAACTGATATATAGTCACATTTCTATAACAGTTGGACATAATATGGTTTCGTGAACTTTTTGTAGGTATGGATATGTTCTCTAAAACGATATAATATTACTTTGCACTATTATTGATACATCATTAACACATTCACCGGGATCCGCTGGGAGATCAGGTCGGGCTTAGGACTCCTGGTATCCTCCATGTGCAATGAATACTGTGAAAACGTTTACTGAGCTGGCTACCATTTACGGTCACAGTACCCTTCAAAGGTCGGACAGACACCTGGGTATGGGGTACGGAGTACGGAACCATAAAATTCAAAAAGGAGCCATCAAAAAATTATATAGTGAAATATTTTACATCTTTGAATAATATAGGTTCAGAATAAGAATAAGCTGTGGTGTCAATGTAGCGGTATTGTTTCACTTTAAGGGGTTCCGTATCGAATGAGCAGACGGAACCCGATTACTAAGACTTTTGCCTTACGCTTTGTAGTAATAAGTAGCTGGTTGATATATTTAGATAGCATGTACTTATATGTTATAAATAGAATTAGAGGGAAAGGAACCCCCTCTAACCACGTGTTCAAAAATAATGTTTAGTATTATTTAATACCCTTAAATGGGTAAAACGACACACATGTATTAAAAATTGAAACTATAAGGCCAAGTGCAATTAGTCTCCAGAAATAAATTTCTTTATCAAATGATATTAAATGTCTTTGTAAAATTATATTTTGCCTTAAAATGTGGGTCGGAACCCTAAGTGTATGTGTCCGACTTGCACACGGTAAGTTTATACGTCGTATTATGTATACAGTACCCATTTATACTCATTCAAAAAAAATCTGTTCAACGCTTTGCCAAACGGACACTTTGAATACAATGTTTATATCGAACATATGTAAATGAACCTATCTCGAATTGTATGCATTACTTGGCACAACATTAAGCATAATAAGGCGGTGACCTAGTTTTTTATCAAAGGCTTGTAATACGCGTCGCGGCGCATGCATCTGCAGCGCTGCACTCGTCAGTCTCCGCTCCGCATCGTAGCTCGATTGTACTCGAAGCTAGAATGAGTTGAGTGTGAGTGTAAGTAACTCATTACCAACATTATTGGTAGACCACGAAGACAGGCTTTGGTAAATTCCCACGGGATGACGAACCAAGTCCCGAGCGTTCGCTTGTAACAGTATGGACTCATAAGATACGCGCTGTTATCTCGTGGAATAATTATTCATGGATACGTATATTGTGTATTGAGACTGTTATTTCTCTCGTACGTGTAAATAAGGCGAGCCTTGGCCTGGTTACCACGATTTTAGCGGTAGGTATTACAAAATAATATCCGAATGATGTGCGGCGGGCGGCACCGGCGCATGCTCTACCAAACGCTTATGCATAGCACTGTTATGTTTTATAATTCAGATTTGACACACTTGGTTTATTGTAGGTAGGTTTTACCAATGTAATTGTCATCAATCACAATGTCACAAATTCGTAACAAAACATACCCTACCGAAAGAAGCGTAGGTACATTATTTTATCAACCATGACATAGTTACTCGAACTTGGGAAAGGAAAAATACTTGTGTATTTTTTTTGTACAACTTGAAAGCAATCATGAAACATGAATCATCAAACGACATCATGAAACATGCTACTTACTATAGTTTAGCTAATGATTATTTGTTGAGTATTTGTTTTTCATCTGTCTGGTAAGTTCATAATGTGAAGTAGTTGGGTAATGAACACGAGACCAGAATAACATTTGCATTTGGTATACGTCTTTAACTTACAAGTTAGTTTACATAAATTGTAGCACTGTAACAAATAGTTAAAAAGACAGGTCTTCATTTGAAGGTTTTCTTAACCTTAAAATGTAGTTAAAAAGTAAGCTTGATCTTAAGACATAGTAACAATAACAATCCTTACGAGCATTATTATTAATAAACCGGCCAAGTGCGTGTCGGACACGCACACAAAGGGTGCCCGCCCACATTTCAAGGCAAACATTGTAAAAGAATTTCGTTCTGAACACTAAATGGTATTTATTTTTAATCCTTGATTAATAAAATTATTAATCACTTTTGCAACAATGGCTGGACAGCCTCATCATAACCAATGTTTAAAAAAACGAACTAATTCTTAAAAACTTAGCCATAGATAGAGTCATTGAATTACGGCCGGACCAAGGTACAGTGTACAAATGTACAGTAAACCAAACAGTCGAAAACAAAAACAATAGTCCGGCTGGCCGAACTACACAACCGTACCACGGTTAAGAAGCGGATTTGGCTAGCTACCACCATCCTAATTCTGTCATTAAGAACAATTCTTAAATTGTTGTGCTCCAGCATTTAGAGGTAAGCTAGCAAGTTACTCAGTATGTTGAGGATTCCGGGTGAAAGGCGCTTCCACCTGAGGCCATATCATAACTTGGTGGTAAAATGAAGGCCAAGCTCATCCCCGTCGAACAATAAAAAAAAAAAAAAAAAAAAAAAAAAAAAAGATTTACAATCAAATTCAACCTAAATAATATCGTATATGACTAGTTATGTAATTAAATGACTAGCGTTGTTCTGTCAACTTTAATGAAATTGTATCGATCTCTGACCTATAGTCCTAACAGTATAATTTGTACTTAAAAAACTTGCTGGCGTATATAATATATAATCACCTATACTAAGTAATATATCATCAACAACACCTAATAAAACCTCTATAAATAATAATAATCCAGGCAAAAAATAAATTGGATACCAGATGGTACGATCCCGTTTACAAAGACCATATGAAAATAGTAATTTGTATTACATGGAGACAAAGTTGTATTTTGTTTCTCGAGGTCGATATTTATAATTCAGAGCGAAGCGATGGATTCTATAGTAGACTCCTGAGGGTAGCTAAGAATTCAATTTACAAAGAGATATCAAAATAGTTTCCCAGAGTGATGCACACAATGATAAAAAAAAGCTACGAGTACCTACCTACTTGATCTATGTATGTTGTACATTGGATTAAAAGTGTATTTAAAGTCAAAGTCAAATATTTGTCATTTTAAACTTTTAAGACGTGACCTCAGGGCTGGCTCTTATTTAGGCCAGCGAATTAGCATAGCTATTAAGCGTGGCAATGCAGCCAGTGTCTTGGGCACGCTACCGTCCGGTACTGGTCTGGAACAGTTGAGTTACCTATAGGCCGTTTGTAACGGTCCTTAGGTAATCCGAGTGATTCCTTTGTACATAGTTAGTTTAATTGTTCATTTTTTTTTAACCAATTCAATATTCAATCTAGCGGCTCCTACCTTACTAACCTAATCTATCGGAAGCACGAACTCGTACCAATCAAAACAGGAGAAAGCTAAAACCCCCATGGGAACAAATTTGAATATGGTTCCCGCTGTCCTCTAAAGCTAATTGTCGTTTTTCGAATAGGTGTGATGAAAGGTCATCCTGCCATTCGTTATCGTCAAGTTAAAAGTGCATGCTGTATATTGTCGAGCTACTAGCTAAGGTACCTACCATTATTGTTGTGCAAAAGAAAAGAACAAAGGATTTTCTTCACTTGGAACAGTGGAGTTGTATCCGCGAAACATATTCATTGGTGCGCGAATTGCGACATGCGCGCGCGCCGTGTCCCACTTACCAAGATAAATTGAAATTCAATTTCGCCAAAGGGCAACCAACTATTGAGTACGCAAAGACAGAACACCTATTAATGTTAAATCTACATTCTCTGCAGATAGGTACTGTTTACTATTTGTGACAATGTCTCTGGGTGTTTGGTGGTGGAAGTTTTCCCACAATGTAAAAAACATCTACCACTACTAGACCTAATTCAACGTTCCAGACCAGTATTAGACGGAAGCGCGCCCAAGATTCTGGCTGTATTGCCACGCTGAATATCATAAAGAAGAGTCAGCCGGCACGCCTCGCCTCGATATAAAGCCCCTGAGATTTTTGACAACCCAGAGAGCACTGCCTTCCCACGGACCCAAGATACCATCGCTCAAAGGCTCAAACAAGTAATCTCTGTAAATAATAATAAATGTGTTTTATTTCTGAAGTTGGTATGTTACGCACAGAACCTGGTTCGCGGCTCGGCACGTATTTTAACTAGAAAATGACGTTTGTGTTTTTGTGAACGAGGACGCGTAGCCATTTACAAAATCCTTTGTTCCCCAGATATTCTGGTTGCACATCCGAGTCAACTGTTGCACAATGCTGTAACCTTCGAAATGGAAAAGAAACGCGCTGCCAACGTCCCGCGCCGCCCGCCCGCCCGCCGCGCCGCCCGCTGATCCGACCACCGTTTTCAACACATCTGTACTTACTAAGTTTTACGATTGGGGATGTTATAGTCAGTTTCTTACAATGCAACACAGCATCACATTACTACTATATCAGTATAGTAGCTACTCATATACCCTTTTCATTATGTTGTGTAATAAACGATTTCCTATTTCTATATAATAATAATAATATTGTTAACAGAGATTTGAAAATGTTTAAGATTTCAATAAAATAATGTTATGATCTATACATATTCCATATAGTAAGTATGTATTTAAAAAAAAAGTATCGAGTATTGTATACGTAATCTAGTTCCCATATTACAAGCTATGCTTAGTTTGGGGCTAGATGGCGCTGTGTAAAAATTAATGTCCTATGTCCAAGTTGTTTTGATGTCATTTTGATCTTGAACTGGCATGATAGCAGTATCATCAAAATATGCATCGAGTATTTGGCAACATATTGGGACAAGGTGATGCATTATTTAAAGCTGGCATGTTTTGTTATTTGGAAATATATTTGGTGAATTTTACGTATCGCTTAAAAACATGTTATTTATTCAGACTACATTTTTTGAACTTTATTATCAGTAGGAGTTTTCTAAGTTGGTAGCGCTTCGTTTTCATCTCACCAGGTGTAAAGTTATGATAAGAAAAAGTGAAAGCGCACTTCACCCGGAATCCTTAACATACTGAGGAACTGCAATAGCCAAGACACAACAATAAAACCTGTGTTGAATATTTCAGAGAATTGCTGTCGATATTGGAATATCTTGCTACTGACAGCAACTCTTTAACCTTGGCCCATTTAAATGCTTTCGCTGATTAGATAATGCTGTACATATTTATATATACTGAGTATCTACTCATTTGATTTGTCAACAACACAATAGCCTAACGATATCGCGGTACTTTCTTGTTGTGATGTATTCATTCAGCTATATTGACGCGCCACCGAAATAATCTGTTTGATGATTAAATATTATTCAATTATAGCATTATCTTATTGCGATACAGCTACAACAACACTTTTTTTCTGTGTTTATTGTTATATTTATAACAAGAGTTTCGTTAGGTTTTCACTTTGTTTAATAGTGCAAATCAGACAGAGTTTTCCACTTCCGAAATATTAAAAGTAAATTACGAATGGATTAGTACATCCTTAATAATTGACTTGTATAGATAATCACATCTTTTGCGACAGTAAGATTTTTTAAAAGCCTCTGTCTTATTTGATAATAAGATTTGGATAACTGAACTATACACGCATTGTACGTCACGATATAGTAGTAAGTGTACATAGTTATGGTGGTGTACTAGAGACCCCTTCCTTCTCGGATGTTGATATAAAATCAAGTGCATTTGCTGAAGCGGCAGGACCTTGGTGCGGGAGAAGGGGCTCAGAGGGGGTGGGGGACATGGTCGCAGATGACGCGCGCCCTACTGGCACACTGACACACTTACCCAGTGACAGTGGTACTACTTTTGGTCCGTCGAGGTCGCCACGATGCGTTCTACCTACCTACGACACTAAGATTAAATGTGTACCTACCTATCTAACGTGTAGGTAAACACTGCGCGATAGTCGCTGGTTACGAAGCACTATAACAATACTTGTAAATTATGTCTCATACTCTTGCTATGGAAGGATACGCAATACGCAACCATCGGTAGGTTGTATGAAAGTTGGATGAAAAAAGAATAGGAATAGATAGATCAAGGGCGAGTCGGGCTCTGTTAGTTAACTTACCCGTATAATAAATGATTCAGAATTATATTATTATTTTACTACTTATGTGAATGAGCGTTCCTTGCGCGTTACAAAGCGATTACACAAAAAAAAATGTTTTTTAAATTTTCACTGAGTCGTTAGAAACGGTGATATATTAATAAGGCAGTAAGTCATGTTAGAGATGTGAACAAAGATCTTCCATGTGAGTAGAAGTCGCAATCGCCGTGGCCGAAATTAACACTATTATAATCATCTTCATCATGCAATAAGTTACTAATACAACTCTTGATAGTTTTAGAAAAAAAAACGCGACAAGAAAGGACAGACAAAATAGACGCAAGTGGGAATTTAGGGTCCTTTTGTCCTAAGTAAGTACCCATAATAACAATAAATGACTTAATCAACCCATTGATACAGTTAACATAGTTCAAGGGGGTTCAAGGGAAAGTAAGGCACCCTTTGTAGGTTATCTTTATCGCCATACGATAACCTTAAATGATATTTGTTCATATAAGTGGCACATGATAATACATACCAAACTAGGATATTTTAAATGAGTGTCAATTTATTTATACTATGGAAACCTTGCGTTTCCGTACTTACTTTATTTCTGATTCAGTTTTATTCATTTCACCATGCTCATTACAATGTTTGCTATACTAATAGGTTAGTCAATTTGCGTAGATAAAGAGTAGGCAGGTAATCAAAAGACTGATAAATATACATTTTACACATATACCTACTTCAAAAAAACACACAAAATTATATTTAAAACAAGTAAAGTCGATTCTCTTTCATCGTCATAAAAAAATGGATTCCAAAAAGTCGCGTTCAAAAATTCATACAAATAATATGCATTTCCCTGTGAGTGATATTAAATTTTGTGTATGAGGTCAATAAAATGTGGTATGCTTGCAATTTATATACCAGATGTTAACTTTATTGGAGCTATAGAAACCTAGATAATTACCAAAAATCGTTTTTTTTTTACCTTGAATTACTTACGACGCAAACACGAGATTTTATGAGACAACTTTAAAAACACCAAAATGTACACGAGTTTCTAGCTATAGCTATATATATATATATATATATATATATATATATATATATATATATATATATATTATCCTTCATTCCGAGGTGAAACCCCTAAGACCGTAAAACATTTCACCGTCCCAAAAAATATCCTTAGAAAATGAAATATCAGTACAATATCTAATCTAGTTCAATTAAAATAGAGATTTCGTGTAGCTCCACCACCGAATTGGCGAATGTATTTAATTCGTTTATCGTTTGAAAGTGGCGTTAGTTGTAGAAAAGACGTGGAGTAAGCACTCCTTGGTTAGCGTGGGGGCATGTAATGAGGAGGCGTGATAGCCATTTGACCAAAAGGGTTATGAACATGAGCGTGGTTCGACATGCAAGTAGAAGAAAGCCAAGGAAGAGACGTACGAATTGTGTGAAACAGGACATTGGGATGAATGGCGTGCTTGCAGGGTTGTCAGGTGATAGAAGTGAGTGGAATACCAGAACATGCTGTCTTCATCAACATCTGGCGTGGGATAAAGGCAGGAGAGATTATTTTGATACCCTGCGTACACATTACATACCTACAGCAAAGCATTTCTCTATCAGTAGCAGAATTAATTTAGGCCTTGGATGCAATTGGTAATGTGTTCTCAAAATACAGCATTCATGAAATATTTAGAATAATACAGCTGCAACTTTTCACGTCAATCTGACATTTTATCAATTGTGCTCTATTTATTTTGGAATAAATATTAAAATTCAATGACTCTTAAATTTGCATGCAACAATGTTTCATGATTTATCATAGTGCAATATGGACTTACCTACGTGTAACCTACGAATAGTAAAGCTGACAAAGTTTTTCCAATTAAATATTTGCAGGGCATTTAATAAATAGACTTATTGGTTCATAGGGCATTTATTTATTACTAGCACGGACCTTTGTCTCATCATCCCCTAAAAACTTCCAAAAATCATTTCTTAGCTATGATTATATTATTATAACCTTTATTTTGTCTGATTAGGGTCGTACGTTAATTTTACATTGACCTAGTAGAGAATTGAACCTGAAATTCAGAGCTATGACACCACTACCCTATCCGTTAACAATTTATTGATAATATAATTTGAATATTATTTAGTTCATTCTAACATTTGATATAAAAAGTAATCTGTAAAGTAAATGAGTGAAAGACTGATTATTTATTAGCTTATTTTGGTGACGAGGGCTCAACATATAGTGTACAACTGTAATAATTAATGTTTTACTAATTTAATATAAAACGAAATTAAACGACGCGCCCCAATAAATGTTTCAGTTGCACAAGCCAAAAGATATTACTCAATTGCCCGAGACAATTACAACTAATTGCAGTGAATATTTTTTATTTGTTAACCTTCGACATGTAGACAATTTTATTTAGCCGTTTGATTCAACCCGCCAACGAAAATCTCGAATACTATTAATTGACGAAACAGTTTTGGGTCAAGGTGAAGTGTGTTGCATAAAGTTGAAAGGTAAAATCTACATAGTTATTTCAACCTTGCTGAATATTTATTTAGCAATTAAATGAATCAATAACTTTGAGATGTGGACAACACGAAACTGATGTAAGTTGCGAAGCGCCAATTTATCCTCAACAAGCTCCATCAAGTACAAGATACGCAAGATTTATTTGTAACGGATAAACAATTTAGCAATTTACTTACCTACTACAAGTAAGGGATTCATTATAATAAGGGATTAATGTACCTTGATTTGTTTACGATAAAGAACAAAGCGTTAATGGATTCTGTGAAAAAGGGCTCATGCCCTCTTTAATTTTGTATCTAGTTGTGTAGTACCTCTAGATACAACGAGTAAAATTAAGATAAATAATTAAATAGGTGGTATGTTTTTTTTTGTACGCCGGTGAGGTTCTTGTCCTTCATCTCACTTGTAATGATAAGACAAGGTGGAAGCGCACTTCACTCGGAATCCTCAACAAACTGAGGAACTTGCTGTCTTACCTCTAAATGCCGGAAACAACAATTTAGGAATAGTTATGGCGACAGAATTAGGTAAGATGGTGGTTGCTAGCCATCAAACATAACAATTTGTACTCGCACTGGAGATCGAACCCGGGACATCTGTATCTGACCAGATGAACCACTAGACCACAGAGGCGGTTAAATTTATAAGGTGTAAGGTTAGCAAATAGATTTTATTTTTGTTTTTTGTAGTTTTTAGAGCTCGTTTAGCACCACTTAGGGAACGCGTGCAAGGTTGTGATGGGTGATTTCTGCAGACACGAGCATAGAATTCATCTTAAAAATATAAAATAAAGAGGTAATGAGACAAAACGGCATGTTACATCGGAACGTGGATATATTCTGCCCTACAAACTTGCCCTAGATGCTAGATAAGTCCTTGTGGTAGACTATGAAGGTCGAGGTCGACGAAAGGTGCGCAGTTACGAACCGCAAGCTATGTTCTCACTTGCAATTTCAGTTTAAAATGAACTCATATTTTTTATCTCCCCTTACATGTCCTCTACAATCTAATCTGCAAGCATCATACGCAGAGATCTTTTCCGTATAGCTGATTTTATTGCCTCTGCTAATCTGGCTTACTTTTAAAAAGTCACTTTAGTTCTATACTCAATCTAATAATCTCGACCTATAGCCAAAAAATGCAACTATCTTATCCTTTTAGACGAAGCAGAATACGGCGGCAGACGCTTAGGTAGGAAGTAGGTTGATAGTACATCTTATTTTTTGACATGTATTTTATATTGCCAAGTATGATTTTAACATAACGGTAGTAATGAGTGTGTATCTATTCGGGTACTTGTAGGTATAGCAGCACCCTCGACCGCTGACGCGGGTATTATCATGCAATTTGTCAAATTGGAGGATGGAAGTAATACAAGACCCTAGCAGAACACCGGGACTCGTTGCGATATGAACACAAACAGATGCTTAAACTATTAAACTGACAATGAAAGAGGTTATCTTTACTCGACTCCGTAACGTTTCAATCAATACTCCAAAAGGAACAATAATCTACTTGGAATGTAATAAATAATTATTTATCTCTTTGGATGTCTCATCTCTGTCTCTCTTCTTACTAGTCACGCGTTACTAGTTACTAGTATCCTTTCTTCTGGCTTAAAGGGCTCGGTACACAAGGGAAACCTTTTCTTCGCACTCCTTGGACAAATAATAAAAAAAAACCTACATAGATTTCATCATTATCATCAACAGACTTTCAATGACCACTGTTGTATATTGGAAAAAAATATCTGGGGTGTTGGGATAATCACACACGCGGATTAGTGATCGCAATAAAGGTAGAAGGGAGCACTGCCCTTGTTCTGTTTCCTTTAGTCACCTTTTACGTGAATGTTGTTACGCTTTGTTGTGCGAGCATATTGCAGCAAACAGTTCCGAGATGGTAGAAATGCTTTTGAGAGCTGGTTTTACCGCGTTGTGAAATTACACTTTTGATACTATAGTTTACTATTTGCAAATTGTAAGTTTGAACCTTTGAACGACAATTAACTCAATTAAGATAGTTTCAGCTCGTTTCAGATCAATTTAAATGGTACTCAAAGTGGAAAAAGTAGGTTGCTTAGGCAGAATAAATATTGGGAGCGATTCCCATTGTGTAAAAAACTAGTTGCTACGAAAACAATATAAAAAGCCACCATGTCCAGAGGACATGCCAAGTGCCTCTTACTAACCCCCTAGGTGATCCTCATGAGGTCCACGCTCTGAGTAGTAGAGGTACATCCTCGAAGGGGTAAAAGTCGTGATTCTGTTTTTCACGTTAGGCATTCTCTAAGTGTTTCGCCGAAACACATTATCCTGAAGGCGGGCTGATTGGAAATAATAAGAACGGCAAAGTAAATATAGTAATAATCAATCTTTTTTCTCCTGGGAGCTATGTGGTGGATATCGTGATATTAGTGCGTATAGCCAGCAATCCCTAGATAATGAAGCTGATTGGCCTTGACCACAGCCTAGCATAATGCGGTAACAAACTTACGAACCTACCATAACTCTTTGACGAGGCGGTAATTACTAATATTGATAATAATTCGGGTTTTGCCTATGAATTTCTTGGCTTTCCGAATGATAGCATCCTCATCCGCACTTGAAACTCGAAGGGACACATGCAAGCTTCGAGACTCCAGGACTGACTCAACGTATATAAAAAACAGGCCTCGCCACTTTCATGAGCCGCCTCTATCCATCAAATCCATGTGACCGCCGCGCCCAATAGAGCCCCCGGTGAGGTCATGGTGTTTATGGCCAATGTTCAGTTCAAGAGCTCACCCATATTAAATGAAAAATCAATGTTTACTTGCCTTGGCCATTGAATGTTAGGTTGGCTATACACTGCATACATTTTGAAGAAACAGCT
Source organism: Venusia cambrica (assembly GCA_951394065.1). Lineage (NCBI taxonomy): Eukaryota > Metazoa > Arthropoda > Insecta > Lepidoptera > Geometridae > Venusia > Venusia cambrica. Next base: position 14,066,596 of record OX596034.1, read on the forward strand.
GGAGGTTTTCCCATATTCATATTATAAACTTCAAGTCAACCCGTTTAATTCTTTGTTTTGTTGAAATTGAATGTATGAAAAAGCTATCCACATAAGACCCCTTGTGCGTAGTAAACTCTCATATTAGGTTGGTCTTTTTAAAGCTTTTTTTGAAGAGCGGTGTGGCTAAGTATGTTTGGGACGGGTCCGCCTTCCGATCCCAAGGTGGTGGGTTCTAATACAGTCGTGCATTAATGTACTTTTCGGTTTTTCGGAAGTTTATGTGCGCATTTGACACATGCAAATGCTCTGACGGTGAAAGTCGCTCACATTGTGAGGAAACTAGATGTCCCTAGGACCAAAAATCAGAAAAAGAATGGCATGTGGGCAACCCTGTAGTACTGCTACGGGGTCGATATAGAAAAAATAGGATGAGGTGTATAATCGTTTACTATCAAAAAATATTTACAATTAGCTTCGTATTCCAAACTCTTTCTAGTATAAAGTTACACACAAACGTTATAACACCATGTCACCTTTCTTTGTGAAGGAAGATTTAAGTTCACATGGAACAAACAATTGTTTTCGCTTCAGTATTGGTAATAGTGTTCACATCAAATGGAATTTTCAAAATATATTTAATGTACAGATTTCAACCCGATACAGTTTTGTAACAAGTATAGATATGTATACATTTATATTATAAGCCACTCCAAAAATTTTTCAAGTTGTGAGATTATTTACAATAAATTTAGTGCTTCTTTCTTATACGAGTGGGCTGGGCTGTGTAACAACTGTGGTGCGAGACTTCTCGAGCCGCCGCTACGAGTAGGTACTATGGCACCTAGAACCGAGGCATGAAATGGGAATAAAGGTAACTTATTGGACAATTAGGTGTATCGAACAATCGTACAAACAAACGGCGAATAAACCATACAAAGCGATGCGCCTGGGAATGCTGATTAAAATGCGAAAAAAATATATTAATTAAATTTATTTTCGTAGTAAGGCAAGTAATTATACCTTAAATTAAGCCAAACTGTTATTGTTTAACGATTGCTTGCTCGTGTGTGTATTTTGTTTTCTTGAGTCGTGTGCAAAATGTTGAAATTCTCGGATAACGTAAAGGTTGACTAAGGGATCTCACCATAAGAACAATCACGCGCAGCAGCTTACTTTTGCGTTTTATCTTCACCTTTAATGCGATCACCAATCAGCGTCCCATAATGGAAATTATCCCCTCTAATTTTGAAGGCAGTTGATATTCATGTGCCGCTATAAATAGAATAAAGAGATATGAAGATTTATCTAGTTCTGTATCTGCCAATTCGACTTATTTCTCTATCCCAGATACCCAGTTTTATTATATAAGTAGCTGCCCAAGGTTCTGGTCTTAATTATTTACAGCAAGGTTTTATTATTGTTTTCCATTGTAAATTAAAATTTCCTTGATAGTGCTTCCTTTGAATTCTGATTCAAAGTATACTAGGTCAGGGCCAATATTGTATATCTACTCATTCAATCCCCATAAAGCAAAATACCTCTGAGGCAACCTCATTCTTACGCGTTTATAGAGGTACCTACTTACTATTGTTTTAGAATGACCTTTTCGAGGTTTTATTGTTCTTTCCTATTGTTTGTCATCAATGTTTTCTTAGTAGCGAGATATTGTTACCATGAGTAGGAAAATGCCATTGTAATCCTATCTGTTTTTAGGATAGATTCTCCTTGTTAGGTAGGTAAGTAGCGATAGAAGCCGCGGGCACAACTAGTGCAAATAATAACATGTAGATACGTAGAACATCATACATAGAACACGCATGGCATCATCGCTGCGTTATATAAGGTAGTTGAATATAAATCAGTATGAAGATCGTCTGGTGTCGTTACCAGTCATAAATGTGGGCCAAGTTTATTCGAAACTAGGTCAGGGGGATTTAAACAACTGGGAGTTAGTGATCATTCTCAGATGGATATTTTTAAACTGCGCATTTCAACAGATACCTCCTTACGTCCTATCTTTGAATTAAACTATGATATGACAAAAACTTTTAAAGAATATTACACGGAACATATACTTTGGAATGTTGAAATATACGCAATTAAAAGGAAAATTGATTTAATTTTCCAAGAATACAGTCACACAGAGTTTGCGTGCAGAAATAATATTTGCGCGCATTTATCGCTTGTTTCCATGTATGATGTGGCGTTGGAACTAGGGCAACGGGTCAAGATCAAGCTTAAAAGTAGGTCGGTGGGAATCGCATGCATGCCCCCCTCGATGCAGAGCCGGGGTGGCGTGGGGTGGGCCCCTTGCCCTTGGCACTACATTCCCGGAGGCTGAGCTAAAAGAGATCGATGAAACTGTGACTCTCCACGTATCAACAGCTGAGACCTATTTATATTTTGATAACATTAGATTCTTCGAGAGTTGATTAAAATAGCACACTGGAGCCCGTTGTAGTCTAGTCTATATAAGCTTGGTCTAAACTAAGCTCTTCTCTATTCTGGTCAAGAGACTTTTACTTTTATCGTGAAATCGTCGTCGTTAAAACTAAAATGTTTTGCGAACTAAACTACTTTTGGGACAGAAATTATATCAGAGAACTCGCTTTCTTTACCGAATTATATCAAAATGGCGGTCGTAAACAACAAAATGGCGGTAGAGCCGGAAAAAAACTTGTACTAGATGATTTTGTAATTACCAATTATTTACCATGAATGGTAATTACAAAATCTAAAACTTACGATGGGGATCTCTACTTATCTTTATGTACTTCTTGTCTTAGTTTTGCACTTTTCAGTCAGGGTTTTAAATTTACTTGTTTTTACGTCAATAATTGTATACTCACCTACCCGCCAAATGTAATGCGGCAAAGTGAAGCAATGTTACACGAGATTAAGAATTATATACCGTTTCACTTCATAAACTAAAATGTTCCGTGAGTAATGTACCTAAAGATATTTATTGTGCGACGGGGAAGCGCTTGGCCTTCACCTCACTTGGTGTCAAGTTAAGATAGGCGCACTTCATCTGGAATCGCAACAGACTGATGAACTGTCATTTCTTTTTTAGAATTGTTATTGTGGAGACAGACTCAGGTAAGATGCTGGCGGACTAAAACGAGTCCAACCACAAACCAAAACCGGGACCTCCGAGAATCATACCGGTGGGCGCACCATTAGACCTCAGAGGCGGTTAGATAGACTATAATCTAATAAAATAAATCTAGAATGCAGGGTGCACGCAACTAGTGCATGCGTTACCCTTGATGCAGCCGTGAACGTGTGGCTTGAACACTGACTATGTAGTCAGTCGTCTCGTATGCACGTGTGTATGTTTAACCACTTAATAGTGCATTCGTGTGACTAGTTCGTTTATACAGGGTGTTACTAATACCTTGACGCTCACGGCTGGTTGCGCAGTTTGGCCAGTGGCGCAAGTGAGCGCATATTGTAGTCGCTCCTATTGTAATTATAATCTACAGCACACAAAATCTGAATCCTGAATGCCTAGTGCGAGTTGCAATCGAAGTTCACTCGATTCGCGTATGCTCACCGTGAATGGTGAATAGGTATTCATTTTCATACAAATCGTAAAGCAAGTAGAAAACTCGCACTAGACACACATAGTAAAGAACGGGGTCAATGGGGGCGCCTCTTGCCGCCTTCTCGTTATCTAGAACACTAGCAGTAACAATAAATTGATATATTCCTCACATTTTTGTGGGAAAATTAAACAAATGATTCCGTTGCAAAATAACTACGTAAATGATTGATTTAATGGAGTAACTAGACACCGTCTTTACAAGGAGTCTGGCGTTTACTTCTCCAAAGTTATTTATAAATCGGGCTGCCTTGTTCGCAAACCTTTTCTTATGTAGATCTTGATAGTCAAATTATTATAATCAGAATCATCTAGACTAGTAGTTCGCTCCGAACTGAGATCTCGCGATGTCTGGTTTGTGGTAGGTATTTAACCGCAGTGACGATTTCTCAAAAATAAAGTTAACACTACGATAAAAGTTTCATTACACCATACTCTAAGCACAGTTTTTTTCAATCTCTCTTTATTTAACTGAGTGTTCGAGGGTCCCCTTCGTTGCTAACTCTCATGCTTTGCAAAATCAAAATGAGAGCAAAGCACCATAACACCGACCGTACATCTTAGCGGGTGGGCAGAAGAAAATAAGTTAAATAAAGTCTTCCGTAAGTCACCCTGGACGTAAGTCTTCCGTAAGGAAGAGGTTGATATCTGTTTTCCAGCGCTCGGATGTCGTAAAAGTCAACCATGGGGTTTACTAAATAGCTTCCTTATGTGTATAAACATTTTTTTTTACTGAGAACCAATCCGTCTACCAAGCATGGTTAGTATAGCCAAACCTAACAGTTTTGGAAGAAGTTATTTCTATATTTTGGTGGAAAATAATGGGCTGTTGATATGGGATGTGTGCAGTCAAGCCCCTTGCATGACATCCCAGAAGTTATTCTCGGATCTTATCGACAACCTTAACAATCCTATTTAGAGAAAAAATACCAGTTTTCATTTATCAGCCAGATACACTCACGTCAATATCTTGCAAGACCTGATGATCATCCATTGCTATCTATCGCTAAAACCACCCCTATTAATGACAAAAAGCTATTTTTGAAATTAGTATTATTAATTAATTAATTTTCACAAGACTAAAATCTTATATGTGTATCTTTATTGTCAATGCAGGGGTGGTCTCAGTAAATAAATAAACATTAACAGCACAATTCACTATTAATATGTTAAACCACCTTATACTAATGTATAAGGATATAATCTTGTAGGATATAATTATCCTACAAGATATACAAAAACCATCATGCGCTGTCCATACTCTTTCAAATGACAACCCACAAGACATAGAACCTCTTTTAATTTCTTCAATTATAAATTCTATTAAAATCGGATAACCCGAGAGTTATGCCGTCACAAATATTGCCATAAAATACATGCAGTGCCGGATTGCCCGGAACTTCATTCATACAGGATCAGGAAGAGGTCGCTTCGCTTACTCGATCAATTATGAATTAAAACGAAACCTCATTTAACACGAGGCTTTAGGCTTAGTTCACTTGAATATTGACACCCTGTATATTTTACACATCCATATTTATTGCAACAAGTAGGTCAAGTTTGTAAAAAGCAGCACAGAGGAAAACATTATACATTATCCAGCTGACATACGAGTGGGTCACCTCTCGAAGAGGTAAGTAGCGAGAACGTAAATAGACTGAGTTGCGTCATTTACTAACATTTAGGAAATAATTATAATGCGAAATAATAAGATTCCGGGTGAAGTGCGCACCACCTTCGTTCGGCCTTATCTCAACTTGTAACCAGATGAGATGAAGGCCAAGCGCTTCTCCGTCGTACAATAAAAAAAAACTCATAAATATTATTTCTGTATTTTTTTTTTGCACGGCGGGTATGCGTCCTCCCCTGATGTCAAGCTATGATAGGGCCAAAGGTGGAAGCGCACGTCACCCGGAAATCCTTAACGGACTGAGGAACTGGCTATCTTACCTTTAGATTCGCTGCTAAGGCGACAGACTTAGCTAAGATGGTGGAAGCTAGCCAGGTGGACTTTAAACAAGTCGTACCACCAACCAAACCTGGGTACCTGGGGATCGAACCCAAGACATCTAGGTCCGATACCGTTGGGCGAACAACTGTGGCCTAATTGTTTGCCCATCGGTGTTGTGTCAGTGCTAGGTAGCCGGCTGCCAAAAATATTTCATGTTTTATTTGGGCCGCAGGTTACAGCAGCTTGGCAGCTAGTTGCAGCTTGGATCAACAAAATATACCTACATGATCATAAAAATCAAAATGAAAATAGTTTAGAACATCACTTTTATTAACACGTGCCTTAAGGTATCCTGTCAAGGTACACTCTAATGGAACAGCAACGTATTCCTAGTGATCAGGTAATCCATCATAATGGCTGATTCACGCACGCGAGGGTTACCAGCGATCCACTCAATCCATCCACGTAGTTGGTCGGTAAGGAATTATACTCCTATCAAAAAATAAATATTTAAACTAACCGACCTGTCTTTTGTTTACGTCGAAGGCAAATTGAAGAATTTTCCTTTTCAAAAAACGCATAGGCTAATTCTACAATTTACCATCGACATTTATTCAAGGCGAAATAAAACTATCATATTATTTACATTAGATTACATTTAATTGTAAACTTCATGAAAGTATTTCGCGTGACATTGGTGAATGTATTCCTCTTTCAACAAATGAACACTGAAGAGGGCAAACGCTATTAAAATAAGTTACTAAAAATAGGTATACATCTGGGAAATAGATAATAACAAGGAAATCGGACAACTGGATGGGTGGATGGTTAGTAAATAAAACCATTACTAAACTAAAATTATCCATTTATTCTGCCGGTCGTCTAGGTGATTGGTTGTGAACAAATATTCTTAACTGACGATATAACTAAATATTACAGGACATTAATTTTACACAGCGCCATCTAGCCTCAAACTAAGCATAGCTTGTAATATGGGAACTAGATTACGGATAAAATAATTAAATACTTTTTGTAAATACATACGTACTATATGATACAACACCCAAACACAGAACAAACATTTATATTCATCACACAAATGTTTGTCCTGGGTGGGAATCGAACCCACAGCCTACAGCGCCGAAGGCAGAGTTACTACCAACTGAGCTGTGAGGCTTGTCTTTGAACTTTTAGTATTTAGTATTCTATCCGTGATCTAGTTCCCAAATTACAAGCTATATATATATAGTTTATTATATATAGTTTGGGGCTAGATGGCGCTGTGTGAAATGAATGTCCTGTAAAGTCCTGAGCACCTAGGAGGATGGATTGAGTGGTCCGTTGGTAACCATGGCAAGCACGGACGGAGTAGCGACATTAGGCGGACTACCTCGATAGCTCCTGCGGGGCTCTGAATCAGCTAATTCCGTCAATCATGATAAATGGTTGTTTGATGAACAGTAGTTATCTGAACGTCACTCATTGTTTTGGCAAAACAGACAGTAGACCCGAAATAGCCTTATCTGAATGATAAAATAAGTGAGTAGGTCATATATGTTCTATGGAACATGACGACATCGAATCAAATGAGACAATTTTTTTCATAGAATTACACACTTACCAGCTTTTGACCCGATTTCAATGCTATAGAACAAATTGCAAATCAGATTTCCCCAAAATCTTGCAATAGAAGCTAAATGACAATTATTATGTCATAACTGAATAAATAAGATTAAATACAAATAAAATAAATACCATTGATCCAACATCTGCCTGGGTAAAAGAATCAAAAAAAATTAAAGAATGGATATTCGTAGCAAGAAGCGGTGGGAGGACTCTCTAGTTTATGTAGAGGATTCAGTCTCAGAGCATTCTAGTACCACCAGTGAAATCTTTAGGTCTTATTTATCTTGTCCAATAGAACAATTTGAGAAATAAAAGTATCACATGTTCCATGGTACAATATATGAAAAAAATATTGCATTTTGTCCTATGAATTTGTCATGTTCCATAGAACAAATGGGACCTACCCAAATAAGTACTTAAGGGGCTAGAGTGGAAACAAAGGCAAGCGTTTAACTTTATTACTATTTCGAACAAATACTTTAAAGTAAATACGTCAGGTTGTTCGGTATTTTGTACCGATCACCTTGCTTTTAAAATACATTTCGGAGCTGGACAAAATCAAAATAAAAAAAATATTCATTAAAAAGGTAAATTGACAAAATAGATGAATGACTCCACCCTGTTTCTGTGAATAATTCTATGACGATACTTTATTATAGATAGATAGAAAACACTTTATTGTATACACACTAGATAATAAATATACAAATTAAAAAAACTTATTTGTTGCAATTGGCCATCATAACTAAAATTATATTAATACATACCATACCAACAGAATCAAGCAGTGTACTGCACAGTGATAAGGACAATAATAATGTTCTACTAGTAAATTTCCTTTACATTACACCTACCTACACCTCTTTACAAAACACTTCATTATCATCATTAACAGCCCATTAGTGTCCACGGACAGAGCCTCCTCCAAAGCTGTCATCGCGCTTGGCAATCGGATTGATAGTCGCAATAGATAGATAATATACAAAAGGAAGCTGCTACTCTTCTTCTGGTGAGATCCCTCAGTCGGCTTTTACGTCATCCATAGGCTGGGTTGGGGTTATCCTTATAAAATACTAAAGTACTATGAAAAAAAAAACAGATTAAAGCTTAACTTGATTCAAAGAAACAGTTAGCATGCTAAGGTTCATTCATGTCATGGCTAAGGATGATTATGTTTGCTTGGTTAAATATATTATTCAAAATGGTTTCCAGACCCAATACTCCTCGTGTACCATTAAGTAATTACCTCCATTACTGCTACTCTTTTCATCCGTAATTGCCTACTTGAAACAACCTTCCCGTAGAGACAACAACTGACATTACCTTAGAATTTGCCGAGGAAAAGTTACCAGGCAATTTATTTAAAGCGAAATAATCAATACCAAATTTCTATCGGCGAAAATACAGACAAACTTATAACCCTCTTTTTAGTCGGGGCTTAAGAATTAAACCAAAACAAATTCGTACCTACCTTAAAGTAAGTACGGTAAATGGTACCACAATACAATATGGGCTGATATTAAACAAGCATAGCTCAGTTAGTAGTAACTCTGCCTACTGCGCTGTAGGTTGTGGGTTCGATTCCCACACAGGACAAACATTTGTGTGATAAATATAGATGTTTGTTCTATGTTTGGGTGTTGTAATATATGTCAAGTATGGATTTACAAAAAAAAAGGCATTTAAGTATTCTATCCGTAACCTAGTTCCCATATTACAAGCTATGCTTAGTTTTTGGCTATATGGCTCTGTGTGAAATTAATGCCTGTAATATTTATATGTTTTGTCTTCAAGTATTTTGTAGGGGTGCACTAAGACCGGCTTCTGGGAAATTTTTAATTTCCAAAGATGGGATCGAAGTTAAACACATGAATACTTTAATAATTGGTTCATAGTAGTGTAGTGTAGGGGTGCACAGTGGCAGGATTCCGGGGGTTGAAGAGAACAAAGCCTTCTACTGCATTCAAGAACTCGATTTCCGTAGGTAGGTAGTTTAACAAAACAAAAATCGAATGTCGATCCCTATATAAGTGGAATCTTATACGAAGCTTAAAACAACTACTCAAACAAATGGAAGGCATATAATCGGATACTATTGTAGTCTAGGTACATTATGGGTACGGAGAAATTTCCAAAGAATGATGGGAATAAAGTATCAGGCATATCAGAAAAATGAGTATACAAGGATAAAACATAACAAGGCACCTTAGTGCAAAAAGTTTATCAACGCGATAATTATTGCGTGAAAACACTGCCAAAAACATAGGAATAGCCAGAGTGGCTACAATAGGATTTAGCGTCATCGAATGCCAATATACGATTCGTTGAAAATGAGAATAAGATGGAAGTCGAAGCGTCTGCGCTATTTTACATGATGAGTGCGAATTATTAGGTATTACATAAATATTTTGATAAATACAAGGCTATCTGAAAGAATTCAACCTGTGCCATCCTCGGCGTCGCCGCCGTCGTCTAGCACGTGCGTTCCCGTCATGCTTATGAGGCACTCTGGAGGGGTTTTCCATAATCACCACGCGTGGCAAGCGGATTGGTGACCACACTAAAGGTGGCGATAATACACAGATGGAAGCTGCTGCCCAGTGAGATCCATTAGTCAGATTTACGACATCCATGGGCTGAATGGGTGGGGTCGATTCTTGAGCCATGACCACCACGGCGATTTTTTTAACCGCCTCTGTGGTCTAGTGGATCAACCCACCGATTTCAGATCCAGAGATCCCGGGTTCGAACCCCAGGGGAGCATTTGCTTGGTTTGGTTGGTGGTAGCACTTTGTTTAAGTCCGCCTGGCTAGCTGTCACCATCTTACCTAATTCTGTCGCCATTATAAGCAATTCTTAAAAATGTTGTGTTCCGGCATTTAGAGGTAAGATAGCCAGTTCCTCAGTTTGTTAAGGATTCCGAGTGAAGTGCGCCTCCACCTTTGGCCTTATCTCAACTTGTAGCCAGGTGAGATGAAGGCCAAGCGCTTCCCCGTCGTACAATAAAAAAAAAACCTCGCAAAAAAAAAAAAATGTGGTTACACCCATAGGAAACGTCCCGATCATGGCAATAATTATTGCCATTTCCCGCAGGTGTGGCCTAATTACAAGACTATAAGCGATAACGGTATTGGAAAGTGCTCGAAGTCGATATAAATTGTAAACATTATTAAATTAAATTTAATAAATATTACAGGGCATTAATTTATTGACGATTGTTTAAAAACTACTGAATCAAATAAAAAAAAGGACCAATTTCTGACCTACTTCTATCAATCCAAAAAAAGATTACGTAAACCGATTAAGAATTAGCAGAGTAATCGGTGGACGTGTGTACATTAAAACGGGCCTCCTTTTTCGTGAAGATGGTAAGTAATAAAAATACATATCAACATTTTGTAATCTGAAATCTCGTAGATGCTCTATTGCGAAAATAAAGCGAATGGCATAAGGCAGTATCAGAATGCAAAGGCGCACTAGTAACAATAATATTACGACTTATAAGACAGAAAATGGGCAGACAAGAAGACAACCCATAACACATACAGTGCATGCGTATAGACCTACTATATTTTACCATTGTAATTTGAAAGGTAAAAGAAAAAAAAAGAGCCAAGTGCGAGTTGAAAACGCAAACGTATTTATTTTTCAGGAGACCCTTTCTCCTGAAAAATAAATATTTTATGAACCTTCGTATACGACTGAACCTCGCTAGGCCAGTTTTTAATATTTATTGTTATAAATAAGCACTATCATAAATTAGTAAATATAGTCATCTTATAATCGTCAAACTAGTTAATACCTAGTATGACGATTATTAGTATCGGGGTTAAGTTAACCCCCTTTTTTTATTGTCCGCCATAACAACATAATATATTATAAATTTTAAAAAAAATCAACTGGCTACCTATTAAGAATGAAAAGTTACAGCCTTTTAAAGGTATAGCAAGCGATGGCTTAGTAAAGGGTAAGTCGGCACCCACCGGGTACGGAACCCTAAAAATGAATAAAACATAGCATCCGTGCATCCTGCAGTTTGAATCATTCCTCGAGCGACAGCACAATAAGCGGAGACACGTGAGTATCGCATGACCTAGTTTGTGCGATCTATTTTGCAATATAAATTGCATCTAGCTAGATAGTTGAAATAGGCTAGACTTTTGCCCACGGTTAGTTGCAAAAGACAAGTCCTTACATCACTCTCCATTTAGTTTAGGCTCGAGTCGATAGTCGGATCGAGGGACCGAGTCGAACCGAGTCGTGTGAGTGAGAGAGTAGTCAACCTTTTATCACATTTTTATGAATGAAGAATGACAAATAACTAAGTGTGATCTAAAATAGATTTGCGACAGCAATCTAAAAATTAAGATATAAATAAGACAAAAAAAAAATGATCGCGTAAAAGACGACATGCATGAAAGAAGCGAATGATGAGCTGATGGGAGTGAAAAGCTTCTGCCGCTGATTCTGTCGATCTGACGTAGAGAAGTGCGGTAGATGATGATGCATGTTACAATGTAGTTGAACCAAGCAAACAACTAGTGGGGTGGGTGGGGATTCGTCAAATAAGCCAAGTAGGCAACATTATATGGCTTCTTTGATTTCAAAATAGAACAACTGTTTGCGTTACCTAGCTATGTGGCTGGCATTAATAAGCAGACAGTCACGCTTGCTAATACCTAGCTGGAGTGAGTTACGGTTACAAATATGCTAAATAAAATCGCCCAGTTTCATTTAATACAAATAAAAACGTGTAATATTTTTACACGGCGCTGTGTAAAAAAAATGCCGCTGTGTTTAGCCCCAAACTAAGAAATATAAATATTTGATATTGGTACAGTGTTGAGAAGAGTATATTATTTACATGAAATGTATGTATATGAAAACTAATATGCATGTTGTATGTCGAAAATTGAGATGAACTTGTTGTCCTAGGCTGACCCAAATAACTTGATGAGTATGTTGCTATCAGCAGTGAAATGTACTCAAATTTTAGTGAAATCGATTCAGGCGTTGTTGTCATGATGTTGACATGCGAATGCGAATAAGTATCGAACTGAGTTGCAAAATAACACGTCAAGTCTGTTTCCATTTCGACATCTCGTGAATAAGTGGTAGTCATTTACTTTAAGAAACTGGAACGCATGCATTGATTGTTTTACAAAACAAAGAATGAAAGATGTATACAATGAGGTTCGTACCTACCAAACTTTTGACATAGGTACGCAGGATTTCACAACTCGACTAGCCTCTTCGATTTAACTGGAGATTACAATAAAATAGTTAAGTGTGAGTGAGACGGCTTAATGTTTTGAAGAGATTCGCTGAGCCGCTCGATCCAAACGAGCGGTTAAGTAGGCGAAGGTCAGGCGCCATTGTAGTCGGCGTGAAATATGACGTACCCGATCCTATGTGCTACCTAGCATTAGACGAGTGTGACCACACAGTCATGTACCAAGCACCCTACGCAAACTTACTTTTTATGTTCACTCATTCTGATGTACAGTCAGCCATACAAACTTTCATAAATACGTATATGAAAGTTTGTTCTTGCGTGTGGCGCCATACCCTGCCTGCACAGATCACTCTCAAGCCAATCCTTAGGAATTAACGCACGAGATGTGTTTAAATAATTGGATTTCCTAAATCTATTGGTTCCTTACTTTCCTGACAGAATCTTGACGTGAAAAGTTTGCTAAGTTACACCTATAATCAATCATTGAATATAAATAATATTGTATCTATTTGAGGTCTAAAATTTTTGCAATCTCCTGCACACCTAAACAAGAGAATTCACTGTATGTGTGGGATAGGCAAATTAAACATTGAAAACACTTCTAAAATCTTAAAAGATACAAAATTCATAAATCACAAACAAAACGAAGAAAAATACTAACTGATGATTCACATTCCTAAATCGCATTTTTTAAAAACAATACCTTACATGACCACCTAGTACTAATTACAGAAAGTTTTAAAGAACTAATGAATTTAAGGGGTCTTAAAATCAGAAGCAAGTAAACGTATTTTTTTCAACTTAAGCTTCAATACCCATAATTTTTATGTTTTAAAAAATTACCCTCACTAACAAGCATCATAGCTCAGTTGGTAGTAACTCTGCCTTCGGTGCGGTAGGCTGTGGGTTCGATTCCCACCCAGGACAAACATTTGTGTGATGAATATAGATGTTTGTTCTGTGTTTGGGTGTTGTATCATATAGTACGTATGTATTTACAAAAACTATTTAAGTATTTTATCCGTAATCGAGTTCCCATATTACAAGCTATGCTTAGTTTGGGGCTAGATGGCGCTGTGTAAAATTAATGTCCTGTAATATTTATATATTGTTTGAAAAAATAAAACAATCTTATTTTTTCTTAACAAATAGGTAATCGGCACAAAAAACATCCCTAAAAAAATTCTGTTTGGAAAATACATTTCTGTAGCCATTAAAAAAACGTTTTCGCTAAGCAGCTTAAGGACGAAATATATTTTATAAAACTTAATTCGCGAATGAGATAGCATTTAGCTAACGACAGCAATATTTTTTTATATTCGATGGTGAGTATTCTTAACTGACTGCATGTTTTCGAGTTCATTTTTACAAGTTCAGTTCCGAGTTCTGGGGCCTACGTAGATCGAGTGTGTGTTGTCGAGGTGTGTCGAGGCGTAGCACTGCTACGGCGGGGGCTAAGCTCAATGCTACGCGGACGACATGACGACATGATGATCACAGGCCTTAGTATGAGTTTCTGACAGCTAACTGTGACTATTTTCGTTTTCGTATAGGGCGCTTATTTGCATACATTTGGTTAGCGGACATTGAAAGGAACTACAGTTGCTTTACTATTTATATTTACTATTCGAAAAACGAAAATAGTTTCAGTTAGCTGTCCGAAACTCATACGGCAAGCAATCAAGGCCTCGGTAATGTAGGAAATCCGTCGATACACGGAAGGAGACGATGCTGGGAAAGCTCATTCATAAATAATTTTTCTTCTTTCTCATACTTGCTATGTCCTAGATCTAGACACGACTAGAGACTAGAACTAACCCATTTTAGAACAAAAAAATCTAACCGTTGAATATCAAAAACATTGTTGTTTATGTGGTATAATTACTGTCGCAAATATCACTTTGACTCCACCAACTCAATTGCTGGCCGAAAAAAGGTTTTTATTTTAAGCTACACGTGTTCGGAAACATAAATAATGCTTTGGCTGTGCTAAGGTTGCATGTTGGCGTTAGGATCAATAGCTGAGCCATTGAACTATTAGAAACTTTTAAATCAATACACGTGCCTCACGAACAAGACTATTTTTGTAACCACTCTATGTGAATGAGGATCACCTTCTAGGGGTAGCCAGAGGTACGTCCATGCTAACGTTCGACGTAGTAGTTAGTGATCCTCATAAGATCCACGCTCTGAGTAGTGTTGTGAGGTGAATACTCAATGGGGAAAAAAGTCATGAGTCTTGTTACTTTTACTGTTATGTAAATGTTACTTGTCGAATTAAATTAAATTGAATTTTGAATACATATACTATGCTTACTAAAATCAGCGTTGAAATACTTATTACATTAGTATAGTATTTTTTCACATCCACATTTTTTTTAATTCTCCGATGCTCCGATTATGTGTACGGAACCGTGAAGATATAATAATGCTTATTATTAAATAACATCTCTTCATTTCACCTAGAGTCCTAGTGCGGGGTCAATTATAGTAATCCTAGCGAAATGTTACACTTTTATGGGAATAAAATATTTGATGTAGATAGATGACGACATATATCCTCACTGTTGAGGATTCCGGGTGAAGAGCGCTTCCACTTTCGGCCTTATCACAACTAAAACGAGGTGAGATGAGGGCGAACCTCTAACCCGCCTTAAAAAGAACATTTAATTAATTACACCAAACGTATAAAGCCTTTTTTTTATCACGTATGCCCCGCCAAGTCATGCGCTTCCACTTTCGGTATTATCATAACTCGAAACCCACCCTTCGAAGTTGAAAATGAAGACCAAACGCTTCACGTCGTCTGTGATGTTGTGAGTATATGTGAGCGTATGTCGAGATTATGTGTGTGAGGGGGTGTGGCGTGTTTAAAAAAAATATGTGGTATTTAGTGTTAGTGTGTGATAGTTTTCGAAATTGCAGTAATATGTTACAATTTCAAGTAGTTCTGTAACATCATCGGGTATAAATAAATATTATAGGACATTAATTTTACGCAGCGCCATCTAGCGCCAAACTAAGCATTCGTAATATGGGAACTAGATTACGGTTAGAATACTTAAATACTTTTTGTAAATAAATACGTACTATATGATACAACACCCAAACACAGAACAAACATCTATATTCATCACACATTTGTTTGTCCTGGGTGGGAATCGAACCCACAGCCTATAGCGCAAAAGGCAGAGTTACTACCAACTGAGCTATGAGGCTTGTTGAAATAGATAAGGTAGTATATATACTCTTCTTAAATATATCAATGGATATAATATATCGAATGCTATATTTATTAGTTTGAGATGAGCCGACTGCACAGTGAATTGAAATGGGAGTTTCGCTTACTGCTTGTTGTAATAATGACCAAGATATGATCATTGTACACAAACAGTCCTTCTCTTATTTATTTGGGATATAAGTAAAATTCCAAGCTTTTTCTTCATGTAAAATAGTCAGCTGTAGATGGCAATTTTAGCGGAGTGTTTGTTTTTGCTTATTTTAAGAATTACGTGATCCAAGCAACTGTCTGGTTAAGAGATTGTGCCATTTAGCAGCCTATAAATTGCTGAGACATCTTAATGCCTCAGCAATTTATGAGCTGTTACCTTAGTAGGTCAGTGTATTGTTTCTTACATAGCATATATCTTTGGATCTAGGTGTAATATTGTTTGATGAGTTTTGATATTCAAGTAGGTGTATCGGCGACCATAGCGCCTCAGTCTTCACATCGACATGGCATACCTCACTGCAAAAATCTAGAACCCACTCTTTGAAGTTCACTTTTATCTAATTTTGCTGTTATTTAGGCCAGCGAATTAGCATAGCTATTCAGAGTGGCAATGCAGCCAGTGTCTTAGGCACGCTTCCGTCTGGTACTGGTCTGGAACATTGGAGTTACCTATGGGCCGTTTGTGCTTAGATAAGCTGACTGATTCCTTTGTACATAGTTTAGTTACTTAATTTATTAGTTAGTAGTTTAATTGTATATTTTATTGAAAAAAGATTCATTTATCAAAGGTTTACATCTGCGTAGGTACTCAGATGATGAAGCTCTGGCTTCAAAATAATTTAAAGAATTATAAAACAATGGAGAAACTGAATGGACTCAGAGTGTTGAGGATTCCGGGTGAAGTACACTTTCATTCACCGTCAGACTTATCATAACTTGACATCTGTATAGCTATTCTGTGAGTTGAAAACCAAGCGCTTCTCAGTCGTACAAAAAATAACATTACATTTGGTAACGTGGGTTTGATGATGGAGCCAGGCGGAGTATAGTGGAATGATTCAGTGATTTAAGATTAAGATACTAGGTATATAGTGGTAAACCCCTCAAAAGGTTGCTCATTTGATTCATTTTGACTAGTCAGAAGTAAGAAAAAGTAAAGAAGATAGAAGTAGTAAAGCCCCTTGTGAAAGGGCTCGTCCGGGGAATTGCTACCACCATACCTATTTCAGCCTCCAAGCAACATTGCTGTGTTCCGCTTTGAAGGGTTGCCGGTGAAATTACGGGCACGCGAGACCTTTATGCCTCAAGTTGACGGGCGCAATGCAGGGCAATGTAGGGTATGTTCTTTGTGGATGTGACCTACGCAGTAAGGCTTTGTAGACAAGAGGTGCACTTTACATCAGTCAGTTGGGCTACTTGCTTGTTCCGTCTCCTAGTTGTATAAAAAACACAAGGTTCTGATGAAGCCAGAAGGTGTGATGGAAGTGGACCTCGGCTGCTTATCGTTTTTTTTTAGTTTTTAAACTACTATATTGTTAGTAGGTATTAAAAACGTGCAAACCGTCATCGGACGTCTTTCGATTTTCGTAATGGACCGCCGGTTTTCAATTGACCTTCGTTAGTGGGTAATTTTGTAGGATACAGGTCCACGCAGACGAAAGTGAAAGCCTCCAACGCTCGTGTGGATTTACCACTTGTTGAAGCAAGCCACGTATGTGACGCATCATACACGTCATACATGTTATAAATCCTGTTATTAGGTTTCTACAATGTTTTGAAACAGTTCACGTGAACGAAATTAGTGCACAATATTGGTAAAGTAATGTAACAGATTCACGACTTTTTTCACTTCTTGGATTCCTAATAATAATATTTCACAATATTTTGCTGTATACCAATTTTTTTACCTACAGTTACGGGTACTATTAGAACATTCATAAAAAATGCACATAACCCAGATTATACATACAATGGAGAACGTCACCAAGCTAAATAAAAATATATCGCCAAGTTAAACTTAAGAAAAAAACAGATCAGGACATTGGAAATCAGTAGGTGACTATATTTCAGTATGAATGAGTTATGTATTTGGAGTGCAATATTGCATTCTGGTGTTTTATTAGCGGTAGTCCACTAAAAAGCCAAAATGCAATATTGCAGACAGCATTCATTTAAATAATAAAACTGTACCCACATTTAATTTTAAAATAGTGATGTCTGCGTCCGGTTTTTGTGTATTCAAAACGACAGTTTGAGCTGTACTATCTGTGTCAAGGTGCGGATCGGCTGTTACGCAAACCGTTTTTTAATACTACGCCCAGTTGCGAGGTAATTAATTCGACTCAGTGTGTCGCAACCAGCGATTCTCGTGCTTTTAGTACATTCAAACCAAAATGTTAAATGAAGACATGATATGACTGTGTGTGTTTGTGATTGAAGGCCGGAAAAACTAATTTCCTCATCGAAAGCCTGCTGGGCTGCTATTACCTGCAACGATTCAAAACATAGGCCTTTCTCTATTCTTAAAGAAATAACTGGAGTCTTGAACCCACCCGTCACGCATTAAGGGCCCCTAATTGCGGAAAATGATCCGCGCTCAAAGTACCAATCCAAGTAAGAAGTACCCTCAGTGATCGGTAATTATTATATTTTAAGTCGGGGGAAAAGTTTCTTAGCATTTTTTTTTGTTTGACTTTTTTTTTCAGTTAAGTTACATTGAATTATGATATATATATATATGCAATTTTTTTTGCTATCTTGTAGGTATAATAAATAATAATCCCGTTGCTGCAGAAATTTTGGAAGTTCTGATCAAAAACATGCGACAAGTAGTTTTACACTAAAAACCCAAAGAATTCTGAAGAGACCGTCACAGATGAGGTCACATATGGTCAGGGCTTTATGGTGAATTCATTGACTCTTCCCAACCAAAGCTCTCTATTTTTTTGCTGATGAGTGGCCAAATATGTGTGTGGTCTGGCGTTATCATGACGAAAGACCACACCCACACCACACCCGCACTGCTGATGAGAATCAAGCAAGAAATTGAGTAAAAACGGTCGGAATTGATGTTGATCAATTCCGTAGATATCCGAATCGATGATGCGCAGTCATTGATTCGGTAAAAGCTCATAATTAACGATATCCTTCCAACATCACATTATTACGTGTTAATCCGGGTTTCGCTACAGTATTTGGTGCTTGACTGCCCATTGACCGTTTGCGCATGTTCTTGTCATAGATGATGAATGACATAAAAATACTTTATTGCACACGGTATAAATAATACCGGACTACTTACTATAAAAAAAAAAAAAAACAATGTGCGGCCTCATCGCTAAGAAGCTGATCCACTTTTCATCCAACATCCAAACCAGTGATTTATTTTTGGTTCGGTTTTTTTTTTATTGTACGACGAGGAAGCGTTTGGCCTTGATCTCGCCTGGTAACACGTTGAGATAAGGCCGAAGGTGGAGGCGGAGGCGGAATCCTAAACAAACTGAGGGACTGGCTATCTTACCTCTGAATGCCGGAACACAACATTTTTTTTTAAGAATTGTTATTATGGCGACAGAATTACCACCAACCAAACCAAGCACAATATTGCTCCCTCCGGGATCGAACCCGATCGACCCTCAGAAATAGCAAGTGTACAGTCGGATCTGAAATCGGTGGGTCTGAAACCACAGAGGCGGTTTCGTTACATTTCAATAGAGAATCGCAAATGTAGTATTCATTTGGTTTCTTTCAGTGAGCTCGCGTAGCAACCAAATATCGAGTTTTTTTATATACCCGACTTTTTCAAGTGGGTCAAAACTGTTGTGTGGTAGATACCCAGTTTGTCAGATACCTCGTAACTACTAACATGCCGATAATGCTCCACTTTTTCAGAAATTTCGTTTATCTGTATCAGAGGCCCTACTATGAAAATCGAACATTGTCGAATCCGAAAGAACTTGTCATTTTTATATTGAAAAACGAGCAATACGTCAACTGATCCGTCATGTTCCGTTTATCGTAGTAAACCTACAGGGCGACCAGAGCAAGCTGCATCAAAATCAAAAATTCATCTTTGATATCTAGATTCCCGAACTAAAAACAAACGAAATTGTGATACTCTTGCTGACTGCATAAGGTCTATAAACGTCACTATTCGCGGCTTATCGTATTATATCGAGTTTCTTCGTTAGATTCACTATTTGATCGGACAAAAAAATCGATTGAAAAATGGCGGGAAACAGTTTTTTACTCTTTGTATTCCTCTTTTAAAATGTCATATTTTTATTGATATCAAAACCAGCTAGATACAAACAGTACATCCGAAGACATTTTACTACAACTTCGTACAAACAAAATACGATAAGACTTTTTCCCCGACCAATTATATTATTTTAATATAACATGAAAAGCCACTTGACTAAAGCCTTGTTATAAGCTGTGTTTACTGTGTACGTAAATAAAAATTAAGCCACTTAGTAAATATACAAAATAATTATACAAAATAATGGTAAAAAATATTGAAGGTAATTTTATTTGAAGGAACCTCATACTTCAAGAGATTTCTATTTACCTTTGGTGTTCAATAAATAATATTTTTTGAAACCCACGCGCTAAATAGAGGCACTGAGATTTTTCAATAAATTATGTGATGTTTATGTCAATGCAAATAAAATGATACTCAGCATCTATAAAATAGTATATAACTCACTTCTCTCGTAAAAAATATTGTTTTGAACTCTTGAGTCTGATAATTTTTGCCGTATATAAACATTGTGATCAGGCCATTCATACCATGAAAACTAGAAAAAATAATAAATTGTATTCCTTCCTTGTTTTTTTATAATCGTACTTTTACTAATTGCCATATTAAGATTGTGGCTATGAGGAAAAAACAATTGAATGTCTGTTAGTACCGTCTCTTCAAGACAAAAACAAGTTATACCACTGGCTCTTCTTAGTGGAAACATTGTAAGCAATTCGAATACAGTAAATTTGTTTGAATTTAATTTGGATGCTGTCATGGAAATATCATTGAGATCATTATTATTATTATCATTATTACTATCATTATTCTTAAAAAATGTTAAAAATGTCTTCAGGCATATTAACGCATTAAACAATTTAGATCGATAAGATCGAGCCGTAACCTCAAAAGAATTTTCTAAGCATTATATCCATTCTATAACTAGCTATGGTATACTTTTAAAGGAAAGCCCTACAGACTACGAACACATGGCAAAATGCAAAACACGCAGTTTGAATATTAGTCTAGAGGTTAGCCTACCGATGTCAGATCCAAAGGTCCCGGGTTCGATCCCCAAGGGAGTACAATATTGCTTGGTTAGAATGGAGGTAGAACTTTGATTAAATCCGCCTGGCTTGCTACCACCGCTTTACCTCTGTCGCCATAACAACAGTTCTAAATTGTTGTGTTCCGGCATTTAGAGGTAAGATAGTCAGTTTCACAGACTTGATGATTTCGGACTTTCTTCGGAGGCCAAGCTTCCCCGTCGAAAAAAAAAATGTTCGAGATCCATGTCGACACGTATCATTAAGTTACTAATTATCTGTGAGAATACCATCAAGCCAAAATTAAGATATTAATCCTAATTTGAAAATGGAACTAAAAACGAAATGAAATTTGTATTTTCTTTGAATAGAAGTGAAAAATAGATTGTTTAACTCGAAAACAAAAACACTCATCAACTAAATCAATCGCATGTGAATCAATAAATTGTCAATAGTTCAAATTTCATTGTCTATTCGCTGAAACAAACTCATCAAATGATAAGCCTGAGAACGAAAAATACGTTAACATAAATGAAATAAAAAATATTGTTTATGAATTATTATTAAATCACAATTTTATCTGTATTTTATTGCTAACTAAACTAAAGTAAGATAAGAACAGCACTGACAACGAAGTCCCCTTAAGAGCTCGGTGGCCCTGCTCTCTATAGCTCTCCTTAGATGGCTCAGCGGTACACTAGGTCGAGGAAAACCACCACGCTGTCGGTGTCATAACTGCCTTGCGCCTAAACGCATGCCTTCAACACTACCGCTGGCTTGACATCACAGCATATTTCATTCTCAATACAAATACAGCGTTGTATAGAGCACTAGTGTAAATTATCTGTGAAGTAAACAGTGGTAAAGCGGGCAAACCTACGTCAGTTGTGTAGTCGAATGTTGCGTACCAAAACACGTATATTTTATCGCATTTACTTTAGTTCTTTTTTAGATTTAATTATTTTTTTCCATAGAGACTAGAAAATGTCACTTACATAGAGAATTCTAGGCTTAAATGTGAATATACAGTGAGTAGGTACGTCGTAGACTAAAACTAAATCTATCGCATACATTTTCTTAAACCACTCGTCTTGTCTTTTGTGTATAGCATGTTTTGATTTATTGAATGAATGTACACTTGCTATTTCTGAGGGTAGATTCTTGTAAACCTTTGCGCCCTTAAAGGTAATCATTATTTTGCCATAGTTCGTGCGAGGTCTAGGTAAAACAAGATAGCTGTCTCCATGTCGCAGAGTCAGACCACATCCTTCAGAAAATTAACGGTAAAGTTTTTTATTTCCATATACATAACTACATAGTTCGCGATGCTAACGTTTGTCACCCTATAGACGCGAAGCATTAAATCGACTGGGGTAATAATGTTTTCGCACCGCCGCAATAGGACATTAATGGATGTGTCTCAGACAAACTACTACTACTACCTTCAACATTAATTATAACATATCCCCGTTACTTATAATCGGCAGGCGTTGGGTGAATTATTTACCAAAGAAAATAATTTCGAATATAATGGCAGACAGGGTCTGCCCGCGACCAAGGCTGGTGCAACCCCGCCAAGTTGGGATAAATATAGGTAAAGAAAAATATATAGGTAACCTACCCGTTTTTTCTGATCAAAATAATGTGTTTTAATCGCGTATTGCGCCTTGACTCGGCTTTTACCTAGATTTTGTAATCCACGAAATCATTTTCTACATGTTAATCATATAATGTAATAAACCACACACCGAAGGTTTCAACCTTTATTTCTAGAAAAAAAAATAACGTTTATTTTACAGTGCCTCTATTAATTATTATAGCGGTGTTAGAAACACAACTCTGTAAAAATGACAACCTACGGTTCATGAGATACAGCTGGCAGACAGACAGACGGAACCCTAAGAGTAGTAATTAACTATAACTACATCACACGACAAAGTGTGTCCTGTGATGTAGTTATAGTTATTGACTAGTTTGCAAGTAAAATTGGTAGGTGTCTGTCTGTCTGTTGACGTACCGTGCAGCGGATGTCGTTACCAGCTAACTGTATGATCAGCTCACTAACGAGCAAATAGCATGACTTCAGTAATTTCCCGATGGATCGTGGGCGGTGTAGGGTGTCCTCCATGTCACTTGGACTTACTGAAATCCTGTTTTAATGCGGTCAATGTTACAATGGGACAGACAGTTGTCATTGTCGTTTTAGCTATACGATTTCATCTAGTTCACATCCCGCCCTCTCACATTAGCTGTTTCCAGTCCACGTAGGTTATGTTTGATACTTATGTAGGTACTTTTCGTATACAATTTAGGTATAGAGATGACACGACATGTTGCATTTTGTAATAAACAAATGATTATTTATTGCGCAGCCAGGTTGACACGAACAGTTGACCCAAGAAACATATAGCTACATATATGCATATATATATATATAATATGCAATGTATAATGGGCGGTCTTATCGCCAGAAAGCGATCTCTTCTAGACAACCTTTGGATAGAGGCTTAGAGCACGATTGTATTCCTTGATATCAAAAATATTTCTGAATTGTTTTTCTGGTATGATTCTCAAGTTTGCGCACTTGTCCCAATCAAAAACATTCCCTTATACTTTCTTGAACTATTTACTAGGCCTTTTTCCTTTCTCCGGCATTCCTACACTTGTTTTACTCAATAGCACTTCACCCGGAATCCTCAACAGTCTGAGGAACTGGCTATCTTACCTCTTAATGCCGGAACATAACAATCTCAAATTGTTGTTATGTCGTCTTAGATAAGATGGTGGTAGCTAGCCAGGCGGACTTAAACAAAGTCTTACCAAAACCAAACCATGAACGATTTATCATATTTCTCCGGCACAAATAACTTATAACTTTTTATTTATTTGAAAGATAAAGTATAATAAAATTATGCCATATCAAACTATGTTACAATCTAGCTTTCGCAGGCTAATGAGAAATTATATGTTAACTTAGTACTATAATGTAAATTATTTCATACAATGTGTCCAACGTCACGTTTTTAATAGTTAAGGGGAGAGACTTTGTTGTTGTGTTCTTTCAAGTAGCACTATCACTACATGATTATATTTTACGTAAAGATTTGGTTCTTCTTCTACTGTGTTTGTGTTGTCGTCGATTGTCTCAACATTCGAGTGTTTAGGTAAGTACTTAGTCATTTTTCATGAGCTTTTACATGATGTCTAACACCCCGCAGCTGCCAACGTCGTATTCCAAGCAGCCAGGATATTATTTTGCTAAGATACTGACGTGAGCTTGGCAGCGTAGCTTCGCATCATGGGTCAAGCCTAAGTACTTCGTGTTTTCATACGGCATAGCCTTGTTGGTAATATAATATATCACGCAATACTGATCCTTTTTGTTAAAAGAGTTGATGTGCAGAGGCTGTCACCGATTGTATTGACTTCATCCTAGGCCTTCTCTGGCTGTTTTGTACCAACAGCCATTATATCATCGTCAGCAAACATTTTAATGGTGTTGTATTTTATTTCGGATATGTTACTGGTATATATAGGTACAGGCCCGGACCCAAATCACCCCCTGGCAGCACCTCAGCATTAACTGCTTTTATTTCAGACAGTAGACATTTTCTAACCTTATTCTGACTCAATCTGCTAAGTGTATTAACATTAACTAACTTAATAACTTGGTTTTAGTAGAGTAGTAAGGAAAGGTTCAGTGATTAGTTCAAGGGTTCCCTTGAACAAAGGAGCTAGAACGTATTCAAATTCAATAGACACGTGTAAAATTGCGTAAAGCAGTTCGTCTTTGAGCCCGCATCGTCAAACGCAATAAAGTGTTGTACCTGTATAGTGCCATTGTAAATAGTGTCATTTTATATATTAGTGGTTCTGTAAGAACAGTAAACGTCGCGAGCCCTTATACCTAACCATGCAACTTTTATTGAAAGCGGGATCAGTTGACAAAGCAAAATAAAAAAAATCATTTAGTAAACTCATCCCGTGGGATAAGTTTAGAGCGGGATCAGCTGACTAACAAGCCCAATAACCGATGCTTTTCACTTTCACTTTTCCTTGTAGACCTTTGAGTCAAATTGGGGTATAATTTTTAGCGATTACTCGCGTTCCTTTGGTCCGAGGCGATCGAACCTGGAGTCTACAGATTTGTCTTGCAAAGGCGGAGAGGACTGCGTAGTCTGATTAGTACACGTAGGTATAAAAAAAAAAAAAGGAATCCTACAGCAAACTTCTCCCCTTTCCCCCATCCGCTCCCCTTTTTTTCACAGCATCTTGTGTGGAATTAAATAAATAACGATAAATAACGCTACTTGAGACTAAGCCCGTTGATATAATGTAATATACATAACGATGATACTAAGTCCTATCTCCAACCAAAATAAAGCACAGATTGTACTCCCCTAGGGATTGAACCTGGGAAATCATAAATAATTATGTATTACTTTCATTTGACAAAAGTGCGTTATTGGCCAAATCAAACTGATGCGTATCGAAACAGTTTAATAGTTTAACTTGTTATTTAAAACAATTATAAATAAAATTATAATCATTATTAAAAAAAAAGTAACAAAAAGTAGGTATATATATAAAAATCTAATTTAGGCTCAAGTTCTAAGAAGAAATGTTCCGACAATTGATACTTTGAAATGGTAACTGAAACATGACTAGATCACTACCTTTTTCGTCTATTTAATTCTAGTATTGTAAAATATTGTGTAATATTGACTTATAGTAGTATTAGTTTCAGTGCAAAAATATGACTGGTAAGATGCTTGTACCTATAAAGTGATTAAAAAAAACTGAAATAAAGAAGACGTTTGAATCTAGAATCTTGAATCTAGATTAAAAACACTAAAATCGGACAACAAAGGTAGAAAAGAGCTATTAATTTTGTATGGACAGGTACGCGGTTTGTGAAACTCTTAAAATTGTTACACTTATTTTATGACATCTTGAGACAGAAGATGCATGTTGCTTTATCCTATGAATACGTGTCATAATTGAAGTGGGAGCGCAGATGTCTGTTACACAGGCTTTTAGTCTAGCATAGACATCTGAGCTAGCCAAAACAATCCTTTTCCATTTACATTAATTTTATTTGACATACATTTTTGGGTTAAGTCGGTTGTATTCAGTCCAAATAAATTTATTCTATTCCATTATTTGCATGATATAAAATGTCCCTATAGAAGCGCGGGTGCTGATTTTTTCTTAAAATTACGTAACACACACAGCTTGGCCATTTCCAAAGTAGGTAATCATGTGCGTGGTTGTGGTGTGCGCGGCGACAACAAACATATGGAACTGGGACGAGCCCACGCCTCGGGCGGAGCGCTTGTACTCTTTGTGCGAGGAGCGTGTTTCCGACGGGTGGAAGTGACCATTCGTTATACGGATTACACATTTCTGCAAACTGGAGCAACGCATAATGGATTTCAATTCCCTTTTTTCTTTTTATTGTACGACGGTAAAGCGCTTGGCCTTCATCTCACCTGGTTACACGTTGAGATAAGGCCGAAGGTGGAGGCGCACTTCACCCGGAATCCCCAACAAACTGTGGAACTGGCTATCTTACCTCTAAATGCCGGAACACACCGGATATGGCGACCGAATGATATGGTACTATGGCAGAGGGTGGTCTATTTTTCGCACAGAGCTCGGAAACAAGAAGTCGTTAAGAACCGTCAAAGGGGAGAATCACATTAGTGATCCGTGGTATAATACCGGGGGCATCTTTATGATGTCTGTTCCATGTCAGATGGCGGCCTGTTAAGTCTGATACCAGGGTATGTTATACTATACAGCCCACAAAAAAAGTGGAGAATCACAAATTATCGGAAGTCGTTAACTCACAGAAACGATCAGCGTCCTTATCATCATCATCTGATCAGCGGAAAAACATTTTAAACCATTTTTTATTCGAATCGGTCATCATATGGATTACGGATATGTGCATAAAAATTATGCAGTCATACACTAAATCGAGTTATTTCCATATTTCTTTATTAAGAAGAAGAGGCAGCTCAATTCGTTTTGACGTGAAAACGATTTGTAAAGTAAATAAACAAGGAGACATATAAAGATCCAGCCAAAACCAAACCAATATATTTATCTCGAAACAAGGGTTGTATCGCCAAGTTGCATGTACTATTAATGTCTGAAGTGCAGAATTACCGTAAAAACCGAATGATTTCCAAAATGAAATCATTTAGCAGCCTCTGTGGTCTAGTGGTTCAACCCAGCGATTTCAGATCCAGAGGTCCCGAGTTTGATTCCCATGGGGAGGACAATATTGTGCTTAGTTTGGTAGAATTTTGTTTAAGTCCGCCTGGCTACCACCATTTTACCTAATTCTATCGCCATAACAACAATTCAATTTTTTTTGTGTTCCGGCATTTATAGAGGTAAGATAGCCAGTTTCTCAGTTATTTGAGGATTCCGGGAGAAGTGCGGCTCCACCTTCGGCCTTCTCTTAACTTTTTATCATGTGAGATGAAGGCCAAGCGCTTCTCCGTCGTACAATTAAAAAAAAAAGGCCTTCCCTTACAACCAGCATTTTATCCAAAATCTGTAGATCATAGGATATATGTGTGTGTGTCAAAATATATATAGGTATACTAATATAAAATGCTAACTGACTCACTGATAACAACGCACAGCCTAAACGGCTAATCGTAGACATGACATTTGGAGGGTATGTTTGTCTTAATGCAAAAATTAGTGCTTAGAAGGGGATTTGAAAATTCGTACCCTAAGGGGTTTAAAAAGGAATTGAAAGTTTTCATTTAAAGTATGCCCTAACCCTGAAACCATGCATGATAAAAGGTCAAAATTATCATTATAGATTCCTCATATGAAATAAATAAGACCGTGATTCATGGTTTTTTGTTTTTTTAATAATTGATGGGGGGGGTCCTTTTATATGAAAAAAAAAACAAAAATCATTGTTACTTTTTAAAATCGGTATAACGAGGCATTTAACGGCGAATATATTTTTTTAATTTACCCGGCCGTAGCAGTCTCCGCTTAAGAATCGACCCCCTCCAACTCAGCCCCCCGGATGTCGTAAAAGCCGATTTAAGGGATCTAACCAGAGAAAGCGGCAGCTTCCTGCTATATGTCACATAACACTTTTACTGTGATCACCAACCCGCCTGCCAAGTGTGGTGATTATGGCTAAACCTTCCCGTTTTTTGTTTTGGAGGAGGATCTGTCCAATATCTAATTAACTACTACATAAATGGGCAGTTGACGTGACTGTATTTACGACCCTTGACTAATGTAACTAGACTACTTGATACAAAGTAATCTAATTCGAATGTAGGACAAGTCCTGAGTGACTAACTAACTGATTCAACTAGATACAACGCACAGCCTAAGCTGCTGGGCGTACAGACTTGAAATTTCAAGGGCATGTTTGTCTTGGTGTGTAAACGCCTGCTAAGAAAGGAATTTTGATAATTCGGTTCAAAGTGGGGTTCAAAGTTCGGAGTAAAATGTTGCATATCCCTGAAACCACAAATGATAATGATAATGGCACTTGAAAATTAGCCCATAAGGAATAAGTTATAGCATATTTTCGTGTCCCACAGCTGGGCAAAGGTTTTTCCCCACCCCTTCCAGACCGTCCCATCCTGAGCTGCGATTCTCCAGTTCTCGAGGAACTGTCAAGCTCGACTAATAATAAACCAAAAGCATTTTTTGTCTGGGAATGTGGGTCAGAACCCTCGGTGTGCGTGTCTGCACACCATTTAGGAGCTAATCGGTCAAATTTATCCAGATATCCAACAAATATATATATTTATAATTACTTATAAATATATATGATATTTATGTTTGCACCTATTTCAAAAAACCATTACGCGGACGAAGTCGCGAGTATAAGCTAGTAGGTATTATAAAAAACATGAGTAAAATGTGATGTTATAAGTCAATGTGAAAAATAAACATTTGAAATTGATTATATAAAGTTAAATGTTAATGTATTGAAAAACCGGCGTAATCTCAAATAAACGATCCTAGAAAGATTAAAGGCTTAAAAATTCTACATATATCTGTATATGTAGATGATAGAATCTAAATAGACAAAATGCCCTCCAGATGGCCATGCAATTTATTTAATTCTTCATTGAATTACTTGTCATAGCAAGATTTTTTTTATTTTCTGTTAGCAAAAATCATAGATATATATCAATTCCAATTCCATTGACCAGCGGTCACGTGGAATTGACGGATAGAGGTGGCTCATAGAAGCCTGGGCAAGAATGGAGCGAGCCTTCCGATTAACTGCTTTGTTCTGCCGAGCTTACATGGGCTGAAATGATAGTGATGCTGTCTTTTTTGTGGTGTTGATTGTCAGTTTCTATTGTATAAATTGAACTTCAAAAATTTGTAAGTTTCATACCAATATGTATGAGATATTAAATTCAATTCAATTCATTTATTCAATCTATACGAACACAAGGAACACTTAGTTTGTCAACATATAATGTAATAATAAAATATGTTGACCAACTAAATTTACTTTGCGGTCCGTCTGTCTGTCAAGACCCTTTGTCTCAGGAACGCGTGGAGGTATCAAACTGAAATTCATATCCAATACTCAGGTCTAATTGTCCATTGGAGCTGTGAAAAAACAAACTTTTAAGCCAACGCAATCAAAAGAAACAGCTATTTAAGCCGCATATTTTTAAACTCGCAACTACACGCAAGGGAATCAAAACCTAAGGTATACTTCCAGTCGAAAAATTTCCACATTCTAGATCTTGAATTTGGGCATGAAACAACGTTTTATAGCACACAAAGAAAAAATCCGAATACCTTGAAATTTTTATTTAATTTTTACTTAAATACCTACAGGTTTGTACGGAACCTTCGGAGCGCGAGTCCGACTCGCACTTGGCCGGTTTTTTTTAGTACAATCACTTGAAATTTGTGTCTCTGGACTTAGACTAAATTCCTGTTGCTCGTAGGTACATTAAGTATGACGGGGCTTCTAACCGACATATTAATAGCAAATCTAGGCCAGCAGAAATCAGCCTGAGAACATTCATGGGCTCTCTCGGGTTTTATAAATAAATCTCAAGGGGTTAACTCTCATTTACAAAGTGGGAAGCCTTATACATCCTTCGAAAGTAGGTGGCTTTGTAATACAACGTGACTGCCCTTAACAGCAAACTACCTTGCCCAACATTTATAGGCATCCCTTCAAATGCTTGTAACTCTACCCAACTTTTATTTCCCAACGATGGTTTGTTTTTTAATTGGCACCGACTTACTAAAAACTTTTAATTCATTCTATCGCTAAGTTCATATATTATATCCATTAGGCGCCTTACAAATTACATTAACTTTTAAATAAAGTTTTTACTGTATTTAGTTTAGTATTACTACTGTGAACCGTGGACTGGTTCATATTTACGCCAGCAATTAGCTTTGCTTATGATTTTACGACAGGGAAGCGCTTGGCCTTCTTGTATCACATTCGGTCTTATCATAATAAGGCCGAAGGTGGTGAGCACTTAACCCGAAATCCTTTACACTTCTACAGACTGAGGAATAAGAATTGTTGTTGCGGCAAACTGAGGTAAGATGGCTTAAATGAAGTCTTACCACCAACCAAACCAAGTACAATATTAAACTCCCCTGGTAATCGAACCCGAGACCACTGGATTTGACACCGATGGGCCTCTAGACCACAGAGGCGGATCACAACACTCTTCATGTAACATTGGCTGGCATCCCTTTACATATAAAGACATTCCATTCCGAGTTAAAATAATCAGGTTTTTTCAACGTACTTCTTCAATTCATACGCTCCGTGTCCGTAAATCATCCAGGCGCCCATCTTAACAACTTATCTCTGCCGCATGCACTCATAAATATAATTTTAGACATTAAACAACGGAGGGTTTTGAATTAAATGTGTGTTTTTAAGTGGCGCGATGATTTAAATTGAATAGACGGACGTACTGTGGATGTCGTGTTTCGGGTAAATTAGGAAATTTTCAGCAGAAAGTGTGTCGCAGTTGTTGGCACCAACTGATGTATGTCAGGTCACGGGGCTGGGCGATGTCGCTGAATTATTTTTATTGGCCCATCAGAATGTGTTCTCGAAATAAATGTTTATTTAGCCTATTTTTTTTTTCCTGTCATTCGGTAACCCTTAAGAATACAAGCTAAAAAACACTTGCATTTACTCAATTAGTTATTACTTCTGTTCATAGGTAACAATTAGCTTGACCTCGTTACCTTGTGAACCAGCATAATGCCTGAAGAATCAATAAAACCATCTACGTTTCCATGCAATGATGATATTCGCCAGCTTGAAACTTACAAGTATCTAGAGTATTATTGCAATTTCAACAATTTGGTACAGGTACTATATCAAATCATTTACGTTGACATATTGGAGTCCGTACTCCACGATGACCTCTGATGATCAGTATAAATGATATACTAGTTTACAATGCAAATATTGAGATACACCTGTCAGATGCCATGTTATTCTGTTCTTTGAGTAACCGCCTCTATGGTCTAGTGGTTCGACTGCTGGTGTTAGAACCAGAGGTTCCGGGCTATCCAGCCCGGATCCCTAATAACCAACCGTAATGTAAAATATTGTGTTCACTTTAGTTGGGGGCCTGGCTAGCCACCACCATCTTACCTAAGTACCATCTCAGTGGTATAATAAAAACGTACCTACTACCGACTAAGTATTGTTGTCTTCCAGACCGATGTCAGCCTCGGTGATTTAATTTTTTTATACTGTAGAGTTCCGTTCTGTGGCCATACAAATGAGTGACGTTGCTTATTTTCCATGTAAACGTGTGTTTGCAGTGATTACACGTGAGGGTCTAGTCCCCCCTCCCCGGCTGAGCGGGGGACCCAAAGCTTCTCTACGAGTACGCGTTAACACAAGTGCACTACCTACCTACTTGTGCCACTGGATGCGTACTTATCTCATTGCATTCAAATAACCGGGGGCATATCGAAGTATCACTACTCACTGATAAAACAGAATCTGTGTCACGTCGTTATATCTGACAAGCAAATTCATGTTTTTCTTGTTTAGGAGGCCGCCTGCTTTGAATTCCTACAAATTTATGGTGAAGCGTGTGATATTCAGTTACTCAGAGGGCTCGTAAAGGTAGCCAGCCGGTACAATACAAAAATAAATGAGATAATAACAGATTTTCAACATTGTCATCAAATCACGTGCAGCCTCCTACTGCTTTTTTATACTATTTTTCGGGGAAGCGCTTGGACTTAATTTCACCTGATTTTAAGATATGATAAAAGGTGGACGCGCACTTCACCCGGAATCCTCAACAGTCTCAGGAACTGGCTATCTTACAACTAAATGTCGGATCACAACAATTTTAGAATTGGAATTGTTGCTATGACGACAGAATTAGGAAAGATGGTGGTAGGCCAGGCGCACTTAAACGAAGTTCTACCACCAGCCAAACGAATCACAACATTTTACTCCCCCTGGGGATCGAACCAACGCACACGCACGCACGCACGCGTGGGTACGCTCATTTTGTTCATCAGTGATTTAGTTATTTATAAAGTAGATGTATTATATTTCATATCCATTAGTTTTAAGTTTTGTTTTTAATTACTTTTGTTTTAAGATTTAAATGTATTAGGGTACGATGTGACTGACATGCCATTTTTGGCAAAAGTCACGAACAAAAATAGAAAATAAAAAACCCATTTAAAAAGATTTCACCCATTTCAAATGAAAAACAAAAATGTTTTAACCCGTCGCTAAATCTAAGATCAGCTAATCACTGCAATTATTTTGAAATGGGGGTTTTCCCAAATTCAAATCAACCCTTTAGAACACTAGTTCTTAAAGTAATGGAATTGAATTGAATGTTCGGAATGAACGTGACGCCTCAAGCGTAGCTAACTCTTTGTAAAGAGCTCATATTAGGTTGGTTTCTTTTTGTAAGTTCGATTTCTTTAAAAGCCTATTAAACGATGAATATCATAAGCTCATGAATTTTTTTTCATAATTTATTTTGTTTAGTAGCTATATCATCTTTCAAGGTAATCTCCGTCAAGTAAACCTCCAACGGATTAAACGTAACGGATAGATTTTCAAAATATTTGTTTTTTATTTATTAAATTGAATAATACACATTTTTAATTGTAAATATTGTTCTACTTTGTCTTACATTTAGTATTTATTCTACTATTATTGTAGTAATATAATTTTTTTTTAATTTATATTCAAATTTGTAATATTAATTTTCAAACAGGTGTTAAAGAAACACGTATGAACATTTTTTTTTATTTATTTTAGATATTATAAGTATCTCAAAAACGGTATAATACCTATATGTAAACATGAACACTAGTTTGAACGCTGCTGTGTGTTTTTAACAGATACTATAAATTGGACAAGCTCGAGTCAGACGTGCAATAAAGCCTTAGAACGATATATAACCTGAATTTTGTTTATTGCCATGAAATGCGGGTCAGAATTCTCGGTGTGCTGTGCATGTACGATTTGCACTGAAATCGTAATCGGTCTGGCTCACCTCACAGAAGTGCTATAAACTCAGGGAAGTATATTTGTTGTGTGGGGATTTTGGGAAATTATCACGGAATGACGCGAATAAAATCTCAGGCAGCGTAACTTCCACCATTCAAAGCATGACTGCTATTACAAAAGATGGTTTACCAGTTGTTAGAATCTGCGGGAACAAACTAAAGCTACCCGTGCGAAGTTGGCAGCAGTTCTGCTAACTATAATCATATAACCTTATTAAAATTAACTGAGTTGAGTATAATGTATATACAGCGTTGGCTGTGTGTGTAACAGAACAAATACGTTTTGTAGGTAAGTTGTATAGGTACTTGTGATTCGAGCGATTACTTTGCCACGTATCTAGGTCAGTAGGTCACAGACGAGGTCCGCTGATAGTAAGCAGTGGATTCCCAAACTGTACGCAGTCTAGAAAACACAGGTTTTACTATACCCAGCTAATTACAAAGTCAACCTAAGATTATATTCAAGTCTAGGACCAAGTTTTGAAAAAAAAAACTGGCTGTTAAACGTTTCTGTCGTATCAATTCTATTTATTCGTTAAAGCATCAGTAGTAGGGATTCGCCGGTTCTGGCCCACTTTCAAAGGTTGGTCAAGAGGGTAATCACGGGTCTCTCAAAAAAAAAATTGTCACCCGCGTAAAAAAAGAAAAAAGTAAGTAGTAGGTATTCACCGTTTCTGGCCCAAGGGGGTCGAAAAATTTTTTGGAAATTGGGCACCCTGGATTGGTCTGTCGCATGATTCAACGTACCTGCCTCAGGGGGTGCGAAAAGAAAAAATAAAATAATAATTTGAAAATTGGGCACCCTGGATCGGTCTACCCAATTCTTTTTAGGCTTTCTCAACGCTTAACCGAGATAGGAATTTTAATTGCATGCTCCTAGTATGTCTCATTAAGTCATTACTAATGACATACTCGGCACTAATCATCGTCGCTCTAATTATATTCATACCAATGAAACCACACTTTCTATTTTCACAATTTTATTTCAACTCATTGACATTATACAAAAATAAAAAAAATATTTACACAATGAACTACAACTTTAAAATTACCTTAGCAACTAATTATACACATTTATTAAATCTTAGATACTATTTCTTATTCTAAAATGACCCCATGCTAATGTATCAATACTGTTGGGTAAAATATATCTCATGAGTGGGTGTTCTCAATTTACTTTAATGATAAATAACATTTTACCTGGATTTAATATATAAAGGACATCGAAAATGCCTCTCCTGGTCTCAGTTTGAGTCAGAAAATCATTGCAGTACATTGTCTACTAGTAATACAAGTGCAATAACTATGGATCACGAAGAAACTTGTGTTAATTCCTTTACCTTCTTTCAACCGGAAAGTATTGATTCTTGTGAAGATTGTGAAATGTTTACGCTCTGCGAAGAAGTTGAATCATGTGCAATAAAAATATATCACAAGGAAGTTTGTGATAGTACCTTCAACACAGAAATCAATGATTCATGTGAAGATGCTGAAATATTTAAGCTCTGTGAGGAAATTGAATCATGTGATATGATAAGTTCATTATACGATGAGGAGCTCTACAATTTATGTGTTGCAGCTGAAAAACAATATATGTAAGTTACATTTTCATAGCAAATTATTTTAAGTATATTTACCATGATTGCTGGTTTTCTGTAACCATAAAGTTTTCCATTTAACTTTAAACTTTACCTTTCAGCGAGCCACAAGTACAAGTTGGAGGGGGAAACCACAAGAGACCTCGGAGTGATAACGAAAGCAACATCATGCCAACAAAAATACCAAGACTTGATGCTGAACCTTCATCTTCCGCGTCGTTGAGACTTCGGACTGACGATAACGATAAGGTGAACTGTGGCATTTGTCAACTTCTAATTAAAAAGCGTTTCTTCACTAATCATTTAAAGAGCAACACTCACAAAAATAATGTACTAAAATCACATGGTGCCTTGTCAAATGTATCTGTAGTAGAATCTGCTTTCGGTCAACGAATTATATCATATAAAATTAATTGTAAAGATAGTGCATCATCAAACTCAGTATTCGAAACACCCGAACAATTTTTGAAGTCAATTAAAGATGATGTAATGTTATTGATTGATGAATCAATCGAACAACATACAGTATTCAAAGTTAATTTCATTTTACATGCTGATTTTGTACAGCAGTCTAAAAATATGACAAATGCATTCGACTTCCAAACATGTAATTACATAATATTTCGTGGGGATGACTTGAATATTTTCTTTTCATCTTTGTGTGACACTATGACAAATAAGATAGATTCTTTTGAGAAAAAAGATAGTGGATGGAGTCTCAAAAAAATAAACTGTTTAGATATGAATGTAAATAAGTTCAACCCACTGCGAGGAACCTCATATATTGAATTACCTGCAGATGTAAGAGCAAAAAAAGCCGTTATAAACGTAAAAAATGCAGATAATTTATGTTTTAAATGGGCATTGCTATCAGCCCTATACCCAGCCAACAAGCATTCTGATCGAGTAACATCATACAGTATGCATGCAAACAAACTTAAATTTAACGGTGTACCTTTTCCAGTAAAACTAACTGATATACATAAAGTTGAAGCATTAAACGATATAAGTATCAATGTTTTCGGATTAGAATTTGATATAAAAAACAAAAAAAATATTGTTGTAGGTCCTTTGTTTTTTACCAAATCTCGTAAAACTCGTCACGTAAATCTTCTATACATTCAAAACGGTACAAATGGTCATTATTGCTACATCAAAAACTTGTCGCGATTAGTTAGCAAACAACTTTCTAATCAAGAGCATGCGGTTTACATTTGTGATGGTTGTTTACTTCACTTCCCTTCAAAAGAAAGGTTAAGTAACCATCAACAACATGATTGTTCTCACATTTCAACGAAGCTTCCAACTAAAGAAAAAATAATGAAAAATTGGTTTGGTGAATTGGTTTCTAATGACAAACTAAAGTTTGACAAATTCCAAAAAAAGATGAAAATGCCATTTGTTATATATGCTGACTTTGAGGCATTATTAAATCCAATAGAAACATGTGTTAATGATCCTACTAAACCATATACTACAAATGTAGCAAAGCATGAAGTTTATAGCTTCGGATACTATGTTAAATGTTCATATAACGATAGTTTATCAAAATATGAAACTTACAGTGGATCCAACTGTGCACAAATATTTATGAAACGTTTATATAACGATTTGAAGGAAATTTGTAGGGTAAACAATTTTCAAAAGAGCCCTAAACCATTAACACCTGAAAATGAAAATAAAATTGCAAACACCAAAAATTGTCACATCTGTGAAACAAATTTGAATGGAGAACGTGTTCTTGATTTCGATTGGCACACAGGTAATTTTAGAGGTGTTGCACATGATATTTGTATTAAAAACTTTCGACCACCATACTACGTTCCAGTTTTCCTTCACAATCTCAGTCATTACGATGCACATTTTATCGTACAGGCGTTAGATTTTGTGGAGGGTGAAATAGAAGTTATTCCTCAAAATAAAGAAAGGTACATATCTTTTACAAAAGTCCTCACCATAAACAATCAAAAGATTAAACTAAGATTTGTAGATTCTATGAAATTTTTATCGTGTAGCCTCGATCAACTAGCAAAAAATCTAAATAACGATCAGTTCAACACCCTCAAATGTTTTTTTCCTAATGATGAAGACTTCAGTCGCCTAAGGAAGAAGGGTATATATCCTTATGAGTTCATGACATCGTTTGAATCCCTAAAATCAACATCTCTCCCTAACCAAAACCAGTTTTACAGTTCTCTTTCCGATTCAAGCATATCAGATGAAGAATACAACCGTGCTCAGGATGTTTGGAAACACTTTAAGTGTCAAAATATGATGGAATATTCTAACTTATACTTAAAAACAGATGTCCTACTACTGACAGATATCTTTGAAAACTTCAGAAACCTTTGTATGATAACATACGATTTAGATCCTGCTCATTATTATACAGCACCAGGGCTAAGCTGGGATGCTATGTTAAAGTATACAAAAATAGAGTTAGAATTATTATCAGATTTCGATCAAATTGCATATATTCGAGCTGGAATACGAGGTGGTGTGTCCCAATGTAGTAATCGATATGCAAAGGCAAATAATGAATTTTTAGAAGACTTTGATAAAAATCAACCTACATCATATCTCACCTATTTAGATGCAAACAATCTATATGGTTGGGCTATGTCTCAGTACCTTCCAAAGGGAGGCTTTGAATGGGTGAGTCCTGACACCAACTTTATGGTTCCTGATAACTCTGAATACGGTTTCATATTAGAAGTTGACTTAGAATACCCCACAGATCTTCATGATCTACATTCAGATCTACCTCTTTGTCCCGAGAATATTTGCATAGGAGGTTCTAAAGAAAAAAAGCTTATTCCTAATCTCAACAATAAAACAAAATATAAAATCCATTACAGAAATCTGAAACAATGTCTTGATATGGGTCTGAAACTAACGAAAGTTCACAGAATTCTTAAATATGATCAAAGTGCTTGGTTGGAAAAGTACATAAATTTAAATACACAATTAAGGACAAAAGCAACTTCAGATTTTGAGAAAGATTTTTACAAATTGATGAATAATTCTGTTTTTGGTAAAACCATGGAAAACATCGAAAAACGTGTAAATGTAAAACTCCTAACGCATTGGGAAAATATAGGAAAATCTCTAGGTGCTCAAGATTTGATTGCTAAACCAGAATTTCATAGTCTATCAATTTTTAAAGAAAGTTTAGTCGCAGTGCAATTAAAAAAAAACAAAACTCTACCATGACAAACCAATATATTTAGGGTTTAGTATATTAGATATTTCAAAAACATTAATGTATGATTTTCATTACAACTACATGTTACAGAAATTCCCAAATAAAACAAAACTATTGTATACGGACACCGATAGTTTTATCTATCAAACTTTTGCGGATCATTTTTATGATGATATCAAAACGGACTTATCCTCCAGATTTGATACATCGGATTATCCAGTAGATAATATATTTGGTTATCCGAGAATCAATAAAAAGAAGTTAGGTTTTTTCAAAGATGAAAATAACGGTAAAATTATGAAAGAATTTGTAGGCCTCCGATCAAAAATGTATGCGTTTGAAGTGGAGAATAAAATTACAGCTAAAGCAAAAGGTGTCAATAAATGTGTTACAAAAAAGATGAAAATAGAAAATTTCAAATCATGTCTGTTTGATAAAAAAAATCAATTTTGTGATATGTATAGATTTAAGTCGATAAAGCATACAATTTTTACGCAAAAAAATTAACAAAACATGTTTATCATACAGCGATACTAAGAGATATATTTTACCCAACAGTATTGATACATCAGCATGGGGTCATTTTAGAATAAGAAATAGTATCTAAGATTTAATAAATGTGTATAATTAGTTGCTAAGGTAATTTTAAAGTTGTAGTTCATTGTGTAAATATTTTTTTTATTTTTGTATAATGTCAATGAGTTGAAATAAAATAATGATTGTACCAGAAATATGTGTTATTCATTACAATACCCTTATAGAGTCCACACGTTAGACAGTAATAAACGAATGATATAAAGTTTAAAGCATGCATTACAGACGCCACACTTATTGTTCGCAAAGCACGAATCAATCCATCAGTTTTACTTGCACATCAGAAAGTGTTAGCCTCTACTACAGCTAAATACCCTATAACCTACTAGCATCTAGATTCGCTAACATATCTACCTACTTATTAACTGGATTGTGACGAAACAGAGAGGATTCTAGCAAGTATCCAGTCATGAATTTCCCAATCTGTTCCAGTTTGATACGTTCTTCACTTCCACTTTTTTCAAGTCACGTCATTCATGTCCCTTTGTCACACATTGTATGTCCCTTTGGTTACACGTCTTTGTTGTGTAGGGATATAAACAGTATTTCTTTTATATCTTGAAATTTATAAATTCATACGATTAAAATTTTACCTTAGACCAATACAATGGTCCTGGATACATGTTTGAATTATGAATGCAATGAAATTTGGTACCTAGAGCTCAAGGGGTGAAATCATATTGGGGTTTTCGCTTTCTATTTAATATACAACCCCATTGTGATATAGGGCCTATATTAAGTTATAAAGCGTTTTGTTGACAACATCTGGACGGACGCGAAATAATTAATTCTATAGAACTTTCTGCAGATCCGGTTATCTTATAAAAAATACTGTTTAACGGATTTTTATGAATGCTGCAGAGCGGTTTACCTAACCTACTGGAGTAAAGTAAATCCTAACTGATATTTAAACTACCCTTCACCATGAATGGCGGTAAGCCAATGCCCTCGGTATAGGCGTGAAAAACCCCGTCACTTCTCTGTATTTTTACCCGACTGCCTCTAAAAGGGTTACTCGTCGTCTTGTTTTCCCACAATATGTTTCGCGTTAGAAGCCATGCGAAAATCTAAACCCAGCGGTTATCGGTTCTGCGAAGACGCCATGCGAGAACCTAAACTCCACAGTGGTTATCGGTTGTGCGAGATGTGGCCAGCTTGATAATTCTGAGAGCTATGTCAGCAACTTAGATTTTCGTATCCATATTCCGGATTTTTATCACGTAGTAAAATCCCAAGTATAACTCGCTGTGCGACTTTGAACTTATTCATCAGGACTATTGTTCTCTCTGCCGTCTGTCGTCTCGGATCCGTATCATCACTCGTAATACACACTGATTTAAAGCACTAATATCCATGTTTTCATTACGTATTAATATGTGAAAATAAAAAGTATTACCTGCATTTTTTAGTGCAGGCCTTATTATTTATTTTTAATACTTTAACTAGGTACATTTTTATTTTATCAAATGAGTAAATAAACGCAAATTAGTGCCGCTAAATAGACAAACTAAAATATTGTCTATTTAGCTGTACCTTCTCTATGTTGTAGTGGTTCGGTCACCGGTACACAATCCAGAGGTCTCAGCTTCCATTCCCAGGGTGGTGGGGTACAAGTTGTGCTCGGTTTGGTCGGTGGCAGGGCTTGTTATAAGTTCATCTGGCAGTAGTAGGGATTCGCCGGTTCTGGCCCACTTTCAAAGGTTAGGTTAGGAGTAGTAGGTATTCACCGTTTCTGGCTCAAGGGGGTCGAAAAATTTTTTGGAAATTGGGCACCCTGGATTGGTCTGTCGCATGATTCAACGTACCTGCCTCAGGGGGTGCGAAAAGAAAAAATAAAATAATAATTTGAAAATTGGGCACCCTGGATCGGTCTACCCAATTCTTTTTAGGCTTTCTCAACGCTTAACCGAGATAGGAATTTTAATTGCATGCTCCTAGTATGTCTCATTAAGTCATTACTAATGACATACTCGGCACTAATCATCGTCGCTCTAATTATATTCATACCAATGAAACCACACTTTCTATTTTCACATTATTTTATTTCAACCAAAATAACATCTAAACATATTATATACCAATATATCATTTAAAATACTATTGCTCCTGAATAATCTCACAAATTCTGTTAAGGATAAACCATTGAATTTGTGGTAGATATACATCAGACTGTACTCGCCGCATACTGAGGTCCAATCATTTTGCAGTCGACATCTATTGTAATCCCATTTTCTTGCGTTTCTTTTTAAAAACCTTAGGTGATGGCCGGTAGGCGGTCTACCGTAAGAATCAAAGTATTCCCCGACGCTATTATCGTCAATGTGTATAGCAACCCAATGAGATCCAGGTTTTGAGTCAGGATCTAAATTGCTTATAAGGTATGTAGGGGCTTGTACGCGTATTGGCAATCTGTTAGCAGCATATACGTTGTATTGTAAGCATGGATGAACATTATTTAAATGTTGCTGTATTTCCAAAGTATCCATCTTATGTCGTATCGATTGCAAGTGTCAGATACAAGTGACAAAATATTGATACTTACATTCTTTAAAAGTAGGATAAGATGGGTTTGATCAACGTAGAGGTAAATTATAAATGCATTTTTTGTAATTTTTAACTTTATTTCAATGTCTTATCTTTAACAAGAAATTATTAGCTAGATACAATCGATCTTAAAACTAATCATTATTAACTACTGTAATCTACATTTACATTACGGTTTTTATCAATTTCTATAACATTATCAAACTCTGCATACACAATACAGTTGATGGTTTGTGAAAGTGCTGATTCAAAACGAACTTCTAGTCTTACGCTACCATGTTTAATAAGATTCCAATGTGTCGAAGAATGAGCTGACAAATCAGATGTAAGATCAAACGCTAGTAGGCAAAAACCGTTAGCATAGTGTTCTCTAGATATCCCATTACCTTCATTAAGAAAATGTATACCTGTTCCAGAGAACAACGTGTGATAAGCTGAAGTATAAACATTATTTTGAAATGATGGTTGTAAAGCTTTTGAAGGTATTTGATGTCCGTCAATATACAAACAAAATGTATTTATATCATAATTTTCAAAGTTAAATGGATTTTTAGTGAGGCTACCATTGAATGCGGTATTATTAACAAAACCAACTATAACTCTCTTAGGCACTTGTCCCAAAAATATGTTATCCAACGTTTTTCCCTGTACCCCCGATGGAATCGTTAAAACTTTAACTTCAGCTCTAGTTATAGGGTATTTAGCTGTAGTAGAGGCTAACACTTTCTGATGTGCAAGTAAAACTGATGGATTGATTCGTGCTTTGCGAACAATAAGTGTGGCGTCTGTAATGCATGCTTTAAACTTTATATCATTCGAGGAAGCCATCAAATTAAATGATTCTCTAGAACGCACTAGTTTAACAGACATTTCAACACCGTTGATTAAAAATTTTTCTTGATTATAAATATCACCATGTAAATGTCCAATCATTTCTATTTCTTTACTCTCAAAAGCAAATTCTTGTCGTTTAGTGAACCCTCCATTTTTGTCATCTGTAGCATTCATTTTTCCAGCGGTATCTTCATACCAAAGACCACAAGTCAAATGAGATTTCTTAGCTGCTGAACCATAGTTCAATAGAGTTTCCAAATATGCGCGATAAGGGTAAGTGTTGTTCGGTGGTGATACAAGCTTTTGGTTCAAGTAAACATCAAGTTGGGAAAACAGAGAATGTAACCAATTATTAACAGGAGCTACTACTGTTGTAGAAGCAAGTTTCGTTGAGTCCTGGTTTAGTACTTTAGCTTTTATATGAAGCAAAGTGTGCGATAGATCAATATAATCCTCTCCAGTTCCTGGTACT
This sequence comes from Venusia cambrica, assembly GCA_951394065.1. Classification (NCBI taxonomy): domain Eukaryota; kingdom Metazoa; phylum Arthropoda; class Insecta; order Lepidoptera; family Geometridae; genus Venusia; species Venusia cambrica. The sequence continues at coordinate 14,109,330 of OX596034.1, forward strand.
TGAAATTCGATGGGGCCATCGTCAGCTAAAGATGAAATAGGTTTGTAATGTATCCACAATCCATTTTCTATACTTGTTTGTGTTGAGGGTAAGGCAAATAAGTCTAATTCTGATTTAATACACTCACACGAATGGCTATGTAAGAAAGACATTTTTAATTTAATATTATTTTTGTTATGAAAATATATCTTTGATATTATTACGATTCAATTTTTTTTTCTTATTTGTAGCTTTTACTTTAGCAGCTAATTGTGGAATGAACGAAGCTAGTTGTTTCCGTTTAGTTATATATCCTGATCCAGACATATTGATTCTATCAATTTTATCATCAGCTTTTCGCTTTAAATTTGCACCAACTTCTTTCAGCCGGTTTTTAATTGATTCTTCCATAGGTCGCGCGCTAACTAAATCCGACAGCAACCCCACACCAGCATTTAAAGCCTCTTTACCAATCACTCGCGCTCCACTGGAGAATAGAGGTAAAACTGATCGAAACAGCCCTCCTAAAAAGCTACCAATTCCATGCCCCCGTTGATATGGTGCACCTCTGTAGATTACTCCAATACCTGAACCCGCTTGGTGAGAGTAATAGTTTTCATAAGGACAAGATATTTTATTTTGTAAAGATTGCATTATATTTTTTTGAAATGTAGTTTAACACAGACTGTTCCAAACTGGAATGGTATTTTTTCACCTGTGTTTGATCTTATATCTATTTCAATAGTATCAAACTCTCTACGCATGACACGTAGGTAGTGAGGTGGTGAGAATACATGCATTTTATTAGCTCCATAAATATATTTTGAAGGGTCTAATGGTATGATTCTAAGTAAAGGTGTCATCACATCACCAACTATTTGTGGATCAATTACATCACAGTAAACTAATAATTGAGATGGTAGCCCTAAATGCAAATTCGCTGGACATTTCCCTATGCCCTTAGTTACCAAGTTTCTAGAAGGTTCAAACCCGAGTTGTAGACACAGCTTAGGTGATAACGTTATTGATGTTATTGATTCATCCATTACAGAAACGGAGACGAACTTTGATAACTCATCATAACGGAATTTGACATGTTCTTTTATGTTGTTTAATGCTGATAAGATATGATTGATATCATCATAGTTGGTGGCTGGTATGTGCGTTTTGTAGTACACTTTTGATGGTTTCTGTTCGTTAGGCATCAGCATCCACTTTGTTACATAAACTATGTTTTCATGTTCTTGAACAGTAAACATTGTGCTTGGATATTGAAATTCAACAATACCAACGGTCCATGATCCTTCCAAAATGATTGATTTTGGTAGTTTAGTAGAAAAAAGAGATGTAGTGTTTTGTGGAAAGTATTCCATAGAGCTGTTGCTTAGTAGAGTAATATAAAAACTTTCTTTCATTTTGTAGTTATTTTATGCTAGAAGCCAAAATCCAACTGTTAAATTTATTTGGATAACCTTTCCACTTCACAAACAATTGCTTTCTGTTCCCAGAGTAGCGCGTGCTTATGATTTTATCTATTTTGTAACTTGCAGTGGGGTTGTAATTTACTTTCTGTAGTTCTTTTTCATAAAATGTACCTGTTATTGGTTCATTTTGCAAATCATTCAATGTGTATACTACCCATGGTGTCCTCTCTATGATCGAAGATATAATAAAAATTTCATCACTCCAATTCGATTCATATCCTTTTTGAAATATATGTTTATATTTAGTTATTCGTACATGGTCACCAATATGAAATTTCGGTAAGGTGGTATCTGAGATTCTTGACTGATAATTTTTTCTTTCATAAAGGTTATTCCAGACAGTCATTATGTTGTTAAAATTTACATCACAAGGACACATTTTTATGCTGGAATGATAGCTGTGATTATATGCATAAACTAAATCTTGTAAAATATCTACATATCTGTGAGTATTTTTATGTGAAAAATAACGCCACATTTTCATCTTAAGTGTTCTTTGAAACCTTTCAACAATGCTAGCTTTAATATCGGGATTGTTTGTTGTGTAATAGTTGATATTTTTATTTCTTAAAAATGTTTGCACCTCCTTTGAAACAAACTCTGTTCCCTTATCTGATTGAATGTGTGTTGGAGTGATTTTAGCTTCATTAAAAATACTTTCAAAACATTGTTTAACTGTTTCAGAGTTTTTATTTTTCATAGGTCTAACAAACGCATATTTTGAAAACACATCGATCACACACAAAATGTAATTAAAACCATCATTTAGTTTAGAATACGTTCTCATATCACTTAAATCCGCTTGCCAAAGTTCATTTAGGTTTGATAATATATACTTATTACGAGGAAATTTCTTATGAACAGGTTTGTGGAGTGTGTATGCCTCTTGGTCCTGTAACCATTTTTTAATTTCTTTTATACTCATTTTACCTTTCATAGCTTTAGTTAATTTATGAATGCTTCCATATCCAGCAGGATGTGCAGGATCATAATATATTCTATTTATTTCTAATAAGGGGTCCATTTTTCCCAATCGATCTTCTTGCGTAGTTTATTCGCATAATTACTAGTGGGTGTTGAATACGATTCCTCGACTTTTGAAATGTTACTGTTATCTTTAAGTCGCAGTTCACTGATGTACTGACTCCTCTTAGGATTCCCAATGTATGTAAGTGGTATTTTTATATCTTTCAATCCTTGAGAGAACTCTTTCCAGCCTATTGGATCACATTTCTTTAATGGTCTTAGTATATCGTTCACTAGATCTATAATATTGCTTCCAGGAATTGCTTTATTATCAATCACAACTGTGCCATCATTTCTCCAATGAACTTTGTTTCTATTTTTACTCAGAGATAGCGAACTTAACAATAACTCACCCTTTTTGTTATAAGTTTTAGGTATTAAACTTAATATTTGTTTTATTGAGTATGGAGTCTTCAAAGGGGATGGAACGCTTTCGTTGGGAGACTCAAATGAGGTGAGGAGACTTTCTTGATGATTACCTTCCTCGCTCGAAGTCGGAGAGTCAACTACGTGCTCGTTTTTTATGGTATTATTTATATTTGAATCTTTACTTATTACAGGTGAATGATTTGATGTTATTATCGGTAATTCAACAGGTCGACGATCTTCTTCAGTGAAATGTAGAAATCTTTGCAAAATTTGTAAGTACAGGATACATTTCTTTCTATCATCTATATTACTATTTAAAATATTCTGCATTTCTGTGTCCAATCGTGTTCTTGGATTGTCAACCCCATGTTGAGTGTTAATTCGGTTTAATTTATCAATCAAGCTGGGTTCCACGAGCACCATTTTTTTGGCATGTTCCATTTTTAAACAAGTGAACTTATCAATCCACTTAAAATAGAACCTAAAATGATTGGGAGGAAAGCTCCACCTTTTTGAATTAAAATTTTCTTTCTTTCTTTTTTTGATCCTTTTCTAACCAATTTCCGCAGTAAATATTTGAATTTATTCAATTTACTCTTTTGTTTTTTGTCGAGTGGAACTTTTCCCTGAAGAACGTTGTGAATACACTCACAGATACAATTTATTTCATCATCATCACATACCTTTAATATAACTTGTTGATATTTTGGTTTAAGTGTATTTAGTGCGTTTAATAAATTCTGATGCGTCTTGAGACTACGAGTCATTATTTAAAAGTGATCGGGATTTGTTGAGTCTTCGAATATTTAAAGTCCTTTGTTGGGACGTACACTATGCAATAACCATCTTCAGGGAATATTTTAGTTTTAATTCGACAAATATCATCTGTTCCTTGCTTAAGATCTATCATTATATATCCATGTGCTTCTGTGGTTGCATCCTTATAAGCATCTTGAATAAATTTGGTATTTTCTGGTGATACCTGACGAGCTAGGTATCGAATTTGTGTCTTATCACGTGGATTTTTAAAATAGATGATGTAGCTTGAATTTAATGAAATATCTCGTTGACCCCTTCCTTGATGAAACAAATTTTGCGTGATGTAAAAAACACTCAAGTTTCTATGATGACTTCCTTTGGTAAATATATCAACCACTCTACCATCAGATTCTCTCATAAGATCATCAATAATTACCAGGTTAGCATCCTTGCCATCAAACATACTTAAATCTGGTATCCCGTGAACGTAGTTTACATTTGGTAAGTTATACAAAGGTTGCATTTCATCAAAACACCAAGTTATTTGACTAAATTGCTTGTCACATATCTCTGTAATGTATTTTATAAAGTTTGTAACAAATTTTGATTTTCCACAACCACTTGGACCAGCAACAATTGCGGTAAATGGATGAAGAAATTGATTCATTTTATCTCTGTTTGACGTGTAGATTCTATGAGGGTATTGTAACAAATAACACATTCTCTGATAAAAATCATTTTTTATTTACACTCATTAAACATATTTATATAAAACTAATTAAACCATTCAACATTTATTACATATTACAACATGAATTTACAATACTAAAACTACCGTATTTACATAATTATTTATACACATTTTAGAAATACAACAACATTTAAATAATGTTCATACACGCTTACAATACAACGTATATGCTGCTAACAGATTGCCAATACGCGTACAAGCCCCTACATACCTTATAAGCAATTTAGATCCTGACTCAAAACCTGGATCTCATTGGGTTGCTATACACATTGACGATAATAGCGTCGGGGAATACTTTGATTCTTACGGTAGACCGCCTACCGGCCATCACCTAAGGTTTTTAAAAAGAAACGCAAGAAAATGGGATTACAATAGATGTCGACTGCAAAATGATTGGACCTCAGTATGCGGCGAGTACAGTCTGATGTATATCTACCACAAATTCAATGGTTTATCCTTAACAGAATTTGTGAGATTATTCAGGAGCAATAGTATTTTAAATGATATATTGGTATATAATATGTTTAGATGTTATTTTGGTTGAAATAAAATAATGTGAAAATAGAAAGTGTGGTTTCATTGGTATGAATATAATTAGAGCGACGATGATTAGTGCCGAGTATGTCATTAGTAATGACTTAATGAGACATACTAGGAGCATGCAATTAAAATTCCTATCTCGGTTAAGCGTTGAGAAAGCCTAAAAAGAATTGGGTAGACCGATCCAGGGTGCCCAATTTTCAAATTATTATTTTATTTTTTCTTTTCGCACCCCCTGAGGCAGGTACGTTGAATCATGCGACAGACCAATCCAGGGTGCCCAATTTCCAAAAAATTTTTCGACCCCCTTGAGCCAGAAACGGTGAATACCTACTACTCCTAACCTAACCTTTGAAAGTGGGCCAGAACCGGCGAATCCCTACTACTTCTGGCTAACTACCACCGTCTTAACTTACCCCCAGTACGTTACCCACCGTGACAATAATTATAATTGTTGTGTTCCGGCTATTAGAGGTAAGATAGCCAGTTCCTCAGTCCTTTGAGAATTCCGGGTGCAGTGCTCCTCCTAGGGCCTTATCAAAACTTGATACCGTTGAGATGAAGGCCAAGTGGTTCCTCGTCATACAATAAAAAAAAATCGCGGCTCTTTTGCAGGTATAGATATAGGTATAATATGGTTGGAACCTAGACTGTTCTATCGTTATTTTTTATCAAATTACTATTAATCAAAATAATTTTACCATACGAATACCTACTTTTGCTATTCCTTAATTATCCGATGATGTCTAAAAATAACTTTTGAATCGAACATCCCATTTTTAAATTAACGGCTATGTTTGGGGAGAGCAATACTACGGGGATGTTCAATAGGTATGTAGTGTTCGATTAGAGTAAACATACCATTTGTAACGGTCTGAAGTAACCCGACTATTTCCCTTGTAAATAGTTTTTATATGTACAAATAAATAGGATAATAGGCAGGTACTATCATGAAAAACATATGTTTACTGCAGGGTTATGTTTCGGATTAGGGTGAATTAGTGCTTAACGCAAGCGTACTTCATTATATATGAAATACGCTTGATATGATTATATCATTGAGATGAATATAGATGTTTGTTCTGTGTTTGGGTGTTGTATTGTATGATAAGTATGTATTTACAAAAAAAAAAGTATCTATGTATTCTATTCGTAATCTAGTTCCCATATTACAAGCTATGCTTAGTTTGGGACTAGATGGCGCTGTGTGATATTAGTGTCCTGTCCTGTAAATTATATATATTTTAAGGCATCATCTTCACTTGCTTTGAAGTCAGCTTGGTCGAACGCTATCATCAATCAAGTATTTAGTCAATAATTCTGTCGCCATAACGATTCTAAAAATGTTGTTGTGTTCCGGTATCTAGAGGTAAGATAGCCAGTCCCTTATTTTGTTGAGGATTCCGGATGAAGTGCGCCTCCACCTTCGGCCTTATCTTAACTTGTAACCAGGTGAGATGAAGGCCAAGCGCTTTCCCGCCGTACGAAAAAAAAACCGTTTCTGTATCGACCAATGTAAGTATAAGTAAGCAAAGCACCTACTTACATTATCATATTTATAGGGAAGACAACATAACGTTTAAAGTCATGCTTTTGTATCTGAAAAGCATCATAGGAAGCACGGTTCACCATGCGTGGTAATGGTCATAATGTTTGATCGCCTGCTCTTTTATTATATCCATTTACTAGTACTGCAATTTTACATATACGAAGGTGAAGGTAATAGTAAAATATATTATAGGCATAGCATCGCCTCGCACTGTAAATAAGTAACAAAATATAGGTTTAACATATCACAATTGCTTCTCTCCTGGCGGAACCAAGCAAGCGAAGCCAAAGGGGTGCCGTTTACATACCAATTGAAAGTTTAACAAATTCTGCGATGGAAAATAATAATATAGGTGCCATTTGGATTGGAAGGAGTTTGAATTTGAATCATAATTATGTTTAAATTACTATGAACGCCTTGCATGTGCACCAACAGACCGTGGCCGTGCACTTTTGGACAATGAACCTATAGCAAGGAAAATGGCTGACAGGCGCCATTTGTCGTGGTAGGGCAGGTTAATCGACAGGCTCCAAGCGTACAATTCACCTGTTGGGGGGGCGATGCGATGAATAGAGACATCATATTTCAAATGTATTTATTCGTAGTTCATGCAATAACTATAAGAAGTTATCCGATATTGACTTGTTCTTTCTATCACTTAACAGTTTTAACCCTCCTGAATTATGTTGTGAATTTAAATTAAATTTCACTTGTGAGGTTATTTAAAATTTGTATTTCTGGCTTCATATTTTGTTTGTTATTTTGCATTTTGTCCACTTCCTTTCTTTTGTAGTACTTAAAAGTGGAAACTTTGTTGGATTAGGAATTATTTTTGATGTATTACCATTTATATATTGTATCGGTATCTTTCCCGAATAAAATAAAATAAAATATCATGTGTCTAATGTCGTCTAAGTTTAGCCGCCGCCACCGTAGCAGTGCTACGCCAAAACACGCGAGAGGCTTCTCGCGGGGTTCATCTTAGTCCCCAGGTCTATCATAATACTTTGGTTGGTGATAGAATTTTGTTCAAGTCCGCCTGGCTAGCTACCATCATCTTATCTCACCTATACCGGTCGCCATAACAATTCAGGTAAGCTAGCCAGTTTCCCAAAATGTTTAGGATTCCGGGTGAAATGCGCCTCCACCTTCGGCCTTTTTTTTTTTGACGGGGGTAAATCTTTTCGCAGACACCCTAACGCACCGAGGGATGCGAAAGGGTAGTGTGAGGATGACAGACTCGTCGACTCACTAAAACCACCCCGGTGGCCGGCCTCGATGCATGTCGAGGGGCTCCGACAACTCTTTATGGAACATTTCGGTGCCCCTCTCGCATATCGCCTTAGATCTTAACTCGTAACCAGTGAGTTGAACGCCCAAAAATGTAAAATGAAAAAATAAAACTGTTTATCAAGTAAACAACCAAATCCCCAACTCGTTTGGACTCAATTATAACTAACCGGGGCAGTCATCGATAGAAAACGTATGCAAACGATCAGTTACGATTTGATTTTTAAGTTACTTTATGGGAAAAATGTTGATAGTAAAAATTGAATCGACTCAATTTTTACTATCAACATTTATCCCATAAAGTAAGAGAAAAACTTTTTATTTATGTGGCAACTGTCCTTTTTTGGACTACATTTATACATTTTACTCTACTATACTAATAATAAAAAATAGATTTATCTATAAATAGAAATAAAAACTTCTTAAGAGGGCCCAGTAGTACCGCTGATTTTCGCTCTCCAGTACAAACGTAGTTCCTTTTTAATTTCAAAGTGGTTAGTCCGATTCACGTGAAATTTTGCAGGTATAATCGGAAAGAAAGAATCTGTGACTGTGGTGCACTACTTTTTCTTAAAAAGCAATAACAATGAAAATATATGAAAAAAGAGTGTTTGAAAGAGTATGGAAAAACTCTTCCATATATTTTGGTTTGTATTCGTCTTTTAGAAAAAATAACGCACCACAGACACAGACTATCCCTATCCGATTGTATCTACAAAAAAACTTTTGAATCAGACTTGCCATTTCGAAATGAAAATGGAACTACGTTTGTATGGGAAAGTGAGACTACTGCCTTCTTAAGACCAAAAAAGGAAAAGGCCTTGAAGGGGCCAACAATTAGTCCCATCCTGTCTGATGTATACGTACCCTAGCTACCTGACTAAAGAACATTTAGTTTAATGCAAAACATTACGCATACCTGTATCAAACACAATACAATTAACTATTTAAGTACTTACAGCTTACACTAATAGGTAATGTGTTTGAAAAGATACAAAGAACTGTAAGTACATAAACTGAGGTTCCCATGGTTCGTTAGTTATGCAAACTGTGTTATTGTAGCTGAATAGGTATACTTAAGGCTGAGCTACACACACTAGTACATATACCAAAGTTTACTTGCGAAATCCTAAATACTGAGAAATGATTTATCAAGATTTACCTAACTATCTTTATTGCGATTCACAATACGCCTACGCGATAGATTTTGGCGATTTTGGAAGAGACTAGAAATATAAAATGTACAACATAGAAATTATTATAACATCAGCTAACACTTGCGCCAAGGTTCTAAGTTCATCGCTATAGTTTCGGGCCATATAAGCCCACAGCTGAACATTATCTCGGATGGTTTGTTCCATTTTAGACCTCATTCTTGCCCAGGCAAGCCTCCTGATCCAGAGCTGTCCCTACGTATATGTCTATTACTAACCGACCAACCAGGCTGTCCACCTAGTTGGTCGGTTGGTAATTTTTTATCTTAACTGACAACCTGGTTTGTCAGTTGATATTTTATTTTCTTAACCGACCACTTGGTTCGTTGGTTAGTAGTTCGTAGCTTAGATGCGGATTGCGCAGTTACAATTGATTTCCTGGTCACGTTGAGTCTTTATGAGCTGAAAGATTTGACTAACAACTTATTCAAGTGACCTATAGTAAAATACTGTATGCCTGGCTATATAAAAAACAACACTTTAATTAGAGGACGAAAACCCCTTGGCAATTTTTTTTGCTCAGGTATTTTGAATGACTCTATTCCACTAAGTTCAACTCGTTGAACTAAATAGTTTTTTTTTCTTATTAGTAATATAATATATATAAAATATAATAATATATTTATTATTTCAACTATGTTAATACTTTGCAAATCAAGAGCCGCCTCTATCCACAAACCCCTGGAGAAGGTCGCGGCTAATTCGTCTGCTAAGTGTAGTATTTCTAGCGAAAGTATAATATATACCTACCTAGTTCAAGATATCACCCATTTCAAACTTAAAAAAATGTTTTCATACCTTCACTGAATCTTAGGTTAGCTGTATACAGTAAAAATGTTGAAGAAACAACTGGGGGCTACCCTACGTGTATATATAATCATGAGCCGCCTCTATCCACCAACTCCACGTAACCGCCGCCGGTCAAAAACAGCCCCCGGAGAAGGTTGCGGCTAATTCGTATGCTAAGTCTAGTGTTTATAGCGAATGTCACCAATTTCAAACTAAAAAACATTTCATATCTCGTCGCTGGATCTTAGGTTATGGGTACACTGCAAAAGTGTTTAAGAAACAGCTGGGGCCTTTCCTAAATTCATATTGTATATTCAAGTTAACCGAAGTGCCTACTTATTTGTTATTGAATATAATTAAACGTAGGGAAGCATCCAGGTTACCCCTCGCGCGTTGTAAACTCTTTGCACAGAGAGCTCATATTAGGTTGGTTGGTAATAATTATGCAGTTTCGTTCAAAAGTGGTTATAGTGCCATAACTATAAAAGTTGAATATAATGCTATCGATGACTTTTTTGTAGGTATTGATGTGTTCTCTAAAACTGTAGAACATTACTTTTTTCTAAAATTAAGTTTTCGCAGCGCACGCGATTTAAGTATCTAATATTATCGGTCATTTTCCTTCACATTGGGTAATATTGTTACAGTTTTTGTATCCCTAATAAAACGTGAAAAAAAAATATAGCCTATGCTATTCAGTGATATAAATAAACCTATTTGAGATTGTAACATTATGTAAAAAAAAAATATTCATGTGTTACATGTATGGTATTGTTGCCGGTGAAATTACGGGCACTCGAGGCTTAACAACTTTATGCCTTAAGTTGACGGGCGCAACGCAGTGCCGTGTAGACTATGTTCTTAGTGCTTTTTAAGGCAAGAGATGCACATAACATCAGTTGGGACCACTTGCTTGTCCCATTGCCTAGTTGTATAAAAAAAAAACATTACTCGTAGTCGATACAATTTGATGGTAACTAATTAAATGGTATTATTTTTATATTTATTTGGTCAGCAAGAAAATCAGCTACAAAGTCATTTTGACAGCATATAAATCGAATTTATGGCTGAATACGTTAATGTCTTAGGTTTATTACACCCAGAAGTAGGTACCTACCCTGCTTTTATTTGACTTCGTTTGCTGATCAAAACCTCTTTAAGCTAGCTGACCGTTTATTTAATTAGCTAGCCGTTTAAATGGTAAGTCAACACATGCATTTTTTTTTCGATCATCTGTCATCCTCATCATGCTCAGAGCGATAGTGTCGCCATCAGGGCCAATGCAGTTTAGTATGCAGGTTTTATCGCAGTATACATACTTCAATTGGTACTATAGGTCAGGTGCAGTACATATTAGTATGTGTGTCAGCATTTGTTTTTAAAGTTTTCATATTTTGTAGACAAGGACAGTTCCTTTTGGTTTCTTTCGAGCCAGATCCATAGTTTAGGGTCTCTTCCACTTCTCCGTTTAGTTGTCTAGCTGAGAACCGAGAGCTCCACTGGAAATTTAATCGATGAATTCCGTGTCGTGTTGAACGGAATTTGGATACATGCTGCAGTGCAGATAATATGCAGGGGCCTAACCACAACGTCTTAGCATTCTCGTCTTATATTAATTTATTACTTTTGTCTCGTTTTTACTACACTGGATAGATATTATATTACAAGCTATGCTTAGTTTGGGGCTAGATGGCGTTGTGTGAAATTAATGTCCTGTATAGTGACAAAAGTAAAGTCATATCAAAACAAGAATGCTATAAGAGGTCGTGGTACGCTCCTAGATCACTGTTAGATAGAACCACGCTAGGTAGAAGAACCTACTTACAACGGAAACACTCAAATCCAGATTAGATAAGTTACCCACTTCATTTTCTGCCCCGCATGTCCACATTAGGGTCCTGTTACCTAGTCACTTAAAAATAGTAACTCATTATGTTATGCTAAGGTTTATCTACCTTACATGGGTAATCATAGACAGTTTCGGTAGGCAATTTTGCAGCGGAGTGCCTTTTTTCGACGCATTTGACCCCACCCTACTAACCTACTATCAATTCCAAATAAATGCTTAGGCAGTTAAAACTTGTGCAACACTTACGCTTGAATTGAAGTAAGTAGGTACTTTTAAGTGTATCAAGCTATTTGTTATATTTTAATGTAGCCAAACGTACTAACCTTGCTCTACATTGTAGAATTCAATAAAATTAAACAAAGCAGTTAAGACACGAAGCATTATGAAAATGTTTTGGTATTTTTTTTGTATTTACCTACCTGTATTTTTTTTTATTCTACGACGGGGAAGCGCTTGGTCTTCATTTCAACTGCAGTCAAGTTATGATATGGCCGAAGTTGGGATCGCACTTCACCCAGAATCCTCAACATACTGAGCGAAAAGACTGGCTTCTTATCTTACCGTTCTGCTAGAACACAACAATTAAATTGTTGTTATGGCGTCATACTTAAGTAAGGTGTTGTAGCAATCCAGGCGAACTTATAACAAGCCCTACGAACAGACACCAGTTAGATCCTAGTAGATTAGTACCAAATTGATAATCGTTCCAGAAAAAAAAATGGATTTGGCTTAATTAATGTCTGTCTCAATTAGGTACCTAATTTTCAATGCGAATGTGCAGCCATCACCGAGGCCGCAAGAGCAATATGCAGACGAGGAATCAATGACTACAAAATACGAATCCTCTCTGACAGCACGGCCACACTCAGAGCCTTGGAAAGCAAAAACTGTAATTCAAAGCTCATTCACGAATGCCACCTAGCATTGGAAAGGGCCGCCACTAAGAACAGGGTGACCCTTCAATGGATTAAGGGACACAGCGGGTCACTGGGCAATGACGCTGCCGATGAACTGGCTAGGAGAGGGTCGGAAACCACCACAGAAGGCCCGTCTCCGTCCCTCCCCCTGCCATTCTCACAGATCCGCACATGGATAAGGCTTCACACCCGGGACCTACACACCGAACGCTGGACCAACTCTACTACCGAATGTCGACAGGCCTGAGCAGCACTACCGACTTATTCACCAAAACTAACACGACGACTCCTAAACCTTAAGAGACAAGATCTCAGAATCATAGTGGGGACACTAACGGGCCACTGCCCACTAAATAAACACTTGTGCACCATTGGAGCAACGGACAGCCCCCTATGCAGAGGGTGTCTAACCGAAGAGGAATCAGCTGCCCACGTAGTCCTGGAATGTGTGGGAGTAACAGCACAACGCAAGGAAATCCTCAACAACCCGAGGTCACTCTGTGAAGCCTGCGAAGACCCCAGGAGTATTCTGCGCTTCTGGTCAGAGTTAGGCTGGCTACACTAGCCGGACATTCCTCACGCACAATGGACCACTTAGGAGTCTAAGTGCGGAAACGGGAGTCTTTTTACATTTACATAGGTACCTAATTATAAATAAATAAATAAATAAATGTTACAGGACATAAATTTTACACATCGCCATTTAGCCCCAAACTAAGCATAGCTTGTAATATGAAAACACTAGATTACGGTTGGAATACTTAAATACTTTTAATAAATACATACGTACTACGAGTATATGATACAACACCCAAACACAGACCACACATCTATATTCATCACACAAATGTTTGTCCTGGGTGGGAATCGAATCCACAGCCAACAGCGCAGAAAGCAGAGTTACTACCAACTGAGCTATGAGGCTTGTTGATATTAACGAGATAATTAGGTATACATCCTTCCGTCCGTATGACACCATTGTAGAGAGAGACCTAGAGACCACCTTAGCACATTTAAATACTTTGTATGTTTCTATTATAAAAACTCACTCACAAAGAATTAAGAAAAGGAACCGAGAAAGGTACCTTACTAAGATAGTGTTAACTGGTAGTGTAGCTAACCTGTTTTGGAAGATACTAGTGCCTGAAACAAGTTAGTATCGTACTACAGGACAACAGTGACAACACACCGTTGATTCTCTAAATACCTCACGTAAATAAATAACATCAACAAAGAAGGAAAAAAGACTAACTTATAAACATTTACTAATTAAAGTTGGTATATTTATGTATTGCGTATTGTGTTTTAGTGTTGTGGGTGTTGTGAGTTGTGATTGTTTAGGATAGGTGTGTGTAAGTATAGATTTACTGTTGATGATAAATTGTGTGGCCCAAATAAGGCATATTTTATTTATGGACTTGAGACTAGGGACAGAATAAATTGACTTACGACTTATTACCCTTCGAGGATTCACCTCAGGGCAATGGAAGAGTTGGGAAGGACGAATTAATTTAACATAAAAATAAATAATAAAAATAAAAATGGTAAATACGAAGGTTTGCTTAAATGTTAAGCGCGAATAAAGACGTGAGCGATGCTGCGGGCAGAAGCTAGTTCATCATAAAATTAAGTTAACATATGGTATCAGAAGATGCTCTATTTCGTCATAAGTGAAGGTTTTAAGAAATTCTGTGACTATTTTTTTTTACTAAGTGTTAGTGAGAGGATAGATGGAGTAATATTTAATTTGTTGTACAAAAAGGACCCAAGAAAGCCAAAGAATTTATTTGTAAACATTGTACGAGACTGATTTGTAGGGCAGACCTTACCCGTTCTTCTTCTTACCCTGGCTAACACAGGATCATATTCAAGAAGGGAATGAGTTCTAAGAACGACTTGAAGTAGTGTGAATGTTTACTTTGCCAAAAGCCAGAAGATTTGAATCAATTAGAGTAAAAGTTGAGTTACCTACAGGCCGTTTGTAACGGTCCTTAGGTAATCTGACTGATTCCGAATTGTACTTTTTGTTGAATAAAGAAATATTTTCTACAAAAAAAATAGAGTAAAATGATCTCTGCTAATTCAGATGTACGGAATTGTGGAATACTCTAAAATGTCTATACCTATCGATATATGTGAACCGTACCTCACCTATATTCTCTTAGCTAGTAGGTTAGGTACGATCTACTGAGCTAATCTAAGCTTTTCAAATTAAGGGGCTGGTGATTCTTTCTTGGTTTTTGGGGGTCGACTTCAAAGAACCACCATCTCTAGGATGACGTCTGCCGTATTTTGCAATAGTGAATAACGTATTTTTCTCGTACGGACATCATGGAGGATTAGCCTTTTCTAGGCCGACGGTGACGTCTCCTATATTATGCAATTCTTGTTAGTGAGAACGCCTAATTTTCTCGGAAAGTTTGCTAAGATGCAATAGAATCTATTGTCCTGCATCTTGGCGTAAATCTAAACACTTTACATGTTCTTAGTTACAGCACTCTCTTCACTAATTAGTTTCGCTAACGTAACTCAAAATGTAGGCTCTTAACACATTGACCGCTGCGTATCGCGTGTTTGGGTTGCTGGGATGGGATATGTCGCAGTCACAGTCCACACAACTGTCAATAACAGCGACTAAGCGTTTCATAGTCAAATAGACCCATCGAGAAGTAATGCGAAACTCATGTGACGCAACTGGTCCTGGAGAAGATAAATCTGTTTTTTTTTGCATAATGCCAACGCCTCTTACTTTTCTGCGTCACATGTTGGGGTAGCGCTGCTAAAACTCATCTACTGTTAGTAGAACGAGAGCTTAGATCGCAAGGTCGAAATTCGGGATATACTTAAGTCGCGTTTCTACGGGATCAGGTCAAATTTATTGAAATCTGGACAGAATGTCGGTTGGGTCAACATTAGCACGTTAAACTTCTAGCGATATGAGGACTTTACGTTGTGTATGTAGTAAACTACTTTGAAGGTATTCTGGTGATCCTTACTTCTACATGATTATGTACCTAATTAACTATCTAGCCGCAAATTATATCGGTTCCTATTATCCTCAACCTATAATAATTTAAATAATATTTGATACAATAGTAAAGCCCCATATTTAAATAATAATAATAATGATAATTAAGGGTAGGGCCCCAATGAATGTAGCTGCAGATTATTTGGGGCTTAACCTAACGTAAGGACTCTTCCAGAGACATGGTAAAATCCCCTCTAAGAACTCCCTGATTACTTTATACTAGATACGTCTGTTAATAACCTGCAAGGGAACCCAACTACAAAAAGCTACCCTGAAAATGTTAAGTCTCAAAGGACGTCTGGTTTACCTGTACGTTAAATGTCCGTCAGATAGCTAACACGACGGTTTTGTTAGGTATTTAGACTGATTGGGATTTCTTAGCAGATTATCATACCATCACGTTGGATTGAGAAGATTTTAGCATCCTAATGTACAGGCCAAAAGGAATGATATCATTGAATGAGCAATAAACCTACTTACATCTCGACGCGACCAGTAATAAAAGAAGGAATTTTAGTTTCCCATTCGTACTACTGATCGAAATGTCATTTTCGGTCACACATAAAGATGCTCAACACAACCATAACCTACGTCAGGTGTAAGACAGATATGTAATTCGGCAGATTTGCGACTTGTTACATTCGTGTAATGGATCTATAACCCGATATCAATGTTATGTAAAACGAATTGGTTAATCTCGCATTTGTCTGTAACTATGAGCTTTTACACAAGCCGTGGTCTAAGTTGTGAAGAGCATAATGCAAAAAAAAAAAGAGTTGAGTGCTGTGCTGGCATGACCCACTTCGAGTGGTCATCAAATTTCAGTTTTAAACATAATCAGTTCTCAGGTTTTTCGCTGACCCTCATGAGAGGTGAAACTGATGGCCAGACCGTCTATAGTTACCGACCCTACCTATCACGCAAACGAACTACATAATACCGCTGAGTTTCCAAGTCTTATCAAAGGTGATCCAGAACTCACGGTTTCAAGTTAACATAATACTTAGCGCTTTCTGTACATCAACTCTAATTTCTATTTAAATTAAAATGATCCTCTTTTAAGAATATCAACATTGCGTCGCATCTAGAAAAATACTTATCTATACCAGGATATCTATGTGCAAACTGTCTTGTGTATTTGGGACCAAAATATTCGAATGTCACGTGTCACTGGCTAGTATTCCGCTAAGCGGCGATAGGTTTCCAACCTGTCAGGTATTGAATACTAGCTACTTGCAAACTGAGGGCATATGCCGAGCGTAAGATTGGACTTTATAGGTGATCGACGTGCCTTATAGGTGATCCTCAGTAGTGGAAAGTCGTTACTTTTGTATTCTCAATTGGTTTACCTATTGAACATGATATTACAGTCTGCTCCATGTCCTGTTCGTAGCCCCTGGTCCAAGCTGATTACTTTGTTACACGTTCCGCATTTATAAGTGCAATTTTCTAGTATATATCGACAGTATCCCAGTTCTTAGCAGATAGTAAACCACAATAAAGGGTTCCTTATCCAAACAAAAACGAATCGAGACTACAAAATAAAATTGACCTGTCAAAATTTACGTGATCTCCACGAAAGGCAAGGCAAAAACGGTCACGACTTTTAAACCTTTCTGATGTTTACTGTTTATTGAAATTTTTAACCGACTTCAAAAAAATGAGGAGGTTCTCAATTACCTACTCGAAGATGCCTGGACGGATTCGTAAAAATCTTTTTTTTAAAGATACTACATTGTCATCAGGTCAGGATCTGATGATGGGATCTTGGAGAAATCGAGGGAACTCTTTAAATGTTATGGCACATTTGAAGCGACTTAAGTATTTTTAGGGTGTATTACCTCAAAAGCAAGGAAAAAACGGACCCCTTATAGGATCACGCGTTTGTCTGTCTGTCCGTCCATCTGTCATCAAAATAATTGAAAAGTACATCCAGGAAAAGACAAACGGCATGTAAGGAGGTTCTACCTCCTAACATGCTGTCACAACCTGCTTTGTTGATTTTTGGTTACGCATCTATGTACCAGCTATTTTATCCATAGCAATTATTAACCATAGACGCGAATTAGTCAGACTACGTTTCAGGCACACCCGGACAGACGGTTAAATTTCGTATTATAATAGGTAACGAGTGTGTGACTTGTACGTCTTTGATTCGTTCCAGTACCCATTGGTTTCACTTTTTTAGTTTTACGAAATTGATTTTACATATGGAATATAGACCTACACCTACCTAATAATCTTATATGAATAAAAATGTAATGCTGTTGTATTTTTTGGTTTGGCTACTTTATTTAATGTCCGTAATAGTTCGAATAAGGTTTGTCGACGGAAAAGTTGCCATTATTATTGAAAATATCAGGAAAAGGTTGGGTTTGCTTAAAGCATCTTATGAATAACAGATTCTTGTCAGAATTTTAACGAAACTAATTTGTTCTGTTCACAGAACTATTCTACAGCACTGTTATTATGACTGAGGCAACGTGTGAAATATCAGAACGTGTTAAAGCTTGATGTAACACCACATGTTAGGTTTGTGTGTTAGTATTAGTACCTACCATACCCACCTACGCACTTGTAGTCTAATATTTACACAAAACAAAACTTTGCAATAAGAACTAGGCTCTAGACTAGAAAATGAATAAGCTATGGAAGGCTAGATTTTATTTACTGAGTACCTATACCTACCTACCTACCATTGTTCTAATATTATGCCGACTTTCACCTGCGAACTGTCATAGACTTTATCCTTAGCGATTTTGTTTAGGCTGTGTTGATCCGTTTTATATAAAATATACCTACTAAGTACTATTTCGGATTTTAGCCAAAGTCTACCTAGCATATCAGGTACCTACCACCGAAATAGCCTTCACATAAGAACCCTGTTGTATATTTGGACAAACACAACACTGGAATTTAGGCGTTCTGTTCTTCCAGTTAACTAAGGCAGGTTTAATATTGTAAATAAACGTAAACGTGATGGAGTAGGTATGCCGCCGCTTTAAGTCTGCAGAATCTTGCAGACGACAAAACGTACCTGCCGACGCTGAGTTAATTTAAATAAAAAAATGCGTTGCCGCCTTTGGAATAACCACTGCACGAGAATAATTATAATAATCTACTTGGTAGGTATTTGACAATAACACAAGTACACTCATTCACCGCAAAGTGGCGTCTAAATATACCAATCAGACTATTCTCGAAACACGTTCTGTGAGCTACTAATAATCAGTTGCTCTCTCAGAATAGGTATACACAGTTTTACACAGCCAGTCTTCAGATTCAGTCAGACTATCGCAGTACGTACAGGATAGCGCGAAAAAAATCCCAATGCGACGTTGCCACACCGTGCAGCCGAGCCGAGCGTACGAGCAGCAGGTAGCCTCTCTACGATGCACAATCAACACCTTTCAATCAGAGCAGTGTAGTCCCATTATAATATTATATTATGTATGTACATAATAAATACTTTCTAAATTCGAAACATTTTAGACGACAAGCCTCATGTCCCATTATTATGATAGATCAGTCTTACAGGAGACCAATTTGATTTTTAGAAACTGTAAAAAATGTATTAAATCAACCTGTTGAATTAAATTTGGTTACTATTACATAAATATAGCATATGGTGTAAAACGGAATTGAATGGTTAACTGATCATTATAACCAGTATCATATCCAAGGAAAACAGAAAAGACGTAGGTTGGTCATTATTTGACTTGTTCCAAAATTATTTTTTGCGTAGTGTCTAATAAGGAGGCACTTACCATTAGCGGGATCTATATAAGCTATCTTCAGATCCAGGTTTATGCTCTCCGGCTGCTTGTCATCCGTAGAGCTCATGTCGTATTCATTTGGTACTTCAGTCACGATATCACTTTTCGGCTGGCTTGTTGAGGCAACCAGACTATGAGCCACACTCATTTTCGGAGCGTCTTCGTGCATCACGCTCAAAATATCAAACGAGGCGATCAACAAAAACCGCCCACAATAGTTTCAATACAATTGCAACTATTATTGATCTATTCTATCTCAAAAATCACCCAAAATCAACGATAGTACGATTTAAAAACAAAATGTAGGTCTCTAGGCCACTTCACATACACTTCGATATTCCGACCGACATAACTACTAGGTTCAGTGAAGCCACTGTGTTCATGACTGACATTGAAATATGTCGGTAAAGGGCAGTAAGTTTTAACCCATTTCTGTAAAATCTGTGTCATGACCTATTTTATGATAAAAATCACTTAGATTGTTTATACAAACATGTGATGAATAACTAAATTATAAGATATTGCTAAAGTTCGATACGCAAAATTATGTTCGATGTTAAAAAAACAACCAGAAAGTAGGTAGGTAAGTAACCTAATGTAGTCTTTATTTGGGGTTATATTTTTTTATTCTAAATCATGTCAGTAAATGATGCAAAATGACTACGCTTATGAATACACTATGTTGTGTAATAAATGACCGTTTCTATTGCACAATCCTTTCACAAGGGCTCCGAATGTAGGTCAATCATTAAATGTATGGAGTATCGAGTAATTATTTTGGATAAAGATAAACTACAAAAATAGTTGTAATATAAAAATGTGTACATTAAAAAAGTAATTATTGTATACATAGTTTTTTAATAAATAGTTTACAAGGATAGTTGTTTTAAACATTTACCTAATGACTTCCGCCGATAGCAGCGCTCTTCATTTTACATTCAAACTTAAGTTCATTATACATTCACTAGATGGAGTTTACCGGCTAGAATTTTAGCATCATTTTTGTATAATTAATCTAAAAAACCAGAAATAGCATTGTTCCTTCTTCGAATCAAAGTGTGAGACTATTGAAACAAGTTAAAGGTTAATTTAAATTTATTGAAACCCTCTACTTCTCTACCATTTTTAGTCCTACATAAATATTCATACGCGGTGCGGAGACAGAGTGGCTCCAGCTAGTGACAGCATGAGAAAAGTTCTGGTCTTGAGACAAAACCCCGCTAAAACTTAAAAATCACGTATTAAACGTGATTACATGCAAAGGTTAAGTTCTTTCTTCTTCTCTGTGACATACTTAATGGCGTTTTAAAATTAAATAGAGATTTATGTTAAAAACGGCACTAGGTATGTTACAATGAGACTATCTTTACTATACTTAACCTTAATCCTTATTCGGACTATTGAGTTGATAATTATCAAGGGGAACATTAAAAAAATAAGCCAATTATGTTAAATCTTTCTCAGTTAACTAGGCAACGCGCTTAGTACCAATAAAAAAATAAATGACAGGTTTATTTGAAGTACTCTCTGATGTACTCTCTGGACATTACCTATATATCGCAATGACAATGACATATTTGTTTTTTTATCATATAATGAATATTTTTAATTTAGTATATTTTAACAATGCCCATCTACAGCTGAATATGTCAGGAATAGACTGAAACATTGTATTTTTATTATAATGAAAATGATTATTTAATACGCCCCTATAAGTAGGTAGGTACCTACCAACAGCGTTTTCAAAATAACAATGTTTGGAAAAATCTATTTATAATATTATTCATCAATTTTAATTAGAGAAACGGGTATTTATCGCGTATTTTACCTCTATATTTATCCCGACGTTTCGGCAGGGTTGCACCAGCCGTGGTCGCGGGCAGACTGGAACTTTGGAGCCACCGTCGAGAAGAATATAGAGGTAAAATACGCGATAAATACCCGTTTCTCGAATTAAAATTATGTGTTCTAATCGCGAAAGTTTAAAAAATACTATTCATCAATTATTGTTCTAAAATTGTTCCGATATATGATTTGTGATGTTAGCTAAATTATTTGATGCAGGTAATTTAGTTTTATTAAATTAATCAAAATTACCTTATTGTAAGTATATTCTTCTATACTTACTAATAGGTAGGTATAGGTAGGCACCTATTATTTTTGTTTATTAACGTCTAGAATCGAATTTATTGGTATTAGCAGGTTAGTTATCCATTCCGTTATTTTATTTTTGATTATAAAAATATAATTTACGGAAATTAAACTTGGCATGGATCTAGGTTAAGCCAGATCCAAATACCTTTAGTAAGACCCGCCTAGCCTAGCCAACTAGCTTTCTAAGGTCTTTCTAAAAGAAAAACTTAATGACGCATGATCGAATGAATCGTGTGGACCAATCGTACCGTACCACAATCGTACCGCGCCTCCCCGACATCACCAGAACCGGTCCCTGCCCGTGGTCCACCTACGTGGTTCAAAGGAACAACTTTTTCTTCACGTGGTCCAACTTTAGATAACTGGTTTTAGGAGTTTTCAGCGGCAAAGTGCGATAATAGGCAGCGCTTCAAAATCGCACGAACCATCTAACAGAATCTTACCAGCCACAAATGAATAAATATAATTGAATAAACTGAAGCTTCTGTAGATAACAGTGCAAAAAGAGCTTGAGAGCAAATCCTTTTAATAATACAACCGTACTCAGAATCTCCTCCTTTTTTGAAGTCGTTTAAGAAGGGAATTATATTTATATGATACAAATAGGAAATTACCTACTCTTAATCTGTGAGCAATATGCATCTGCGCGTGGTTTATGGTACAATGCCACTAAAACAGAAATGATGGTGTTCAGTGTAGCAATTATCAAACATACGGAATCTTTTCAGATCGGAAACATAACTCTTTGTCTGATTCGATTTGGAATCCGAAAGATTTCAACGCTATCCTCAAACCATTTCTGAAAATCTTCTGTGAAATTTCTGGATTGCCCGAGTCGGGCGAACATGTTTTTGGCCAGGCGACCGATGAAGGAGTCCAGACTCTCCATCTGTACCTACACCAGCGGGTGTAGGTACAGTAGGTACATACAGCGGGATGATGGCGTTTCGTACGTACCGCGGCGCCTTCGCGTAGGCATGCGCTCTGCTGTGTTCGGAGATGTGTCCAGCGAGCAGGGCATACCACGCCGGGGCTGCGTAGGTCAGGTACGAGCGGATATACGTCTTGTACAGGCCAATCTTTATGCGCAGTGACTGGAGTAGTAGTCTCAGGATCGCTCTGGCTGCGCGAGCGGAGTTCCTTGCGGCGACGGATTGGGGGGCCATCGTGAGGCGGCGGTCGACCGTGACCCCAAAGGTACGTGGCTGTCTTCTTCCACTTTATGGTTTCACCTTGGAGTTGGAGCTCCTTTATCTTGCACTGTTTTCTGGTAATGGCGACTGCCTGAGTTTTTCCGACGTTGAACGATAGTCGCCATTTGGACAGTCAGGAGGGGAGCTCGTTTAGGACTTTCTGCATTCTCGCGGTGCGTATCGAGGAGAGAGACTTTGTGTGATGAATGCCGCATCGTCCGCGTATAGCGCCAACATGGCGTCATTTGGGCAGGGGATGTCATCGGTGTACCGGGAGTAACACACTGACGATAGGCAGCTGCCTTGTGGTACCCCGGCACGAATCGGGTGTTCGGACGAGACGGCATTTTCTACGCTCACGCGGAAAGTCCTTCCATGCAGAAATGACGCTACGACCCTCACTAGCTGTTTGGGGGTCTTTGTGGTGGCAATCTTGAAGATAAGGCCCGTGTGCCAGACCCTGTCGAACGCCTTCTCCATGTCCAGGAATACTGCAGTGGCGTGCGCGTGTTTGTTGAGAATGGCTGTCAAGTGGTGCAGTATTCTGGTCAGTTGAAGGGTGGTGCTGTGATCCGCCCTGAATCCGAATTGTTCGGGGCGAGGGGGGATGTGGGGGGTCAGGTACTCGAGCTTCTATAGGAGCTATGAGGCTTGTTAGAATCTCTATAGATCAGAACGTGTAGGTATTCACAACACTATCGCATCGGTTTCCGTTCGGATTCACATTACCCGTCTCAGTCACACATTCAGGATGACAGAGATAGAGAATGTGGATCTGAATGCCCCTGCAGGAACAGGATTAGAAAGTTTTTTGAGACTTATCTGGATGACAGCGATATAGGAGGGTTTGCAGTTCGGAGTAGCATGTACCTACCTCCTACGCGTGTAGCTTTGTTGCGTGTAGTCTTGACGTAATGACCACTGTGATCCGAGCTAGGCAATTGCCTAGAGTTGTATAAGTAGGTATATACCTATACCTACCTGCCAGCTGTGGAATGACATCAAGAATGCTATGAACACTATAATAGTACCGTGCTCTCATGAGGTTCCCACAGGTCCGCGCAAAGCGGTCGCTTTAGAACCAAGCCAGCGTATTGTCCTTTCAAAAAAAAAAAAGAGTATTCCCGGGGTACTGCAGCGCGTCGTGTATGTTATCCGAAGCAAGGATCCCGGACTTTTATGGGATTTGCGAAATCTTGTGCAGTCTTTCTAGGCGAGACTAAGTTGCTCCAACAATAACATACCGATGGCTGCCCTCGATTACATGACTAACCACGTATTAAGTTCTCCGACAGACTAATATTATTTCTATCGCAGCTTTCAGTTTTGAAAAGCGCCTGTATTTTGTTGTTGAATTGAAATTTAATTTAACTGTGTATCTGAAATGTGGTTATCTAAAATTTAGTATTTTTGGTTTCACATTTTTGTTTGTTATTTTACATTTTATCCGCTTCCTTTCTTTTGTATGCTGGTACTACTTACTTAAAAGTGGGAACGTTGGATTAGGGATTATTTTGTAATAACACCTTTTTATATATTTATTAGGAAGACCAATATTTTATAAAATAACTATTCATTAATTAATCAATCTAGGTTATCAGAGAAGCCAATTAGCGGTCCTCACGAATGGTAACAGAATGATTAATAGAATACGGTACATATATATGTAGCGTATTCTATTAATCATTCTGTCATAAATATTATATATATATAATATCTATATTACAAGATATTGTACAGGTACGTAATATCCTTTCTCATACCTAGTCTTGTTTACGAACTAATGGGATTATCTTTTGCAACGTTTACTTTAGCGAGGATATAGGTTCATAAATAAATCAAAAATAAGAAGGTAAATATACTTTTATTACAAATAATATTATCAAAAAGGTTTTTATATCATGCACAACAAAATATAGACACCTACGTCCAAAGTTCTTACAAACATTTCATCTTAATCTAGTCAAAATTGCATTATTCTTAACATGATTATAAGCTCTACCTTGACACAATACCTCAGACAAATGAATAAATAAGTCTTCATTAAAAGATCTCAAAAACAGCTGGTAAAGTGATAACAAAGAGACATCTCCATAGTGCTATTGTGATGGCAAAAATTATGCGTTGGATTGTTTGGCAGCAGCGAAGAGCTCCCTAGAAATGATGATTCGTTGAATCTGAGATGTTCCTTCATAGATCTGGTAGATCTTGGCATCTCTCATCAGCTTCTCGACCGGGTACTCGGTGTTGAACCCGTTCCCGCCAAACACTTGCACCGCGTCTGCGGCCGCCTTGTTGGCGATCTCGGACGCGTGGCATTTCGCAACCGACGCCAACACAGTGTTCTTTTGACCTGAAAACGACATATAAATTCACATAAAATATACAATGAATATCTCGCCGGGCTTTATGAATTATTCGAGTCGAGTTCGTATCGATCACAAAATAAACGCATTTCGATCAGTCAACGCCGCGGGGCAAAGCCCGTAATAACCTTATCAGGTGATTCTTTTTTTCTGTTCATATTGTAATTTGTCACATGTCTATAGACGGTGCCATGTTTTTTTTCCCTTTAAAAACATTACGAGTTGAGCAATGACGTTATAGATTGAAAACCCAATTACAAATGTAGGTACCAAAGCAGTCCACTGAAACATTGATGCAACATACAAAAAGGTAGATATGTGTATTTTAAATAGTTCAGCTACATTCAGTTTCTGCTACTTGATAATTTAGCAATAAGTACCAGTTTTTTTATATGACGGGGAAGCGCTTGGCCTTCATCTAACCTGGTTTCAAGTTAAGATAAGGCCGAAGGTGGAGGGGCACTTCACCCGGAATCCTCAACATAACAATATATAAGATGGTGGTAGCTAGCTAGGCGGAATTGAACAAAGCCTTACCGCCAACCAAACTAAGCACAATATTGTTCTACCCTGGGTATCGAACCCGGGACCTCTGGATCTGATATCGGTGGACGAACCACTAGACTACAAAAGCGGTTGAGGCAAATATTTTGTAAACTATGATTTAAAAAAAACATTCACTCAGGCGCCATCTTGGATTGAGTAGGTGAAACAAAATGGCGCCTTTAAAATGTCGCCTTACCGTGGTCGACCATCCACGCGGAGCGCTGCCACGCCAGCCGGGCGGTCTCTACGCCGATGGCCATATCCGCCAGCATGAAGGCGACGGCCTGGTGGTGCGCGATGGGCACTCCAAACGTCTTTCTCTCCAGGGCGTACTTAGTCGCCTCGTACAGGGCGCGGTTGGCAAGACCTGTGGCGCCCGAGGCTACCTGTACCGTAATCGTATAGTAACATTAATGAACCGATAGTATCTCTGTCACGTTTTTACAGCTACACGTCTGAACGGATCTTGACGAAATTTGGCAGAGTATGTAGGTTTGATAAAACGAATCTGAATGATTTATATCGATCGATCGTAGACTACAACGATCATTTATTCAACCGGGTCACCAGTGGCGTTGCCAATGCGCAATGTTCCGATTTCACAGTGAAATCCCGTATTCTACATAATAAGTTCAGGACATGCTTCAAAACAAGAACAATCGTAAGCAACTGCGTAGTTTCGCTTTGAAAATATACTTTATCGTGGAATCAAATATATCGATGAAAATGTCCAGAAGCCTCAGATAGATTACTGTTGGAATGTTTTGTTTTGTTAGGGTAGGTGGAACACGATATCGGCTATCCTATGAATATCACTATAGATATATGTTTTTCATTCGCAAGACGACAACCTCATAACCTCAACATATAGATATGAAACTGTTGAGAATGCCGAGACATTTGTAATTAAATGTATAAATTGTATAAGTTAAGTCAAGTTAAAGGTAAGAATTGTGATACATTCGACGACGCAAAAAATATTTTTTTACTCTTTATTTTTGTAATCGCATTAGTATTATTTGCGAAATCATTAGACTAGACTGCATAAGTAACATTGTAGAATCTTTGATATTTTTGCCAATTATCTATTGCTAACAGATGATGTTTTGTTAAGCGAGACTGTTTTAAGAATTATCGTAATCGTTTAGGAAACGTTATGTGAAACGCCAGTCGATGCCGTAAAGTACATGGTGCATGGGAATGCATGGGAACTGACCGCCCGCACCTGTGGTGGGGTAATTGTAGCGTAGCGTATACAGGGCGAGTTTTTTTTTCATTGCCAATCTCAATTTTCCAGAAAAACTATAAAAATAAATAGATTTTCTTTAGCGCAGAACTTGTTTTTTTGTTAAATCGAGCACGTAGCTCCTAACATGACTTTTCGATAACTCTCTCGGTTTCAGACTTGGCCCTGATAAAAAACTCAACCTGTATATATTTTTATATTAGTGAGTAGGCATTCAAGCCAGTTCCACGCAAAGCTGTCATCGTCACGGTTCAGAAAGCCTGCGTAATGTCATTAAAAAAAGAAACAGTAATCACTGAAGCGCAGATCAAGCAGTAGGTAGTACAAATACGAGTTAATCTTATGTAAAGAAGAGCCTTAATGTGTTTAAGCTTAACCAGCCCACCCCCACAACATTATTATGTATAGATAAATTGAATATATTATGTGTATATGTTTATTTACTAGATGATAAAATTTAAAATTTTGTAAATTAAATTAATTAAATAAATAGGTCAGACGCGAAGATTAGGCACTTAGTAATTCTGATGAACTTTCTGATCCTAAAGGACTAATTCGAACGATTGCAGAGTACGTCAATCAATGCCGCGCAGAATCGACATCCGTTTCATCAATGACCTTACTGCAATTTGAAATTAAGCAATTTTGCGTTTATTAATTAGTAGTAATTAGTGCATTTCACGGGCGGAAATCACTTTGACAAGTGGTCAAAATTCGACCGCAACAATGACATAAAAATATGTTTTTTTTTTTCCACTTTTTTCATTATTTTACTACGGGGAAGCGTTTGGAATTCCGCTCACCTAGTCAAAGTTTTTTTATTCATTAAGATTTTTTAGGATCATTTTCAAACGTCAAATCTACCGCCTGATCGAAATCATTGGTGACGAGTTATGATAAGGGCGAAGGTGGGAAGCACACTTCACCCACCACCTTTCAACTATGCCATATCTTACACTACTGCGTACGCGCTATATTATAAAAGGCGAGTCCGAAGTTTGAAGGTACCGCCCGTCTATGGAAGCTGGCAACCGTCGATTGCCGTGGCGGGCTTCAGATTCAACCCCTCCAACTCAGCCCATGGATGACGTAAAAGCCGACAACGGGATATCACCACAAGGACAGCAGCTACCTTCTATGTATTGCCTACCCTTTTACTGCGATCACCACACCAGCCTGCCACGCGTGGTGATTATGATAAAATCATCCACCTTTGGAGGAGGCTCTGTCCAGCTGTGGACACTAACAGGATGTGATGGAAGGTCTAAACTAAAAGCATCACTCGCGCCTTGTCGACTTTTAAAGCTTGTTTACACGAGGATACCATCCCAAATCGAAAGCTCATCATTTGATCTAAACAGAGCATCCTCCTGTAAGATTTGCCCACAATCCCACGCTCGAGGGTTGGAGTAAAGAAATAAATTACACTTGTGAAGATGCCCAAGCCTAAGAAATTCATTAGATTCCTTTCACGACTGCAGGCTGAATATGAAGGATCCTGTTCTAAGGCAGAGACCTCACTGCTAACCACCAATATTACATTCGTTTGTATCGAAATACAATTCAATACTATAAAAACAAAGCGTCACCCTATTGAATTCTCTAAAAGTCGATCACCCAGGATTTAAATAGCCTCTCGACAAGCGGTGGGCTATTTACCCCACAGGTAAACTCTATAATATGTAAACAAAGCGGTACCCTGTTGAATTATCTAAAAGTCGATCACCTACTATTTAAATCACTTCCTGAGAAGCGATGACAGGCTTCCTTATGTCACAGGTAGGTCGCACGCTGAGCCCGGAATATGTTATGGAAACATTTCCATAACATATTCCGGGCTATGTGCGAGGGGGACAATGATTCGTTTACACGTTCCGAGACCAGACAACCCGTTTCAGTTTCGCTCGCACTCATTTAGCACGCGGCTGGCGTGTGAAAAGCGACGTGAGCATTAGATTAGCAGTGTCTATGTGCTATTTCGCCTGTTACGTTTCGGCAACGTTGTCTAGGATGAAAAGCGTAAATGATATTCCTGGTTTCAAACTCTATGCAAGTTTCAGCATATTATTTTTAAATATATAAATATACATTTTACATCCTAATTTCATTACGAACTAACCAAGTGCTTAGTGATTTGGCATTGATTAAGGTGTATGCATCGAATTACGTTTAAGAATGTATGCATTTGCACGTTTCTTAGTCTTTATTTACGTTTATTCACGTTGTTATGGTTGTTATTTATTTTTTTACACATAAATATACATCGTAATTTCATTACGATCTAACCAAGTGCCTAAGTAATTCGTGTGCACTTGCTTATTCACATATAGCTCTTTGATATTTGATTGCGAAATTTTTTTTTTTTATTTCAGTCAATTGTCAACGTCATTTTTAATCCCTTTATAGGTGAAATGACAAAATTGCAATAAAGAAACGAAATTCACCGACATCGACTTCATCAGCGTAGTAGAGAAGTAGCGCCGCACGAAAGAAGCTTTAGAATTATTTGCATAAAAATCTATAAGTCGTGCATAAACAGAGAACTGAGCTGGTCAACGTTTTATACGTGCTTTACACATGTTAAGGTTAAGTTTATCAACAAATTCATACGAAATAATAAAAAAACATTAAGTAGAAAAGGTCGGTTATTACAAGGATTTGACAGAAGTTTACCAACTTTTTTTACCAAAAATCAAGATTTATTACATAAATCACGCGTGGTAAATCTGTTAGCACATATGTTGAGACTCTTAACTGTTTTTAAACCGTCACTTGTCTATTTTTTAGGGGATACGCTCTTATGCAAAAAAGTAACTCAGGCCATGTTGGGTTATAAAAGTGGTCAACTGGCCGGTTGTTGAAATTTGTTACTTTTAAAAGAGGACGACTCTTGCGGCCCAGATTTTGAGATGGCAATACGTCTCCTCGCCCTGTTTCAGCTCAATACCTCCTCACTATAACACTAGTATTCCTTACCGATTACCTATTCCAAGGAAACTACAAGCAACTAGCTTAGCAACGACCTTATGAATTATATACAAAGCAACCTCAGGTCAGCCGTACAGCGACTTTGAAGACTATTGAAGGTTGCCTTCGATACAATTCGCTGCAGGGGCGTTACCTGGCAGAACCGCAAAAAAAATTGATCGCAATATTACATGGGAACCATGTCAAAGCTATCAGTTGTTAACTGCTGGAAAAGTATACACCCTGGGAAGGCCGATGTCAACCAAGTAGTGAAATATGCCAAGGCGATGGTCGAAACTATCATATTTTTAATTGTACGACGGGTAAGCACTTGGCCTTCATCTCACCTGGTTACAAGTTCAGATAAGGCCGAAGATGGAGGCGCACTTCACCCGGAATCCTCAAACTGAGGAACTGGCTATCTTACCTATAAATGCCGGTAACAAGAATTTTAGAATTGTTATTATGGCAAGAATAAAGTAAGATGGTGGTAGCTAGCCAGGCGGACTCAAATAATATCCTACCACCAACCAAACCAAGCACAATTATTATAAATAATAAATAATTATTGAAAAATTACACCATAACTTATTTGAAGTACATAAGAGTTTGGTTATTCGTTATATGTAAATACTAGTGATCTGTATAGCTATCTCAAACATTCGGAAAGCCTTATCGGATCGAATTACGAAACATCCGATCGCGATTCCGGAAACGCTATTCTTAGCTCTGAAAATTTTGAGCGATAATATTATTCGAGACTTCCACAGAAGCTTTGCAGAAATGGTTTGAGAAAAGCGTTCGATGTTTCCTATCCGAAAGCGGAATACGGAACAGGACTTTCGGATCGAGAGCAGCGCCTCCCACTAATTCTGAGGCTACGAATAAACCTGTCTTTTTTTTTTATTGTACGACTGCGAAGCGCTTGGCCTTCATCTCACCTGGTAACGAGTTAAGATAAGGCCGACGGTATCTTTTTTAAGATAGCCAGTTCCTCAGTTAGTTGAGGATTCCGGGTGAAGTGCGCCTCCACCTTCAGCCTTATCTCAACTTGTAACCAGGTGAGATGAAGGCCAAGCTCTTCCCCGTCGTACAATAAAAAAAAAACATCGTGACTGCTCGAAGCGCACAGTCTAGAGACTTGAATTTTTAAGGCAGCTTACTTTTGTTGTGTAGTGATTGGGTTTAGCATGGTTTTTGTGATGTGATGAAAACGAAGTACCGGACGGTCTGTTTATCTCTATATACGCCTTCTTTTTCTTTTTCTACTTTTCCGGCCAACCTCTGCAGAGTGCTATAAGCCCCGCAGGCTTAATACGTATACATTTGTAGTAGCGACAGCAGAAACAGAGCAACAGCAACAGCAACGCGATCGGTTGCAGAATGTTACTAGAAACCTTATTTCGTAACGTACCTGGCAGTAACCGCATAAAAAATTGATCGCAATATTACATGGGAACCATGTCAAAGCTATCAGTCGTTACCTGCTGGAAAAGTATACACCCTGGGAAGGCCGATGTCAACCAAGCAGGGCAATATGCCAAGGCGATGGGTCGAAACTATCGTATTTTTAATTGTACGACGGGTAAGCACTTGGCCTTCATCTCACCTGGTTACAAGTTCAAGGCCGAAGGTGTCTTATTTAAGATAGCCAGTTCCTCAGTTAGTAGAGGGTTTCGGGTGAAGTGCGCCTCCACCTTCGGCCTTATCTCAACTTGTAACCAGGTGAGATGAAGGCCAAGCGCTTCCCCGTCGTACAATAAAAAAAAAAACATCGTGACTGCTCGAAACGCACAGTCTAGAGACTTGAATTTTTAAGGCAGCTTACTTTTGTTGTGTAGTGATTGGGTTTAGTATGGTTTTTGTGATGTGATGAGAACGAAGTGCCGGACGGTCTGTTTATCTCTATATACGCCTTCTTTTTCTCGGTTGCAAAATGTTACTAGAAACCTTATTACGTAAGCTTATCGGCCGCCTGTCGCGAGAACGGTAGCTGAATGCACTTTACACGGAAAGTGGCGCCACTAGCGACAGAGCGGCAATCGATGAAAACAAGCGCTCGATTGCTATCTTCTTTGTATCTGCTGATACGCGAAATATACGGCTGTTGCAAACCTGTTGCGAGATACGTAATAAGCCTGCAATATAAAAGGATATATAACATAGCCCCAAACTTAGCATAGCTTGTAATATGAGAACTAGATTACGGATATAATACTTAAATACTTTTTTAAATACATTAATTACTATATGATACAACACACAAACACAGAAGAAACGTCTATATTCATCATACAAATGTTTGTCCGTGGGAATCGAACCCACAGCCTACAGCGCAGAAGGCAGAGCTACCAACTGAGCTATGAGGCTCGTTGGCATTGAGGCTTAAGGCTTGAGGGATCAAAGATTTACCGGCGGGCGGGTCTTGTCGAAGGCCCCCATAGCGATCTTGAAGCCAGCCCCCTCCCCGATCAGCACATTCTCTTTGGGGATGCGGACATCCTCGAAAGTGATGCCGCGGGTGTCCGACGCGCGCTGGCCCATGTTTTGCTCCTGCACACAATATTGTATACATATAACATAAAGAAACATTTATTTCGTTTATAAAAAGTACAATTAAACTAACTATGTACAAAGGAATCAGTCAGATTACCTAAGGACCGTTACAAACGGCCTATAGGTAACTCAACTGTTCCAGACCAGTACCAGACGGAAGCGTGCACAAGACACTGGCTGCATTGCCACGCTGAATAGCTATGCTAATTCGCTGGCCTAAATAAGAGCCAGCCCTTGGGTCACGTGTCGCCTCAATCAAAAGCCCCGCAAGATTTTTGAAAATCCGGAGGGCACCGGCTCCCCACGGACCCAAGGTCTCCACCCCAAAAGGCTCAAATAGGTAAGCTCAGTCGATTTTTTATTTTAATTTCGTAAAAATAAGTAGGTACAGAATAACCAAACCTGTTAATTTGTGATATTTTGCATTTAAAGCAACAGTAGGTACTACTTGGCTCACTTTGACAATTCGGCGATGGGGTCGTACACTAATTATAACATGGGAGTTCCAAACTCCCAACCCTCCCAACTAGGTTTCCCTGTGTTTGGGATATGAGCACCCCCCGGTCAAAAAATGACTGATGTTTGCAAGTAAATTGCTGCATCGAAAGCTTAAGACCTTCTTTTCTATCATACGGAGATAGGTAGGTTATATAACTCAGTATGTAAACTATATTGAAGTAGCCATATTAGATACATATAGTACTCTATAAGGGTAGAGGTTTCGAATGTATTCGGAAATAAATAAATAAAAACATTTATTTGACACAATAATAGGTATAAAAGTAAGGTAGTGAGTTTATTTGTATTTTGTTTGTACGTCGGAGAAGCGCTTGGCCTTCATCTCAGCTGGTTTCGAGCTATGATAAGGCTGTGGAATCGCACTTCACCCGGAACCCTCAACAGTCTGAGGAACTGGTTATCTTACCTCTAAATGACGGAATACATCAATTTATTAATGGCGACAGAATATGTAAGATGACATGCTACTTGTTTTTAATGAATTTATTCACTTCACGAAAATTTCGGGGCTTCCATTCGAGAAAGCTGATGGTATGATGGTCTAGCGGAAAGTAATATTGATTCTAACCGGTAAACCAATATTAGTTATTGGACAGGTTTATCATAGTCTACCATGATGATATTATGAATTTGTATGGAATATGAAATACAGGTAAGAAGGTGGCGAATATTTGAGATCGTAGAAACGAAACGAAATCAGTTCGCCCCGACGGGTAGGTCCCATTTGTTCTATGAAACATGACGTCATAGGACAAAATTCGATATTTTTTTCTTATTTTGTATTATGGAACATGTAACTTTTATTTTTCAAATTGTTCTATAGGACAAGGTAAATAGTACCTCTTTTAGACTGTGAACTGGTGGTACTAGAATGCACTGAAACTGAGAATCCTCTACATAATCTGGAGACTCCTCTCACCGCTTCTTGCAACGAGTATTTTTCGACTTTTAGGATTCTTTTACCCATTTATGTTCGAGTTGTATTTATCTTATTAGTATTTTATTTTCATTAATTATTTTTTATTCAGGTTCGACAGAATAATTGTCATTAATTAATCAATAATCATCATTTAGCTTCTCATGGAAGATTTTGAGTAAATATGATTTGCATTTTGTTCTATGGCATGAAAATCGGGTGAAAAGTATGTAGTCCTATGGAAAAAAATGGGAAGGAAATGTCTCATTTTGTTCGAAAACGTCATGTTCCATAAAACAAATGGGAAATACTCGCCCCGGACCATCGGGCGCAAAGCATTCAAACAACTGAAATGCAAGACTTTTCAAGCGTATGGTTTGTATAATTGCTTTCTATAAATGATCTATGAGGATGTTTTATCATTATCTGAAATGACAGATAAGGATTTTCCGAATGACCGTGCGCAAAAGCGTATTATCATTGTCGTATCAGCGGGTCAATGATTACCTTCCGCCCAGGGTTGACTCCAGCCCACTCGCGTTCAACGATAAAACCGGTGAACGCCTTGCTGGCGGGGCATTTGGGGTCAGGGTTCGTTCGAGCCAGAACAAAGTACCTGAAATTTAAAGTTGGGTCATTAGGTGCGGTGTGGTTGCCATGAGTGCAAGCTGTACTCGCATAAATTGAAAACTAGTATAGCGCCTCTAGCGGATAGTTAGGAATAGAAATCAATGCGCATGTGCCGTCAACCTA
Organism: Venusia cambrica; assembly: GCA_951394065.1. NCBI lineage: Eukaryota > Metazoa > Arthropoda > Insecta > Lepidoptera > Geometridae > Venusia > Venusia cambrica. Next base: position 14,143,866 of record OX596034.1, read on the forward strand.
GCGGAATCTAAATCTGTTCTAATCTCGATAGTAAGACTAGCTGGTATGACGACAAATTCAAATTATATATGTTTTATTCAACTTTAAGGAAGCCATGGCTGTTCGTTACTCACAAAATTAAACAAAGTATCGGTAATTCCCATTGCGACGATTCATTTATCAAGAGACCGTAACCGCCCTCTGTTGGATTAGGTACACATACGTTTTAACATTTACACTACAGGGTTATTTTTAGTTGATTTTCATATTTTGGATAACTTTATAACGTTAAAGAGTTAGCTTGTGAACGGGCTCGTCCGGGGAAGTACTACCACTATTTCGGTCGCCAAGCTTTGCTGTGTTCACGTTTAAAGAGTCCCGTTGCCGGAGAAATTACGGGCATGTGAGTACTAACACCTTCATACACTCTACTTTATATCAAATTGACGGGCGCAATGCAGTGCCGCGTAAGTCATGTTATATGTGGATGTGAACTGTGAAGGCTTTTTATAAGCTGATTGTGAGTCCCGACACGAAATATATAAAAAAAAAATCTCAAAAAGTATTACTCAATGGGATCGAACTGGGACCTCTGAATTTGACACCGTGACACATACATACCAGTTAGCGACTCCGCCGTTGGTGATCCACATCTTCTGTCCATTGAGGATCCACTCGTCACCTTTCTTCTCAGCCTTGGTCTTGATGCCAGCTACGTCGGAGCCGGCGCCCGGCTCGGTCACACCGTAAGCCTACAATCATTCATTCGCTCATTAACCTTCACGGCTCTTTGACTTCTAACGTGAGATGGGAATACTTTTACTTACGTTTTTTTTGTACGACGAGGAAGCGCTTGTCCTTCATCTCACCTGGTAACAAGTTAAGATAAGGCCGAAGGCGGAGGCGCACTTCACCCGGAATCCTCAACAAACTGAGGAACTGGCATCTTACCTCTAAATGCCGGGGCACAATTTTTTTTTAAGAATTGTTATCATCGCGATATAATTAGGTAAGATGGTGGTAGCGGGCAACAAAATCCAACCACCAACCAAAACAAGCTCAATATTGCTCCCCCTGGGGATCGAACCCGGGACCTCTGCATCTGAAATCAGTAGGTTGAACCACTAGACCACAGAGCCGGTTCGTTCTGTCCCGCAGTGGAGTGTCAGCTAATAGCTTTGGGGTAGGTGTGATACTCCTAGTGGCAGACCATTAGGAGTTAGATCACCCGGGCAATAGAACTGTTTGGCTTTCGATAAAGATTTCGGCTGAATGTTCGCAACACTAGTGCCACTGGCGGTAAACAATTCGCTGTGTTCTGTCGTTGGGCGGAAGAGCGCTTTATGGCAAAGCTCGCGCCATCGTAGGCCACATCCTTGCTCTGGCCAAGAGGACAAGAGCTAACCCATCATTTACAAAAAAAAAAACTAGAAAAAGCAGCTTGCAACACCATTGAATGTACTTCTTTAAATATGGTTTGAATTAATTGAGACTTCTAAATTAAAAAAAACACGTAAATTAACGTTCCAAGGTTCTTCTCTTCTTCTGAGTCGCTACACTCTTGCCAGAGTGGTCGTGGTCATCATATGTTGGGGGTTGTAACAAGGTTTACAATCCGGCGCCACTCTTCTCTAGCGTTTGCCTTCCTGGTGCACTCGTGTACGGAACCATTCAGTGCCTTCGCCAAGGTTCTTCTACACAACTTCCTCCTGAGACCCCCGGTTTCATATATGATACCCCCCTTTATAGATTTCTAGGGGGGGCTAGGACCTTTTTTGAGGTATTATTGGTATAACCATTCTCTTTTATGGGCTCAAACCAAAAATCAGTCTCAGGAGGATATCGTTTCTGGTGCGACGGTAAGAGATCCCTCAGCGCCCTCTTCAACCATTATCTGTGGGCTGAGTTCGAGAGACCCAACACTTGAACCTGCAAGATATAGTGTAATGTACTCACAGCTACAAGGGGCTCGTCTATCAGCCTGCCCAGATATTTCTTCTGCTGCTCCTTGTTACCAGCGATGATGACGGGCGTTTGCTGGAAATAATGATTAAGCTGTAAATTATATTCCTCAAGTCTCATAATCTCCTGATCCAAGCTATTCCATTTCATGTTAACTCGATAACCGTGGCATTGGTAAGTTGAAATGTTTGCTTTCCATTGGTTTACGTTATTGAAATGGATATAATTGAATTATCGGTCAGCTATTAAAAGAGGTTTTGGTCAGCTCTAAAATGTATTTCGTCAGCAAAAAAAGAGATAAAAACCGGGGCGAGTGCCAACCGAGGGTTCCGACGAGGAAAAAAACAAGTAGCACGAGTAGCTCTTTGGTAGACGGAGACGGGCGGACGGAAAGCAGAGGCTTAGTAAAAGGGTGACCCTTTAAGTACGGAACCATAAAAAACAAAGGAACTAATCGCTGACATCGGTATTTAGTTACTCCGGCATTAGTTCGAATTGTATGCCGTCAACATAGCTTTTTAGATGATTTTTCTTGCTGACCGAATACTTAAAAAGCATACCATTTAATTACAATTTAATAATTTAAAAGAATAGCTCAGATATGTTTTTGCCTAGGCAAAATAAAAAAAAAACCATGCATGATCACTTTCCATGACCATAAACGTCAACCATAAGCAAGAAGCGGACCAAAGCAACGTTTTCATCAAAGCTTGACTATTGGTTATGCAGTTATGTTAATAAAACTCAAGCATGTTATTTTAAGCAAGTAAAAATTTTCATGGAGTAATTTAGCATAATATGCAATATATTCTTTAACAATGTCACACAGATACTAATCTACATATTATTTACGATTCTAATAAGCATGAACACATTTGAAATGAGACATTACTAATCGATTAATTACTAAACGTTAGGCTTAATTGCACTTTATGTGTTGTAAACATGCATTCAAATTACTTCATTATTTCTTGAATATAACGGTTATATTGACATGATACTATGAATCAAACCGATAAACGATAATACCTACTTATGAGGAATCCTCACCTATTCATAATAAAAAAAAAACGATAGAGATCACCGCCTCTGTGGCCTAGTGGTTAGTCCACCGGTATCAGTCGAAGTCCCGGTTGGACGTTACGGGCGGGTGGTAGGACTTTGTTTAATTCCACCTACCTACCTCCATCTTACCTGAGTCTGTCGCCATTACAACAGAACAAAATTGTTGAGTTTCTGCATTTACAGGTAAGATAGCCAGTTCCTCAGTTGATTGAGGATTCAGAGTGAAGTGCGTTTTAACCTCTCAAAAAAACTTAAACTCAACTCAGATGAAGGACCGTATTAAAAAAAAACCACCAAAAGTGTTACCCTCCACCTAAGTAATTTCACACAAAGCAAGTGATTTTAAGTCTCTCCACGGCTTTAAGTACGCGTTTCACAGTTTTCGTTTATTGCAGCTTCAAAACATATAGCGAATTGAAAAATATGTAATTCGTTCGCCACTAACGAGGTTAAATGTAACAGCAACAACATAAAGGTTTCGTTGTGCGTCTGTCTGTCCATCCGACCTTATAGCGCTGTATCTTTTCAACTGTATAAACTGAAAAGTAGGTGCTTCAAGTTATCACAGAGAAAATATGCGTAACTATAAAAAAAGTGATAAAGCGGATGGGTGGTCATACAAGAAACGTGCTGAATACATGCAATTGTAAAACGGTGACCCCAACAAAATGAAAAACTATGTAGGTTACCGTGTTCACAATTCCGCAATCGATTGTATAATGTTACATGTGGCTAAATGAGATGATAACGCACAACGTTCAAACCTCAAAACAAACAAATGAACACGTGCATAGACAAGCCACTCACACCAAGACCACTGGCCTCCATGGCCGTCATGATGCCAGTGCATCCGAAGGCCAACTCCTCACCCACCAAACACCCGTCAAAGACCCCCATATCCAAGCCTCCTGTGGAGTGAACAATCAACGGCTGCGTGAGATTTCAACACACAAATACTTTGATACATAAAGCCTCAACATCTATATGTCTGTTTGTAACGTCAAAACAGATTTTCACCATACGCAAGTACACACATACAAATAGTCCAAGCAACACCTATATATTTTTTATATTTCTGTGAACGGTAAATCAAAAATTTTTTGAATATCCAACCTCCTTGATACACAAATGAATACTGGCTGGAATTGTCAATAATCTAAACTAAACTATGTCTAAAAACAATCAAACAGAAAAAAGAAATTACGATTTCAACGTCATTTCTTGCATGTTTTTTACTTTTTTAAGAGTAGTAGAAGCCCCTAGTGAAAGGGCTCGTCCGGAGAATTACTACCACCATACTTATTTCAGCCGCCAAGCAGCATTGCTGTGTTTCGGTTTGAAGGGTGTGGTTGCTGGTGACACTACGTGTACGTGTGGCTTAACGCCTTTATGCATCAAGTTGACGGGCGCAATGCAGTGCCGTGTAGGCTATGTTCTTTGTGGATGTGACCTATGCAGTAAGGCTTTGTCATAGCCAAGAGTACACTTAACACCAGGTGCGCTACTTGCTTGTCCCGTCTCCTAGTAGTATAAAAAAAAAACTTATTTTCGATTGAAAAACTGTAGTCACCGCAGTAATCACAAGTTATTATGATACGATTGAATACACCTTAATTAAAAGTGCTTTATATGACTGTCATAAAATTATGTCTTTTGAAAACGAATTTACTGCATCTGTTTTTGCTTTTAATTTCTATTCTGTTTGTTTCTATTCTGTAAAATAAAATGTATATTGTTATGTCGATGAATGTAGGTACCAGAAATGTAACAATGCTGGAAAACGAGGAAAACGGCCTAAATCAACGTGATACAGCAACGTTGTCAACAGTATAACGAGTTCTACGTTTCGAAGAAACTGACTCTAAAACCACGTAGTCCAGGAAATGTCCGCACGAGAAGATCGATACTTGGTGAACACAATAATTCGAAATAGCTTTCTCAAAGGAACTGCACTAACACCAGTTTCTACATTTGGAGGAAACAATCCAAGGACTGTAAGACGACGATGGATTTGCGGTAGCTAACAGACCCATGTATATAGATGTAGCTTGGTCATCGTATTTTATTATTTGTACGACGGGGAAGCGCTTGGCCTTCATCTCACCTGGTAACAAGTTGAGATAAGGCCGAAGGTTGGAGGCGCACTTCACCCGGAATCCTCAACTAACTGAGGAACTGGTTATCTTACCTCTGAATGCCGGAACACAACATTTTTTTTCAGTATTGTTATTATGGCGACAAAGATATGCACGAGATCACTCAGATTGGACTGTTGAAGATACAAGCACGAGGGAATAAGAAAAGTGTATGGAAGACCAGGGGAATGATTCAAGTAAGCATGCATCGAAGATAAAGTGTCTTATGGTAGTGGGTCAGCACTGAGATATTCGGTTTTTTAGATAACCCGGAAATTTTGCTATATTACACTCGAGAGCAAAATTAAAAGGGCCGCTTCTCGTAATCCAGTCAAATGTGATCTGAATCTACAAGCATATGATGAAGAGTTAATGATGAGAACATCCTCAGTCTCTGAGGAATCAAAGAAGTATACATATCATAACTTCAATATTTGTACTCCGTACCCCTATTGATGTCCAGCAAGGGTTACTTACCTTTCTCTCGTATACAAAAATAATAATTCAATAATTTCAAAATGGCACATCCGTTTCAAATTAAGTCTTGCAGGTAATTATCGGATAGAGATAATCTGAGTCTGTGGAAAATAGAAAAGAGTATTCCCCATATGAATGGTTTTGCGCAGTATCTTCGGTGATGATAAAAAAACATCATCAAATGCCATTATGATACAAGAGTAATGTTTAAACAAAAAAAAATCCTTTCATTTCGACCAATATGTTGTAGTCTTGAATTAGGTCGCGGTTGAATGTAGTTTGTAAGTATGATTCGGACCCATATCTGGAAAGCTTGCATAGTTGAATTCATTTGGTGATTTTCCAGAATAATTTTCATAACACACAAACCGTCAATCCTTTATACTGACTCTTAAACTGGGTTAATCGTATTCGGTATTACGAACTGGACCTATACGTATAGCCAGAGACAATTGTTAATTCACCCAACGACATTCGTCCATAATATTATTTACAGTAATTAATAATATTAACATAATATTATTTAGACGAGCAACCAATAAAAGAGTTATCTTACAGCAAACATATACGACATACCAAACTTTATCCTTTACCCGGCTCATGTAAAAATACAGGACATTACAGGACATTAATTTTTAATAAAATTGTTCAACTGGATGGCACAAAGTAATGACCCTTGAAATTACTTTTTTTTTTAATGACATGTGTTAAACTGATATTGAAAATTGTATAGTAAACAAATGCATAACTCACGTAATATAAACATGGACCATTTTCAAATATGAGGGTTGTGAATTTTTGTGTCATAAAAACATTTGTAAATGTTGTGACCAAGTGCAATCACTTGAAATACTAATAAAACAAAAATAATTAAATTAATCAGTGATAAAAATACAGCGTGAGTGTGTGTGTCCGCACCGACCAGGTGGGTTCAAGGCAGGCCGGCGGAGTCTCTTACACTTGATAATTTGTAATTGACTTGCTTTGGTTGAACTTGATGACAATTAAAATGACCTGGATTCGTTTTAAAACTGATTTCATTGATGTATTTAGGTATAACAAAACGTTGAGGTGACATCTTTCCAAGTATTGAATTGAATGAATCTCAATGAATGAATGATCGAATGAACCACTTGAAACTGTCACAGAATATAAATATTAAAAATGTGATTGATAGGTAAGTACATGTTTATTTTCAATGAACAGTGAGTTTCGTTGACAATTTCTGAACGGCAAGATCACCCGATATGACCTAATGACCTGAATATCTGGTGTATATGAACAATGCGACAGACTCGCAGCCCCAAAAAAACATTCATCAATAAATAAAGAACAGATCGAAGGAAGTGTTACGACAAATTATAGAAAATGACATAAATAGGGCTCAAGTGCATTAACTCTGGCGGTCACCATTTAAGAGACATCATCTTCAAATCCGAATGCGACGGAATTTCATGGCACAAATATACATATATGTATAAAAAACGAATTCCAGATTTTTTTATTCAGAAAAGAGGTTGTAGCTGAACCAAAAAGGGTCATTACTTTTGCGCCACCCAGTACATGAACTCCTTGCATCACCAAAGTCGTATTTTAAATCCTCTTCAGATTAAAATGTGTTGAGGAGTTAAATCTTCCAGTGATAGTAAACCCAGTAACATAAGAGATGCGAACGCAAAATGATTCCCTGCAAATAAACTGTACAATACACAATAGCATCAAGCGGTTACTAATCAGTTTGACATTCAGAATCTTTGCTATGTGTCCCAAAGCATGATGACTAAAAATAACTCACTCCTAAACCCGTGCCTCCAATGGCTGTAGATATTCCTGTGCATCCGAAGGCCATTTCCTCACCAATGATACACTCTTCCATAACTCCCATGCCACCTAACCCCCCTGAAATACTAACAAGCTATCACAACTGAATGCACACACAAAAGATTATTCTGAAACAAAACTGTGACTAACTATAATTGATTTGTTATACAATTATGAATGTAAGATATAGTTATACAATAGCGGCACACTGTCATAAGTTTGTTACCTTTCAAGTAGGTACCTACAGCTGTAGTTGCAAGCCGTTTTTAATGCCATATAAAGCTCTAGCTATGAAAGTACAATATTCTGGTACTTATAATCATCATGTGAGATGAACATTCGGAAAAGCTAAAATTGTATCGACTGGTGTTTACTCAATAGTTACTTTATTTTTTAATATAATAAAATGCGTATAGGCACATAATCAACAATGGGTTTATCTGAAAAACATAGGTAAGATCACATACTCCCTTCACAATTAAACACAAGTTAAGAGCTCGTACTATGTAAAACACACAGATAAATCACGGTGCTTGTAAGAGCAATAAATCTAATCGAAAAAAAGACTGAATATACTGTGTTTTGGATATATCTCCAAATTTATATCTGAAACGGCGCAACACATCCGTGTATATTTTTAATCAATAGGTAGATTTTATATAGTTTCTCCAAAGCTTTATTTCATGCTATGATAACTTATTTTGTTTTCAATTAAATAGCAAATAACTGATTCGAGTATTTACCAGCAATAAACCGCCTCTGCGGTCTAGTGGTTCAACCCACCGATTTCAGATCCAGAGGTCCCGGGTTCGATCCCCAGGATTATATTATTGTGCTTTTTTTTTATTGGTTTGGTTGGTAGTAGGATTTTGTTTTAGTCCGCCTGGCTAGCTACCACCATCTTACCTAATTATGTCGCCGTAATAACAATTCTAAAATTGTTGTGTTTCGGGATTTAGAGGGCTTTTGAAATGTGTGTCGGATAGAGACGCATATGTTCGTGTATAACTCGAACTTGACCGGTTTATCTATGGTCAACTAAGTTATTTTACTAGTTTTGATCACTTTATTTTATCTACTCAGGGACCTAAAGGTAGTACCTACCCATTAAGTACCTACTTAATGGGTAGGCACTAGGAAAAGGTGGGTTTAGGTAAAGGTAGCCTTAGGTGCTGGTATGAACCAAATACCTCGGAAGGTACATAATTATTATACTTAGATATGGTTTGTTTTGTTAGCCGGAGTCCAAATACAGAAAAGTACAAGACTGAAATACGTAAATCGTCTGTCTTGACCTCGCGTGACCTACTATTGTGCGAGCGAGACAATATGATCAGACGTAGGCGTGGCCGTGGCGAGCAAAGCGCGCAAAAGAGGGGGTATAATTCGAGTTTGAGCTGATCTAAGTATCTGTAGTCTCTTGAGCCGCTCGCATGTCTAACTGAACACAGCTATTATATAAAGACCTGCCTTTAAGTAGATATGCATCAAAGCAAAAGCGTAACTTTAGTGCAATTCCTTTAAATACACCATGCTAAAACATTTTCCATCAATGATTATGCCTTAGAAGAAATAAACCGATCAGATAGTTTCCCATTTCTAGCCAAGTCCTTGATGGAAAAAGCATGCCTAGGAAAGAATGCTCACTCCGACGTCAGTGACATAAAGAGCTGCCATTATGCCCGAACAGCCAAACGCCCATTCTTCGGCCACGAGGCATGTATCAAAAACGCTTAGACCTAGGCCTCCTGTGAAACCATCGTAAATACGTGAGATGGGATAAGCTTATTTATCAGACTTATATAATCAGACAATAGCTTTACACTAAACAATGAATTTAAAACATTCTAACGGCTGTTATTTTGCGTGAAAAGGAAATGAAGCTTTTCTTTAAAGATTAACATAAATTCAATAAAGTAACGTATTAATACTATTAACGACGTTTTGTCGATCACCTCTGGGCGCTAGACAAAAATGTATGTATGTAAATTACATAATTAAATAATTAAATTGAGTTCACGCGAATTTCAATTACAATCCATGAAAACTTTACTGTACCTTAGCACATTCTCTAAAGCGAGATTTATGCGTATTGTTGTATAACTTACGCCTATATTTGAGGTTAGAATAGCGGCTAGAATGCCAGCGCAGCCAAATGATATCTCTTCGGTCATAATGCAAGAATCGAACACACCTAACTCGTTGCCCCCTGTAATTATGCTCTATTAGATATGATTCGATACACAACTTTATTTAACCTTACGATTATGACAGCGTATATACAATTTCATCAATACGCCGGACACCTAAGCTAAGCATAGTACAGGAACATTTTTAAACATGATTACTGTTTGACTGAAGTTATCGGATATCTATCATTGATATTATTTAGCACAAGAGACAAACAAGTGTAATCGGATAGCTAGTTAGCTATCCGAAAATCGTCTTGAGTTATTAAGGTAAACGAATGTTGTCAGTTTTTGTTCAGAAACTCAAACATCTTATCTTATCTATCAGTAAAGTACTATAAAATACTCTACCACTGAACATTATTAACCTTAGTTGGGAGAGGCGTTTTATGTCGTGTATTTTTAACACTGCGACCTCAGACCCAAGCTTATTGAAGATAATGACATACTCCTAGTCCCATTGGGTTCATTAGGACCAGTTTTTGGTCTGGTCTGTCCTATGTCCTCGCGGAAACTCGCACTCACGAGGATACAGGATAGACCAGACCAAAAACCAATTCCCGGATGGTCCAATCCTCATTGGCCCAATTACTGTCGAGTCCAAATGGAAATAGGATCCCAGAAAATAATTTGAAACATATACCAACAGCATTACATTAAGTCTTACAAAGTATGCACTTCAAAAATTTTATGTGAATCGATACTTACTGAGAGGACAATACTGTCCAGTTGGACATTCTTGTAGCGAGCTCATGCCTAACAGCATAAAAACTGTTTGTCTATCAGCAAAAGATCTCGGCAAGTCGTATGTTACTTCGATTACTCTAACTATCGCTTGTCATCAGCAATTAGCTTGGCAAGGTTAAGAAGACATTACCGCAATGTTCAGGAATGTGTCCGTTCATGAGGCCGACCTCCCACGCCTTCTTCACGATGGGCCAGGGGTACTCGCCGGTCTTGTCGTAATGCGCGGCCATCGGCACGATCTCTTCGCGAGTGAACTTCCTCGCCAAGTCCTGCAGAGCCTTCTGCTCATCGTCCAGCTCTGGAATGTGATCACACACGCTTCTGTATTTCAATACAAGCAATACATATGTGTACACGCTAGCATTACACCTTACTGAGATCTCGTGATGGATGGATGGGCGCTAGGCGGTGTGACTCCGGTAAGCACCGTCTTTTCCCATGATGTCAAGTAAAAGTTAAGTTGGATCTTAAAGTTTTTTTTATGCTGGTTAGTTCTTCGGGCAAAGTGTGTAATTGCGTGGGCTAGGATGGTGTCTAGAACTAACACTCATCAAGAGGTGTACATTAGACCGATCGCAAGCTTTTTCAGAAGTTGCTTATTAACTCTCACAAGGTAATAAGGGTTGTAAGCCAATGGAAATATAGAAAATAAGTTTAGGGTTTTACATATGATAGAAAACAGAGGAAGTCGTGTTATACCGACCACACCTAGAGTGGCATATAGGGCAGGGTGATGATGATTTTAAAAGTCAATAGATGGATTGCACATTAAAAAACTTACATCATCAAACTAATAGACCCACGACAACATATCACCATGGTAAATGGTAAAAACATTACATCCAAAAACTAAGATACCAATACCAAATAACTTGCCTTTTTCACCTTCACATCCATCATAAGTACCTGAGCTAGCAATGAATGATCTATGCCTACACCTGTCATTCCGGATCAGAAGAATATTGAAATAGGTAGCACTGATATTATACAACTTTGGCGGTACATCATATTAATAGATTCCTTGGCACTAAGTAAACTGTAATCCATATTCATAAACTAACTATACATAATACTGTAGTGATAACAGTGATAGCTAAGCTGTTGTTATCAATTTGTGAGTTAAAATTTTGTGGTGGTGTGTAAGGTGTAAAGTGTAAGTGGGGTCTAAGGAATTTCATTTATTAACCTTGTTGAGATAAAACTGGCCTTACAAAATTATTTTCTTTAACTGACAGACAACACTCAACTTAAACCGGTGTTTGACTTGTATACTAACTCTTGACTTGTAAACTTGTATGTTTCATAAAAAACTGTTAAAAAAATGATACAAAATTATGTAAATTTAGCCGTGACAAAATATGATCCCATTGGGTACATTGACTTGTAATTTGTAATGAAGTTTTATTAAATAAGTATGTTATTTTTAAGTATTTTATTTATGAATGTCTGAAATTATGAAACAAGATCATATTCAGTATTAAGACCTACTTCATGTAAATCGGCTCACCACCAAGCTTTACTGTGTAGGTAGTATAGACCTGAGTTTAAATAACCTAGGTAGGTACTTAGATATGTGGCACTGCATTGCAGTAAATTTGTTGAGTTTTGGGGTCAAGTCAAGAAAACACAGTATTTTTACAGCACTCCAACAAAAATTTAAAAGCATCATTAGCAAGGCATAGATAACGAGACAAACATTCCTCTTGAAACCTATATTTTTTACTAATTATGATGAATATTTTTCACACTTGGATGGTTTCTTCTTTGTCGATCTTTTGTTGTTTGAATTACATACCAAAACAGAATCCTGTTGTGGGGATGGGCTTAGGGGCTGCAGCAAGTGATGCAGTTGAAGACAACTTGCGGATGATAGGACGGGTCACTCTGCCCAACTGAAACATTTGAACAGCTCATGAATACAAAACGATAAACTTATTACTACACTTTTATGTTTAATGGCTTTGTATGTACCGGGTATGATGAGGCAGTTTTAGGCCTCTCTAGAAAACTTCTATGATGGCTGCCATTTGTTTTATCCATCACTTTAATGCTTTGTTTCCAAGATCCTATTACTATAATCATGCATATGTGCTGTATAAGATATGAAACGAAGGTGCATCTTCATGGATTGTAATAAACTATAGTCAGATTGGGAGTAGGAAAATATTGTTTAGACCAAAAAAAAATCGAATTCTATAGGATATTTCTTGTTTATACACTTGATGGACAAAATTATTAAAATATACAAGTAATGGTGTTCACAATACAAACACTACATTTGTATAATAGAATTCCTAATTAAGTAGGTATATTGAAAGGAGTTGTAGTTTGAGGAACACTATTAAACCCTTTTTTATGTAGCAAGGTAACATACTACCAACTTAGAGTAGGTACTTAGGTTACTGCTTTAAACTCTATTAAACAATATAAAAACACAACTTTATGTACCATTTAGCTATAACTCAAAAAGCTGGACTACATAAAACTTGTAACTAAATAGGTAGGTACTTACAAACTTTCATGACGGTACAAATAAAGTCTGAACTTTGGACTTTGGAATCATAACTACAATAGGACGCAGGTACCGTTTAATCACGTTTTACAATACGCCCGGTATCTAATTGCACGATTTATATAATCTGCTGTAGTCAATATTGAATATTGTTCTAAGTACTTACAATGTACATTTTCAAAAATAAATTCCATAGGTAGGTTTTCAAAACTTACGTGGTTAACAGGATTCATTTCGACGACAAGAAATTACTTTAATATTAGTTATAAAAATAACGAAATCTTCTTATTTTATTTTTCTTAACCAGACACGTAATAGCGTGTATTCGAAACAAGCAAATAATTCAAAAAGAGAAGTTAAGTAAAGTATCGAATGGAAGTTGGATTGGATTTTGATGAGTTTGGCATGCCTGCCACAGAACACTAAGATAAGATTAAGATGCCTGCGCGCGCACAGAGTACACTATGACTATGTTTTTTTTTGTTCGTCGTCACGAACGACGACGACGGACGGTGAAGTGCGTGGCCTACATCTCTCCTGATTTTAAAGTTAGGATAATGCCGCAGGTGGAAGCGCACTGCACCCGGAATCCTCAATAAACTGAGGAACTGGCTATCTTACCTCTAAACCACAGAGGTGCTTAAAATTCTATGGTATGCGCCAACGAGCGTCGTACCGCGACACCACAACATATTTAAATAACTGGAGATGCTAACACTTAGTTCGGGTCTCCTGCTACCTGCTACCTAAAATACCTTAGCAAAGTTGGCACCACATGCTTGATGAACAAAAAGGGGGCGTGTTTAATAAATACAACTGAGTTCATTTGGCAAAACTGGCCATTGTTTGCCACGGCGACGGCGGCAGACGGAAAACAATCGAACAAGCATTCGCCTATGAGAGATCCGCCTCTGTGGTCTAGTGGTTCAACCCACCGATTTCAGATCCAGAGGTCCCGGGTTCAATCGCCATAGGGAGTACAATATATTGTCCTTGATTTGGTTGGTGGTAGGACTTTGTTGGAGTCTGCCTGGCTAGCTACCACCATCTTACCTAATTCTGTCGCCATAATAACAATTGTAAAATTGTTGTGTTCCGGCATTCAGAGGTAAGATAGCCAGTTCCTCAGTTTGTTGAGGATTCCGGGTGAAGTGCGCCTCCACCTTCGGCCTTATCTTAACTTGTTACCAGGTGAGATGAAGGCCATGCGCTTCTCCGTCGTACAATAAAAAAAAAGAGAGGCGACCGAGGTAGCATGTTATATTATAGCTATGCTGTCAACTAAGGTATGTAGGTATCTGTCACGTTTTACAGGTTACCCTTCTAAGTACCTTCTACACCAAAGTGGACACGTTCATCACTTGCTACGTAAAGCCGCTATTTATTTTAATTCTTGCATGTGATGTGATCACCGCTAGTAAGGCTATGGATTGGAATAAAAAAAACGTTGCTTATTACTATATACTATCTCTGTGCTCAACATAAAACTCAAGGCGTGCTGCTAAAAAAGTTATTTAATAATTTGTCATCACAAGAGGTAGGTACATAAGTGCTAGGTAGGTATTTGCCCGATAAGAATCAGAATCAAACTTTGGTTTAAGGATGGGAATTATAAAATGAATGTTAGTGCGTTTATTAAGCTTTCACGATTAGAACACTTTATTTTGACACGACAATACGGTTATTTATCGCGTATTTACATAAAGCCGCGTTTTGACGATAAGAGTTGATTCGTAAGAGTGTACTATGACAGAGTAGCCTACATCCTAGTGTACTAGTGTACATGTCCGAGTGCACTCGGATGCCCGGTTTCCACAATACAATAGCCATTAGAGTGGCCGTCAGAGTCACAGTCAGAGTACACCACGTCAGATTCAACTCTTATCGTCAAAACGCGGCTTTAGTATAACTTTACGTATTTATCCCGACGTTTCGGGATTGTACCAGCCATGGTCACGGGCGTACTCAGTTCCTAATCAGGTACTGTAGAGAACTACAGAACCCGAAATTGAATTTCAATGAGCGGCTACAAGAGGATGGTTCGGGTAGCGATTTAAACTAATTTTATCGGCGTATTTAGACGGCTTCTCTGTCTCTGGAAATCCTGTGGTCAAGATAAGATCATTTACTGGTAAAGATGTCTAAATGTATACGTCAACATATTATAATTATAATTTTGTACAAAAAATATTACAAGTAATATTGCTAATTACAGTGTAATTAATAAGATACAATATATAGTAGGTTTATATCTACCATTATATACATGCTGGGATAAATTACTTGACTGAATAAGGTGCCATGTCCAAAAATAAATGTTTTAATTTCTTTTTCAAAATAAGTAATGAATCGATCTTCGTTAAAGCTTCCGGGACAGCGTTGTAGATCCTTGCACCAACTACTCTTGTGCATTTACCTGTTTTAGAAAGTTTATGTGCAGGTTTTTTAAGCTTTATTGCGTTCCTACTATCAAGTAATCGAGTGCACGTCTGCATGTCTGCATAATAAATGTTCTACGGTCCTAAGAATTGTGTTGATACGGCCAGTGGTGTGTGTCATCCTACTGCTAATGTGAATATGAACTAATATTTCAATCATGAACAAGCTGAGGGTTCGTATTGTTGAAAATGCCTTCACTTCTAGACGGTAACTCCCAAGTTCCAGCCTGCCTGCGCCCACAGCACCAGCTGTAACGTCAGGATTAATATACCTAGGTTCAGTGAGGTTTGGTAGTAGGTACCTAGGAAACTCTACCTTCTGCGCTGTAGGTTGTTGTAGGCGATTCCTGTCCGAAAATTTAATGAAGCGCCAATGTTCTAAGTTCATCACTATAATATCTGTCCATGTAATGTCCATGTAAAGGCTCCTCGGAAGCCTTGCGATACAGAGGGCTTCACGGAAGTAGTGAAGAAGCGGAAGCCTTCTGCACTGCTGCAGTGCCGAATCAGTGCGGCACTGCAGCATGCAGTGACCAGCTCTTCCGAGCAGAAGTATCCACCACGCAGATCTACGTGTCCTGAGTCCACTACGACGTGAAGACCGTAGAGGTGGTGGAATACATCAAGACGAAAGCTGGAGTGGGTTTGAGAGTAGAGAAACTGGACTCTCGTCATAATGTGAGCTTCAGTTAATTTATGGTGAGGGTTCCTACTGCACGCATCTCGACCTTCCTGAGCCCTGACTTCTGGCCGAAAGGGGTGAAATTCCGGCGGTTCAGAGGCCGTCTGCCACACGACCCCCCGCACCGCAACACGTCGGCGACTACACGTGTAACCTAGATTAAATACGTTTTAAGTAATAAATATTGTATGCATTTTAGTTTTAAGGTATATATTTTATGGGTCCTAGAATTAGTATTTAACATCATGTACTATTCTTATGTTATCTGAATTGAATGTTTATTATTATTATGAATGCCACTGCTGAGCCGCCTCTATCCATCAACTTCACGTAACCCACGGTCACAGTACAGCCACTGGCGAAGTCGCCTATTCGTCTGCTAAGTGTGGTGCTTATGGCCAATAATACGCGGTTACGAGGGAAATCCTTCACTGTACTATGTACTGTGTGTATATTTGTATCCATAACAACGTTTTTAAATTAGTAAGAAGTATTAGTAAAATCCTGTTCGTCTAATGCTAGTCATCAGACCCTGAATCTAATTGAAACCAGTCGTTTACAACAGCTACTTCTTTCCCAGGTCCTCAACAGGATCCACTGGGATCTAGAATTATCATAAAGGTTCGTGGGAAACTAATGACATTTTCATTACCAATAAACGCTGTAATTCGTAACTTCATTCGGTGGTACGTGTAG
Source organism: Venusia cambrica (assembly GCA_951394065.1). Lineage (NCBI taxonomy): Eukaryota > Metazoa > Arthropoda > Insecta > Lepidoptera > Geometridae > Venusia > Venusia cambrica. Next base: position 14,160,569 of record OX596034.1, read on the forward strand.
ATTGTGTGTAAATCCTCCGATTAGGAGGAGGTTCATGATCACGGGCGGTACACTGGTAGGTGTGTTAAAAAGGTTGCTCGTACCATGCTTACATCGCTACTATATCTACTAATTATTATACTAATAGTACCTATAGTAGCGATGGTACGAGCACAAGTAAGCCAGCTCGGACGAAGCAAGCCTTTCGTTTGAGTGTCTAGTTTACTAAATATGCTTTGAGTCATCATTAACTTGGAAAAGCGAATAGTCTTCGTAATAATCATACAGAACCTACCTATCTTAAAAAAACGTAATAAAAGTAGACTGCACTTGTTGGGCAAAGCCGTATGCTATGCGTGGTTATCAAGACAACCCTCCATCTAACTTATCCTCTTGCTTTTTTTCAGGATGTTGAATGCTAAGTTTACTAGGTATATTTTTTACCGACTTCAAAAAAAGGTTCACATTAAATTTTTTTATGTTTGTTACCTCGGTACTTCGATTTTTTCTCAACCGATTCGAAAAAATATTATTTTATTTGAAAGGATATAATTTCAGATTTGTCCCATAGAAATTTTATCAAAATCGGTTCAGGTGTTTGGCTTTAAATTAAAAAATAGTATAGTGGGAACGAACATTATACTATTTTATTATATTTGATTATTATTTTATTTATACTATTGACATAAGGCACCCCTACAATACACCATAGTAGGATTATGAACCGATTCTTAACATTGTTAAGGTCATCTAAGGTATCAATAACAGACATTCTAATTAAAAAAATATATCGCATTTTTTTAAAAACGTTGTGTTTCGCTCATGTTATATTTGTTTCCAATTGAAATCCCTAGTCCATTGTATGCTAGTAATCCTTTGTTAACATTGACGAACTTCTTACGGAATGGCGGTAGCATTGCAGACATGTCTAGTTATGAAGATGGAGATGAAATCATAAGATGGCAATGAACTTCGACGAAATACCCGGAATTGCCATCATTGCCTAGATATTTCCCAGAATCCACAGTATTATTGCACGACACTTTTATAGGGTATCGTAGGTTTTACAACGAAAAAAGCATAAAATATTTTTTAAAAATAAATTTGCTTTAATTTTTACAAAGACTATCATGATAAGCATTCACGAGAAATAAGACGACGGCTGGTGGTCCGGAGACTTGAATGGATCCTGCGACATCTTCCCATCATCTACATCGAAGAAATCACCACCGAATGGATGAAGACAGATGGATTTTATCTATTCGGTGGTGATTTCTTGGCATGCCATTCTCGCACCACTAATGTCTCATGTCTGTGGCAATAGCGCCCCCTCTTGTTACATGGAGGAACTACGTCTACAGCAAAGTGACCTGCTAATCTGCGGCGCCCTTAGCATTAGGCGCCTGATTTACTAAATTTCATAGCACTTAGTTAGAAACACTAACAACAGCATGACGTAAGCCAGCAAATTAAAAGCTGGTGAGCGATACAAACACTAGGTACATATAGACTACAGCTATAATATACATACATAATACAATACATAATGTATATATATACATATAAATTAAGGAAGAACGTATTAACCCTCAATGTTTCCTAGACTAACTATGTAGCATATATCTTTATTCAATAAAAAGTACAATTAAACTAACTGTACAAAGTACAAAGGAATCAGTCGGATTACCTAAGGACCGTTACAACGGCCTATAGGTAACTCAACTGTTCCAGACCAGTACGGAAGCGTGCCCAAGACACTGGCTGCATTGCCACGCTGAATAGCTATGCTAATTCGCTGGCCTAAATAAGAGCCAGCCCTTGGGTCGCGTGTCGCCTCAATTAAAAGCCCCGCAAGATTTTTGAAAACCCGGAGGGCACGTGCCCCCCACGGCCCCAAGGTCTCTCCACCCCAAAAGGCTCAAATAGGTAAGCTCTGTCGAGACCATTATTTTGCGCCTTTTGTGATCCTCGGCCGAATCAGCCGCCGCACCAGCCCTAACTGATGTCCCAGGCAGATGAGATGGCTAGCGCCATGGTGTCGACGCAGGTAGCGTAAATTGTAGCTTTAAAACACACATCGTGGCTTCAAAACCGTCAAATATGCCTTTACTGAAACCGGGTGTGAATTCGCAGGCTAAACTCATGTGCGCCGTTGTCGTGGGCTTTTGATAGGTTGATTCACAAGTAGGTATGACCTTTGGTAAGTATGACCACACGGAGCTGTCATCTTGAGGTATTTAGCACTAAACGAAAACTTAGCACAAGATTGGACGAAGAAGTGGACGGACTACTAGAATGCTACTAGACCGCAGAGGTGGTTAAAATATATAAATTTTAAGCGTTATCAATAAGAGTTTGTCATTGCGGTGGGAGATTTAAATGTACTCGTAAATCTCACCGGGGCGTAGCTTAGATGGTATAGCGCTCGCTTAGTAAGCGAAAAGACCTAGGATCGACACCCGGCGCGTGGTGGCTCGATTTGAAAGGTTCCGTATGTTTTTTCATCTTTTGGTTTGTTAGGGCTGCCTCGTGAGGATTATTTGGGTTCGTGGCTTAGACCCCCAGTGGTCGATGCACACGTGGTCGATGCCCGCGAATCTAATTTACGCAGGTTACGGTGCTTAGAGGCACAGCGTGTGCCTTAGCTTTAGGTAGGTACATATTGAATCGCCAATTAAACAATACTAGTAGTTTTCCCTGAATGAAGATCTTGTGTTGTTTGGTTTGTGATAGATATTTAATCACGGAGATTACGAAAAAAAAAGCTTATTGTCCACCACAAATAATTAGCACTAACTAGGTTCTGTCATATAACGCGCTTCCCCATCGTACAATAAAAGATAAAAACTGATACTTTTAAAGTTTAAAAGCCGAGATTTTGAAGCACCAGAATGAGAGCAAAGCACCCACAGCACTGGCTATACGTTTTGGTGGATGGGCAGAATACAATACCTATATGAATAAGTCACCCTTTACATATATGAAAAGGTTGATAACTGTTTTATGCTAAAAACTCTCAGAAATGTTGCCGTGATAATCGTGGTTTAAAAATCTACCAAATAGCCAACCAATAAGGTTTAACCAAAAGGGCAGCAGCTTCTTTCTTTGTGTTAACAAATTTTACTAAAATTTTAAATTCTGCTGTGAACATTAATCTGTCTGCCAAGCGTGTTAAATATGGCTGAACCTAACAGCAGTTTTTGAGAAATATTTTTTCACTGTGGTGGATATTAATGGCCTGTTGACGTTGGTCGTGCGCTGTCCACCAGTGTCAGATCCAGAGGTCCCGGGTTCGATCCCCAAGGGAGTACAATATGTGCTTGGTTAGGTTGGTGGTAGGATTTTGTTAAAGTCCGCCTGGCTTTCTACCACCATCTTACCTAATTCTGTCACCCTAACAACAATTCTAAAATTGTTGTGTTCTGGCATTTAAAGGTAAGCTAGCCAGTTCCTCAGTTTGTTGCGGATTCTGGGTGAAGCGTGCTTCCACCATCGGCCTTATCTTAATATGTAAATAGCAAACGATACCAAAAAAAGGTCTCCGTCATACCTACCTCAATAAACCACAGTAAATGATTGTTGATTTACTTTATTAAAGATTTGCCTAAAAGACTGGCATCCAGGCCGTAAAATTCATGATTAAAAAGTAGTGTATAATTTTTCTTTTTTAAATTTAAATGAAAATATATGCTATATTGTTTCAACAATACGGTGTTGATGAAAAAAAATATTTGTATCCTCCCGTCCTCCCCCTTTCAATGTTTGTTTCGCATCTCACATTCAAAAATTATAAATTTCAAAAAAATTGTAGTAAACATTTAATGGAGTAAAGAAGCTACTTCTTTACTCCATTAATGTAATTTTCCATGCCTTACCCCCTTGCCTAACTCTATGCTCTTACAGGTGCTGTGTAGTAAAAAATCTACGTATGACATCACGTCACTCTCATCAGTCGTCATTCACACACACGTCAAAATTTAATAATACTCTTTGGGGCGTGATGTTTCTTGATTGCTGTTAAATGTTTACAGTCGTTTATCTCATGGTTTATCTGAGTTCTTCTGTCTGTATAGAGATGGAGCAGTCGGGTTTGTAGGAACCGATAGAGATTTAGAGTGAGAGTAGGTCAATAGTGCGGAATGTGGTACAACCAATCAGTGTTATGAATGAGGAGGCCCTGTTGGCACGTGCGGTGGAGGAGCGGGAGCGCATCTTCCAACGTTACGAGAGAGGACGCGAGAACCTCGCCGGCCAGATCGACCCGTGGGAAGACCCTGAGTTTGAGGAGTACCACAAAACTGACAGGTTGGTCTGTTATTGTCATGAAATGGTAAGGCAGCTTTGCGGAATGCTTAACTGGGCGGCTTCGGGTATCAAGGGACAACAATTGTATGAAAATGTACGAGACCGGCCATCGGACTGCGTGCTTGTCGCCTTGCGTCTTTTGATAGGATAAATTCAGTTTAGTAGCTTAGCTAAGTGCTTGGGAATATAATTTCACAACCAGAGTAAGATTCAACACTGATCTTCTTTCTGGTGTCTGAGGTACACATAAAGCCATTTGAAACTTTTACAATTTAACTAGATTCAACAGTAAGATGTGAGATCCCATGCTATTGAATTCTATAGTTCAGATTCTTATATAAATGTATGGTACAATGTTGGGACCTAGTTTCTGAAACTGTCTCCTCTCATTGTGTACACAAGATACTAAAGATACTAAAGTGGGTCAGGCTATCATTTATATTTCCATTAAATCAATTATCTGTGGTGCATCCCTGTGTGGTAAGACAAACTGATTTAGTGTAAGTAATGGTGGTTGGAGACTTCAAATTACGGTTTAATGTAACATTAAATAAGGTTCACCTAAGTGTAAATAAATAAATAATAAATAATTAATTTACAGGACATTCATTTCACACAGCACCATCTAGCCCCAAACTAAGTATAGCTTGTAATATGGAAACTAGATTATGGAATACTTTCTTTTAAATAAATACTTATCATACAATACTACTCCCAAACACAGAACAAACATCTCTATTCATCTCACAATTGCTTGTCCTGGGTGGGAAACGAGCCCACAACCAACAAGAATCGAACCCACAGCCGACAGGGCAGAAGGCAGAGTTTCTACCAACTGATAGCACAGTTGGAGGCTTGTTGGCGAGAAGCGATGATAATTCTTGTTTCTTGCTCATCATAGACCTCAAATAACTGAGATTTAAAATCATGGGCAATTAGAATTACATAATTCATGAATCAGTTGGTAATTGTCATATACCTATATGGAAGTGGTTCCTCCCTCTCTCCATACACACACACTCTCATTCTCCACACATACACATTAATACACTACACACATTGTCATGTTGGTACAACTCATTACCATAGTAAAAAATATTGTAAGTTCACTTTATCTAAAAAAAAAATCAATCATTTTATCCGCTTTATTGCTGTAACCTCTAGGTGACTGAAACCATCTGTGTGGGGTGAATTGAAAACCAGCACTACACTCCAGTATGTGTGTGTAGCATTTGCTGAAATTACTCTATTCACTCAAATTTAATCTCTCCAGCCAGTTACCTACTAAATATCTGTTTTTTGTTGATACATTGTTTTTTTTATGCCTCACCATGTATTTTTGTGTTTTTCAGTATCTGGTATGTTAGTAGTATAATAGCAATATATATTAATTTACACCAAAATTATTGCCAACCAAAAGTTCTATATAAATCAAAATTTGTATCAAATTGCCTCTAAACACAATGGAGAAAATATATGTAGGCAATTGATAAATGAAACAACTAGTATCCAAAGAACTAGAATAAAACATATCATCAAATGAAACAAAACTAACTACTAACTCACATAAAATACCGACTGGATGTGTAAAATGATATTTATAGAGAACCCAGTTGATTGTTGTCACCATTTCAGCCTACTTATCCTGAGAGTTATGTCGGCCACTTTGGTTCCTTCATTAAAGGATTTATGCATCGCTTTTAACTTGCCCATAATAATTGCTGCAGCGGCAGTCTTGGTGTAAGAATAGACCACTCCTTTACTATTACTTAGCCCATGGATGTCGTAAAAGCCGACTAAGGAGCACACCAGCCTTACTCAAAGTGTGCTCCGCGGAACCCTAGGGCTCCGTGGAGCCTCTGTCGGGGCTCCGCGATAGTGGTCATAATTAAAAAAATAAACAGAAAAAAAGGTTGCAACGAAAATTTTATATTATACAACAAGTCACTAATATTGTGTTATTTTTTTAAGAAGCGGTTAATTTTGTAAATTTTGTCAAATCGCGTCCACTGCAATCTCGATTGTTTACATGTGAAGATTTTGGAAGCAAGCATAAAACACTCATCCATACAGAAGTGAGATGGCTATCTCGGGGTAAAACTTAGAGCGGAGGTACAAACTTTTTACGTTAATTTGACCGTTTGTATGTTAAAACTTGGTTGTTCAGACTATCTTTTATGGCAGAAATGTTTCACTTGAATTAAGTTAGTCACAACGAGGTAAACAGACAGGTTTATTTGTGTTGTTAAGAGAGAAATAGAATGCTTTCCATCGCTCAGCAAATTTGTTCGCGACTGTAGCGGTATGTTTGAAGAAATGGTTCAATATCTGATCTCTGTGCATGATCCTTTTCAGACATATTTTTCCAAAGAACATTTTAGTATAAAATCCACGCGGTATAAGTCTTTGCCGATTGCAGGCTGCAGCAGCAGAGACATCGACAAGTTACAGTATATTGTCTTTTGTTATTGTATATTTTTATGAAGCTATGTCGCTGTCGTATCGGATACGAACTTGTACCTTTATTTTATTGATCATAGCAATATACAAACGTGTTCAGATCCTCTTCATCCGAAGATTGTCTGTATATCTCTAGCGAAAAGCCCGCCCATTGTCAACTGCTATTTAGCTTGGTGCAATAAAGAATTTTCATTCATTCATCAATTCAGCTGTGTGGTCAAAATGAGTTTACATCCACTTCCCGGAGCTAGTAATGTAACGAATATTCGAATGGTATATCACATAACTGCAGCAGGTTTGAGTTTATAACTCTAAATCAATCTTCATTGGATCCGCGTACTGAAATAATCCAATCACACGTTGGTCGAGATTAAGGACGCTGACCTTCGGCAGTGGGTAATCAGAACAACCTAGGGCTTCGCACAGCTATAGGTTTTGCCGAGCGAGTATATGTGTATTTGTTTTAAAGTTAAAATTTTCGAATAACTCCGAAGTCCTTGGTAACTTTATTACGACTTTAGCCTGAGTAAATACATAATTTCCAAGGCAGAATTTCGCTTACAAGTAAAGCAGATAGGTTTAGCTAGTATATTCATACCTAACTGACTTGTCACTTACTTGCTGTAGGCTGTGGGTTCGATTCCCACCCAGGACAAACATTTGTGTGAAGAATACAGATGTTTGTTCTGTGTTTGGGTGTTGTATCATATAGTAAGTATGTATTTAAAAAGTATTTAAGTATTCTATCCGTAATCTAGTTCCCTTATTACAAGCCATGCTTAGTTTGGGGCTAGATGGCGCTGTGTAAAAATTAATGTCCTGTAATATTTATTTATTTATTATTATTTATTACTACACGTTGTATACTAAAGCGAAGTTACCCATTTTTCTGTATGTCTTCTGTTAGGCTAATCTAAAGGGATTTTAGATAGATTAAACATCGACGTATAGAAGGATTTTCGGCGCAAGTTTTGTTGTAAAATTTTACCATGTGACACAGGGTGAGGTGGGTTTACTAGCTAGATTACTAATACTATCAGTAAATGCTAAAACTAAAACTATTAGTAAAAGCTTTCACCTGTGGCTAGTGAAATCAAAACATGCACGTCACCTGCAAATGAATGGAATGCGAATTAAATCGACATTTCAATTATGTAAGTGCCTTTACCAAGCCGGTATGGGACCTACAGTTACGCAATGCGAAGATATTCAATGATGCCATGCTAAAGTTAAACCGCTTTCTTTCCTTGTTGTAATTCTTTATTGCACGAAGCTCGCATGTACCAAAAACTTTTAGTTTGTCATAACCATCAATACAAAAGAGATGGTATATATTTATAGGTGCCTACTGAATTATGAGGAGAATGTCGGTATAATCTCCATGGAATATCTACAGCGTTTGATGAAGCATTATCATCATCATCATCTTCATTTCAGCCCACAGACGTCCCGATCCTCAGTAACCGCCATAATATCGTCGTTTCATCGAGCCTTCCCTTACTCTGTTGCGTTTTATGGATGTGAAATCATAATTCTCCCTCTCGTCGGTTTGTTCAAAGCTTAGTTTTCATTAAAATAATATCGTCTTCCAGATATGGATTCATCCACGATGAGCGACTGCCGCAAAAGACTGCACCGCAGAAGGTCAACGTTGAGGTGGAGCGCGAGAAAAAATGGGTCAAAATGCTCGGCGCATGGGATCTACCCGGAACTAAGGAGAAACTACAAAGACGCATATTTAAAGGCATTCCAGATTCGCTTCGCATTAAAGTGTGGTGCAAGCTATTAGACGTTAACAAAATGAAGTGCGATAACCTGGGAAAGTACCAGGATATGTTGAAGCTCGCCAAGCTGTGGTCCACGGACGTGAGGCAGATCGACTCCGACGTCAACCGGCAGTTTCGGGAACACCAGTTCTACCGAGAGAGATATTCTGAAAAGCAGTGCTCACTCTTCAACGTTCTATGCGCGTACAGCATTTACAACTCTGAAGTGGGGTATTGTCAAGGCATGTCGGGGTTGGCGGGAGTGTTACTCATGTACATGGACGAAGAGGACGCTTTTTGGGCGCTGGCGATTCTCCTCTCTGAAAATAGGTATTACATGCACGGCCTGTACGTCGAAGGCTTTCCCAAACTGACGAGGTTTCTGGAACACCACGACAAGATACTCATGAAGTTCATGCCGAAGTTGAAGGCGCACTTTGACAAGTTCGGATTGGACGCGATACTCTATTCCCTCAAGTGGTTCTTCGTTTGTTTCGTGGAGAGGGTGCCCTTCAGCCTTTGCCTTCGCGTGTGGGACATTTACTTAATGATTGGAGAGCGAGTGATTACTGCTATGGCATACACAATACTCAAGCTTCATAAGAAAGCCATTATGAAATTGAATGATATGGATCTTATTGTTAATTATATACAGGTAAGCATTTTAATAACAAAGTTGCCTAAAAAAATCAACAATCTAATGTTATTTGTTGCTGTGAGAGTCCGAAGTGCGGTAAATATGCAGGATAGCCTGTTAATTGACATATTTACCAACCGCAAGCGTTGAATGTTCGAAATGACATTTTCTAATCATCATTTCGGACATTTACCTCGGGTGATCTCTGTTTAACTGCACATTATACAGGGGTAGGCTTTTAAAAGGGGCGCAGCAAGGGCAGATACTTTAACCGCCGAGGTTTCAGTACTAAAAACTTATATACATCTCTTACATATTGTACGAAATAAAAACGCAATTGCGATCTTAATATATTACAACAAGAATCGGTGTTACTCCCAAAGAGTGATTTAATTATAAACTAAACGTGATTGCGCCCCAAACAGTTATTTAATTATAACCTAACTGCAACCACGGTTAGGCCAGTTAGCCCAGTGTGATATAATTATAGCCTAACCAATATTGTTCCTAAAGACTGATTCAATTATAACCTACGGATTGTTGTTCCCAAAGAGGGATTTAATTATAACCTAAACTTTGTTGCTCCCTAAGAGTGAATTTAACCTTTGAGGAATTGGCATCAGAAAAGGGAACATTAAAATTACTTTTAATGTTCATACAATAGGTATGTATGTGGAAAAGTTAAGAACAAAAACGGGTCTTCATCGCGTACCTTTTTATATTCCCGAAGACCCTTTTTTGTTCTAAATTATGTATAATAATTGCTATAATTTAAAAAAACGCTATGTGGAAAAGGTTTTGCTATATCTGACGTTACTAGTAGGTACTCAAAGCTCAGTTGGTTATTCGAATAACTTTACAAGTAACTGGATCAAATGTTATTGATATTCAAAAGTTAAGGACAATTTCACTTGACCTTTTCCCGTAGCTTCGGTTAAGGTTTCTGCCTTGCTGCCCTCTTTCAAAAATACATGATGTAATCTGCTGATAGCATGTAAATGACCAGTTAATTGATATAAATTTTCCCCAGTAGTCTCACTTTCCCATACAAACATAGGTCCATTTTCATTTCAAAATGGCAAGTCTGACTTAAAAGATTTTTTGCAGGTATAATCGGATAGGGATAATGTGTCTGTGGTGCGTAACCTTTTCTAAAAAAACGAAAACAAACCAAAAATGTGGATAAAAGTTTTTCCATATGAACACTCTTTTCCATATATTTTCATTATTATTGGGTTTTAAGAAAAAGTAGCGCACCACAGACACATATTATCTCTTTCCGATTATACCTTCACAATTTCATGTGTCATCGGACCACTTCGAAATGAAAAAGGAACTACCTTTGTACTGGAGAGTGAAAATCAGCGGTACTCCGGGGCCCTTTTAAATCACACCGTCTGGTTTGGGTATGGGTATCATATATAATTCCTAATCGAATGATATGTGATCAATACCCCAGTAGTTAGTAAGTTATATAAAAAAAAAACTCCCCTTTCCATTTTTTTCATTTTATACCCAGATTACACAAAAATGTTCGAAATGATTAATGGAATGATATAATTTAAGCATCGTATGGAACATTTACCGCATTTGGTGGTAAATAGACCGCACTTTGAACCTTTACAATGACATATAGATTGATTTTTACAATTTTCAGGTTAAGCTTCACAAAGACTTTGGCTACGAGGACGATGTAGTTATTTACCATTTAGAGAGGTCCATGGATGAACTGAAGCGTGCTAAGATAGACTACCCCGGCGTGCCGCCCGCCACCGAACTGCCGCAACGCAAGCTCGGCAAGTTCGTGGAGCCAGACAAGAAATCCAAAATAGGGCAGCGAGCTGAAAACTTCTCAGAGACTGAGAAACAGGCCAAAGCTACTGTGATATTGAGGTAATTATTACATTAAATTGTGAAAAATTATGGATACATCATCAAGACAAGCCTAGAAGCCAAGAGCAAACCCACCATTTATGAAAATAAAAGTTTCCTGTAATGTGTAAAGAAGACACAATACTTTTTAGTGACAGCGTTCAAGGCAGATTATGTCTTCGGAATGATGGGCATCATTCTGAATGCCATCATAGCTTGGCATTCATCTCGTGGTTTCAAGTTATGATAAGGCCGACGATGGAAGCGCACTTCACCCGGAATCAACAGACAGAAGATCTGGCTATCTTACCTTGTATATTTATTTAATCATATGACATGTAAGGCGTCAGGTTAACAAATAATAATTCTAGTAGTTAATTGGTAGATTATAAGTAAATTTTTAATTTTAACTTGTATATGCCCCAAACACAACAATTTTAAAATTTTTATTGCGACAGACTTAAGCAAGATGGTGGTAGCTAGCCAAGGTTAAACAAAGTCCTACCATCAACCAAACCAAGCACAACATAACTCCCCTGGGATCGAAATCAATTTTGCCAAGATGCCCTTTGTTTGGTTTTGATGCTGCTTCCCAGAGGCCTTAGTATGAGTTTCTGACAGCTAACTGAAACTATTTTCGTTTTCGTATAGGGCGCTTATTGCCATACATTTGGTTAGCGGAATAGTAAAGCAACTGTAGTTCCTTTCTATGTCCGCTAACCAAATGTATGGAAATAAGCGCCCTTAACGAAAACGAAAATAGTTTTAGTTAGCTGTCAGAAACTCATACTAAGGGTACGGTTCTTGGTATAACCTCCAAACGCTTCGACGTCTTAAATAATATACCCCTATTATTCATGAATTAGTGTTTGATAAATTTCCTGTTGGACGAGCTTTTTTTAAATTCTAATTCTAGGACACCTTGTCTAGGCCTAGGCCTGCTCCAACCGTTGCCACGCCTTTAACTCTTCTGCTTTCCTTGTTGCTCCATGGTGTGCTGCTTCTACTATCTCGTTTTTTTTTTTACTTTAATTAAAATGGTCAGAACCAATAACAACAAGGTAACTAGATAATAATAATTGCTACTATTATGAAAACTGAACAACTGCAAAGTTTATAAACTGCGTGGCAATGTCATATCAGTGCCTTTCTCCGAACAAAATGGGGTAAGTACTCTACCCACTATGAAAGTATAACTTGTATCAATATTACCGAAATGTTACTTTCTAGGAGTTTGTAAGTTACAAACTCAGATCAAGTAAAAAAAAGGAGGCTACTTGCTACACAAAACCTCAACGTCATCAAACTAAATCCGTGACGGCTGCTAATTCCGTTGTCTCATATATCCTAAAAATGGACGTGTGTGTGGTAATTTTTTTTTAACTTTTTTGTAATCTTATTTTGTTAGAATATGCTGATGATATAACAATATTATGTCACTACTCGCTGTTCTTATAGGTTTCCAACAAAAAGTTTAGTAGGATTTGAATAGGAAGCAGCTATATGACTGAGCTGAACTGTTTTCCTCTATAGGCCGCATTCTCAACCGATTCTCGTGAATTTTTGTGAGCAGGTTTGATAATTATTTAAGTTTTTTTTTTGTCCATTCAGTTTTAAGAAATTTTTCAAAACACCGGTGATAGGTATGGTGGTTAAACCCGTAAAAAACATATTTATTTTGTGTTGTAGCATCAGTGTGTTATTACAATTGTAATGTAGGATGTGTATATGGACCTTGTCTGAAACAAAGGCCTTTTTTTATTTTTTATTATTAAGTTCTAAGCTATGCAAAGACAGACCACTAGCTATAAACTCTGTATAGGTACCTAAATGTTGAATGGATCATCAAATAATTAACTAGCCCGAGGTTAGCTCCTTGTGTACTGGATCCTAAAAAATCTTCAACATCATCACCATCGGTCTTCTACACCTCAACCGCTTCTGGGAGATGTGGGTAAGAAACGAACATATGTTCGTTCCTTACCCACACCTCTCAATTAAAAAAAATGTTTGACTTTGACTTTGACTTCGACATCTACAGTGCCAGTACTAGAAGTAAGATATGAATTTATAAAGCCTGACGGTTTATTTCAGAAGGGAGAAAGCTGCGATCGAGTTGCAGGAGCTGCGCGTTTCTCAGAGCGACACCGTCTCAGGTAACTTGGACTCGTATGCCTCCCGCACCAGTTCCGACGACAGCTTCGACTCGAACAACTTCACACATTTATAGATATACATAACAAGCCTCATAGCTCAGTTGGTAGCAGCTCTGCCTTCTGCGCTATAGGCTGTGGGTTCGATTCCCACCCAGGACAAACATTAGTATGATGAATTTTGATGTTTGTTATGTGTTTGGGTGTTGTATCATATAGTACGTATGTATTTACAAAAAGTATTTAAGTATTCTATCCGTAATCTAGTTCCCATATTACAAGCTATACTAAGTTTGGGGCTAGATGGCGCTGTGTGAAATTAATGTATTGTAATATTTATAGATATCGCCACTGTGACACGTATTGCCTTTTAAAACGACCATTTATATGATATTTCCCTGTTTCCGTTTTTGGCTAGGTGTGACGCATTCTCGTATTAGCAGACAGACTGACACATTTCAAACTTATAGGTACATAACATAGTCATTTATTTAGACTGAATAAAAAATTATGAATAGTAGATATGTAGATGATTGCGGTACTGATATGAAGTTAAAATTAAGAAACTTTTTTTAATAATAGATTTATGTTATCGTAAGTCGCAGCTTTTTTAAAACAAACGTCCAACCTGATCAGCTTAGGAAGAAACTATGGGTATTGGGTAATTCACGGTTTAAATATAGCAATTTAGACTTTTCGGACTTTAGGTTCTAGCACCAAACCACGATAAATCGATAATGTAATATATGATAATATACTAACTAATATACCCAGGAAAAATTTAAAAATGTCGTGGTTCCCATAGCCAACACGTACGTCACACATTATTCATATTAAGTATTTTTTCCATTATATATATAGGCTTATAGGACGAAAAAAAAACTCACTTTGCTAAACCGAAAAGGAAATAAATGAAACGTATTCGATATAAGCACAGTATTTATGAAATGATATGTCACAGTGTCGTATTAATACAACGAACCGAAAACACACATTATTCGGACTGTTAGCAGCAGATAATGTTTATCGCCAGGAAACGTATCACTATCCTACTGCATAATTCGTCAATATTTACACTAGTGCAGCGGCACTAGTGTAAATAATAGGAACGCTTATGAAGACTCACGGCTTCACTACCATGAGGATAGTAAGTACGTGCACGTTAGGTACCTTGGTGGCTATCAGCTACCAAGAAGATAATAAAATAATGTTACGTTAACCGATTTTAGGTTTCAATCAATGTCTTTACTAATAAGTATGGTAAGAATGTCTTGATTTGTCTGGGGATCTAAGAGTACTACAAATCTGCCCTTATCCCGCGCTAATGTGTGGTCAGAACAGTATGTAATTTTCTTCTATTCACTTCTTCCTGTCGGTAACTCATCATCCACTTCTTTCTATCATATCTTATCTTCCTTAGATGTGGAAGGGCGCACTTCTACATCTTTTACCTAAGTGACATTTTCCCCTTCATATTGCGTCATTGATTTCATCTTATGCATTATTGTTACACCGCATTCTTCCCTATTTGTATCAAATCCACTATTTGCACCCTTTATTTTCCCTTTAGGAAAGCCCCTGTATACCCCTGATTTCCGGTCTTCAGTACAAACATAGTTTGTAATGAATTTAGAAATGACATGTCTGTTTCAAAATTAATTTTGAAGGTATAAACGGAGGAATAATCTGTATCTGTGATGCGTTACTTTTTAATGAAACACAAGAAATATCAAAATAAGTTGAAATTGTATGAGAAAACCCTTTTCATAGATTTGGATTGTAATTATGTTTTTAAAAAAAGTACCACAGACACACATTGTCCCTATCCAAATGTGCCTGCAAAATTTATTTTGAATCAGATTTGTTAAACTATTAAGCAGCGAATTAAAAATGAACGACATACTACGGTTACATGGAAGAGCGGAACTACTGGGTCTTCATAAGTGTATCACGTATATTGCTCATTACTTCGATAGGTTTTGTTTTGAACGTTTCGTTTGATGGGTGTGATCGGTTCGATTATGTCAAATTATGTTAGTAGGTACCTATTTTAAGTTCCCCAAGAGCATGTTTTGCACAAGTCATGCATGCATTTCTTGTTTTGTTAATCTGCACAAGTCTTGCATGCATTTCTTGTTTTGTTAGTCTGCACAAGTCATGCATGCACTTCTTGTTTTGTCAATTTGCACAAGTCATGCATTCATTTCTTGTCTTGTTAAGTGTAGCCGTAGTTTGCCAGTGTCTTGCTTGACATGAAACAATAGTCTTTCATTTGTTTTCGTTAATTATTTACCATCTATAATTTTGGTACCGTTTCATGTTGAGCAGCAAAAACCTACATTCCAGACTTAGCAGTAGATTTCGAATTGTCGATAGATTTTGATTTTGGATCTCTAAGCTTCTCAAAATAGATCATCGTTAGTATAACTAAGTAGTTTACTTGTTATTAAGTCGCAACATTCCAGACTAATGTATGTACAAATAATAATTATCATTGATTTATTCAAGTATTACTATACATTTTAGTTAAATTTATTTACATTTTGTGACTGAGTCGCAAACACAAAATAAATCTAAGTCAATCGTCATAGATGCTAGATTGCACAGCTATTAGATCATAATATAGCTGCTACATAGTTACCTATAAGTAGCTATGTGCAACTAGTAATTGTTTTTTTTATACAAATATTTTTTACTCATTGCAATACATAACAATTTACGTTATTTACGGGTCACTACGCTACAAGTGCAATGATTTTCGGTGAATATTCTGTTTTAATCCAATATATGTATAAATCGTATAATGTAATATAATATATAATGTGCCTTAATTAGCTTTAGCGCTGGACGCTGGTGTTACATATTTGGCTGAAAGCTACACTACACCACCGATTCGCTATTTGTATACTTGTATCTAAATTCACTACGATAGCATTTATTTCATAAACTACGCGACATTCCACTGTGTATCCAGTAAGACTGGCCATTTGCATGCGTTGATTTCCTCACAGTTATATTCATCAATGTCTCATTCTTATGTAGACCCAAGAAATCATATAGAACTGGGAAGCGCTTGGCCTTCATCTCACCTTGTAACAAGTTAAGATAAGGCAGAAGGTGGAGGCGCACTTCACCCGGAATCCTCAACTAACTGAGGAACTGGCTATCTTACATCTGAATGCCGGAACACAACATTTTTTTAAGAATTGTTATTATGGCGACAGAATTAGGTGAGATGGTGGTAGCTAGTCAGACGGACTGAAACAATATCCTACCACCAACCAAACCAAGCATAATACAAGGTGAAACAGAATATGTGTACTAAGTAGTGGGGGGCTTTTCGGACCAGGAAAAGTATTTGTTGTGGTGGGGAGATAATAGTGAATTCCCATTTTCAGTTTCCCATACAAATCTTTTCATTTTCTCAATGACAATAAATAGTGACGACCCCATTCCTTTACCGCACTATGCATGTAGGTAGGTAGGTATCAGTTGGTGCAATTGTCTGTGTCAAAGAGTATTAAGGATAGATGAACCAATTTTAGTGAGAACTTGGAGTCATCTCGTGAAAGTAGGTTATTAGATAGAACATTCACATTGATAAATTACATAGACACCTACAGTTACAAAAAGACGATAAATGCGATTGTTGGACGAACAAACAGTACATTATAGGAACGATTATTTTGTATTTTAGCTAACAGATAAAACTCTTATTGATTTGAGAAATTAAACCTTCTAGAAATGGATTGTCTCATTAGCAGCCCAGGCTTTTCGACGATTTTCCTCTGTTAGTGAAAGCGCTTATCGTTCTTTGTGATTGTGACCTTCTGCTATGTTGCCTCATCTGTCTAGAGCTGAGGTCATTGACGCGAGTTAAGAAACAGCTGATTTTAGGGTAGTCTCAACTCAAAAAACCAGCTGTTGGTGTCATAACTTTGATCTTGTTTTACCAAAAACTTTGAACCAAAATTCAAATAGTCGTAAAACAAACGCTGTTCCACGAATCGGGTCGGATAACCCCGTTTCGGCATAGTACACATATTCTGATACAGGTTGTATATTGTACTCCCCCTGGGGATCGAACAAGGGACCTCTGGATCTGAAATCGGTGGGTTGAACCACTAGACCACAGAGGTGGTTGAATTTATGATTGAACTTATGATTTGTGCTGCTTCTACGACAACGGTTTCACAGATTGAAATACTTAATACTTTCATTACATCCCCAAAGAAATGCACTAGCATGATTGTGGTATGGAGGTGGGTTTATGTCATTAACACAGGAGATAACTGCCTTAACATGGTCATTCTTAAAATTTGAGGAGTTTTATTGAATCGCTAGACGTAGTTCTGACTATAATGATTCTGTATTATGACCTTTTTTCTTCTGAGTTCTGTTGTGGTATCATATTATTTACCACAAAGTCCACATTCAATTGAATTAGTCTATATAATGAAGCCATATGGCGACATCAAACATAATCCTATTCATGTTATTGCAACGTGGTAACCAAAAACATGCTTAGTTTTCATAGTAACTCATTACTTTTATTTTCGCTATATAATCGCAACGTTTACATTCATAAAATGTGTCAAATATAGTTTCAAAAATTCATATTATTATATGGTTCATGGATATCAGACAAACGGCTTCAATGCTTATATAAACCAATTTATATTTACAGAATATATTTCAGAGACGAATGGTTGCATGTTGACAAACAAATGTATGTAACGCTAAATGACAAATATGTTCATTTACAATCGATCTGCCTATATTCTAAATATGAAATATCATGACTTATCTTGGTTATTGGGATGAAATATCGCTCCTCAAATCTTATTTTTCATCAGTAGCTTGGCATTAATTGTGTTAATAATATTGTATAATATCGGTTCCTGTGGATATTAACATTTTGTAGTTTGTAAGATATACTCCGCGTAATAGTTATTTAACTGAACGTTCTAACCTGTATTGATTAACACTTAACGAATCTCTGCTCTGTCAAGTGTTTGCATAAACCCACCCTCATCTCGTTTCGATATTTGTCTTGTAGTATCTATATTTTAGATCTAAGTTTAAATGTAAGGACAAATACCTACCTGAATTGCTTGATATCTTAATTTGGGTTTACCAGCGATTAATTCAATAAATGCATTCTAGATGAATCGAGTAATTGTTTTCATTGCAATTGCGATGCAGGTATCAAAGTATAATGTGCAAAAATAATACAATATAAATTTATTTTTAGTTTTGCCTCCTGTGGTGGTCTGATGGACACCGTAAAAATAAAAATGACATGCCAAATCCGTAACATAAATCATGGTACGTGTAGTTATTATTGTGTAGAGGAGCACATTAGCTTAGCGAATCACAATAGTTTTGATGTCTGTATGTAGTGATTCATGACGCTCTCCTGCTTGTTTGTCTGTAGATGAGCAAGCGCGTGGCATCGCCTTGCACATGTCCCAAGGCTCCATCGATATCCTGTCACCCCCTACCCAGTTCCCGCCCGCCTCCCTCAAGTCTACCCAGAGCTATCTTATCAATCAACGCGCTAGAAGAATAAGAAAACGTACAACTTTACTGTAAATAATAATAAAGTTAAATAAATAACGCGTGTTTCACTTCAGAGCAGAGATTTGTTAACGCATGGTGTTTGCTTGAAGTGTTTTCAGTTTTATGGGTGAGTGCAACACAAACACTTTATTTATTATTTGGCATGTGATAGCGCATCATATCAGCTTCTATATTGTTAGCAAAGCACGTCGAGTCGCAATCGTTTTTGTTTCGCACAGCCTCGAGTACGTGTAGTTGACGGGACGTGTAAGTAGCGGTGGTGTGATTTTGTGTGCGCGCAGACCGCAGCGGCGCAGGCGCGCGGGGCGACGAGTCGGTGTCGGCGTTGGGATCGCGGCGCTCGCTGGCCGGCACTAGCGTTACCAGTACAGCGGACCTCAGCGTCTTCTCCAGCGGACGCTCCCACGCGCCAGACAACTCCCTCGATACGCACAGCTGCGTCTCTGACGGGACGGGCTCGGACGGGTGAGGATTTCGTAGCTCGGCTTTCAACAGGATCCATACTAAAATGAATTCTCTGTATCTCTATTCCACCTCTTGATATTGTCCGATTTCTGTGTTTTTGTACACGTTAGAACATAAGTGTAAACGTCTCATTTTTGCCAGTTTTAAATCACTTTATAGGTACAAGCATCTTGATCAGTAATTGTTTTGCACTGAAACTATGACTGTTATTTTTTTTTATTGTAAGACGAGGAAGCGCTTGGCCTTCATCTCACCTGGTAACAAGTTGAGATAAGGCCGAAGATGGAGGCGCACTTCATCCGGAATCCGCAACAAAGTGAGGAACTGGCTATCTTACCCCTGAATGCCGGAACACAACATTTTTTTTAAGAATTGTTATCATGGCGACAGAATTATGTAAGATGGTGGTAGCTAGCCAGGCGGACTTAAACAAAATCCTACTACCAACCAGTTAAAAGTCAAAAAGTCCCAAAACCAAAAGTTTTTCGAAAATAATAAAACGTTTAACAAAACATTATGTACCAAATTTAGGGGGTGAAGCACAGGGGTGAAGAGAGCTTTGCCCCGAAACAAAATTATAGCTAATCTCTATAATTCAAGTGATTGCACTTGGTCACAACATTTACAAATATTATAATTAGTTGGTTAGACGTTTCCGGCTTTAGGAAAAGATGCGGGTTCGAATCCCGTCGTGGGTTGTGAATTTATGCGTCATTATAACATTTGTAAAATTATATCTGTCTCTGTCAGACGCATAGGGTGGCTGCAGGGAACGCTGAGATAGCAATTCGTTTGCTAAATACCTACAACGCGAAAACAGTTTCAGTATTTCCCTTAAGACTCAGTAGAACCGTTCTCCCATACACGTTCTAGTTTGTCATTCATTTCGAAATACTATTTTCGATTCTAATGATACTTTGCTCAATACAATTTTTTTTCCTTACACTTTTATGGAAAAATTATTTACCATCAATACTTACAATGTAAATTATTAATATTTTATACTTTATTGCACACAAAATTATAAAAGCATACAAGCATAGGATTAAAAAACTAAGCAAAGATATATACATAGTATCTTATTAAACATACACAAGATATGATATGAGTATTGTCTTAAGATGTGTGAATGTTGTATGAATGTTGAATGGAGGAGAAATGCTTGTAATTGTGTGCGTCTGATGTTACTAAGGTTCACTTTTGCTGGCGCGACGGATGGAAAGGCCCTGGTCTGGAGAGATATCAAGACCACCCTGGTCTCCTTCTCCGGCAGGATCTCCACTCCTCTGGCTTTGTACAAACTGGCAGTTCAGCCTCCCAGGGCGGATATTAAAGTAATCCCTGGGTTCTGGGTCTACCTGACCGCCACGCCAACATGCCACGCCTACTATTTGCCAGTGACGGTTTTGCCGTCACAGGTCCACTATCTGACACCTTTGTGTCTCTTCGTGGAGATATAGATGTAGTGCTATTTAGCTGCGATATGCTGTAAGGCGGACGTACTTCCCCAGACGGGCTGTTCAACTAGTGAATAGCAAATCCCACTGTACCCTACCTCTTGAAATATCCTTTGTCATTTGATGTTCAGTGGTGACTGAACAACCAATGACAAAGCATACTCTCGTATATTGCGTCTGTACCTTCTTTGCATGTGAGCGTAACCGCTGTGGAAGGCCTTTTTATTAGTTCATCATAGCATTTTTTTTTGTTTTATTGTACGACGATTTAGCACTTGGCCTTCATCTCACCTGGTGATAAGTTGAGATAAGGCCGAAGGTGGAGGCGCACTTCACCCGGAAATGGCTCTACACAGTATGGTATTGTTTCAGGTCGGGTATGTGTGGGCTGAGCATCCAGCGCGCACCGTCGACCGCGCATTCGACCCCCCGCGCGACCCCGCTCTCCCCTCTCTCGGACGTGGTCCGCATCCACGTGACGTACAACCCACTCGCCGGGAGCCCCTCCCACCTCCACGTCCAGAACACTCAGTACAGTAAGTGCAAAGGGTACGACGACCACCCCCACAAGCCGGCGACGCTCGGCTTCTACACGAGCAACGGCACCCCGCCCTCCGACAACCGGATCCGGATACAGGTGCCAGCCGAAGACCTCACGCCCGTCGTCGACTCCGGAAGGATCATATCCCCGCGATTTATTGAATCGCACTCTGAAATTTACGATCTGAAATGATTTATTTTTGTTCTACTAATGTGCATAGATTTGGAAATGGAGCAATATTAACAAGTGTTTTGCAACTTTGCTCAAAAGGTTTTATTTCATTGATGAAAGTACTCAATGTTAATTTTAGACGCGGGCAATATCAAGAAAATTTTATCTCAAGTCAATTTAAGATGAAGAATTATTATGAAATTGTAATATTGTCAATAAATTATAGGCATTTGTATAACAAAATGTTTTATACATAAGTTGCCTGGGGACAAGGAAGTTTCTGCCTAGAGACAGTTATCAGATCTGATAGTCACAGTTTTAAATATGAATCGTTCCTCCGATATTAGCTTTGGATTTCTCTCTTCTATCACGCCTACTCTGTTCTCCAAAACAAACTGGTATAAAGAATCTTCTGGGTTAAATATAGTACTTACACTATGTATCTCTAAGCAGTTTCGATAAATTGAGTCACGCAAATAATTGTATATCTTGCAAAGCGTGGGCATGTGCTGAACGAAAGATAAGACGTGCCTCTGACTCCCCCCTAGTAAAAGATCCACGCTCTGAGTAGCGATCAAACGTGAATCATTGACGGAGAGGAAGCCAAGAGGGTATGGCTCCGTCTATCGATCTGGAGGTTGTGGGTTCAAATCCCGACTTGTACAATGGCCTTGTTCGATTTTCGGAAGCTTATGTGCGCTTTTGAAATGTACACATGCCCTGACGGTGGAGATCTAATCGTGAGGACACCGGCATGACCGTAGGATCAAAATTTGACGTTCCAGAATGATCCTTAAAAATCTTTATGAATAAAAAAAATTGACTTCGATTTTAAAATGGCTATTATTCAGGTAAGCGGGGTATGGTTTGCGACCTGTTACGTAATGCATACTAGCTGTCTGCAAACCGTGGGCATGTGATTAATGCAAGTATTGACGTGCCTCTGACTACTCCCTTTGGTGATCCTCATAAGATCCACGCTCTGAGTAGCGATCAAAACTTTAACGAAATTATCGCATTCCGAGTGTTCTTAATGAGTAATCTTGCGTAGTACCATTTTAGCTCACCGGGCCTCATGACATGACTTCGTATAACAGGGGCATATTATATATATAAGAAATCCAGTGGCTGAAATAATGTGGCTGTCCGACTGAGTCAATCGACCTTTGTAGTATTTTCCTCGTGCCTTGGCTCCAAGTACATACGCACATCTCATTGGTGACAACAAACGAAACATATGAGCAATACTCGAAATAGCTTTACTGTTTATCTACAAAATATTGAAATTTGAATCTCTATTGTTGTATGAATGTTATATTTAAAATAATGTGTCGTCTTTTAGCATTAGGATATGCTAGGTGTCTTGTTGATGATGAATGGGTGCTGTTGTTCTGGTTTGGTGTTAGGTCCACTTACTTGGTAACGATACGTTTCGTGTACTTGTAAAGTTGGCACGTAATAAGTTCTCGTATAAAGAAAACAATACGTTTATATTTTTAAAGGTTATTAAAAAATTATACGACTGCCATTAGTCTATTGCTTGTTGCATGACTTAAATGATGTATAACGTTTGTTGTAAAAGAATATGTTTATTTTTTCATTAGAACAGTAGTCAAAGGCATAGCCCCAATTACACAATGTCCAAGTATAGTGTCGAGCAAGCCAACCGATGGCTATAGTGTAACAAACAGACAAACTATTGACCAATATATGGAAATAATTCCGACCTTATAGACATTTCAAAATTACTCAGCAAATAATTAATCCGCATTTCAATAAACAAAGAGTTTCAATGTCAACGGAATTCATAGAATAATTCCATGGATGGTAATGTTTTAAGTTTGTATCTACACTTTAACCGTTGATTAGCTAGCTCGAGGTTTTATTTGGCATCGTGAAATAGAGAGGCGTCTTTTAAATGTGAATTTCCTCAAAATATATTCCTGAATCTTAAATAAATGTGTTTCTAACCTTAGCCTGTTCAATAGAGTGGGTAGTTTGTCAAAACGTTTGTATCTATGTAAATGTTCATAATGAATAAGGCTAGTTATAAGTTACAATGTTCAGTGAGAATCGCAATAACGCCAGTGAAACTGCCGAAATTAGAGCTAAGCCTAATGGGATTTATTCACACGTGAAAGTGTATTTTACAATTCACAATTTTTGTTAGTTCTATTTTTAAACGTATCGTGTATTTGGAGTAGCTTTAAGTAAATCTGACAATTTCTCGAATATAGGTAACTGAAACAGACTGCGGAACTAAAACATAGCAATAGCAACGTGCAATTTTAGTTTACATTTTTGCTAACGAAAGAAAAGATAATGGATATCATTTAAAAGTTCAGCTTATTATGGAGATTTAGGCTCCAAAATTAGTTGTGTCAGCAAAGCAAATAAAAAAATAGATATTACAGGACATTCAATTAACATTTTTAAATAATTAAGCAAATAATAACGTAGGTACATCCCAATAATTGGTAGCCAAAAAGCAGTGTTACTAGGTGAAAAAAAAAATATTTTTCTTTCTGACCAATTATTAAAAAATACTTTTTAGTAATTGCCTAAAACAATTACAATAAAAACATATCTATGTTTGACACTTTCGTTACTAGGCAAGACGACAACCATGTTTATTTGAAGTCGAGTCATTAGAATTACTTTAATTTACTTATTAAAACGTCCATACGTGTTCTACAAAGTCTGTGCCATTTCTAAATTAGTGACTGTTCATTTTTTTAATGAAATGTGAGTACCTGTTACTCCAATATATTTGTAGGTGTTTATAATTTTATAGAGATATAGGAATTGGATTAAATAGACTTTTAGAAACAATCAAAGGACAATTACTGGTCTTAATTTGTATTAAATTATTTTTAATAGGCAGTTAACGAGATAATTTTAGTTACATTTTTAGTTATGTATTTTTTTTTGTACGACGCGGAAGCGCACTTCTTCCGGATCCTCAACAGTCAACACATTTTATGAAAAAAGTTAATTTGTATTCCAATGTATACTGGAGTTGTGTTGTATTTTATTATGTAGTGGTCAAGATGTGTCATTCTGTACAGTCCGAAATAGCTAATAAGTTTTTTTTAACGTGGGCCTTGAACTTTGGGAGGCCCTCCGTCCACTGAAACAGACTCAGTAAAGTGAAATGTAACACCACATTATATTATACACACGTTAAAATGCCTGCACTACTGCCACTCGTGTATCATGCAAATACCACGTTGCGATTACCTAAAACTACCTCGGTTCAGTAAGTATTGAGGAATCTAGAGGAGAAATTGAGAATCCAAATTTAAGTTCTGTGCTCAGTAGATTCATTAAATGTTGTGGAACCGGCAACTTAAGCGTTTTGCCTTAGACAATTAAGTCAGATTATTGTTTTTCGTAGATGTTCATTTGGCCATGTAAACAAACGTTAAACCTCAGGTTTCCACACAATTTGATAATGTTGATTTGTTATCAATAAACTTTGTATTCTACTGCAGTGGCTTGTCGACAGGAATAATTCTTCATGTAGAAACAAGTTACGATAGCATCATGATTCATTTAAATTTTATCGAAAACTGACGCTGTATTGCATTTATTGAAGGTGATTTTTACAAAAACAAAACATAGCAGTATAATTATATTATTGATAAAAAAAACTTATTCTATCTATAGGTGTTTATGCTATTCGGTGAATTGATTATTTTAATTAAGTAATTCAATAACAGTAGTTAATTGATTTATTGTGTATGTTATATTCTAAAAATACAGTGCGAATGGATTAAGTACGTGTTATACATTATTATTTATTTCATGTTTTAAACGTCACTTAATTTGTATTAATTTTTCTCTTATGTATGTTTAGTTATATTCAAGTTTTTATAATAATAAAAGATTTCGTAGTTCGGGACTCTCGATATGCAATGAATGTAATGTATTATATTTGTATTTAATGTTTAGAAAGTAGCATGTTACTTTACTTGTACCTTAAATTATTAACTTTTTTCATTAATGTAATGTAAGTTTTAGTTTTTGTAACAAAGTGGAAAACATTAAAGTAATAAGTGTAATCATAACTAACCCACAATTTTGTTAACACAGTTTTGGTTACGATTATCTTGTAGAGTTAGGTGTTTGTTAATGAAATACTCAGATATCACTTTTATCTAATCAAAATGTAGGCTAAAATCAAAATAAAAATTCCACTAAAATAGTAATGGATTGAATGATGTATTAGTTATGGTAGGCTAGGCACTATGGCTAGTAGGTAGGTATGTAAAATGACATTTTTAAACTATAGACATTACTCAGAGGTGCTAGTATCTCTTTATCCAAATGTTCAAATGTTTAAACAACAAAATTAGTAATATTTGCGAGATATTTCTTACAAGTAGTACTCATTTTGTCGTGCAACCAAAATTTTACGACACAATTACATTACTTCGGCCTAATAAAAAAGTAGTTGTGATGTCCAAATCGTTATCTTGAATCGTTTTGATATGTACTTTAATTCACTAAAGTCTTCGAGTATATTTAAATAAATTACTAAAAAATAAAGTTTATTATTAAAAATAAATACTTAATTATTAGATATGATAAAATCGTTCATTCCCGTATGGACCATTCTTAGACTGTACCTAATGTACCTAATTGTTATATTTCGCATTTTCTTTAATAACCCTGATTTGTGTATGCATGTTTCAGAAAACCTCAAATATAGGAAGATCTAGTTTAATACTAGTAGGTACCTACCCTTACTACTTAAGATACTATTTTATACTACTTCGTATAGTATACAAATTCGTTGGGCTTCCTGCCTTTTATCCCGCACTAGGTGATAAGCACTTGTCTTCCTCCAATCACCTTTTATTTTAATTGTATGTATTCGCAATATATAAGGTATGGAACTTTTATAGTTAAAGGTAGGTACCTTTATTATTATGCAGCAAAATCTAATCAAATATTTTGTTTCTCACATATTTATTGTAATGTACCTTACAACATTAAGTACAGTTAGCTGTCTCGTTCTGATACGGAGAAGGGTTGTAATAAATTCTTGTAATTTATTAATGTTTTTCATTGATGCTTATATATTTTTGTGTACTCACCCAGGCTACCTGCTAATGATATGTCATGTATCCCTACCTATGTTTACTACATACTACACAGCTATACATTAGTAGTCAAACCTAACAACATAGGTTCATATGTTGTTCGATTCCTGCTGTTGAGATGAGGGTAGTTGGTAAACCACCACCGATCCTCACTTTCGGGCTCGCTTCGAGAGCTCGACAGAAAGCCTTCGCGCGTTGTGAATAGTGGACGTTCCATATCTTGTTCAACTGTGGCCGTGTTTTCTCCTCATGCTGATAGACGTTCTATCTACCTACCTATATCACAAAACTATTAGTAAAAATGCATAGTGTCTCGTCATTGTGAGTGAGGATTTGAACTGATATAGCTGTGCTGGTAAACTCGTAGATCACCACAATTGAATCTACATGCTGCGTGCGCACGTGTGGACATCTTCAGTACCATCATGGTCAGTGGTATTCAATTTGCCTTCGTTGATACAGCAGGATTGTTCCCAACCTCCACAAGACAAATTTCACATGACACAATCTGCCAGCAAAACATCTCAAAGATTAAATACCGCACATATGTAACACTCTCCAAAAGTATAACCCTTCTGCGGAGGCAGTCGGGTAAACATTAGTGCGTATGACAAACAGGAGGCTTAGTACTTGAAAATGTTTGTCCCGAGTCAGGCATACTTATTAAAAAAAACCGTGAAGTAAGTTATAAAATAATGTAGGTCAGAAGACTAATGTCTTCAAGAAAAGAGGCACCTTCTGGTTAAGTAAGGTCCGGGGATGCTCCATCGTAAACCTCATTTTTACCTACACAACATTAGTTGAGGTTTAGCTCTGAGGTCTAGCGTACTGTATGGAATCTTGTTACATACAGTATGTAAGAGCTCGACATTTAAAAATGCCTTTTTTTTTAAATGTACGACGGGGAAGCGCTTGGCCTTCTCACCTGGTTACAAGTTTAAGGCCGAAGGTGGAGGCGCACTGAGACAAACTGAGGAACTGGCTATCTTACCCCTAAATGCCGGAACACAACAATTTCATTAATAATTGTTATTATGGCGACAGAATTAGGTAACATGGTGGTCGCTAGCCAGGCAGACTTGAACAAAATCCTACCACCAACCAAACCAAGCACAATATTGCTCCCACTGGGGATCGAACCCGGGACCTCTGGATCTGAAAATCGGTGGGTTGAACCACTAGACCAATTTCCTCGGATCTCTTCAGATCGGATTTGTCTCATATTTGAAAGAAATAAGTAAGTTCGGTTCAGTAGATGACTGACAACTTACTTAATTTACCTCTTGTTTCCTCATTTTATATACATTCAGAAGAGAATACATAGGTACATACATACATTGCAGGCTAGTGCCTGCAATGTATGTATGTACCTATGTATTACTACTCCTCTATTCATATATAGGTACAATTTTATACCGTAATAACTTTAGTAAGTACACACATCAATAAATAAAAAAATCCTATCTATTGATCATGTTTCCTATTTATAATATTTTTAAAATATAAAATATTTTCGCAGTAGACTTACCAATTTAACTACCTGCCTACTGATTTTCTGAAACCTACTCATGCTTTAAGTGCTAGATCTATAATACATACATATGAATATGTATGTATTATAGATCACAGTATGTGTATCATAGCACTTGAAGCATGAGTGTATTTTTCTTAATTAGTACGTAACAATTCTAAATTTAAAAGTTTAGTACTTAGAATTTTAGTAACTACTTTTTCTTAGTGATAGACCACTTCTTTGCTAAATGGGAATTATTGTACCTATCTAACACCTACATACATGTAACTAATTCACTAAAGCCATCCCGGCACTAACATAGGTACGATGTTGGTTCGATTACCGTTGTGTCATAATTATATACTCAACTATGCTTCACAAGGTCTTAGTATAAAATAAAAGTACTAGTAATTAATATAATTTAATTATAATGTTGAATTTAAACCAATATAAATTCATTTGAAGTAAGTACATTGTAAACTGATAACATTTTCCACTAGGTATAATCAACCAATTGGTATAACATTTATTCGTATGTATTGATCAGGCACAACAATGAATGTTAGTTGGTCAAAACAAGTTATAATGTATAAACAGTCTTAGAGGATATACGTAGGAACTTGTCGGCAATTTTGTCTTTAATTAAATGTTAAATGATTATGTTATACCCTACTTTCAGTATTAGGAGTTCATAAATAGGTCAATATGACCTTTAATTTACTCGTTAAGTGCTGAGAGTGTGCCGTCACTAACACAACAATACAGATGCTGTGTTAATCACTTGGAAG
Source organism: Venusia cambrica (assembly GCA_951394065.1). NCBI lineage: Eukaryota > Metazoa > Arthropoda > Insecta > Lepidoptera > Geometridae > Venusia > Venusia cambrica. The sequence goes on from OX596034.1 coordinate 14,189,367, forward strand.
AATAAATAGATTCATGGTTAATCAGCACTCAACTAGTTAACTGTGCTAGATTCTCGACTCCACTATTTGTATAGCAGTTGACCAACACGCAATTAACTTGTAATTAGGCAGGTACGAGTAGATACATCTTGATCTTGGTGTAGGGACCTCTTACCTAACATTAGATAAAGTAGGTAAATAATATTATTAGGTAAAGTCTGACTTGTTAATAATTGTTTTACAAAGTTTATAATTTTATAAAAATACAATATTCATTATAAATTCATTTCAATGTTAGTACCTATACTCATATTACAATCACTATATTTGTATGTACTTATATATGTAGGTAATTGAATGTGATCGGTGATTATGATGATAAATCATGAAATAAAACTTTCCTTACATCCACTAAATGCAAATTAAGTACCTACTAAACAGTACCTGAATGTACCCTATGAACACGCGCAGGATCTGTAACTGACTTGATGCAGATGAACATTATTTTTATTTGCTTTCATACACACAACAGTTCATATTAAATAAAATAAAACCAAAAAAGTAAGTACCTAGATAAGGTTAAGACTCGCAAGCTGTGCGTGTTGAGCATCCATGTTTAAGTACCTACATTATAATTTCCTGTGATTCGCACACTAGATAAAATTGTATCGTGGGGGGTAAGTTGTAAATACTTCAGATTACTTACATAAACACTACCTACAAACACACACGCAGGCTTCTGATAAAAATGCACAGCAACATATTCAGAAATATTAATAACATTACAGGACATTAATTTCACACAGCGCCATATTGTTCCAAACTAAGGAGACTTGTATAATACCTAGTTAGGGATTTGGATATTATTATTAGAGGTCGCAAGTTCTGAAGTTATTTATGTGTAAATCGGTAGTAGGTTAGGTAGCCACTTGTCGCACGTTTATATCATAGGATTGAATTTTACTAGCATAGGTATCTAAACGAAATATCAAATTGTAAGGTACCTTTGCGATCATATTGTACTCTTAACTTTTACCAAGAAAAAAACCTAGGTAACTAAGTAACCTAAGGTCGCGGCCTTACTGCAAGAGTACTCTACCGATATTTGCTGGTTATTCAAATTCAGGCCCTCACATTCGTCTGGCGATGCGAAAGAAGCGGACGAAAATGTAAAAGCAGCTTGTTTCGCATCTAGTTAAAAAGACGTAGCAGGAATCGACTCTTGTTAAGTCGATTCCTGCTACGTCGTAGTTTAGTCGACGCCAGGCATACCGCATTGCGGTCGCGGCCTTTATGGCTATTAGTCAAGACCCTGGCGCGTGTTCAAGTACATTTTACATGTGCTGATCGTGACAAGTATATAATGTATAATAAACAGCTGGCATGATGTCACAAAATGATATCCTCATTTACATAGCTATTCGAGGATAAATATAAAATATTGAGTCAATCCAGTACCTTGACAGTAGTACTTAGTCGGCACTGGCGCTGTAGCTTTAGTAAGGTCCTTTCCAAAACTCTACTTAAGCTTGAGCTTCAGTATTATCCGAACACATACTCTGATTGGCTATTGTCCCTGCTTAAGCACAGAGATCTCCGAGTAGATATCTGGATCTTTTACTCGTAATCCTCTCATATAAATGGTAGCTGGCAAACGCTTTCATAATTTGCCGGAGCAATCTAAGATTCAAAAATCTAAGAGTTCAATGGATATAAAATAAAAATAACAGATCATTACTACTATAATACCTATAACGACTGGCGATATATGGTGTCCAAATTGTCCAATGACCACTTCACAAAATCCTTCCGGTGTTTACTACGGTTGATTATAAAAGCGTTAAATTTTGTTCGCAGTATTTTTATGCATAAACAACGTGTGCAATCACTACACCACTGCGGCAACGACAAACACGCTAAGGACTGCAGGTCGTGTGTAGCTTTATTGTTAAAGAACGCCCCAGAATACCGCTGTTTGTCGCTCTTCAGTACAAATGTAGTTTTTCGTCAAATGAAGATATTGAGGTATAATCTTGATTCAAATGGTTATTTTTTTAGATAAACTGACGCACCACATGCAGGTATTATCACTGCAAAATATTATTTGAATCAGACCTGCCATTACAAAATGAACGACAAACTACGTTTTATAGGGTAGCGGTACGGGACTTTCTAGTACATTTTTTATTAATCCTGTCAAAAATCTAATATTTGCATTTGCACTTGCATTGAAAGGCTGCTATGGATGGTCGACGTAACCTCATAAACCTTTGTGCATTGTCTATCTAAAAATATTATTTGTTTTTGGTCAGAGTTAATACCGTTATATCACAATAGACATAATAATCTATTTAAACCTTAATTCCATTGCGCTTTAAACCAATTTGTATAAACTATTTGTACCTAGAAGTAAACCCTATCACTCAATAGGCACCGAGTGAATATACATCTCAAACTCGCATATAAACACTCCAAGCTTACCTAGATCATTTTACTCCTATCGATGTAGTACTACCCCCTGATACACAAACATTCTTATTACTTTCACTCTGGGCCGGGAATGTTAATAGATCAATAATATTAGGCACAGTCATTTGGGTATCAACAGTAACTGATACGTATCGAGTGGCTCGAAGTCCGGTCGCACTTTAGATACGTGATACTGACGGACGTTTTTGTGCCGTATAAGAGCGTATCACTCGAAACACTAAAGGAGTTAGCAGACTGGTTTGATACGGATAGCCATGCGTGTACGCGCACGCACTCCTAACACCTAGACCTTGTAAAAAGCATCTAGAGTGCTCAATTGATGCGCGTGCGCCAGTTGCCGCGATAGGCATATATTCCCCAAATTACTCACAACGGCGCAGCAAAATTATAACTACTAACTCTAAGAAATAAAACTTGATACATAGAAAACATCGACGCAAACAGCTCCTGCATAGTATCGAGCACTTGTGTGGACATTTCCCTACAGTATCGGTGTCATTTTAATATTGCGATTGATTAAATAAATTGTTCTAAATTTCAAAAGGCTACCGCTACAAACTCTCAAGTTAAAGTTGTTAGTACCTTTAGCAGATCTGCAAATATTGAATCAGATGTTCACAAATCAATGTAACATAACGTTACGTGCTTTGTTGACCCACGTGACCGACGTCAGTTATTACGGCAGTTACCTAGAGAGCCTACGCATCAACTAATATATCACGTTTAGTTAACTCGAACTAGATACGAGCTTACAAGCCACCGGCATAGATTAAGTTCAAAGATATTTACATAGTGCCTTCTTTCATCAACCCGATTATCGCTTCCTTCGTTCCAAAGATGAGCGCAAGGATCCCGAACGTAAGGACGAGGATATTCTTCCAGATGAGGTAATAAGAGCGGCCGAATCCAATGTCCCAGTAGGTGATGACTTCGATGAACGCAGGGGCGATAAGACCCAGGATGGAGAAGCAGAATGCCCCAATGACTCCCATTAAAGGCGAAATGGTAGGGAAGGCGACCGCTAAGAGAACACACACGGTCACTAGAATCGTTCTCGAGACGTAGCTGGCGAGCTCCACCCGCTTGGTGATACGCTCCTTGACTGCGTTCCATGCGATTTCCACGCACACGAAGAACTGGAGGCCGAATGTGCAGAACACGGCGATGGCAATGGAGATCTTCACGATGTCAGCGGGGCTGGAAATGGAATTGACAATAAGCCTCTTTGAAAAACGAAAAAATACGTTTTCAGACTTCATTTTCCATTGTTGTTATTTGTCGCTGTTGCTGTTGAATACTTAAATAGAAGTGCATTTTGTAACGCAAATTTGATTGTAATTAGCTTTGTAAACTAAATAATATCGCGAGATTATGCCGTGGCGGTTGCGGTTTGAGAATCAACCCTTCCAACTCAGCCCATGGAAGTCGTAGCCTGCCGGGCGTCGTGGTCATGGCAAACCCTCCAGCTTTGGAGGAGGCTCTAATGGGTTGTTGATGATGATGACATTTATCGGAAGATTCTCACAATATAATAAAACATATCTAAAATACATCACTGCTATTGTTTTATTTAAATTGGTAGGTATCTCGCTCTTATAAAGCCCAAACATTTTCTTTCATAAAATAAAGCCGCAGTAAACTACTTACATTTCTCCATCAGGGAGGTTGAGAGTGACTGCGTCTTCTATCTTTTCGCCAAAGCGCAGGTACCCGAGGAAGCCGAGCAAAATGTAAACGAGGGTAACTCCAGTCATTCCCCTGTTGAGCACCCCGCAGATGCCCAGCATCGAACGAGGAGTCTTCATCGCGTTCTCTAACGGCATCACTACGCCGATAGCTTCCATCGCGAAAATACTCAGAGAAAAGAACTCCGCCCACTGTCCTGGCTCTTTGAACAGCATATCTTTCATCTCGGATATCTTCAGCTCATTGGTCCCGACTAGGTAGTAAATCGTGATGCCGAGGCCTATTCCCATGAACACGTTGGCGATCATGGACACCGGAGCCAGGTACTTCAGGTCGCGCACCCATGACATCAATATTAACAGAGGCAGCAGCGCAAGGATCAAAAGCCGTAGCTCTATATGTGTGTCCAATCTATACTCCATGACCTACAAATATAAACGAGATCGTAATTTATTAAGCCCAGTAGTAGGTACGGATCTCCCCAAACGAGGTCTTTCGTTTTGAAATGCCTTGTCCCATTCAAATTAAATTCTGCCGGTATTCATTACAAAGCTTTTTCTTACCTCTAGATGCTGGAACACAACAATTTTAGAATTGTTGTTATGGCGACAGAATTAGGTAAGATGGTGGTAGCTAGCCAGGCGGACCAAAACAAAGTCCTACCACCAACCAAACCATTAAAAATATATAATACTCCCCATGGGGAGTCTGGGACCTCTGAATCTGAAATCGGTGGGCTGAACCACTACCTACAACTAACCTACAGAGGCGGTTAAAAACTCTTTCAAATAAAAAACATTTCAGCCCTCATACGCCCACTGCTGAACATAGGCCTTCCTCAATCAACAACACAAATATCACCTGAGCCAACTCCCTCCTTTTTTTGTACGACGTGAAGCGCTTGTCCTTCATATCAACTGCACGCCTATTTCCTATCTGTTTCATTTGGGTTTCATTCAATTTCATTTCAATAAAAACGGCGGATTTGCTTTGACTGCGCAATGAACTCAAAAAATTGTTCAGCAGAAAAGCCGCCATATTTTGATTGAAACCAAAATGAAACAAATATGAGTAATAGGCCAGCTGGTTACAATTTAAGATAAGGCTGAAGGTGCAGGCGCACGTTACCCGAAATCCTCTACAAACTGAGGAACCATTGACTCCCTGTAACCGCCAAAATGTGGTTGGACCATCGGGTCTTCCCACTCTCCATTTTTTTTTAATACAACTAGTAGACGGGACAAGCAAGTAGCCCACCTGGTGTTAAGTGCATCTCTTGCCTATAAAAATGCCTTACTGCATAAATCACATTCACAAAGAACATAGCCTATACGGCACTGCATTGCGCCCATCAACTTGAGGCATACAATTTCACCGGCAACCATACCCTTCAAACCGGTGCTTGGCGGCCGAAATAGGTATGGTGGTAGTAATTCTCCGGACATGCCCTTTCACAAGGGTCTTCTACAACTCTTACAAGGGGCTTCTACTACTCTTCAACACTGCCTGAACATAAGGTATAGGCTGTGTTGATCTGAAGCCTGAACGGAGTTTGAAAGCCATTTTGTTTCTCACGCGTCCGTATACACTTATGTTGGTACTAAGTACTTATAACTAATAGATCATTGGACTTACATTTTGAATGTTTTTCGCGATGATGACCGAGTATACGGAGCAGGTTCCAAAGTACGTTAGAAAAAGACTCACGAGGATGAAGATTCTGTAATTATCAAAGAATGTATAAATACATAGATAACACGGATTACCTACTCTAGGTACATACTTCCTATTTTCCACACATATATTTTGTTGCTTGACAAATCTATCGATAGATTTGTCCTGACTGGTTTTTTTTTATTTTAAGACGGGCAAGCTTCATCTCACCAGGTTACAAGTTAATATAAGGCCGAAGGTGGAGGCGCATTTTACACGGCATCCTCAACAATCTTAGTATTACCGTGTGCCCCACTGTTCATACGTGGGGGCGGATAGCCATAAGTGTTACCGTCACGTGGGGGTCAACGACGGGGTAACAATTCGACTATCATACCTCTAAATACTGGAACACAGCAATTTATATATTTTATGGCTACAAACTTAGGTAAGATTGTAGCTAGCCAGGCGGACTTTAACAAAGTCCTACCACCAACCACACCAAGCAAAATATGAAACCCTCTGGGGATTAATCCGGGACCTCTGGAACTGATACCGCGAGACCACAGGAGCTGTTAAAATAAATGATATACATGAATATGCCACTCCAGTCTCGACTCAGTCCGTAGGTATATTCGCGTACCTGGATATGGAACAATAAACGAAACGAACCTAAACACGTTGCCCCAACCCCGTAAAGACTGGGGGCCGTTCTCGAGCGCAGCCTGGCCCACTTCTGAAAACGTCATATTCGTCCTTCTAGTTTTCTTGTAAAGCACGTGGGCGCATTTCACCTGAGAACCAATGACAAAACGTTTTATTAATTGACAAATATTAAAAGTAATAAGTCCAATTAAACTTACTACCTAATCAAATCAAAAATGTGTTTATTTCTTTACAAGTTAAATTATTTAAACTAGGTGTGGTTATCTTTCTGTTAAGTTTTAAAAAGGGTCCCCTCTTTCTTGGGGTCTTATCTAATAGGCTTAAAATGTATTTTAATTTAATAACAATGTATTTCTATACGTATTTTTGATGATCATTACACATTTATAACTAATGCGATCCCGAAAAAGGTAGCTTAGTCTGAAAAATGGGATTCCCGTACGACTCATAATCACTTTTGTCCGAAAATCACTTTCCCGCGCAGACATCTTATAATCATCACTTGCCATAATGCTAGATTCTAATACATTTTGATTATTATAATACTCTTTTTCCCGAATGATCTTCAGCTATAATATAGCAATACATAATATTCACATCCCCGAATTTCAATGTTCCTAAACTCATATACCTTATTGATGATATAACAAAACGAAATACTAATTTTGTAACCTATTTGGTTGTATTACGAATTACAAGTATACTTAGGTGACAGATTTACATTTTCATAGTTTTTATTTGCGAGCTCATCAGGACTGTTTGAAATACTAGCAATTGATTTCGTTCAAAATTAATGACAGAACCGACACGGTGAGTCCGGAGCTAGAAGCTCACATAGAATCTTCGGAGAGGAGCAAGCTCGTGAAACAAAGCGCAGCGAAGGCGGGAGGTGGCGAGCGGAGCGAGCCGTTCACCTCCTTAGCGAACAAATGACAGAACCGACACGGACAACCCCGACTCTACCTGGTCTTGTGCGTGACATTGGGGTGTGTATATAAAAAAGGCGGAGCCAGAAGCTCGCAAAGAAGGTCCTGAGAGGAGCGAGCCCGCGAAACCTAGCGAGGCGAAGAGCATAGCGTAGGTTGAGTGGGTGAAGTGATTCTCAGGGGCGACGAGCGAGCTTTCTGGCGGGAGCTCGTCCCAGAAAATATTGCATGCTGCTTGCATGCTTCTTGCATCCTGCTTGCATTGATTGCATTTAAGAATAAATTATTTTTATACAACATGATTAACCAAATATGATATTATGACAAACCAAACTTTGGATAAAGTTTAGATAAATCACTTTTGAATATTCGGGATTGTGTCAATTATGATAAAACAATTTCGGAATTTTGATTATTATAGAATTTGCAATACGCACAAGTGATGTTAGGTAAAATTATATTCGACAAAATAAGTTTCGTAATTTTGATTATTATGGCAAAGGTTGTTATGGATTGCTAAATTCGGATCATCAATTTTATGAGAGATAAGAGAGAACCCTAAAAATACTATGTTATATCTTATAAATTGTAGATACCTAAGTTGTTTTTAAACAGTGTTTTAACAGATATTAAGCATTTTTACCTTCCTAGTACCTTTAGTAAGAGGAAAATAAATACATTTATTGTTATGATAAAAAAAATACGTACAAAGGAACCAGTCGGATTACCTAAGTACCGTTATAAACGGTCTATGGGTAACTCAACGGAAGCGTGCTCAATACACTGACAATGACAAAATGTCAAAAACGGTCTATATAAATTGTTCTAAACATTTTCTTACAAGTCGGAGACGGAACAAGCAAGTAGCCCACCTTGTGTTAAGTGTATCTCTCGAGTATAACAAATAACAATGCCTTACTGCGTAGGTCACACCCACAAAGAACATAGCCTATACGGCACTGCATTGCAACTTGAGGCATAACGGTGTTAAGCCTCGCGTGCCCGTAATTTCACCGACAACAATACCCTTCACACATTGCTGCTTGGCGGCTGAATTAGGTATGGTAGTACTACTTCCCCGGTCGAGCCCTTTCACAAGGGACTCTACTACTTATCTGAAATGGTGTTATGGTATACATGTACAACTTTGGCAAGAACAGTTCAGAATGTCTATAATGATAATTAAATAAAAAAAAAATAGTTTAAATATAGCCGTGGCGGTCGCGGTTCAAGAATCTACCCCTCCAACTCAGCCCATGGATGTCGTAAAACCCGACTTAGGGATCTTACCAGTAAGGCGGCGGCTTCCTTCTGTGTATTATATACACATTTACTGCGATCACTAATCTGCCTGCCTAGCGTGGTGGTTATGACAACCCTTCAGCTTTGGAGTAGGCTCTGTTCAGCTGTGAGGACGGTGGGCTGTTGATATCTTTTATCATATTTTAAATGTATCATTGGCTAAAAAGTTACGTTACTTAGAATAACTTCTTACCGGAGTACGTCAAGTTGGTATGTTGTTAAGCTGTTTTTTGCAGTAACATTATTGATTCACATTGTTTGCTGATAAAATACCTTTTAAAGTTGACCTAAACCTCTTAGCTTCTTAGCTGACCTTTTAAATGATAGCCAATTAAAATCAAGTGTAATCCTCATCTCGAGTGCAAGCCTTGCACACTAACTGGTAGCAATCCATTTAATTTCTTCAGAAATTGAATCAATTGCTTGATGCTACTTAGTGCACTTGGTGTGTTGACCTGTAGCAGCCAAAGCCGAGCCATTAAACTTGACCACCAGTATTCTGAAAAGTGATGACCTTAATAGAATGATGTCTGCTTACCAGGATATATGAGCAGTGGGTGCAAACCACGGCCACTAGAACAGTGAAAAGTATCCCGTTGACCAGGCCCGCGCATTTGAAGGCTTTTGGCATTGCCAGGATTCCGGTACCGAGGGAAGCCTTCAGTAAATGCGTCAGGGTATCATTGTTCCTGAAACATCATTGTATTGGATTAGGTAGGTACGGCAAGATGAAGACGGCCTACGGACCATATCACTAGGAATTCGTGATACGTCCGTCCGACTTGTTATCCTGTATCTTTGGAACGGTAATAGGTAAGCTGTTTTCTCTTGTATCTTTTGTTCGGTAAAAGGTTGAAATTTCCAGAGAATATCGTGTTTCTGTATCGGATTACCTAACATTTGAAAAACAACGATTGAAAAAGTGATATTCTATAGAAGTCCTCATTCTAGAAACGTGTGAATTAATGATCTTTATATTATATCGTTAAACTAGTAGTTCAAACGTGATGTGAAAGTACAACGATGTACACAAAAAATCAGCCAAGCGTGAGTTGGACCCGCACTAAGGCTCCAAAAGGCTCTTGATAAAAGAAAATAACATTTTGCCTTGAAATGTGGTTCTGCAGTCAGCACGTGTTCGTCTCACACGATTGGCCGTTTTTTTTTAATATTAATAATATTCCATTTATTCATGCAAGTAAATAAATTACAGGACATAATAAATAAATTACAGGACATTAATTTGACACAGCGCCATGTAGCCCCAAACTAAGCATAAATTGTAATATAGGAACTAGATTACAGATAGAATGCTTAAATACTTTTGTTTTTTCGTAAATACATACATATACAATACAACAAACAAACACAGAACAAACATCTATATTCAACACACAAATGTTTGTCCTGGGTGGGAATCGAACCAACAACCTACAGCGCAGAAGGCAGAGTTATTACCAACTGAGCTATGAGGCTTGTTAAACGTAAGTACAAGTAACTACATTATAAAAACGTATAAATAAATATTGAAAAGGTATTTAAAATAAATAAATAATAGCCTTACAGACTAACATAGTATAACAGTGAGTATGTACATACTCATTTACATATGATATAATTCGCACGTCATTTCGCAAAGTTCTCTGCATTGCTTACAATATTATCAATAAGCTGTGCGTTTTCTTTTACGTATCTATTACGTAAGTGATACGTAAAAGAAAACGCACAGCTTATTATACCCCCATCTGGTTGATACTCCATTTATTACAACTAAGTGCTATCAAATATATTTCATTACGCGCAATGTACCTTCATGGAGATACTCTTGCTCCATTTTAGACCTCATCATTGCATGAGAAGGTCTAGAGCTGACCCATCTATACTTTATGATCTACACTACTAATATTCAAAATAAATAATCTGAAAACAGAAAGATATATAGTAACAAATCCGCTAAATTGGTTTGAAAAATTCAAATCGAAACGTGTTTTGCCTCTGCAAAAGACATCCTCAGGAAATTTAGTCTTGCTGCTACGCTGACGAGCTCTCTGTCGACGTGTTGCCGATCCGAGCGCTGCGCTGCAAGACATCGCAGCTCTCATTGCATTCAGCATTCATTGCATTACATCTCTCGTGTATCTTGTATCTTTGTTTTCAGATTATTTATTTTGAACAATGGATATTCGCAAAATAACGAATCAATTAGCTAACTATTCATATTATAAAGATAAAATGTTTATATTTTTGTTTGTAATGGATAAACTCAAAAACGGCTGAACCGAATAAAAAAAATATAACACTAATATAATGCTATAGTATCACTGAGTAACATGCTATATTTGTTATCAGATTATATAAGGGATCCTTACGAAAATTCTTAAAGATCACCAAATGTGAAGGAAAGGAATTAAAATTAAAAACTTCGCGTGCGCCGCGAAAAAAATATGATAGAACAAATAAATAACTATAGAGCATTAGGCTCTACAGTTTTAGAGAACTACAAAAAAGTTATTGATATAATATTTCCAACTATTATAGTTATGTCACTATACCTACTTTTTATGTTTTAAATGTTAATATAAACACCGGTAGAAACTACATCACATTATTCGCACCTTGGTATTAATATTTATCCAAGTAAATCACTTCGTATTCAAGGCTGTTTCAGTACCTGTAGATAGATTACTTTTGAATTATTCAAATAGGACATATAAGAGATAGATATATCAAAGTCCATGTTTGTAGTACTACTCCGAAACGGCTGAATCATGGCTATTTGTTTTTTTTTTGCATCTTTACGCAATTGTGACTACGCGGAGTCAGCTAGTATTAACTAAAATAAAAATTTGAGAAATCAAATTCTAACAAGACGGTCTAAGAAATCCAATTAGTCTAGATCGCACAGCAATTACATTTATCATAGATCTATTTCAAATTTGATTTCTAATAGGTGGTACATAGGTACATAAATCTTTAGCTTATCCAGACATGAATGCAAAATAAAAGTCACTAGTAAGTAACTTTTATTTGTAAGTTTAAACTATCTAATATCCCTAGAGTCTGAAAGAGGGGGCTGGGCGCCGGGAAACATAATTTTCTTGTCCGGTACCCAACCACATATTTTTTTAAAAAAAGTATTCTATATACATATATTTAGTCTTAATTTTAATTTATTATTATAAATGGCGATTCAACTGAACGTCAACTGCTAATATTAATACGAAATATGTTCTAAATACCCGAAAGCACCATCGGTTAATCCATTCGTTCCTTCATTGTCTATATGACCCGTATTTAAAAACATTACTCAGAGCTGTTCGGCTTAGAGACTTCAGATCTCAGCTCCGAGTACTACTGTTTATTTATTCGGGCCGAACCAAACGCAGGTAGGTAACATTCGCTCGATTATCGATTCGCTTGAGCACTTAAAGGTAATCTTAGGGGTGAGGTGAAATGAGCGTAATTTTGTGAGTTGTTTTCAGAAACGAGAGGAAAGTTTCACACGGTCACGCAAACGTGACGCACAAATTTACTTACAATATTTCGCTTGTTTGGCCGCACCCTAAATATTTCGCAAATTCAAAATAAAACTGGTCCAGGGTGAAGAAACACCGAGGCGGGGCACATGTCAACACAATTGAAGCTGTTGAAACATTCGTGATCTCACACTTGATCAGTTTTGAATTGGTATTTGTTGTACTTTAATCTTATTTAATTTTATGTTAATTGTTGTCATGTTTTTGTTCACATTTTTTTTTAGTCTCCGTTCGTTACCAAATGTATTTACTTAGTTGTAAGCACATGTTTTTTACCTTACAATCTAGATTTGTACCTTAGTTTTATTTTTTTAGTTGTATTTTTAATTGGTTGTTAAGTGTATTGTGTTTAATAAATAAATAAAAATAAATAAATCGCACAATTTAAACACTTGATACTAAAGTTTTTACGGCAAAGAAACAAAAACACCTTTCTTGTATGAGGACTAACTATGAATATCTTATTTAGGTAATACGCCATGTTGTTTTATATTTTGCGATTCAAAAAATATTCAATACTGGTTCGGACGGACGAACGGACTACGCTATTTACGTACGAAATCCTATGAACCAAAACAATGATATAGGTAATAACCATAAATCTTCATTCCACACATCATGTCTAGTGACCGCCTGGTCTAGTGGTTCAACCCACCGATTTCAGATCCAGAGGTCCCGGGTTCGATCCCCAGGGGAGTACAATATTGTACTTGGTTTGGTATGGCTTTGTCCGCCTGGCTAGCTATCACCATCATATCTAATTCTGTCGCCATAACAACAATTCTAAAAACAATTGTTGTGTTCCGGCATGTTCATGGGATCATAAACTCTGGGCAGAAACTTCACCCTGTTCACCCTGCGGAGGCGCCGTCCATCTTAACCTTTCTTATGTTTTATGAAAATATTCGTCCAATCTCAAGGCAATGGGGCCTTTACATGGGACGCAAGGCCAAGGTATTAGTAGATATTGGAAGTATATATGGCCATTGTAGGTATAAGCACTTAAGAGACATATTGGTTGTACAATTCGTGAAATTACCGTGTACTGTTCCAATTCGGACATGATGTCAAAGTACAAGCTGGGCTGTTCTGTTCTTTCCTCGTGTGGGCTGTAATAGTCACTGTTTACAAGCCACCTGCGAACGCGTCTTACATGGCTCTTTATCGATCACTATTTTTAAGTAGTCCTAAGTAATCAGATAATTCGAGACACAAAGATGTATCCCACCTGGGATATGAACCTAGGACCTACGGATACAGGACCACAAGACCACGGAGCTGTCAAAGCGGCACGTGCTAGCGCTGTTTCCACGAATGAAACCCATCTGAATGTTATCTCAGCTACGTTACTTACGATGTAGGATTCTCGTGTTTTCGTTCCGCGAACGGATCAAATTCCGCCGACTCTGCATCAATCTCCAGTTTAAATCTGTTAAAAAACACACAATTAATGATTGCGAAATTCCCTCTAAGCTACAAGGGAAGCAGACGGGTTACAAAGGATTATTACAAACTGACTATAGGTAACTCAACTTCCAGACCTGTACCAGAAGGAAGCGTACCCTAGACACTGGCTGCATTGTTACGCCGACAAGTTACGCTTATTAACTTGCCTTAAGAGATAGCTCTTAGGTCACGCGTAACCTTAATCAGAAGCCCTAAAAGATTTTTGAAAACTTGGAGGTCAACGGCTCCCTAAGAGCACGATAAGCTTAAAAACCATTTCCGATCTACATATCGTTTATGTTTTAATAATTTATTAAGTCAAGTTAAGCTACTCATTATTGAAATTGAAACCAAACGTATACACTTTTTCAACGTGTCCACTGAAACATCAACTATGCACATTTGTTTAGTCGGTGTGCTGTTTCAAGAACCAAAATTGTCTATGTTTGCGCAGCAAAGCCTGATAGCATGAATCGGTTAGTTGACTTAGGTATTATGTATAGAAACGGTGTTCTCGATCAAATTCAAAATCAAATTAGCAAGTAAATAGGCTAGTCGAACCCTAGGTACTCAGTTGATGAAACTTTTCAGGGTTAGTAGGAGTGTACCTTCTACTGACTTGAATATACCCCTTTCGCATATAAATGAAAATCCTGCAACTACTTCTAGACTGAAGCTATGTTATGGTGTTATTTTATACCACAAAGGAGCATTTTGTTTATATTGAAACGGACGCGTCAGTTTGTACAACATGGAACTAGGGATCGTTCTATTTGTACCGTCGTACCATCCGACAATATTATTGATATTATTTAGCTACAAGTTTTGACGAAACAAGCTGGATGAACATAAACAAGGATACTTTAATTAATCAATCTCATGGCTTGTAGGTTAATTTAAAATGATATGTACATTTAAACTAAACTTAGGCTTAGTTTAATTTCTTATATTTAATATTATTTCGTCTAGTATGTATCATAGTTCATTAATGAAACTTTTTGATTTGTTTTCGGAGGACGGCGCTGACTCTGCTACTCAGTTTTATAAAACGTTTGCAGTGTCATCGTTCCAATTATAACGTACATACGTTATAATTGGAACGATGACCCTAAAATGTATAGTTCCCAATAATTTTGAATTGAACTAACTCTTCACAAAAGACAGTCGGTTTCAACTGTTCCATACTACATTAATTGACGGAAAAAACAAAGTGTTCTTTTATTTCTTCGTAATGTGAATCGGTTGAATACTTCAAAAGTCGGCAAGGTGCGAAAGGCGGCACTCAGCTTCGAAATCGTAAAAATAGGTACATCGTCTTTGCCACTGGTATTGCGAAAGACATTTATGTGACAAGATATTTGCGCGAGAAGCCATTTGAGCGAAGATATATTGAAAGAGACGCTCATGTGCGAAGGGGACTTGCGCAAGTAGACATTTGCGCAAATTCAAATTCAAATTCTTTTTATATCTGGAAACGTCGTAGAGAAATGCTAATTTAATTATGGCTTAGGTGAGCTTTCCCATTAACCTTTCATATCTACATATCGTCTTTTTTTTATTCGTAGAGCTTCGTAGAGCATGCTACGATGCTACGCCGGACCCACGTAGCAAACGAAAGATTTCAACGCGCACCCACTTTTTTGTAACTAACTATAATCACTCATATCTATATAACTTCCCTCATATGAAACTAGAAGATTTCTCTTTTCACCTTCACTACGATACCCCTCCAATGTACCAAGACTCGCACCTATTCAACATTATAATACAGCAACATCATGTAGTTATTATGAAATTTTGGATTGATACGTACTTGCTAACAATTTTTTCATTTTTTGTTTCTTCTGGACTCAGGAAAGTTTCCAACTCCTGCGGGGCATTTAGTTCCTGCAAAAAGAAAGTTTGACATTATGTATAATAAGCAATAAGCAATAGAATGAAATAGACAGGGTGAGATTTCAAGAGAGCGGTTGGCTGATATTTAGCTATAAAGTTACAAGTGCATTGAGTTCTGTGGAAAGTGCGTCCACAATCTAATAAACCATTAAAATGAGGACGCACTTTTTTTCGTTTCTACTTTTGCAGGTTTGTCGTTTTTCAACACAACGTAGAACAGCGCTTCACTAGCGTCGTTTGGATTTTATAGAAAAACTAGCTTATGCCCGCGACTTCGTCCGCGTAATGGTTTTTAACATTGGCGCAAGGAGAGATAGACATCATAAGACCCTGGTTTGCATGGTTCGCAGTAGAGTATCACACATGCATCCATTGCATAAAGAGCACTTAAAATACACCAGTTTATAATGGAAACCAACGTGTACATCGTATTTTTACAAATAAATCGTTTTTTTTTTTATAAAAGGACTTTAATTATGAAAAAATCAAAAAACCATGAATTACGTTCATATTTATTTTATATGAGGAATCTATATTGATTATTTTGACCTTTTATCATGCTCGGTTTCAGAGATAAGGCATACCACTGATGAAAACTTTCAACCCCTTCGGGTACAAAGTTTAGATAGAAATCCCCTTCTTAGCACTCATTTTCGTATCTCCACCAAATTCCAAGTCTCTACGATTAGCCGTTTAGGCTGTGCGTTGTATGTCAATGAGTCAGTTAGCATTTATATTAGTAAAAATAGATTGCACTTATTTAGGTATTCATAGGTTATAAAATATTAAATATTTGAACATTGAAATTACTAAAATCTGGCTGCAAGATATTTGAAAAGTTTTTTTGTCCGTCAGTAAAGAGCCTGGCCTTAATCTCACCTGGTTATGAGTAATAACAATGCTGAAGGTGGAAGGGCACTTCACCTGGAATCCTCAACAGTACATAGTGACGTCTGTTTCTACTTACATAGCCTACCTGCTTAGGTACCTACTCTAGGTACACATAAAACATATTAAGCACCAACTGTGAGAAACCTTGACTATGCCCAACCCAGCCTAGCCCTGTCGCTACTCTATTTTTAACTTAGTTACTTAGCATAATCTCTCCGTGAAGCAAAGTAAGAAGGTACTACTTAGGTACCTGCATCTTTTATTGACCTCCGACTATGAAGAGGGGTGTCATAAGTTTGAGTGGTGATGCTGATGATGATGGCATCATGAAGAGGGGTGTCATCATCATCATCATCATCACTGGCAACATTTCAGCCACTGTTGGGTATAGGCCTTTCTACGTTTGTGCCACTCCGAAAACAGTCTCATTCAGATGCGGCTTGCGATGTTGGCAATATTGTCGGCCCAACTACCTGCATAGGTAGGTCACCACCCATAAGATGTTTGTCTGTTTGTCTGTAATAGCTTAGCTCCGAAACAGGAGCTCTAATTTCAATGTGGTTTTTAGCTTTGTGAAAATCAGTGCAGCCGTTCCCATGCTACAATGATATGCATCTTACCTTGGGGTTCATACTCCAGGTTCGGATGAACTGGATCCAAAGTACTTGTAGAGCTTGTTTTTTAGTGAAGTGTGTAATAATTATATAAATTATCATCGGGAGTTTCAATAACCCCATGTGAGTTGGGAACGAAATTGTTCAAAATTAAAGTCTGAAAGCTTGCCAGAACACAAAAAATATGGTGATATCATAGTCAGGTAAAACTTACAACCACCATCTTGATTCCTGTTTAACGACCGCCCTGAGAGTATCTGTGAACAAAGAAATATATTTTATTGATATTTACTTATACACAAACAGTAATGTAGGTACGATTAAGCTTAATGCAATATATATATGTAAATCAACAGATTCATACCTACTGGTCTAAATCTGTTGAGGAGTCACGAAAGCGTACCTAAGACTTTGGCTGCATTGCCACGCTGAATAGCAACGCTAATTCATAGGCCTAAATATAAATATCTATGTAATATAGGCAAGTAAGTTCCAAAGAGGGACAAGTAAGAGTCTAGACGGCGTCAAAGGTCACTCGATTAAATTGGCTGGCTGCATAGTTTTGCAGCCAATTGAAAGTAAACTAAAACGGCCTATATCGAGTTGCATGAACTTAAAGCTTTGACATTTTTAACACAGTGTTAGTTTTGTGTTTAAAAATCTACAATTTAACTAACTATGTACAAAGGAATCAGTCGGATTACTTAAGGACTGTTACAAAAGGCCTATAGGTAACTCAACTGTTCCAGACCAGTACCAGACGGAAACGTGCCTAAGACACTTGCTGCATTGCCACGCTAAATAGCTATGAGAATTCGCTGGCCTAAATAAGCGCCTCAATCAAAAGCCCCGCAAGATTTTTGAAAACCCGGAGGGCACCGGCTAGATATTACATGTATTTAATAAATAAATATATATATTAATCGCCACAAGAACCCAAGCATGTCTCTTCTAAAAGAAGTACATTTCTTGGTAAAACTGCATTGCGGGATGTCCCTGTAGCGATACCTACAAGACCACCCTCATTAAACTGGTGCATAATAGAGGGTATAATTCATTATTTATTGTAAATTTATCTTATTTTCTAAAGCTACTCCGACTTCCTGCTCTATTTTTTTTGTATATAATATACTTAAGTAATCTATGTTCTATGTAGGTTAAATGCGTTCAAAAACTAAGTGAGTTGAAACAGAACGAATTATTATTACTTTTGAGTTGAAAATATGAGATGAAAACGGACGGTACGATTAAAAAGCGAACCTCGTCGAGGTCATATGAGTGTTATAATAACTAGTTATGTGCAGTTTGATACGCTTCTTTATCTGAACTTATGCAATAGGTAGATAACTTAACACGCATGAAAAATAACATGGCAACTAATCTCGCGACTCGCGAAGAAGCGGCTGCCCTTCTTCTGGTAAGAAGTTAGTCCCTAAGTCGGCTTTACTACATCCAATGGGATCGATTCTTATCTCATGAAAACACTATTTATTATTTCGAGCTGATTTGAGGGCCACGTGGCACTGTATGTATGTAGGTATGTGCAATGTTTGTCCGAGGAAAACTCTCGGATAGTATATTCGATTTTCATTTAGTTACAAAATGTAAAGCGATAGATAACATAATAGGTAACATTACTGTGTTCCTCTTATTAACCTATCTATCATAATTCCTGGTGTATACCGTACCTACCAAAATCTGATGTTTACATAATGTATTGTGCTATTACTAAATAAGGTATGGTTTCATGATCATTATGCACTCAACTAAAGATTACAAATAACAATCATGAAACAATCCGATAACCTTTTTTCTTACGTCATAACTTTAGATATCATTGACAATATCGTAAATTATCGGAAAAAAAATCTACTTGCATGTATCCTGCGTGACGCTAACCTAGGTATGTAAATAATAAGGTTATAAAAACCGACTTTACACCGGTTCTGCTGATTCTGACCCACATTTTAAGACAACCTACTCAAAGGGAAACGCCAAACATTAGTAAGCCTCCGCCTCCGTCTGTATATCAGTGGACTGCACTGTATCTCAACCGTAATAGGTCAAACAGTTGTAGGTTTCACAAAGTTTGTATTTCTATTGTCACTTTAACAAAAAAGCCTACGAGGGCTTTTTGAATGAAAGGTATGAAACCACAGAGAAAGAAACATCTCCGAAGACCTAATTTTCACAACAAATAGACCAAGTCACTTGGTCTTTTTGTTGTGTTAGTGCTGTAACTTTTTGTGGCTTATTGTGTAAGACAACTCATCAACAGCGATTGCATTTATGACATTCTAAACCTAGCCTAGACTTCAAGTGTCTCTTTCGTCTTTATTTATGACATATTCTGACTGGGTTTGACCCTGGTAATCGATTTGAAGTTCACTGGTAATGGATTTCAAATTAAACTGTCACTTTCGTCTTTATTTTGACATATTCTGACTGGGTTTGACCACTGGTAATCGACTTGATGTTCATTGGTAATGGATTTCAAGTTTCGTAATTAGGCGTCTGGTCTTGAACAGTTGAGTCAACCATAGACCGTTTGTAACGGTCCTTAGGTGACCCGACTGCTTCTCTACATTGGTAGTTATATTGTATTATTAATTTAAATTATTAACTTCAATTATTTTGAAGTTAAGTTTAAAGTTAGTTTGGGCACAAATCAAGCATGAGCGTCTAAGTAAAGCAGGAAATTTTATCGAGCTAGCTGTTTCGGCTTATTGTCGATTCCATTCCGAAACTCCATTGTTATGTAAAATCACAAAAAAAACATCATACATTTATTTTAGGTTCTTATGTTTGAATTATTGCATAGAAAAATATTGAGAAAAGTACAGTCAGTTTTCAAATATAATTAATCTCATATCTTGCGTTTAATTTATAAGTTTGCGTAATTAAGGTACCAGGTATATACCTAGCAAGACTAAAGCTGAAAACCGATAGAGATACCTAACTGTTACACGTATAGGTCTATAACTAACTAGTCTTACAATATTATCATCACATTATGTAAATCACTGAACTTTGAAAAAATACATCAAACAATAGTGGAAACGGAAACATTGAAATAGTAAGGTTTGCATGATTTTGGCACATGCTTAATAGTACTATCGTTATAAGCGTATATATATATATTGTTTAAGCAGTTATACCGACACTAAACTACAAAAAAAAATCATACAATAATAAATAATCATGAGCGATACAAATCAATATCCCGTTCTTAGTTACTAAACGAAAAAACAAAAGAAAATGAAGAGCAGGTTACAGGTAGGTAGTGTTTTTTGGACTTTTCTGGAGTGCATTGCTACCTTGTACAGTAACAGGACTGTATAGAATAAAACCGTCAAAATAAAATAAATACATTTAGGAAATGGAAACAGGGCAAAAGAAGGGTTACTTGTTACTTGTAGGCTGCACAAGAAAACAAGGGTGTTGTTTTCTTCCCTTCTGTAGAACTATAGAAATAATTAAATATTTTAGCAGATCTACCAAAATTTACTGGTATTCTACCAAAATTTACTGGTAGTCGTTAACTTTAATACATTTTGTGTAAATTTGTGACAGAACAATGTATCCTGTAATGTAAATTCTATTTTATAACTTCTCTAATGTTTACAAAGATACTAAGGCACTAATCATAAACATTAATTTATAATTCAATAGGATTGTAATAGACATTGTAAGCTTTATACCTATCAATAACACTGTGATTGATTGTTAATTATACCTATCCAAATAACTATATCTTGATAATTGTGTCTACTATTTCATTGACTAAAATCTCAAAGAAAAATAAAAAATTTGCAAGACAACATAGTGTAAAAATCAGCAAAACATGTTTTGGGGATGTTTTGCTCAGTTATTAAGCGACTTCAAAAAAAGGAGGAGGTTCTCAATTCGGTTGCATTTTTTTTAATTTTTGTTACCTCAGAACTCCGTAATTTCTCAACCGAATTAAATAATGTTGTTTTGTTTGAAAGAATGTGATCCCAAATTGGTCTCATTGAAATTTATCAAAACGATCCTATTAAATTGACCTAACCTAACATAGTGCACGGTAAAGTCAGTTCCATTTTTTTTCTAAAAATTACTTTTACAAATTATTTTGGATTTAATTTTAAGCCATTATACCATAGGAACCAAATACAATAACCTATATTTGGTGACTATGGTATAATGGCTAATAAAAAACGCTGATAATGCAATGTGGTAGAAACCAATTTTTTATGACAAATTATTACGACTCCTACAATATGACTCTTGACGACTTACGTACTCCTACTTATTTAGTTACATTTATTAGTTACTTTAATTCAAATGTAACTAATTATATAATTATAACATATCCGTATGTAAGCACCCCAGTGAGGAAAAGTTACTGGAAAATGTAGGGTCGGTATTAGATGAATTATTGGAACAAAATTATCAATCTGACTATTGTTAACAGCACATGAAAAATCCTGAAAAAAATCTAAGAAAACCGTTTTAGAAAATTAAGGTTAATTTCTATTTCCTGAGTATATTTAGAAAACGCCATGAAAAGTAAGAAATTATAAGCCGATACTGTGTGAGATTTCATGACTTACATTCACAGCAACAATTAGCTGATTAAATTATCGTTGTCTATGGTTAATAGAATGATTAGTAGTAAGCATATGTATCACCTTTCGTGAACTTGGTGCTGTTATTCAAAACACGATATCCGATGATCTAGGTAGCTTATCCAATCGCTATCGCTACACGCGCAACGTAACGTCTGCTAGCATCAACCGACGCTGCCTGACCTCGTGTTGTAGATGCAGACGATTTACAGATTGCATGTCTGAGTAGGTGGTTCGTACCTACCTTCATAGATTACCATCCCGCGGGATCAAATCGCAGATTCCTTGTCTAACTCCTGAGACCTGTCCTGACAACAGTCGTGTCTTCGTTTCTTTTACGTTTTTGCGCGCGCAAGGACAAAGAGGACACTGAAGAATCAGATAAGTGTAAACAGGTAACGATAAATTATGTTAAAATTTTAGATTGAAAAGATAAGATATGTTTTATTTATTGGAAAGGATGACAAGTTAACATTCATGAGAAAAAGTTACTCGTAATTGTCTCGTCAACTCATTCTATTCGAGTAGGGAAAATATAACTGAAAACAAACTATTTAACATAGCTATGCATATTAAACATATAAAACTAGGTTAAATGAAATATTCATATTTTATTTAACCAGCGGGCCGGGCCTAGCACGGGGTTTCTTGTCTAGGGTAGAATAGATTAAAAATGACATAAAAATGACATTTAGGTGTAGAGAGTAGAAAGTTTTCTTCGATCGGGATCATGGCGTTCGAAAGAATGAACGGATAGAAATGTTTTCTAGTCTACTCTAGAGATAAGTCTACCACTGCGAGCATGCCATTCAATTTACTCTACTTTTGACGTTTGAGAATAGAAACATTTCTTCTAAAATTATCTACACCTCTCGAGACCTAGAGAAGCGTTTCTCTCGCATAATTTAGTGAATATTTTTTACGGTTACTATGAACGGTGGAAGAAATTGAGCCAGTACGAGGAGAAAAACGACCGGAGACGTGAAAGAATCGCAGTTCGAGAGCTCACAGTAGCTCTCGATTTGCCGGAGGCCGAGTTTAGGCGCAACTTTTTTGTAACAAATTTGTGTTTGTTAAGATTGTGCCGAGCACCATCGATCCGGGCTTTCTTTTTAAGGTCCCTCCAAGTCTGAAAATTTCAATGAAGCTAGTAAGACATAGGTGTCTTTCCCATTATGAGATAGATATCAAATAAGGATAGTATGGATGGATGAAATAGTTTCGAAGCCTTGCAATGGTTATGGAACATAATATTAGTAAATACATCAGTGGACTACATGTCCACACATAATATGTTCGCCTTGGGAGAATATACCGGGCCCCTGGGACGTCGGGCCCACAATGAAGAATGGGTGCGTCTTCAAGGCGCACTCAAGGAGTTAGCGCCCCACAAGACTGTGGAGCAATGGAAAAATGTAAAACGTTTCGTTTTACGTATAAACTATATTTCTTGTTTCGTGTTGACATTTTGTGGGTAATGAAACGCAACGAACGAACTTCTTACAACATTTTATATTTGATCTGTGGTTTCGTTTCCGTTGCTATAGAAAGAGCTTGTCTACGAGGAAACTGCTTTCTAGGGTTTGCTTTGAGAAACAGCGTGTTCGGGCAAAAGAAAGATTACGAAGACAAGAAACTGTCTTATATTCTAGGGTAGAGTAGAGATGAAAACCCCGTGCTAGGCCCGCTGGACATCGAGTCTCCCCACACTCCGTTCTGCGTTTTATCTTGGTCGCTAGGTTCTCACCTTTACTCTTCAGTGGTTATCGGTTCTGCGAGCTATGTTGCCTGCCCACTGCCACTTCAGCTTGCTGATTCTAAGAGCTACGCCGGTAATATGATGTCTTTTACGTTTTCAATCCCCGTATCTCCGCTATTTAGAAGAATTTCCAAAAACTGAATCGACAAAAATATCTATATACTGATATCAGATACTGATATTATGATGTCAGAATATGAACATACTGACAAAATTTCAAGAGAATCGGTTGAGAAAAGCAACCGAAGCGTAGAGGAGAACAGCCGGATATCCGCCCGGACAAACGAAAGCAATTTTGTCAAAGCTGAAATGAAGACGCTTCGCTCGCGCTTCACGCTTGCTCGGTCAATAAGTAACTAAATATACAAAACTTGATATAGGTGGTAGGTTCCGCGATAAAAGTTCCGGGTTATGGCTAATTCATTGAGAGTTTCAACGCTCAGAACTATGAAAAATACACTCTCTCCTACTCTTCCAAATAAGTACATAGCAAATAGTTACTTATTAGGGTAGGAATGTCTACTGAATGATAAAAAAATCAAAATAATACTACTTCTTTTATATTCGCGTCCGTTAAATTATGAAATGACTTTGATAATCATGCCTGAAATGACCTGACTTGAATTTAAATCTAATACCATACCTACCAGATGTGGATAAAAAACCATTTTGAAAATTATGAACACACAATAAATTTAAATAGGTATTGCAGACATACTTAAATTACAAATTAAGCTTAGTAAAGATAGCTAATTCCTTATTTTGACATAAATCGATAAGTGTCTGCATTAACGTATGTATAGATAGGTAATTGTTGTTAAATAATTTGATTAGTCTGATTGATTATGTTAAATTAACAGAATAATCATGATTATAAATCTTAATTATTTTTTATCGTATTAGCAGGTTCAGTCGTTAGTCACATTAGACATTTTTATCATTAAGAAATAAGTACGACATAACTCTTCAACAAAAACACATTTTTAAAGAAAGACTTGCAATAGAGCTCGTAGTTAAAAATCAACCAAGCAAATCTAGAATAGTCTTCATCATCAATTAACCTTAGAAGAAAATATTACTAGCAGATGAATGAATAAATGAATGAAAGATTGAAACGATATCGATATAAAAAAAGAAAAGATAAAGGCACAGCGGCCTACTCATGTAACTTTATGAATCGGGCTCTAACATGCCCCTTATAAAGTTTTTGACACACATCGGTCATAGCCCGCAGATATTCATGAAACCTGGAAGGCCTATGGTTACCGAGGGCATGTAGCCATCGTAGCATGGTATCATGGATGAAGGCACAATCGGCTGGACGGGCCAGGTTCCACACAACCTGGATGTCGATCAGCATGGCACTCCATGAGGCATAAAACGGAAATCGATGGAGACAGGCCGTGAATAGACAGCAACAATGGAGTCACGATCCTCAGTGTTGAGTGAATGATAGATGAGGTTGAAGAGCATATCTACAGAGCGGACTTACTTTTACTCACAATGGATACTATAGCCACATCACGCACCAGAGTAAAGCACAACCTTTTTCTCGTTTCGCTGTGATCGAAATCGGCCAAGACATCATCATCTCAAATTATATATTTATAATTTGAGATCTTCATTTTCCTATCTCTCATCACCATGACGATTTGTTCTAGATTGTTATATAACTGGTAAAAAATGGAGGACTGTCCAAAAAATATGAATAACGGGGCAAAGCCTGAATGGAGGCCAAAAACGAACGCCCCGGGGCATCGAGTCAGGTGAGCCGAGTTTCCACCGGGCCCGTTGGTAATTATATCTATCTGCATCGGTATAATAGCTAAACATGAGTGACTGACTTACTAATAAGTATTCAACGTACAGTTTTCTATGAAAGAGAAGTAGGGTTGCACCTTCAAAAATCGAAGAATTTTCAGACTGAATCTCTACTTTGTCAAAAATGGCAAAGCGCCTGTCCTGATGACATACTGATGGAATGTATAATTATTGAAGATCAGCTTTCACGCCCATGCCATTAAGTATCTAGTTAACGATACTTTCCGATTTTACAACAAGTTAGCAAATTAGTAAATAAGAATTCTGAAATATCAGAGGGTCGCCGATATCCGGATTATTACATGTATATCACACAAATGTTTGTCCTGGGTGGGAATCGAACAACCTACAGCGCGGAAGGCAGAGCTACTACCAACTGAGCTGTGAGGCTTGTTATAATAAATGTACCTTGCCTGCTTCCAGGCCAGCGCGGCATGGCTTCATATCGTATCTCTAGGAAGGCATCGTGTAATACGAAACCAGCTTAGGCTTTCATGCGGCACGTTAATCAACAGAAACCGTTGAAATACCACACAATAGAAAAAGTGCTTGATAGGGAATGTAACACTATACCAATCAATACCTACCTCAGTATCCACTTTCCCAATGTTGGCTATTTTTGAATAACTATATGATAAAGCGCGAAAGATAAGATAGAGACAATTGATACAAAGGTATTCAATGTCAGTTTCTTGTTTTGTAATATTAAGTTGTAGTCGGTTATCATTTTGGGCATGTATTTAAATAATAATTTTAATTTTGCATAAACAGCAAGCAAAAAAGTATAAAGTATCTTTTTTAATGATAGATCCTTTTTCTCTCAGACAAAAAAAATAATAAATCAATCGCTTATTTAATCTGTGTTGAGCTACGAAAATAATTGGTAATAGGTAAAATGACACTGTTTTTCTCAATACAGTCTCACTTACCCATTGGAAGTCAAAAAGCAAAGAATTTCTGGGTACAAAATTAAAAAAAATCCTAGCAACCTACTGAAAAACTCCGCTACAAGATCCCTATTATGAGGCCGTGCATAATTTAAAGACCAATTATTAAAAAGGGGATCAAATATGAATTGACATATTATAGTGTATTCAAAAAAGTACTTAATTACAATAGATCAATGATTCTCAAGAATCTATCTTGAGAATCAAATAATGTTGTCCCATAATTTTGTAAAATACATAGGTTTTGTAACTACCTAGTTGGTCACTGCGTTGCGTTGTAGTTTTTATTTAACAAGCCTCATAGCTCAGTTGGTAGTAACTCTGCCTTCTGCGCTGTAGGTTGTGGGTTCGATTCCCACCCAGGACAAACATTTGTGTGATGAATATAGATGTTTGTTCTGTGTTTGGGTGTGTATTGTATGATAAGTATGTATTTACAAATAAAAAAAAAATGTATTAAAGTATTATATCCGTAATCTAGTTCCCATATTACAAGCTATGCTTAGTTTGGGGCTAGATGGCGCTGTGTGAAATTAATGTCCTGTAATATTTGTAATGTCCTGTAATATTTGTAAAAACGCCACGCACAGGCTTCATTGCGGCGGCGCCTGTAAGTCTACCACGGCTTTTTGCCAACTATAGACTTTGTTAGGGTCATTGAATTAAAACCAGAAAACAGCATCACTAGCACATTGTTAGCAAACAGCATTTTAACCACCTCTGTGGTCTAGTGGTTTAACCCACCGATTTCAGATCCAGAGGTCCCTGGTTCGATCCCCAGGGGGAGTACAATATTGTGTTTGGTTTGGTCGCTGGTAGGACTTTGTTTTAAGTCCGCCTGGCTAGCTACCACCATCTTATCTAATTATGTCGCCATAACAACAATTCTAAATTTGTTGTGCATTTAGAGGTAATATAGCCAGTTCCTCAGTTTTTTGAGGATTCCGGGTGAAGTGCGCCTCCACGGTTTTCCCATTGATACCATTAGCAGATCATTGAAGTGGAGGAGGAAAAGAGTTGCATAAATAGACAACAGATCGGACGAATACACCAATAAACCCATCGAACCGATCGTTCCCTTATAAAGTCTGTGATGCACAGGAAAAGGTTGAACGGTAATCCGTAGGAGGAAAGCTTGCTAATGGGTTCTTGCTCCAAACAATATCGAAAGCCTTCGAAATGCAAGGGATACTGCGATAGCCTCCTCGTGTCTTTCGAAGACTTCACTCCAGATGTGAGTGGCATACGCTAGAAGAACCCCCCCCCCGTTGATCATTTCCGACGAGCGCCGTACTAAAGGTCAATAAAGAGATCATCACACTCTAGGTGTGCCAGGAGTATACTATTATGAATACTCTCCATTGATTTGCAGAGAATGGTGGTAATAGAGATTGGCCGGTAGCTAACTACCAAAGCTGCCAAGATGATGGTACTGGTTACCGGTATCCAGACACAGACGGAATAGGCGAGTTGGACTCGGGGACAGTTCGTGAGCACAACTCTTGATTACCACCTAGCCCATCTGGGACACTGGTCTTATTCACGTCTAGTGACAGAAGTACCTTGTCCGATGTAACTACATCGTACTCTTTATCTAACTACTAGTCACAGTCACAGACAATTTGAATACAGTAACCTGTGTTAATACATGTATGATACGATGAAAAAAATAACCAGCCATGTTTGAGTCGAAGACGCACGCTGAAGGTTCCGTTTCGACGACCCATGATGTAAAGGCAAAATATCGGGTGTTTGTGTTTTAGTTCTGGAGCCTTAGTGCGGATCTCACGCCTGGCCATACCTTATGGCCCAGAGGATGGTTCTCCATCTGGTCGGAATCATTACGGTTTGCAACCGCGGACTGCTCTAACTGCTAGTCATACTCACCATTCTCCCGTGACATAAGTATCCTCTTCTCTCCCCCCCCAAATCCCCAAATCCCACACAACTAAGTATTTCTAAGAAGGTCGGTCTTGTCTCTTCCTATCGAACTTATTTAAAGGCTCAGTAGTCCGTACAACAGTGGACTATTGAGACGAAAAAGTATCATCATCTTCGGACCACTGTTAATAGGCCGAGTTTCGGCAAAAACTCTATCAACATGGCCTTGAAGAAGACATGTGTGACTAATGTGGGATTATGGCCAGGAAAAGGGTAAGCACGAACACTAGGTTTTAATAAACACGTAGGTAACTCATGGTATGTACAACTCGAAGTTTTGATCACTTAGATTTTGATAATTGTCATGTCATCCTCGTATTAATACTTACATAATTATCTGAAAGTGTTTGTATCTTATATTAAGAATTTTATCCGTAATTTAGTTTCCATATTGCAAAAACAAATGAATATTGAAATGCATAATCCTATTATATAAATGTATTTTATTTATTTACCGACGTGGGTAATTCAACTGGTTTTCAGAGAAAAGTGCCTACGGTCACCGATACGGCAACTATTTGCAGTTTTATGTATTTTTATACTCTACAGCTGATAAGAAATGATTATTTAGGTCATTGCCTCTGTGACAAATAAATCACATAGGTGTTGTAGATTTGTCTATATCATGCTGTGTTTGATTATCATTTTTATCAAAGTCATAAATTAAAAACTCTCTATTCTTAATTGGTGGCGAAGTTGTAGACGGGCAACAAAGAGCAACTTTGTGTCCAATTTTTTTTCACGCCGCTTTGCTTTCATCTCACTTAGTTTCAAATTATGATAAGGCTAAATGAAGGTTATTTTGGAATCGCACTACACCCGGAATCCTCAAGAAACTGAGGAACTGGTTATTTTACCTCTAAGTGCCGGAACACAACAATTTATAATTGTTTTTATGGCGAGAGATATACCTAGGTAATATGGTGGTTGCTAGCCAGGCGGACTTAGACAAAGTACTACCACCAACCAAACCAAGCAAAATAATAGTATGAACCTGAGGATAGAACCTCTAGATCTGAAACCGGTGGGCGAATCACTTGACCACAGAGGCGGTTTTGTTTTTCATAATGGCCCTGGGTTGGTGTTAATGAGCAGTGAGTATATTTAAGTACTGTAGCCTTGTTCCAAGGTTTATTTTTAAAGCAAAAGAATAGCTGCCTTCACGGTACTTATGAATTTCAAACATTAGGAAATTTGTCATAATCATGCTTGGCAGGCGGATTAGTGATCACAATGGATGATGCTTCCCATCTCCTGGTGTTATTCTTTGGTCTCATCATACGAAATCCACGAGAGGACAGGGTATAAAGCCTTTGTTCTCATCTCTCCATCTAAAATAAGTAAATTATAAACACTGTGTAACTAACAGACGTGTAATTTTTATTATGCAATAATGATTATCTGTTAATAATTAATTAAATAAATAAACATATTTGAGTAATATAAATTGATATTATATTACTTACTCAAATATGTTGTTAATTGTCTAAAGAAACAACAAAAACAAAGACATAGCTGAATACCTAGTGATATTATCATCAAACAAATTATTTGTAAGAAAAAAATATGAAATGGGGACGTCTGCAAAAAACCCTTTGTCCAGCTTTAGGAGAAATAATAAAAAAAAATGCATCTTTATGGCATAAGAATACCAGAAACGAATGAAAGTAATGGCTGTGTTGCACACGTCCGTATAACTGAACACGATAAGGACTTACTTAACGTCTCCTCCTTTATCAGTTATCTCGAAAACAATGCGGCACTTAACATTACAGTAGTCACATATATATAATATGCCTTTGTCAAAACCACAGCTGATAGGTATTTTAGATACGTAAGGTATAGGTAAAGGCAATAAATAACAAGCGAAATCATTGAACCGCAGTGGAACAAGGTCTGTCTTATCACGCGTTCTTCCGATAGCAGCTTGATAACGCAGCGCAGTTCATTTTCATTAGGTTACTCCCCAACAAAAAAAGTTAGGTAGGTATTTAAACTGTGCATGTGACTGAGATGCAAACGTTAAGGTGGATGTGTGGTGTGACAAGGATGGATAAGATAAGGAATGACAACATCAGAGGAAGTCTTAAAGTAGAACCTGTGAAAATAATGAGGAGTAGCTAGGTAAGCGTGGTATGGACATGTCATGCGGAGAGAAAATAGGCACATAACTATAGGAATGTTGGGTATAAATATGACGGATGAGGAGTACGGGTAGACCGAGCAAGAGATGTGAGCATGTGAGAGGAGAACCCACTCCTCTCACATGCTGGGTGCTGAGCAGATGGGTGACAGGGGTGAGTGGAAGAGTTCGTGCTGTGCCGGCTCCGCCTAGATGTAGGGTAAGGGCAGAAAGAAGAAGTAAGGTATTTACATTAGAAACTCGGAACTAAAACAGCTACGATCGATTGATCTAATGTAAAACGTTTTTTTGTATCTACTGAAAATATTTTACTCATGATTAAAAATAATATGAACAATTAAACTAAATTATGTACGGAAGCGGATTATGTCGGATTATAGGTAACTCAACTGTTCCATACTGGCAACTATGTACTAGCAACGGTCGATAAAACCAATTTTATCGATCTGTAAGAACCAGATGGAAACGTGCCCAAGACACGGCTGCATTGCCACGCTGAAAAGCTATGCTATTATGTGTTGTGTACCTACTTTTTGTTAAATATTGTTTATATTGTAGATAAAGATCTAAAGACACATAAATTGTTCTTGAGGTGGAGAAAGCTACCTATGGCAACTAGTAGAGAATGTGTATATATACAGGTGAGTTTTTTTTCAGGGCCGCTGAGGCCAAGTCTGAAACTGTGAGAGTTATCGAAAAGTCATGTTAGGAGTTACGTGCTCGATTTAAAAAAAAAATAAGTTCTACATTTAAGAAAATCTTTTTTTTTTAATTTTATTGTACGACGGGGAAGCGCTTGGCCTTCATCTCACCCGGTAAAAAGTTGAGATAAGGCCGAGATGGAGGCGCACTTCACCCGGAATCCTCAACTAACTGAGGAACTGGCTATCTGACCTTTTAATATTACAAATAGTTTTTCTGGAAAAAATGTTTTCAATTTTAAAAGTTGGAAACAACTTTGGGCACATAATAAAACTCAGATATATCTCATAAGACTTTTCGATGACTCTCACGGTTTCAGATTTGGCCTCAGTGGCCCTGGAAAAAAACTCGTCCTATATATTTATATATATACATATATATACAGTGTGCATTTGTACTGTTCGGGGAGGAATCGAATCCACAACCTACAGCGCAGAAGGTAGAGATACTACCAGCTGAGCCGAGATGCCAGTTGTGATGCGAGATGCGAATGACCAATTAGAACCTACTATCATAGCTCTGATTGACGTCTGTGCATCATCTGTAAAACTATGCACGATTAATTGTTGCGTAAAAAGTTGCTGGGATCGCCAAGTAATCACACCAATTTGTTTCGAATCAGCGTTTCCATCGACGAAGAAACAAAAGTTTCACTTTGTATGTTTAATGCATGTTAATGTTTTTCAAGAGTATATAAATAAATTTCATTGTTCTATGCAACGCTCTGCATTGATATATTTTGATATGAGAGGTGTCGTTTTTTTTTTATTATAGTTGGGTGTTTTATATATTATTATAGATTATGTACATTGTCTATTATCACCCCAAATCTCAATAGACATTGAGTTGTCAAACTCAAAATGCTCTATGTAATTTTGATCCGATAAAACAGTTTTTGGCTATGCTTGCAGGAAATTGATGTAACTGTTTCCGCTCAAATGGTGTTTTTCAATTGAAAAATATTCCTGTTTATATTGTTGACTTCGAGTTTGCGGTATGCTCTATAGGAAAAATAGGAATTACTCTAAAGTTATCCGTAATATTTATCGCAAAACATTCAGGTTTAACAAACATAAGTACATACTTCAGCGTATGATGTCTGACAGAAGATTTAATGATCAGGGATACTTCTTGAGGTATCTGGGTGTAGGCTGTAGGTTTTTGTTTATAATGGTTTCGGCTTAGTTATACCGAGCCATACATATACGTAAAGATAGGGTACAACACACGTTAGTCATAGTACAATAGGTCATAGCTCAAACCGCCAATTGTGGTCCGACTTGCATGTATTTTTTGTTTGATTGGGACCTGTGCGCCTCCATCTTCTGCCTTATCTCAACTTGTTACCAGGTGAGATGAAGGCCAAGCGCTTCCTCGTCGTACAAAAAAAAAAAATGATTTGTAGATGTTGTTTTTAAATAAATTTAGTGGCCATCGATTCGATTCCGACCGGACACCAATGACTTTTTCGTGGTAAATCATGACTTGTACAAGTGATCAATCTTGTTTAACAATGATAATTAGTTATCGCCTGGCGCTTCGCCCAGCACAGCGTTAAACTTTAAATAAACAGTCATTGTGCTCACATGATCTGGTCCAAAGTAAATGTCCTTGTTAAGTTGCTAAATGTTACTAAATACAAAAATTGCAGACTCATGTCTTTTCCCCTTCGAGAATACTCAGAGCGTGAATCTTATGAGTATTATCTTCTAAGAGGTAGTCATATTCGACATTCGGTAGTCGACAAGCCTCATAGCTCAGTTGGTAGTAACTCTGCCTTCGGTGCTGTAGGCTGTGGGTTCGATTCCCACCCAGGACAAACATTTGTGTGATGAATATAGATGTTTGTTCTGTGTTTGTGTGTTGTATCATATAGTACGTATGTATTTACAAAAGGTATTTAAGTATTTTATCCGTAATCTAGCTCCCATATTACAAGCTATGCTTAGTTTGGGGCTAGATGGCGCTGTGTAAAATGAATGTCCTGTAATATTTATTTATTCATTTATTTATTTATTTATTATATTTACGTTCGGCACATGCCCACGGCTTTCAATCAATAGGTGACAGTTTGCAACCCAGGTGATTAACTGCCGCTGTGATAAATGATCTCCAGGGGGTGTATAATAATGTGCTTGGTTTGGTTGGTGGTAGGAATTTGTTTTAGTCCGCATGGCTAGTAGCTAGCTACCACGATCTTACCTAATTCTGTCGCCATAATATCAATTTAGACCATTAGACCATTGAGGATTCCGGGTTAAGTTTGCTTGCGCCTTCAGCATTATCATAACTTGTAAACCAGATGAGATGAAGACAAAGCTATCCTCGTGTATCGGAATACCTACTAAGTGACACATGCCATTTGGGGTTATGTTCCTACTGGGACCAGTATCCTCACGATGTATTTCTTTACCTTCAGAGCAGTTCAGATCGAAAGTTACGACATTTTTTTTTTCAATGACTTAAAATACTTAAATACAATTTTGATGAGCCCTAAAAACCAACGTTGGTTTGTGTGGGCACACACACTCGACCGATATTTAAGCTTAAAATAATAACTTAAAACTATGTTTATAAAAAAAAAGTAAAACTACTAACGCTAACAAAACAACAATGAATCTTATAAGTAAAACAAAAAACGAGAAGTAAAATAATTCGCCGTATGCATTCTTTCGCAGAAATGAACCCATGTTTAGAAAAAAAACAACTTTGATTCATCATCAAGAAAAAAAAACGTTTTGAACCACCCGCCGGGATGTGTCTTACCTACACGTAACTCCACTAAAACGCACCAGTACAGTCTGCAGTTAAAGCTGCTCTGTGTTTGATAAGCAGTCAATATTATGTTGTTATAATTTCCTAGCATCGCATGACAAAATATGCCACTATTTTCGCAATGCGTAAGACGAGCGATATCCTTTGTTATTTTTTATCTAAGCAAATGAATTAGTTATTGATTGACTAGTTTACCAGTTCGGATGATTGTTGATGCCGATTACCTACGTGTTATTCAATAGGAATTAGTTTTGTACTTCCACAAAATGTAGCGTATTGTTTTATTTGCTTGTGAGACTTTATGTCTAATTAAGAATAATCAGAATTCGCTTAAAGTGTTTGTAACAGTCCTTAGGTAACCCGACTCGATTACGCGTGTAAATAATTAATTTTATAATTATGTTGTATGTATGTTAAATATTATTCGTTTATGTTGACAAACAAGATAAGTTATTTCATGCACATTTAATTGAAAGTCATTAAAACCATACAAATAATGTGATAATTTTACTTATACGTACAGTATCAATGCCTAAATGTAATATAATTTTAATATAACCTTTTCCAGGCCAAGTAACAAACTGGATGGTACGGTACCTTTTGCGAGACACTGCTTGATTTATTGCCTATGTAGATGCAAACCAATTAAGTAACTGTGTCAAATTAAGCCTGTTACATCATTTGGTAGATGGGGTCTCATGAAAACGATGTCGTTCCTTTTGATTGCGTATTATTGAAAGAGTTTATATTCCAAAACTATCTATGATACGCCCGATGTGTTGGATTAAAAGATTACCCCCAAATACCACTGAAAAGGAAGGCGATTAGCCTTCCTTTTCAGTGGAAAATAAAGCGCAGATTATTAGTCAAGTTAATCCTCGACAGCTACCTACACTACATTGAATACTGGCGATTGCGGGGAGGGCACTGGGAGAAGTTGGAACAAGCATTCCAGAGAACTCCTCAGCATCGATGCCACCGAGGGTGTATTAGTGATTCTTCGGAGTCCCGATGACCTCACCTAACCCCTCATTGTACCCTCAAAGTTGTAAGGCATCTACTAAAACATTTCCTTAAATAAAACGGTAGGAGGAAGGTACTCAGTACACCAACTTCCATGGATTTTTAAAACCGTAATGCGTCTAAATGTATTGTATTTAATAACTGTGTGGCCAAGTGGTTAACGGCCCACCTTCCGATCCGGAGATTGTGGATTCAATTCCAGGCGTACACCAATGTACTTTTTGGTGTTTTGAAAGTTTATGTGCTATTTGACACATGTTTCATATGTGGTGTCACTGGCTAGTATTCCTCTCATATGGGCTGGTTTTGTAGCTTGTAACGTATTGAATACTAAGCTAGTTAACAAGTAGTCTTATAATAAATGTTGAATGGATCATCTAAAAATTTGCCAGCCCGAGTTTCTTGCCGATCTCCTTGTGTACTGGTCGCGATTCCGAACAGGCGGTAGATATGACGTTTCAAAGCGATCGACTTTGACTTTGTATTTGCAAAGCGTGGGAATGTGCCTATCGTACATTTGGAC
Source organism: Venusia cambrica (assembly GCA_951394065.1). Lineage (NCBI taxonomy): Eukaryota > Metazoa > Arthropoda > Insecta > Lepidoptera > Geometridae > Venusia > Venusia cambrica. The sequence goes on from OX596034.1 coordinate 14,224,696, forward strand.
ATGCCTCTGACTACCCCCTAGTAGATGACACTCTAAAGATCCACGCTCTCAGATCGCTGATTATTAGTGATTAGGACCTTGGAAGGCGAAAAAGTAGTGAGTCATTTAAAACTTCAAATAATTTAAAAACACCACTCTGGTGTGGTCTTATGTCAATTTATGTTTTAAAATATAATTTAATGTGGATAATATAGTGCGACGTTACATAACCGATAAGCTACAACAGTGTGAAGATTTAAAAATCCCACAAACCACCCCCTTAAAATAATGTCAAATGTATTTGCAAAATCGATGTAACACTTTGGTCTATTAGCTTTATCATCTCACATTAGTCAGCTGTTGGAAATAACCTTCTCCTAAACTATGTGTAGGGAGGTAAGAAAGCCAGTACCCTTAGACTGCTGAGGATTTCGATTGAAGTACGCTTCCAGCCATATCAACTTGACACCATAACCAGTATCAGGTGAGATGAAAGTAAAGCGTTTTCCCGTCGTACAATTAAAATCGATAAAAACGACAGAAATACGCTTCCTTTTGGTACTGGTCTGGATCAGTTGAGTTCCTTATAAACCGTATCTAATGGTCCTTAGGTAACCCGATTGCTTTCCTAAATGTAGACCAGACTGAAGCGTGTCCAAGACTGGCTGCAGTTGCTCAACCGCCTCCGTGGTCTGGTGGTTCGACCACCGGTGTCAGATCCAGAGATCCCGGGTCCGATCCCCAGGGGGAGTACAATATTGCGCTTGGTTTGGTTGGTGGTAGGACTTTGTTTAAGTCCGCCTGGCTAGATACCACCATATTACCTGAGTCTGTCGCCATAACCACAATTCTTAATAATTGTTGTGTTCCGGTATTTATAGGTAAGATAGCCAGTTCCTCAGTTGGTTAAGAATTCCAGGTGAAGTGCGCTTCCACCTTCGGCTTTATCATAACTTGAAAATCAGGTTAGATGAAGGTCAAGCAACTCCCCGTCGTACTATAAAAAAAGCTATGCTAATTCGCTGGCCTAAATGCGAGCTAGCCCTTGGAACACGTGTAGCCTTAATAAAAAGCCCAGCAAGTTTTTTGATAACCCACACACAAAATAAAGTGTATCAGTTACTGGGAACTAGATTATTTCTGTAATCTAGTTCCCATATATCCCATAATATCCTTGCTTAGTGTGAAATCAATGTCCTGTACTTTATATGTTTATTTACTGTCATAGCACATTACTGGGGCAGCATTACTTCAGCCCCATCTGGGACCGATGATGCCACTGGCAACTGTCTCCCTTCCCAGGAACCGAACATTAATAATGTAGATCTACCTAGTAGATATCGAGGAGCAAGGATCAACGTGATATGACTTTACTCATTAGGAGTCATACATGTAACTGGCCTAATGTCTTTTTATTATAAGCTATAGGTGTCCCACAGCTAGGCAAAGGCTTTTTAAAGGTCGGTCTGGAAGAAGTGGACCTCTCCCCACTTCTTCCAGACCGTCTAGGAACGTCTAGGAACTAGGTCTAGGTCAAGTCTGGTCACTTGTTATTGTATCTAAATGCATTTGAAATTTTACCTATACGATTCCTACACAACAGGAATGTTTGTCTCAGACCAATTTTGACGTGAGCAAAATAAGGAGTAACTTTGGCTACATTTAGATTTGAAAAATAATTAGGATCCCGCGCAAAATCAATAAAACCCTTGAAATCCAACAGTACATACTCGATTGTTTTAGAGTACATAACTTAGCTTCCTTTTGTAGGACAGTAAGATAACGAGAAATTATTTTGGAAAATTCCCACGGGGCGACGGCAACGAAGTTCCGGCATATATAATATAATCGTATATTTTAATTTTAATTTTGTTTATTCGGGTAACATCAAACAGCCACAATATATAATATAATATATATTAAAATATAACAGTAGATGTACATAAAGTTGGTAATACTGTGGCACAGCGATGACCACTTATCAATATATTACAGTTTAATAAATAATATAACTAGATGGGTAATTGCAATATAAAAAATAAATTACTGAAGTTAAATATTAATAAATAAATTGACAAATTATGAACTATAGGAGAAGATGATAAATGGAGAGTTAATATTAGAATATGTCGGATACCGACATTAAATCTATTCATCAGATACCTAGGTCCAATTTACATGGGTAATTAATGAAAACGAAGTAGGTAATACTTTTAAGTAGTAGGCAGGTACCTATAACTTATATATACTTATATATAATTATAACTTATATATAACTATAGCTTTCCTCTTACACTTTTCTTTTAGACTTTTGAGCAAATAGGGGTATAAGTTTTAGCGATTACTCGAACCTGGTGTCTACGGGTTTGTCTTGCTAAGGCGGAGAGGACTGCGTAGTCTGATTAGGTAGGTAAACATTTTCCGAAAAAAAAAAAAAACGAAAATTGAATTCTACAGCAAAGTTCTCCCCCTTTCCTCCTCCACTCTATATGTTTTTTTTCACAACATCTTTTGTAGAATTTAATCCTTAGTGTGTTTTTCAAATTTAATTGAATTCCGTTGATAAATAACGCTTAAGCAAACCTTCACCCTTTTCCCCCGATCAAAAATCGCGATCGACTATAAAATGTTTATAAATCAAGGAGTATGCCAATTTTCATCAAAATCGGTTGAAAAATGCAACCTGTAGGCGAACAAACCGACAGCCGACAGACAGCGGACAAAAGTATTTTCGGCCAATCTCGAAACTGAGAAGCTTTGCTCGCTTCGCTCGCTCGGTCAATTACAACTAAGTAGATACCTGCCTAGGTATCACGTGGCCCATAAAATAAGGATACAAGAAGTGGATATTAATAAGGATATATAATATATTAACGAACATAATAATTGATAGGAAGGTAAGTAAGTATTAACCAACTTACATATCAACAATTAGGTATGTTCGTTTATTTTATTCATTTAGTCAAGCTCATAGAGTAGGTAATAATGGCTAGTAGGTATAGGTAGTAACGTATCTATATTTCTATCATATGTAGCCTCCGTGGTCAAGCCTGAAATATAATCAAGTAGGTAGGTAGGTTTTTAGTTCTACTTACTCCGTAGGTACCTACCTACCTAATGTACCTAGTCGTAGTATGTAGAACCAAATATTGCCTTGTTCTTACGTGAAGATGTATTTCCTATTTACCATAAATCTTCAAGACTAGAATACAAAGAGCTGAAATAGGTATAGGAAGTACGTAATTACCTGCCTTACCCATAAATAAATAAATAAATAGGTACTCACATACCTATTGCAGGACAATAATTTCACACAGCGTCATCTACAGTCCATCAAATCTAAGAAAATGTACTTTGACGTTTCGCATTTCTTGTTACGCTAAAACTTTGTTCAAACGTCGACACAAAATATTACAAACAGTAATTCTTATAATGACGAAAAATTATTTACTCAGATAAATAATTATATTTATTAAACATTCCTGTACATTAATCTATACTTGAATCTCGTAAAACTAGTTTAAAACATAAACAATCAGTAAAATTGTAAATGAGGTTAACGTTTATACAATGTTATGTCATTATGTTGTTAACAGTAGTGCTGCGACAGTTCAAAATTCTTGAGTTTCAAAAAAATATTGAAATAATTTAATTAATCGAACCGACTTTTTGGCGGAAATTCAGTGAGATAGTTTTGTGTAGTGCCCGAGTGACCAAAATTTAGTTCAGTAGTTCTTCGAATTACTTGTCTTGAATAAATATCGGTACTTAAAATATATTTATATTCTAGTAAGTAGTTCGCCCCGAACTGAGATCTCATGATGTCTGGTTTGTAACGGAGATTAATTTTCAAATAGAACGTAATTAACAAACGATAAAAGTGTGCTTTCAATAAACCTTTCTCACTTTACTTAAGTACTTTTTCTCTAACTCTTTATATGAACCTGAGTATTCGAGGTTCTCTTGTTGCTAACGTAATGTAATTAATATCCTTTCTAACATAAAACGAAGGTTGATGTCGTTTTGAAAAGGGAAAATTGTTTCTCTCTCTATTTTATATCTCAAAAACTACCCCACTTTGCAAAAATCCCCCACCACAATCAAAATATATTACGTTTTCTCTATTCAATTTAAATTTTATGCAAATCGGATAATCTGTTCGAGAGATATGCCGTCACAAACATTGCCACACACATACATTGCCGGATTTCCCAATTATCTTTGTCATGACATGGCATTTGTCTTTCGAAATCAATCGCTTTACCGATTCTCTCTCGATATTTTTTTTGTCTCATTAGCTTGACACTTTCAATACGTCACTTGTTACTGGCAGAACCGGTGAAATGGTTGCAAGCCAAAATAAAGAAGTTGAAGTTCACTCCGTAGGCACAAGTAGGTACAATACAACCTCCAATTTAGTCTGTCGTCTATATGTGGGTGGCCATCTTAAAAAAAAAATAAGCAGAAATAATTAATTTATTTGGTATTAATTAAGCGCTACATATTTATTTAACTTCTATCTGAGTTTACAGTTTTATCAAAAAAGTAAGCTAATGTTTCCTACCTATAAAGTATCAATATCGATTTTTCAATTTGTCATTAATATCGTATATTTTCGATGGCGATTATTTGGTTCACATCCCTAGACAAGTTGATCTGACAACTGTCAAAGTGTACTTCTTAGATTTGATGGACTATAGGTACGTAGACCTACCTACCTAGATGACGCTGTGTGAAATTAGGTAGGTCTCAAATACAATTAAAACATCTGAAACATATTTCATAAAACAACTGAAAGTTTAAATCATCATTACATCACATCACATCGGATCTGGAATTGAAATATGAAGCCATATGGTTGCCAGAGGCATGTAATACCTACCTACCTACCTAATTCACATGCAATCAAGCTAATAGTAGGAACCTGCTAACCTACCTATTTACTAAGATATAAGTTGTAGGTAGTTGTATGTACGTATGGATCTGCGTGCTTACATCGGATAGGTAGGTACCTATCTGCACTTGCACTTGATTAAACCTCAATGGAATTCACAAGAATCTGAAAGTGACACGACTCATGATGCCCTTTCAGCGTTGATGTTGGGGTCGTCGTTGCATTTCCTCAAACGAGTGATACGCGAATTTACAAATGAATCTACCTACCTAAATAGGTATGAGCCAGCCTGGCCTGCAATGAAGTTTAAAGGTACCTTTAAGACACTTTAAAATGTAAAACTTACTTATTTTTTTAGGGTAGGTTGGCACTAATATTTAGCGACAATAACATAATATCGTGATTTTTTTATGAATGAACCAGCTGACCTATTAACATTTCTTCAACTAAAGATGATGATGGATGACCTATTTTCGTAGTGCAACATAGCGAGCTAAAATATTTAGCGAACGAGCGGTTTACAAATAGAAACAATTATTTCTCACAAACTATCGCCATTACCACAGAAAGTAGCAGTATGTGTAGGTATGTACCTACATAAATAAATACATTTATTTAAAAAACGAATTCGCCTGAAAGCTGTTACTGCAAACTGTTATTGTAGATAATTTTGCTGACGTCCGTATTTATTTAGATTAACATAAAAATAATATGAAATTTAAATCGAAACTTACATGTGGCGTTCCCGTTGCAGTGGCTTGCACAAATGCAGCAGTAGAGGTTATAGAGGTACCGAAGCACAGCACAGGGCACAGACAGAGCCACGTGCTTGGAATTCAAAGCCCGAGCGCGGAAGGCGAGAGCGTATCGCCTGCGAGCCAATAACGGAATGAACATGAACTGAACGTGTATGTGTATCGCGAACGAAGCAATGCCACAGAATATATAATAGTACAACTAATTTGAAATACGAATACGACAGGCAAGCTTGATCATTATTGCGTCATCATACTTGACGACAAACACTACTACGTGTACTGATAAGTGCCAAATGCGAACGCACTTTCTTCACTCTTCACATACAATACAACTACACATAATGAATATTTGACGTTTACTCGGTATTACTTCATGCTGTCTTGTTGATAGATAGGTGGTATAAGTGTAATAACGGTGTATTCGGTCCGACCCAACCTCATATTATTAATTTTGCAACCCATTTCATTTCAGTTAGTAGGGTCGCAGGTAGTCATGGCGACGACGCGGCGGGTAGCGGCGTTGCTTCAGCATTATTTAGTAACAGTGAATCATCAAAGCAGACATACCTACTTCACCTACTTGGCACACGCCGTTTATCTCCGGTGAATGACACTGCATATTTTTAGATAGGTAGGTAGTCTTCGATTTATTTAGGTATATCTAATTAGATATATATTATAGACCTTCTTAGTTCCTACTTGCCTTATTTGTTTATCGTGGGATATTAAATAATAGAATATCTAGGTAGTAATATAATATTGCGGCGACACGTGACGCCGAGGGCTGGCTCATAATAAGGCCAGCGAATGCAGCCAGTGTCTTGGGCACACTTCCTTTTGGTACTGGTCTGTAACAGTTGAGTAACCTACATATTATAGACCGTTTGTTAGGTAGGCTTTAGGTAATCCCACTACTTCCCTTGTCAATAAATAGTTTAATTGTGGTAAGTATATATTTATTTAATATTATTAAATAAAATTGGCTACATTATGTAGGTAAATATGCAATAGATGCTTAATAATTTATGAGTAACTATTTCATAGTTATTTTTCTGTTTTTTTACCATCTTGGGTAAAAAAACAGGTGCAGTCGTCACTGTGCCACTGCCTATGGACTTAGTCTCTATTATATGATTTCTAAATTGTCTGTGTCTATTTCATATAAGAACCTAAATTTTTTAATTTTTAATTTTCTAAGAGAAACTTCACATGAAAATGTCCATCCTACCGAGTGTGCTTTTCGATTTCGCATTATAGTAAAATAGCTATTGAGTCTAGAGTCTAGGGGTTTTCCCGCGCTACCCGTATAAAGAGAAGCCTAGTTCATTCAGAGGGAAAAAGTAGCCTCATAATAGACCGATAGGCACGGCCTTCCAAAATACATGACATAATAATCATGCAAATCGGATTTCTTCAATTGGCGAGGATATTATTGATTTGCTTTTGTCTGAAGTTTTGGGTCCCAGGTTCAATAATCTTCACCCGGATTTTCACCAAATTAAAATGGTACCAATAAGGTACATGGACCTTTACCGCTCAAAATAACACTATTAAGTATGATGAAATTGTATGTTGTCTTAAAATTCTAACATGTTTGTCACTCAATTACACTTGGCTTATAAAATTTGGATGAAATTTGGAATAATAACATAGATTAACAAATTGACTAATATTTAAACCAATACTCTGTTCCTTCGAGATGGGAATGGGATTTCAAACATCGCAAAACGGATCTATCCTTTGTTTGTTTGCTATTTATACCTATTGTTTTGGACCAGGGAAACCTATTAGTACCTACAATAATTTATATTCGGGTACCACGCGAAGCCGCGACCAGAAGCTAGTACGCTATTATTATGCAAATAAAAGTAATTGATGGAAATACCTACAAAAAACGGTCCGAGCTGAGAACCCCACATTTTCTGAAGTCGGTCAACAATAGTATATCGTAAGCAAGGGGTGAAGGAAGCCATATTTTCAGACGAAGTTTGAGGCTGAATTACCCGAGCTAAACACTTTTCGTTTCAAATATGAAGAAAATTAACAAAAACTTGCACTAAAAACATTGGTGTACCTTGGTGGTTCTGCATAGGTATGCAGAATAATGACTCTGTAGGTACCTTTATTGCCAGATATATTTTAAGGTTTTCACCTCTTGAGCAGTAAAAACCTTAGATTTTTTGCTTTTGAGGCCATCCTACTGCCGCTTCAAGAATGATGCTTGGCAGTCGTGTTTCATAATAGATCATAGGCTGATATATCTTAGACAGATCGCTTTATATATAAAAAACGCACTTTCTGACAAGGATTTCGCTTTTTATTCGGTCCGCCACTTCATGAAATCGTTATACGACTTCTTCTATCCCTTGAAATTGGCGGTAAAAGGTTTTAACGACAACTTGATCCTGTTTTCGGATAAGTATACCTTACTACTGTCTTATCATAAATTGAAACCAGGTTAAATGAAGGCCTAGCGCTTCCTCGTCGAACCTACAATAAAAAAAACTTGCATTGTTTTTAAAAAACCCCAGTATGGTGTTATGGCATATGCTTTCTACAAATAAATCCTGTAGTAAAAACGGGCAGATTTTTAAAAAATATGATGAAGTATTATAATCGATTCATAAAGAATATTCACACAAAGTTTCGTGCTCCAAATCCTTTCCAGTAAAAGGCTAGCAACGGGGTAGATAAAAAAAACTATTATGAAGTATTATTATCGATTCATAAAGAATATTCACACAAAGTTTCGTGCTCCAAATCCTTTCCAGTAAAAGGCTAGCAACGGGATAGATTAAAAAAAATATTATGAAGTATTATTATCGATTCATAAAGAATATTCACACAAAGTTTCGTGCTCCAAATCCTTTCCAGTAAAATGCTAGCAACGGGGTAGATAAAAAAAACTATGATGAAGTATTATTATCGATTCATAAAGAATATTCACACAAAGTTCCGTGCTCCAAATCCTTTCCAGTAAAAGGCTAGCAACGGGGTAGATTAAAAAAAATATGATGAAGTGTTATTATCGATTCATAAAGAATATTCACACAAAGTTTCGTGCTCCAAATCTTTTCCAGTAAAAAAGTACGTACAAAAGGTTTCACCACTTCAGAGGGGAAATAATGAGTTTACATTATCCTTGCTATTCTACAAAGTTTCATTCAAATAAATCCAGTTATTTGAGAATGATGAGCGTTCCTGTATCTTGAACAAACTGACAAAAATGGAAAATTCTATTGCTGTAGCTTTAGTATCCGTTTAAAGTGCTTCCTCCAATTGAATGTTGCACTATGCTTGGCAGGTGAATTGGTGATCACAGTATCGGTGCTAGTTATGTCCTAAGATAAATGAAAGCTATTGCCCATCTCCTGATGAAATCCCTTAGTCGAATCTAATGACGTCCATGGTCGATTAGCAGACCTTTGTTTTCACTACTGTAAGGCTCGCTCGTATTTTATGAATGGAAAAAAAAGAAAAAAAAGTTAAATCTTAAACCTCTAGGCAGAACAAGAAATGTTGACTACATAATGAGCTTTTCTACAATACACTGGCTCAGGAAATATTAGTTCTCGTTGTCAAACCAGTTTTACAAATTAGTTTGACTAGGCACGTGGAAGAACCCCTTTTTACTCGTGCATTACCAAGTTACATTACCAGCAATGTACAAGAACGCCTTTTAGGTTTGGATTTTGTATGGTGGAAACGTTCCGGTCTTCGCTTCGGTACTTCAGAACACGGTAATTTTCAGTACTTTTAGGTAGATTTTGTTAAAGTAACTGCTCAGTTACATATGTAGTTTGGTTTTATGATTCTGTATATCTTGCGATTTGGAGATAGTAGGATTTTTGCGAATTGTTTTCAGAAAAATATATAACAAGTATCCTTGAAATGAAATTTCACAATGTTTTGTTTCAAAAACATTTACCCTTCCGATGAAGCTTTTGTTTTTTTTCATTATTACTAGTATTACTGGTATAGGTAGGGAAGGTAAATGGGTAGAATAGAAGGTATGCCTTGATACTAGCCTGATAGTCTGACGAGGCAAAAGCCACAAAGAGTGCCAAACACCTAATTTTTCAGTGAAATAAATAATTGCTTGCTAAAATTGGTAGGTATGTAGTAATTAGGCATGAGGCATAGACATAGAGATATTAAGTATCTAGTTAACACTTCGTGGTACCTTTCTACATACACAGAGCAATCAACTTCTAGAAGAAAAATAAAAACTAAACGCATTTCTTTTGTTAAAGTCGGTTCAGTCAGATATGTCAAAATTCTCAGCATGAAAGCATCTTCTGAAAACAATAAAAATTGAAAATTTAAAAATCCCATCCCCGTGATTAGAAAAAATGGAGAAGCAGGATGATGGGCTGTTCCTCCTCGAGGTACTTATCGACAAAATCATATTTAAAAAAAGTCCTTGTTTTACCGACAAAGATTTTAGGACATGTGTGACCATAGAGTGCTCTGCCGTTGAGCCCCTGGAGATCTGTGATGATGACCCGGGAATATGTGTAGCCAAAAGCGGAGGACCCTTTGTAAAAACATTCAACACTGGCAAGTCTTGCTTATTTTCACTGAAGGAATCGGACATCAGCAAAGCCATGACCACGTTTCCTATCAAAGTCTCTGTAATTAAATCATTGCCATGTGGCTGCTTGCCGACCAAAATAGTAATGGGAGAGGCGACCATAGATATGACCAAAGAGTTTGTTCAAGCCCGTAAAAAGTTTTTGGAAGATCCTAACAACGTGAGCTATCAGGCTCTGAAGGACTCATTTAGGATGGTTGCACCAGACGGAGCTGAAGCGGGAGAAATCATTATGTTTTTGAGGATATCTTGTTTCGGCAAACTGATAATCACAAGATTTCAAGGCTCCGGTGGTCCACCGACTCTTGGAACTGGCGGCGGCGGGAATGCTATAGTAGATCGGTCTTGCAATCCTAAGAAAGAGTTCCAGACTACAGAGGACCCATGCGCTTGTGGTGCGGCCAGAAGTGGCGCACAAGGCGGTGGAGCTGGAGGCTCTGGTGGAGGAAGATCTGGATCCTGTCCTATAGGTAACAACAATGCCATTCATTTAAACATTTTTAAGAGCTAACCCATTCATACTTCCATCCATCCCTAATATCCATTCTCCATACAGAATTTCGAATTCTCTGTGAAGTGTCTCTGTATCTTTTAACAGATTTCCCAAAAAAGGAAGAGGTTCTCAATTCGGACTATATTTTTTTAATGTTTATTATTCATGGATTTCTCCGCGGGTTCCTAACCGATTTTAGAAATATTTTGAGCTATTTAAAGATCTGATATCGGTCCCATTTTAATTTGGTGAAAATCCGGTAAAGATCTTTGGACCTGTAGACCAAAAGTCTGCAACGAACTAAGCATCTGAACAAATCAAGGTATCTCCGCCAATTGTGGTCGGATTTGCATGTTTTTGAACAACCACAACTTGTCTGTATCAAAATACAGACAAGTTGTGGTTTTAAATACATTTGGTGCCCATCGGTTCGATTTCGGCAGGACACCAATGACATTTTGGTGGTAAATCATGGCTGAAATGTGATTTGTTTAAATTAAATGACGTATCACAAAAATATATAAATTGGTACAGACTTCACTAAAAACTTGAAAATAATTCTATGGGTAAGTTAGTTCAGATATTGCTACGGATTAGGTACCTACGTAGTTATATCCAGTTGAAATATATTACAGGACACTTTTTTTATTGTACCTACCTACTGCGTACTACTACGGGTAAGCGATTGACCATAAATCTAATCTGGTGTCACTGCTGCATGAAATGGCCAAAGGTGGAAGTGCACTTCTCTAAGAATCCTCAAGATACTGAAGAACTGGCTATCTTCTACATGCCGGAACACCACTATTTAGAATTGGCGACAGACTTAGGTAAGATAGTGATAGCCAGGTGGACTTAGCCACAATCTAAGCAAAGCAAGTATTCGACCCGTAATCTGTTCCCATAAAATATTGCTTATATACCTACTTTTTGTATGAACATACTTGCTACATACTTATCATTAACCGCGCGAGCGGTAACACTATTCTGTTCGGAATGTAGGCAGCTCATCCAGAGGACCAAATCTCTTTTAGTTATTAAGTACTAACCTCTAATTCTAAGTTTTACTAACACTTTGGACCTAGACGTCTGAATAAATGAATTTGAAAAAAAAAAAAAATGCAACACCAAAACACAGCAAACATTTGTATTCATCACACAAATATTTGTCCCGGGTGGAGATTGAACCCACAATCAACAGCGCAAGGCAGAGGTAGGTACTACCTACTGAGGTCTAAGCTATGAGATTTGTTAATATGCTTTTTTCACGGGTAACCATGGTAACCATTTGTTTCTAGCTCGAGATCCCTATAACAGTATGCCATGTCAAGATCCGGATGACCCATGCTTTTGCTCAGGCCCTAAGCCACCTGGCAAACAGCAGATGGAGTGCAGAAATACTGATCAGTATTGTTTACACGTACCTAAAGGTAAAGTTATTCGTCATACTCCACACTTTTTGTCATGTAGTTTCACTTCAGTCTAAGCGCTGATTTTATCATTGCATAAAATCAAAAGTATGAGTCTCAGCATAAATAATATTATTGCAAATGTACATTTTTAGAGTCACATAAATGCCTAGGGATATTGTATGAATGCCATAAGAGAATGAAACTATTTAATTGAGCTATTCGTAAAGTTAGTTCGTATACAAATAACTAAAAAGTTGTTTTTGTTTCACTCATTTCGACTCAGTTTTTCTTGGTATAATCAGGTTTTTGTAATGAAAGTAAGAACTGGAGACTTTTGCAAATAAAAAAAAACAACACAACATGACAAAATTCTACTGATGGTCGGTTTTTTTAAATGAGTAAGGCATAAAACAACATTAAAATATTTAGTTCTCACTCTATTATATCTTCATATTTCCAAAAATTCTAGTTCAAATATCCCTAGACTTTGTTGATGTGTGTAGATAGATAGATAGATAGATAGATAGATATAACGTTTATTCACACAAACACAAATACAATAAAAATGTGTAGGTCTTCTTATTTTCACTATTTTAGCCTATGGTATAATAAATAAATCGGTCAAGATCGAGACAATCGCACACCCGGGTTTAAGTCTTGGTACCGAACGGATGCTATTAGCCGGATTAAATAATGTTAAAGTAAACGTAGTTAGGCCTAGGTATCCCGAATAAATCTGCTTGCATCATCACAAACGATTAAAAATCCATTGGTTCCCATGAAATACAATCGAAATGTTATAATGACACAATTCAAAACCCGTGACGGGACTCAAACCCGTATTTCAAGCAGACAGACGCGTGTGCAAGTCTGGGTTTGGGTGTTGTATCATATAGTACGTATGTATTTACAAAAAGTATTTAAGTATTCTATCCTTAATCTAGTTCCCATATAACAAGCTATGCTTAGTTTGGGGCTAGAGGGCGCTGTGTAAAATTAATGTCCTGTAATATTTATTATTTATTAATCAATCGCTGAGGTCCGTTAGTGCTCGAGAGAACCAGTGTCCTCTGGGTAAACTCGCTCCTTTGTAATGTTAATTGTTTATTATGAGCTTTAAAATCTACGAATATATAAACCAATGCGGCTGCCATCCCCGTGTGAATCAACCCTCCCTTTCTCCCAAGTTCTGGATAAAAAGCTCTTTTTTTCTTCTCTGTACCCCTCAAGAACATCAAGGTATATTTTATAATTTTGACGAATTAAATAGTTTATTATGCATAAGGTGCATATTATATATATCCGTTTGATGGTGCAAAGGACCTTGCAGGTTTGAGACGGTACTTTTTTTTTAAAACCTAGACTATTAAGTAATTCGAAAAATATTTTGCATTATACTTTGATTTCCAGACTCTTTCGTGCTCTCGGTGATGATAATTAGACCGAAAAGGAAATTATTAATTCTTTATCGTTATTTTAAAAATAACCTTCAATAAACGACGTTATGGGAACCGATAAAACCTCAATGTTACCTTCTCAAAAGAAAAAAGAGGAGGACTAACGGATATAACTTCTGTTTGTCTTAATATTAGGGCACAGAATAATCCCCAAATAAAAACTGTTATAAAACGAGTTCCTGTATATCACGAGTCGAAAAAATAAGAAGAATTTGTGATTTGTCATATATCTTCCGTTAGAATATAAGTTTCAGAACTATCAGCTTTCTCTTTAATATAAATTGAATAACCAGGCCACACTCAGACGGATACTAACTTTCTCTTTAAATTTTGGAAATTCTAGAATTTAGCTATCTCTATTAGGTATATCATAAAAAATAGGTTAGGACGTTCCTAACTTTTACTATTCCTCTTTTGAATCGGGGTTAATGTCTGTCAAGGTTCTTTTCATAAATAAAGCTATCACGTTCTAAATTGATTCATTACAGTAAGAGCAATCACGAAACTATTTCTGGTTTGGTTGACTTATTATGATTTCGTTCCCGCCATCCCTTGGGATTTTTTTTAAATCCTTAGTGCGCCCGATACACTACAAAATGCAGCTACTTTGAGCATGTCTCTCGGAACTCTGGTTTGGGCTATGCGTTGATTGTCAGTCAGTTACACTACGATTCTATATATATATGTCAGCGCTAGAATGTAAGCACCGTCCGTTTGTAATATGCCTCGGCATATTGTAAACGGTCGGCAAAAATGGTGATCGATGATGAACCTGTCGAAACATGACCACTCCATCCCGATAGAAGTCTTCCTGTGGTTTCAGTTAACTCTATTTCTGATAGAAATAGATCGAGAACGGGGGCACCGCGTGAAAGATAACCACTAGGCTTGCGTTACAGGATTCTATTGTACATTCCTGTAAGGCCATTTGCTCACCTCACCCTCTTGAGGAGAGAGTGAGGCAGGTCTGTGTCTATGCTAAAGCAAGCGGCAGAACTAGAAAAGCTAGAAATAATGCGTAAAATTGTAAATGTTAGTTGCTGTTGACAATTGGAGATCCATCAATTATCTTATGGCCAGCGTAGATCTAACGAAGAAACCTTTTCGCTTCTCTTGCGTAGGAATATTAGCTAGATAGTTTATGTACTTATCATTTCAATTATTACAACACTAGCAAAGACCACCTTCGTTATAATCTTTAGGCGGTAAAAAATAAATGCTGCATTTTCGCTTTGCTTTCGTTGGGATGGTAACTAGATAGCTTATGTACTTATCATTTTATCATTTTTCACCTATAATACTTTTCCGGTAAACAAATATATATATGCTTCGCTTCGCCTCGGATCTGCACCTTTCCGCACGTTTCCTTTTTCGAGTTTAATTTTCGAGGCGCGGGTTCTGTGCTGGGAGCGGACTTTCTGCAAAATGCCTACTAATATTACAATATTTCATTATTTGATCGTGTCATTATATGATTATTTTAGCAACTTTAAATTCAAGAACTTGAGATCACTCTATTCCGACTTAAAAATTGAATGTGCGAAACATTTGGAAACGCATTCCTATCTACTTTTCATGTATTTTACTTACATTCGACTTCGAATGTTACCACCATATCTTTTCCGGATTCAGGATATATTTACAGTGCAAGTATGTAATTAGTAGTATTAAATAGTAATACGTAGGTACTAATCGTAAATTATTAGGTATCAAAACGGACATTCACAGATAAGTAACAGATAATTATAACAATTATATACATATTATATAATTATTATTGATATAATTGGCAAGGATCATGCTAATTTATTATTTCTCCACACGCCTTCTGTAGGGTAAAACGTTTGTATGTTACTTTTTACTGGGAAGGATTTGGAACCAAAAACTTAGCTTTAAAAAAAAAGGATGGCGGGATAAGACCCATAGCCGTAGGCACCACCTATCGCCGCCTTGCAGCCAAAGTCTGCTGTCGCAAAAAAGCCGCGTATCTAGGCGACTATTTCCGACCCGTGCAGCTAGACTTTGGTTCGCGAGGCGGTTGTGAGGCCGCGGTCCATTCTCTAAGAACATTTTTAGATCGAAATTACGGGGAGGTTATTCTAAAAGTAGATATCAAAAATGCTTTTAATTCGGTTGACAGAGGCACCTTGCTAAATCAAATAAAATCCAAAATTCCCGAAATTTATCCTTTTCTTTTTCAATGTTATGGTTCGCCATCTAAATTAATTTACAAGAACCAAACTATTTCGTCTGCAGTTGGCTGTCAGCAAGGTGACCCTCTAGGCCCGGCCATTTTTAGCCTTGCCATTCACCCAATTATTCAACGCCTGAAATCTAAATTGAATGTTTGGTATCTCGATGACGGAACCCTGGGTGGCGATGTGGACTCAGTATTTGGCGATCTAAAAATTATTATAGATGAATTTCGGCAGATTGGCTTAGAACTAAATTTTTCGAAATGTGAAATATACATTTCAGATACATGTTTGGATAGAAATTCAATTATTCAAAAGTTTGAGACTTTGGCTTCCAATATTACTGTTGTAGATAAGAGTTCACTCCACCTACTAGGTTCACCAATTCTTGATGAATCTTTTCCGGGTTTCGTCGACGACAAAATTCAAAATTTTATGAAGGTTTCGGACAGACTTTCAAAAATTAACTCACATATGGCTTTCACCATTATAAAATTTTGCCTTTTTGTCCCAAAATTTACTTATGCTTTACGATGTTGTCAACTGTGGAAACACAGTGAGCTGGTGGAAGGCTCAGACAACATAATAATTTTAACATAATTTAGACAAGCCTCATAGCTCAGTTGGTAGTAACTCTGCCTTCGGCGCTGTAGGCTGTGGGTTCGATTCCCACCCAGGACAAACATTTGTGTGATGAACATAGATGTTTGTTCTGTGTTTGGGTGTTGTATCATATAGTACGTATGTATTTACAAAAAGTATTTAAGTATTTTATCCGTAATCTAGTTCCCATATTACAAGCTATGCTTAGTTTGGGGCTAGATGGCGCTGTGTAAAATTAATGTCCTGTAATATTTATTTATTTATTTATTTAATAAAGAACACCCTTTCCACGGTTTTGAATATTGAGTTGGATGACAGAGCATGGTCGCAGGCCTCATTGCCTATTCGATTGGGCGGCTTAGGTATACGCAAAATTTCTAGTGTTGCTTTGCCAGCGTTCTTGTCTTCCGTCTATAGTACACATTCTTTGGTTGAGAAAATTCTAACACCATCAATTTCGGCTGTTCAAGGCAATATACTCCAAATTTCTTATCTTGACGAGGCTCGAAATGCTTGGCATAGTGCTTGCCCTAATACCGATCCCCCAAAACACCTTTCGGCACAACGGCAGTGGGACGGGCCTCTGTGCGAGTTGACACGGAATTATCTATTACGTACGTGCTCAACCTCCACAGATCGTGCTCGTCTCTTAGCTGTTTCAAAATGGGAATCAGGTCTTTGGCTGCAAGCACATCCATCCTACAATACCGGTAGACTTATGGATCCTGTAACTTTCCGTATTGCCACTTGTCTTCGGTTGGGTGCAAGATGCTGCGCCTCTCACCAGTGCCGGTGCGGTGCGGCCGTAGATCAATTTGGTTTTCACGGACTTTCGTGCGCAAGGTCTGCGGGCAGGATTTCGCGCCACGCTAGTCTTAATGACATTATCCGTCGAGCGTTTACCAGTGTCAATGTGCCAGCCGTTCTTGAACCGAATGGTCTGTTACGTGATGATGGTAAGCGGCCCGACGGTATGACTCTTGTCCCTTGGGAAATGGGTAGGCCTTTGGTGTGGGACGCTACCTGCGTCGACACCCTAGCGCCATCTCATCTGCCTGGGACATCAGTTAGGGCTGGTGCGGCGGCTGATTCGGCCGAGGATCACAAAAGGCGCAAATATAGTGGTCTCGACAGAGCTTACCTATTTGAGCCTTTTGGGGTGGAGACCTTGGGTTCGTGGGGAGCCGGTGCCCTCCGGGTTTTCAAAAATATTGCGGGGCTTTTGATTGAGGCGACACGTGACCCAAGGGCTGGCTCTTATTTAGGCCAGCGAATTAGCATAGCTATTCAGCGTGGCAATGCAGCCAGTGTCTTGGGCACGCTTCCGTCTGGTACTGGTCTGGAACAGTTGAGTTACCTATAGGCCGTTTGTAACGGTCCTTAGGTAATCTGACTGATTCCTTTGTACTTAGTTAGTTTAATTTATTGAATAAATGTAATAAATACCGAATCTATGGAAATGGAAAAAAAACTTAGTGTAAATGTTCTTTGTGATAAACAATAATAATATACCTCGTCATATTTTTTTTATCTACACCGTTTCAATACTTCAAGGTAACAAATATTATTTAATAAATTGAATACATTGACGGATTGTCTTGAAAGTTGCTATCAGTACTAAGCAAATTAATTATGAGTTATTTTCTATAACGAGTTAATGTTAATCATCGATTACAAGGCTTTGGAAAAGTAAACAGCTGGATGATTTTCAATTTCACTTAAATTCAATAACAAATAAGCACAAAAGGGTTGCCATTAAACATACAATATGAATGTGGGAAAACCTCCTCAAAATGTTTGCAGTGTATAGCTAACATAAGATTTAGAATCCGATGTATGAATACATATATTTTTTCATTTGAAATGGGTGAACACATGAACTGGTTAACATTGGCCATTAACACCACACTTAACAGACGAATTGGCTGCGACTTCAGCGGGGGCAACGGGGGCAACGAAAAAACAATTATCGGTTATATGCGATTGTCGGCATAGCAAGTTCTTAAATTTAAGAAGGCTGGCAAAGTGCGATCACATGAATGAAATGTTATAAGAGTAGACATTTCGCAGAAATCGGCATTCGGCTACTGAACTCTATACAGTAGGTATTAAAATTATTGAAGAGTTGTTACAAATTTGGAATTCACGTAGGTACTTACATACAAAATTTAGCATTCTGGACAAAGCTGTACACTTTTTTAAATATAAAAGATCCTATCCACATAAATTTTGTTGATGGCCAGGTCGCAGCAAACAGTTCGAAGAGATAGGAACCACCTTGGCGGGTAATGAACTAAAGATCAAAGTCCCTGCCAACGCAGCCATCATCAAGAAATTAAGTCAGACCCATTGTGCTATGCAATGCCCATATACGAAAGGAGGCGATAGCGGGCCCTGCGCACCACCTTGTGGAAAAAATCAAATTAGTTTAGCTTTGCCAAGTGAAGCTACATGTTGTCAAGGTGCCCAGCCAGCTGACACCCAATTCACTTGTACTACTGAAGGCTGCATACATGCGTCCAAGCATGGACAAGCGGGACTTGCCCGGGGAGACACAAAACAAGATATTCCTAACATAGACGTTTTTGTTTTAAAAGTAGCTAAGACTGCTATGCAAGGTGATAAAAAATGTAAATTAGAACTTGAATTTACTGCCCCTAAAGGCGCGGATAAAAAACCTCCAGTTCAAAAAGTTAACACCAGGATACAATCTGATCTTGATTGCGAATGCTGTGTTAGAAGGATCAAAAAAACTAAGGGCAAAAAAAAGTGTTGTCGATGATGAATGCTTGTTCATCACTCGTAAACAGTAGAAAATAGAATCTCGTTTTATGTAAGAATCCTGATTAAATAACACAATTGTGCAGATTGCTGCCCGACTGGAAACAAGGTGATATTCCAATTGCCGTCGGACTCCTGTGGTACGGGGCATAAGCAACGATCCTATTTTAACTTCACATCAGACGGAGTGGGCGATTTATCACGAGACGAACCTGGTCATCTGTGGGAAAAAACCGCGGAAGACTATCCTGGTGTTGTTTATGATTTTCCAAAACAAGTGATCAAACTGCGTATAGGCAAGACCGTAGAGATGCCGAACAGAAAGTCCACTTTTGAATATCAGTTCGTTACTCCAGTTGTAAACTATGAGAAAGTAGTTCCAGTTACAGATACGCGAACAGCACAGTGCGTTCCACGCTGTCTAGATTGTTGCCCTGCTAGATCAACTAGACGCAGATAAATTGTAAAAGCTCGTTTCAATGATTTTCATATATATATCTTTTGTCGTACAATACTTTTAAATAAATGTTTGTTTTGTCCAGAATGCATTTATTTATTTGGAACGTGTGATGATTATACCGTTGTTTCCCAGTGAGTAGATTTACGTAGGTCGACATGTGATTTACACAAGAAACTAATGCTTACCCTAATATACCTAATGAATATCTTGATTGCTCACCTATATTTCTCAAAATTCTTATTCAGAAGGACAAGACAATATGAAAATGCATTAACAATTTCAGGCGTTAATGTGTAGGTATTCAAATTCAAAAGGTAGGTTTCATTGTTGTAGGTTCCGAATTAGCTGTGGCTTATAAGTTATCGATAACGATAAATCTAACTAGTAAAATATCCTCGTAGGTTCACTGCAGAGTTTGCCGTTCAACCAAAATCTGACAGAGAAGCAAAAAGAAGACATCATAAGCACTTGCAATCAAATGGAAAATAGCTGCGATGGACTGATCGCGAATTCCAAACTCGTGAAGTCCTTTTCTCCAGCCACCGTTATAGTACAACAATGCTTGAACATTTTCATTGAAAACATGGCACTCCCTACAAGCACTCGTAGTACGGATTCTATAGTAACTGAATGTTTTTCATCTTCATCTTTGCATACCCTGAGGTTAAGGAAGCGTAGTTCATTTACAGAACGTGCAAACTGCGTGTCACTGGCTAACAGTAGATGCCTGTTTGGAAACAGCTACGAAAGTTACGCTTTTGGGAAACAAGAAACTACTATATATATGACATTGTACAATGACCCTGTCTTCTCCCAACGACACTCATCGACCCAAGCCACGGCGTCAATCAACAAATGCTTACAAGTTCTGGGTACTAGTCAAGACGAAAATATTCACTACTATAATGAACACTCTAGGATAAACTCAAATTATAACTCCACTTTATCAGTGCCCCAAAAACGATACAAAAATAGCATTGATGATGATACACTTTTTTCGGATATATATATCTTTGGAAGCAAACAAATAGAACAGAAATCGGGGATGGGAAATTCTAAAGTTAACATAACAGCTGCACCAGTAAAAACTGAGCAAAACAAATCTCGGCAAGCTAAATCAGGAAAAAGTGAGCAACATCGTAAAGATTCATCAACAACCGAAGAAAAATCACTATGTAGGACTTCATGCTGTCAAACAAAAAAGTCACAGGGGCAGTCGGCAGGGACTAACACAGGAAAGGCCGTGACAATCAAAGACGATAAAAATAACTGCCCTGCTGCGCAGGGATCAACGAATGGAGACATGTCCGCAACCGTTTCACATATACGTATTGGACCCAAAGAACCTTGTCCAATACATGGTCAGAATCCGTGCCAGGGTCCAAAATGCATAGTTGCGACCTCAGATGAAGGGCAGGCGGCTCCTGTAAAAGTATCAACAGTGACTAATCCTCGGCGAGGAGTGTTTGAGTTGGTTGTACGAAGAATGACTGGCGCTCCCCTTGCGAAAAACGAACTTATGCTTGAATGGACTCCCCCACCATCGAGACCACCACCCTGCGGAGGTCCATGTCCCGTGCCGTGCTCAACACCTTGCCGCCCATCGAAATGCAAAATGATAGTATGTCGACCCAGTAAACCTAAAAAGTGCAAAAAGCCTTGTGGTCTAGCGCCTTGTTGTTCTTCCACATGCAAAAAATGCTGCAAGCCGTGCGGAAAACCGTGTCGACCTAAGAGACCATGCTGCTTGCCGCCACCTAAATGCAGGCCATGTGGAAGATGCAAGCCTTGTCCTCCTTCTCCGTGCTTACCTTGCCCTCCTACGCCTTGTTGTGGACCATCACCCTGCAGGCCGTGCCCACCTCGACCAAAATGCAAACCTTCTTGCAGGCGTTGCAAGCCATCTCCATGCAAATCTCCGTGCAGACCCTGCCCGCCATCTCCATGCAGACCTTGTTCGCCTCCGCCAAGATGTAGGTCTTGTCGTCCACCAAGAATTTGTCAATCGCCAAGATTTTGTCAAGGAACCCCTATATCTCCATGCAAGTCATGTCGAAAGTGCAGCCCGTGCCCTCCATCACCATGCCGCCCTTGCCCCCCAATACCATGCCGTCCGTGTCCATCACCTTGCGTATCTTGTCCACCAATACCATGCGCGCTCCCATGCCCTCATCCTTGCTGCAAGTCTCCTTGCACTCTTCCATGCTCAAGTTCACCATGCCTGCGACCTTGTCCAATCGGACGTCGAAAAAAACCCCGTAAATGTAAAAGCCAGCCTCGCATTAAGTCTCACAAAAATCGTGTATCTCCATGCTGGAATCGATCCAAAACTTGTCCCATTGCACGTTGTCAAAGTGTACCTGCTCCACCATGCTTTACATGTTGTATTGCATCTTGCCCTCCACCAAAAAGTTGTAAATTGGTTCCAAGACGCTGTAAAAGCAGCTGTTCATCGGGCTGCGGATAGTTTCTTTATGATACGAAGCTTACACCGATCCATATAAATAGTATAAATCAGTATTTAATCATTATTCGATTTTTTCTCTTCACCATCCTAGACTTATATAATACATCCTATGAAAACCGGCTCTAACTGCAAGCAAGGAAGGCTTTTTGCACCAGTTTTTAATATTTACCAAATAATTGAAAGGATTGCGTGTCGTGTTATACATTTTTTCATGAATCTTGCACGTTAAGTATACAGTAATCAATGTTAGTTTCCATGTTTCTACAATTAGCACGCCATTCATTGAGACCGTTCCCCTTATTTTCATAGCCCTACATAATAAGTACCTACCATACTACGCTGTATTTATTATGTAGGCTTTTGACATCGACACGCGATTCTTTTATTTCAAAATATACTCCGAATCGGACTCTCACCCGTATGATTTAAATTGCAGAGTTAAGAAGACCCGCTCTAGTGAATGGCGTAGTTAATGAAGTGTACAGTGATGGAATTGACGAACGTTCCGATGGCTTCCTTGTTGCCATTAAATTTATTAATTACTACATATATGATGCACTATTTCATTTCTTTTGTCTGCGGTAGAATGTGTGTATTATTGTTTAAGCTATTATTATGTCTACCACTATAACACACTGCTAGTTTTAAGTAAAGCAAAAATCTCATGTGTTTTCCACGCACGCCGGCCGCGGTATCGAAACAGCTGGGTCTTTATTCACTATGACGAATCGTGTCTTAACGCGCCGGCGTTATGATATTTAATTACAGTGATTCCATGCAAATAATAGTAACGCGGGCGCGGTATGACACGGTTGGTCATAGTGAATAAGGACCCTGATCACGATTCAACAGTTTTGCGCGCTAACGTAGTCGCTGTTGCGCTATCAGAGAAATGTTCGTACTATGTTGTAGGGGATGTTTGCAAGTAGCGCGGGTGAATATTTCCCGTAGCACCGCTCGATCCTCAGGTCAGGTCTACCTAACATGTGACTCGCTATACGGAAAAAGCGCCGCTGTTATCTACGATCAGTCAAATCCCATGGTTACCTATTACCACAGATAATAAAATACGTAAACTGTACAATGCAAAACGCATCGTGGATTCAAAAAGTAATGGTTGCTTAACATTTAATAAGTATCAAATAAATGTTTGCTAAGTAACATTTATTTGATACTTATTCAATGTTCATCCTAGTTATATGCATACATACTAGGTATAGTTCATAATGGTTTCCTAACTAAGCGAACTTTGCTCGTAATATTTCAGCCAGGGAAACCATAAAGCATTGAATATCAAGAATATTGGTTCTGTAGCCTGTATATATTTTAACCGCCTCTGTGGTCTAGTCGTTCGCCTACCGGTGTCAGATCCAGAGATCCGGGTTCGATCCCCAGGGGGTGGTACAAATTTGTGCTTGGTTTGTTGGTGGTAGGACATTGTTTAAGTCTGCCTGGCTAGCTACCACCATCTTACCTATTCCGACGCCATAACAACAATAATCCGGCATTTAGGGGTATGCCAGTTCCTCAGTTTTTTGAGGATTCCGGGTAAAATGCGCTTTGGTCTTATCATAACTGAAAAAAATCAGGTGAGTTTTTTTTTTAAGCGCCATGTCGGTCGCTGCTCTAAATTCGACCTTTCCAACCTAGCCCGAGGATGCAGCTTCTGTAATCTGCCTGCTACGCGTAGTGTTCATGAAAACCCTTAGGAGGCTTTGTCCAACGGTGGACATTAATGAGTAGTTGATATGCGTGAAGTGCATACCTATACCTAGTTTATTACCTATGTACCTAGTGCATTTAATTTATGTGATTCCACGATGTGTTCTCAAGCTACAATTTGTCAAAAATCGACTCTTGCGTACAGATCCCAGGTTCCCAGGCACCTAGAAACCGCCCTACGTCTACGATAGTATTCTTGATATCTGTGTGCCTAGTGCGAGTTGCAATCGAAGTTTACTCGATTCGCGTTTGCTCTCCGCGAAGGGTGAATAGTTATCAATTTTCGTGCAAACCGTATGGTCATAGAGAATAAGGTCATGTATGGAACAAGTTGAATACTCGCACTAGTCACTGACCTAACTTCCATACTCAGAGCACGAGTACCGCGCCTTCCACGTGCTTGTAACGAACGCGTCTTGAAAATGTGTAACTAAATTTCTAATTCCTTCCGAGTTGTAGGTTGTGGATTCGATTTGCAACCAGAATAGTTTTGTGATTATCGATGGTCGTTCTGGGTTATATGTTATGGTTATTATTCTATCACATCGGGAACTAGAAAATGTACGTTAGTATTCTTTCCGTAATCCATTTAACTACACTCGTGGACACAAATAGAAGAAAAGAGTTAATTCCACTTTTCTGCCAGTGCACTTTGATATGTTATCGAAGCGTTTGACTATACCGCCAGACTGGTGAGTACAGGAAATGTGTAGGACAAAGTCGCAAGATCGATTCATGTTGAGCAGTGTTTTAAGAAATCGCATTTTGACTTCTTCAGAGGTCAGAACTACGCTTCAGGAAGTGACGGTTAACACTAAACAGTAAGATAAAGACTCACGAGGCTGGAATAGAGTCACACTTGCCAGCCAGAGGCCGACCATGCTTGTTCATACAGAAACTGGGATGATGATGCTTGGTCAAAAGTACTGTGCCGGCTCTGTTTTAAGCCGGGCTGTGGAAGGATTAAAGTTTGGAGACGGCGAGAAAGATACGTTTAGTGTGACATTGTCGAAAAATAGTCTTATGGTGAATGGTCGGTTTTTGTTTTATTCCTCAAATTATGATTATTGTAGGTAAAAGTTAAAGTAAAAGCTCTGACAGTTTGTTGAAGCACAAACTTTGTGGTTAGATAGTGGTTGCTGTCTGAAATGTCCCGATAGGTTCAACGTTTGCAATGTAACACCGAAGGATGCGCCCAAAAGTATTCAAGTGCTGAAAGCGCTTCGACCAGACAAATATTGGAAGATTAGCAAGCAAACTAACGAACCAAACCGTACTGGTAATATAGAAGTAAGTTCATATTGCTATATTAAGTATTCACAACAAGCTGACCCCGCACTAGAAGTACAGCAGTAATCTGAATCGAAAATAGCTTGGTCACTCCCTTTATTATCAGCTATCTGCCAGTGAAAGTTCCGTCAACATCGGCCCAGCCGTTACGGAGATAGCCGAAACAAACAGACACAGACATTAACAAGTCTCATAATAGCTCGGTTGGTCGTAGTAACACTGCCATCGGCTGTGGGTTCGATTCCCATCCAATACAAACATGTGTGTGATGAATATAGATGTTTTTTTGTGTTTTTGCGTTGAATTATATAGTACGTATGTGTTACAAAAGTATTTTGTCCGTAATCTAGGTCCCATATAACAAGCTATGCTTAGTTTGGGGCTAGATGGCGTTGTGTGAATTTAATGTCTTGTAATATTTATTTATGAAGTTTTAGTACAATTTTAAATTAACTTTTTTTTCTTTTGTAGGTAGGTATGTACAGTTGTATAGTTTTATTTCAACATGGTTATAGGCTGAAGTCGTACGAGTATTTACATTTCCGTAGTTTGATAGGTTAGGACGCATGAAAACATCGCGGATTGTTGCAAACACTAGTTAAGTAATAATCCGTAGGTAGACCTTTGAATAAATCGCTGCAAATATCATTGCAGTAACTGTTCGCAGACGTGCATTCACGAAGATGTAGACTGAATGCAAAAATACCTCTAGGCCTGACAGTACCGTTTGGTCTGGTATGTCGGTTATTTCTAATTCTGATAGTTCTTCTCCTCATTAATCTTATTACTGCTTTGTCCATTTCCCGGAAAGTCAAATAAATGTTTTTTCCTTGGATAGGCTCATAAAATAAGGAGTCGTATTTTTTTCCTATGTGGACATGTGGTATAAACCCAGGCCTCGGGCTTGATTCCCAGTGGGGTGCTTTGTGCTTAGTTTGGTTGGTGGTAGAACTTTAAAGTCCGGCTGGCTATCTTACCAAAGTCTATCGCCATAACAACAGTTGTGATCCGGTATTTAGAGGTAAGATAGCGAGTTCCTCACTCAGAATCCGGGTTAAATGATCTCCCACTTTTGACCCTTGACACCAAGGCGAGTTGAATGCCAAGAGCTTCCCCGTCGTAAAAGCATAGCCTTATTTCTATTCAAGTATGTACCTACCTCGCGGGCGAAACCGCAGGCAAAACACTAGTATATAATGTACCTGTGTTTTTTTCCAGAGCCACTTTTTTTTAAGGGCCACTGAAGTGAAGTCTGAAACCGTGAGAGTTATCGAAAATTCATGTTAGGAGTCACGTGCTCGATTAAAAAATAATATAATTTTTTTATAGTTTTTCTAGGAAAAGTTAGATTTAGAAAAAAAAACATTTTTGAATTCTTTTTTGCTAATAAAAACAATATAAGATGACTATGTGCACAAAGTTAAACACTTTTAAAATTCACTTTCCGTCTGGTACTGGTCTGGAGCAGTTGAGTTACCTATAGGCCGTTTGTAACGGTCCTTATATAATCCGACCGCTTCTTTTGTACACAGTAAATTTAATTGTACACACATTTAAATTGTGTCATATAAATATGATACGACTTTCGAGAAAAAAAATAATAAATTCAATTTTTTGAATTTAGTAAAGGTTGTACGTATAGTCTGAAATGCGTAAGCAAAACTATTAAATCCTATTTGGCTGTTCGTGTAGAACTTTTGAAAATCAGAACATCTTCAATATGCTTGGTATCGCCGAATGCGAAGATACCTAGAACTTTAGTTTGAAAACAGAATAACTCATAAATTTCAAAATTAGAATGAAGTTAGTATAATTTCATGGATTTGTCATTTCTGGATTCTACAGTTTTTCAAAAAACTTTATTGTGCAAAATAGGAGAATATCCAATACTGAAAAATTTGAAGTTCTTAAAAAATATTTATCGAATAACTCTTGCCTATCTGCAACTGTACGGTGGGGGTGTATGATAATATATGCCGTTCAGCTTGTTGTTCAGCCATTAGGGTATCCGTACCTTGTCATCAGCTGCGTTACCACGAAAAACGAACGTTTTCGCCAACACCGAACCACTAATACAAGAGGCAGCTCATAAGTCAAGTTGCATTTCTAATCTGAAGAGTTCGATACCGGTGTTCGGTGGATTTTTTATATTTTCCTACACCTAGATGGCCAACTGCTCAAGTTGTAATAAAAAACTTTCAACGGTCCACCCAGGTGGTATCAGGAGGTGGACGGTGGGTGATATGATAACCGCAAAATGTAGGTATACTTGTGCAGACTTTTTCACACTATAATTACGACGACAGCGGCGGCGGCGCGCAGATACATCCGGCCTTTAAATGAGCGCCTAGTTGAGCCAAGTTGAACTTTCTTTGACGCTCGCACAGGGTTTTATATAGTATGATGGGGAGGTGCTTGGCTTTTATCTCCACCTGAGTTTTCAAGGTATGGAACCTATTGGAAGTTGCAGTAGACAATTTTTATGTTAACATATTCATCAAAAACTGGTTGGGACAACTTTGTTGGTATTCTAGGTTGGAAACCCGATTGAAAAATACTGCTTTTTAAGAGAAAACTTTATTTTACAATTTTTAAATGACAAATATACCCTGTATTCTAAGGGCAACATTTTGGAGGACGTTTACCCTTCTTTTTCTTGGGCATGGCGCTGTAACAAGCTCGGCAGGGCATGCAGCATGGTATATCTTCTTCCTCGCATTGAATCTGCTTACATGAGTGAGTGGCTGGTTTCACTTTAGCTGGGGCACGCGGAGTGATCAGCTCCACCTGTCAAAGTCGATCCAAGTAAGCACTTTACAATCGAAGCATGAACTATAATTTTACCAAAGGCCGTATCACGAGCGCGTCTTGATCACAGCCATACAGTATTTTCCATCTTAAAAGGGCCCCGTAGTACCGCTGATTTTCACTCTTCAGTACAAACGTAGATCCTTTTTCATCTCGAAGTGATAAGTCCGATTCACATGAAATTTTGCAGGTACTAATCGGAAAAAGATAATCTGTGTCTGAGGTGCCCTATATTTTCTTAAAACGCAATAACAATTAAAATATATGGAAAAGAGTGTTTGAGGAAAAACTCTTTTACATATACCTACTTTAGTTAGTTTTTTTAGAAAAAGTAACGCACCACAGACACATTTTATCCCTGTCCGAAAATGGAACTACGTTTGTTTGAGAAAGTGAGACTACTGGGCCTTCTTAGCTAGGAACTAATACAAGCTAATTTTAGCAAACAAATCATGTATCTACCTGTATTGGAATTATACTCTAAGCCAAATGATTGCACGTCGCATTCACGCATAGCGTCAAGGCTCGAATTTCTTAGCTTCTTATTACTAGGCGTAAGGGAGATACATTTACATACAAGTGTTTTGTCTGCGGTTTCGCCCGCGAGGTAAGGACTTGCTATTTCTATAATGCCTATGTTTTTGCGACGGGGAAGCTCTTGGCCTTCAACTCGCCTGGTGTCAAAGGCAAAGGTGGATGATCATTTCACCCAGAATCCTGAACAGACTGTGGAGCTGGCTATATCTTACTTCTTAATACTGGAACACAACAATTCACAACTGTTATGGCGGCAAACTTGGGTAAGACAGTTAGCCAGGCGGACTTAAAAATTCTACCACCAACCAAACTAAACAAAAAATATATTAACAAGCCTCATAGTTCAGTTGGTGGTAACTCTGCCTTCTGCGCTGTAGGCTGTGGGTTTGATTCCCACCCAGAGCAAACAATTTGTGTAATGAATATAGATGTTTGTTCTGTGTTTGGGTGTTGTATCATGTAGTATGTATGTATTTAACATTAACAAGCCTCACAGCTCAGTTGGTAGTAGCTCTGCCTTCTGCGCTGTAGGTTGTGGGTTCGATTCCCACCCAGGACAAACATTTATGTGATGAATATAGATGTTTGTTCTGTGTTTGGGTGTTGTATTGTATGATAAGTATGTATTTACAAAAAAAAAATATTTATGTATTCTATCCGTAATCTAGTTCCCATATTACAAGCTATGCTTAGTTTGGGACTAGATGGCGCTGTGTGAAATGAGTGTCCTGTAATATTTATTTATTTACAAAACAAAAAAGTATGTAAGTATTCTATCCGTAATCTAGTTCCTATCTTACAAGCTATGCTTAGTTTGGGGCTAGATGGCGCCGTGTAAAAAAATAATGTCCTGTTATATTGATTATTTATTTAAATTTGTACCCCACTAGGGATCGAGTTGGAGTGTTGTATCTGGCGGCGGTCACGTGGAGTTGAGAGATAGAGGCGGCTCATGATTCGATTCGCTAGTGTGGCCTGATTTTTGTATACGAAGGGTTGGCCTTTGACCTCGAGGCTTGCTTGGGTAAGCCCGAGATCTGAAATGGAGCGAGCCACCTGAGATAATGCTTTGTTTAGCAGTGGGCTTTTATGGAACGAAATAATAGTACCTTGGTAAAAAGCTTAGACGCAAGTGAAACTACGCGGGCTCAGCTTGTAGTAAATACTTAACATAGCAATATGAACTTACTTCTATATTACCAGTACGGTTTGGTTCGTCAGTTTGCTTGCCAATCTTCAATATAAACACGTCTTTGTCTGGACGAAGCACCTTCTGCGCTTGAACACCTTTTGGCGCATCCTTCGGTGTTACATTGCAAACGTTGCACAGAGTATCATGAGCTTCCTTCTTGCTGTACACTACTTCAGAGTTCAACTGGGTTCTATGGGTAAGAGCTTCGCAGATATCATCTGGTATCTAGGAATAGAGAAGTATATATATATATATTATTGTAACCGGGGAAGCGCTTAGCCTTCATCTCACCTGGTTACAAGTTGAGATAAGGCCGAATGTGGAGGCGCACTTTCCCCGGAATCCTCAAATAACTGAGGAACTGGCTAACTTAGCTCTAAATATCGGTACACAACAATTTTAGAATTGTTGTTATGGCGACAGAATTAGGTAAGATGGTGGTAGCTAGCCAGGCGGAACCAAACAAAGTCCTACCACCAACCAAACCAAGCACAATAATTGTACTTCCCATGGGGATCGAACCCGGGACCTCTGGATCTGAAATCGGTGGGTTGAACTAGACCACAGAGGCGGTTTAAAGTATAAATTATTATGCATGTATTCTTCAAGAAGATGAAATGCGACTGTAAAAAAGAACACAAAAATGTTATGTTTTCTTTCTATCTGCAGTTCTTAGTGTAAACTTAAACGGTGTCAAATATCATACCTCTACTTCTACTAAACTGTAGCTTTGTCTACAATGCGGTCATCGCATTAACATCCACTTTCCGAACGACGGTGAAGGCTTCATAAATTTCCTGTAAATTGTCACTAGCCTGTCGTGCACTCGAGCACTAGGTATACCAGCGAGGCGCAGTATGTCACGTCATTATTCAGTGTACCTACTTATGCGTATTCGATAGCGTGCGCAAATCCAGTCCTGCACATTGGTGCCAATTGGTGAAAAGACCATTGGGACTTTTCTGAACTTTATGTTGTATTTATGTGGCGAACGTAAGTACCTACTTACGTGCCTACTTCCTCCTCAGATCCACGCTGTGAGGTTGATCAGAGGTGAATCTTAGAAGGAGAAAAGTCAAAGGGTACTTTACTTCCTCTTCTTCTTACTAGCTAACGTACCTATCGTATCTATAGTAACCTGAAAGTTAAGCTGGTTTCCACCGCCGCCGCCGCCAGTATCTCCACCGAGGCCACAGGATTCGGAGCATATGGACCCATCATCATCATCGCACGTGCATTGCTGCTGTAATTTCAGCTGCGAAGGTGTCAGCTTAGGGGGTTTTGAAGTGCTCTTCGGAACCCTTATTTTCACCTGAGTAATAAGTTTAGCATAAAACGCCAATGATGATTTAAAGTGTTAAAAAATGCTCAGAAATTAAGCTTGGTAGGTACAACAATATCAACAGCTTGGTAGGTAGTTACTAGAAATCCGCAAGCAACGTCTTACTTCGTTTCCGTTGAAGATTGCACCAATTTCTTCGTAAGGTTTCTTACATTTATGTACTGGTTCGGTTTTCCCCATTTTTACAGAGTTATCTACTTTAAATTTGGATATAAGCGAAGTTTATTTTACATTGTAGCGCGTCATTGATTAGGTAATTAATTTGATTGATTTGACCAATAAAACTGTGTGACAACAATTTTGATGGACAGAAAACTGAAATAGTTATGACAGAGGATTAGTAAGCATTGTCGACATATTTCATTGAAGGAGGTGCATCTATAAAAATAAAAACTAATGTCAGATACCCAACAAGAGTTATGGAGTATTTGTCATAGCCACTACACCACTGATTGGCAGGTGAGTCGGTGCTCACAATATGTTAGATAAATACTAAGATAGATGAAAGCTGCTGTCCATCTCCAGGAGAAATCCCTTGGTCAAATCTATTGAAATGCACGAGCAATTAGCAGAGGAACCCATATTATCTTCGGGGCCGCCACCGTCTTCTAGAAACCTTGCATTCATGAAAAAATCTGACCTAAGCTTGCATTAGAAGTCAATTCAAAAATTCACACTACGTCTTTTGATTTGGTCTCTCCTGCTTGCCCTCTTGGCGTCCTACTTATGTGCAAATGATATTATACAGGTACCGCTATTTTCTGGGTTAAGTAACTTTTTTGGAGTCTTATAATTTTGATTCCTTGCACTACACAACGTGTAGGACGTTGCCACTGCGTATAGGTACGTACTAAAGATAATTTAAGTTTATACATATGAAAACTTCTGGCGCCATAGGCATCCAGATCATCATCATCGTCATCATTGATCGAGTGAGCGAAGCAAACGAGATCTCTGAGTTAAGTTGGAAAATCCTGCACTGTATGTTACATACATATGTTGCATGTATCTGGCAATGTTTGTGACGGCACAACTCTCGAACTAATTATCCGATTTTCATGAAATTTAAACGGAATAGAGATAACGTAAATATAATTTGATTGTCGCGGGGAATTTTTGATAAGTGGGGTAGTTATATTAGGGCGAAAAGAAATACAAATTTTCGCCTATCTATTTTTAATGACTGATCCTAACAATTTTGAACATGCAGAGATTATAATAATATACATCAATCCTTTTTTTTTTATACACGCCAAAAGAAACTATACCACGTTATTTGTAGGTACTACCTTGGTATTGATCCTTAACTAAATAAATCACTTCGTAGTCAAGGCTGTTTTAGTACCAGTAGTACTTTTGAATGAAAAAACCGATTCCAAAACAAAGGTTTCGTGAACTTCAAATCTTATCATAAATAAAACTATTTAGGTACCTACTGGATGGATTTAAACGACAATTTTCATATTTTTTGCAAATATCTTTGGTTAGGATGTACGCGACTTCAGCCTGTGTTGTGAGTTGAACTTAATTATTGTTACTTGTTTTTCAGGTTGTTTTAATGTTTGGTGTAACTGGTCCCTGTAGGATACAAGAATTAACAAATATAACCGTAAAAAACATAGAGAACCATGGCCAGATGATTTTAGTGATGATACCTATCACGAAAAATAAAATACCGAGGTCATTCACCATACACGGTCAATTCTATGAAATTGTTAAGAAGTATTTTTTATGTTTTTGTGTTGCGGTCACCAAAAGCAAAAACTGACCATTTCTTTCTAAATTACCAGGATGGTAAATGTACCTGTCAGCCTATAGGTATAAACAAATTTGGTTCTATGCCTAAAGAAATCGCTA
The DNA here is from genome assembly GCA_951394065.1 of Venusia cambrica. Classification (NCBI taxonomy): domain Eukaryota; kingdom Metazoa; phylum Arthropoda; class Insecta; order Lepidoptera; family Geometridae; genus Venusia; species Venusia cambrica. Next base: position 14,257,537 of record OX596034.1, read on the forward strand.
AGTTTTTATGTTTAGCAGATGCTGAGAGCTACACTGGACATCGTTTCAGAAGAACTTCAGCTACATTGCTGGCTAATTCAGGAGCTGATTTATAATGACTTGAAGCGTCATGGTGGGTGGTGATCTAGCAGTGTAGCAGAATCATACGTAGAAGATTACATACAAAACAAGAGGGAAATTTGTGCAAAAATCAGAAAAATAATTAAATTTGATTCTGAGGCGCTTCCTACTGACGAAACACCAAGTACATAAAATGATTGGATTTCACTTACCTACACGAATAATGAGCCATCTCAAATTACAATAGAAAATAAAAGTATTTCAATAAATAATCTATCTGGATGAGACCGCTATGCCATCAAAAACAGTTAATTATAATTTTACTAACTGCACATTTACTAATTGTTTCTACAAATAAACTTTTTATCTACTAAATAAAATGAGTTTTTATTGTTATTTTATTCACAAGTGTGTTGAAAAACATCCTATGATACACGTGTGTATTGATGATTACCGTCCTCGGCTCTCTTAAGCGCAATGGCGCCTCGGCGGTAATCACCAACACACTAGTACCATAATGTACTATTATACACTACGCGCGAGGGGTCTTACCTGGATTCTTTTTCCGTATACATACAATTACCACTAAATACTAGTAGTTTATGCAACTGTCATATAAGAAGGGGTATTAAAACACGAGCGTCTGTTTATAGAGCGATAATAGGTTGACTCGAGTGTTTTAATACCTATGTTATATGCAGTTTCATACACTACTTTATCTTCACTCATAGGAAAAATTGAAATTAAACAAAGTAGGTAGGTTACAAGGAAGTAATTTTCAATCTATAAATTCTTGGTACATTTTGTCGTACAATTTTTTTGATTTTTCTGGCAGGAGACTTTCAGTTAACGCCAATGCCGCGTCTAGAATATCTGGCGGAGTGAAAATCTCGCCGTCACTACCCTCTTCTCCAATCATATTTTAATCACTTACAGGATTTTAGTAAACTTTTTTGGAATCCCGAATACAAAAACACGATCGGCAAAAAAATTTATGGGAAGCGCGGGAAATTAAGTTCAAACTACGCATGCGTGCGCCATTTTTTTCACAGTTCGAACTGCGCATGCGTAGCGCACGCATTTCATTTCTTTTTCATATTCAGCCTAAAACCATAGACTACAATAATAAAAAAAAAGAGCGGTACTATAATGAGTTTTATTCTTAATTTTATGTATATGCGTTTATAAAGTGCGTCTGTATAGATTCTATACTATAGAACCGTCTTTGAATTCGTGATTCGAATTTTTCGATTTGAGTGTATATTAAAATATTTATATATAATAATATGAATTTGGGAATCCCCAAGTTATTTCTTCAACATTTTTGCATTATAGCTATATCTAATTAAGTTTCAGTGACGAGATATGATTTTTTTTTCCTTTGAAATGGGTAAGCATCGTGAACTGGGTAGGCATACATTCGCCAGAAACATTACCTACATTTGAAGACGAATTGGCCGCGACCTCCCCGGGGCCTGTGTTGTGTCAGGGTTCGTGGAGGCAGGTGGCCTCACGAAAAGACGCAGAGCCTTTCCGTGAGCGTGATCGGATACCAACGGTCATGCTCAGGGAACGGCTCATAAAAGGTAGGGAAAAGGATTAGGTGCACAAGGTGCTGGATCCCAAACAGCAGGTTTTCGACGCCCTCTTTGCTAGGCGCTGCGACTACTACGTAGCGTCTGGTCAAAGGGGGTCGTAACAGACTGGACGAAAAGGCGGCGAAAAGGGGTCTCCCCCCTTTCTTTTCGGAGGTAATGCCTTAGGCTGGGTGAAAAGGGGGAGTTCGCGTTCCCATGCTACTGGACGTATAAAGTACAATAGGCTCAGACGACCGGGATCACAAAAGGATGGATCGCAGCTGGATCGCCCGGACGGGACAGCGATCGGGCGGTTTTAATCAGTCATTCTACGCCACCTTCCCTATAAGGGGTTGTGCGGTATCCCATAAGGCCCTTTCCATCCGTGGTCAGTTGGGGTGAGGGCTATGGATGACCTCATGCGGATCCCGGGATGACGGCACAAATTGGCATGTGCCGTCGCGAACCGCGAGCAGAGGTCTTCCCTGGGGCGGGAGAGCGATTGCGGGAAGATGAGCGGGAAGTGTTTTTTTATATACAACTAGGAGAGCAAGTAGCCCACCTGATGTTAAATCCACAATGAACTATGCTCACACGACACTGCATTGCGCCCGTCAACTTGAGGTATAGAGATGTTAAGCCTCGCGTGCCCGTTATTTCACCGGCAACCAAACCCATCAAACCGGAACACAGCAATGCTACATGGCGGCTGAAATAGGTATGGTGGTAAGTAGTACTTCTCCGGACGAGCCCCTTCACAAGGGGCTCTACTACTTGTAATGTGTAGTGCTACATGCTATATGCGGGGGGTGGGCACTGGAAGAAGTTTCAGCAAACATCCCAGAGCCCTCAGAGAGAGCGGGCATCGAGGCCTGCCATCGAGAGTTTTAGTGAGTCGTTAAATGTGAAATAAATAAATCGTTTCCATATGTATTCTAGCTGAACTTTATTTTTGACGTGGCACTCCACAGGCAATTCTAGTTATATTTATATAAGTTTATGTTTTAGACTATCAAATGCCTTTGTAGGTATAGTCTTTCTAAGATGGTATGCTGTAGATACCTACTCGATAAATTTCTCCACCACCTGTTTTTCTGCGAGAATGTGGTCTAACGTCGGATAGTGTTTTCGAATGCCCGCCCGGTTGATTTTCATCTTACGTTTCATTTATTTTACATAAGAACTAAATAAATATATTAAATAAAATGTACAATTAAACAGTTTACATAGTTATGTACAAAGGAACCAGTCAGATTACCTAAGGACCGTTACAAACGGCCTATAGGTAGGTAACTCGACTGTTCAAGATCAGTACCAGACGGAAGCGTACCCAAGACACTGGTTGCATTACCTCATTGATATAATAATTATATTAATATTACAGGACATTAATTTCACACAGCGCCATCTAGCCCCAAACTAAGCATAGTTTGTAATATGGGAACTAGATTACGAATAGAATAGCTATAATATTTCACTGGCCCAAACAAGAGCCAGCCCTTGGGTCACATCTCGCCTCAATCAAAAGCCTCGCAATATATTTGAAAACCCCGAGGGCATCGGTTCCCCCCGTACCCAAGGTCTTGACCTCAAAAGGCTCAAATAGGTAAGCTCTGTCGAGACATATTTGCGCCTTTTGTTATCCTCGGCCGAATCAGCCACCGCACTAGCCCTAACTGATGTACCAGGCAGATGAGATGGCGCAAGGGTGTCAACGCAGGTAGCATTCCACACCAAAGGACTATCCATTTCCCAAGAGACGAGAGTCATACCCTCGGGCCGCTTACCATCATCACGTTATAGACCAATCTGTTCAAGAGCGCCTGGAACATCTGGAATACATTGAACATTCTACATCAGTGATATAAACTATGTGTAGGTAGGTACTTACCTTTAATATGACTGTGGTGTGTAATACCTTCATGGACGCGTACCTATTTGATAGAATGTTTTTAAAATTAGATAGCCGTCTGACTTGTGTCATTCACTGCAAAATTCTCTTTGTAATTAAATCAAATATTCATTGGTAAAATGTATTATTACTACAATTAATTACAAAGACTAAAGAAAGCGTGAAGAACGATGGCTTCAATAACTAGACTACTGAGACCAGATAAATTTGACACCGATCCAGGGTCTCCAGCTGCAGAACTCAAATACCGGCATTGGAAAGAAATTTTCGAAAATTATCTTGCTGTGGAAACGGAGTCAAGTAAGGATTTATCAGAATCTACTAAATTGAAGATACTTTTAAACAATGTCTCACCAAACGTTTACTCATATATACGGGAATCGACGGATTATGCGAATGCTGTAAGCACGCTTGACAAGATTTATATAAAATTTCAAAATGGAATTCACGCCAGATATATGCTCACCTCGTCTAAGCAGAAACCTGATGAGTCTGTTGCAGATTATTTACGCAAACTTCAACAGCCTGCATTTGAATGCAATTTCAAATCTGTCAGTGCCGAGCAATATAAAAATGAATATGTTCGTGATGCTTTTATTGCGGGCTTACACTCGATAAAAATTCAAAAATTTGCTGAAAATGGCTTGAAATTAATGGCAGAACGTAATTCAAAAGATTATATCGCTCATAATACGCATTCAATGGTACTAAATCAAATAGAAGGTAATGAAAATGACAACTTAGCTGCTGCATCGAACATCGAACCCAAAGACGCTGTTTTTTCTGTGGAGGAAACATACACCAACGAATAAAATGCCTTGCATTTAACTCCACCTGCACAAAATGTGAAAAAAGGGTCATTTTGCTAAAGTATGCAGGAGTGGAAGAATAACCGCTATAGCTGAAGGGGAGACTAGTAAGACAAACATATCAGAAATATCAGCAGCAGCACCATCCAGCTTACACAAAACTACTGTTGGTATCACGGTGAATAACTATAAAGCTGATGCTTTAATCGATAGTGGTAGTTCCACTACCTTCATAGACAAAAGTTTTGCTCGATTACTAAAATTAAGATGCTACCCATGGAAGGAAATTATTTCTTTGGCCTCCAAGAACACAAAGACTATTCTAGGAGTATGTTATGCAACCATTACACTAAAAGAACATACATACAAACGAAAAGCTCTATACATCTTGGAAGACCTATGCGCTGATGTGATTATTGGCCATGACCATGGCAATGGCCATGAGTCTCACTGTTTGGCAATCTGTCAAATAATGTAAAACCTATTGCTATTAAATCGAGAAAATATACCGAAACTGACAGTCAGTTTATTAAAGGAGAAATTGAGAAACTTGTAAAGGATAATGTTATAGAACTTAGCAGTTCACCATGGCGAACGCAAGTGCTAGTTACTGTAGGCACAACAAACCGCAAACGTCTCGTCGTTGATCACTCGCTAACGATTAATAGATTTACTGAATTGGACGCTTACCCTTTGCCTACTATAGAGTCAATTGTATCAAAAGTGGCCGAAAACAACTTCTTTAGTCAAATCGATCTGAGAAGTGCTTACCACCAAGTACCAATATTGAAGTCAGAGAAGAAATATACAGCATTTGAAGCCTGTGGTAATTTATATCAGTTTACTCGCATTCCCTTCGGTGTAACTAATGGAGTAGCTGCTTTCCAAAGAACCTTGAACTACATCATTTCAAAAGAAAAACTCGTGGGCACTTATGCTTATCTCGACGATGTTACGGTTTGCGGCAAAACAAAAGAAGAGCATAACCTGAATTTAAAAAGATTTATGAAGGCTGTAGAGAAATATATGCTTACACGAACGAAGAGAAGTATGTATTCGGGGAAAAAACTATCAAGTTGTTGGGATTCAAAATTTATAACAACTCGATCAGTCCAGATGAGCCCTTATTGAGGATGTCTTAGCCCTTCAATAAACCTACCTGTACCAACTGATATGCCGACTCTAAAAAGAGTTCTTGGCATGTTCGCTCATTATTCGAAATGGATAAGAAATTTCTCTGACAAGATTAATCCACTAACTAAAGTCTCTCAATTCCCCATTAATGAAAATGCAATTAACGCGTTTCAAAAACTGAAAATGAATATTAAAGAATCAGTTCTAACAAATATCAATCAAAACGTACTTTTACTGTCGAAACTGATGCACTCCATTGCTGCTTCACTTTCCCAAAACGGTCGCCCAGTGGCTTTCTTCTCCAGAACATTAAATGAATCAGAACGCCGTCATTCTTCTATTGAAAATGAAGCAAATGTTGCAGTAGAAGCTTTGCGGAAATGGCGACATTATCTAATAGGAAGGCATTTTCTACTAATTACTGATCAACGTTCTGTCTCTTTTATGTTCAATCAATCTCACACAAGCAAAGTAAAAAACGAGAAAATCGAAAGATGGCGCCTAGAACTTTCGAACTACAAGTGTGATATAATTTACCGTCTAGGTAAGGAAAATATTACAGCTGACACGCTTTCCCGAGTATGTTCGAGTATAACAAATACGAACAAACTATACGAATTACATAATTTGCTAGGACATCCTGGTATAACAAGAATGACACACTGGATACGATCTAAAAATCTAGCTTATTCTATAGATGATATAAAGAGAATGACATCCAACTGTCGAATTTGCGCGGAAATAAAACCAAGATTCGCAAAATCGCAAGGAAATCTCATAAAAGCTACTGCACCCTTTGAGAGGATTAACATTGATTTCAAAGGACCATTGCCTTCTAATACGCCTAATCGCTACATTTTGACTATAATAGATGAGTACTCTAGATTTCCATTTGCTTATCTTTGTAAAGATCTTGCTGCTGGAACTGTCGTCAAATGTTTACAGGATCTATTTTATACATACGGTACTCCAAAATACATACATTCTGACCGTGGAGCTACCTTCATGTCCAATGAACTACGAAGCTATTTACTAGGACAAGGAATTGCTTGTAGTAGAACGACTCCATATAATCCGCAAGGTAACGGCCAAGTGGAGCGACTTAATGGAACACTATGGAAAACTATTAAGCTGTGTCTAAGGACAAAGGAACTAGACGGTGTATTGGGAGAAAGTTTAATCACCGGCACTGCATTCGATTAGATTATTATTATGTACATCAACTAATAATACACCACATGCAAGGATGTATATTACGAGCGCACCAAGCTACTAGTAGACTAGTAGGTAGTAGCTTGGTGCGCTCGTAATATTATGTACCTACCTACACTTACAGTAAGTATTCAAAATTTAGATGTCATGTCGGAGATACTGGTGAAATGGTGGTACATAGATCAATATATTTAAATATTTTTTCTATACAAACCAAAAAGAAAACATATAGGCAAGGACAAAGAAAAAAAAAATGTTTGATCCACAATTATTGTGGATATCATAGATTATGTATGTTCTCAGAAGATATTTTACTGCCTGTCTTTCTGATGTCATTGGTGAAACGGAGGAGTCCCTGTTGACTACCCCAGCCAACGATAGTTTGATGTTTACTTCATTTAATTCTAGTTTAAGTAGTGTTTTGAATTAAGTTTTGAACAATATTTTTTAAGATTGGCCAGAAGAACTTGCATCCAGGCCGTAAAATTCATAACTAAAAGCCATAGACATTCCCTATTACATTTGGCCTGGCTTGGCCAAAGAGTATAAATATAAAAGAATTTATATTTTAGTATTTATTTGTTATATTTTTTTTCCTAAGCAATTAAAAATAATAGTTACTAATTAAAAACAATAACGCTCAAATAGGTTTAAAAGTTCCTCCATGACCAAGCCCATAGAGGAAGTTTACTTTGCTTTGAGCATGATTAGCCAAAGAGAAAGAACTGTTGCAAAGAGTAAAGAAAGAGGTAGTATCATATTTTAATGAGCACAGCAGCAGCCTGACAGTATTCTATGGCAGCAGCGCAGCGCTGATTAATTCAAAGAGTAATATCATAACAGTAATTGTTTGTAAATCCCTGGTAAATCATATACATACGGGCTTTTGCATTTGTGATAGAAATGTGACTCATAGTTATTGGAAAGATTAAGTAATTATTTAGTTATGTCTAGAAACATTGTTTTTGAAGGTTGGCTGACGAAGTCACCACCAACAAAGCGTACAAACCGTATCTGGCGCACAGTAAGTATTGTACACATTCATCCAAAATCTATAGTCCGTTGATAAGAGTTATGAAAAGTTTAGTTCGTTTTGAGATAGATATGAATATCTAAAGATTGTAGGCATATCATACTGTTGGAATTATAATAAGCTTAGGAGGCCAAGTAAAAATGAATGTTGAACCTTTTATCATAGAAATGGCGGAGACGGTGGTTTGCCTTGCGGCAGTCGGGCGAGCTCCCTGGGCAATACTTCTTAGACTACTACGCGGACCGGAATTGCGGTCGGCTCAAGGGCACTATCAATTTGGATTTATGTGAACAAGTAAGTAACAGCTGTGCTAGGTTTTCAACATTATCTCTATTAACTCACTTTATCATTAAACATTCAAAAGAACCTCAAAATACATCTTGTGGTTTCTGCTGCTGCTTTGCTTTACTCAGCATCGGAGTTCCTATATACTCTATAGTCAGATATTCACATTAGAGAGGGCTTCATGATATGAATCCCTGTCTAGATACACCAGATTTAGTGAAATCCTATGTAAAAGTATAAATATGATAGATTTAATCACTATTCCTGTCTTCACTTGGGCCACCTAGCGTGCAAAAAAGGGATAAAAGATGATAATGATATACTACATAGGTATTTATGTATTAAATGAATAAGGCACCTATCCATTTTCAAAGAATATTATTCTCCATTCAAGTAGCACTACCACCCACTCCATACTATGCAAGAGTACCTATTTTGTGTAGTGCCAAAAAAATGTAGAATGAGAATGAATGAATCTATCAAACATTAAGTCAACAAATGTGGATTGCAACAACAAAATCTTCAAAATGTTCAAACAAAGACTTAAGCAGTTAGCAATGTTTAATTATTCTCATGCAACATGACACCTACTAAATAGCTGCCAAGCTAAACAATGTTTGGATTTGAGGTGAATCCACCTATTATTTCAGTGGCATCTGTTTTTCTTATGTAAGCACATACTTCAGGCTTACTTGGTACTTGGTGCCCCACCATCCGCAAACAGTGGCCTCCTGCTAGTCCAGCTACCCCATGCCCTTTAAGAAGGCCAGCAGCTTGCTGATGCTGGTGCAAACTTCCCTTGTCCTCGGGGTCTAAATGTATTGTTGATGCTGAGATGCTGTTTTGAGCTGCTGCCGGTGTATAAAAATGGTGTATAAAAATAAGCATTTTTATACACTGGGTTTTACAGTCAACCTCTAAGTCATGCACCCTCTATGCAGAGAGTGCATTGTGTCCTGTGACAATACCAATGATTTGTTGGAGCTCATCATGGTTCAGTCAGGCTGAGTTGTTTTCAGGTGTATCACAGGTTTTAGGCCGGTAAGGCCTCCTTCAACTGCTTGCAGTTCTGCATACTTACCCAGTAGTTTTGGTGTATAGTCACGGATCCTGCAGCTGGCTTAGCTAAATGTTAGGAATATGATTGGCACCTTGTAGTTTTACTTACTTCTTCCAGTAGAAAATGACATTGTATAGTCATTCTGGAGTTATGCTCACTTTTGTTTAGGATCAGTTACTTTTCTCCTTAATACTGCATTCATATACTGCATTATGCCGCCGCATTCCACTTGGAAGATTGAATTATGTTTGCCCAATGCTGTTGCGTTGTAAGTGTAAAGGTTGTCTGAGAATGTGCCAGTACTCATACCGGTTTTCATTATATTCTTATTTCATGTATATTCAAGTTGTCAGTGAAGTGAAGCTCTTAGAGTAGAGTGTTTCTAGGTACACTATGACAGATGCACTGGTGCAAACATAAGCGTAACTAGAAAAATTCGTAACTCGTCGTTCATACTGATCTGTAACAAGATTCCACAAGAGGTGACAAGGCATCCTCTTAACTCTTAACTCCTCTGGTTTCCTCTTTTACGCCAACATGTAACCATATGTAGTAGAAAATTCAGGGTAGGCTTACTGTATTGTAGATCTCATCTTAACTGCACAAGCTTTTAAGGTCAAATGCTATTTCATCCATAGTATGTTTTTTGTTTGGATAGTGATATGTTACTCAAAGGATGACTTAAGAGCTTAATCTGGAAAGCCATGTGTCCTCTGGCCTTAAAAAAATATGTAAAGCTAAAATTGTTGTGTTCCGGCATTCAGAGGTAAGATAGCCAGTTCCTCAGTTTGTGCGCCTCCACCTTCATCTTTATCTCAACTTGTTACCAGGTGAGATGAAGGCCAAACGCTTCCCTGTCGTACAATAAAAAAAAAAAGCTTGATGTGTCTTAATTTTTTTATCTTAGGGCATACAAGGGCATCCCACTGTGCGGCTTTCTACTGGGCTGCTCGTCTCTGCCAACATTGGCACATTGGCTAGTAGAAAATTTTAAATTCTGGTGTGACAAACTAAATATTAATTTGTTTAATTATAATTACTTAACTTAACAGACTGGCCCAAATATGGTCTGCAGCAACAATTAATTAATTTCTTCTAGTAATTTTGGTTACTTTTGAGACTATGAACCATTTGAATAAAGGAACCAACATACTTTTCTGAAATAAACGTCAGATAATGCTAATTTCTCCAGAGACAACTGAAAAAGGCAAGACACTCAAAGCAAATTGCACTAGCTGCATTAACATAAGCAACTCAGTCTTACTGCAACCACCACTGTAGAAAGTCTTGTTTTGTTGATAAAATTCTCTATAAACTTATGATTAGACTAACTGACTAGTATAATGTAAGTAATTTTGATCAATTTGAAATCAATAGATTACGCTTCTGACTTAAAGTTTTGATAATATCAAAACAACTCACCTTTGGAAGTATGCACTTGAAACTTCATAAAAAAATATATTATCGTGAAATAAAACTTAAATAACCAAACTGTACATTATTCTGCAAAACTTTATGTGTTCTGTAAATGGTAATACATTTTGTTTGACTTTCCTGTTAATTTTTCCTGTCATTTTGTATCGGAAGCCAACCAATGATAGTCACTATTACCATTCTTTGTGTTGCGCTTAGTGATTAATTCGTATGTTAGTGTACCCTATTACATTTAAGAATTAGTGCTTATGTGCCTCACACAGTATCCATTCACCATAAATGAATAAACATGAACTGACCCGCAGAAAAAAATGTTTTCTATTATAATCGTTCCGTATTTTGGTACAAGGTGGATGCCGGTCTTCACATGGAACGAAGTGGCAACGGATCATTAGACCCCAAGCTGCGTGGATCAGTGTTCACAATTCAGACTCAGTCTCGGACCTACCACCTAGAAGCAGACTGTGAAGCTGAGATGGAGAAATGGGTTGATGCCATCTGTCGGGTATGCGGACTACGCGCTACGGATGACTCAAGTGTTATGGGTAAGCTATTTACTAAATTGAATTACTATGGAGAATCCAATAATGCAGCTTAATTTTTTGACCAGATTCTTTCAATCAATCATTCATTTATTTTATTGAAATATATACATGCTCTCACAATTCATAACATATACATTATACTAATAATGAAAATTTTTAACATGACATTCATGTCATTGTGTGCTATAAGATATATCTAGATGTGTGATATAAGTACACTTAGTCTCAAGAAGATTCCGTGGACTCAATAATTTACAACCATACCTAATATTTGCCACTATTGGTAGAACTTACGTAAAACATTATATTTATTCATTCATATATTGCATATTAATAAGAATTATAACAAATGTTATCATCTCTTGCCATGTGATCATTGATCTCGGCTCAAGAATATGACACCTCCAATTCAGCCTGTGGATGAAGTTGAGAGTATGAGTACATACTCTCACTCCCCTGCCTTATCTTTTCTTCGGTTTATCTCTACCCCTTATTTCCATCCATACCCATATTCGTTACATGGCTTCGATCCCTGCTTACATTATTAACCGCCTCCGTGGTCTTGTGGTTCGCCCACCGGTGTCAGATCCAGAGATCCCGGGATCGATCCCCAGGGCTTTGTTCGATCCCCAGGACTTTGTTCAAGTCCGCCTGGTTAGCTACCACCTTATTACCTAATCTGTCGCCATAACAACAATTCTACAACTGTTGTGTTCCGGCATTTAGAGGTAAGATAGCCGGTTCCTCAGTTTGTTGAGGATTCCGGGTGAAGTGCGCTGTCACCTTCTTCGTTTATCGTAACTAGAAAAAAGCAGGTGAGATGAAAACCAAGCACCAACGTACAAAGAAAAAAAAAACATGACCATACCATTCTAACGCATTTAATACTTCCGAACCTTTCTGTCACTGGCCCTGCTTCCATTTCCACATAACCATTCTCGTTACGCATCCAACATGCTCATCTCATGCGAGCACTTTCATTTCATCAGTCAGTTCTCTGACTCTAATCGGTAGTCAATCGGTGACTTTGACTTTGACATGTCTCACGATTCGCTTGCAGACTTAATTGTTTATCACACTTTCAGATGCTTACCAGAACACGATGACGGCAACATACCAGAACAGTTCGTCGGCAAGGTCTACGATGAACGAGCATTACGAGTGTGCCGACAGCACGGGCCCATACATTCCCATATCTGAATGCATCACTGGAGTTAGATCCCAGGTAAAAAGCTAAAAAAAAATCTTTATTTTTATTTTTTTGTTGTTCGATGGGGAAGCGCTTGGCTTTCATCTCACCTGGTTACAAGTTGAGATAAGGCCGAAGGTGGAGGCGCACTTCACCCGGAATCCTCGACAAACTGAGGAACTGGTTATCTTACCTCTAAATGCCGGAACACAACAATTTTAGAATTGTTATTATGGAGACAGAGTTAGGTAAGATGGTGGTAGCTAGCCAGGCGGACTTAAACAAAGTCCTACCACCAACCAAACCAAGCACAATATATTGTACTCCCCCTGGGGGTCGAACGCGGGACCTCTGGATCTGAAATCGGTGGGTTAAACCACTAGACCACAGAGGCGGTTAAATGTATTTATTTTGATGTGATATTTCCCAAATTCTGATAGCTAGAATAAAATGCCGTTTAATTGAAGATCAATATCGCGGAATCGATGATAAGCTATTGAAAAATGCAGTTTTATTTACATCGCTTCAACGTGCCGTGCGTCTACTGCAAGTCTAATACACGTTATTTGACTAACGCGATGCTGCCGCGTTGAGAAAAGAGATCATATGTTTGTTAAGCAGGCCCGATGACGCACCAACAAATAACCCAGACACCTGGCAGTTTCATTACAAAAACAACATTGAACAATGTTAGAAGTTAAAGGAAACAGGGTGTCTGGACAATCAATAGTGACTGATCTGTCGGATCGGAATTTAAAATAGTGTGATTTCATAGCGACAGTAGGTACATGGAAAACAGAATTAGTTTCCCTTAAATTTAATCAGGTGCTGTTCATTTATTCAGATCAAGCTAGATGCTAGAGTCTAGATCTCGTTCGGATTCTTTGTCCGGAAACAAAGAATCCGTCAGTCTGTATGAGTACATACATACACACCGCCAGACGCTTATTTTATTTCACATCAAGCCCCAAACTAAGAAAAGCTTGTAAAATGGGTACTATAGTAGGAATTAAATACTTTAATACGATATCTTTGTGAATTTATATTTATACAATACAACACCCAAACTCAGGATATACATAAATTCAACACAGAGGTTTGTACAGGGTAGCAATATAATCACAACCTACAGCTCAGAATACAGAGGGGAGGGGGGAGAGGGGTAGGGTAAGGGTAGGCAGAGACAACGGATTTCCTCAAGCAAAAAAGGACATCACATTGATAGCCCCCTTAATGCCCACAATAGGACAGGGCCTCTTTAACTATAGGGTTTTGCCATTATCACCACGCTTTGCAAGCTGTTTGGTGATCACACTCAAGGTGTTAGACGTACAGAAGCTAGGTGCTGACCTACTGGTGGGATCTCTATGTCGATTTTACGAACCTAATTTATGTGCTCTTATTCTCGATGGTTGCCTGGGCATTACCTGGGCAAGAACGATGTCTATGGAGCGAGTTTCCCCAGAAACTTCCTATTAAAGGCATATTGCCTCGCTGCTGAATTCCTGGCGATCACAAGCGCCAGACAGAAATCACATAGATATATGGGCTCCCAGGCTGTGATTTATAAATGATTTGAGATATCCCAAATATATCGCCTATAACACGGTCTGAACCGCGGGTGTTCTTTTGTATATTTGAAATTACGTCTTGTAGTTCGCCTACCGGTATCTGTTACAGAGGTCCCGGGTTCGATTCCCAAGGTAGTATAATATTGTGCTTGGTTTGGTTGGTGGTACTTTGTTTAACTGCGCCTGGCTAGCTAGCTCAACAACAATTCCAAATGTGTTCCGCCATTTTGAGGATGTTTTTTGATCGCCCCGGGCGATTCCACTTGCAGCCTTATAATAACTTGAAACCAGGTGAGATGATGGGGTAGTCTAGAGCTACATCTTGAGCCTCGTCTGGGCTTACCTGATCGGAGATGAGTATGATGGAGCGATCCATTCTTTTAAACAACTAGGAGACGGAACAAGCAGGTAGCCCACCTGATGTTCAGTGCATTCTTGACTATAAACAATGCCTTACTGCGTAGGTCACATCCACAAAAAACATAGCCTACACGGCACTACATTGCGCCCGTCAACTTGGGCATAACGATGCCTCGAGTGTCCGTTATTTCACCGGCTACTACCCTTCAAACCGCAACACAGCTATGCTGCTGAAATCGGTGTGGTGGTAGAACTTCCCCGGGCGAGCCTTTTCACAAGGGGCTCTACTACTCTTAGCCTGACCAGGAGTTGAACACAGCGAACCCCGAACCTTCAGCTAATTCGGCAGGAGGGTTCTAGGGGTAGTTAAAAGTTAAATAGGCTTTTAATGTGTAATAATGGGTTGTTTGTTTTCCAGGAAGAGCATCGCTCATTTACATTCGATCACCAAAACATCGTCAGAAGCACCAGAATCCCGTTCGACAGAGTACCCAACAACAGAGCTCACCAAATGTATATGAGCCAACCGCACATCAGGCTGAATAACACCGATTTCTCTGAAAACGAGTCCAATCTAAGCGACGAAGAGTGCAAGTCGCTGAACGCTAGTCAATCAAATATAAGTAAGTGAAAAACATTTCTAATACATTGTTAATACGCACAATGGACCACTTAGGTGTCTTAGTGCGGAAACGTTTATATTTACATTTACACTTTTACATTGTTAATAAGATTTGTGTGATGTATATGGATGTTTGTACTGAGTTTGGGTGTTGTATCATTTAGTACTTTTGTATTTACAAAAAGTATTTAAGAATTCTACCCGTAATCTAGTTCCCATATAACAAGCTATGCTTAGTTAGGAGCTAGATAGCGCTGTGTAAAACTAATGTTGTGTTTTTTTTTTAATAATATTAAATATTACAGGACATTTATTTTTACACAGCGCCATCTAGCCCCAATCTAAGCATAGCTTTTAATATGGGAACTAGATTACTTAAATACTTATTTAAATATATACGTACTATATAATACAACACCCAAACACAGAACAAACATCTATATTCATCACACAAATATTTGTCCTGGGTGGGAATCGAACCCACAGCCTGCAGCGCAGAAGTCAGTTACTACCATCTGAGCTAAGAGGCTTGTTGCTAATATCTCATCATCGTCATTTTACTTATACACCGGTCTAGTCAGGGTTGGCACAATAGAATTCCTCTTCTATTTACTTTGACAAGGCGTCAACTCATCCATCTTTTTCACTTATGGCCTGTTCCTGTTCTGTGATTTTGGTAGTTGTTCTTTAAATGTATCTATTGTTTGTTTGCAAGTGATCAATGCACTTTCATCACCAAAAGCTTGAAAAATATATCATTGTTATGTATCCTTGGGTGCATTCGTTTTGATTTCAACTGATGAAAAAAGCGGCTTTCTGAACATTTTTTTTTCAAAGCCACCGCTTTTACGGTTTCATTGAAACAACTACTCTAACGAAGATTCTTAATTTCCAAGCTGCAATCATAAATATTTTTACCTGTTTTAAACTTGTCAAGGTACATATATATATCAGTTATTGATATCTTGTTCATTCATATCTTATTATCCTGTGTACAAGATAAGATTGAATGTTTTCGGTAAACTAGTGGGAAGTCGCTGTAAAATATTGCATCAGTAAACTCTTCTAAAGTCAAAGTCAAAATTTATTTATTCATTAAGATTTTTTATTCGGAATCGCGACCAGCGCACAAGGAGAAAGGCAAGAACCTCGGGCTGGTTAATTTTTTGATGATCCATTCAACATTTAGTAGATACGTCATAATCCTAAATACTTAATCTTAAAACATTTGTTATTACCTATCTACCGAATGGGCAGTTTGTTAACATTGAGAAATCACCATTTTGCTGTCAACTGGTATAGCAACATCGGGCCACGCGTTCTTCTCGTCGATATAATCACTAATTTTGTAGTAGGCACTTTTAATTCAATTATTCTTTATATACAATTTGAATTCACGAGCAGAGAGTTTGGTGGCGCTTTGTGGAAGCTTATTATAGAATCTCACACAGTTTCCTAAGAATGAATTATTTACTTTTCCTAAGCGATACCTAGGTATATCAGGTTTATTATTATTTCTAATCTCTTCATTCACCGTTTGTATATTACGTGTCGCCGTTATACAATAATTGTAGCCTGAATTACTACAGTTGATACTGCCTTTAAAATTATTTACCTTCAATTTGGTACCCATATTTTTGTCATAAAACAGTAAAAAAAAACAGATTTGTATCAAAGTCAAAGTCAAATATATTTATTCAGTAAGATTTTTTAGGATCACTTTGAAACGTCAAATCTACCTAAACCAGCGCACAAGGAGAAAGGCAAGAACCTCGGGCTAGTTTTTTTTTTTTTTTTGTATACTATATGTCACTACTACAATTGAAACAAACCAAACAAAACCTCACACGTCCATCCATTGAGCACAGCAGGCTGCATGGCATTCCTAAACAGACATATATATGCATACATACTCACGAAAAATATAACCCTCCTTCAGAGGCAGTTGAGTACATTAAGTATCTTTTAAATTTTTTCAGGAGACTGGCCGGTTGGGAAGTCATTTACAAAACTAGCAATAAGTCCAAACAGAAATTGTGTTCCAGAAGATGGTAAGTGAATAATGATCCCAGCACCTACTCGGAATATGGCTTATGACACTAATATTACAGCTTTACATGTATGTTGTGAATAAAATATGTATATACGATATGTTTTTCTGGGTCTTTTTTTTTTACTGTACGACGGGGAAGCGCTTGGCCTTCATCTCACCTGGTAACAAGTTAAGATAAGGCTGAAGCTGGAGGCGCACTTCACCCGGAATCCTCAACAAACTGAGGAACTGGCTATCTTACCTCTGAATGCCGGAACACAACAATTTTAGAATTGTTATTATGGCGACAGAATTAGGTAATGGTGGTAGCTAGCCAGGCGGACTTCAACAAAGTCCACCAACCAAACCAAGCACAATATATTGTACTCCCCATGGGGATCGAACCCGGGACCTCTGGATCTGAAATCGATGGGTTGAACAACTAGACCACAGTGGTGGTTTTTCTAGAACTCGAAACCGATATTAGGGATAAATTATATTATTTATCCTTGATATCTAAAAAATTGATTTTTTAACCAAATTATCTGTGTAGTGATGAACCAGTTTCGATAATTCCGTTAGTCTACTACATTTCCATTCATATCACTAATGGCGTCTTTTAGTTTTCAAGATAATTTTGTTCTGTTGTTATCAATGAGAAATACTATGCACAAAGGTATCAGTCAGATTACCTAAGGACCGTTACAAGCGGCCTATCGGTAACTCAACTGTTCCAGACCAGACGGAAGCGTGCCCAAGACACTGGCTGCATCGCCACGCTGTAAAGCTATGCTAATTCGCTGGCCTAAATAAGTGCCAGCTCTTGGGTCACGTGTCGCCTCAATCAACGGATCCAAGGTCTCGACCCCAAAAGTCTCAAATAATACTCCAAGTAAATGTCGAAGTCAACTTCGATTCCGGCACAAATTACATTTTGGTGTTCACTAAACACCTGAATTTAGTCAAGTACTATCCACGACTTGTTTCACGGTATTATGTATTTTGTCCTTATGGCGTAAGTTTTCATAATCATTAGGAAGATGCTTTTGTTTTTTTTTTCAGGTCCACCAGTTCCTCCCAGACCGCCAAAAACATTCGCCATGAGCAAAGAAACAGTACAAAAAGATATATTTCAAGGTCCTAAAATACAAGAACCCAACGAAACGCAAGAAAACGTGTCGGTAAGTGTTCTGAAGAGTTTGGTTCCTTATTTAATTCAAGCCGATCTCGCGCAGTAATAGCAAGTCGCTATAAAATAAACTGTTGACCTATTCGAAAGATTGCTTGAAAGTTTCATCTAAATTCTCTGATGCAAGCAAGACTACCTAGACATCTGCAGGCCTATTACCTAACCCTGTTTCATTTGGGTTTCAATCGGTTTCAATCAGAAATGCAGGCATTTTAATTGAAACCCACTGAAACCCAAATGAAACAGAGTTAGGTAATAGGCCTGCTGATTCCTCTTCGCTAAGATTCCCACTACACAGATGGCATAATACCACAGATTACCCCACTGGTAATCTGTGGTATTAGCCTACGTTGCACTGTAGGTTGTGGGTTCGATTACCACATTTTTTTTATGCTTCTAGGCGACGGAACAAACAAGTAGCCAACCTGTTGTTAACTGTATCTCTTGCCTATAACAATGCTTTACTGCATAGGTCACATCCACAAAGAACATAGCCTACACGGCACTGCATTGCGCCCGTCAACTTGAGGCATAAAGGTGTTAAGCCTCACGTGCGACCATTTCACCGGCGACCATACCCTTCAAACTGGGACTGCAATGCTGCTTGGCGGCTGAAATAGGTGGGAATTACTATCCCCGAACGAGCCCTTTCACAATGCGCTTTCGCCAAACTTCTACTCTTGTGAAGTGAAGTGAAGTGATTGATGACAAGCCTCATAGCTCAGTTGGTAGTAACTCTGCCTTCTACGCTGTAGGTTGTGGGTTCGATTCCCACCCAGGACAAACATTTGCGTTATGAATATACATGTTTGTTCTATGTTTGGGTGCTGTATCATATAGTACGTATGTATTTACAAAGTATTCAAGTATTCTATCCGTAATCTAGTTCCCATATTACAAGCTATGATTAATTTAGGGCTAGATGCTGTGTAAAATAAATGTCTTGTAATATTTATTTATTATTTGTATTGTGATGTTTGTGGACAGCCTCGCTCGCTGGTGTGGGGGCGGATGCCACGGCGCATGTCGCACTGCGGGGGCCACGCGCCCGCGTCTCCGTGCCGCGCGCCACGCCGGTACACGGACGACGAAGAGGAGCATTCCCCGTCTCATCTGGTACGTACACCATTTACCGATGTCGTCGATTTTTTGAAGCTTGGCCTTCATCTCACCTGGTAACAAGTTGAGGCCGAAGGCGGAGGCGCACTTCACCCGGAACCCTCAACCGAGGAACTGGCTATCTTACCTCTGAATGCCGGAACACAACAATTTAAGAGTTGTTATTATGGCGACAGAATTAGGTAAGATGGTGGCTAGCCAGGTGGACTTCAACAAAGTCCTGCCACCAACCAAACCGAGCACAATCTTAGCCATTCTTTTTGAAGAATGAGCTACAAATAAGTAATTGTTTTTTTTTTTATGGAATGAATGAATGAAAAATACTTTATTGCACACCTTAAAAATAAAAACTGGATAACTTAAAAATAAATTTACAATGGGCGGTCTTATCGCTAAGAAGCGATTTCTTGCAGACAACCAAATACTTACACAAAGATTTGTGTAAGTATTTTAATCAATTTTTATTTTTGTTCCTTCTTTTTTTTTTGTTTGTTATAATTTTGTATAAATTTATATTTTCTTACAGTGTAACACAGAACTGTCTCGTTTTATTTTTGTAATCGTGCTGTGTACACATTTTCAGAGATACAATCCAGCCGTAATGATCTGATTATCTATATTTTGTTTTTAATTGGTTGTATTTTCTTTTGTGTGCCTTAATAAATAAATAAATAAATGAACAATGTTGCTCCCCTGCATCGAACCCGGGAGCTCTGGATCTGAAATCGGTGGGTTGAATCACTAGGCCATAGGTGGTTAAATTTGGGTGCAGAGGATGGTTGTCCAGATATCTTTGACCGCGTCTGGGGTCTAGTCTAGTGGTTCGCGGGTGTCGGATCCAGAGTCCTCATCGATCCCCAGGTCCAGTACAATATTGTGCTTGGTTTGGTTGGTGGTAGGACTTGGTTTAAGTCCGCCTGGCTATCACCATCTTACTTAAGTCTGTCGCCATAACAACAATTATATGGCTGTGTCTTTGGAACTGTAATAGGTGGTCGATTGTAATTGCAGGTAATATTTGTTATTATGTTGGATTACCGAATAGATAATAATTAATTCAATGAGTAATATAATGGGATGTTAAAATCGTGCTATTTTCAATAATTTCCTTAATAAATTGTGAAGGCCATGTTGTTATATAATATAAATAACCTGATAACAGAAAGATATTTAGTAACAACATCTGCAAACGTCGATTTGATTTTTTTCAAACGAAATTATCGTATATTATAGATTTCCGCATAATAACGCCCGAGTCAATTATCTATGTTGTTATATGACAAAACAGGGGCGTATGTGTTCTTCCGTGGTCTAGTGGTAGGGCTTGTGGCTCTCGACCTCCATCCATGGCGGCGGCTCGTAAAATCGAACTTTAGGGCTAAACGAAAGAAGAAGGCTAAGGCCATGTAACTATATGCAAGAAAATCGTATTTTTACTAAAAATGTAGGTCGGTAGGTCTGAGTGCGTGTTCGACTCGCACTGGATAGGTTTATTTAGTCTGAGATACAGGTAATATGCTTATAGTCTGAGTGCGTGTTCGACTCGCACTAGATAGGTTTATTTAGTCTGAGAAACAGGTAATATGCTTATAGTCTGAGCGCGTGTTTGACTCGCACTAGATATATTTATTTAGTCTGAGAAACAGGTAATATGCTTATAGTCTGAGGGCGTGTTCGACTCGCACTAGATAGGTTTATTTAGTCTGAGAAACAGGTAATATGCTTATAGTCTGAGTGCGTGTTCGACTCGCACTAGATAGATTTATTTAGTCTGAGAAACAGGTAATATGCTTATAGTCTGAGCGCGTGTTTGACTCGCACTAGATATATTTATTTAGTCTGAGAAACAGGTAATATGCTTATATTCTGAGTGCGTGTTCGACTCGCACTAGATAGATATATTTAGTCTGAGAAACAGATAATATGCTTATAGTCTGAGTGCGTGTTCGTTTCGCACTAGATAGATTTATTTAGTCTGAGAAACAGATAATATGCTTATAGTCTGAGTGCGTGTTCGTTTCGCACTAGATAGATTTATTTAGTCTGAGAAACAGATAATATGCTTATAGTCTGAGTGCGTGTTCGTTTCGCACTAGATAGATTTATTTAGTCTGAGAAACAGATAATATGCTTAAAGTCTGAGTGCGTGTTCGTTTCGCACTAGATAGATTTATTTAGTCTGAGAAACAAGTAATATGCTTATAGTCTGAGCGCGTGTTTGACTCGCACTAGATAGGTTTATTTAGTCTGAAAAACAAGTAATATGCTTATAGTCTGAGTGCGTGTTCGTTTCGCACTAGGTAGATTTATTTAGTCTGAGAAACAGATAATATGCTTATAGTCTGAGTGCGTGTTCGTTTCGCACTAGATAGATTTATTTAGTCTGAGAAACAGATAATATGCTTATAGTCTGAGTGCGTGTTCGTTTCGCACTAGATAGGTTTATTTAGTCTGAGAAACAAGTAATATGCTTCTAGTCTGAGCGCATGTTCGACTCGCACTAGATAGGTTTATTTAGTCTGAGAAACAGATAATATGCTTATAGTCTGAGTGCGTGTTCGTTTCGCACTAGATAGATTTATTTAGTCTGAGAAACAGATAATATGCTTATAGTCTGAGTGCGTGTTCGTTTCGCACTAGATAGATTTATTTAGTCTGAGAAACAAGTAATATGCTTATAGTCTGAGCGCGTGTTTGACTCGCACTAGATAGGTTTATTTAGTCTGAAAAACAAGTAATATGCTTATAGTCTGAGTGCGTGTTCGTTTCGCACTAGGTAGATTTATTTAGTCTGAGAAACAGATAATATGCTTATAGTCTGAGTGCGTGTTCGTTTCGCACTAGATAGATTTATTTAGTCTGAGAAACAGATAATATGCTTATAGTCTGAGTGCGTGTTCGTTTCGCACTAGATATATTTATTTAGTCTGAGAAACAAGTAATATGCTTATAGTCTGAGCGCGTGTTTGACTCGCACTAGATAGGTTTATTTAGTCTGAGAAACAAGTAATATGCTTCTAGTCTGAGCGCATGTTCGACTCGCACTAGATAGGTTTATTTAGTCTGAGAAACAGGTAATATTCTTAGTCTGGTTTTCAAATCGATTCCAAAAAGGTAAAAAAAAGTCATGGCATGTCACTGTCAATGTGTCCTGTCATGATATTCCAAAAGATCGTAACATTTAAATCACTATTACTAGTGCCCGCGGCTTCGCTTGTGCGGTCAACAAACATACCGAAACAAAAATAGGTCAAATATTATGCCCTTTTTAATTCATTTACAAGTCTCGATTAGAATGAAAAAAAAAACTTATTATATTGGCCCGTAACAAGGAAAGCTTTTTTTTCTATGGTATCATTTCCATTTACTTTTAGTTTTTTATGTTATATTGGTGAACAATAAATAATTTTCTATGTTCTATCCATATCCATTTGTGTTTTTGTGTTGTTTCAGTCAATGCAATACTCTAACCTACCATCATTGCCGCCCGCGGTGGACCGAGCCCTGAAACCACGTCACTCAAGCCACAGCATAGGACACATTAACCACCTTATTGGACTGGTAATAATTAACATGGCTTCCTTTTACAACTTTACTTTACCTACCACCTTATTGGACTGGTAATAATTAACATGGCTTCCTTTTACAACTTTACTTTACCTACAAATAAGAACGAGCATTACTATATTTAACAAGCCTCAGCTCTGTCAGTAGTAACTGCCTTCTGCGCTGTAGGCTGTGGTTTCGATTCCCAGCCAGGACAAACATTTGTGTGATGAATATAGATATTTGTTCTGGGTATTTGATAAGTATGTTTTTACAAAAAAAAAAAGGAACGGAACTGTAATCTTGTTCCCGTATCACAAGCAGTATGTTTTTACAAAAAAATAATGTACCGTATCTGTACCTAAAAATACAGCGATGTTCTGGATGGATGACCCATAAAGCCAAGCTTTGTTTGAACCACACGTTAGAAATAGAACATTTAGATATATGCTTTGAGCTGACTGATGCAATGGTTGATTGGTAGAAATTCCACTCCGTCGATACAAAATAAAATATTATATTCCCGTGTCCCCGTTTTGGTGTTGAGTCTTAACTGGAAATCTATTTCTATGTACCTACTGTTAGTAGTATATACAGTACTGCCAATATGGACGTAAAAGCTAACAAAAAAAAGTTTCCTTTGCAGCTTTTTCTCACACTTACGATTTTCACACAATTATTATAATTATAGTTTTTCGGTGTAAGTCTTAACTGTAAATCTGTTTCTGACTGGAAAAATGCTAAGTAAAAAAAAACCACAGACTCACGAATTTTTCACTTTCACCATCACATCACTACTCAGAGCGTGGATCTTATGAGGATCACCTAATACTGCTACCGCTACTAGCTCTCTGACTACCCTCCAGAGACACGGTTTGCAAATAGCTAGAATTAAATAATGCTTGAGTTAATTATGTTAATTTGATTATTATTTTACAGTCCGGGCTGCAAATACACGACGATATGAAAGCGGAGGCGCTTCAATATCTAGACCTCGACCTGCACACCGCTAAGCCTGTGTCTACTAGGGTAAGTAAATTATATATATTCTAAGGAACTGAAGCGGTTTATGTTTAAAAAAAAAAGACAAGTCAACAACCTAAATCTAATCGAAACTTTCAATAAAATGATTTGAGAATAACAATCAAAGAAAGAAACAAAATCATACACACTAGTAGCAATTAGACAATAATTTCAAAATAATGAACTCGAAAGTATCTAGAAATAGCTCTCACGTCACAGCACGACACAAACAGATTGTAGGTAGGTCCTTCCAGGTCGAACGCCAACGAGCAAAGGGTCCCGTCAGGCCAGCGCCGGCTTTTATAGCCACAATGTTTTCTAGCCTGTAACGCTGGACTCGTATATCAATATATATAATTTAACTGACAGGACAATATCTGTCGGGTCATCTAGTATAATAGTAGTTTATGCAACTGTCATATAAGAAGGGGTATTTTAATACCCCTTCTTATATGACACGAGAGTCTTTTTATGGCATGAGGCGAAGCCGAATGCGATAATAGGTTGACTCGAGTGTTTTAATACCTAAGTTATATGCAGTTTCATACACTACTTTATCTTCACTCATAGGAAAAAATTAAATTAAACAAAGTAGGTAGGTTACAAGGAAGTAATTTTCAATCTATAAATTCTTGGTACATTTTGTCGTACATTTTTTTTTATTTTTCTGGCAGGAGACTTTCAGTTATCGCCAATGCCGCGTCTAGAATATCTGGCGGAGTGAAAATCTCGCCGTCACTACTCTCTTCTCCAATAATATTTTAATCACTTACAGGATTTTAGTAAACTTTTTTGGAATCCCGAATACAAAAACACGATCGGCAAAAAATGTATGGGAAGCGCGGGAAATTAAGTTCAAACTACGCATGCGTGCGCCATTTTTTTCACAGTTCGAACTGCGCATGCGTGCGTTTTTTTTTTCATATTCAGCCTAAAAGCCGTCTGTATAGAACCGTCTTTGAATTCGTAATTCGAATTTTTCGATTTGATTGTATATAAATTCCTTTATGCCTCAAATTGACGGCCGCCATTTTTGTGGATATATATAACCTGTACGTCACGGACGCATAGACGGCTAGCGAGTCACCTAGCGAGCTTAGTAAAAAGAACGTTCTAGAATGTCCGCGGCCGGCCGCACTACCTGGCGCCTAGCTAGTCGCTTATTGTGTATCCAAGTGTTTACTGAAAACTAACTAATTAACTAAGCGTGTTGGTTTTTTGTCGAGGCCTGTGCGGACGCTGCTGGTTGCGATCAATCAGTGTAGGATTCAACACAGCAAACAGTTTGATCCATTGACTATGCTGCTCGACCTGTCCCCCTAGTATAATACTAAATTGCATGAATGTGGTGGCTTTTTCCAGGCGTCAGAGGTACCCTGCAAGGAGACCGTGATCGGCCACGGCAAACTGCGGTCTTCGGCGGAAGCTGACTCCGCTTACAAGACTGTGGACTTCCTAAAAACGGAAGCGTTCAATATAACGCGACAGGACGCGGAAGCATCGAGAAACAACCACCACTGACATACGACCGATGTGTGTTACGTGTATTTTTATCTGTAGTAATTCTCTGAAATGAATGTCTGATGAGTCTGGCGTGGCTTCCTGAACACATTTGGACGTAGAAAATGTATTAACTGTTTAATTTTCCAGGAATTCAGTTCAGGAATTCTGTTGAAAGTACTTAAGCTGTGTGATTTTAATGGGTTCGTTTTCTCTCCGTTTCAATATTTACACTTGCTAGCATCTAAGTGAGCAGTAAATTGGCATAGCTGTGTAACTTCAGTTACAAACCTAACAATTTATGAAACAAGCGCAAAGCATAAAACCAGCATTTTACGAGTTTAAATGTGGGTCTTAATAGTTTGGAACCCTTAGAGTCCGCCTTTCATTAACCGGCAGATATATTTTCGTTTGGCATTTAATTTTACGTTTGACATTTAATTTTACGTTTGACATTTAATTTTCCGTTTGACATGTTATTTTTAGTGGGACGTGTTATTTTCCATATTTCATTATTTGTCGTTTGACATGCATGATACGCGTACAAGATGTTGCTGGTTGTTAGCGATTTTGAATTAAAATATTTAAAATGTTGCATTTCGAAATTAACATATTTATTTTTGTAAACGAATGTTTACCTACCGACTTTTCTTTACAATTATTTTCTATAACTGCAAACCCAGAAGCTAAGTTTCTATATTTATTATGTTTTCATTTATGTATGTCCCTCTCATTGACAGATGAAGATAGAATTACTAACGAAGATCCAAATTAACTATTTCATATTATTATATTCAATCAATGCCAAGGAGCATTGGCATTGATCTCTTGAGCCTCCCCATCGTTGAATAATTATAAATGTGTTACTGGCGCGGTGGTTAAATTATATACACTTATGTTAATCCCTGCATGAGTATGCAAGCTTACAAGTGTTAACCGCTTAAAGTTATGCGCAATATTATAACAGGCCCTAGCCTGAGTTTTTTCAGAAAGTTATCGTATCAATACTTAGAAATTTAGTTTAGCGATGCGAATACAATTGAAAAAGCCTGCATTTTTTCATATGAATATTTAAAATAAATGCTCTGTTACATTCCCTCAATATTTATATTATCTTTTCTGCCGTAAAGAAAAAAGGAATACGCTACATAATCCAACACATTTGCTGAGAATTCAATTCAATTTCTTTTGATATTCTTTTTGTACATAAAATCTTATCGAGTTACTTGATATATAACAGTTGGTGCAAATGTTTCCTTACCATTGAAGATTCGATTATGTTTGCGCGAAAAAATATCTGAAACTAATAAATAGATTTCGTTTAATAGCCAGATCTGCCAGTGAAAGTCCCGTCAAAATAGCTCCAGCCATTTCAGAGTCTACAGGTAACATACACTCACACATCGATATTTGTATATTCGATTATGTCAGTTACTTTCCAAATAATTGTAATTGTAGCCCTTCAAGCGCTGTCATGTCACGTTAATTACTTAAATAGTAACAATTTATTACACACATAACTATAACTGTAATATAAATTATAATTATTATTTTATAAATAATTGTAATTGTAGCCCTTCAAGCGCTGTCATGTCACGTTTATTACTTAAATAGTAACAATTTATTACACACATAACTTATAACTGTAATATAAATTATACTTATTATTATATTATAATTGTATGTAGTAGTACTCACTTTCAAATGCTCACTGCATGTGATCAACCGGCTGGTACTGGTATACTGTTTGCATTTCACAATAGCATGTATTCTGAAGAAAATGTATGACATGATACCGGTTTTTAATGTTTCGCCAGTTGTGTTGTGATTTGGTATAAGAATTATGCAAAATATCAGCCCTTTACTGGTAAAACAACCTATGTTGCTCCGTGAATGAAATTGCAACGAAATTATTTGATTGATTATTTTATCTGATGTGATTACTCAAATAATTTTAGAGCGTAGTTACTAATATTATAATCCTATAATGGATATTCTTGTACATTATCTTAAATCATTTTTTGAAGCAATATTAACTGTTTGAACAGTATGATTTATGTATTATATCGTTTATGGACGTATTTGACTGTACTTAATATTAGCTTAACGATCTACAATATTATCTAGTTAGGTACTACTATATTATATATTAATAATTGTAAGCTTTTTTGTATAGTAGATATATAGTTTGTAGTACATACATTGAAGTTAATTCTTTATTATTTTAAGGTACCGTAACCAAAGGCTGGTAACGGTACCCCATTACTTCTCAGTCAGTAGGCCCGTCTTATTGGGACTGTGATACGCAGCCGGTTGAGATTTTCAGATAATGTAACGTTACGACGGATTATTAAATAAATAATAAACCTACAAAGAGATTAAGGGCGGTCTCAAAATGAGATATGACGAGTCAACCGTTCAATTGTACTCTGATATGGAACAGCTTACTGTTCCTGTAAACTTAATGTAAAATTTTCAATTGAAAAATGAGTATTCAAAGAAAAAAACGTATCCAATCAACGTTTAGAATAGAGTTTAGAATAGAGCTTTTTATTTAGATTCATCATCTTACGCATACTTTTCGTTTTTGATAATTTCTGCAAAGAATAGGCAGAGCACCTGAGCCAGACCTCTCGTTATGACACGGTCCAAGGCCTCATTGATACAAACGCTACACTCCAAATTTAATTTAAGTATGTGATTTTATAAAACAATACTTCACGATTTTAATTAAGTAAGTCTTATGTTTCTACGCGGAATGCCTGTTTCGCACGTTACCATTTATTAAGAATTTAAATAATGTAGTGTAGTATATTATTGTATAGCGACAAGCTACATAAGCAACAATTTATAATTCTGATTACTCGCTCATGTGATTGTGATCAGACTTTGGTCAAAATGTGAAATTATTGTGCCGGGAACTCGTAGTCATACTATTCTTTAAACACTTTTTATAATAGTAGATTGTGCAACAAGGGAGCAAAGTCTTGTTGTGTGGCATTCAAAGGCAACAAAATACTTTTCACCTCACTAGCGATAAAACACACTACAAATGACAAATAACCTAAACTAGGCCGGTAAGTTGTTTAGTACAGAAGGGGTAACTTGTTCCTTTAACTTTGACGGGGTGAAAACACTATCTTCCGCCTCATTATTTTGTACTTTTAGTCTTTTTCAGCAAAATAAATTGTTGTATTGCAGCCAGCTAGCTTCTGATCATTTTTTCGAAGTATATTCTGAGCGAACTAAGTCTTATAAGCACAATTAGATATAAAAACATGTAATAATCAAATCATTGATTTAACAAGCATTACTTGTAATTAAAATGTATGAATATACGTATCGTTGACATATGAAATTCTAAAAAGTCAATTCGCAGCGTTCTAAATTGAAATCACTTACCTTTAATGTTTTACAAAACAAAGACAAAATAGTTTTGTTTACTGTGCTTACACGAAAAAGGCGCGCTCTCACGCTAGTGTGGTGAAAAGTAACTAATATAATTAATAATAAGATACTTTTTCCACTTTGGAAGTTGGCGTGAGTTGGACGATATATTTTAAAACACGGGTTTTACTTACGTGTATGTTGATCAAATCGCCCAACGGTTTCAGCTCGAACTATTGAGCCAAGATCAGGGTGAGTATGACTCTCGACCAAGGTTACGGTCGAGGCGCTCGCAACCTTCGAGTCCCGGTTTTTTTATTGTAGTTAGTATGGGGTTACGCGCGCGGGTTTTGTTTTATAATATTTTGATAAAGTGTAAAAATTTGGGTAGGTTTACCCAAATATAGATTATTTGGGTAAACGCATATAAATTGCCTTTGTTGTGATATCTCACTTATTTCCGAAAAGATGTATCATCACATCGCTCGGAACATGGACAAGAATACTTTTTTATCGGTTTTTATTATCATAGGCTTGTATAGCGTGTAATGCTTTTTAAAGCGAAGTTTAACGACAACATTGGTTGTTTAAACTTTGCAAAACTATTTTTGTAGTAAAATGGTCAGGGAAAAACAAGAAAAACTGTGGCAGTCAGCTTTTAATTAGTTGGGTGCTGAGCTTCCCGCTCTCTATGTAAAACACACCGTGAGAGTTTTACATACCTTATTTTTATTATTTTTTCTTTTTTCTTTTATTATTTTGTTAGTTTTTAAATTAATGGCGACCTTATTGATTTCTAGTTATTTACACGTAAACGTGAGTGAAACCCGTGTTTATTAATGTCTTAACTTTGTTGTCACTTTAACTCAATATTCACACATACATTTATTCAAGTTTAACATCAAAGTTTCACCACGATAGTTTGATAAGTAAACTATGTACTCGTAGATGAATTATTAAGTAAGTGCATTTTAGTGATTACAGTACATTTCAGTTTTTTCCATTCCTCTTATGAGATTTCTATCTTAGTTATGCTATATCTTATTGGTTTCAGTGTTATGTAAATAATAAAGTGTACAATGTTTAAACAATAGATAATCACAACCAAAATTTAATGAACCTGGATACAACACAACTCGGACAGAGTCAATTTTTTCCTAATGTTTATCTTAAAAAAAATTGTCGAACTTGTAATATGTTTAACAATAATACATACAATAACAAAACAAGAGAGACAGCGTCCAGGTTGTCTGTGCCAGGATATAAGAACTCAAGTAACACATGTAGACAGAAAGTTGAAGTTTGGCGGTAGTACCTTGAAAATGCTACGTGACCAAGGCCACGTTTGACCATCATGAGACATTATTTTGTCATCAAATGAATTACGTGGACACACTTTATATGTAATTCGCATTGAATATCTCTGTGACGATTGAACGTAGGGCGAAGCCCTTTTTATATGTGTTATGGATATATGTTGCTGTAGCTTAAGGTATAATAATGCTCACAAGTAGCGCACAAAATTTCATAAAGTAGTCGGTATTATATTTACCAGTTATTAGAATTTGAAGTTATTAGAAGTAGGTATGTGTATAGTTAATTTAGAGCAATTTTTGAGTATTGTCTGACTGATGTAATTCATAGATTCGTTTTGTTTTTCGTACACTTATTAATGCATTAAATGCACATGATACTTACGATAAAATTAATAATCCGCTTGAAAAATGTACAAATGTTGCATTTATGGAACCGCATTTGAGCCTTCATGGGAGATCGGTGGTAAACTAAGATAGGTTTATCTTATTATTGATGCTTTCTATTGAGTAAAATATACAAAAATCAAAGTTGTTTCTTATATTTGTTGTATAATGCCTTTGAAACCATCATCCATATAGGCGGAAGGAGTTTTCTTATAATTATGATGTGTTACAATTACATACTAGTTGTATGCAAAAATATAACATGTAAGTACGAGTAATTGATCTATCTACTGACATTTAGTAGGGAACTGGAGCTATCATCGTGCAAAAATATAACATGTAAGTACGAGTAATTGATCTATCATCGTAAGTAATTGATCTATCATCGTATCATCGTAAGTCTGGTCGTGAGGTGGCAGACCATATCCTTATGGATTCAGGGAGTTGAAAAGTTCTGGTGTGAAATGTGACGCTTGGCGTTCATCTCACATGGTCTCAAGCTATAATAAGGTGGAAGCGCTCTTCACCCGGAATCCTCAACAGTATTTTAACCGCCTCTGTGGTCTAGTGGTTCATGCCAACGATTTCAGATCCAGAGGTCCCGGGTTCGATCCCAATGGGGAGTACAATATATTGTGCTTGGTTTGGTTGGTGGTAGGACTTTGTTTTAGTTCGCTTGGCTAGCTACCGCCATCTTACCTAATTCTGCCGCCATAATAACAATTCTAAAATTGTTGTGTCCCGGCATTTAGAGGTAAGTTAGCCAGTTCCTCGATTTTTTTTTGTAGATGAACTCGGATACATATTTCGCATAATAACGTAAAAATTCAAGAAACAAAAACCGTTGGAGTCACTGACCGCCGTTAGGTGGTTAAGGGTTAACACTATTTGTAGTTATTATATAAGTTAGTCTTATCTACCTACCTTCCTATTCGGATGGAACCTGCACTGTTTTGTTCGGAGGAGGGCGCTGACACTGCTACAGTTTCTAACTTTGCAGTTACTCAACGTACCCGTTGTAAATACACAGTCAGGTCATAAGTATTATCACACAGTAAAAACTTTTCTTTTAGAATGCTGGCCACAAAAAAGTTTATTGAATTCGAATTTCGAATTGTTCATGAAAATAAAAATGTATACTATTTAGAATTTTACTCATTTTTAAATATAGAGTGGACGCTTAAAGAAGACCGTGTTGCAGTCATTGCGTTGCATCGTTGCGGTTAAGCGCCAATTCAAATTTTTGACATACTGAAAAATTTGAATTTAACCAAAAGATTCGTTTATCGTACCATCAAACGATACAATGAAGACTCTAGTGTAGATGACAGGAGGTCAAGAAGTGGTCGCCCTCGGTCTGTTAGGACTCCAGCGGGCCTAGCACGGGGTTTTCATCTCTACTCTACCCTAGAATAGAGAAGACAGTTTCTCGTCTTCGTAATCTTTCTTTTGCCCGAACACGCCGTTTCTCAAAGCAAACCCTAGAAAGCAGTTTCCTCGTAGACAAGCTCTTTCTATAGCAACGGAAACGAAACCACAGATCAAATATAAAATGTTGTAAGAAGTTCGTTCGTTGCGTTTCATTACCCACAAAATGTCAACACGAAACAAGAAATACAGTTTATACGTAAAACGAAACGTTTTACATTTGACATTGTGACAATTTACGTCACATCATTACCTATGCCATGTCATTGTCATTACCCATGTCCCGCGCGTAAATTGAATTTTTCACTCGGAGAGGGACCGTTAAACTTTCTGTGTTAAAAAGTGGAAAAAATGACGAGCTCGCCTAACATTTTGCCCAATGTCTCGCGGAAAAAGTGAGTGGTTCAAGTATCGTATTTTTATCTAGGACGCTTACCTACAGTAAGCAGATATTATAAAATAATGTGAACTATTACAAAGTGCTCGTGAAGTTTCGAGTCTTGCTTGTCAAAGCTTCGACCTAAAGATTTCATACAATACGTCATATCCACGTACTTACAATTACGTACCTACTTATTTACAGCCTCCGAAGCAATGCAGTACAGTTTAAATATTTAGTGGACTACATGTCCACACATAATATGTTCGCCTTGGGAGAATATACCGGGCCCCTGGGACGTCGGGCCCACAATGAAGAATGGGTGCGTCTTCAAGGCGCACTCAAGGAGTTAGGGCCCCACAAGACTGTGGAGCAATGGAAAAATGTATGTATTTACTAATATTATGTTCCATAACCATTGCAAGTCTTCGAAACTATTTCATCAATCCATACTATCCTTATTTGATATCTATCTCATAATGGTAAAGACACCTATGTCTTACAAGCTTCATTGAAATTTTCAGACTTGGAGGGACCTTAAAAAGAAAGCCCGGATCGATGGTGCTCGGCACAATCTTAACAAACACAAATTTGTTACAAAAAAGTTGCGCCTTAACTCGGCCTCCGGCAAATCGAGAGCTACTGTGAGCTCTCGAACTGCGATTCTTTCACGTCTCCGGTCGTTTTTCTCCTCGTACTGGCTCAGAAGCCAATTTCTTCCACCGTTCAAAGTAGTTAACCGTAAAAAATATTCACTAAATTATGCGAGAGAAACGCTTCTCTAGGTCTCGAGAGGTGTAGATAATTTTAGAAGAAATGTTTCTATTCTCAAACGTCAAAAGTAGAGTAAATTGAATGGCATGCTCGCAGTGGTAGACTCATCTCTAGAGTAGACTAGAAAACATTTCTATCCGTTCATTCTTTCAAACGCCATGTTCCCGATCGAAGAAAACTTTCTACTCTCTACACCTAAATGTCATTTTTATGTCATTTTTAATCTATTCTACCCTAGACAAGAAACCCCGTGCTAGGCCCGCAGCAGTGATAAAAGCTGTGAAGGCGCGAATTCAAAGAAATCCCAAACGTAAGCAGAAACTGGTGCCCCTTCAGATGGGGTTAAGCAGAACCACGGTAAAAAGGGTGTTAAATGAAGACTTAGGGCTTCGGGCATATCGAAGAAAAACAGGACATCGTTTAAATGTTCGTCTAATGGACCTGAGACTGAAAAGATGCCGCGCTTTGTTGAAGCGGTACGCGGGAAAAAAATATCGGGAAATTCTTTTTCGGATGAAAAACATTTTACCGTAGAAGCTACAACAAACAAAATGATAAGGTGTACGCACACAGTAGTGAAGAAGCGAGCAACCGTATTCCGCGTGTCCAACGAGGTCATTTTCCATCCTCGCTCATGGTATGGATGGGAGTTTCTTATTGGGGCTTAACAGAGGTACATTTTTGTGAGAAAGGTGTAAAAACGAATGCAGTTGTGTATCAAAATACAGTCCTGACGAAAATCGTTGAACCTGTTTCTCATACCATGTTCAATAACATGCACTGGGTATTCCAACAAGATTCGGCGCCAGCTCATAGAGCGAAGAGCACACAAGACTGGCTGGCGGCGCGTGAAATCGACTTCATCCGGCACGAAGACTGGCCCTCCTCCAGTCCAGATTTGAGTCCGTTAGATTACAAGATATGACAACTCTTGGAGGAAAAGGCGTGCTCAAAGCCTCATCCCAATTTGGAGTCACTCAAGACATCCTTGATAAAGGCAGCCGCCGATATTGACATGGACCTCGTTCGTGCTGCGATAGACGACTGGCCGCGCAGATTGAAGGCCTGTATTCAAAATTACGGATGTCATTTTGAATAAACTTTATTGTCATAAGAATCAATGTTTCGTTAAGTTCATTTTGGTATATAAATGGTTAGATAATGAATAAAAACGGCAAGAACATTCCGTTCTCGTAACTGGATATCAAGCAAGAAAAAAAAACCATGTTCGTAGCTGGTTATCAAAGATCAGCTACGAACGTGGACTAAAGGGAATAAACTTGTTTCAATTTTATTTTATATTATAATTGTGACAGAATTTATGACCTGACTGTGTATGTATACCTTAATGTGTTCCTAATAAATGATTTTGTATTTGTATTGTCACCATACAAAGCACAATGTTGTAGGTATGTACGTACTCCCTTGGCGCTTCCTCCTCGTGCTCCTACTAAATACTCCTACTGAAAGGAGCACCGGGACACCCATGTCCTAATGCTCCTACTGAACATAAAAACTAAGGGGAATAATGTAATGGGATCGAACCTGAGAACTCTGGATTGGACACTGGTGGGAGGACTACAAGTCCACAGGCGGCTTTTGTAAAACCAATTTAGGTTGAAACAATTGCTCTTTAAATAAAGACATTGATACCTACCGGCTACCTAATGTTGTTAAAAAGGTATTCTACCTATTTGCTACAACGCGACGGCAAGTGTTGTTTGCCGAAAGTCACCAGCGAACAAAATTACTTATCTACCGAATGCCTCCTATGATGACATGGAGTTTCTGAGTGTTTAATGGTTCAACGTCAGCTCTTATCATCTAATTCCAAATAATTAGTGACGCGCTTCATTTCAAGTTGTCGACAGGCCCGTTTATTGCTCCAAAGATTCTAAGTTGTAGTTTATAGGTTTCCTTTCTCTTTGTGTGCTGTTCGCGAGTCCGAACAGGCGGTAGATTTGACGTTTCAAAATGATCTTAAAAAATCTTCGAGTGAAACAATTTTGACTTTGATCACTTAATAAAGTTGCGGCAATGCCTCAAGAAGTTACTGCTAGTGCTGTTTTCCCTCTTTTGCTAGTAGGTACCTATTTAATTTGCGAGGAAAGTTTTCCCAGTTTCTGCTGAGGCATCCGATCAGAACAATTTTTTGTCTGGGCTGTACGATCGCGTCAAGTAATTTTTTGATCAGTTACTTGGTTAATTATCATTTACAAAATATGCTAACTCGTATATGCACTGAAAAAATCTAGTAGAAATAAAACAATCGAAGTTAGAATGGTAAAAAAAAAAACTCCAATGTGACCTCGTTTTTCATACTGTGACAGCCTGTTCTGGACTGGCGTTCGATGACTGCTTTGTTTCGGGGTCATACCTATAAATCTATGTAGGTAGGTATGGCACCTGTTAATCTGTCCCACACCGAATTTGCCGATCCTTCGTTGAATATGGTAAGCATGACATTCCACCATGCTGGCCACTTACACGGTCCGTTTGTAAGAACCTTAGAACCTTTTTACACTCAAGTTAGAAGGATAAGGTTAGGATTGTTCGTAGCTAACTTATTAATATGCCTAAGGATGCTTGAATCTTATGGTAGGTTCACATGCCTGCTCATAAGTCAGCATCTAAGTTACTGATGTTCTCTGCGATGGATGGGCGACCATCATGAAGTTCGTCACTGAGATTTACATGACAACAGCATCATCTAATAATATTAGAGAGCCTATGCTCTTGTGCAGTTCTGGAAGTTGTCTTCTGTTGCTTCATCACCTAAAGCAGTTTGAAGCCGAGCGAGACCCCAATGAGCTGTCAATTTACACTTAAAATCGTAGTTGGTAAATCATAAATCAATCGTACTACAAAATGCTAACGACTCACGAGTCAAATTCTTCCATGGTGATGCAGACAAGTAATTTTTAAACGCCGCCGTAGTATGAAAACGAGTTTGTTTTCTGTTTTAACCAAATTCCCGAAAAAGTTAAAAGTATCTATACTACCTAAGGCTCTCAATTCGGACGATACTTTGTTGTTGTATGTCCATCGATTTCTCTGCGAGTTCTTAAACGATTTGCAAAAGTGATTTTGTGGTTGATAGAGTTAATAGGTCTGAAATTGGTTCCAAAACCAACACTCCTAAACGATCAACATCAAATCATAGATAACTCCGCCGATTGTGGTCCGCTTGTTTGCGGCATGTTTTTTTAAATATTGGGCACCGACAGATACATTATGGTTTCGAATAAATTTGGTTCGATTCCGACCGGACACCACTGACTTAACCATGGTAAATTCTGACAAGTATAAAAGTGTTAAATAATAAAACAGACTACTTAAAAAAATACCCAACACCACTAAAAACGACATATATAAAAAACTTGATAATAAAAACAAATAATTGTATGGGTTCATATATTTTGAGAGAAGGCGGTGCTTGAAATTACCTTACGACAACGATCTTGTTTTGTGGCTAAGTATGTCGGCATCAACTTCAAAAGTACCTCCAAAAAGTAATCCACATATTTTTTTCCAAGTTTAAGTGAAGTCGATTCCAATTCAAAAATAATAACTTGTGTTCCAGAGAGATTACATACTGTCGCAGTCTGTAATGACTGCGTTGCTATCAACGATGATGATGGCTGGTAGCGCCCTTTAGTCCCATTTCGTAGCCAGATTTTGTAGCTTGAAGAAATGGGAAATGTGCTTTACTTTTCTCGAAGCCAGTTACGAAATGGGAACGACTTTCCCAGCTCGTAGCCGGATTTGGTACCTAGCTACGAAATGGGAAACGTAGCTTCCTGTCTTCCCGTCTCGTAGCCAACTATTAAAATTATACGCTAAGGGGCTACGTTTCGCGGTAGCTCCTCACTTCGAAGTTTTGTATATTTCTCTCTTTGAATTGAGGTTAGGTATACTTAGGTTGAAATGAAAGTATTGAATTTATTTTTATAGTTCCGTATAAATCAATAAATATTACAGCACATTTTTAAAACTAAGGGACTAGATGTATTGTATGTATTAATAACATCAGGCTACCCACGCAACACGTGCATAATATTTTTTAGATGTTACGCTTAAATAATAAAGAATATACCTATAAACCAATGGGTACTCAGCTTTTAATTATAAAAAAGATAATACTTGACATGACGAAAAGGGTGCAATTTTTTCGATGCAGTGATCGACGCTGATTTTATTTTTTCATAATTCTTCTCTTGAATCTTGAATTTCACTATCCTACATAGTTATTCCTTTTGGTCGTATGAAAATTGTTGCTCATGGGTGCATTTGAAATATTGTAGAATGTTGATTGCATTTGCGAAATTGTAACAATTCCGGCAAAGTCGGATTTTTGCGCGATTTAAAACGATTGATCCTAGCGTACCAACAAGCCTTCAAGTTTGTTATTGTTCAGATTGGTTCATCATCATCATCATTTGTAAGCCAGCTTTCAAACCTGACTATAAGGTGGGACTTAAGAATTCCCGTTTCGTATCGGGATTATTTCTCCCTTTTTTAGATTGGTGTTAGTCAAGCGTTTGACCACCAGCTTACATGTATAACAAGTAAAGATATGGCCTAAGATGGAGCACTCTTGCCTAAAAGAAACCTAGATATTTACTCTGGACTTGAAGACTCCAAGATTGTACTCGTGCAGAAAAACAGACGGAGGCAAGTAATTCCATTCCTTACCAGTATTTTATCATTAATAGAGGCGAAACGATGTGTTCGGCACAATGGAACATTTACAAGGTACTGGTTGCATCCTGCCGTACGTATGCTAGTCCGGTGATGGAAAGGGGATGGAGGGATGAGGTCAAAGATATCCCATTTGGAAGCCAGCTTCCAAATCTGGCTACGAGATGTTACTAACTGGAAAGTGCAGCGTACCGCAGGTCAAGGCCATCACAGCGCAGCCAGCATCGCTGCTCTTGATAGACAAGCTGAAATAAAGCCTTTAAGCCCAAAGGCGAGTCCGAATGTCGTGGTCATTATAGACCCGGACGAAAAGGGCTGAAATGATATCAAACTTGAAGAACGAAAGCGTAGTTAAGCTTAGCTCGAGGCCATCATAGCGTGGCCAGCTGTGCAGTCTATGCGGACCAAGGCTTGAATAGTGCTTTACACAAATAACGCGAGTAATCAAAATAAAACCAGCTCAGTAGGTATTTATTGTGAGCAAGTAATTATTTAAAGTACCTAATAATTGTAAAAAGTAGTTACTAAAATCCAGGACTGCCTTTCCAGGTATTATAATGACTTGTAGTTTGTGATAATCTTACTGCGGTGTTCGATTGTTGATTCATTTCTTCATCACGGATTGGCATCTCTCCAGCGGTTGATGATTCACGAGTCTCTTGTGCAGATGTGGAAGCTTCTTGGTGAGACGTTGGTTTTAAGTTCATACTTTGCTGATTTGATTTGTGATCTTGCTTTTATTGTTGACTGATTCTTCTAAATAACTTTCAGCCACTCTTTAGATTTTGCGATTTCTTTACTTCTACATGCACCGTAAATGACGATAGTAAAAACACCTGCAATTAAAACAATTATTTGTAGGACATACCTACGTATAGTCCTTTTTGTTTTTTTGGAGGCAAATAATGCAATAAACGCTTACCTTCACTGCCTTCATTTATGCCTTTACCGATCTTGTGCCTTTCAGTATAGAGTAAGTAAGTATACCAGGATATGAGGCTTCATTTTCTTTGAAAGGTCGCTATAATAAGCAGATAAACTTTTTCCGATACCGAAGTAGTCTTACTGACAATTTTTCACTGCGCAAACTTTTCGTGTTGTTATGTTGGTCTTTTTACTTTGACTTCTGTAGCAATCAATTCAATGACTGATTTGGCTTCCTTTTGATTGTCGTGCGGTATTGCAGGTTGCTTGAAGAGTTTAATCGCCTCTGTGGTGATGTGGTTCGCAGACCGTTGTTCAGAGCTCCCGAGTTCGATCAGCAGGGATGTGCATTATTGTGCTTAGTTTGCGCTTCCCCGTCGTAAGGATTTTAAAAAATAAATTTAAACTTGCTGACCCCGCTCAGTTTAAATGGTAAGGTTTCTAAAATGTATCACTATCATATGACCAGCCAGCCAAGTAAGGTAATAAATACCTCACTAGGCTGGGCCCCAAAAATACTCATTCAATTATTTTACAAAATAATTGAATGTGAAGAATATATACCTTGAATAGATATATATTCTTGTAGGCTGTGGGTTCGATTCCCACCCAGGACAAACATTTGTGTGATGAATATAGATGTTTGTTCTGTGTTTGGTATTGTATCATATAGTACGTATGTATTTACAAAAAGTATTTAAGTATTCTATCCGTAATCTAGTTCCCATATTACAAGCTATGCTTAGTTTGGGGCTAGAGGGCGCTGTGTAAAATTAATGTCCTGTAACATTTATTATATTTATCAAGTAATGTTAATATTTTAATATAAATTATTAGTACATTCAATCTTTCTTTTACTCTTAAATCGTAGAAATTCCGGGTGGTTTATGATTCCCCCGAATTCCGGACAAAGACCGATATTTCCGGACATGTCCGGAAAAAAACAAAAGTCACACGTATCGCAACCCTACCCCTATCCGCAACACGGGGACGCGCCGCATCGGCGTTCACCTCCACCCACTGGGACCACCCAGCAGGTCCGTGGGGGAAAGCGCAGCCTATCTCAATGAGTTTTCCCGATAGACATAACATTCTAAAAACCTCTTTTTCCGGCATGATAATGTTCGACTTCATCATTAACCGACTCCAAAAAAAGGACGAGGTCTCAATTCGTCGGGATTTTTTTTTATGTAGGTATGTTCCCCGATTATTCGAAGACGCCTGGACCGATTTCGTAAATTGTTTTTTTTTGTTTGAAAGGTTTTACTTTACAGGTGGTCCCACTGTCATCAGGGCAGGTTCTGATGATGGGATCCTGGAGAAATCGAGGGAACTCTTCAAATATTTTAGGCACACTTGAGCGAATTGGGTATTTTAGGGTGTATTATACTTTTACACTATACTATTACTTTTGCAAGCAAGGAAAAATGGCCCTCTTATAGGATCACGCGTCTGTCGTCGCGTCAACAAAATAATTGGAAAAAATATGTCATCTAGGTAAACGAAATTGTATCATATTCTTCATTGAAGTCGCTTTCCTCTTTAGTTTTTTAAGCGTAATTATTTAAATTTAGTTCTTACACCAAATGTGGTTGGATTGGATCCCTTATATGTTATGGACCATGTGATTAATTGGACACTATACATAATGCCCGGGCAATTTGAAAAGTGACCAATATGAGAGCTAAATGTGATAATAACTATTAAAACAGTTAAATTGTCCGGGCATTATGCATGATGTCTATCACCTATAGGGCAGGGTAATAAAAATACACGTTTCATTGTTATTATTATTTTTATTTCCAACATTAAATCAATATTTGAACAAATAACATTGTTATAGGCAAGAGATGCACTCAACATCAGGTGGGCTTCTTGCTTGTTCCGTCTCCTACCTAGTTGTATAAAAAAAAAATCGTTCAACATCCGGAACGTGGCCCCTTACAGTGTCACCAATTTTAGCTACGGGGTATTTATATGCATCCGACATTTAATTAGCCTGTTTCTGAAAAACATTTAAAGCCAATTTCCTAACTTTCTTAACATTTTCTTTCTTACGCTCTCCATGTTTTGTTTTAATATTTTTATCGGTGGACTCCACATGGTCTGTTTCGATGGACTCCACTTAGTTCTTTTCGGTGCCTTCAGTAGATTATAGTTTTCTAAGTCATCTGCTAAATTATTATCAACCAGAGCCTCATGACCACATGAGTTTCAAGATTTTTTCGAAGTTTCAAGTAGGACTTAAATGTTCTTATATACCAATAACATTTAAGTCCTACTTAAAACTTCTTCCCAATCTGACTTCGTATGCAGTACCTACTGTCTAATCTAACGTATCCTATGTCCTAGAATGTATCTATATTATCAGATTGCCCGACGATCTCGAAGCAATGGTCGTAATGACCAGACAATGTGATAATTAATGAAGTTGAGATAATAATTAATCACTTCGCCCGATGTAGCTTGTCATTATTTAAAATGCCCGCATTAATCACTTCATATCCATGACATATATACCTACATTTACATATTCAGGATGTCCCAAAAACTTTTCTGATTATAGTACTCGTGCAGTAGGTACAACATTGCTACTATGGTCTAGTTCAAGTTCAAGTTACTTTATACTCGTATTAATAACATCAGCTATACGTCAAAAAATCAGTCTAAAACAAGTAACAAACAATAAAATTAATAACAAACAATAATAAATTATTACAATTATGCAATAAAATAACAGACTATTACTTAAATTACTATAGAAGTAATATTATCGGAATTGGTGTATTTACAATTAAAATGTATATATCTACCAATAATTAATCACAATAAGAAATAAATAATATTCAATGAAATGTCATTCAATGTCAAAAATCACAAAAAAAAACAATAAGCGTCAAATTGATCAAAAAATAAAAATAAAATATCACCTAATTTATCTATGTAGTATCATGTCAATATATTCATGGTATAAAACGCGTGATCGGTGAGCCATTTTTTTAATTTAAACTTAAAGGATTGCGTTGATGGTGCGTCTGTGATATTCGGTGGCAGACGGTTATACACCACTGGTACCATCATGTGAACCAGCTTCTCGGACTTGACAGGCCGATGGCGTATGGTCCTTAGCCTGTCATGGTGCCTCAGATCGTACCTTTGCCCATCTCCAAACTTTGAGTACCTGTCATTGGCTGGCAAGCCGCTAGGAACCTGGATCAGGGTCCAACTTAGAGTCTCCAAACCTTTTTATAATATAAGTTTTTAACTGATATCTAACTAAAGCGAAATTAAAACTAAAGCACTCTACAAAGTGAAAAAACGAGATATGTTTTTGGCATAGCCCCAAAATAAAATTAAGTATTTGTTACATCAAATCGCTTTGTAAAAAAATAAAATGCATTTTTGTAGGAGGGATGTTACTTTATGATATTCTATATTTGGCATCAATTCAGTTAGGTTTAATCTTAATCTTAATCTCCTCGATTAGTAATATCCGTTTCGAAGCTGTACATTAAGTTCTTCGATAGTGCTTAATCCTAAATCAGCTTTTCTTGTAACATGACATCCGTTGCTAAAATAACACCTTATTGAACTAGCGGCTCTGTAAGCTGGAGACCTTGGGTCTGTCTTTGCATAGCTTTAAACTGAATAAATGTTCACCTTCATACATAAAGATGAGTTTTTAATATGGGCGCTAACGCCGTTATGTCAAAAGCTTCTTTAATCCAGTAATGTTTCCATTATATACGATTATTATTGATTTGCATGGTCCGACAGTCTGATCTTACTGTCGATATCAAAGCTAAAGCCTACAATAAAAAGCAGGCAGACATAATGTGGGGCGAGCGCGACCGTCTTCAATTAATATTTCCTTAAGGCAAGTACACTACACCCCGACTGGCGGGGATGTCAAACCTTAATTCTTCATCGAAAACAAAAAACTGACAAAACGTTCAACCCTTAAATTTTTTTAAGCGTTCATTTTTAAGGATTCAGTTACTTCTACGCATTTTGTAGTTTTTGTAAATTATGGCTATAAAACACATCGTGGGTTCATAATTGTGTAATACGCCACTTCCTAAATGCTACATGAATCGAATAACAACAACATTCTTGAAACCCAATGTTGTTATTAGGCACCGAGCCACCGTAACGTTCAACCCACTTACTTCCACTGCTGAACATAGGCCTCCGCCAATCGACGCCACAAATAGGTAGCCACCTCCATCTATTGACTCCCCACAACCGCCACAATGTCATCAGTCCATCGAGTACACTATAGACTACACTCACTCGTTTTGCGATTAATCTTGGTCGCTATGTAAGGACCTTAACTCCCCAGTGGTTATCGGTTCTGCGAGCTGTGGCCTGCCCACTGCCACATCAGCTTTATATCACACTAATAAGTATTGTAGTAGTGTGTATGTTTGTTACTCCTTCACGCCTAAACGACTGAACGGATTTAGATGAAATTTTGTATGTCTGTCTATACTCTATAGCTTATACTCTGGATATACAACGCGGGCGAAACCGCGAGCAGACGTTATTTAATTATAATCTTGATTTATTTGGATCGCCAGTCTGTTTAGCCGTTTTTTCCTCGATTTGCAGAAGGTTTATTCATTTATCTATTTTTACTTCATATTATTTAGATAATTTTTCACTGCGTTGACGATTTAATTCGAATAAAGTAGCGAACAAAAGCTATGGGAATATGGGTCACCAGGAAGGTATATCAGATGAAAAGTTGCGTTTTTGTAAGGGTAACAAAAAAGTTTTGTGACATTTCTCGAAATGGCTGAGATATGAATGTCTTTTACGTTTTCAACCCGCGTATCTCTGCTATTTAGAAGAATTTACAAAAACTGAATTCTAGACGAACGACAAAATAATTCTATATGCTCATTGAACATACTGACAAAGTTTCAAGAGAATCGGTTAAGAAATGAGACCTGTCGAGGAAAACAGCCTGACATCCGGCCGGTCAAACTAAAGCAGTTTTGTCAAAGCTGAAATGGAGACGCTTCGCGCTCGCTCGTTCAAAAATCTGAATAGCATTTCATTATTGAACGTATGTTGAAACATCATCATCTTGGCAGTTTTTCCAAGACGAATTTTATTGGGAAACTGGGAAAACTCGTCCCCTCCAATGTTTTGCTGCATTAGTTTAATTCTGACAAGAAACGCTGAAGTTACGGACTTTATTTTGATCAAATTTAGGTTGTCCCTTTGTTACTGTAAGTCAAATAGGCTATGTCTGGTTTCCGCTTGATTAAATTTTGTTTTAAATTTGGTTCATTAGCATCCAAAAACTCTAAAACAATAATAATGTCAAACATTAAGCCTTTAGACAGTCAATGTGAACGAGCAATAGAGGAAAGTTCTCGTATTTTTTTCACACAGCTTAGCA
Organism: Venusia cambrica; assembly: GCA_951394065.1. Taxonomy (NCBI): domain Eukaryota; kingdom Metazoa; phylum Arthropoda; class Insecta; order Lepidoptera; family Geometridae; genus Venusia; species Venusia cambrica. Next base: position 14,301,452 of record OX596034.1, read on the forward strand.
AATAACCGTGTATACAACGCGTTGCTTCGTTTTTAGTTTACTCAGTTGATAAGAAATTGAAGGGAATCATGCAATTTAGATCCAATATCGTAGATCCCTGTATACGTCCCCTGTACCCCTTTTCCCCTTATGTAGGTCATCATTAACCCCTGACTTTTCGGATCACTGGTCTAACTATAATGCTACCTTATTTTGGGTATTTAAATCAAGTCAAATCAAATCATTTATTTCATCTATAAACATGTTCCATGCACATGTGATATTACAGAATAAAGATTTTTCCCAATAGGCCTCTACACCTAATATCTAAAGTGAATACACAGAAAAATACACAAACTATGATAGGAACTGAATACAATAACTTAAGACTTTGTCACTGTATCACAAAATATAATGGTTATGAAAAATATATTAACTTAGAACTTTTTTATAAATAAAACTAGAGTATCGCCCAAGGGGGTACCACGACCTCTTAGAGCATTCTTGTTTTGAAATTACTTTACTTTTGTCACTATATATCCTGTGTAGAAAAAACTAGATAAAAGTAATGTAATATCAAACGAGAACGCTATATGACGTATATGGCCCCAGGACTTCATTCCCGACATTCCATAGCATAGTCGAAGCCGCTACGACTATGCGCTACGACACGTAGCGCCACCTACCGAGTCAAAATTGCGAATGTAAACCTTCAAGCGTAACTTAATAACACAAAAAAAAAACATCAAAATCCGTCCATCCATTTAGGATTTAGGAGTTCATGGTCAATCACACGTACAGAAGAATTATGTATGTGTGATTGTATGTGATGTATGTGATGTATGTGTTATGTATGTGATATGTATAGTCATCTGAACATGAATAGCATTTTTTTTTATTGGTCTACGAGGAGATGTTTGGCTTTCATCTCACCTGATATTAAAGTAATGATAAGTCCGAAGGTGGAAGCACACTTCACCGGAATCCTCAAACTGAGGAACTGGCTATCTTACCTCTAAAATACCGTAAAACAACAAATTAAGAGTAGTTGTTATGGCGACAGAATTAGGTAAGATGGTGGTAGCTAGCCAGGCGGACCTAAACCAAGATAGAGTTGTGTGTAGTGTCTTGTAGGTTATATTTATTTATTTGCTAGCTGCTGCTCGCGGCTTTGCCCATGTGGTACCCGGCTAAATTGTATACAATCTATGTAGCTCATACAAACAAATGATGTAGCAAATGATCAGATCATTCGTTGAATTGTTTTTAGCGTGAAGGAGCAACAAATAACAAATCAGTTATGTATGACACCCGATTTCCATCCCTCGGGAACTGATTCATGGGTTAAAATGAATCTATATGTATGTAGTCCATGTATTGGGGTATAAACAATCTTTGTGCAAAATTTCAGCTCAAAACGATCTGTCGTTTTGCGTAAAAGAGCAACAAAGAACAAATAAGTTTTGTATGATGATGTTTGAAATCCCATTTCCACCGCACGGGATATAATTAATTGGATATAAATGGAGCGCCAAACATACACAAACATTCGAATTTATAATATTAGTGTGATTTAATATTAAAATCTGAAAGTGACAAACGAAACTAAGACATCCAACCAATGTGTTAAGCAAGAAATGTGTTAAGTACAACGTTACTGTTGTAAAGCGGGCTTTTGATACAGTAGATTTCATTGAAATAGCTAAAAACAAAATAATTGTCTTCAGACAATCATTAAGTTTAAACAATAATTAGTTTCTTGTTGAAGATTGTTTTCATAGAACATAGCGTGGCAAGGCATGCACAAAACCCTTACCTCTTAGGATCTTTAAGACAACGTGACAATGTGTTTAATGTCAAATATGTCAAATGTGGTGTCGGTAAGGTGTCGCGAGTTCAATGGTTTTCCCATCTCAAAAAATGCCTAACGCGCCACAAGAAGTGTTCACTTCAAAAAACCAGCTCAGTAAACGAGTCTTCGAGGTAACTATTTAGACCGTAAGAGTTTTGACAGGCAGTGACATAGCCAGGCAATAATGAAGTTTGCGAAAGCAGGTCATGATTGCACTGTGCCCCTTAAAGTTGGGCACACGACTATTCGATTAGGTACTCGTGTTCTCAAAAAAGTTTGGGAGGTTACCGAGAAATCGCATCCCTTTGCATCATCACTATGTTTTGCTTATATACTCATCGTATTATTACCAAATATTATTTGACCGACTCTGTGGTTTAGTGGTTCGCCCACCGGTATCAGATCAGCCTTATCATAACTTGAAACAAAATGAGATGAAGAAGCTCTTCCCCGTCGTACAATAAAAAACATATCATATGTTTATACCTATACAGTATGTAGGTACAGCATGACAGAATTATTCCCACGTCTACAGAATCCCAATACTACAGATTTCTAATATTTCAGATTCCCTTGTCTAAAGATTGTCAATGAGCAAAAGCCCACGACGGCAAGACCTTTGTTATTTTATAAAAGCTATAGAAAAAGAATCTGTGTAGATCTGCTAAAGCATAAGAATAAGAATTTATTTACATTCATTCTTATTCTTAAGTTCCTAAAGTAGGTGTACTTGAGGATATGAATCCATATACTTATGAATTATTTTCACCTACAAGTTGTTCTGCCTTGTTTTATCATAGAACGTAGGCACAAAACAAGTTGAAGCATAAAACGTCCTCTGAGATCGGGATTAGAAGTCATTACCCTGATGTTCCCACTAAGACGCCGCGATCGATAATGCTGCGTTTAGACTGTGCCTGTGAGTCAACCGACAAAACCTTCATTCACTATCGTATAATAACGATAATTTATGCTAATCAGGCGCAAAAACAAACAACGCAGATGGTCTTCCGACCCGTGAACATGCCACATATAATTGACCATGGGAAAAACATGGATGTTCTAGATTCAAACCACAAACTTTTAAGGATTGGCCTTGTGATTTGTTGATGGTCATGGCAAATGCAAGACGGATCGGGAATTGAAGTCTTTTAAATTCAAACGGCAAATCGGTTGGGATCATCGGGATCCTCGGAATGAGAACTTCCTCACCTTTGAATTTTCCTTTCAGTATCGAGAGTATATAGCAATTTCTTGTTCTTTTTCAGTCCTTTCATTTGCAGTGTTTCGTATCCAAGCTACTCGTAGCCCCAAGTAAATGCAAGAAGCATTACGGCTTTGTCGGGAAAGATTCGATCGTCTTGGTCGCGGCATTAGTAATTAAACTTCACTTCACTTCACCTAAATATTTATTTCAAAACTCAAATTTTCAACCATTCATTCATAGACAAAATTACTTAGCTTTTTGAGTAATAGAAATAGTTTTAATATTGATTTCTTACAAAAATCAAATTGTCATCCATAGGTACGTCCATTAAATAGCTGTCATTTGTGTTTTGTTATTCCAAGTCTGATTCTTTTTGTTATACCTCGTTTTATAGTGACTGATGTTTATGTCAAGTCACACGGGAACGCTGTCGAACGGAATAAACAGTATCCTATGTCCGTCTCCTGGCTCTAATCACACGGGAACGCTGTCGAACGGAATAAGTAGTATCCTATGTCCGTCTCCCGGCTCTAAGCTACCTCCTCACCAATTTTCAGCCATATCGTTCTTGAGTTATAAATAGTGTAACTAACACGACTTTCTTTTATATATAAACAAAAGAAGAAGAAGAAGATACCTATACCTATTGGTATCTATACCTAAAACATGTTGTTATGGCGACAGAGTTAGTTAAGATGGTGGTAAGCCAGCCTGCACGGTTTCACAGTTGTGCTAAGCGCCGCTTAGCACAACCTAGCTTGTGACACATGCCATTCGGATTTTTGGTTCTAAGGACATGCCGGTTTCCTCACGATGCGACTTTTCACGTCAGAGCATGTGCATGTGTCAAATGCGCAAAGAAACAAAAACTATCGGTGAGCGATTGGATTTGACCCTGATTTTCAAGTTATACGCACTCCACTCGTTATCTTAACTTTGACTTAAATAAACCACCAACCAAACCAAGCACGATGTTGTACTGGGGATTGAACCCGGGAAGTCTGGATCTGACACCGGTAGGCAAACCACTAGACCACAGAGGCGGTTGAATAATGCACGAGCTAGCACATATAATCGATAATCAAAATACCAAGGAAATTACATTGTACCGGTAACTCTAGTCACTCATCTAGTGAGACAGTGAATACTAGATTGAGACAGTGGAGTAGGCACAGACTACATTTATTCACAGGCACTTATCCATTGGGTATGAACACGCCACTGTGTAAAAGATGGCATGCAGGTCCTCATGGAACAAACATGTCATTCAAGGAATAAGTTATTTTCATCAAGACAAGTTATTCAACAAATACACATAATATGATTTGGTTCGACGGTAAGTTGCCCGTCGAGTAGGTTAGCAACTTACTCTTCCGTTGAATGTGAACGAAGCTCGACATGTATCTTAAGAAAGCGGAAAATGCTCCCTAGATGGCGCTGCGTGTTGCCCTCGTTACATTTACAGCTCTTTGCATCAAGTATTTGGTGCCTATATTTCAGGATTTTTCTTCACGCCAGCTGCTAGCTTATGACAAATAGATGCAGATTGCCTGTGTTTTACCTTACGGTGTTTTCTGAGTTGACTAAACATCATCCCCATCATCATCACATGAATAAACATTAAACTGTGACGAGGATGAAGATCGACCCCTCTAACTCAGCCCATCGATGTCGTAAAAGCCGACTAAGGAATCTCATCAGAAGAAGGGCAGCTGCTTTCTGTGGACGATCTACCACGTTTACTGCGATCACCAACCCGCCTGCCAAGCGAGTGATTGTGGCAAAACCCTTCCGCTTTGGCTATGTCCAACAGTGGACACTAATGTTGATGTAATGTCATTATCATCATCATTCTCCCCCGCCCTTAGCCCACGCTAGGACGTTTCACCATTCAAATTTGTCTGGAAAATATCGATATTAGCGATAAGGCCAGCTTTTTAATTAGTACCATACAATAAATAAATGTAAGCTTGTGTTTACATGTGTGTTTTACAAGTTATTTTAATTAAAGAAATACCCATTTTGTAAATAAATATACCTAGCTCCTTTTTTATAGTCCCTGTAATAAACACATTTTATGTACATCATCCTCACGACTAATTATGGATTTACATTTCATAAGATCATTTGAATCAGACAATTCCTTTGATGAATTAGGGCATTCCCACTATTAAGCTGATTTCAAGGCATTTCATAATACGTGGTTATAACTTTGGAAATAATTATGGTGTTCATTATAAAACCGATTTGCGAGCAGGTATCTTAATGAGTATAATTTTTACTTATGAGTAAGATAAGTAAAACAGGTTATCTGTACATAAAATATATTTTGAAAATGTAAATTGGAGGAAACACTATTATCGATACAGAAGCCAAGACAATAGATTTTAAAATTTTTGCTAGTCTGTCTGTAGGTAACTTGATCGCTTTTATACTCTAAATCTCTTGGATGGATTTGAATCAAACTTTTCATAATTGACCAAGCGAGCGAAGCGTCTTAGTTTCGAGATTGGCCTAATATGTTTTTGCCGGCTGGCCGTCGGCTTTCAGCTTTCGGTTTGTTCTCGCCTGCAGGTCGAATTTTTCAATCGATTTTGATGAACATTAGCACACATGTTCCTTGATTTATTATTTTTTTTAGTCGATTTTTGATCTGGGGGAAATAGGGGGGAACAAAAGTTGTTGTAGGATTTTTTTTTTCTGAAAGTGTATACCTACGTTTACTAATCAGACTACGCAGTCCACTCCGCCTTTACAAGACAAATCTGTAGACACCAGGTTCGATCTCCTCAGGCCAAGGGAACGCGAGTAAACGCTAAAACTTCTATCCCTATTTGCTCAAAAGGAAAAGTGGAAGAGGAAGGCATCGGTTAGTGCATGTGTATAAGGGCTCGCGGGGTCTACTGTTCTTACAGAACCACTAGTTATTAATGATCTGGCAAAGACTTGCAACAGAAAACTTGTGTAAACACTTTAAATAAACAACCTATGAAAGAAATCAACCTAATATGAGCTCTCTGTACTAAGAGATTACTACGTACGAGGGGTCTTAGCTGGGTGCTCATTCACAATAAATTCAATTCAATTTAAATTCAATTTTAATATACCTATAATAAAACCGTAAAAAAGCTGCGTCTGTGCATTTAATATTTTCAAAAAAAAAATTGATGCTACCTACTTAAAACATACAGCTGAGCATAAAAATACAGTTTTTAGAATTCTTGTCTGTTTGTCTGTTTGTTTGTGCACGCGTATTTCCGGAACGGCTTATCCGATTTGGATGTGGTTTTCAATGATGTGTTGTGTATGGCTTAGGGCAGGGTCTGACGATCGAGTTTTTTGAAATGTAAATACATAAAAAAGTTGTGTTGCGATTTTATAGCATTTTGTTTTAATGCATGCATATTGTTTTAATTTATGTTTGGATTTTGATAAATTAAACGAATAATGTTGCACCAAATATAACAAAATCTACCATTTAAAACCTCATTGAAATCGGTTCAGTACTTTCGGAGATTGGCGTGGGACAAATGATTTTATAAGAAAAAAAAATGGTTTTGACTCATGAATCGAAGAGAATGATCTAAGCATATTACAAAAATGTAAACATTTATGTGAGAGTCGATGTGTGTATGTAAATGGACTCCAAAACGGCTAAACCAATTTTGATGATAGTTTTAGGCAATCATCAGATAGCCATCTATAGCCTTCGGATGTTCTATTTAAGTTTGGTGCGCGATCGGATCAACTTTCCTTTTTTTTGTTAATTTTGCGCATATTTTACTGCGCAGGATCAGCTAGTAATAGATATGTTATGAACACTCGGTTATCACCAACAACAAAATTAAAGGTTAAGTTAAAGGTCAAAGCTACCAAGTTGCTCGCAAGGCGAGGACAAATACGAGACTGTTTTCAACTTTCATGTCAATAAAATGTTTCAGTAGACTTGATTTAGATATCTCATTGTATGTGCATATTGTTATAGATATGGGAAAACAGTAGGTACTAAGTATATTACTGTGATAAATAAAAAAAAAGCCTTTATTTTTATAAAAATGGCTACCGTAACGCGTTCTGACCAGTTTTTAATCAATGTTATAAATAACCAATGTCCAAGTTATATATATGCAGAGGTTAGTTATATCATTTCCATATCGGTAAAACTTACCTGGTAACACAAAAACAAAGAAATTTCAAAATAAGCCCCTTTTACTTTGAAAATATGTAAGATTCACCGCCATAGCTTTTGTTTAGTGTCGGCAAATTAGACAATGCTATAAAAAATCGAGTAGGTACTACTCTGCGTTCTATAGCCACCCAGTGCTGAGTAAAGGTATCTTCCATAATGCTCGCCATTCTTCTCGATCTTATGCCCTCTGCATCCATTTTATCCCTGCTTCTTTGATCAGATCGTCGGTCCACCTCATACGTTGTCTGCCCAAATTTATTTGACCATTTTTATGTACTCCAGAGCTAAACTTAATAATATTTCCGCTCTCTAGCTACTTATGAAGTGTAGGTTTCGATTCGATTAAATATATAATGATAAGTTTATATTGTAGATAACATTTTAATAACTTGTCGTCCACAGTACATATCTATAAACTAGTAGTTCGCCCCGAACTGAGATCTCGTGATACCTGGTTTGTGACGGAGATTATATCTCAAATAGAATGTAATTAACAAACGATAAAAGTATGCTTTCAATACACCTTTCTTACCTTAAGTGGTCGAGGCTCTCTCTTGTTGCTTACTTATTATAATATCTTTACTGTTTACTTATTATAATATCTTTACTAACATGAAACAAAGGTGACGTTTTGAAAAGTGTCCTCAAAACCGTTGCCTTAGCAGTCGTGGTTTAAAAATCTAGCCCTCCTACGATAGCCTACGGATGTCGTAAATTCAACCAAAAAGCCAGCAGCTTCTTTCTGTGTGTTAACAAAACTTTAACTGTGAGCACCAATCTGTCTGCTAAGCGTGGTGATTATGGCGAAATGTTACAGTTTTAGAGAATGTTATTTTCACATTGTAGTGGACATTAATTTACTATTGATATAGAATATGCGCGGGCAAAACACTTGCATGACACCCCAAAAGTAATTCTTGGATTTTACCGACACCCTTACCTAGTGAGTGAATAACAAAAAATAAATAGACCCGTTTTTATGAGATTCCGAATACCCTCTCTTATCTTGGACCCAATGATCATCCTTCATCTTAAAAACCACAGCTAATAAGGGAAAAAAGAAACAGATTTTGAAATCGTTAGTCTCAACCTCTAATACATATGATATTTCATTCTTTATTATAATACCTTACTAACATGAAACTCAGTGTTCTATAAATACCACTTTGGCGAGTGTGCGCTTCTATCTTCTATCTTCGACCTAATCCTTCCTTCCCCTTTCTATCACCGGACTAGCAGACGTACGGCAGGTACAACAATATTATTTGATCAATATTACTTGTCCCGTCTCCTAGTTGTATATAAAAAAAAAAGCTTTCACACATTTTCAAGATTTCAATTTTATTTACTCCTTTTGCAACCCTTAATTTAAATACAGGGTTTGGTTTCAGCAAATTGAAAGCAAGTTAATGGTGAAGGTAGGCCCTTGGTGTGGGACGCTACCTGCGTCGACACCCTAGCGCCATCTCATCTGCCTGGGACATCAGTTAGGGCTGGTGCGGCGGCTGATTCGGCCGAGGATCACAAAAGGCGCAAATATAGTGGTCTCGACAGAGCTTACCTATTTGAGCCTTTTGGGGTGGAGACCTTGGGTCCGTGGGGAGCCGGTGCCATCCGGGTTTTCAAAAATATTGCGGGGCTTTTGATTGAGGCGACACGTGACCCAAGGGCTGGCTCTTATTTAGGCCAGCGAATTAGCATAGCTATTCAGCGTGGCAATGCAGCCAGTGTTTTGGGCACGCTTCCGTCGTATAGGCCGTTTGTAACGGTCCTTAGGTAATCTGACTGATTCCTTTGTACATAGTTAGTTTAATTGTACTTATTATTGAATAAATATTATATTTAATCTAAAAAAAAAAATAAAAAAAAAATTGTGAAGTCAATCCCCTTTAACAGTCTATCCCACAAGACATCCCAAGCAATTTAACCCCTTAAAGGGAGGCACCCTTTGTTACAAAAACCACCCCTATTTAAAAGTAAAATATATATTTCATGAATGTCCAGCCGATACTCTTTCAAATAACACCCCACAAGCCAAAAATCTTCTTTGTTTCACTTAACAACCCTATTTCTCAAAATCTACCCTAGTGTCAAAAACATACTCGTAACGATTAATGGGTATTGTTATAATCTCAAAATTTTGAATTGATCCGATCAGCCATTCAAAAGATGTGGGCGAAAAATTGGAATTAATTTCACCCCAATATTTCAAAAGCTACCCCACTTATCAAAAATCCCCCGCGATAATCAAATTATATTTACGTTTTATCTCTCTTTAGTTTAGATTACATGAAAATCGGATAATCTGAGAGAGTTATGCCGTTACAAACATTGCCACATACATACAGTGTCGGATTTCCCAAGTTAACTCAGAGATCTCGTTCGCTTCGCTCACTCGATCAATAATATTGCAACTAGCCGAGCCCAGTTTCACTTGCTTAAGTTCAATATTTATTCAGCTCAAATAAATAAACTCACTACTTAACTCAGGCCTTCATAAAACGCCACAAATAGTGATTTTGAGCCACCTTCATCTATCTACTCTCCGAAACCGCTAGTCGCCGGCCCACAACTTAGCGCCCGTGGGGTTTGCGGCCAATTCGCCTGCCAAGTGTGGCATGAGACAAATGTTTAAATTCACAAGAGCGACATTTTTTTTAACTAAATCCATTCAGTAGTTGGTGTTGGTTGTTGATGAAAAACGTGTCAAAAAAACTGTGCGTGTAAAAATGCATTTATTTAGTTATTCTCTTCCTTACATTTTGATGATCATGATCCTGCAACACAGTAGAATCACTGTGCTAATTTACCCTTACTCCTTACAGGCCGTAAATTGGTTCTGATAAAGAAGTTCCAATAAATGGCAAAGAAGCGCGTAACCCCAGAAAGCGTGGTTAATTAGCTAAGTGCGAAGATATATCGGGACGCCCGCGCCGCGTTGTCGGCTCTGCGGCCAAAGACGCGTCCCGCGCATGCGAAGGGTTTTATGTAACGGGCCCGATCCAAACGGAGCGATCCATGGAATAATGTCCGTTAGGAAACTTTGCTCATTCATCTTTTCCCCAAAAGCGGGGCGCGGGGCTGGGTCGACGCTGCGCTACCCCTCCGTTACGTAACCGAACCCAGTGCCGCTGACTTGGAGTCGGGCCGCCCTCGCGAACGCACCTCCCTGTGCCACTCTGCGCCCTCCACGCGCTATCACACTCTCCCGCGACCGCTAGTGACGGACACCACCTAAAACTTTATTGCTCTCTACAACTCTTCGTCACCAGTTCAATCCGAAGCGGTAAGTCCTTTTTTATTTTATTTTGTATTAGCTATTATTTACTTTAATTCCTTAGATAATGCTGTGCGCCAAGCGCCGCGAAAATAAGTTTTATCGAAATTATTTTATGCGTACACAAATATATAAATTTACGATTTCTTGTCGCGGTTGCAGTAATAAAGTCTAAAGTGCCTTCACTCATTGGCATAGTGATGTCTTAGAATGGCAGGCGCGTAAAACACTTTGCCGCCTATAGGCGTTACGTTTATGCGTTTGAAACACGCAACCATGACAGCCTGTTTTCGTCGAGCTGTTTATTGTACATTAGCGGAGGTTGTGAATACAACTGGTGTAATGTGCGGTGAGAAATTATGTGGTGCGTAATTTCGTAGCGTATAACGGTCGCGTAGCTGCGTAGCTTCGGCTCTGCCGCCGGGCCGCCTTCACCGAAGGCCCGGGCTCATGATTAATGTTCTTAGGGTCCTTGTGTATTATGTAACTTATATTTTGATCCGCGCCCTTCAGTACCGCTTTTCTAGGCTGAATATGTTAAGGAGCAAAAACGAGACACAGCTCTTACGCAGTTGCTTTATTGTTTCGATATGGCAGACCACTTTTTATTATTTATTAACAAACATTATTATACCCTATATAATGATCATCAATTGTGTTCTGCCTTGCTCGGTCGACGCTCGGTAACTTTAATACAAATCATTCTGCCACCCGCTGTACCTACCTGTATTAAATATTATGGGGGGTGGGGCTCGACTCCCTGTTACTGTCAGCTTGATCATTGTTTAGTAAAAGCCTCTTGCTTTGCTTTGTCTGTTTAGTATAAAAATACATCCTGCAATAAAATATAGAAAAATTGTATTTTTACTGGTATTAGAAAAATGGTAATCATGATCGATTGCCATTTGATATGTCCGTTGTGCTTGGATATCTTTGTTTTCTATTCATTATCGTTAATAGTACTGACTGTACCTTTTGCCGAGTTTATTTAGGCAAATGGATAGCTTTTTACTATTCAAGGTTTCCTTCCACTAAACCGAAGTGTGTTATTAACGCGAGTGGTGCGATAGATGTCTTATCTGCTGATTTATGAGAGAGAGTTGTTCAATTATTTTTCCAAGCCTGTGTTGCTTCGGTCGACTCTGTCTTTGTTTAAATATTACTACTCGAATAATATAGCAAATATTTTGTCTGATTGGTAACTCGGTCAATCGTGTTATGGTAATACGAAATATTTTGGTGTGTCTTTGTTCATGAAACATCACAGTAACATTTTTTTGATTGATTACAGATTTTATTGGTAGATTTTATTGGCTTGATTATTGGTGAACGAATATGTTTCGATACCTTCTTCTAAAGAAACTAATACCAGTTCAAGTTACTAATACCGGTGGTAGAAAAGAAAAAATTACATAAATAGGTTTCATCGATGTAAAACTAATTACGCAATGGAAAATATCTACCTTTAATAAAATAGTGTATGGCCGCGCGACGCTCATCGTGTATTTGCAGTATTAAAAGGAAAATGATAAGTATTTCTATTTAAAAAGCTAGATATTAGCACCACAGGGGCCTAACCACAACGTCTTGTAGCGTTCTCGTTTGATATTTCATTACTTTTGTTTCGTTTTTTCTACACTGGATAGATAGTGTCAAAAGTAAAGTAATATCAAAACAAGAATGCTCTAAGAGGTCATGGTACTCCCCTGTAGCTTATTCTGAAGCTCTAAGAGGTCATGGTACTCCCCTGTAGCTTATTCTGAAACCTTATATCAAAATAACAAAGATACCTATGATGCTAGTAAAATATACATATATAATTACTGCTTTGACAACGAGAATATAATGAAAACTGATGTTCCGATGCGTTTTGCGCGTTTCGGTGAGACACCCGGGCGTTTGGTGAGAAATCCTTTGTTTTTCGGAAAGCCGAAGAAGAGTGGCCAATTGTAGAGGCACGCCTTCCGTGGTGGGATCAAATCCAGGCGTGCTTCAATTGAATATTCGTTTGGTGATAGGACTTTGTTTAAGTCCACCTAGCTACCACCATCTTACCTGATTGTGTCCCCATTACAACATTTCTAAAATGTTTTGTTCCGGCATTTAAAGGTAAGAGGCCAGTTCCTCTGACATTTGAGGATTCCAAGTGAAGTGCGTTTCCGCCTTCGGCCAAATCTCTACTTGGAAAAGTAGATTAGATGAAAGGCAAGCGCTTACCCGTCGTAGATAAGAAAACCGAAGTAAAATCAAAGCCGGGTCGCAAAATTGTATGAAAATCCAGCATGTATATACATAAATTTCAGTCTAACATTTTTTAATTAACAGTTATTTTGCTCTCCGGATATTAGCGTTGATCAGATTTTTCTTTTCAAAACTAGTTTCCGTTACGTCACCCTTATCACAATTTTCGCAATTTTTCCTCTTAGTGTTCCGACAGTTTGTATTATAATTCGTTATCTTCGATGAACATCTGGTACATCAAATAGATTACTCGTATATTATTGAAAAAGTTAATCAACGTTTTTGATATTCATAATTATACATTTTTTTATAAACAATTTATCCGTTGTATCTATTAGTAATTATTACACACACATGAAACTCCTTTAAATTGCACACAAATCGAGTATTTTCATTGTTTTTTACAGAAATTATAATAGTTAGGAATGTCAAAACAATAACGGTAGTCAATACTGCTATAAAATGTCCTAAATTAATGTAACTAGCTTCAGCCGGCGACTTTATGCGTGGTAACTTTAGAATTTGGTCCATAGAAAAATTAAACATGTGCGAGTAACATAAAAAGCAAATAGTTTAATCTGTCATGTCACTTGCACTATAAATATACAGAAAAATAAACGTAAGGTAAGTACATTGGGTATGTAATATTACAAAAAAAAAAAATTGTTTAGCTTTTAACTCATTTGGCGAATTGAGACAGTTTTTTATTTGCCCTTTTCTTAAAAAAATACGTTATAAAATTAAAAATAGCGACTAAAATACCACAAAGGTTTTAACCTTGCGCTCTTCTGTATCACGTCTTTACGAAAATTAGCCAGGTTTATCAATAAAAGAAAAAGAATAAGTATTCTAATAATTAGGTATGTAGGTACTTAAAAAGTAGTTACACAAACATATAGGTACGCTAGAGCTATGTAAATATAAATTAAAAAGTAGGTAGGTATATCGTAAGTAATAAGTATACACTTATAAATCAGAGTTACGAAATTTGATACGCCAATTCAACAAAGTAACGCCAATAGGCTGATGGAGGCAGGATAAAAAGTGGCAGCTATCCGCCTGATCGGGGTGTTGCGACCAGGGACCGAGGTCCAACCGCAAATCCTTGAAGGTGATATATTTAGCAAAGCGGCGCGTAACTTTGATACCTACCGTTCTCTAGGCCCGATATTTAGCAAAGCGGCGCGTAACTTTGATACCAACCGTTCTCTAGGCCCGCTCCTCTAATTGACTGTTGCATTTTCTGGTGTCTGTTTCTAGTAGTGCAGTATCGCTACACTTTACTTTATTTAAATTACTTCTATTCGTATGTTAGTACAATAACTATATGTATAATATAAATATATTATAACAGAGGTGAATCCTCGAAGAGGAAAAAGTTGTGAGTATATTATAACTTACTTTATGTTCTATATGAACATGAGTATCAAGCAAAAACGGCTGAATGGACTTTGATGAAACTTGGCACGCAGATAGCTAAAAACCTAAATTAGGATAGAATATACTTTTTATCTCGGAGCAATGTGTCAACTATACCAAATTTCGAGTGGATACATATACTGTCGTTTGTTTTTTAACAATCCCAGAAAAAAAAAATATAACTGGGATAACAAATATCATTTTTTATTTTATTTATTTTGTATTCTACGACGGGGAAGCGCTTGGCCATCATCTCACCTGGTTACAAGTTAAGATAAGGCTTAAAGTTAGGATAAGGTATCACGTTCATAACAAATGCTCGTTGTTTTACGTTTTACGTTATTATATACCTACTAGGTATATAATTTTTTTCTCCTTTTTTAAATAACTAGGAGACGGAACAAGCAAGTAGGCCACCTGATGTTAAGTGCATCTCTTGCCCATAACAATGCCTTACTGCGTAGGTCACATCCACAAAGAACATAGCCTACACGGCACTTCAAAGCGCCCGTTAACTTGAAGCATAAATGTGTTGCGGCTTGTAGCGGTGAAATTACAGGCACCTCGGGTGCCTGTAATTTCACTGCTACATCATCCTCAATTTCACCGCTGCTTATGCTATCAATAATATATCAAAATGTCTAATTTGTGGCAATGATTGTCAGTTATATCAGTGTTTTATTTAGTCATATAACCAATCCGTCTGCCAAGCGTAGTGATTATGCAAAATACCTCCAATTTTACAAAAGGCTCCGTCTAACAGTGGATAATATTGGGCAGAAGTTGTTGTATCTATTATAAAATCAACCTTATTAATTATTAAAGAGTTAAATAAGTAATGAAAAGTTTTATGGGAAAACCGATGGAAAATCCCTTTGATTATCATCAAAGGGATTTTCCATCGTTTTAAATAATGTCGATGTATTGCATGCAAAGGAATAACATATATTCATGACAATTTAATTGACTCTAAATTATACCGTTGTCGTTTGGAAACTACGTCGTTTGTTAACCACTTCAGAATTATTAATGTACAAATTGTACAGATATATACAATGTAGTTAAACTGGTTTGTGCTTAGAAATATTATACATTCAAAAGCAACTTTCTTTGTTTATCTATTGTTTGTTTTATCTACGACAACGACTGAATGGATCGTAATAAAATTTAGCACAGATATGTTCTGATTCTGGATTGTATGAGGGATGATAAAAGTTACAAGTTTGATTAACCATCTGATACTAGGGGTAGTCAGAGGCACGTCTTTTCACAGTTTGCAAGCCAACCGCCTCTGTGGTCTAGTGGTTCAACCCACCGA
The DNA here is from genome assembly GCA_951394065.1 of Venusia cambrica. NCBI lineage: Eukaryota > Metazoa > Arthropoda > Insecta > Lepidoptera > Geometridae > Venusia > Venusia cambrica. The sequence goes on from OX596034.1 coordinate 14,316,934, forward strand.
TTTCAGATCCAGTGGTCCCGTGTTCGATGCCCAGGGGAGTACAATATTGTGCTTGGTTTGGTTGGTTGTAGGACGTTTAAGTATGTTTGGCCAGCTTACCACCACTACCACTAACTTACCTCATTTGGTCGACATAATAACAATTCAAAAAAAAAAATTGTGTTCCGGCATTTAGAGGTAAGATAGCCAGTTCCTCAGTTTGTTGAGGTTTCCGGGTGAAGTGCGCTTCCTGCCATCTTATCTCAACTTGTAATCAGGTGAGATGAAGATCAAGCGCTTCCCCGTCGTAGAATAAAAATAAAAAAAGAAGTTGCTATTCAAAACATGTTGATTTGCAAGCGCATCGCCGATGATGATAATGATATGGGCAAGAATATGTAGGTGATGAGGTGATATTCGATAGAGGAGAGCGGAGGATATGTTGTACTGACCCCAAGTAGTATGCGTATGCTGCGGCAAAATCAACTGATCGCTTCTCGGCACAGATCCTGCGTCACTGCATCATGTCGCTGCGTTGGAAACAGATTATTTAATTTGCACGACTAGCGTCACAAAAGAAAACTGTCCAAAGCCAATGTGCAAGTAAAAACGTCCAAGTCAATGACATACAATATAAAATAATAAAAATGTTCCACGGTAAAAATGTCCAATGAAAATGTGCAATCATTTTAAATACCAATTAAAAACTTTTTGTATCAACTGCAAAGCAGAAATTTCGTTTCAAGTTAGGGCTTTGTGCTTAGAATAAAATAAGCTGTTCCGCATAATATTATTATAGTAATTTGAATTGCAAGTAGAGCAGATTCACAAATTATATACCTACTATAGTAAAATCGACTTCGGGGTAGTGCTCCTACTAAATTCTTCTACAGTTCACTTCAGTCGTTGAATATTGAATGGATAATAATGATATTTGGCATTATTGTCGTCGAGTACATGTAAAGAAATTTTAATTTCAGAATTTTAAGATACTGGCCGTTGTACAAAGATAAGTGGCCAGATAGATGAGTATAAGAGTAATGGCAAAAGCAGTTTGTATTGTTTATATTGGACATTTAGTGGTCTTAGTCTTCTAGAGTCTTAGTGAGCAATTTTTCTAGCTGGGTATTTCTATTCCTGGTAATTTTTCTAGTTGGGTGTTATTATACTTAAACATTTTTATATTTGCGTATTAATAAGCTCTTGGACATCTTTCATTTGTGAAATTAGTCGTGCAAGTTGTAAATAAATGGATACATACAACAAGAAATTAAATATTTTTAATTTAATCATTTAACCAGCCCTGGTTTAGAGCCCGCAACATCATCACAGGGCTGTGCGTTAAAATCGCGAGAGCAAAGTTTTAGACAGGATTTCTCTTAAGCGTTAAGGAAAACTGATGGACTTAACTATAAGCAAGCTCAGCTAATGAAAGCTTGTTTAAAATTTAAATCTCCTTATTACAAAATGTTTGATGTTGGTTATGTTAAATTTGCAAAGTTCATAATCAGTGGTTAATTCCTCCTTCAAGGGAGAAGTAGCTTGTCGGTACGCGCGGATCGAATCGTGCTAACAGCTGGCGTAATAACCGTCCTCTTGCGCTGTGATAATATTTCTTCATCTTACTTGTTGTAGCGTCTTCATTTGTCTACAATCGGACTTGTGCTAGGTGACAGTTTGGTTAAAAATATAGCGGTAACAAAACTTCCATCACATTGTGAAATGTAAATTCCTGGACAGAATAATTGAAAGCATAATAATCGACATCGACTGGGCTTTTATATATTTTCATCGCACTCTCCACAGTTTATCTTTCTGTCTTGTCTCAGCCGTAATTTCATCGTCGAGTACGATTTTTATTGAGTTTCTTCGTAAAATATTCCTGTTTCGAGGCACCCTCCATTTATTTTACCAGTACATTCTTAGAGGGGGATTGCTTGGTGACGCCATAACATAAGTGATGTCTGTAAGAACTCATTCAATTCTCGCTCAGAATGAACCCAAAAACTAGGAGAGTTTTAGAGACTAGAATGAGGCTTGAAAGCTCAGTTTGTGCTTTCAGTAGACCCTTGTGAAGCTGTATTTACAGATCCATTACCCTGTCTTACACAGTTATTGCCCTGTTTTTTGTTATAAGGCGCTTGGCTTTCATCTCACCTGGTTTCATGTTATTATAAGGCCGAAAGTGGAGGCGCACTTCACCCGGAATCGTCAACAGATTAAGGAACTGGCAATCTTACTTCTAAGTTCAGGAACACAAAAAAAAAAAAAAAAAATTCTAACGTGGTATACGTTAGAACTTAACTTACTTTTTATGTTGTGTTTTGTGTAACAAATACCTAATACTTGTGTAGGCTGAATATCTATGTTTTTTTTTTTCATAAATTCACTTCAGATATACATGAATTCATCATTGTCAATTATTTCAGATGGTTGTGCCTATCTTCTGCTATTGTTTGTGCGCTGTGTAATAATAATAACCCTGGTGCTAAGACTTTATGAGCCACCGCCATTAGTCGCCCTTTACGACCAGTATGTCCTTCCATTAATTTCCATTACTTTCCACTACTTTATGTCTGTTGCATTTACGTAGGTACCATTACTGTATTATTAAATGCGCGCTTTTGTTATGTTTTCTTCAATTAGGTTGGCTATGGGGGAAACTGGACGTAAAACTTATTGCACATTATTATTTTATGTATTTTTTATAATTGAGAAAAAAATCTCTTTGTTTTCACATCAGTGGAACAAAGTGTTTAACAAAAACTCGACAAGAATCAAATTTGAAAATAATATTGCTGGCGCCTATTCGAGTTACGCGAAAAAGTCAACTTTGCTCAAAGGTCGTCAAAATAATGACCACATTACAAGAACTTTTTAGTATAATACCTTGAGGCGAGCTTTTCCATGAATTTTCCATAAAGTTTTCCATCCAGGAGTAAGATGCACAGATCGTGCTTTCAAATGTATTAGAGATGATGCTGTTGTATAGACTGGAGATGATGAGATGTAGGGGTATATTCTGGTGATCTGGTTTAGTGATTGTGGATTCTGGAGATAGCGGGCTAGTGGTTGAAGATGGTAATGCACCGACTAGAGATTGTGGATTGTTATGGCCTGCATATTGTGGGACTGTAGGATCATGCTGAATTAAAACGCTTACTACTAGACGAAAAGATTTTGGGACACCGTATTGTCCAAGACTAGAGATAGTGAAGCATTGCTGCAGATACCAAGCTGTCAGATTATTTAACTGCTTACCAATTAAACTGAAGACAAAAGACCGAATTTGTTCACTTCTGAATTGAAAAAACTTCTGCTCGAAGGGTGTTTTTACTCAATTGATGATTATTCTTATGATGACGCATGAATAATATTAATATTAATTAATTTAATTGTATAGTTCTATGTTTAATTTACATTTGTGTACATTTTTGGTATTTAGTTTTAGAGTTAATTTCAGACACGATTGTATAATTGTTAATGAATAAATAAAATTTGAAAAATATGAAATAATAATGATCACAACACTGGAGGACTTGTTAAAGTTAATTTGGCTAGCGAACACCTGCCGAAGTCTAGCGCTAAGCGGTTTGCCGAGTTCCGTCGGTGCGAGGGACAGCCAGTGCCATCTGGGAAAGCTCGATCCATTGTAGACCTCATCCTGTTTAAGCCTAGAGCTAGTTAAGCCTTGAGGTCAATAGCTACCCCATCAGTTAGAAAAAAAAATTGTTTATTGTACACTTCTGGAACCTGGACAAGAAATTTTTCATGATCCCCTGACAAGTGGTAGGTAAAATGTTTAGCATTTCATTGCATACTTTATTTAATAATGTTCATTGCTTTTATAATATCTCTGAAGGAAAAAGTTCCATCGGTATTAGGTTGTTCAATACTGCAGGCAATTGATTCTCCATCACCTGCAATTTGTCTGATTACATGACCTTTTAAATGAGTGAGCCTCATAAAAATGCGATTGCACTAACACCCCATTGGTTAGGTTAGGTTAGGTACCCTCCGCGAACCGATATATTTACCCGCGCAGAAGCAACGGGCTTTTCCAATTTGAAAAAACTTTTGGCCCACCCTATGGAATTATATATTCCTGAAAAATATGAACAGGCATTTAACTTAGCGCAAGGGTTGTGCGATTGTGCAATTTGAAACTACTGAATGTATCTTTTCAAGATAATTTTATTTGATTCTTTGAAACAAAAAAAATATTTATTAACATGATATAGAATACAATATTGTACTCCCACTGGGGATTGAACCAGGGAAATCTAGATCTGACGCTGGTGGGCGAACCACTAGACCACAGAGAGGTGTAAATACTAGGTACTTTCTAGACAAGCGTTGCTCCACCCTAGATCTCACCTTCACCGGCCTGGAAGTAAGTTTGTTGTCACGCTTGAATCGCATCTCAAGTTAGCTCTAGCGTTAAACTAACTCTACACTAGGCAACATACGTGGATGCACTCACAATGCTTAGATAATAAACAATGTTACTCGTTTGTACCGACGTTTCTTTGTCTCACTATAACTTTCCCTTGTTTGACCTGATACAACTGAACAACTGTAGCGACGTTCCTTTGTCCCGATACGACTAATATGTATGAAATATCTAGTGTAAATATTTTTTATAAAACAAGCACAGTACTTAGTTACACTTATCGACATTGAACAACAAAAGCTGCTGATTGAAATCGTGATCAATATTTCTCTATAGAATCTGTACTAAACTAATTCACCCAGAACTTTGAAACAAATATTATCATCTTCTGAACGTTCTTGAGCACACAATTTATGTAACGATCTAACCATAAAAGAAGGAAGGAAAAGTTGTGTTTTCCGTTGTAGGGGAACCATATATAAATAAAGTTACGTCACGCACTGAATATACAAACTATGATAATGACAATGCTTTGTCTTACTCAAACCAATTTACGATAAAATAGCCTACCTTTGGGAGATAAATGAATTGAATTCTTTCCAAGGACTATTAATCGAGTGTAGGCTGCGCCCCAATCTTCCGCAGTGTTTCACGGCGCCGTGCCGTGCCATGGTGTTAAGAGAGCGTAGCCTTAGTGCGAGGGTACAATGGTGGTGGTTACAGTGAATAAATGGTTTTCGGTAGCGCTTAGTCCATTTTTTTTTATTGTATGACGGCTAAGCGCTTGGCTTTCATCTCACCTGGTTACAAGTTAAGATAAAGCCGAAAGTGGAGGCGCACTTCACCCGGAATCCTCAACAAACTAAGGAACTGGCTATATTACCTCTAAATTATTACCGGATAAAATAAAATTGTTGCCGGAACGCAACAATTTTATAATTGTTGTTATGGTGACAGAATTCGATCAGATGGTGGTAACTAGCTAGGCGGACTTAAACAAAGTCCTACCATCAACCAAACCAAACACAATATTGTACTCCCCTGGGGATCGAACCCGGGACCTCTGGATCTGAAATCAGTGGGTTGAACCACTAGACCACAGAGGAGGTCATAATAAATGGAATATCATCTAGATGTCGATGAAAGTGCCGTGGCGGTCGCGGCATAAGAATCGACCCCTCCAACTCAGCACTAGCACTAGATTATGGCTAAACCCTCAAGGTTTGGAGAAGGATCTGTCCAGCAGTGGACACTAATGGGCTGTTGATGTGATGTGTTTAACGTCACTAACGTATACAGGGCACACTTTGAAGAACGACCAAAATAAATATTTAAGGAAGCTCTAAATGCAGGAAATAATTAGAATCTGGCGTAGCTATGTATTTTAGAATAATTTGCAGTCGAGTTTTAGTAATTTCAACATTCATCTGCATTATGTACCCACATTTCTTTCCGGAGCCTAATTGTTGCTTGGTTGTCAGTAATGCGCTATTTTAGTTTTACGTTGGCCGAAAAAGTGGTCTTGACTTACTTTTTGTGTTGCATTTACCATTTCTACACATTTTCAGTTGAGATAGTGGCTAGGGGCGCCGTCGACTGTTCAAATACGGTGATTTGTATGCAAGTACGTTTGTTTTCGTAACCCTCCTTTATATACCTCATCCCAGCGCGCCTCCTGCCTTTTTGCGTATGTCGAGATTGTCCCACTCGTAATCACGAATATTTTAGTAAGAAATAATTGAATCGCACGGAATATTTAGTGGGAGTGAAAAGGTTCAAATTGTTTTATTGGACAGCGTTTACAAATGTTGTGACCAAGTGCGATCACTTGAAATACAACAATTTGATTAAAAAGCAAAAACGCCATTTCTCACTAGTGATTTTGAGTGTAATTTCAAACAGATCACAGTTCGGTGCATCTCTGTTATGGCGTGATCAGCGCTCAAGCTGAGTAGGTATCAATATGACACAAAATTCGGAATCTGCGTCAGGACCCTCGTGTGGATGTGGCTCCGTGGCTCGTTAAACGTGTTAGGGCGTTTCCGGCTTTAGGAAAAGATTCGAATCCCGTCGCGGGTTGTGAATCTTTGTGTCTCTAATTGTTAATCTAATTGTTGTGAATAGGTTGTCTGGCGTGCTACATCTAGAATACACTATCGCTTACGATTAGACGAGACCGTGGTCGAAAAGTAGGTAGTCTATCCTAAAAAAATAACTAATTTGCCATACATTCTTTGAAATACAGTCGCCGATGGCTGCCTTTAATAAAATTAATTATTTAGTCAACTCATCCCGTCGGATAAGTTGAGAGTGGGATCAGCTGACTAAAGAGCCATTTTTTTGTGCATGCTATGTTATTGAGATGTCTTTTGTTATGCCCTTCACTTTGCTACGTCCCGTTGAATTTTTGATGTTGGACTAACGAGTCGAAACAGTTTGTAATGAACTAAGGAATTTATAATGTCATCATAAATGTATAAGGATTCAGTTAGATCACTTCAAAAATAATATTTAGGCATTTTCTGGGTAAGATCGCTTCATAGACAGGATGGTAAGTTAAGTATCCCCCCCATTTCAAATGCAAAAACTATTGTAAGTATGAGAAGAACCCAACGATTCCTCACATGACTAAATCCATGAAGCCGCTAAGCCTGTCAATGAAATGGACATACCTTATGTAGGTATATACCCTTCTTCTGAGACAGTCGGGTAAAATCGCATTGTGGTTGAAGTGGGTCACCCTCGGTGTGCGAGTCTTTTTGTTTTATACAACTTGGAAACGGAACAAAGAAGCAGCCCATCTGCTGCTAAATGCAACTCTTGCCTATAACAAATCCTAACTACGTAGTTCACATCCACAAAGAACATGACTTATGCGGCACTGAACTGCGCCATTTGCGCATTAGTAGATTAGTTACCCGGCCACAATTTAATTTTATCCCTATTATATCTAGTAGTTCCCGGACTGAAATGTTGTGATGTCTGGTTTGTGTTAGATATCTAACCATGGAGATTATCACACAAAAAAATGCTCTCCGCTACAACATTCACTCCGATAAAAGCGTGCTATCATTACACCTTACTCTGAGCATACTTTTTCTCAATCTCGCTTTATTCACCTGAGTGTTCAAGGTCTCTCGTTGATAAGTCTCATTCAATGCAAAGCCAGAACGAGAGCAAAATACTAAAGCTGTACGTGTACGTAGTAGGTGGGTAGAATACAATAATTGAATAAGTCATCCCTTAGTAACGTAAATGGTTGATTTCTATATTTTTTTTAATTGATCTCGAAACCGTTGCGCCAGAAGCTGTGTTTTAAAAATTGATCCCTCCAAAGCCCCTGGATGTCATAAAACTCAGCAAAAGTGCTTCTTTCTGTTTATAAACAAAACTTTTGCTGTGAACACCAATTTGCCTGCCAATTTGCGTGGTGGTAATGGCCAAATCTTATAGTTATTGTGCAAGTTCTTTCCACGTTGTGGTGGACAACCCTATTAATTGAAAAACAGAAAAATTATTTACCATTTAAGCCAAATTTCAACACGTCACTATCTTGCAAGACCTGAGCATCCTTTGCAACCTTTTATCTTGAAATCCAGCCCTATGAGAGCAAAAATAGCTAAGTGAAATCTGCTGCCTAAACCCGGTCATATGACATTTCACTAGACTACAATCTTTTTACGCCTTTTGCAACCCTTGCAATACAGGGGTAATTTCAGTAAAAAACCTGAAAGTGAATTGTGAAGTCTCAAACCCTTTAATGTTATGTCTTACAAGACATACCAAGCGTTTTATTTGAAAGTTAAATAACTTTACTTCAATTGTGCTGTCGATATTCTTTCAAATGACATTTATTTAGGTCTTGTAGGGACGAGACCTAAATCGTCTTGTCTCACTTAACTTGTCTCACTCACTCAACACCCCTATTTCTCAAAAACTACCCTAGTGCCTAAAAAATCTTGTAACGGTTAATAAGTATATACGAGTGGTAATTTTTTAACGATCAACCATTCCAAAAATGTGGACGAAACATTGTATTTCATTGCCCCATTTTTCATTACTTGTTCTAATAATATGACCAGCCCATTTCCACTTCAACTTCATAATTGCGTAGGGTACTTTGCTATTTGGTTTTTCTTGGTATGACTTAAGGTTTATTTTAACATTTTAGCATACTTATTTCTAAGCTGTGTAGATGTTTAATCAACATTAGAAAATAATTAAATAAAAAAATAAGTCAGAAATTTATTTTTATTTTTTCGTCATAGTACGACGGCGGGATAAGCTTGGCATACATCTCGCTTGATTAAAATTCATGTTTAGGGGTTTAGGTGGAAGATGTTTTGTTCTTAAATATTCGTACCCCTATATATTTTTTGAATTGTACGACGGTGGGAAGCTCTTAGCTCCTTCATTACATGATGAAAATGTTCAAGTGTTTTTTTTAATATAAAACTTAATAGGCTTAACAAGATACTCAAAAACACTTGTTAAATTATCAAGATGAGGTTAGATCGGTTTTGTCACTCCCTTCGTCAAAAGCAAAGGCGCACAATACGCGAAGTTTTCAAGAAACTATCTCCTACACCATCATGAATATATTTAATTAGAACATGTAAGTAAGGAAAGCCAGCGAATTAGCATAGCTATTCAGCGTGGCAATGGAGCCAGTGTCTTGGGACCGCTTCCGTCTGGTACTGGTCTGGAACAGTTGAATTACCTAGCTTGGATAACTTGACTGTTTGTAACGGTCCTTAGGTAATCCGACTAATTCCTTTGTACATAGTTAGCTTAGTATGAATAGTATACATATTATTTTTACTGTTTGTAAAACATAAAGTTAGGAAAACATACTCGTAATATCGACCCATAAATTATTTTTGTCAGCCATAAGGCAAGTTAGACTAATAAACCAATTAAACATGACTGACGAGTCTTTCACAGTTTGAATTCTGAAGGGATCCTTGCCAAGACTAATTTGATTTAACTTATTTGCTTATTAAGTTACGGAGTAAGTTTTGTTTGTTTCATTCTTCAGGGATTTAACAATAAACTGGGAATGTATGTGAAAAAATTACACTGAGTTTATATCATATAACATAAAATAAAAATCTTGCGCGAATTGGGTGTGACGATAGGGAAATGAATGTAATGTATGTAAGTAATATTCATAGCAACATTAAACAAAACGTAAAGAAAAACCAAATAAGCCGTTCGTTTGCTTCCGGCTAACGAATCCTATTCGTTAGAAAGAAGCAAACGAATAGAACCCCTCCATTTGCTCCTGAGGTTGTCGTAAAAGGCGACTAAGGGAATAAATACACCAGGATGGCAGCAGCATCCGCGTGAGTACGTTTCACCAATACTGCGAACACCAATCCGCCTGCCAAATTATGACGATACCTTACCAGTCTTGAAGGAGGCTCATGTCCAACAGTGGATGTTTGCGGACTGTTATGATGATGAAACAATTAAAATAATATTTTTGTTTTATACCAAAATAACCATTCTTTATTCCCACAAGATACAAGTAGGTAATATGTATGAACTCTATCAATTTAATATAGTTATCTTGGCACTCCGTCCATAAAGTCGCCAGTTTTATTGCGTCATTCAAAAGTTTTATAAGTATACAAAGCCCTTTCGTTTTATGATATCTCTTTGAATATTATTTTTAGTATTGTTTTACTACTGATTAAAACGAAAATTTATATTGGATAATATAGTAATACCCATGTTGGGTAACATAGTATGATGTGTGACTCATACATCATTATTATGTTGCTCGTATCATCACCCCATACACCGGTAATGTTTCGTAATATACCTACCAAATAATAGATTACCATTGAAAATTCCCGAATCCTTAACGCCAACGGAATGATAATCAGGTAAATATCGATTTTTTAATTGAAACGCACTCTGCTGAAGGTTTTCGTAGAAGCACTTACCTAAATGAACATTGTGTCGGTATGAAGTGCCCAGGCAATCGTGCTACGGATTTTCTCCAAATAAAATCTCATTTTTAACCGTAGGAGCGTTAGCGAGGGTTATGGAATCGAACATGGGTATAGTCCAGAGCTATACACTTATTCTTCTTTTCCATTTACCTCGTTAGGGGTCAGATCTCCTATTTCTCTATCATCAGGGCGCTCGGCGCTGAGTCACAATAGTAGTCCACGAGGCTATACGAAAGAATTAGTTTTAAGCTTATTCAGATTCTGTATTTTATCCAGGCTGGTCACATCTCCCGCCTATCTGTGTACCATCGTCTCCGTAGCAGCTTCTGCTCGTCGGTCTTACCACCTAGCGTTCATAAGTGACACTATCGGATCGTGCTATAACATACTTCGTGTATTTTTTATAATTTAGGTTTGCTTGATAGAATCGTACAGTTTCCGTTTTCATCAAAATTGACCTCGAGATTGCATTGAGCTTTGTTTGTACCCAATCGATTACAATTTGGAAATTCAAGAACACTTTAAAATTCACCGTTGATTGATATTTTTCATCATAATTATAAAACGCAAAAACATCGGCACAATATCTAACCGAGCGAATAGATGTTTTTACAATAGTATAAGGACCCTTACATCGATTTCACTACTAAAAGATGACGCAGCTTCTGAAAGCAAGCGATCTCAAGCCGAGACGCATCGCTGTTTCTCTTTTCTACCTAAGGCTATTACCAAGGTATCGCCACCTGCTCCCCGATCCTTATATCAGGGAGGGATCGTGAAGTTCCGCTACGAAGCCTATTATCGAGTTAATGTTTTGTTTTCGGCTCAAAGGCGAGTAAGAAAACAGAGCCTATTTAACGTACGTCTCTATATTACAGGAATTGTCGTCTCATGGTACTGTATTCAACTCTTTGTTTTTGTAAAATAGCAGCAGGATATTTAGAATGGTACCTGCCTTCTTTTCTGTTATAGGTATACAAAACAAAACAGATTATCATATCACAGGACAGAGGGAAGGCATTATCTCGACAGGTACAAAAAAGGTTTATTATCATGCCGAAAGAGTAAAAGATAAAATGGTGGCCCTGGTTCGGTTCACCGATGCGTCTAATTTGTGTCGTGACCCTTTTAATTATTCACCTAGGCTGTTTTACAGCTGTTTCTCCCTTATATTATACCGTAAAGTAAAGCCAATATACATTGCAGGTTTAACTTTTGAACTGACTTTATTTAAAACTAGCTGCGACACGCAGTGATGCTGAAAAATATGATTCCTTGCCAACGTAGATCTCTCCTGTCTGTCTCTCAAAAACAAGTAGCACGATTCTACATCACATCATCTATGTAACATTGTTAGTTCTGTGCGCGCTCCGCCAGGCCTTTAAACTTATGTTTTTGTCTCATAAAGTAATGAATGCTCGCGCCTAACTAAGCAATTTGGCAAGTACCCAGTCATAAAACTGAAACTTTTGGGCGTCACCGTGCTGAGTGGCAGGCAAGTGGCGTCCCAGCGCGACTTAGTGACATCATTCGCAGGTTCCTAATGGAACCAACCCACTCCTACTTCACATATTTACTCTGTATATTTTAGTAAATGCCGATCCATCAGACCCGTTGGCTCTATTTAGGTACCCGTTTGGTATTCTGTCTATAGATAGAAACGTCTCAATCCTTATCTTGTCTATTTCCTCTAAAATATATTTGTGGCTTTGAATGTCTGCAATTTTGCAGACATGTTGAAGACATCGATTTATGGCCGGAGTACGCAAGTAATCTACGCAATGCGTGACTATTCCTCATTTTTGTCATAACTTCAGTTCATGACACAATTGGAGGAAACTCTGTTATCTTTCTCAATCTGATTCCCTCTTCAAAGCCGCAAGATTCATTTAATTTTGCCTATCCTACAGAAATACCTAAAATAAAACCAATCGAGATTAGCATACAAACGGCGGACAGTAAATCGACGGATATTGGCAAGAAGATTTTTTTACTGATTTAATAAATTTCGGTTTGACCTAGATTTATTGGATTGCGTAAGTTGGCGTACTGACAAATATATCACTTAATTGATCTATTTGTTACTCACTTGTATCGCAATTAGATTATTTCTGGTCATAGAAAGAATTGTCATAATAATTAACAATTAACTTAAAATGGTAAGTTACTAGCTAAAAAAATAAATATTACATGGACATTAATTTCACTAAGCATAGTTATATGGGAGCTTGATTACGGATAGAATACTTAAATACTTGTTTTTTGTTACTTACCGTGTGATACATCTATTCTTCATACAAATGTTTGGCCTGGATGGGAATCGAACCCACAACCTACACCGTAGAAAATAAGATAGAGCTACTACCAACAACTATGAGGCTTTTTAAATTAGATTTCAGATTTCATTTTACTTAAGCTTATAGCTATCCTTAAGAGGTAATTATGATAATATGAAATATTAAATTAAAAGAGGCTTACATATTATCGATAGATACACACTACTGTAGGTACACGTGTGTTGTAGTAGAGACAATTACATTTATTTAGTAAGAAACACTACGCTTCTCTATATAAGTAGTAAATATATAAATAATAGTGAGATTTAAAGAAAGAAATGTGGGTCATTTGAAATCGAGCGTTCTTAGTCACGCATGCTACGATGACACACAATAATAAAACCTCAGCCAGTCCGAATAGGACTTGATACGTCTCTATCCAATATTCCGGGATTGTTACTTGCCTTGCTGAGGGCGGATGTTATTACGTGCCAGGATTATTATTATTATTACCCCTGCAACAGCTGCATTGATCGTAACTTCACAGTTTTCTAATTAGAGACTTTCCAACTGGAAGGTTCTACTATGCAGGAAAAAGTCAATGAAGTACTGTCGCCTGCAATAATATGTGTCACTTCATTATTTTGAAAATGAAGCCGTTACTTTCATATTGGCTTTTATATTAGGTAGCGCCGACATGATAGTTTCTCTTGACTCTTGCAGGTTGCTGAGACAGTGCCGGGCAAAGTTACTGGGTCACCGCTTTAATGAACCCTTTTACTAAGTATATCTTTTAAATTAATGAAATCTATTTTTTTTTCATTTATTTGTCATATTTTTTTAAATATGTCATTAATTGTAAATATAAACTATGAAGACTATTTCATATTTTTTTAATTTAAATTATTTGTTTATAATTGGATCTGGTTATCTAGGTTAATAGATTTGATTTGGTTTGCATTTGGTTAAATTGTAATATCAAATAATACTCTAGTAAATGTGGATACAAAATCATTTTGAAAAAGCGTAGTATAAATGCAGGCGATTGTATTAAAATCTCGAATAAATAACAAAGCTTGTCTTATTATTAAAAAACACTTAGAAATAACAAAGCTTGTTATCTTAATATATATCTTCGTGAGTTGACTGTCTGACAATCAATGCTCAAACCAGCGGGGTTCCTTTTGCAGTGCATTGACAAAGGAATTTAGAAAATTGGCATATTATTTGTAAAAAAAATATTGTATGTTGATTGCCCCTTGGAAGGAATAATACGTGTTATAATATTTTTCTTTATTTTGACAAAAAAAAGTTATTTCGCTTTCTGGAGGTTGTATATATTTCAGGAAATCTGAATGATTATGACAGATTCTCAATTCTAAAACCTATTTAAATGTACAAAACCGTTATTATGTACTTGATTCCGAATCACTTTTCGCCTTCAGTTCACGCTGTTACGTGATCGGACGGAACTAACGTAGCACACCTGTATTATGTGACGAACAAGGGCAGGAATCACAAAGCTATGAACTGGCTAATACGGAAATTAAACCGGGAGTTGAGTTGCAGATGGGTAGGAAATTGGCAGAATAGATCAATCAAGCTGGACGGATAACGAATGCAATTTCTGCTCGCGTTACATTGAAAAGCTGTGTGACCCAGTGGGAATAGACCCGCCTTCTGATCCGGAGGTAGTGGGTTACAGTGGTACACCATTGGACTTCTCGGTTGAGAAGTTTGTGAGCGCGTTTGTCACATGCACATGCTCTGACGGTGACGGTCACATCGTCATAAACCGACATGTCCCTAGGTACAACAATCTGAATGGCCTCACGTGTATCTGGCTAGTATTCCACTAAATGGCGATGGGCTTGATCCTTTCAGGTATTGAATACTAGCAACTTTCAACCCGTGGGCATGTCCCGAACGTAAGTTTAGACGTGCCTCTGACTACCCTCTATTATTAGCTGATCTTTTAAAATCCACGCTCTAAGAAAGTGATATTCGAAAGGGAAAACGTCGTTAGTCTGTTACTATTTGTTGCATTGAAAGCTGTTTTTATTATTATGTAATATTGGTTGGTGGTAGGGTTTGTTTTAACCCTCGTTGGGTGATGTGGCGGTCGCGGCTTTAGAATCGACCCCTCCATAGACCATGACCATGACCATAGACCATAGGTGTCGTAAAAGCCGACTAAGGGGTGTTACCAAATGATGGGCATATGCTTCTTTCTGTGAATTATGAATATATTTACTGCAATCACCAATAGGTCTCCCAAGCATGGTAATGCTGGCAAAACTGAGTCTGTGGAGCTCTACATATTGACCTGGCGTTGCCTGAAAAATAAGCAGTCGGAAGCGAAATCGACATAAAAAGCCTTAGACATGTGTGTTCTAATGCAATGCGATAATCTTTCACTTCTCACTTCTCTATCAAAGTGTGTCATGACAGCCTAGCGTAGTGGGGCTAAAACGCCGTTTTAGGCCCGGTTCATTGTTACACAACAGTGTATTAAAGGGTTATTTTTGGCACGTGCACACATTTTTGGGCCAAATGCTTTTGCGTAGGTACTTACTTTTCACTTCAAGTGCGAGAAAATAAAACAATACAAAATTAAACAATTTTAATTAATTTTATGAAAAACTAGCTGACCAAACGAAGTTGCAAAAGAAAATCTGTTGATATGATCAATACCAAACTTCACAGAGTCACCCACCCGCTAGACTAATTTGTTGATTGCCTGAAAATTTCAACAAAGTCGGTTCAGCCGTTTCGGATTACATAGACTTTTTACACACATCGACTTTTACATACTTCCATTTTGTCGTCATTTTCGCTCGATGACTCACATAAATATTTACGTTCACTTGCACGTCAAATCGTAAAAAAGGTAAAACTAGAAAATTGGCGTCAAAAACAACATATATTTTTCTTCGTCCTTTTTCATCACACCCAACAATCGCAGTCTTTTCAGTTTTTCAAATGTTCTTCAATAATAAATGAATCATCGATAAACCAAATCATTCTCGATGCGCCCAATATTTTGTGTAGGCATATAGCAATTTAAATGATGGCCTAAAATGTAATTTTACCGCTACGTTAGACATGACACATTTTTCAAACAGACAAGAACGTCGACTCCATGGGCTTGATTTTAATAAAAAATACCATAGCCGTTTAGTATTTACCCACAAAAATACTCGAAAATAACATGCCCTGTGTTATTGAAAAAGTTACTTCTTTAGGTAAAAAGTTTCAATTTGGAGGTGACTTCCAAATTGAAACTTATTTAAACTTTTGTCTTTTAGACCAAAAAAGGTTGAGGTCTGTACTCGCTGGAGGGAGCTTTAAAGCACTGGCTCTCCCGAGCATCGAGGTAACAGAGCAAATTGCTTGGCGCCGGACCGGCGGGGGTCGCTAGCCAGATGAACCACTACAGTTTTTTTTTATTGTGTTGGGTATGAGATACGAGGTAATACGGCTTGACCTTCTACTCACCTGATTTTTTTCTAGTTATGATAAGACGGAAGGTGGAAACGCACTTCCCCCGGACGGAATCATTAACAAACTGAGAATCTAGCTATCTAACCTCTGAATGCCGGTACACAACAATTAAGGTATAAGGTACCACCGCGGTGTTGTAATTACTCAGTCGTAACCGCCAGCAAAACCTAGCTATTCCGATATCGTGGGTTGACCACTACCCCATATTTCACATCAAATATTCATGATTCACTGTAGTTCAATCTAACCTTTCAGTTATATTGACGATCTTTAATCCAATTCATTTGTGCGCACCCCTATCATATCCTACCGGGACGGGAGGCATCGATTTACCAGTAACCTTGCGTATATCTGCGTATTCGTGTTAACATACTAAATCCTTTTTAGCAGAGTGGCATGAATTTTTGGTAGGGATTTGCCAATCGGCTGCACAACGATTGTACTACGTACAGTCGGCTGCACTAATATGTATAACATATATACTTCATAATTTTTAAAGGTTTTTGTATTCACATCTTGTAGAGTTTGATATTCAAGTGCATATAGCAGGCTTTTTAAGAAAAGTAATGGCTTCACTATGAAAATGAAGAAGTGTCCATGTTAGTGCAGGCGAGTGTGCTGAGCCCCGATTCTAGGAACTAAACCAATCGCTTCACTATGACAACGGTATCGTCACAGAATAGCAAAAGGCATACCTCTGGTGGCCATTCGTTGTCAAAGTGAATTGGATTAGTGGAATCGGGGCCCTGGAAGATCTCAACCAACATGACGGAAAGTAGCACCGTTTTCCGAGTACTTGTATAACATTTGAATATAAAAGGATCCCGGACGACACTGCCATTGAGGCGGCTTGGTACCATTATGTTAAATTAAATTCGAAGCCCGAATTATATAAGCCGACGGCTTTCTATATTTTCATAAGTAAAATAAAGAATTTAGTGTTTTGGTGGGAATTAATTAAATCAGCGTGGCAATGCAGCCAGTGTCTTGGGCACGCTTCCGTCTGGTACTGGTCTGGAACAGTTGAGTTACCTATAGGCCGTTTGTAACGGTCCTTAGGTAATCTAACTGATTCCTTTGTACTTAGTTAGTTTAATTTATTGAATAAATGTACTATTATATTAAACAGCTTGTTGTATTTGAAATTAAAACCACCTTGGTAATGATACCGCCTCTGTGGTCTAGTTGTTCGCCCATCAGTATCAGACGCAGAGGTTTCGGGTTCAATCCCCAGTGAAGTACAAGTTTGTGCTCGGTTTGGTTGGTGGTAGGACTTTGTTTAAGTCCGCCAAGCTAGCTAACCATAATACCTAAGTCTGTCGCCATAACAACAGTTAGAAATTGTTATATTCCAGCATTTAGAGGTAAGATAGTTCCTCAGTCTAATGAGGATTCTGGGTGAAATGCGCTTCCACGTTCGGCTTTATCAAAAATTGACACCAGTTGAGATTAAGGGCAAGCGCTACTCCATTATACAATAAAAACGGATCACAGTAACGTAGTCAAAGGGATAATCGAGCGAGCGAAGTAACCTATGTATGTTGCAATGTGTGTCCGAGAATAACTCCCGAACAGATGGATCCATTTTGAAGAATTCAATAATTCAAAGAGGTAACATCAATATAAAATAACTTACGCGGGTATATTCTATAAATATGGTAAGTACCTACTTTGTTTTACAGGGATAACGAATTCGTGCCATTATTAAATTAATGGTTGTTGCGATCAATATGAAATTGTAAATATGGCGCTGATACAGATTGACTCCTGAATATTTGTTCGAAAATATGGTAGTTTTCGTGAAACCTATTTCAGTCCAGTTATGGTCAGCTTTTCAGCGTGCATAGGTACATAGCGTGCTTCTCAGGTTTTGCCGCTTGAAGAAATAAAAAACTAAACTATCGTACTGTTAATTGCTTTTCAAAGTATTCCCACGTAGTTTAATATACTTTTCCGTTCGCTAGAACCAGTTATCAAAACATTTATTCCATTTCAACGTGGGGGTGTTAAAAATGGCTGACTTTAAAGCGTCAACTTCTTTTTCGCTGGACAGGAATCTTTGAACCACGAAGATTATCTTGAATTTAGAAAATGTAAAGAAATCACTAAGGCTGAGGTCAGGACTGTATGGAGGATGGTCAAGAATTTCTACGGTTTACTGCTTGAAATACTAAATCGTTTAATCAAGAATTTCTACGTTTTACTGCTTCAAATATTAAATCGTTTGACGAGCGCTGTGTGCGCTTGTGTAGGTTGAAGTTGGATGGAATGGTGTAGAATGATGTGCCGCTTCAGGCTGGATTCCCGAAATTCGATGACTTGGTGATAGACCCTTTGAAGAGTTTTTTTACACCATCAGATGAGGGCCTTATGATCGTCGAATAGCAAATCCAGGATCCAAAAGCAAATTAGCTTTCTCACACTAAGCGCCTCATGCAAGATCTTCTGAATGGTTGAGATGAGATGCCTATTAACGGATATACTGTCATCTGGCCCGACGCCGGGGCGCCTCTATCTCTCGACATGTCGATCTTCGAGAATTAGTTGTCACACAGCAACGATTATCTTCAGTGAAGACGGATTTCCGACGTCCGTCACGAGATTGGTCACTATGAATGGTTTGTCCACGCTGGTGTTCTAAATATTCGACAATCCACAGACATGCGGCTTCATTTAGCTTTTCGTAACACTGAAGCCGTGTTAGGCCTGTAGAAAATATTTACACGGACATTTTCCTTAGATTCGATTTCGTACGTGACCTTGACATATTCAAAACGCGCTGTGACAAAACAATAGCATTGATCCTTGTGTTCATCCAGTATTCATTTTTCGGCAGCAGGTAACGTGTCAAATTATAATAAAAATCGTCTATTAGCCAACCTAAAAACCAGGCTGTTTTGTTCACCTAGTTGGTCGGTTGGTAATAGACGAGTGTAAAATTAGCGGTGTCCTCATACAGGAAGAGTGTTTTTTATACACATCTTTTATAAAGCTCTTTCGAAAAATCTATATATAATATATAAATTGGCCAAGCGTGAATTGGTGCTGCGCTGTGGATTCAGAACCTGCAAATCCCACATCTTTTACTTAGATATGTGGGTCGGAATCTCTCGGCATGTGTGCGTCTCTAAGGAACCTAGTGACTCGCACTTGGCCGGTTAAACTAACTGACTACCTAACTATATTACTGTCAATGCTAGCGCGGAGCTTCTCCATTTCAGCTTGGACAATATGCTTTCGTATCTGTCCGGCGGAGGATAACTGTTCTTTCTCCTCTACAGGGACTACCACGACCTCTTGGAGCATTCTTATTTTGTTATGAATTTACTTTTATCATTATTTATCCAGTGTAGAAAAAACGAGACAAAAGTAATGTAATATCAAAACGAGAACGCTATAAGACTTTGTGGTTAGGCCCCAGGTCTCATTTTTCCACCGATTCTCGTGAAATTTTCTGAGCAGGTTCGATAATGAGTTTTTTTTGTCTATTTCGTTTTTTTTAAGGCAGAGATATATAGGTTGCTTAAAAAAACTTTTATCCATTTCGTAAAATGTTCAAAAAGCTTTTGTTTGTTACTTTACTTGACCGATAATTAAACTAAGCATGGGTAATTATTTGACTTGACTAGTTAGTTATATAAAACGCGTGTATTATGCAAGTAGGTAATCGAGTAATAAATAGGTCTTATTAACGAAGGTTTAAAAGACCATTAGGTACTTAGTACAGTGTGAAATTATCTAATTAATATGATTTAATAAAAAAAGGTAAATAAAGAGATTGAAGAAGCTTTTGTCAAAACGCCGGTAGTGCACATGCAAAAGTCTCAAAGCTTTTTGTAAAAGGGTTTTTTTAGGTGCGCGGTAAACATTTTTTCAGTTTAAAGCTATGCAAAGACAGACTCGCAGGGTCTACAACTCAAAGCCACTAACTAGTACGATCTCAGTTCGGAGCGAGCTACTCGCTACAATTATTTATGGTTTACAAGGTTTTTCATTACTAGCCGGCGAGACAACGGTAGAGCTCGTTAGCGCGTTGAACGTAGTCTTAACTAATGTAAAAAGAATTTTGAAAGTTTTTTTATCCCAGAGGGCTGGGATAACTAAATCGACGATCTCAGGCTGATATAATTATTAAAAGGGTTTTCATTGTAGCTAACGTTACAGCGCTCAGCTATGTAAGCTCAAAATTCTTTCAGCAAAAGAAATTCACCGCCTCTGTGGTGTAGTGGTGCGCTCACCGGTGTCAGATCCAGAAGTTCCGGGCTCGATCCCTAGATGAGTACAATATTGTGCTTGGCATTAGTTTAGGTAGCTTTAAGTCTGTCGCCATAATAATAATTATAAATTGGTGTGTCTACATTTAGAGGTAAGATAGCCAGTTCTAAAGATTCCGGGTAAATTGCGTTTTCGAGATGGAGGCCAAGTTTCACCGTCATTTAGTACAATTATTTGTATGTTTGTACCTTTTCATAGCAAACGGCTGAAGGTATCTTGATGAAATCTGGTATAAACATAGTGTTTGCTATAGGAAACAACATTGAATACTTTGTATCTCGGTAATATTACAGGACAGGATATTAATTTTAAACAGCGTCATCTTTCCTGAACTAAGCAAAGCTTGATTACGGATATAATACGTACATACTTTTTTTTGTTATAAATACATACTTATCATACAACAAACATGAATATCACAGCTACTACCAACTGAGATATGAGGCTTGAGATAGGTACGACGTGGATGAAGCCGCAAGGAAGAACTAGTAAGTTAAATATATATATATAAATTAAATATAAATATGTATATTTAGGTAAGCGTGGTAAGTTCCTCTCGAAAACTCGAAGGTTCCGGTTTTAATTACATAATTAGCACAATTTTTCAACTTACTCAGGCAGTCGACGTTCCGTTTACGCCATTAATCTCCAGAACCATTAAAACTCGAAACTAAATGTGCGGAAGGAAAAATAATTACTCCCCTGAAGACTCATCGCGGACACTTGACAAATTCTGTGGCGTCCGCATATTAATATCAGTAATTTTCGTTCTGTATAAATAAACGCGCGGTCGTCTTCGCTTTATATTTTTTTTTTAAGCTTTAGTTTTTACCCGCACTTTATAATTCCGTAGGTACCTACCTACCTACCACTAGGTAGGTAGGTACCTAGTGGTAGGTACTACCACCTACCACTGCCGATGGTGCTCTGTTTTAATCTTAGTATTCGAATTTTGAACGGAGAAAAAGGTTGCGTTGCAAATATGAATAATAACCGCCTCTGTGGTCTAGTGGCTCAACCCACCGATTTCAGATCCAGAGGTCCCGGGTGCGATCCCCATGGGGAGTATATTTATATTTACAATATATTTTGCCTGGCTAAATATTTGCTTTAAAAATATTATAATAATAATATAATAATAAATATTACAGGACATTCGTTTCACACAGCGCCATCTAGCCCCCAACTAAGCATAGCTTGTAATAAAATAATATGGGAACTAGATTACGGATAGAATATTTTTTTTTTTGTAAATATACAGGGAGAGTTCGTTTCAGGGTCACTGAGGGCAAGTCTGAAACCGTGAGAGTTATCGAAAAGTCATGTTAGGAGTTACGTGCTCGATTTAAAAAAAAACAAGTTCTGCATAAAAAAATAACAGTTTTTTTATAGTTTATCTGGAAAAGTAAGTTTTTGAAAAAAAATGTTTTTTGCATTTTTGAGTTTTTTGTTTGATAATAAAAAAAATAATGTATGACGACTATGTGCCCAAAGTTGTTTCCAACAACTCTTTCAAAATTGAAAATATATATTATTTTGAAGACGTTCCGATTTTAAAAAGTTCTACACGTACAGCAAAAGAGGATTTAATAGCTTTGCTTACATATTTCAGACTATACGTACAACCTTTACTAAATGCATAAAGATGAACATATACATTTTTAATTTTGAAAGTGTTCCAGCAACTTTGGGCACATAGTCATCATACATTAGTTTTTTTATTATCAAACAAAAAACTCAAAAATGCAAAAATCATTTTTTTTCAAAAACTTACTTTTCCAGAAAAACTATAAAAAAACTGTTATTTTTTAATGCAGAATCTCTATTAAACTCACTTTTCCACGAAATCTATAAAAAATATAGATTTTTCTCGAATGCAGATCTTATTTTTTTTTTTAATCGAGCACGTAACTCCTAACATGACTTTTCGATAACTCTCACGGTTTCAGACTTGGCCTCAGTGGCCCTGGAAAAAAACTCATATACAAAACCTGTATATACTTATCATACAACACCTAACATAGAATAAACATCAATATTCGTCTTACAAATGTTTATCCTGGGTGGAAATCGAACACACAACCTACAGCGCAGAACTCAGAACTCAGCCTGAGTTACTACTAACTAAGCTATGAGGCTTGTTAAAGTGTACGCCGGGTATTTAGTTCCTGTCATCCCTGTTTTTATAATCAGTAGACCATCACATCACATCAACAGCCCATTCGTGAACACCGCTAGACAGTCTCATATAAAGTTGAGTTGGTGATCGCAGTAAAGGTGTAGATAATACACGGAAGCTGCTGCCCTTCTAGTGAGATCCCTTAGTTGGCTTTAACGACATCCATGGGCTGAACTAGAGGGTTCTTAAGACGCGGCCGCCACGGCATAATACCAGACCACAATATGTCGATGTGGCCGACGTATCACACCTTTTTGCCTTTAAAATATCCAAGTTAAGATGCGGGAAAAACAAATAAAGTGATATTAAAACAATATTTTTAAGGTGTGGTTCATCCCCCTAGAACTAATACTACATATTCCCCCTTGAAATGTGAGTCGGAACTCGTTTGCGTGTCTATGTTAAAAGACCGTTTTTCATTTCCCTATTAGAGTGCAATGCGAAATGCCTGGCGAAATATGTTTAAAATTCCGTGTACCTACGCAGTAACAGTCTCGCTTGCAATTTACGTTATTATTACAGAGGTAAATGTGACGTCAACATTGCTTTTATCGTATGCTCAGTGGTTTAAATGAATGTTGTTTTTATTAAAACAATATTTATATTCGTTCTAAGGACGGTCCTTAGAACAAACGGCCTATAAGGTAACTCAACTGCTTTAGACCAGTACCAGACGGAAGCGTGGCCAAGATACTGGCTGCATTACCACGCTGAATAGCTCGACTAAGTCACTGGCTAAAATAAGAGCTAGCTCTTGGGTACCTCACGCATCGTTTCAATTCAATCAAAAGCCCCTCAAGATTTTGACAACCCGTATGGTACCGGCTCAATTGTTATTTACCAACCGACAAACCAGTCTGTCCACCTAGTGTGTAGTCTAGTGTGTTCCGTCTAGTACTGGTCAGTACAGAACAGTTAAATTATCTATAGACTGTTTGCAATGGTCCGCAGGTAATCCGACTACTTATTTTGTACATTGTTAGTTTAATTGTACATATCATTTTTAATTGTTTGTGAGTATAGATTGGATAATTGGTAGGTATTGTTTTTTCCGACCGCCTATCTAGTTTACTTGTTAATTATCTACGTTTTATAATACTAGCCGATCAACTAGCTACGGATTAATTAGCGGTTTGTTGGTTGATAAAGGTCTTTTACCAACTGATAAACCGTCGTTTAGTTTAGGAGTTATTGTTTATATATTTTTTTAACATTTTTTAAAGTAGTGCTAGTACAGAACGTTAGTATTAAACTCAACTGAGTTTAATAGTAACGTTACCTTTGTAATTTCTGAATTAAGGTTTTAAGCTATGTGTCTTCGGACAAATGGTAGGTCTCATTGAAATCTCCATTTTGGATGACAGCTATCAAACTACAAACACATGTAACTTTGAAACTAAACGCCTCCTTCTGGGTCAAATTATAGTTTTCGTAATTTCTATTTGACAATTTAAAAAATTGTTATCATAAGAAACCTGCGGACTCCCATCTACACAAATTATAATAAAAAACTGCCACCAATTTATTAATCTACAATCACATGAGAACACAATATTTGTGTTCAAAGTGAAATTGAATAAAAAATTTAATAAAAAACACAAATCCACCATCAAATTCATTAAATTAAATTATTATATAAATAAATTGTAGAAACAAAAGGAACACTTAGTTTCGTCAAAATGTTGATAAATAAGCAAAATAAAAAAAGTACGGCAAAAAAAGGCGCAATAGTTAATAAACAGTCTCATGTAAATACTTACTATATTTATATATATATTATATTATTGATATTTTGCGGCTGTACAGGGGCTTTGTCAAACTATTAAAATAATTTAATACTTGTAATTCCCTGCTTTGGTGTCAGTTATATAATTGTAGATGCCTTTTTACAAGTATTTGTTTAATACTTTGTTTTGGAGGCTTTTTCTGACAGTTTTCTTATTAGACTTCTGTAACGTATATGCTGTGACTTGTAATTAAAATAAAAGTAATGTCATTTTAAGGAGTTTCATTTGAAACCTAAATATGTACGCATATATTTTTATATCTGATATTTGTTTTAATCATTATTATTTGCTTTGCATAAGTATAATATGCCGTAACCCTTTGCAAAAATATTCTCTTTTCTCCCCAAAATGACTATTAAGCTAATTAAGCTTCAAGTTCTAACCTTCCAAGAAATTAGTTGTTGCGTAACATTCACCGAAGACTGTCCAAATTGTCATAAACTCCTCTTAATGATGCCCATAACATTCAAAATGACTGAATAAATTAGCCAAGCGATTTTTGACTTCTAATTGGAGTGATTCCAGCTAGAATCCAGTATTTTATTATAGGGCAAGCAAAGGCAGCACTGTAGACAGGGCAATCGTGCGTTGAGCTTTCCTGATGTCGGTTTTTAGGGCTCATAAAATATGTTATCATGCATGTTTAGTACTCTATGAAAAATATATGTATAATATAATATAATGTAAGCTCTTTAGGTTTCCGCACTATGCACTTACTACTCGTATAATAAGTAATAGCTGCCATGTAGACAGATCAATTCCTGAGAAAGCATCCAATAAAGCCACCATGGCAGCTTCCTCGTAATCTGGTACTTCACGAGTTTCCAATTCGGTTTTCACTTAATGTACAGTTAAGTGAAAGAATATTGTATAAGTATGTTTCGTCTTGTCATATAGAAATGCGTATACAAGCAGTATTATAATAACTGTCTGTACTTCCCAGATCACTATATAATACAACTGTGAAAAGGGTTGAGGACAGCTCGTAAATCTCTTAAAAAAATATGCGGGGCAGTCTTTGGGGACGGCCGATAGAGGTGAAAACTAAGTGACTTGTGAATTGTGTCGTCGAGCAATTAGATTATTGTTTTTGGTTTATCAAGATATGTTTATAAACCAAATAATTCGACAGTAATAATCTAATAGCTCGACGATACAATTCACAAGAGCGTGCGGTGGCGATGCGAGTTTCACACTTTTTGTTCAACCAAAATGTACACGTACATATAAAAAGTATACATATAGCTCATGGAAAGCGTTCGGTGACGATGACGGAGTTCCATGAATTTTGTTCTCCCAATGATGTACCTACTCCTTTTGACCAAGTCCTCGTTTTCAGACAACAAGAAAGACTTAAATTTATGAGGTACTTTCGCGTCCAATACATATTTACATACAATTTTAGCTACTCCAGCGTCTGGGTTCCTATTATAATACATACGTGTCTTTATACTACGGAAGTAAACTGAAAAGTGCTTACTGGCTTATTCCTTTATCTTGAATCGAATCGGCATTTTGATAAATCTGAGGTATCGGGACCTATTCTTATTGTTTGCTTTTCTTTACATACAGATCTAATTGTAAATCCAGTTCATACATGTTTAAGTCTTGAAGTTTATGTGCATTCTTCTTGGTGGTAGTATCATCCGTATTAGAACGCATACTTTATTTTAAAATTCACTAACAATCGGAAAATGTATAACATTTATAATAGCTTACCATGGTAATTTATAGTACGTATGACAATGAGTTACATGTAAGCCTAATATTTCGTAGATTTGTACTTAACGTAAAACAATGGGCGGCCCTATCGCTGAAAGCGATCTCTTCCGGGCAACCGTTGGATGGACAGAGAAGATTATGGCTTTTAGGGATGGCGGTGTACAAACTAATACAAACATCATAATGTAGAACTATAAAAAAACTACATGAAAAATACCGACCAATATATCAAGTAAATTCGAGTTTGTTTACTCAAAATATCTTATAATTATAATATTCTATTAAAATAACTACCTGCATATAAATATAATACATAAAATAACATAAATAATTTATGATAATAATAATATCTAAGGGATTAAATATATATATACAAGCTAAGAATAGACTGATAGATAATGGTGATAAACTTTGAAAAAGATGTGTGCAAGATGCGTAGTAAGTTGATATCTGTGACTAAGTAATAATTTTGTCTCGTTTTGTTGTCTAAGTCAACTATCGATGTTTTATAAATAGTTTTTTTCTGTGTGTACATTAAATAATTAAAAGATCTGAGAACACTAACATGATAAAATAAATATCGTTATTTTAACCACCTGTGGAGCTCACGCAACCGATAAACAACGGGAAATAGCATTATAAGTCATAAAACAATATCTACATGAACAAAGTTTACCACCGCGGTCGTTTATAATATAACTCCTGAATCCTCATGGCTTAGTTAATCGAAATATCGAATGAGTGGGGTGTCTGAATACTGCATAAACTCTGGTAATGCTTGTATTACTGTCAACTTAATACCCTACTTTTTGATAAATATAAGTTGTACTTGCTGTCACTCGAGGCATCACCCGCGAGGTATCTTTTTTTTACTGTGCGACGGGATGTGCTTGGCCTTCGTCTCACCTAATTTTAAAGTTGTGATAAGGCCGAAGGTGGAAGCGCTCTTCACCCGGAATCCTCATCAAACTGAGGCTGATATAACCTGAATAAAAAGTTGTAACTGTATGTTTGCCTGCTACTTTTTTGTGTATAAATGAGCAATTAAGAAGGAATCAGTTTTGTATGGTGATGTCTAACGTCCCATTGTCATCCTATGGGAACTGGTTTATAGGATGGAAAGTCCTTCCCGATCTAGAGCAACATGTTAGCAAAGTTTCAGTTCAACCCGTTTAGCAGTTATGGCGTAAATAAAAAATCATGTTGTTGAAATGAAATTATATTTTGGATTTAAAACACCTTACAAGCCAGTGTACCCGACGGGATTTCCATCGACCAAATCTCAGCAACGACTTTTGTAAACTACAAACTAATTTTTAATTGTATAACTACTTATGAACAAGTGAACTTCATTATTATCTTTTAGCCCGAATTTAACCTCTGGAATGATTTTACGAATTTTTTGTACGACTAACTTTCATTGCCAATCCTCAGCGTAAAGTTTCAAATTTTTCTATCTCCAAACTTGCATACAATATTCCGACTTTCTTGCTTTAACTTCTACGACTGCTGTCTGTCAGTCACTGAGACAGTACGAAGATTATTTCAAATATATACTACCAGCTGTATTTTTTTTTGTTAACTTTCTTTTCTGCATAAAGTTGCCTGGAAGAATCGCTTTTACCGATAAGCCGCCAATAGTACTCACATACGTACATACACTGTGTTAACTAATGTTTGTATTATTGATTTAATATTTGGGTACAATAAAGTGTCGTAAGGTAAGCCAACCGCTTCTCTTGTACAAGGGAAGATAGTTTAAAACAAAGTTAACAAATCAAATCCGATATAGGTGTGATTCTATTCTATTCTATTATAGTCTATCTATCTAGTTTATATATCTTTACCTATTGTAAGTAGATATTATTATGTTACTTATTGTAAGAAAAAAGCTTTTGCAAAATCCAATGCGACTGTTGAAAATTAAAGCGAAATAATGTCTCGCATCGTAACGAGATTTTTTCCTTGCTTCAGATAACTTCAAAGCTCAGCTTAAAGTCGCGTTAGAGTGAAAGAGTTATGTAAAAGTGTTATGGAAGGTTGTGCTCTTTATTCGTGGAGAAAAGACACAGAAATATCACAATAAAAGGTAAAAAAATAGGTCTCTTATTTTTTTCTGATTTCCGTTTTGGCTTGATCTAGTTTTTGTAAATAGGGCATCAAAGACGTAACTTCAGTGGTTAAGGAACCAGGTAAGGCCTTTCATAATTCATAATTCATAATTTATTTATTGCCAAATTGCCTTGCAGGCCTTTTAAAAAAATAAATTTATGATATGCAGGGTATCAAAAATATATTAGTTTCGACATTTGCTCTGAGATTTTTGCCTTTTAATGCATTTTGTTATTTTCTTATGGTTGTGCTCTAATATCTATGAACCGAGGTCCTGAATGACGGACTGTCTGACAATATAAACCGGCCAAGGGCGAGTCAGACATGCACATTGAGGGTGCTGACCGACCCATATTTCTACACCTATATTTACCCCTAGTTATAATTTTAATTAAAATTGTAGGGGTATGTGTGATCTGGTGTGACCTCTTAGTGGTCTATCCCGGGCAACAAAAATACTGACTTTTGCTAGCAGTTACGACTGAATGATCACAACACTGGTGGTTGGACCTGAAGAAGTCCACTAGCGACCAACCTGCCGAAGTTCACCAAACAGTTTGCCCTTCCTTCTGGTAAATCGCTCCATCGTAGACCTCATCCTTGCTCTGGCCAAGAGCTAGACAAGCCTACAGGTCAAGAGCCACCCCATCTTAGAAAATAATAACCATATTTGGTTTGATTGAACCATGTTAGTAGCATGTATCATGCGGTCACGCCCCACGCCACGGGTACTTTACTCATCGAGACAAATCAGGTTTTAGCTTTCAAGTGAGAAACAACCTTGGTTTTTAGATAGTAGATATAGTTCGGTTGGAACAATATCTCTAGGCTGGTATTGACATCTAATACGCAGGAGTCAGCACCGCTTGATTTATCACCAAGAGAAACAAAATTGCTTGTTTTCGCCGACATCCCACACCAAACTAAGTAGGTACCTATATAGCTGAGGTACTTACGTTTACCTACCGTCTTACCGCCGCCACCCGTTCGCCACTCGCCTTGCAATATTCAGAAGGAGGAAAACAGCAATAAATATATACAGAAAGAGATGGGTGTAGGAGTTAAGTAGCTTTGAAAAGAGACAGGGAATTGAGTTCCCTCTACAAGTTGTGACTTTACGTAACCATAATAACATTGCTCCTAGGTAAAGCTGACGTAGTTCGCATCGAAAAACAATGCGCCTTATGTAAATGAAATCCCAGAAAGTTGTAAAGTAGAAATTGTTTTTTACAGGTGGAGTGGAAAATTGGTGTTTGAGTAACATGTAAAGGCCACAGAAGGTGGCCATACGGACGAGATTCGTCTAATTCTTGAGTAACCAGCGCGTCTGCGAAACAAAGCCAAAAATGGGCAAGAAAAACTCGAAACTAAAACAAGATACGATCGACCGTCTGACGACTGCGACGTACTGTAAGTACTTACTTAATACTTATACCATTTCTGTACCATAATGTTCCTGTATCACGTTATTGTTCACAATGTTACGTTATTTATATCTTTCGGCTTCGTCAGCTTCATACAAGTGACATATACCTACCGAACCTGTGTTTTAAAAACTATCGACGATAACTGCCATGAAATGTGTCATCGACGCCCATAACTTGCGATGTTGACTCCTTATTCAGCTGATCCTGCTCTAAACTTATTCCACGGGATAAGATGACTAAATAATTAAATTTGTTAATTTAAAAAGGAAGTAGAAAGGAATGTATTATTTGAAATATAAGTGAACTAAAATCTTTGGGAGAAAACGCGTAGGTACCTATGTTAAAGAATGTCTGCAATTGGTCTGGATGAAGCGTTTCACTCGCGAACACGAGCGGGGCGGCTTTGAGACACCTTGGATTTTATATGGTACGACGAGGCGGTGACGTGATGTGAGGGTGAAGATGGAAGCGCACTTCAATCGGAATCGTCAACAGACTATCTTACCTCTAAAATGCAGGAACACGATAATTTTAGAATTGTTGTTAAGGCGACAGAATTAGGTAAGATGCTGGTAGCTAGCCATGCGGACTCAAAGTCCTTCCACTAACCCAACCAAGCACAATATTGTATTCCTATATTGTACTCGGGCTCTGTAGGTCTACTACAAAACACGAAACATGACGGATCCGTTGACGGATTGCACGTTTTTAATACAAAAATTACAAAAGTTCTTTCGGATCCGACAACGTTCGATTTTCATAGTAGGTTCGAAACGATGCGATAGTCTTCCGAATAATCGGAAACTAAGGTTAACTTAGGCACCTACCTAATAAACTTAGGGTTACATATAACTTTAAAAGTTACAGATGGTGGTGAGTTTATTGAATCCAACAAGGTAAACCGAGAGTCCACTACCTAGTAACCCAAAGCATACTAGTTAGGTACCTAAGTAATTAACATAATCATTGTAGGTACCTATTATACCTACTACTTAAATAATTTGAAGCAGAAAATCAAGGAATCACTGTTAAAAAAATAGAAACGATAACGTACACGATAGCAAACTATGTGTCGTTACAATGTTCGTCAAGCTCGGTCCAATTAACGGCTGTTATTGGTCTAAGTCAAATCATCGTATCGTTTTTGGTGCTAGAGTACGATTTCGGCATCGATTGTCGAAATTAATTTCGGACGATCCATCGTTCAAACGATATTCAAAACGTTGTCACTAAGAGTACCTTTTGCACGATAATTGTCCCGATATATCGTTTATCGGTTTGTAGAGTAGCACGGCTGGCTGTGTGTGTAACAGAATGTATGTACACTCGGTCAGATACAGCTCAGTCATTGTTTGCATTGACTTTATTTAGAAGATATTTTCACTATTTTATCTTAAATGTGATTTAGGTACAAAAAATAATGAAACCTTTTTATTAAATTAGTACACCGACTTATTAAATTAGAACTTTTCTGTTACACACACACACACACACACACACACACACACACACACACACACACACACACACACACACACACACACACACACACACTGTTACTACTCTTAGACTCTTAGACTAAGTTATAATAATAATAGATTATTTTTTCAGTTATACAACCAACTTTTTATATAATTTTTTATATTTCTCACTTTATTTAGTTTACCATGTTTTCACAAAAATTACATAGATACTTGCTGACTTTATCTTAATAAATAGGAGCAACTGATTTGTAAACTTTATTAGCTTTAAGATTTCTTTATGTTAATGTCGAGGGTGGGCGCTGACTCCTATCACACAGGGTACTTGTTACCCTAGTTTAGGAATTAGTTGTACACTTACATTTACCTTATACATACCTTAAGCATACTATAGAAACAATATATACTCCTAAGACTTATTGTTAACAAGGTGCAAATAAATTCATTTTCATTTTCATTTTCATTTTCATTTTCATTTTCATTTTCATTTTCATTTTCATTTTCATTTTCATCTTCTATAGAGAAGGAAGAGTGCCCCAGCGGGATGTGTACAGCCAGCGTCATAGATAACTAACCCAGCTTCATATCCCTTAGGGGTACGTTGGAGTTTTAATAAACCTAATCATAATTTTAATTACATCGTAGAGTAGTGGTGGAATAGTTGTATCTTATACGGATTGTTAATCCGGAGAAACCGTGTACGCTTCCCATTGTGAGGTTACTTTTAGATCTTTTTTTCAAACTTAGTATCGGATTTTTTAGTAAATAATACCTATACATCAACCACTTGCATTATCGTTTTTGCTTTTTTTTTAGCCGAAGTTAGAAGTACTTCATCCGGAATCCTCAACAAACAGAGGAACTGGCTATCTTACCTCTAAATGCAAATTTTAACTCAGGGTTAACTTATCTATGACGCTGTCTGTACAAAGCCTTTCACTTCATCATCTTCACACTTTCATTAACTTGCCTAAAAAAACATTTTCAGGCTTGTGTTTCTTTATAAAAAGTTGTGTAAAACAACTTTAACGTGAATTTATTATGTTTAATATAAATTGAATATATAGCAAATTTCGTACTTGTTAAAGTAAATTACGTTAAGAATGTAAGTAGCAAAAGTTATTTCATAAATCAAATCTTAATATCGGTGATGTACGTGAAATACTATTACCGATAGTGCTCCACAATCCCTTCTCACTTTTTTTTTTTACTAAGGGACTTTTGTCAAAAATGCCATGTCAGCCCCATCGTACCCTAGTAAATTTTAATCTAAACACAAAAGTTATTCAAAACAAAACTTAAAAACTAATGAATAAGAAATAAAGATTACATCACTTTATAAATTACTAAATCACTGATGTACATAACGTGCGTCCCATCAAAATTGCCTCGTCAGAATTGGGTTCGAATAAGATATACCCTTCCTCCTGATTGTACCATCTTCAGAGCTACCAAGTTTAATGAATTGAGCTCTACAAAACGAATCAAAAGAGCCTGAACTCGAGGGGTTAACTAGTAGCCACTTCCATTACGTGCCACACCGTACCACATTCTTGTGGTACGGAGTTGCGAAATTGCGATGTCTGAATTACATATATTTCTGTCTGTGTATCTTTATAGACCTCACGATTCTCAAGCTACCTGCCATCCAATCAGCAACCATTTAAACATGCATTGGCGACTGTCAAAGATATTCTAATTACAGTCATATGCAAAATTAGATTAATATTGTAAATTCCAAATCATCGAGCGCCACCGTGAAGACTGACCTATTTTTTTTCGTGAATGTTTACAACAGCTTTTGTTTTACATAGATCTACTCCTCTGTGTAACCGCCTCTGTGGTCTAGTGGTTCAACCCACCGATTTAAGATCAGAGGTCCCGAGTTCGATCGCCAGTGGAAGCCATATTGTGCTTGGTTTGGTTGGTGGTAGGATTTTATTTAAGTCGGCCTGGCTAGCTACCACCATCTTGTATAATTCTATCGACATAATAACAATTCTTAAAAAAAATGTTGTGTTCCGGCATATAGAGGTAAGATAGCCAGTTCCTCAGTGTGTTGAGGATTCCGGGTGAAGTGCGCCTCCACCTTCGGCCTTATCTCAGCTTGTAATCAGGTGAGATGAAGGCCAAGTGCTTCCCCGTCGTACAATTAAAAAATAAAATAAAAACTCTTCCAATGTGTTTTTTCCTGTAAATCGCCATTAGCAAGCCAATTAAAGCCATAAATACTAAAATTGCCAGTCGATTTTCTATTCATCAAATATTATATCTATCGATACCGGTTGCATTTGGTGAATGTGCGCGCAGGGATAAAGATCTGCGACTACCTTCACCTTTCAATTCTCTTCGACATTATATTAGTATACTATTAACCGAGTAAATATTGTCTATAATAAAAAAAAACAATGAGTATGACATCAGATTGCAGAATTGAATCGTGCGGTTCCAACAGCTTTTTGAGATTCAGGGTACTAAAGCTAACCCAGCCGAGGTTTGGTTCGTGGTATGGCATTGTTGAAGAAGAATTTCTAAATTGTTGCATTCCGGCATTTAGAGGTAAGATAGCCTGTTCCTTATCGCCATATCTTGAGAAACCCTCGAAATAATCCTCGACTCGATCTTCGTCTAGGAGCCTTGAACATGCCACCAAACTATCTTCGAATTAGTATCTTTAGACCACCATTTTGGTATTTCCTCCTTGACTCGAATGGGTTATAGTCGAGGTCGATTCGTGGCTTCATAACTAAATATATGTCGACAGCATTTGAATCTGATAAATCTTAAACGATTATTACCTGTTACAAATCAGTAATTACTGCAAAATTAGTTAAACCAACTTCTCGATTTGCAACCTTCAACTGTTCCCGTTAGATCTTCACTATACTTCTCCATCATCAAATGCGCCTGAAAATTAAATTTTACGGCTGTCTAGGATTTCCTTGTTACAAATCAACAGTAAAGCGATTTCACAGTCATTGTTCATTTGTGACCTTCGACGTTTCTCGTAGTTGGATAAATCCTCTCTGCTTTTCTATCAGCAAATAGCCAGGCACTTTGCGGCTATCTAGGATTTCCTGTTGTCTGGTTTATAATTACAAGCATCATAGCTCAGTTGATAGTATCTCTGCCTTCTGCTCTGTAGGCTGTGGGTTCGATTCCCACCCAGGACAAACATTTGTGTGATGAATATAGATGTTTGTTCTATGTTTGGGTGTTGTATCATATAGTACGTTTGTATTTACAAAAAATATTTAAGTATTCTATCCGTAATCTAGTTCCCATATTACAAGTTATATAGTTTGGGGCTAGATGGCGCTGTGTAAAAATATTTTTTCTGTAAAATTTATTATTATAATATTATGAATATCCACGAAGGTACCTCAACCTTTTTTCTCTTTCCTTTCATATGTTTAACTAACAAAAGTAGAACAATCTCCACAGTTTCGCCGGCTAAGGTAGGCGATTGTTGAAAGCAATAAGCACCGCACCACCTGTGACTATAGATATTGGCGGTAGCTGCAATAAATCTCCAAACATTTATTCCACCAAAGAACCTTTTTACACTGTGCAGACTTTCTACTTGCACAAATCAATTCAAGTACTCAGAATATACACAATCAAGTATTACAAACAGGAGAAACAAAAACAAAATACAAACCACAGCTTATAACGACAAACAGGGATTTAAATGACCACAAATACAAGCTAACGGCGATAGATATTTAGACGGCAAAAACAAAAGCAGATCCTAAAATGTATTACAATACGTTATTTTATTAAAAGGTTATTTTACATAACATTATGTTATTTTACAAAACATAATTAAGATTGAACAGAAACCAAAAATCTATTAAGTAATATTTAATCTCAAAAACCAAATTAACCTGCTTGTTTAAATAAATTTACTGTAATAATCCTAACCTTTCTGCGTTAGATATTGAGAAAGTGCATTTATAAATATTAAGTATATTTATGGCTTGTATTTTTTTTTGTAATTGTTGTCATGCAGAATATACACTCTTATGCAAAGCGCTGTTTTGAATTTATGGTGATGTAACGTACCCTCGCGACGAGTGCCGTTTGGGTAAAATGTAAATGAGATTGGATTCTTCCTGACGAAAACCGCAATTTCCAGAATATATAGAGATGGCACAGTTTGAATTCCCCACTCTGCTTGACACCAAGGCCCCTATTTGCTATGACCAAAAGCCATATCAAATAAGTATCCACGCAGATATTGCAACACCTAAAAAAATTGCGAAAATTAACTTATGCACCAAATTTGCCATTAGCTTATTTTCGGAACTGATATTTTGTAACCCACTACGAAAATTAAATTTCACTCGAAAATTAATTTTCGTGATAAATTATTGGGTATGAAATCATTTTCCACTTTCGTAGCTTATTTTCGTAACCAGCTGCATAGCAGCTACATACTACGAGCAAGTAACATATTTTTCTTAACATGTAAACGGTTATGAAAGGAATTATAAAATTCCATTAT
Organism: Venusia cambrica; assembly: GCA_951394065.1. Lineage (NCBI taxonomy): Eukaryota > Metazoa > Arthropoda > Insecta > Lepidoptera > Geometridae > Venusia > Venusia cambrica. Next base: position 14,352,536 of record OX596034.1, read on the forward strand.
CGTAGCTAAATTTCGCAATAGTAATAAAGAATCATTATTATTAGGAGGATTCCAATTTGAATTTAAATGAAACCGTTTAATTCCATTCTTGCATAAAAAACTAAGACTATATAAAAAAAAAATTGATCTTTCGCAAAATCCTTCACTAGCTCAAGTGAAAGCCGTGCTATAGTTGTTTGTACGGAATAATGGAAACGAGAAAATCCCCTTAAGATGTATAGGCTGTTCAAAACTTTAATTAAAGTATTTTTTTTAAGTTTTTGGGTTTTGCGTAATTACTGCTGAAATCAAAGGATTTAGAAATCTTTGCGAACTTTAAGTTTAGTACTCGTTATTCCTTTGATAGAGCCTTTAATTTCATCTATTTCATCTTTTATTTATTTTTAATTTTATATATTATAGGTTTGATATATTCTTGTTTACCACCTCCGTTTAATACTTCAAGGTGAAAGAAGAAAACCAGTGACATATTTTTACGCCCATTCTTCTAAATTGTTGGTTGTTCTAATTTAATCATGTTTTTTTTTTACAAATTCATCATTATAAAAACAGTAAGGTTTAAAATACCCTGGCATTATACAAGCCAAAAAGAGTCTACATTAGGTAGCGCACCTAGCGATGTGCCTCCGTTTCACCCTTAACTTCAATCTTAATACTGTGCCTTTAAAAGTATACTGTTACAGTAACAGCCTTTATTCCAATAAAGGCTGTTATTTTAACATCTGTTTGTGGATAGATTTTCTGTAATGCATTCATAGCTGATTTTTCAAAATCAATTGTCATTCTCTGGGGGTTCCTAGTAGTTCCAAGTCAGCAATCGACTCTTTGTTAACTTTAGCAGAATTGTGGATATCTTTTTGTTTTGAAGAAAGAACACCGGAACAACTTTGTCTGTGACCTCGGGCATAAGACCGTGGATTGAATAGATTTGTGGCAGGTATGGAAAAGTGTTGAAATTTATATATAGTAAGTTATTTGTAAGATATTTTGTATGTTGAGCGAACAGTACACTAGAATTCTTATGTCCTCATAATCATCTATGAACTCGGCCATCCGATTGAAAATGTAGCTATAATATACCCACGCGCTTATTTCTTACATTGTACAGTCCACTCTTAACATTATTTAATTATGTCTGCAACTACATCCACACCATCATTCTGGAGCTCAATTATCTCTTGAAACTGATTCTGTGTCTATAGGTTATAGATTATGCGGAATTCTTGTTTTTAGATTGTAATTTTTTTCATACGAATGTTATTCGCCGAAAACAATTATCGTGATGTGCTTTTGCTTTTATGAATTTATTTTCTCTGGTAAGAGTAATATTTCCATCGCGTTCCTCAAAATTGAGGCATTGCCAAAATCTATTGTCATTGTTTCTCTATTTTCTATACAACAGTAAATTAAGAATAACGAATAAGTTTATGGTTAGTTATATTAGTTTATTATAAGGTTTTATGAAGCGTGTGTTGGTGAATTAATATAAAACTACATGATAAAAAAAAAACACTTTTGATCAAGTTTATTCACCTATTTCTAATCTCGCTGTCGTTTCCGTGTGGGTTGTTCGTGGGGACAGACGGTAACAATTCGTTTCTAGCAGCTTTACTAGCCCAGATAGCGGAACATATGAGAAATAACAGTGAGCAGGCAACCAGGCGCCTCAATAGTTATTTTCTTCACAAGTACTCACAGAAGTAGCTAGCTTGCCTGCAAGATGCCGCACACAAAAGAATACAACTCTTTAGTAAATCTCCTATATTGGCGCACGAACAATTTACGGTTGCCTGAAAGAGATATGTTCGCCCATTGTTTTACTTTTACCAGTGTTGTTTAGATTAAGTTTTATTTGTGTTTTGTTATGTTTTTTGTAAGTGGTGAACAATAAAAAAATGTTTACCGTAGGGGAGCATCGGGTCCGATGAATTTCGGAGTAGCCTTCTGTACATTTGTACGTTGTTGTCGCCAGCGTCTTACGCGTCAGCTTATCATAATAAAATCAATTTTGTTTTGTATTTCACGTGAAGTCAAAATATCTTGTGGCATACAGTTTTTAAATTCCACACCTTGGCGTGTTTTCGTTTAGAAGACGTTATAACTTCGCACGTTATTAACAGTGAATCCCCATTGAGTAATGGCCATTTTGCTATGTTTACAAAGAGCATAATATGAAAATTAGTTATCAATATATATATATATATATATATGATTCTTCCATTAGAGTCTTCTGTCTATTTCTAAGTCTGGTATATATATATCGAAAGTTTAAATAGATTTTGATTGGGTTATTATTTCTTTGTTAGAAGTTCATTAAAAAGGTCTTGTTTAGTTTAACATTACACAAATTATTGTTTAGGTCAGACTCTGACCCAAACAATAACTTTTTTAGGTCAGATTTCTTCTGATTTCTTGGTTCTTAGAAACAAATAATAATAATAGGAACAAATTTCTTGGTTCCTAGGAACCAAGAAATCGGCATGAATATCACTGACCGTCAGAGTTCAGATTCATGCAAATTTCTTGGTTCCTATAAATATTTATATCTCTCTACATGCCATCGGGTAAATCGCTGTATGAATTACAGCAAAGTAAGTGCAGTATGTGTAGCCATTCTATACTATTTATTTTTATCAGTTATACCAGTTATCAACCAAGTATCGGAAGTTAGGAGAGGGTCGCTTTTTATCCACATCCATCTATTCTAATATCTTTAATAATATTAGGTACTAGTAGTTCGCCCCGAACTGGGATCTCGTGATGTGGTGTTAGGTATAATCACGGATTTTTTCGAAAAATAGCTGATTAACAATCGATAAAAGTGTGCTTTATTTACACCTTACTCACCTTACCTTAAGCACTCTTTATCTCAAACTCTCTTTATTATTTTTTTATCGGTGTGTAAACAAAAATTTAACTGTGAGCACCAATCACTCGGCCAAGCGTGGTGATTATGGAAAAACCTTACAGTTTTGGACGAAGTTCTTTCCACATTGTGCTGGAGAATAATGTGCTGTTGATGTGATATGTGCATTCAAACAAACCCCTGGCATGAAATCCCAAAATTAATTCTTGGATTTTATCGACGGATCGGCAACCTTATTGAGTGAATAAAAAAAAATCAATAGACCAGTTTTTATCAGATTCCGAATATGTCTCCGTATAATCTAGCAAGACCTGATGACCATCCTTTGCCCCGTCATCTTAAAAACCACCCCTAATAAGAGCAAAAACAAACTAATTTTGAAATCTGCAGTCTAAGCCCCTTTCATATTTTACGTTTTCACACATTTACAAGACTTCAATCTTATTTAATCCTTTTAAAACCATTAATGTTAACATATGGGTGGTTTCAGCAAATAAAAAACAAGTTACTTGTGAAGTTTACCCCCTTTGACAGTATACCCTACAAGACAAACCAAGCGTTGTACTCTCCTTTTGTTATTACAAACATTTTCAGTTTCATCAAAATCGGATAAAGCGTCGCGAGTTATGTCGTCACAAACATTGCCACATACAAAAATACATACAGTGCCAAAAAATAACTCTGTTTCGAGCAGGAAATTTAATCACAAACAATTAAACATATGTACAATTAAACTAACTATATACTATACAAGGGCATACGTACATTTGCCCTTATTATACCCTTGTTAATAGCTCTTACATGAATCACATTGACGATAAGAGAACTCTTATTTCTAAGAGAATCGGTCATCGGTAAGAGAACTAAAGTTACTGACAATAGCCCTCAGAATTATCAAGATGAAATGGCATTGAGCAGGCCACATTGCTCGCAGAATTTAGTTGGTCGTAAGACTGTGTTTAAGTCCGCCTGGATTTACCACCATTATCTTACCTAATCCTATCGCAATAACAACGATTCTAAAATATTAGCATTTTTTTTAACAAGCCTCATAGCTCAGTTGGTAGTAGCTCTGCCTTCTGCGCTGTAGGCTGTGGGTTCGATTCCCACCCAGAACAAACATTTGTGTGATGAATATAGATGTTTGTTCTGTGTTTGGGTGTAGTATCATATAGTACGTATGTATTTACAAAAAGTATTTAAGTATTATATCCGTAGTCTAGTACCCATATTACAAGCTATGCTTAGTTTGGGGCTAGATGGCGCTGTGTGAAATTAATGTCCTATAATATTTATTTATTTATTTATTTAAAATTGTTGTGTTCCGACATTTAGTGGTAAGATAGCCTGTTTCTCAGTTTGTTGAGGATTCCGGGTGAAGTGCGCTTACACCTTCGGCCTTATCTCAACTTGTAACCAGGAGAGATGAAGGCCGAGCGCTTCTCCGTCGAGCAATAAAAAAAAGACAGCGAATTTCAAGACTAATCCGGGGCTTTCTCAGTAAATAAGTAGGTATAGGTTAGATACCTTAGATCTTAGAAGCCCCTAGTGAAAGGGCTCGTCCGGAGAATTACTACCACCATACTTATTTCAGCCGCCAAGCAGCATTGCTGTGTTTCGGTTTGAAGGGTATGGTTGCCTGTGAAATAACGGGTACGTGAGGCTTAACACCTTTATGCCTCAAGTTGACGGGCGCAATGCAGAGCCGTGTAGGCTATGTTCTTTGTGGATGTGACCTATTCAGTAAGGCTTTGTCATTAGGCAAGAGTACACTTAACACCAGGTACGCTACTTGCTTGTCCCGTCTCCTAGTAGTATAAAAAAAAACTAGTACTCTACCTGTAAGTAAATCTAAAGCTACTTTTGTTACTTTAATCCGGCCACCATGCGGGCGAGGCGCGAGCTGAAGATTGTATTTTGATAACAAATTTCACTTCAGAGAATTTGTTATTGCAACGATCCCGGTTCCAGAAGCTTTATCAAAAGCGCTTTATGTAATAACCCCAGGAAATTGCCTCTCGATCGTTCCTCGCTGATGGAAGTGAGATCTCACATACCTTTTGCCTTTGTAGTTGTTCAATGCGATTTTTGTATTGCAGATATCGACGACAGAAAACAATAAGGGTGTAACACTGACAAACCTAACTTTACACCAGAGCCAAAAAAGAAGATCATATTTTTAACGGTAAATCGTGTGAACGTAATTTTTGAACCGTAACTATTAAATACAAATCTGTATTAAATGGCCTACAAACCAATAACTTCTTATTGCATGAATGTTATTGTTTTTCTCGAGTTACAGCCATTGTCTTTAGAATTACAGACCTCTAAAAAAAGGACGTATCTTGACATGATATTTGTATTGAATCAGTAAATTGTAACAAATTCGCTCACCTGAAATGAGTCGTAATTTGCTGTCAGTCGGGGTGTAAGCACGTTCATATTACATACAATGATCAAAATAAAACGTCATACGCTTTTCTGAATGTAAATTATTGAACTTAAAAAAAGTTACATGTGGTAAAACGTATTTCAACGCGGCATTAACTATAATACAATGTGATTAAAGTGGAATTAAATAGATGGGAGCTTGAGTAGGTAGACATTGAAATTGATTTCCGATTTGTGATTTCAACAGACAGGTACTTTTAGGGCCACGCCGAGCAAAGGAATTATAGGTAATCCATAACAGTAGGTTGAGATCTGTTTTTCTTAACACAGTTATTAGTTGGTAATAATTAAGTAGGTACCTTTTAATAATTAGACACGGTAGGAAAAATTATAACGCTTAAATATTTATAAAATCTAACATAGGTACCTATTCAATTCATACACCCTTTAATTAGGGTTATGGCCTGGAATTGTAACGGGCTTCAATCACATCAGAGTGAACCGCAAGTAGTCCTTGACTTGGAAAATGTAGATGTGTGCCTCATATCAGAAACACATTTTACAAAACAATCATATGTAAAGTTTAAAGGCTACAAAGTGTACTACGCAGTTCACCCAGATAATAAAGCCAAAGGTGGTAGTGCTGTTATTATAAAAGAACATCTAAAACACCGTGAAGTGAACCGAACCAAACACGAAGAACCAGATATCCAATCGGTAGCTGTGTGCATCAACACGAAGAGGTATCCTTTGACTATGGCTGCCATATACTGCCCACCGAGATACAATATAAAAAAAGAAACACACTTATGCTTGTTACAATCACTTGGGGTTAATCTCGACTTTTCGAGATTAACAAATACCAAAGGGAAAGAACTGATGAATTCTATGAGCGAAATAAATGCGAGGTGTCATCGACAAGATCACCCACATACTGGCCAACTGACTCGCAAAAAAACCTGATAGACTTTTTTATGCATAAAAACCTATCAAGAAACTATCTTAATACTAAGCAGAGCTATGATATGAACTCGGACCACTCTGCAATCTACCTAGAAATAAGTGATAAAAACTCCCTTGAAAATAAAAATAAATCCTAGACGTAGCTCAAGCGTTTGATAAGGTATGGCATGAAGGCATTCACACAAAAATTAAGAAAATTACTACCCAAATCGTATGCTAATATTCTAGAATCATACTTGGCACATAGATTCTTTAGAATAAGGCAAGAAGATGTCTACTCAGAATTAAAAGCAATAAATGCTGGGGTGCCACTAGGAAGTGTTTTATTATACACCAGTGACATCCCCAAACTAAAAAACAACACCATTGCGACGTTTGCTGATGACACGGCTATAATCGCTGTTGGCAAAACCCATACAGAAGCGGCAGAGACGGCCCAGGTTGCTGTCAATAAAATCTGTGACTGGACAAAAAAAATATCAAATATATCAAAAAATATATGTGTGGGGCTGTACCAAACAAACTAACATTAAAATAATACAATGCTTCCAAAACAAGGTTCTCAGGCACATTGTGATTGCACCGTGGTACATAAGGAATGACGACCTCTACCGGGACCTTCGTATCGAGTTCGTCAATAAAGTTATTTAAAAACATGCAGAAGCTCACGAAAAAAGACTTCATAAACATGTGAACGTTGAGGCAATCCAGCTCCTTGATAACAAAAACACAGTGAGAAGACTGAAAAGAACTAAACCTTTCGAGTTGGCCTACGCAGGCTTAATATCGTTTTAGGCCATTATACTAAATGTCTTAAAAATTATTAAAAAAAAACTTTATATTTACAGAAGTTATCGTAATTTATTTGTTTTATTCCTTCTCGTCTTGCAGAGCAAAAAGACTTGATGTCTTTTTGTTCTGATCTAATAAAACCAGCCATTTTTCTCCGATGGTGGTCGTGATTATAGATTCTTCTTATCTTATTATCGTAGAATGCAGTTCCGTCTTGGAACGAGTAATTCTTTTACCGGCTTGAGAGGCGACGGCGCGACCCCTCTTGCTTCTTTTCCATCGATTTGAATAAAACGATTCCACTTCAAAGGATCTGTTTGCCTACTTCGGTCCTTAACTTTACGTATTTGGTTATGACCTGAAATATGCGCATAGTTAATCGCATTTATTAAGACTGTTCCTTTTGGTTATTTATGCGCAATATGGTTTATGGTTTATAAAAAAATATTGTTTTTGCTATTTGTGGCGGATTTAATATTTTTTTGATCCACGTTCAGTCTTATTACAGAACTACGTATTCTAGGTTTAGTACGGTCAATATCCATATTTTTTATTTATATCTGTGACACAACACAAATAACAACAGAACCATTCGCAACATAAAGTTTTGAGGTTAGTACCAAAGATAAACTAGGGGCCTCGGAGGTTAATCTTTAAACCATGGTCTAGTACTAAAACGTATTATAATAAAGTTTCTTTTAGTCCTTGATTTATATCATTTACACTTAGTCTGTCTTTAGACTTCGTTTTAAATAAGACCGAGTGTTTTGAAACCGATATGTCACAAACCGTCTTGTAATTGATATGGTAATATAGTCCGAGGAGCAGACAATTACCGCTTTCATAGGCTGTCGCTCCAGAATACGGATATTCAGGTATAGAATTCAGGAGGTACAGCGTGCACAGGAAGCTTATTTAGCAGGTTCACGTGCCAGATCCGCTCGGATGCCTTCGAGACGTCGTCGAGGGAAACGGCTATTTCCTTTTACATGTTTTTCGTCTTCCCCCTTTGATTGCGTATCGTACACAAGAAGGATTTTAGACGGAGATTCCAAGTAGGAAATTTTTTAAAAGCATTTACCGCGACATTATAAGGTGCAGCATATCTGGTCACGCACTCGTGCAGGTCTCTTGATCTTACAAGTTGCTCAAAAAGCTCAAGGACGTAACGTATGAAGTAAATATTACAGGATGTTAATTTCACACAGCGCCATCTAGCCCCAAACTAAGCATAGCTTGTAATGTTTAATATAAGTCCCATTTGAGTTATATTCTGGATACCACACATGTGCATGGTTAGCAATGCTTGTACCCCCCGGTTTCTATTACTATAACAGAAAATTGGCAATTAATATACAAGTTCAAATACATTTATCATTTTAGGCTTGCGAATGGAAAAAACTGAAAACATCATTGATTGGTTGAGCTCGAAACTTTTCGTATACCTACTTTCTACCACTGTTCTAAGTTCTAAAACTACCACTGCTTATATATTTGCAAACATTTGAAAGCATTATGTATTTCAATAATTAGGTATGTATTTTGATCTTAGGAATTTCAAGCATAGGTATATATTTTGATTTATCATATTATGATATGTAATCGTTTCACTTGGGGATAATCCCATTTTCGTGATAATGGGATAAAAAGAATGCTATGTCTACATTCCAAATTTGGTGGCCGAATAAATATACGTATACACAATTTAACAATATTTTGTTTCAATTGAACTCACTGGATAAAAATATTCCTTTTATTTCAACTTTCACAAAAAAGTTACAAGGTTGAATTTATTGGAAAAAACCATTTAGTACAACAACGTGTTGAAATTTGAGTTGAACTTAGTGAAATAGGGCCTTCAATTAATGTTTTTAACTCCGGCAGAGTTTGACGCATTCCCATTCGATTTCTACAAATAATGAACAGTCAAGTCACGGTATCTCCATCGGTAGCACATTCACGTGTTATTGCAGCGCTCATTTAAATAATCCATCACACAAAATGTAGTCGTCGAATTAGGAGAAAACAAATTTACCAACACGCACTTACACCCCGTCGCTTCCGTGGGTTGCGTGATGGTAATGCTACGTGGGGCATGTACGATATTTGTCAATGAATCAACATGGCTTGATCTCGAACGTGAATCGACTGAAGAATGGATTTCTTCTAGACATAAATAGAAATAATATAACTAGAGGATAGTTATATTATTTCTAGTCCCTCATAGCCGTAGTACGATATGTTACATGCTGTTTGATCGGACGAATAAATCTGTATGTGAAAATTGGAACATACAATAATCACAAACAATTCCTATTTTCAACACGATTACCGGCTTGGTTCCAAGAAAGTTGCATTTTTTTTATTAAATGTAATATTTTATCGCTTCCATCCATATACTACAGAGGTATGTACCGTACCGATGTCGATACAACTTGGGCGAGTTTTGTAAACGTACATAACTACTATTTTTATGCTAAAAAAATGCTTCGAAATGAAGGTTTGAAAAAAGGGGGCTTATTAACCTCGTTGCTACAAAGATATGTACAAGATTATTTTTTTTCATATTACCATAGTAATGTACAACAAATTATCTGAAGATGTTATGGATTTGTACTTAAGCAAGAACTAAACAACTGATTGATGATTAAATGTTTTATAGTCTAGAAAGAATGTTTGTGAAATAATAATAGTACCTACCCATGAATTAATGTTCAGCATGGTCCTTTTTTCTGATTATCTGAATCTCATTTACTAACACAAAATGAAGACCTTATTTACAAAAGTCTTTTCTCTCTCTTTCCAATGTCGGTCTTTCTGATCGATAAAGGTTTTTAGCTGGAAGAAGCCAGTTCCAGCTTGAGCGCTGGTTTTTACTTCTTATTTTTAAAAGAAAAATTTGTAGTCGGATTTAGATCAGCTTGACGCCTTGGAACGGTTATTATGTACTTGGTTCAGTTTTATTTTCTTACCTGCCTCGGCCTGACATCCGCCGCTTTTGTTCACAAGCGGGAAACTGTCTCAATGCCCGATGTACCCTTTGTTTGCTGTAAGAAAGGCCTATCAATAACGGGTACAGATGTGAATAACTTAGCCCACTTGAGATTGTCAATATTCATTAGTGTAATGGTATAAGCGAGATATGTTATAAGCTAATATTTCTCTATGAAGTTCATTGCTTTTATGTAAAATGTATGTACGTGGATCCGGTGTGTACGGCCCTGATAAGTGTAAGTACGAAACATACTTTCGGCTACCATGCTGTTATGTCATGTCATGCTCTAGATTGCCAAATTACGTGCCTACCCAGTTGCAATTTACAAAATTGGCATGATGTTGCATATCAAGGTAAACCTGAGTGAGTAGAGTTGCACTTTAACTTACTGACCGCCTGAGACCTAAAATGTTCTGAGACCTTTCGTAGTGTAGGGGTACACTAAGAATTGCCACACGATGACGGGGACGAATTCCCTTGCGTTTCACTACATTATAATGATGGTACCAGTGACATCTATCATCCAATCATCTATAAAATACCAGGTCTGATCGGAGATTGCCGACTTTCGTTCTTCGCTCACTATTTAGATTATGCTACTTTTAGTCGCAGTTTTGCCGACAATTTTTTTTGTTGTAACATATTATTTAGCCAAACTTCTACGAATACTGACATTTGAAAGCAGCCTTTCCCAGCTGACTTTTTAAAAGGTGCGACAGACCTCCGGTTTAGTTTCATACCCGTCTTTCTCAACTTGATATTACGTGTCTCTAAAGACGATTCTCCACATTGAAACGAGAATATCGAGCGGGTTAGTAAGCCAATGTCGTTGGGGGAGGTACTAGCTAGGTATGTTTTTTTCGGCACGATGCCAACACTGTCATTTCTTGCTGGCCAGGATAGGACTGGACCTCCTACGCAAACAACGTTCATAATATCGTATTATGCAAGTCAGCAAGTTTTATGTTGCTTATAGGCGGTATTTTCTCTTAAATACAATGTATCTGTGTCACAGAAATACGATCGATGCCACATACAATCACTAATATTTTTTTTATGAAACTGGCTGCTTTACCTCGACAACAATTTAGAATAGTTGTTATGGCGATAGACTTATGTAAGATGGAGGTGGCCCCGACCAAACAAGCATACATTTCGGGAATCGAACCAGGGACATCTGGGCCCTATAACGGTAGTCGAACCGCTAGAAACAAACCACAAAGGCCGCCAAAACATCCAAACCTGGTTTTAAAATCAATACAACTATAAGTAAGTACATACAAATCTATTGGATTCACTGAGAGAAACTAAGCCTGTGATTGATAATAAATTTGAAGGTAGCGTCAGCAGAATAATACCTCCATCAGCCGACTTTTCATTTTGCACGCGAATAATTTTCACGTCTATTGAAGAAATCTTGTTCAATTCAGTTAGCGATAAATTCTGTGTTAGTCGCAGAATTTACATCTTGTATCAAAGCTGGAGGATTTATGTTTGGGCGATGCGTTAATTGTTAGTTATTCAGATGACGATTTTATATATAATTTTTTCAGTAAAGATAATTTTAATACGATTAGGCTTCCACCCTTCCATTTGTATCATTGCATTAAACACTAACTAACTTTAATTCTTCTGTGTGTTGTAAAATCGAAGTTCAGAATAGGTATATGTTTTTGGGGTAGATGCGATCTACCTCCTATTCGTCTACTCCTTCACGGACTTGGACAAGACCAGCGACCACCGTGCCGAAGTCCGGCGCGAAACGGTTTGCACTGTTACGTTGGTGAGTGGGAGAGCCAGTGTCTACTATCTCGCTCGCTCTATCGTAAACCTTATCCTTGCACTGACCTAGATCATTGCGTGTAATTCGCTGGTAGAAGGATTACGATCTCCGAAATTGAAAATGAATCTGATATACATTAATGTTTTTTTTTTACTGTACGACGGGGAAGCGCTTGGCCTTCATCTCACCTGGTTACAAGTTGAGATAAGGCCGAAGGTGGAGGCGCACTTCACCCGGAATCCTCAACAAACTGAGGAACTGGCTATTTACCTCTAAATGCCGGAACACAACAATTTAGAATTATTGTTATGGCGATAGAATTAGGTAAAATGGTGGTCTAGCTACCAGATGGACTTAAAACTCCTACCACCAACCAAACTAAGCACAGTATTGCTCCCCCTGAGGATCTAACCCGGGACCTCTGGATCTGAAATCGGTGGGTTGAACCACCATCTCTGTGGTAGACCACAGAGGTGGTTAAAATAATGAGATGCGTCAGCGATGCAAAGGACGTTGAAAATGCTACAGGTGTTAAGTAATCAAAATAGTTTCGCCACACGCTTAATCAGTATTCCTAGTGTAATTTCATAATTACACAATGATTTTGTGAGAACCATTAAGGCGGGCATTAATGAGAGCGTGGTCTGAGAGCAGAACCAAGCTCGGCGGTCACGGGTCCGCCACCGCACACTTGCGTAATGGCATCTCAGGGATTGTTCACCATTTTAACTAATCGCTTTCGGAGCGAGAAAGGACCCTGGTTGATCTCGAAACTCGATCACCGCCGTCTAGAACCGACGGGGCAACCTTTCACGACTACTTTCGGCGGTGACGTAATTTTCCATGCCGATCACTACTAAAGTGTGTCACTAAAAAGACAAAATAAGCATCACATTTGGTTTAATATAAAAATAAAAAAAGCTATTTAAAATACATAACATAACAGTCGCATTTAGTACCTCCGAACAACATAACACGGTGCTTCAATAACGAGTAGATGATGAGATAATAGGTAAGTCAAATTGTCGCAGAATGAGCCCGCGGGCGAACGCTGAGCGGAGACTATGTACAGGGCGTTCAGCCGCGAGCTGGTTCACGGAGACAACCATCTCTCAAGGAGATCATAAATTATTTCAGGGAATTCGATATCCACCACCTAAACATATCGTATTGATTCGTTTAATGGAGAGGGCCTGCGACGTGTCCGGGAGGACCGTACTGAGTGCTGGTGGCGCCCCCGTGGCCGGAGCTCGCACCTTCATCGCCGCCGCTGACACCGAAGTCTCCACTGACCTCAGCTCCCCCGTGACCACTAGCACCTTCACTAATCCCGCCGCCAATGCCAGCACCGCCACCGAGAGCGATGGCTCCCAACTCGTCACCGCCTCCGATAGAGCCTCCTTCGATCGCCCCACCGCCGATAGCACCACCGCCGATAACACCACCTCCAATAGCGCCACCTTCTTTCTGAGTTTGGTACTTGATGAAGTAGACTTCTGGTTTTGAGGGCTGAGTGGGAGCGGCTGTGGGAATGATAATGTCGGGCTGCTCCTCGGGTTTCTTGACAAGCACATAAACGAGGGTCTTCTCTTCGTTCTGAGGCTGGATGGGAATGATAGGGGCCACAGGTGCAGGAGGTGCCGGAGCCTTGATGAAGATGATCTTGTAGTGCTTCTGAGGAGGTGCGAGAGCGGTTATGCGAGGGATTCTCTGCTCTTCAGGTTCTTGGGGAGGAACGTGGACGTAAATGTGTTTCTGAACCAAAGGAGCGCCGGAGTATCCGCCGGCGTATCCACCACCGAATCCAGAATCACCACCCAAACTTAATCCTGATCCAGAGCCTCCGAATCCTCCGGAAGAGCCACCGAAAGAGAGGCCGCTGGAGGAGTGACTGCCACCGAAAGAGAGACCGCTTCCGGAGTGACCTCCGAGAGAGCTGTGTCCTCCGCCCAGAGACGCCGATGAGTATCTGGTGCTGGGAGCAGAGTAGCTATACCCGACCGGAGGCTCAGGGCGACCGTACGCCAGCGCCACGCAAGCCAGTAACTGTAAAGAAAAATATAGTTTGAAACCATTTGCCGCCATCACTTATTTGCTTGTCCAATATCAACAGAGTTGATTGGAAGTTGAACGTTTGACGCACGCGATCTATACGAGAACGGATGGCTATTCAAACTACGTTACTGTAGGACCTCATAACTTTTTGTGTATATATTATTATGGATCGTTATAGATGTTTTGTAGTCGACAGCAAGACTTCGATCGTGCTTTCAATGATCACGCGTAAAAATAATAGATAGCACAGCATAATCAGCTCGCAAAGCAGACAAATCGATATGTTTGTAGGATATCTTGTTCCAGGAAACTTTGGTAATAACTATAACAAAGAAACCAACTCTACTAAGTGTAATAAGAGATGTTATCTACGCAATCGGAAGTGACGTAAGGCGGATTGCTCCGCATGTGGAATCGTAAAACAGGTTGGAATGATCCACATTATGTAATCATTATCTGGAGTCCATGAACGTGATCTACAAAATGCATTAACTGGATCTAAGACAAGTAGCGCAAGTAGAGAGTGGTTAGTCCCGCGCGCGAACGTAACTAAAAAGTCAAATAAATCTTTACTTTTTAGACGGCAATGATAATTTGAGCAATCAGCAAAACTGCGCCGATTTAATAAATATTAATAAAAGTTTGTGGATTAGTTCCACTTTAAACTCGTAAAGATCACTTAAAATTAACAGATAGAGCTCCGTCAAAATTTTGATTCACTATTTGGGACACGCCACAATTCACTTAATCCATGGTGAATTTTATTTTGTAACGTTTAAGAATTCACGGTAGTCACTGTTAGGTTCAGGTTTTATCACATAGTATACAAATCGCATGTGCCAAATAGTATCTTATTGATATAAGTCACTTAACGTCCTTATAGATCCTTACCACGAATGAGCGCATATTGTGTTTGGGGAGCAACGGCTTCGCTGTGTTTAAGACCTTGCTGGTGGCTTGTGTTTTGGCACCGATTAGTACAATTCCTCGGGAGATGTTCCTGTACCGGTGAGCTTGTGTTAACTGATGACATTCGCAGTGCCACACCGCTCTTAAATACCAAAGTGCTCATCTCGTCAGATCACTCCATCCCTACGAGCATTTCACTGGGTAACGTGCAACTATCGTCATTATTAACAAGTATGCGGTCCTTTCTTTTTGGCGAGGTCTAACAGTGGCGCAGTGCGCATTCAATACGCTGCTTTAGCGACCACCGCTCGTATCCACATATCGCCTTTCCACCCAACACAATAATTCATACAAATATTTGCTGAACTCAGGAAGAACACGTTCTATAACAATTCCCTTGTACTCAAGTGCATCCGTTTTGCTTCGAGACGCTATTAAATGGTATTTCAATACTAAGTATGTTCTATCAAAATTAAGAAACCGAAACAGAATACAACTTTTAGTAAAAAATCTGTGAACTATCACAGATTTTTATATACACATATAAAAAACTAACATTTACCCTTGGCTTCGTCCACAAAGCAAATTTGTAGCTTAATGCTACTGTACCCAAGTCTTTAAATTAAATTTAATTTAAATTAAATTTAGGAACGATAAAATAAAGTTTACTTTTTACTAACGTTGACTGATCATGAAATAACTTTGAAGGGCGAATAAAGTAACACAGACAGATTCGTGACTCGCTGAGAGTAAGATAATGTACAATGCGAAACATTACATTTTTCTAGTCATATCACCGACACTATCTGACTCGTTAAGAAGAAGAAATAAGAGTAATAGTGAGCTAGGTAGGAGCCATGTGGTAGCAGCATGTTTTTCAAGTAAAGTAAGATTTTGTTAAATAAATAAAATAAAATAAAAAAATAAAAATAAAGTATCAGTTTTCAGGAAAACGTGTGCCAGGCCATGCCATGCGGCAGCAGCAAATTTCTTATGACTCATATATGACTGATTCCTCCAACAGTAATAAATATAATATAATAAATAGTAATAAAATTCTATTTAAAGTAATATCGTGGACTCGGTAAAGAATAAAATAAAATTGGACATGGAGAGTAATAAAAAAAAACAATCACTTTTTGAATGGCGATATTTGACATCCCATTTCCATCACACAGGAACTGATTTACGGAGTAAATAATTATATTCGGTCCTTCAAAATAACGAGCAAAGTTTTAGCACAATCCTCTGTAGTTTTTGCGTGATGGAGCAACAAAGAACCAATCTTGTTTTGTATGGCGATGTTTGAAATCTCATTCCCATCCCGCAGAAACTTATTTATGGGATAAAAATGTATGTCATAAAAGCCTAGGTATATGTTATTCCGGTATAGAAATATAACACGTAACTACTGAACGGATTGAGGATTTCAGTTCATTTCCTTCAATGGTTCTTGCATGAAGGAGATGCAAACATTCAACCTATCAAACGAACTTGCGCGTGTGATTATTCGTATCTGATTCAAATACGTCACCCTAAATGCATTCACCGCCTCTGTGGTTTAGTGGTTCAACCAACCGATTTCAGATCCAGGGGTCCCGGGTTCGATCTCCAGGGGGAGTACAATATTACGCTTGGTTTGGTTGGTGGTAGGACTTTGTTTAAGTCCGCCTGGCTAGCTATCACCATCTTACCTAATTCTGTAGCCATAATAACAATTCTAAAAAAAAAATGCGTTCCGACATTTAGAGGTAAGATAGCCAGCTTATCAGTTTGTTGAGGATTCCTGGTGAAGTGCGCCTCCACTTCCCTTCACTCTATCCTGCGCTTTGAAAACTTCCTTCCCGTTCATACAAAATCACTCTAACTATGTAATTCCGTTTATATTCTTATTGACTATGCGGATGTAGTTTTTCTTGATATTTCCGAAGATCTATTAAATAAATTCGATTGACTTCCGAATACTTGTATTGCTTTATTTTTTGTCTTCATAAGTACGATCACGCGAGTCATTACCGTTCCAAACTAAAATGGCTTTCTATTCGCTAACGTAAAAATCTCATTACTTTATCTTCTCTTCTCGGTTCTCAAAGATCCTTTTTCTTCAGACTATATTTAAAAAGACGTTTCACATTTTGGCTGATTCTCACGACAGACATCTTAGGTCGGCTGATAATATTATTTTGGTTATCCTTATATATGCATCGTCCTACCTTGATCTTCTCATTATTTTTCTAATAATCCTTGTAGGTTCTGGAACAATCTTATATTTAAATAAAAAAAAACGATTTCAAAGATTGCTTTGAAACTCGGGCTGGTGAACATTTACTTGACTCATCTCTGAGCTTCACAACTAATATGAATGTTATGTAGAAATAATATTTATACTTTTTTTCGATGAACATATTATTAATTTATGTAGGTATGCTAATGTTTTATTATATTAATATTTCATATATATGTAAGTATTATAGTAGGTTTCTTATGAAGTATGTATAATTATATACATGTATTAGTAGTTAAGTTATATGTATTCATATGTAATTAATTTCCTGTGTCGGTTTTAATATCATTCTGTTTTTAATTTTTGATTAAAAATGTTTTCCGATAAGTTGGTAAGTTGTTTGAATATGCCTCGGCATTACGCTCACCAATTGAGCATAATTTTATATTCTATGCAATAAAGTGTAAAAATAATTAAAAAAACAATGATGGCGTCCATTTTGCCAGATATTTTTAAAATTCTGAGCACGTAGCGTATAAAAATATTCCTTTCAGAGTTAAACACAAATACCATAGTCTTTTTAAACTTTCGCGATTCGAACAGGTATTTATCGGGATAAATGTAGGTTAAATACGCGATAAATACCCGTTTATCGAATAAAATATCATATACCTAGCATAATTTAATCTACATGGTATTTTACTCTACTGGTAGCTTTCACTTATTGTAATGTGCTATGTGTATATACATATATACACCACGTGAAATAAAAATACTCCGTCTGGTAGAGAACTTTCAAAGCTTTAAAATAAATTCCGGAGACGAAATGCAATTTAGTCTTCAACTTGGAAGCCAGATTCTTGTTGATTTTGTGAACTTGAGTAAATGAGAAAAGTCTTTTAGGGTAAAAACAAATCCGTGAGAAACGTTCATAGTAAGTGTTATGTACATAGACTCATGTCTGTTTCCCAGAGGGATAGGCAGAGACAGCGGATTTCCATCATTATGCTTCTTGCACACCTCGTTTGCTTGATGCAATGATATGATATTAAGTTAACGTATTGACTGCCAAACAATTAATTTACCATTAATGATATACTGGCATTGAGTAAAACTCTTATTGTAATGAAAATAAAGATGAGCAATTAGTGAAGTGGCAGTCTCCTTGAACCATAACTGGGCGTAATGATGAGCAATGACTCAGTTATGCCTCTCAGACCAATGATCTAAGGTCACTATCACTATTGCGACGCCAGCCGTTAGTTTAACACATAAGTGGTACCAAAGATGAGGCAAAATAGTCTTTCGTTTGGTTTTTATTTTATTTTTAATGTACGACGGAGAAGCGCTTGGCATTCATCTCACCTGGTTACAACCGAAGGTGGAGTCGCACATCACCCGAAATCTTCAACAGAGGAACTGGCTATCTTACCTCTGAATGCCGGAACACAACTATTTTAGAGTTGTTGTTATGGCGACAGAATTAGATAAGATGGTGGTAGCTAGCAAGGCGGACTTAACAAAGTCCTACCACCAACAATACCAAGCACTATATTGTACTACCCCTAGGCCTTCGGCCTTATCTCAACTTGTAACCAGATGAGATGAAGGCCAAGCGCTTTCCCGTCGTACAATAAAAACAATATATATTAGATTGTAGGTAACCATCTACATTCGATCTAAGCTTTGAGTATACCATGATGTTGCACAAGCATTGCTGTTAAGGATAACATTTTAGGCGATCCGTTCATTTACCAGATGAAAGTTTATAAACGAAATCCCGACTGCAATATTTTAAACTTCATGATTTCAAGAGCACATGGACTTAAAAGTATAACAATCTAAATACATTTCTCAATCTTAAAGATTTGAGTTATAGTAATCTTATTAATTGTATCCTCCCATTTTTTTTATTCGCATCCCCATATTAATTGTTAAAGGTTGTTTAAGACACTCTCTCAATGCAGAGGGTTCAAACGAAACCTCTCATTTCAAAATCCATCAAACCGTCTAGGCTGCATTGCAGAGCCTTACAATATAATCACGTTTTAAAACTAAAAATAATACCGACTTCAATGTAGATTATGATACAATTTTGTTTACCTGGATGATGTATTTTTCCAATTATTTTGATGACAGATGTATAGATGAGATGTACAGACAGACAGACGCGTGATCCTATAAAGGGTCTGTTTTTTTCTAAAAATACCCTAATCGCTCGCGTGTACCTGTAACATTTGAAGAGTTTCCTCAATTTCTCCAGGATCCCATCATCAGATCCTGATGGAACCAACTATGAAGCATACCATTTCAAATAAGAAAAGAAATCTTCGAATAATCGGGGAACAAACATAAAAAAACCGTTTGTCGACGAATTGAGAAACTCCTCATTTATTTGAAGTCGTTTAAAAATAGACAACATAAAATGTGTACTCGTAAAAGAAGCTGAATTTCATGTTATTTATAATAAATATTATTACATTTATTCAATAAATTAAACTAACTAAGTACAAAGGAATCAGTCAGATTACCTAAGGACCGTTACAAACGGCCTATAATAAATTGTCGGTCTGATTCTCATTTTGTGCCGACCCTGCCTAGAGTGGGATAAAGACAAGAAGAATAGGGACATATATCTTTCTTATGCAAATATGACCTCCTCGGCAACTGTGCCACCTATTCATGGATGAAACAGGGTTCGTCGGAAGTTCTTTCTAAAAGCGAGTTCATCTGGGCGCCATATTTAATTTATTTAGTTTTTAACTGCCTCTGTACGCCTAGTGGATTGCCCACCCATCAGTATCAGTATCAATCTCAGAGGTCCCTAACCTACATGATATACCAAGCGTTTTACCCTCTTTGGAACCCCATGTTATCAAAAACACCCCTAAAAAGTAACAGACTCGCGACTTTTTTACCCTTTGAGGATAACATTCTGATCACTATTCAGAGCGTGGATCTTAATAGGATCACCCACTAAGGGGTGGGTAGTCAGAGGCAAGTCTAAACTTACGTTTGGATGTGAAACCGACCACTGTTAAACCACATTCAAAAGAAAAACGGTTTTATAAACGTGCAGTCGATTCTCTTTAAATAACCTTATACCGATTAATAAGAAAACTCTGATAATTCAAAATGTGGGATTGTTCAGATCCCATTCATCAGATCCCATCAGAACCATTCAAAATATATGGGCGAAGTGTTCTATCAACTCCAATATCTGAAAAACATAAAAAGTAATCGAAATTACCCCGCGACTATAAATTTATATTTATATTATCCCTTTATTTTTTATGTGTCATTAAAAACGGATAACCCGCTCGAGAGATATTATTCTAATTATAATTTGGAGGATAGGGGGAGAATTATAATTTAAGGTAAGTACAATGGGCGGCCTCATTGCTAAAAGCGATCTCTTCCATATTTATCGATAACATTCTGTTCTTATCCCGGTCTGGGCAGGTTCGGCACAACAAGTTTTTTTCTTCCATCGAGTTGTTTTATGACACTTTGACCTTTATGACAATCAAAAATTAAAGTCAGTAACTTTTATTTCATTAACACTTTTTAACAAACAAAAATTAATTCAAAAATAATAATCTAATACCTCGAAGATACAATTCACAAGAGTGTGCGGTGACGATGACGCGATTTTCACGCTTTTTGATCACACAAAAAGTACACAGTATACCTACATATAGCTAATGGAAAGCGTTCGGTGACGATGACGCGAGTTCCATGATTTTTGTTTACCCAAAAAGTGCTCAAAGGGCCTAAATAAATTTTCACTTTTAAAAAAATTGTCTTCCGTACACAAAATGAAAAATATCAAAATCATAACCTCAAATGTTTTGCACGAAAAAAGTGTTAAGAGTAAAGCCATACCTAGTCTTTAGAATATTATGTAGAGTGATCTCTTATTCCCATTTCCAGAATTCTCAAGAGATTTCGCTTGCGGGGTTGTAAGTTGGGTCTGAAGTACAAAATGTATCCATACATTGAGCCTCGTTAGTTGAGCCTTAAGTCCGAATTGAGCATTCGATATATTTATTCCATCCAGAGAACTAGCTGCAACTACGGGTTAAAAGTAAACGAATTGCGAGTTCTAAAAGTCTGTTCAGAGCGCATGTTTTGTATCACGGAATTTTAATTGTTTCATTAACAATCCTTACCTTTTTGGTTCATTGAGCAAGTTGGTGGGATGACTGGGAACAAAATAATTTTGTTGATCATTTTTTTTATTTTTTATTATTTTATAATTCAACTCTTAAAATGGGCAATGTATGCGTGTGTATGCAAGTTTTTTCTAAATATAAATTCGATGTGCGAGTTTGTAGGTACTTTCGATTTATGTCAGAAATGTGGAAACTGGTGTAAAAGCTTTATGTTCACAGATTAAAAATTACTTGTACCATTTTTGGAATTATCATCACCGGAGATGACAGTTATATAAAGGACGAATTTTAACCGCCTCTGTGGTCTAGTGGTCCGCCCACGTCCCGTCCCGGGTTCGATCCCAAGGGGAGCTCAATATTGTGCTTGGTTTGGTTCGTGGTAAGAGTTTGTTTAAGTCCGCCTGACTAGCTACACCCGGAACCGTCAACATACTGAGGAACTGGCTATCTTACACTTATCTTTTAAGTATTCCGTAATCTAGTTCACATATTACAAGCTATGCTTAGTTTGGGGCTAGATGGCGCTTTGTGAAACTAATGTCCTGTAATATTTATTTATTTATGATTGGGTCCGTGGGGAGCCGACGCCCTTCGGGTTTTTAAAAATCTGGCGGGGCTTTTGATTGAGGCGACACGTGACCTAAGGGCTGGTTCTTATTTAGGCCAGCGAATTAGCATAGCTATTCAGCGTGGAAATGCAGCCAGTGTCTTGGGCACGCTTCCGTCTGGTACTGGTCTGGAACAGTTGAGTTACCTATATACCGTTTGTAACGGTTCTTAGGTAATCTGACTGATTCCTTTGTACATAGTTAGTTTAATTGTACTTTTTATTAAATAAAATACTTTTGTGACTTACCTCTAACTGGAACCCAACAGTTTAGAATTGTTTTTATGGCAATAGACTTTAGCATGGTGAGCTACCAGTATATTAGCCAGGCGGACTTGAACAAAGTCCCACCACCAACCTAACCAAGCACAATATTGTTCACCCCTGGGGATCGAACTCGGGACCGCTGGCTCTGACACCTGTGGGCGGACCACTGGACCACAGAGGCGGTTAAATTTAATTTGTTTTTTTTACCCACGAGGTGTTCTGAAATTGCTTTTTACCAAAAACCATTTCTGCTGCTGAAAATATTCTAATTAGTTTGCATAATATTTCCGAATAAATTACTTTTACAAACTTTCTAACCAAATTAGTTGGTACGTTGGTACATCTTGGACATGATTTTGATTTAATAAAATATGGTATTCCGTTTTTTTTTATGTTCATACAATATTTAGTAATTGACCGAGCGAGCGAAGCGTGATTGCAATATCACGGTTCGCACGCATTGCTGTTATATTTCAATATAACTGGCAAAATGTTCTTTTATCTGTTCGGATTATTGTATTGTCTCGAACAGTTCGTATTTTTTTGGCGTTAGCAGTTTTTGATTGGATACCGTTGACCGGACGGTTTTGATACTAGCAAAAACATTCGGTACTAAATTTCGAATATGAGCAAATAGGTAATGTGGTTTCCAAGATAAGGTCTAGTGGTCCAACACAATTTCAGATCCAGAGGTTCTGGGTTCGATCCCCAGGGGAGCAATAATGAGCTTGGTTAGGTTGGTGGTAGGATTTTGTTTAAGTCCGCCTGGGTAGCTACCACCATCTTACCTAATTCTGTCGCCATAATAACAATTCTTAAAAAAATGTTGTGTTCCGGCATTTAGATGTAAGATAGCCAGTTTCTCAGTTTGTTGAGGATTCCGGGTGAAGTGCGCCTCCACCTTTGGCCTTATCTCAACTTGTAACCAGGTGAGATGAAGACCAAGCGCTTCACCGTCGTACTATAAAAAAAAAATACAAAAAGAGGTCTTAGTTCGGGATGAATACTAACTCCTACGTTACTAATGTCTTCATGAAGATAGTTAATACTTAGGTACTCTCAGAGCAGGCTCGCTCCGTCGTTTTTCAAGTTTCGACATCAAGAGCTTGCCCATTCTTGATAAAAAAATAAAAAATAGGCAGTCATGCCGACAGAAGTGAAAACTTACAAATTTGGAATCATTCTTATACCACTGTCTGAAGATATCTTCAATTATTTTTTTACACGTACAGATGAGGTTCTACTCGTATAAATACATAAAAAATATTTTTTAAACACTAATTATACTACGTTTTTGTTCTTATAGTGACATTGAATGAATTATGTTTAGCATAGCTATTCAGCGTGGCAATGCAGCCAGTGTCTTGGGCACGCTTCCGTCTGGTACTGGTCTGGAACAGTTGAGTTACCTATAGGCCGTTTGTAACGGTCCTTAGGTAATCTGACTGATTCCTTTGTACATAGTTAGTTTAATTGTACTTTTTATTGAATAAATGTTAATTATGTTTATAAATAATAATTTTGCATAAAATAAAACACGGTCTGTGACGCGATTCCATTCACATGCTGGTGCTGGTCACGATTCCGAACAAGCAGGAGATGTGACGTTTCAAAATGATCCTAAAAAATCTTAATGAATAAAAATATTAGACTTTGACTTTGCATGTCGGTGACGCAAGCTCATCAGTTTTGGTTCCTACCAATAATTGCTGTGTTCCGATATTTAGAGGTAAGATAGCCATTTTATCAGACTGTTGAGGATTCCGGGAGAATTTCGCTATCACCTTTGGCCTTATAATAGCTTGAAACAAGGTGATCGGTTCAATGTTTCCCAACAGTTGTGGGCAAGGAAAGCTTTTGATTGACTTCCGGGTTATAATTCATCAAATAAAAATACCACGTAATTTATAAATTTACTCTTACTTTACTTCATCTCTATACTATTATCTTGACTTTTTTTACACCTCTCATTTAGTCAGTGGTTATAAAAAATACTTAAAGCTGCTACGACGATTTCGAGGCCAAATGTCGCTAAGCAGAAACGAAAGGGTGAAGTCGACTTAACGCAGGCTCCGGCAAATTGCAATTTTTTTTTAAATGTTAGGATAGGACATGACTAGAGGTCAAGAGGTCTTTGGTCAACACCAAAGACCTCTTGATCTCTAGTCATGTCTAGCATAGCAGGTCAAAAGGTCTTAGGTCTAGGCCAGAGCAAGGATTAGGCTTACGATGGAGTGACCTTTCCCGGAAAGCACTGGCTTTCCTGCGCACCTACGGATTGCAGGCAATTGTTTAGCACCGGTCTTCGCTAGGCGGTCGCTACCAAAAGTGATATTTCGCGTATTTGCTGAGGAACAACATTTTCTCTGCGGTTTTATTTCAATTCAGCTTGAAAAAATGAAAAAACGAATGGCAGATTACCTAAGGACCGTTACAAACGGCCTATAGGTAACTCAACTATTTCAGACCATTGCCACGCTGAATAGCTATGCTAATTCGCTGGCCTAAATAAGAGCCAGCCCTTGGGTCACGTGTCGCCTCAATCAAAAGCCCCGCAATATTTTTGAAAACCCGGAGGGCACCGTCTCCCCACGGACCCAAGGTCTTCACCCCAAAAGGCTCAAATAGGTAAGCTCTGTCGAGACCACTATATTTGCGCCTTTTGTGATCCTCGGCCGAATCAGCCGCCGCACCAGCCCTAACTGATGTCCCAGGCAGATGAGATATCTCAGTATGAGATAAAATTGTATAATTGGTTTAACCAATTGAATGTCATTAGAAGCTTGAACGTAATAGGTCCAGCAATAATTATACACCCTAACTCTGTTTCATTTGGGTTTCAATCGGTTTCAATGAAAATGGCGGCTTTTCTTTGACTTCTCAATGAAACCTAATAATGGCGGCTTTTCTTTGACTTCTCAATGAAATCTAATAACTAACAGATGAAACAGACTAAGGTTATATGACAGCAGGTATCATAGTAAATATTCCCGGGAAGCTTTATTAAAATTAATTATATATATTAAGTATTGACGTGTCTCGTATTCAAGTCTAGTTTTTCTTATAAGTAATAGATTTTACTTTTCTTGTATAAAATTGTTGAGAAACTAACTGCCTGATTGACTAACTGACATCAACACACAGCCCAAAGCAAAGGTGATAGAGATTGGAAATATCCAGTATAGCAACCTTTTGTAGTGTAGAGGTGCACTAAGAAAGAGATCTTGCAAACTCACCAACTCATGGATTGAAACTAAAATGTTGCTCGATAACTATGTACACATGATAGGCACTTGAAAATTAATATTACCCCTATAAAATGAAGAATAGTTAGAATAGTACCTGACAAATAATAAATAAACCGGCCAAGTGCAAATCGTACACGCACACCCAGGGTTCAAACGCACTATTCAATGCAATAATGCGGGTTATTTTTTTAGTTCTGACTCCAATGTGCGGGTTCCTTTACGCTCGGCCAGTTTTTAGTTATTAACTAAGCACTTAAATCACATTAAGTTTGTTTTACCGTTATTACAATAGAGAAAAAAACTCAGTTTTTTTATGTTTAAGAGTAAAAATCATAATGAGTCAACACATTTGCGACTAACGCCCATGCGTTAATACCATTATTGTAGCCAGTTCCGAAATGACAGTTGAATGTTTTTTTATAATACAAAAACAAGGTATGTGAAGCCTGAGGGGTTAGCTCTCTCAGCTTAGACCTGTTATCGGCTGCTTTGATCACATACTGAGATATCTTGGGAGAGAAATGAAATATAAATTATGTCATACATTTATCTGGTTTTTGTGCACTCTTCACAAGTTAGATAGTTTTTGTTGAGTCATAAAAATGCTGCTGCCCGCTCTTAACAAGTCAGATAGTCAGTAACATTGTTGAGACAAGAAGGATTTAACGCTTTGGCATTGTTCTTGTTTACGAGACTTATTCAGTATTTACGAGTCACATAGTTATCGATCTGTGCAACTTTGTTCGCCCTCCACAAGTTAGATAGAAACCATAACCAATCAACGCTTGCTTATGGTACCTACATTCAAGACTCTTCAGAACTATAGCAATGAGTTTTGGAAATTTGATATAAATACATTGTCTTTATTGTGTATGTGTAACTTCAGAAATAAATGAAATTGATTATTGTTATTACTACTTAAATGTCTATTAAGATAATAAGAACGCGGGTTAAAGATATCACAGTATTACCGTGATGATGAGTTGTCGTTTCATATTTGAATCATGATTAGCTCGTTTATACAATCACATAACAATGTTCATGACGAATGCTGATTTGAATGAATGAATGAATGAACATACTTTATTGCACACCTTAACTATAAAACTGGATTACCCAGTTAAGCATATACAATGGGCGGTCTTATCGCTTGGAAGCGATTTCTTCCAGACAATCTTTAGATAGAGAGGATTTTAGGGTTGAAGAGGTGGTTGGTGGTGCACATCATTTAATAGGGAATATTTAATTTACATAATTTGATTTGTGCTAGCGGAAGCTTTTCAAGAACAAAAATTAAGCTCTTTCCCATAGTATAATAAAAAAGGAAGACATCCATCACAGATTAATTTCAAACAAGCCACACAGCTCAGGATGTTGTATTGTGTGATCAGTATGTATTTACATAATTACGTTTTAAAACTAAAAATAACGGTTTAATTTTTAGTTTATAAGCTTCAATGAAGAATATGATACAAGTTCTTTTACCTGGATGACGATTTTTTCCAATTATTTTGATTTAAGATGAACGGACGGACAGACGCGTGATCCTATAACGGGTCTGTTTTTTCTTACTTTTGAGGCTATACTAAAACTACCCAACTCGCTTCAAGTGCGCCTATAATATTTGAAGAGTGTCCTTGATTTCTCCAGGATCCCAGCATCAAAGTCAAAGTCAATGTTTATTTTTATTCATTAAGATTTTTTACGATCATTTTTAAACGTCAAATCTACCTCCTGTTCGGAATCGCGACCAGGACACAAGGAGAAAGGCAAACACCTCGGGTGGTCCAGGCGAGTTCTTCGTCCTCGATTTCAAATCCAGACGTCCTGGGTTCAACCCACCGATTTCAGATCTAGAGGTCCCGGGTTCGATCCCCATGGGGAGTACAATATATTGTGCTTAGTTTGGTTGGTGGTAGGACTTTGTTTGGGTTCACCTGGCTAGCTACCACCATACCTACCAGCGGACTTAAACAAAGTCCTACATCCAACCAAACTAAGCACAATATATTGTACTCCCCATGGGGATCTAACCCTCTGGATCTGAAATCGGTCGGTTGAACCACTAAACCACAGAGGCGGTTAAAATTCCGACGAATTGAGAACCTCGTGCGTTTTTGAAGTCGAATAAACATAAGAGTACATAAGTAATATTTCTGTAATCTAGTTCCCTTATTATGACATTTAGGACTAGATGCCGCTGCGTGGAATTAAAGCTTACAGTCAGCTGTCGACTGTGGTGGATGTCTTTGATCGAGGATGATGATGATCCTACCCATGTACGGTGGCCTCTGCATAATTATGCAGAGACCGCGGTCTACAAGGAAAATCGTGTGAATCAGTAATATTAAATTATCCACTGCACCTGGAAGTTCACAGCTATGAATGCTTTACGCCTCAACCATATTCAACAGCGCACCTGCAGGTTCACAGATTTGCCGTGTGTTATTAACTTAATTGCTGACCTACTTAGTTTTAATTATACATTTAAGGTAACAGTAGAATTCCTAGTAAATCGATTCGGATTTCATGCTTTGTCGGTTATATGCCTTCTCGCTTTACAGTCGAGTAAAAACTGAAAATCATTTAACAGCATCTGATTATCGTCTTTCTCTGTAATATGACATCAATGACTTCAAGAAGAGATGGGAATGACTTACTCGGGGGTATTTAGAGGCACGTCCAAACTTACGTTCGGCCTTGCCCACGTATGTTTTCTGAACAAACCAACTAGCCCGAGGTTCTTCCCTTTCTCCTTGTCTGTGGTCGCGATTCCGAACAGGCGGTGGATTTGACGTTGACAATTATCCAAGCAAATCTTGTTGAAAGTACAATTAAACTAACGATGTACAAAGGAATCAGTCAGATTACCTAAGAACCGTTACAAACGGCCTATAGGTAACTCAACTGTTCCAGACCAGTACCAGACGGAAGCGTGCCCAAGACACTGGCTGCATTGCCACGCTGAATAGCTATGCTAATTCGCTGACCTAAATAAGAGCCAACCCTTGGGTCACGTGTCGCCTCAATCAAACGCCCCGCAATTTTTTTGAAAACCCGGAGGGCACCGGCTCTCCACGGACCCAAGGTACGGTCCACCCCAAAAGGCTCAAATAGGTAAGCTCTGTCGAGGCCACTATATTTGCGCCTTTTGTGATCCTCGGCCGAATCAGCCGCCGCACCAGCCCTAACTGATGTCCCAGGCAGATGAGATGGCGCTAGGGTGTCGACGCAGGTAGCTTCCCACACCAAAGGCATACCCATTTCCCAAGGGACAAGAGTCATACCGTCGGGCCGCTTACCTAATCTTGTTGAATAAATAGAGGTAAATTATGATTTCTGATTTCTATTATATACATAACCGAATTTTACACTACTAAATTTGGAACATATAACATATACATAATACATTAGTTTTTCAGACTCACACTTCCCGAAATGATATTATGTTTTTATTTTATTTTTTATTTTATTTTAAGGCTTTTAGGAAAACTTACAGCTAGGTATATTTACATTATAAGTCTATTATAGATAATAATATATACATAATAAATATTATACGAGAAGGCCAATTAGAAGTTTCCACAGATAAAATTTAGAATAGACAAGTATATATAAAACAGTTCAAAATAGACAATAAAGTGAAGCTACGATTTAAACAGAAATTTATAAAAAAAAATCAATAAAAGGTTGGCAGTTTAGAATAAAATTGTAAACAACAATTTGAAATAAAATAAAATATGCTAATAAAAGAACAGAATGTTGTTTACAAATTAATAAACGAAATAAGTTGAAAACTATACTTAACTAGAAAAAGAAATCCTTATTTATTATATTTTTCAGGGTAGTAACTGAGGTTTTAAAAATATCAATACTATTATCTACTTTTGCCAAGATATTGAACGCAGTACAAGCTTTTTGTTCATGTTTTGATCATCATTAAAAAAGATGTTGCATTTTACATTTTAACGACGGTTAAGCACTTGGCCTCCATCTCACCTGGTTACAAGTTGAGATAAGGCCGAAGGTGGAGACGCACTTCACCCGGAATCCTCAACTAACTGAGGAACTGGCTATCTTACCTCTAAATGCCGGAACACATCAATTTTTAAGAATTGTTATTATGGCGACAGAATTACCAAGCAAAGAATAATCAACCAAACCAAGCACAGTATATGGTACTATGGGATGGCAACGTAGTTTTGTAGGGTATTGAAATCCAAAACCAGTTTCTCCATCCAACATCCAAACGCCAACTATTGAAATACATACCTGTATTGCGGCATTGTTCAAAAGTCCTACAAGACTAATATTCCAAATAAGCAGATCAATACTCCGTACTAGAACATTATAAACTTGAAGAATGTGCCACTGACTGGTTTTCCTACTTACGGCTGAATGGATTCAAAGAAATGTATCATGAATAGTGTGTATCCCGAAAGGTGAGCTTATATCGTGACAAGTTTGCCCACAAAGTGGACGACGATATCAAAATAAAATAGTGTGCGCATGAAGATATTTATGATATACTTCTATGACTTTGTACCCGGCATCAATCGGGCAAAATCTGGTATAAAGTAAATCATATAATTAATATGAGCTCTCTGTACGAAGATTTAACAAATATATGTATTCAAAAACAATCAAAAATAAATGTCTAATTAAAGTTTAATTGGAAATAGTTTAAATATTAAACTATCTATGTATAAGGGAAGCAGTCGGGTTACCTGAGGACCGGTCACACAACCTACGTATGTATACAAACGGTCTATAGGTAACTCAACTGTTCCAGACGTACCAGACGGAAGCTGCTGCATTATCTCGCTGAATGGCTATCCTGATTTGCTGGTCTAAATAAGAGACGGGTCGCCTCAGCCAAAAGCCCCGCAAGGTTTTTGAAAAATGTCTCGACCATAAAAGGCTAAAATAATTAAAGCCTGTCGAGAGTACCTACTATATTTGCGGCTTTTGAGACCCTCGCCGAATGTTGAAGTCGCTGCACCAGTCCTAACTGACTTCTAATATTATGAAACATGAAGGCATGTTTTAATAATAAACTGTTGTAAAGATTATGTTTACTCTGAGCCAGCAACTATGCCTACTGCATAAAGCCAACAATTTTTGGTTTTAGTCCGCGTAACAGACAGATATTGCCTTAAAGTATGCAGTACTGCATACAAATTCAGTTATCACACAGTGTGACCAGATGAACTAAATCCACGCTTTGAAGCAACCGTTAAAGTGTATGCAGCTTGAATCGTAATCATAATATACCAAGTGTCGTTAAGGACTAACTAGCGCCCGGTTATAATTTGTTAAAACTAAACACACTATTCATATACAATGTACATACTATTCAAATACAATTTAACATGCCTCATAGCTCAGTTGGTAGTAACTCTGCCTTCTGCGCTGTAGGTTGTGGGTTCGACAAATATTTGTGTGATGAATATACATCTGTGTTCTGTGTTTGGGTGTTGTATCATATAGTACGTATGTATTTAATAAAAGTATTTAAATATTCCAACCGTAATCTAGTTTCCATATTACAAGCTATGCTTAGTTTGGGGCTAGATGGCGCTGTGAGAAATTAATGTCCTCTAATATATATACTCCTGTTTCCCAGGGATAGACAGACAAAGGATTTCCACAACATTTCCATCCGAAACGGAGTTAGCGCTTCTGTACAATATACGTTTGTTACATTGTTTGTGCTACATTGTCGCTTTGTACTTTTATACTTTCGATAGAACAATAAAGTGGGACGACATGGTGTGTCTGCTGGTGAACAATTTATCAAGATAATCGCCGAGACCGACGTGTGTTATGGTTACCGTCCAAAAGATGCAGTGGCAATATATACCCGCAGCGAACCAAAACTGTATGATCCCTCAGAACTTTGTTCGCGTCATCCCGTGGGGATTTCATAATGCATTTCTATAAAGTGAAAGAAACATTTAAAAATTCACTCTGTCAATCAGCTGCACGTCGATTTCGTAGGTATATTTTGGTTCACTTTCATCATGCAAACTAAGTAATCGAAACATGCATCTGTTTTCCCTGATAATTACAATATGGGTCTCTTTAAGGCGAGAGTGAATATGTGTTTTCTAGACTGGCATGTCTTCTAGACCGCCAACCTCCATCGTTCCGCCGTTTCCCATCAGGCAAGATCGCGGTCAAACGTGGGGTCTAAAATTCCTGCTCAATCTTCAAAACGGTAATAGCTACAAGCTATTTTAACATAATTAAAGATTCATGTTTCATTAAAAAGTATATCATCATCAACAACAACCTATCGCAGTCCACTGCTGGACGTAGGTCTCCTCCAATGTGCGGCACTGAGCCCGATCTTTGTCCTTTCTCATCCACTCTCTGCCTGCCGCTGTACGGAGGTCGTCGCTCCATATAGCCGGAAGACTTCCTACACTACGCTTGCCTAGACGTGGTCTCCACTGAAGACAAAGAACCAAGGGTTAGCAGGCTGAAGTGGCAGTGGGGTCCGGTGGGGTCAATGATTCCTTCAGTGGAGAATAAGTATATGAAAACAGAAAAATGTTTAGTCACAAATCGGTTTAAATCCTTTGAAAAAGCGAGCGCTGCGCTGCAAACAATTCGGAGCGACAACAAGTCGACGAGAGCTCGGGATATTTCCCGTGGATGTGAAATAAAACCTCGTGTAGAGGTGAAATAAACGTCGATTTCGCCTCTGCATGATTTGTGACTAAATATTTTTCTGTTTTAAAATTAAAAATGTATCATCGCAAAGTGACGCCTTAATCAATTGGCTACTTTGTTTTTGTTTTGTGTTTTACTGTGAGGCTTACTTACCATCTCTAAATGATTAAAAACCTAAATTGGCAAAATTGCTGTATATGCTTTGAAATCGGTAGTTTACCCGCCCCAACCATTTCATTAGGCCTTGACCAGTTGAAGCAGTGTGTATAGACGCAAAAACCGATGTACAGCTTAGATTAGAGTTCATTACCTACTTGGTTTTCAAAGATTATTTATTTTAGTTTGTTACTATTAAGTGTGTTATACCTACTGCGATGAAGAACATAATTATTATTTGGACATCACGCTTCATCTTGAAATGGCTACAATGTATATTCTAAGCGGAATTAGCCTTCCGACAACACCAATTTAGATTTTAACCTCTGTGGTCTAGTGGTTCAACCCACCGATTTCAGATCCAGAGGTCCCGGGTTCGATCCCCAGTGGAGCAATATTGTGCTTGGTTTGGTTGGAGTAAGTCCGCCTGGCTAGCTACCACCATCTTACCTAATTCTGTCGCCACAATAACAATTCTTAAAAAAAATTGAGTTCCGGCTTTTAGAGGTAAGACAGCTAGTTCCTCAGTTTGTTGAGGATTCCGGGTGAAGTGCGCCTCGACCTTCGGCCTTATCTCAACTTGTAACCAGATGAGATGAAGGCCAAGCGCTTCCCCGTCGTAAAGGCCCACCTGGCTAGCGTTTGTCGTGATTCGACGATGCCAGTGCCTTTAACGTAGACCTAACCCTGGGCTGGTCTAAAGCTAGACAGCGAAGGTCAAGAGCTAGCCCATAATTTATAAACAACTGCTTAGTTTGTGCGGACTAGATGACACAGAGAAAAATACTTTTTATTTCTATACGTAAAAGACAGAAAAAAAAACAATTACATAGTACAAAAAAACTAAATATCAGATAACTCATATAACAACAAAGCCATAAATGTCTCGTTAATATTAGTTATAAGTACATAGTAGAAATAAATTATTTTATTTGTTTCTTTAATTTTTATTTGCTAATAGATACAAATTACTGAACTTTTTTTTTATTTAATTTCTTTAATTAGCACGGCTTTCGCCACTTACGCCAATTAGGTAATTGTTTAATTATTTAAATAGTTTATATTATGTAATACAAAAAATACAACAATGAAATAAAGACTAAGTAGTGACGCTTCTAAACGTTTGAGTAAGGTAATAGTACTACGCCTAAAAGTAGTCTAAATTAGATAGTTAAGATTACAATCAAGTCGCCAACCGGATTAGTGGCAAGCTAAGTGCTCTTACATAATGCTCATCTCAGTGACCGAGTATGTAACAAGATTTGGTTGGTGGTATGTGCCATTCCAAAGTAGGTACGAGCGTTCCTTTCGAAGACCTCATCTACACGACTGGCCCCAACTATTCGCAGACTTGTAAAAAGTATTTTTGTGACTAATGGACGTTTTCATGACACCAGGACATGATTTCAGGATACTTATCATAGGCGTCATATATGTACAATTTTTACCGGTGTCAGATCCCAGGTGTCAGATCAGTGTCCCGAGTTCGATTCCCAGGGGAGTACAATATTGTGCTTTGTTTGGTTGGTGGTAGGACGTTTTTTTTAAGTCTGCCTGGCTAGCTACCAACATCTTCCCTAATTCTGTCGTACTAACAACATTGTTGTTTTCCGGCAGTTACAGATAAGACAGCCAGCAGTTATTAAGGATTCCGGGTGAACTGAGCTTCCACCTTCGGCCTTATCGTAACTTGAAAATCAGGTGGCATGAGGGCCAAGAGCCTCCGCATCGTACATAAAAAAGCGGTCAGCTAATTAATGAGGTTTTTGATAGCTATGAAATGTATTTTGTCAGAAAACTAAGAGAATAAAATAAGCAATTTGAGTTTTGGTGCAAAACATAATAACAACCTACTAACGTAAGGTATACATTTGTAGGCTCGTCTTTTGTTCTAATTACTTGCTGTCAATATAACCTTTTAGAAGTTTTTTTTGATGACAGATGATTGTATTTTTAATCAAAATACAATTTGATTACCCAAATACTATGACATGTTGCGAGGCCTATCTTTATTGAATACCTACTTACAAGGCTTAGCTAACCGAACATGTTTACAACACCTACACCTGAATCTTGGACTTAGGTGCCTTGTAATGTTTGAAGGCTTTACAGACCACCGTAAGCATGTTCTTTACATAGCTAGACATCTTTACGTTGGTGAAGGTTTAATAATAATATATTACAAGTCCATTCTATCTCACCGTCTGCTATGGCCCTGAGCGGTAAAGAATCCAAAATATTACTAACTTATTGAGTTTACAGCCAATAGCTATAGCATACAAACTCTTGCATGCAGCAGAGCTGTGCTGTGTATGAGTACTATGGTATATACAATAATGATTTTTACATTAAAAAAATGCCTTCAAAAAAAACAAACCAAGCATTAATTAAAAAATATTATAAAGTAAAAGCTTGTATTTACAATGTAGACAAATATTAACAAAAGCCTATATAGAAAAGTAAACTCATAACTTCGTATATACTTATGTAGCTTAAATTTGTAGTCAGTTCAATTCATCATTCATCGTAGGTAGGTATTATACTATTCCTAGTCGTTAGTATATAGACGATTATTATCAATCAATGACTGAATGAATCTTTGTTGAAAGTTCATCAAAGACATGTTTCAATCGTTAAAAGTGTGATTTGAAGTCGTGATTTTGAAGAACGTTTTAATTGGTGTCATTTTCAAAAAAACAATTGTGAAATAAAAGATTACTGTCAGAGGCCAAAACATTAAAAGATACAGAAACGTGAGATATTGCTGTGAAGATCCATTCGGCGATATTGCATAATAGATCCAACAAGTGGAGTAAGTATCTTGAGCTCTTCGAGAAATACAGCCCTTGAAGTGTTGAAAAGTTTTCGACTTGAGTTTATTTTTTTGTTTCTTAAGTTCGTAGAACAGACTGCGCCCTATTTTTAGTGGTGCATTATAATGCACAAATGAATTTATAAATACTTCGCACCGGAAAAAATGTTCATGATTGATTTCGAGAAAGAAGCCTGCTATACGTTGTGTTGTAGTTATATGCATGTAGGTATGTACTGTGTGTATGCTGCATAGAATTTTTTTATAATGTCTATAATCGTTAGATGGACCACTATTAATTTGCGCACCCACCAACCAACTCTTAGCCATGAAATCTTCTCCATACAAAGATTGTAAGACCGTTCATTGAATATATATTTCAAGTTGTAAAGTTTTGTATATGAGGTATACAATAAAGTGTTTTCATTCCAAAGAACCGAGGGTGTCCGATGGCAGTATAGCCAATCGATAAAACGCCTACGTGCATAGGTACATAGATAGGTTTTGGTATTGGATTGTGCTAGTATGTTTCGATACATTTAAAAGCGTTTCAACGTTACGCAACAGTAGGTACGTTCCGAATCCGAATGGAATGAATTGAAATCATAGTATTATAAAACATCATGTTACGTTTCATGCCATTGCTTAAAACCTTATTCGTATTGTGTTACACTCGTTTTTGACCCGATGGAGCCAATATCCATACGTGGAATGTGTCAGTACACATTTCCCATATATGCCACTGGCGAATCTTTGCAATGTAATAGAACAGTACTTCCAACACAATCCTGTACATTTTTGATTTTGTGAGGAGTTTTAATATTATGAACTATTTTTAGGGTTTTAATTCTCCTACGAAACCCTTGTGGCGATGTTCCACTGCCTGTCCTATTTGCGATTATCTGCGGTCGCTATCCGATAACCCTAACTTCCCAATGGTTATCAGATTTGTGAATTTTATATGGCTTACCTTCTGTCACTTCAATGGGCAATTTTGAGAGCTTTGCTACTCACTTTTATGGCATTAGTATGAGTCAGCTCTTGACCTTGAACTTGCTCGAGCAAGGAAAAAGTCTACGATGGAGCGAGCCTACCTAGAAAATGCATATAGGTACTCTTCTTGACCACATTTGGGTCGTAGGCAAACGCTGGGAGCTGATACCACATTTTTGAAGACACTCATTAAATGTATTCAAATAATCTAGATAACTACTTAATCGAATAAAATAATGGTTTAATTTGCGTCAAATAGCTCATAATTATATTTGTCTAAATTTAAGCATTTGAGCTTACCGGTAACGTTAGCAAATTGCACAAAAAATATTTGCCATCGTGATGATGACGTGATTTAAAACTAATTATAATAGTGAAGATAGACAGCCAGCTCCCTATGTACGCCAAGATATTAACCAAAACAAGCAATACATACCTCTACCTACTTAAATAAGTATTAAATATTTACGTATGTATGTAGGAAGAAGTAGATACCTATCTAACTTTCGATAGAAAAGTGCATTTAACAAGATTAAACAATGTTTATAGAGCTATTTCAAACATGCTTTATTCTTATAGCATGTACTTTTATTTATATGCTCATTTTACTAGATCAGCAAAATGTACACAGTATTAACTTGAACAACAGTTTTTTCAATCTGATTAAATATAGTCACAAGCACTTTTACAGAACCTTTTAACGCTGCATTTTGTTATTTCTACTTGATGGAGGAGAGAAAACTCCACTCGACGTAAATCGTTCAACAAATTATTGGAGTATTTTGATTTTGAGTAATCTTATTTTGTCAACATGACTAGAAGCTATGTTGATATGCGTCATATCGTAAAGATAAAATACGAATAACAAAGTAAGGTTATCTGTAGGTTACAGTGTCAAATCCACGCCTTGCAAGTTAAGGTATTGGCACCTTTCCATAGCTCAATAAATGTATAGATTGCACACTTAATGTTCACACGAGCCGATTTATAATTCAAGCCCTAATCCACAACATATGCGATGCATTAGGGTTGGTTGGCAGTTGGGCACATAAGGCTTTATAGGTAGGTATTGCTATTCAGTTTGATGGCAACACCTTTTAATTAAAGCCTTTTAATATTATTATAAATAATATTGTACCTAGACGTTCCCTATCATTCGTGTCGCTAGTGTGAAATGTAGGTATACTGCAACAACTTTTTGTTTAGGAAAATTGTTGCTACCCAGATTCGGGCCAAAGGTTGTCTGGAAGAGCAATCTCTGGATTGTCGCTTCTAAGCGATAAGACCGCCCATTTATATATTTAAGTTATCCTATTTTATTTGTAAGATGTATCATAAAGTATTTTCATTAATTCATTAATTCAGACCAGTTATCCTTACCTCTCGTAAAGATGTTGATTAAGCCCATAGAAACCTAGCTACTCATAAAGACTTTTACGAGTAGCTTAGAATTATCTTAATCTAAAATGTATATGACAAGCAATACGTAATGTATCAAATACAAATATTTTTTTAGAATTTTGGAATGACCAATAGCAATAACTATATAAGATATTACTAAGTTTTAAGTGACTTAGGTTCGCTGATGTTCCTTTCACTTGCGAATCACTAAGGCGAAACGATTTTACTATTCGATAAATTACAACAATCGATTACGTATGTACAATCGCGCACACTAACGTAGGTAATCGGTATGAAGTGAACTTCAACAAACGGCAATGTATACATTACACATGTATTTTTAGGGAAAACCGCGAAGAAAACTCAAAGTAACCCAAATAATGTGACTGTATTGTCCGGCTGTCTATATATTTGTCTGTCCGCACCAGTGCAGTCAAAACTATCTGAGCTATCGACTTGAAATTTTGTACTATGTAAAAGTTCGATATCCATTAGGTTAGTGTATGTAAAAAAAATGTGGGAAAAAAATATGTTTTGGATACAAAGCTGTACAATTTAAATGTGTAACCTTTTTTTATTCGGTTCCCCCGCTAAACTCCTAAGTTTACCACCCAATAAAATCTGAAATAAATCAGTTGTAGGAAATTGTCTACATGTTATAGGAAATAAACGTTTTTTATATTACTAATACTATAAATAACCATTCGGAAAACCTCGCAACATTATGTAATTTCTATCGTTGCCATTATTATTTAGCGCCATCTCATCTGCCTGGGACATCAGTTAGGGCTGGTGCGGCGGCAGATTCGGCCGAGGATCACAAAAGGCGCAAATATAGTGGTCTCGACAGAGCTTACCTAATTGAGCCTTTTGGGGTGGAGACCTTGGGTACGTGGGGAGCCGGTGCCCTCCGGGTTTTCAAAAATCTTGCGGGGCTTTTGATTGAGGCGACACGTGACCCAAGGGCTGGCTCTTATTTAGGCCGGCGAATTAGCATAGCTATTCAGCGTGGCAATGCAGCCAGTGTCTTGGGCACGCTGTCGTCTGGTACTGGTCTGGAACAGTTGAGTTACCTATAGGCCGTTTGTAACGGTCCTTAGGTAATCAGACTGATTCCTTTGGATTTTTTTGAAGTTTAATTGTACTTTTTATTGATTAATTGGTAATTATTTCTATCATGTTCAAAATAGTCGAAACAGATCTAGGATGAAACCAAAAATCAATAAAGCATAGTTATATATATAATATATAAATATTTACTCAGAATTTACGAAAAAATATTATTTCCCGCTTCATATTCCTATTCCTACGTCTGTTCTGTCAATGCCAACGCAATAGTACTTGCAATTGGTACTATTCGAAGGAACTAATAGGAATTATACTTTAAGTAAGTACGTTCAAGCATACCAACGCCTGCCTTAATCTTGGTCTTCTTCAACATCGATCGTGTAAAAACCGATTAAGGGATCTACACGAATATTATTCTTATCGCTTCCTTTACATAACTTTACTTTATGCAATCAGAGAGGAATGGCCACTCTCAAACCACTCTGGCTTTGTCCAGCATTGGACATTGATGGCCTGTTTGGAGTGAAAAAGTTGAGGATGTATGAAGAGTTGTACTCTGCCAAAACCCTCCGTTTTAGCAGAGGCTTATGCCCAATAGTAGATGACACGGGCTCTTGAACGCTTTAAGGCGCGCGAGTTTTTCTCACCTACGGTTACGGCCTATGACTTTGACTTTGGCGAATTCATTTTGTCCTATGAATTGGAAATTGTTGTTTTCTTATTCTGAATATGATGGGCTGATTGTGGTGAGGTGGTTGCCTCAAGCTGATCTCGTGGATATTACTCCGACCATAATGAGCTGGTTGTGGTGAGGTGGTTGCCTCGGTCTGATCTCGTGGATATTATTATTCTTAACCCAAGCCTCTAGGTCTCCCGACGCTCTATATGAATCCCCGTCTGCGTCTGCTACAAGAGTTTAAAGTACCTTGGCTATGTTAGATGCTGTCATATATTGCGATGATCGAGAACGAAAACATTGAAAATCCAATATTAAGTTTATAACGCCTTACGTTGCACTAAACCAAGTAAATGTCCATTAGGACGGCTAAATTAATTAAACATTGTGAAATTCGGTACTTGCCTACCTAAGTTTATCGACATTCGTGCAGAGAAGGTAATATTGCACAAGTTTCCAATACATTTTATTTTATGCCAGGGGTATTGAGAAACAATATGTTTTTACGTTGTAGCTGTGAGTCATCTAAATTGGTACAACGCTACGCATAGCATGATTAAATTCGGGCGACGTCGACATTGAACAATGGTCCTCGATTGAACGCAATATTCCCCAACTGGTGTAAAGCAAATACATTGACTGCAAGCGTTCATTCAGTTCCAATGGGGACTGAATACCTTATGTGTATTATTTTATAATCTCCAGTGATATCAATATAGTCTTTGTATATCAAATACACACGTTGGTCTGTTATTATTTGAATATTAATATTAATATTTCGACTACTCATAGGTAAGTAGCAGATAAGTAAGTAGGCAGGTAAGTAAAGTAGTAAGTAGGTATAGGTAATCATAGGTCTATTCGTTTTTCTGCTATAGAAGAGATACGTAGCGTTACGTAATTTTGCACGTAACTTGTTAGATAGGTTATTACTAATTCACGCTAAAACGCAATGTTTGTGGTATAAATAATACCAGTTACAGACAGACAGTCTATCGTACTATCGCTTATCGATATCTTTATAATACATGTGGTAAAAGACTTTAATGAAATGGCTATAAGGCAAACACGGAACCGAGAGTACAAAGCTGTGTGCATTGTCCTCTCGTTTACGACTTCAATCCGTCTTCGCCGTTTTTTATAGAAGACGCATAGCTTATTATCATCCGCGTCTGGTTGATGTTCCACTTATTATGACCGAGCGCTTTCAACAATATTTTATTATGCGCACTGCTTAAGACCCCTTTTTTGCGATTTAAAATGCATTACGCATGCCCCTCCGTCGAAGGGAAACTGAGGGGGTATGTAGAGCTCTCCACTGTGGCCTAGTGGCTAAAACCCATCGATGCTCCCTCGCTCACCTGATCGCTAGCGCATCATCGGACCACTCGTCATCAGACAAGTTGTACGACGCTGCGTCAGCTCCTGAATGAGCCACGGGTTCCTCTTCGGATTTGACCCCGGCTCTATCGGTGATTGTTTGCCTCCGGCAAAAAGGGCTTCTTCCAGTCCCTCGCAAGCGCGATGTCTGTCCAAAAATAGTGCTATGGACATCAGACGCTGCAGAAGATTTGTGATTTCACAACCCTAGTCTTGCGTTGGCAGGACTGGGGTTCACCGTTCCTTTGTTCTACTGATCTTCTTCGAGCAGAAGGAAGTTGTAGAAATAATCTCCGCCTTTTTCCAGTGTAGCAATTCTAAAACATATCCGATAGATTTCAAGGTCATTCTCGAACCATTTCTAAAAAAAAATCTGTGGAAGTTTTGAAAACTAATGTTTTGTGCTTGTATTTTAGATCTAAGCGTTTCCGGAATCTCCATCGGAAGAATTACACTAATATTATAAAAAAGACAGATTGTTTGGATGGGCGTGTGTTCCATTTTCAACACCACATTCCCAGGGGGAGTACATTATTTTGCTTGGTTTGGTTGGTGGTAGGACTTTGTTTAAGTCCGCCTGGCTAGCTACCACCATCTTACCTAATTCTGTCGCCATAACAAAAATTCTAAAAAATGTTGTGTTCCGGCTTTTGGAAGTAAGATAGCCAGTTCCTCAGTTTGTTGAAGATTCCGGTTGAAAAATCAGGTGAGATGGTGGGCACGCGGGTCTGGTACACTTGCGCGAAAGACACATGCGCGAAAGACACTTGCGCGAAGGACATTTGCGCGAAGAGACACTTGCGCGAAGGGACACTTACGCAAAGGGACATTTGAGCGAAAGACACTTGCGCTAAGGACACTTGCGCAAAGAGACATTTGAGCGAATGACACTTGAGCAAAAAAATCATAAAATTCGTAATATATCTGGAAATAGAGGTCGTAGAGGGATGTTGATTTCACCATTGTGTAGATGAGTTCTCCTCCTTTCTTTTAGTATATCTTAATTATCCCCACCCCTCCTCCTTTCCCCCTCATATAAATAAATATATTTTGTCGTAGAGCTTCGTAGAGCGTGCTACGGTACTATTCCGGATCCG
Organism: Venusia cambrica; assembly: GCA_951394065.1. NCBI lineage: Eukaryota > Metazoa > Arthropoda > Insecta > Lepidoptera > Geometridae > Venusia > Venusia cambrica. The sequence continues at coordinate 14,394,072 of OX596034.1, forward strand.
CATAGCATACAAAAACCTTCAACGCGCACCCACTTTTCTACAACGAACTGGTAGTTGGACGATATTAACTCAATACACCAATTTATAATTATCCTAACTATCCACGGCAAGTTTGCTCTCTGAGTGTATTATGAAAAAATGTTGTAGTACCCTTTATGAGGAAGTTTTTGCTTTTTTTTCTTTATTTTAGAATTTCAGAAAAACTAACAGCTCGTCAAAAATATAAATATTTATTTTGTGATCTGGATCACATATTATAAAAAATATTTATATATATTTTGGGGAAGCGCTTTGCCTTTATCTCACCTGGTAACAAGTTGAGATAAGGCCGAAGGTGGAGGCGCATTTCACCCGGTATACTCAACAAACTGGGATAGATACGTTTGATACATGATACATGCACATTCTCTGATGGTGAAGGTCGTATCGTAGCACGCTCTACGAAGCTCTACGACAAAATGTATTTATTTATATGGGGGGGGAAAGGAGGAGGGGTGGGGATAAGTAAAACATATTAAAAGAAAGGAGGAGAATTCATCTACACAATGGTGAAATCCGCATTTCTCTACAATCTCTATTTCCAGAGATATCAGGAATTTTATGATTTTTTCGCGCAAGTGTCTTTCACTCAAATGTCTTTCGCTCAAATGTCTCTTCGCGCAAGTGTCCTACGTGCAAGTGTCTTTTCGCGCAAGTGTCCCTTCGCGTAAGTGTCATTCACGCAAATGTCTTTCGCGCAAGTGTCCTGATACATACATCACATCCCCGTCAACAGTAAAAAAAAAACAGTTTTGTTGCTCCTTCAAACTACTGAGCGGATTTTGTTAAAATTTTGCGCAAGTATTGTTCTGGACTAGAAAAACATATCGGCTACTTTTTATCTGTGCACTACGTTGGCGAAGCCGCAAGCAGAAGATAGTAATACTAGTATAAACCATAAGAGCCTTTGTGTAATTCTCTATTCTGTACCTCAATTGTTACCAATTTCGTGTCTATTCCCAGCCACAGAAGGGGAGACTGACGAAACAAAACCAAAGATAAACAAAATAATACTTGTAGATGATATGCATTATGTACTGTAAATATTAATAAGTACATAATTTGTGCGCACTAAAGAATATTGTATCGTATTGTATTGAATGCTCATTTCTCGATGCTTTGGTCCATAACTGAAAATTAGCAGGACCATTGATAGATTTTCATTAATATGTTATTTAATAATAATATTTATGAAACAGTAGCGAATCAAGAGCCTCCTCCAAAACGGGAGGGATTTTGTCAAATCACCACGCTTGGCAGGGGGATTGGTGATCGCAGTAAATGTGGCTATAATACACAGAAAAAGCTGTTGCCCTTCTTCTAGTGAGATTACTTATTGATCCCATAGTCGGTTTTTACTATATCCATTGCCATTGGTCGAGTTGGAGAATTCAATCCGCGACCGCCACGGCAAATAGTAGCAAAGAAATAGTAGCACTATCCTTTAATCTTGATACGAGTTGTTGTGATGCAACACGCATTGAATAATATGGTATCGCTTACGGTACCAAGCTGGAAATCGGAACCGTAAAACCAGTTACTGCGATTATAAGATATTAAAGTGAAGGTGAGGTAAGTATGACAAGATCAGACTGGGTTGGAAAGATTATGCATGCATTCATGTATTGTACACTTGCTACACTACGCTGCGTTTAGTGCACGTAGACGGGTACTAGTAGCAGTAGTTAATATTTTCTGGGATGGTCCGCTTTAAGACCTTATCCTTGCACAGGCAAATCTCGAGGTCAAGGGCTGACCCATCTCTATGTTGGTCTATGAGTACATAGACAAAGTCAAAGTCAAAATTTAATAAGATTTTTAGGATCATTTTGAAACTACAAATCTGCCGTCTGTTCGGAATCGCGACCAGGAGAAAGGAAAGAAACTCGGGCTGGTTGTTTTTTGATGATCAATTCAAAATTTAGATATACAGTTTTAAATAACATTGTATCATACATCATAAATACTATCTTAAACATTTGTTATTAGATACCTATCTACCTAATGGGCAGTTTGTTAACATTGAGAAATCACCATTTAGCTGTCAACTGGTATAGTAACATCGGGTCACGCGTACTTATCTATTCACTATATATCACTTTTAACTAAATTATTCTTTATATACAATTTGAATTTACAAGCAGAGAGTTTGGTAACGCTTTGAGGCTACTACGGGTCGGTGACTCTAGACCGAGGTCTAGAGTCACCGACATAGAGTCAAGGAGCATAAATTATTGTGGATGGTGACTGTGTATGAGATTGATTCCTGAGGTCAACCCATCCCAGGTATAGTCACCTTATCAACCTACGGTGATGATTGGGAATGACTTTCAGAGTATCTGTCACTTAAGATATCATCTGATGTTTGATTTCTCCAAGGTAGGTATGAGTACCTTGACTGGAGTCAGGTGGGTTCTGCCTTCCCGTACGCAGATTGTTTACACTGATAAAAATATTAGGGAGGATACCGGCATATCAAATATTCACTTAGTTTAACTACGTGTGCATGTCCCTATTTCACCTTATTTGACCCAAATTACCATTTCTAGTTGCAACGTTGTTAATAGTTACAGCTCAATGTCAAATGTTCATATTTTATTCAGATATTCAAACTTGACCTTCATGTATCAGGTGTGTTACTAAATAATGAATTGTTGCCTATGGAATAATTAATCATTGTACTTTGTACACATTCGTGAATGCTATAGGTGAAAGTGATCGCTTTAATCGCTATACGCGTTTTATTGAACTATGGGAAGCTTCGAAACATGAGGGATTGCCACATAGTTTTTGAAATGACTGCAGCATCCGGATAAAATTTGCTTATATTTTTAAGTAAACCTGGATGGGCCTCGTACATCCAGTACGTCAAAATCATCAACTTGGAGAGCTGTATTTTGTTGATGATTTTGACGAATTGACGTATTGGCTGATGAAGCGATCAAAAACTTCTGAATTTTATACAAGAAATAGCTGCTATGAAATGTGAATTGCCTTCTTTTTTATAAGTAAGGAAATCCTGTGTGAATACCCGGAACCCTATCGAGTGCCGGAATCCTACCGGCTTAAACCTCACGACGAAGCCTCTTGCCGTCTTCCGGGAAACGCGGGTTCAAATCATTTTTGCGGCTGCAAACTCCGGCGGCGTTAACCTAGTTCTAAGATAAGAATTTCCTATTCTATGACTTTCTATGAACTTCCAAGGGGAAGTCCAACGAACGAATAAGGATTCGTCGTATATATTCTGATTTACGGGGGTTGGAGATCTGCCCTTCGCCTTCACTCACCTCTTCTCCTGCGGTTTGGGATAGAGCTTATGTTCTCTCTTTCTCTTTGAGCCCTTTCTTTTAGCTGCATTACTTGTTCGCAAAAAATCGTCAATGCGTCTTATAACTGCTATACTACGAGAAAATACACACTGCAAGAGGTCAGTGCACAATATTGTCTCGTCCAGGTATATCTCCGAGTACCTGACGTGCTTCGGAAGACGTTACGAAGGACGTGTCCATATTATGAAGGACATACTTCGAGAGTAAGGTGCTGTGTCCTCTGAGAAAACGTCTTAATAATGACACTTATGTTTGTCTTTCTCTCGATCCGATGCAGGTACTTTCCAAAATATCAAACTGGAATGCAAATGCGCCATCCGAAGTAATCGTGCAGTGCTCTCTATCCAACCCACAACTTAAGAACAATGGAACAAATTACGAGATACCAAGCTTTTCATAATTTTATTAGGCTACAAGAGATTACTAAAAATATTAACATTGAATTGAAATCAGTGGTTCATAGGCGAGCAGTGCTCAAGAACAATCTCAAGTTGTTTCTTCTACAGAATTAATCTATTCAATTGAATACATTATAATTTGTAGTTTCAATATTTAAATATATTCGGCTGTTCCTGGCAATATACTCCAAATTTCTTATCTTGACGAGGCTCGAAATACTTGGCATAGTGCTTGTCCTAATATCGATCCCCAAAACACCTTTCGGCACAACGGCAGGGGGACGGACCTCTGTGCGAGTTGACACGGAATTAGCTATTACACACGTGCTCAACCTCCACAGATCGTGCTCGTCTCTTAGCTGTTTCAAAATGGGAATCAGGTCTTTGGTTGCAAGCACATCCATCTTACAATACCGGTACACTTATGAATCCTGTAACTTTCCGTATTGCCACTTGTCTTCGGTTGGGTGCAAGATGAAGAGGCAGAAGAAGCGAAGCCTCTCACCAATGCCGGTGCGGTGCGGCTGTAGATCAACTTGGTTTTCAGGGACTTTCGTGCACAAGGTCTGCCGGCAGGATTTCGCGCCACGCAAGTCTTAATGACATTATCCGTTGAGCTTTTACCAGTGTCAATGTTCCAGCCGTTCTTAAACCGAATGGTCTGTTACGTGATGATGGTAAGCGGCCCGACGGTATGTCTCTTGTCCCTTGGGAAATGGGTAGGCCTTTGGTGTGGGACACTACCTGCGTCGACACCCTAGCGCCATCTCATCTGCCTGGGACATTAGTTAGGGCTGGTGCGGCGGCTGATTCTTTCATTCATTTCATTTCGATTCATTTGAGCCTTTTGGGGTGGAGACCTTGGGTCCGTGGGGAGTCGGTGCCCTCTGGGTTTTCAAAAATCTTGCGGGGCTTTTGATTGAGGCGACACGTGACCCAAGAGCTGGCTCTTATTTAGGCCAGCGAATTAGCATAGCTATTCAACGTGGCAATGCAGCTAGTGTCTTGGGCACGCTTCCGTCTGGTACTGGTCTGAAACAGTACAGGCCGTTTGTAAAATATCTTTGTTTTTGGTATAAAAATACCATTGTTGAAGCACTGCGCGGACCGCCGTGATTATTTGAAAGCCGGCGCTCTGTTTTTTTTCCATGTTGTATTAAAATCTCCTGAAGCTCAATTCTGTCTTCCTACTTCTCTAGGTGCCGGCCTTACACCATTTTTTACCTTTTTGTTCGCCAAAAATATACAAAGGCATGCACTATTGCCTCTTAGTACCCGAGTGGTGTCACTACCAGTACATGCTGCTTCGAAAGATATTGTGCGGTTACCATGAATAACCCTTATCGCCATTACCCTTCGTAGCTTACGCAATAGAGTGACATTCTGTCGATTCAAGGTATCAGCCCATACCGGAGCTCTGATGTGTGAACAACTTCCAAAGCTAAGGAAGTAGCCCACTTAGCTACCAGCCGCTGCTTTCATCAATTTCACATCTGATCATTTTCAGTAAATGTTCCATCGGCTATCAATCAAATGTAATGAACTGTCGTGTTGATACTAACAAGAACGCCACCACAATTCAGGTATCCGGTGGTGGTGCTTTTCTTGAACCGGTAAAAGATTATGTATTTCTCTGCAAGGGACCGCCATCGACGGTAAGTTCTCTGCGGTAACGAATAGTGATACATATTCGTTCTATGACAGAGGCTCGAGGTTATACTTAAATGAGCATGTCCTCGGGCGGAGCTTACTCAAAACCATTGGATTGTGCCGCCCCAAGGGACACGATTTAACTTAAGCTTACCAGAGCAATTCCTTAGTTTGGGTCTTGACATTGGCAATAGCCGTTTTCTGAGCCTATGTGGCCTCTCTGTAAGTGAAGTAGTTCATGCCTTAGTATTCTCATCACGGAGTGCCTTCTTCTCTATCTTGTATACTGACGTATTTTCACCGTGCAAGACTGACGCACGTATCTACGCAATTTCAGAGATCTAGCTCGAGGCATGGACGCATTGCATATACCTATGCGTCATTGTCAGAATATAAAATGCCTTCTAGACGGTCTCGTATTTATAAAAATAACTAGCAAACGCCTCGAAAATGTTTTCAGTGAATATTTCCCAATATCCTTTTGTAGTGCACCCTAACACCACTAAAAAGTTTCCTCTTTTCGATTCGGGTCACAAAAACACTCTTCAGTCCATCTGTGCCATTCTCCCCTAATAGGTAACGTTATCTACGATTGATCGATGTGAAAAATACCAAATAGCTGTAGTACAGGTTACATACCTTTAATAGTAAAAACTTATAGCTTTAGCTATCAACATTTGGGATTTCATTTTACGTCCAGCAGCACAATTAATCGTTCCTACTGGAATAGGAAAGCTGAGTTTCACAGTTCATAATCCTTCAGGGAACCATAATGTTGGGTCAGAACTACATATTGCGACTAATGGGTGTCATTTGTATCTATTTGCAAAACCTTGCTTGTTATTATAACCTCTATCGGACAGTGAGTAGGTATACCTAGGTACCTTACCTACGTATGAAATGTCAGAGTATATTGCCTCTTTATATTCGTTTCAAAATTGTTTGCTATTTCGACCTCCATGAAACGAAAAAGTACTAGTTTAATAACATGTTTTTGCGGGTTTCTCGTAATCATGCCAATGTCACCTTGTCACCAGAAATTCAAACTGGTTTGATTTTAACCTAAAATTTCGTCAATGCATTGTTGCTCAGTAATTTAAAAATATTTGGCCTATCTACAGAAACATTTTGTGATAGTACCGACACAACTATAAAATTAATGTCTGAACATCAATTTCGTCAACATTGTCTTTATCATTTTGCGCTTTTCGGCTACCTGTGTCTTCTAATGATCATTGATCACCAATGATCCTGCCTTGAATTTATGCTGTAATTCAATAAAATAAGTAGCTTGTGGAAAGTGAAGATACGGGCTACCAAAATAAACAACTAAAGCAAATGGTGCAATAGAACATGGCATGTTGCATAACCTTTAGCCGACAAGGAATATGTTGATCGTTGAAGGGCAATATGTCCACCCGTTGATCAAAATACAGGCCAGCGCTGCCACGTGTAGACCGTAGACTCATTCCCTGTAATTTTATGTGACCCTTCCAGAGGCACAAGCAAGGGTTTCTACCTCCAATAAAGTGAATCCCGCCTAAAAGCACTTACAATGACATCAGCGGTGGTAAAAGCCAAGCTGGATGATGACTTTTTGCTTAACTGTATATCCTGTAAAACCTCTTAGCCAGTGAAACTGCGCCGCTTCAAAATAATATTCATGGTATTTAATTCGTGAGTCTTAGTTATAGCATAACAATGTATAAACCTTTTACCTAGCTGAAAAGTATAGGTGTGTATAATATTAATGTATAATATTGTATTGTGGTAATTACCACAAGCTCGTAATTTGTTTTAATTTTAAGAGATCTAACTCGTGGCGTGACGCATTGCATATACCTATGTGTCATTTCATGCCTTCTAGACGTATTTATAAAAATAACTAGCAAACGCCTCGAAAATGTTTCCAGTGAATATTAAAAAAAAATCAAAATAATATTCATGGTGTTTAATTTGTGTGTATAATTACTGTTATTTTAATTTTAAGAGAAATAACTCGAGGCATGGACGCATTGCATATACCTGTGCGTCATTTCCAGAATATAAAATGCCTTCTAGACGTATTTACAAAAATAACTAGCAAATGCCTCGAAAATGTTTCCAGTGAATATTTCCAAAATTTCAAAATCATATTCATGGTATTTAATTTGTGAGTCTTAGTTATAGCATAAAAATGTATAACCTTTTACCCAGCTGAAAAGTATAGGTGTGTATAATTACCACAAGCTCGTAATTTGTTTTAATGACTTGAAAGGCAGAAAGCGCACGGAGGATTTTATGAGTTATCTAACTTCGTGCGAGGACGGGACGGTCGTTAAATAAGGAACAGTCGACGACTTGACCCGATTCTGGAAGCTTCTCTGAATAATTTTAAAACCCAGGGCCCCCATTCTACTAAACCAATCGCTTTACTATGACAATGGTATCGTCGCAGAAAGGCCACTATGATTGCCTTTGTATTATGCTATAGTATTCTTGTGACCAATCCGCGGTGATACCATTGTGAAGTCATAGTGAAGCGATTGGCTTAGTAGAATCGGGGCCCTTGTGTTTACCAAGCAATTAAAATAGCCTGAGATGGATCTTCTTATTCCTGTTTCCGTTTTTGCGTGTAGTGTTTTGTCTTCTTAACTAGTAGTTCTCGTAATTTCTGGTTTGTGTTAAGTATTATCGGAAATCTCACAGAAAATACACTACGATAAACGTGTGTTTCATTACACTTTACTCTGAGTACAGTTTTTAAAAAATGGCAATTATAAAATGAAAATCAAAACAAAAGATTTTTAAATCTGCTGTCTAAGCTCTGTCCATGACATATCACAAGACTTCAATATTATTTACCCCTTTTGCAACACTTAATGACATTAAGGGTTTCATGAAGTAAAAGAAAATGCGAATTGTAAAGTCAACCCCTATTATATCAAATCCTACGAGACATACCAAGCGCTTTACCCTCTTAAAGCGCTCCCATATTAGAAATCACCCCGATACAATTACAAAAATAATTTGATTTGAAATTTACATTCGATACTCTTTCAAATGACACCCCACAAGATATAGATTTTCTTGTCTCACACTTCTTTACACACGTTTTTCAGAAAAATACCCTTATTTAATAAAATCTTTAACCGATTGATGAGTATAAGTAATTATCAGCATATTAAAAATGAATCAGATGAACCATTCAAAACATATGTCTGAAATAATGTATGTCTTTCCACCACATTTTATTTTTCACAATATCTCAAAAACTACCCCCCAGCGACAATCAATTTATTTTCTCGTTAAAATCTCACTCAATCTCACTCGATCAACTAAAATGCCTGCACAACGTCGGTTTCTTTTGCGTCGATTTTCAGCAGTTCGTTCCATTGTATTATTGATCGGAATTTTCAATACTTCATTCCCGGATTCTAAAATCCAGTTTACACAAACAGCAGAAAATGTTTCTTATTCACCCCGGCGGCGGCGGCGAAGATAAATTTCTCGACAGAATTTAACGCTTCGGAATTTGTAGCAGTTTTATGAACCGACCGACTTAAGCTCGCCATTTTGCAATTGCATTTCTTGCTGGATAGATGTAAACAATTTATTTAAAAAGTTTCATTCTTGCCTTTTCCTGCCGCGCTAGCATGAATCACGTGAGAAGACGAGAAAAGAGATATATCGTTATGTTTTATTCTCACGCTCACACAACGTAGAGTCGAACAGACATTTGTCGATATCAACAATTGTATCCATAAATTTTGACACATGTTTCGAAATTTGTGTATTCTACACAGTATGTCTAAAGCATGAAAATTGCCCCCAGACTCATAAATGTCTTGGGGAGTCTATTGCATGATCGAATGTGACAGCGCAAACAAAGAGGTTCTTAGCTAAAAAAATGATAAGAAAATATTTTAGTTCTATCATAAGTTGAAATGATGCATTCCTTTATTTTCTGTCAATGCTCGTCGACATGCGCCCTAAAAAAAATTTACACTGATCGAGTGTTTTCTTTGGCTTTCTTGAGGACTGATTTTGAAATTTTCTAGTCTAGTCTTAATATAGGTAGGTAACGTATGTAGTCATTATAGTAGTGACTAATGGCAAACAGTCCCGTGTAATATAACTTTTTACGAAAGTCCAACTATCATACTTATGATTCGCAGAAATTAATTACCATAAAATCGGGGTAAACATCCCATTATTAATGTCTTGAGTACCTTCTTGTACCTACTTTATCTTTATATGCCACCAAGCAGTATTGCTGTGTTACAGATATTTATAACCAGCTGCGTCCCGCGGCTTCGCCCGCATGGAAATTTATGTGTCCAATGTAGAACAATCTGATTGACGAAAATGATAAGCACTAAATTTAAATGTGAAAATAACTTCAAATATCAACAATATATAAACAACAAGCCTCACAGCTCAGTTGGTAGTAGCTCTGCCTTCTGCGCTGTAGGTTGTGGGTTCGATTCCCATCCAGGACAAACATTTATGTGATGAATATAGATGTTTGTTCTGTGTTTGGGTGTTGTATTGTATGATAAGTATGTATTTACAAAAAAAAAAAAAAGTATTTATGTATTCTATCCGTAATCTAGTTCCCATATTACAAGTTATGCTTAGTTTGGGACTAGATGGCGCTGTGTGAAATTAGTGTCCTGTAATATATAGTGTCCTGTAATATATATAAATATCGTAAATTTATGAATTTTCCGCTCACAATTTCATACGCATAAGTTTTCACCACTAAGGTAACCCCGGTTAGAGCTGTGGTGGGAAGGGAGCACGTTTTGGATTGCGACAGTATATTTGGGATTATGCATTATATAGCCTGCAGGTAGCGGACGCGCGCTCTGAGATCTATCTGTCGGTGGTTATTTGTTTGTATAGTCAAGTTATAATACATACATACATGTTTCATCGTTTACCTTATCCTTTATCACCCGGTAGTTATGAAAAATAAAAAAATACTGTTTTCATTATTTACTTTTTTATTTAAACCGAGTTTTGAGTGAATCGAACCAAGGATTTTTTTTTCCATAGAAACTTTACACCCTGTATAACCCCCTTAGGGGATGGTTTTGAAAAAAATAACCTAAACTATCTATGTACCAAATTTCATCTAAATCGGTTTAGTAGTTACAGAGTACTAGTAACAAACATTCACACAAACTTTCGCATTTATAATATTAGTGAGAAGTGAGATAACTGCCTTTAATAATATATATTAATAGTAAAACTTCTAGTAATTAGTAAATTTGTAAAAATCTGATATAATTATTTCGTTAACACGAGATATTTTTTCCCGTATTAATTGATGTCTATCACTTATATACACATTTTTTAATATATTAATGTAACGTTTGTGGAAAACCGATAAAAACTAGCCCGAGGTTCTTGCCTTTCTCCTTGTGTGCTGGTCGCGATTCCGAACAGGCGGTAGATTTGACGTTTCAAAGTGATCCTAAAAAATCTTACTGAATAAAAATATTTGACTTTGACTTTGACTTCGATAAGACCGCTCTCAAGTTCCTGTTGGTTTCTATTCATTTGTTTTCAATTCTAAATCTCAATTTCTAAAACTTTTTACCGGCAGTTATCTCACTTCTCACTAATATTATAAATTCGAAAGTTTGTGTGAATGTTTGTTACTTGTACTCTCCGTAAGTACTAAACCGATTTAGATGAAATTTGGTACATAGATGGTTTAGGTTCTAGAATAATTGCAATACTTAAAGAGAGTGAGTGATCAGTTGCTAGGGGGAAAAGGTAGCGACCCGCCTTATCAGGTGTTGTGACCTGGGCGGTAACCACCATTCTTTTTTAATACTACTTTACTTTTGTATTTGTGCAGTATAGAAAAAACGAGACAAAATGTACCAGAAATCAAAACAAGAATGCTTAGTGAGGTTAGGCCTCAGGGGAATTGACATATATGATGAACATTGGTGAGCCAACCCAGAAGCCTCTAGAACTATCGCGAACCTATTCATTGCTTCGCAAACCGAGCGTATAACCGGCGACAGTCTCGCCGCGGCATTTCATTCAACACGATACAAAATAAGAAGAAGAAGAAGGTGATACAAAAGCGACGATAGTTGGATGGCAACATATATTTACTTGCTCATGAAGGATCGTCATATATATTTTATCATCAGAGCCATAGATTACGTTATAGTTGAAAAAATAAAATAAATAATTAGCATAGCTATTCAGCGGGGCAATGCAGCCAGTGTCTTGGGCACGCTTCCGTCTGGTACTGGTTTGGAACAGTTGAGTTATCTATAGGCCGTTTGTAACGGTCCTTAGGTAATCTGACTGATTCATTTAATAAAATAAATAAATGAATCCCAGTAAAACTTAAAACAATTTAGAATTAGTACTACTAAACATGCTTATGTAGGTAGGATTCACTGTAGTTTTAAGTAGACATCTGTGTCGGGAGTTCCTCGCTCTAAGTGAAAACTTGTATGTAGAGGCGAGGGCTCTTGCTCTGCCTGACTCCTGACTGAATGACACAAAGGAGTAATCAGTAGGTACATTACTAAAGATTTGCGTTCATGTGAAATGTTGACACTGAGCAGATAGCGCTTTAGCTTGTACGGGTTCTACAAGACATTTTTTTTTTAATTGTACGACGGGTAAGCACTTGGCCTTCATCTCACCTGGTAACATGTTGAGATAAGGCCGAAGGTCGAGGCGCACTTCACCCGGAATCCTCAACAAACTGAGGAACTGGCTATCTTACCTCTGAATGCCGGAACACAACAATTTTAGAATTGTTATTATGGCGACAGAATTAGGTAAGATGGTGGTAGCTAGGCGGACTCAAACAAAGTCCTACCACCAACCAAATTAATTGCACACAGCGCTATCTTATCCCAAAACTTGTAAAATGGGAACTAGATGGTGGATAAAAAACTCCTCATACTCCATCATACCTCAATAACTTTTTTTTTATGTAAATACATACCTACTTATCATACGATACAACACCCAAACACAGAACGAACATCAATATTCATCACGGAAATAACATTTCCGTGATGAATTCGATTCCCACCCAGGACACACAATGTGTGTCCTGGGTGGGAATCGAACCCACAACCTACAGCGCACAAGGCAGATTTACTACCAACTGAGCTGTGACTGCGTGAGGCTTGTCAATGTACATTATTATAACAAAATAAACTCAACGTCTGTTTAATGTGCTATTAAAAACTACTATAATAAATGACCGTCTAACTAGTAGTTCGCCCCGTACTGAGATCTCGTGATGTCTGGTTTGTGACGGAGATCATTTCTCAAATAGAACGTGATTAACAAACGATAAAAATGTGCTTTCATTACACCTTTCTCACCTTACTTAAGCACTTTTATCTCGAACTCTCTTTATTCATCTGAGTGTTCGAGGCTCTCTCTTGTTGCTAACGTAATGTATCCTTACTAACATGAAACAAAGGAAAGGCGTTTTTAAAAGTGCTCTCAAAACTGTTGCCTTAGTAGTTGTGTTTTAAAAATCTACCTCTCCAGCCCACGGATGTTGTAAAGTCAACCAAAAAGGCAGCAACTTTTTCTTTGCGTAAACAAAACTTTTACTATGAGCACCAATCTGCCTGCTTAGCGTGGTGGCTATAATTACAAGAGCTGATGATCATCCTTTCATCTTAAAAACCACCCCTAATAAGGGCAAATAAACTTATTTTGAAATCAGTCTCAAGTTTTCATAATAATATTTCATGTTTTAACACATTTTCAAGACTTCAATTTTATTTACCCCTTTTGAAACTCTTAATGTAAATACAGGGGTGGTTTCAGCAAATCAAAAGAAAGTTAATTGTGAGGTCAACACCTTTTAACAGTCTATCCTACAAGACATATCAAGCGATTTGACCCCTTAACGTGACCCTTTGTTACAAAAGCCACCCCTCATAAAAAGTAAAATATATATTTTATGAATGTGCAGCCGATACTCTTTCAAATGACACCCCACAAGACAAAAATCATCTCGTCTCACCTAACACCCTATTTCTCAAAAACTAACCAAGTGTCAAAAAAATCCTCAAACTGATTGATGAGTATTAATATAATCTCTGCATATTCAAAATTTTGAATTGATCGAATCAACCATTCAAAAGATATGGGCAATAAATTGTATTTCATTTTACTCCAATATCTCAAAAACTACCCAATCAATCAAAAATCCCCCGCGACAATCAAATTCTATTTACGTTATCTCTTTACAGTTTAAATTTCATGAAAATCGAATAATCCGTTCGAGAGTTTTGCCGTCACAAACATTGCCACATACCTACATACATAAATACATACAAACATACAGTGCCGGATTTCCCAAATTAACTGAAAGATCTCGTTCGCTTCGCTCACTCGATCAATTATTAGATTCTAATTATATCAATGCACCAACGAAATTATAAATCGAATAAATACCTAATTGGCATTTATAATATAATATTATATTATTCACTGTTCAAACATTAGCCTAACCTAATTACTTTTATATAGTATTTTTATAAGTTAAGTTAAAAATTCAGTTGAGAACCAAGTTTATTTGATGTTCAAAAAGTATTTTTGTTGCGCTGTCTTTATTTTTTTATGAAAAAATATTTATTTAACTTCGACTCAGGTAAAAATTTTACAGTGGCGGTCGCGGCTTAAGAATCAAACCCTCAAACTCATGCCATGGATGTCGTGAAAGCCGATTAAGGGATCTCACCAAAAGAAAGGCAGCAGCTTCCTTCTGTGCATTATCTCATTTACTGAGATCACCAATCTGCCTGCCAAGCGTGGTGATTATAGTAAAATCCTCCAGATTTATAGGAAGCTCTGCCCAGCAGTGGACATTATTCGCTTGTTGATGCTATAAGTTTTGATAATGAATTAGTTAATAAGTAGTGCAATCATTTATTTGGTGTACAAGTACTTAGTTTATTAGTTGTCGGTACTTGATGTGCGAATATTTTTCCGGGGTGCGGTTAATTATTTCCCATTTATTATCATCGCTCTCGCGATGATTGCGATTCGTCTCGTAATTTCGGCAACTCAACAAATCTTATAATTATTGCTGTTCTCATTGAGTTATCTTTAATGCTTTTGTTTCCAAATTACAGAACTTAGTAATTTAAGTTATTTTGTTATATTTCGAATCCGAGAAACCGCCTCCGAAGTCCATTAATTCGCCCACCAGTGTCAGATTCAGATCCAGAGGTCCCGGGTTCGATCCCCAGTGAACTAAGATAGTTCACTGTTTAGTACTGTTAAACGAGGACCAAGGTGAATCAGCAACACTTATATATAATAAATAAATATTACAAGACATTAGTTTTACACAACGCCATCTAGTCCCAAGCTAAGCATAGCTTGTAATATGGGAACTAGAGTATGTTATGAGATATATGTCTCCCTTTTTTTATACGACATGGAGACGGCACAATCAAGCACATCTGATGTTACGAGTTACTTTTGCCTGTGACAAAGCATTACTGCGTAGGTCATATCCACAAAGAACATTACCTAAGTGGAACTGAACTGCGCCCGTCAACTTGAGGCATTAAGGTGTTAAGTCTCGCGTGCCCGTAATGTCACCGGCATACCCTTATTAACATTATACCCTTATTAACATATTAACATTATACATAACAAAATAGACTGTATCAATCTAGTCACCAGTGTCTCCTATGCAGTTCCGACATGAGAGCAACACGCTCAGGAACCCTGTTCGCGCTGTCGCATGACCGAGTCTTATAATACTATTTTTGAATCTCATGATATATTTTCTTGTTCTTCCTATAAATATAGAAAAAATGTAATTGAAGCGCTTTCAAAATTAGATTTAGATTCAATTAGACCTTAGCTATCACCTACTTTTTATACAAATTACTTTCTTTCATTTTCTTCAATTTTTATACAACATTATAATTTTACGGTTATTGCCTTTCTAGTTCCTTTTGATACCAATAAGCGCTTATCTAACATGTGAATAACGTCGTGGATTATGCTAATAATACCTCGTTGCTATTAACTATTTAGTATGTAGCATATTAATGTTTAAAAATGTTTTAGCATAGTTGTTTGTTGTTCCAAATAAATAAATACTCTTAAATCTATACTAAAATAGGTACATAATATTATGGCGCATCCTCTTTCCATTTCGTGAGCACTGTGTTACAACAATAACCCTGATGTGAGACTTAACGAGTCGCCTCTAGCATGTCCGCCATTGTCCGTCCATTACTTATCATGGCTGTTGTATTTACGTAGGTGTAGGTTCCATTACTTTATTATTCACTGCGCGAGTTTGTTATGGTTTCTTCAATTAGGTTGGCTATGGGGCAAGTTGGATGAAAAACTTATTGCACAAACAAATGAGATTGAACTCTATCAGGCTTCATGTCAGTTGGTCAGTTATCCAAATAACAAAGTGTATTTGTAGTAACGTAATAACACATTGGTTAAGTGTACCTAATTATAGTTTTGTGACTGGATTAGATGACAATAATCAAATCAATAATGGAATGATCCAACATTATTATTTGCTTAGTTTTGGGCTAGATGGCGCTGTGTGAAATACGTTTCCGGTAATATATTTATTTATACACATAAAAGTTCTACAGCCCTTAAATGTACGCGCTAATATAATGTAATTTACGACACGATGCGCGCGAATATATTAGAAGGAAAGGCGGTCTGTTGATTGTGGTATAGTGGTTGAGGATTTTGTTACAGACTGGAGTTTGTGGAATAATATGGCCTGCAGATTGTAGGACTACATGTCCTACAATTTTCCTGTAAATAGTGGGAAGGTATTGGCCAGATATGTAGAAAGATATTTAAATAAATACCTCTAGTTTATCTCATCTAGTTCATACGACTCATTTGGGTCCCTCCTCAGCTCTAAAGGTAAAATTTTGACAGTCTCATTATTCTGCTTCGTGTATAGGAGACAACTTTCCTCTTTTTTTTGTTTCTTCTATATTTAAGTTAAGTTGACTGTTTCGCAGACTTAATACATTGTCCTTTTTGATTTTAGGACTTCGATTTGAGTTAAGAAGAAAATTAATGTTTCTACCACACTTAATACCATACATCACTGAGCAGACAGCATCCAGATTATTTTTACGATCGGTATATCACTGACTCGTCGGTCAGATGGTCTTGCAACGCTCCGTTGCTGGGGCTCTACTATGTAAATCGAACGTTGTCGGATCCGAAAGATCTTCTGTCATTTTCGTATCGAAAAACGTGCAATCCGTCAACGAATCCGTCATGTTTCGTTTTTCGTAGTAGACCTACTGTTCCCTTGGGTACTAATCAAAGAGAGCTCTGTTCCACCGACTGTCACCTCGCCACTACGTGCCCTGCCCATTGCCGTTAAATTTCGCAATCTGGTAGCTATGTTCAGCAGGGGTATTCAGAGCACTATCGGAAATATTTCCGTTCGATTCCACATTCTCCGTCTCTGTCATCCTGAATGTTGATGATTAAAACGGATAATGTGAATCCGAACGGAAAACATGTCCAATGGTGTTGTGAATACCTTTGCAGGACCGTTGGTCCATTTACGAATATCGCTGTGTAACAAACAAAACATACTATAAAATAATTTTATTAAAAAGTGGTCTTGACAGAGATTCTTTATTTGAGACTTTGGGTCCGTAGGTAGCCGATGCCCTCCGGGATTTCAATGTTTTTTTTTTAACCCTGGGCTTTTGATTCAGGCGACATGAATCTTAGCAATCGGCTGGCTCTAATTAAGACCATCGAATTAGTATAGCTATTCAGCATGGCAATGCAGCCAGTGTCTTGTTCACGCTTCCGTCTGGTACTGGTCTGGAACAGTTGATTTACCTCTAGACCATTTGTAACAGTCCTTAGTAACCCGACGGTCCCTATGTATAAAACTAGCTTTGTACAATGACATATTTAATAAAATAGCTTAATGTAATTTTATTTACACCTTATTAACTAAACAACCAAAACTTTGATTTATACCAATTTAAAATCTAAAACCTTTTGTATAAAAGCTAGATAATATATTTGTAGTTATGTGCTTACAAATATCTTAAAGCAGGCTTTGGAGCGGACGAATAACATTATGTAGGTATAAACAGTAATGCTCGCAAGGCCTCAGGAAGGTATTGCTTTTAAATGTTGATTAACTAATCATAATATCGTGTGAAGTGTTGAAACATAGCATGTGAGTGAGGGCTGAAAATAGGTGTTTATTTTTAATATGATTATATAGGGCAGTGTGTGACCGAATAAGCTTTTGCAAACTGTAGCGTAACAATAATTTTCTATACTTATAATACATCTGTCACGGGTCAAAATCTGTGCATTCAATATTTTCAATTGTAGGAAACACTATTATAACTATTAAGCCATAACAAACGTTTTTTTTTTTGTCAGTCAGTTTCAATCATCATTCAGTTCATCTTGAACGCACATCATGCTAAAACTATACAGGATGGATTTGGATTTAGCTTTGCATAATTTATTCATTGGCTTCAATCATGTAAACGTTTTACCTCCCCTTCCCCCATCGAAAACGGGTTAATACGTTTGTCTGTATCACACACACATATACCTATATCACACAAAGTTTTAATAATGCATTAAATCTATTGACGGATTGACTTGAAAGTTGTTAAACTAAAGAAACTAATTAACAAACAACTAAACAATTTACTACTAAGGAAAGTAAATTATGACACATTTGATCAACAAATTTATGATAATCTTAGTTTTACAGGCTTTAAATGGAACCAATCTATAAAATTAACCAACCTGATATTAACTCAAGAGTTCAACGTTCTATCTGGATGCCCATTCCATACATTCAATTCAATTCAATTATAAATTATAAACCTACTCACTATTTGATTTGATGCCTAATAAGAATTTGGAATATATCCAAGTTGTTTCTTTAAATATATTTTTTTCAATGAATGTGTTATCTCTTATACATATTCGCCGTAAACACAACACAGCCCCGGTATTGACGACGCGGTAAAAACCAGTCGCAGTAAAAATGAAAATAAAGTACACAGTAAAAATATTAAATAGGTAAAGTAAAAGTTTACCTACAATATCTTGTTATACCTACGGTACATGTTTTTATTTATATATTTCCGCCGAAATGTACCTACGAATATCCAGTTCTTAAAAATAATACCTATATTGGTCATGTAGTAGTAGTGTCATCAATAGGGTTTTCTTGGAGTGACTTCTGACCCAGAAAAGTGTCAAAACAGTGTGTGAAAAGTTGTACAGTACCAGGAGATCGCGAGAAATTAATTTGCACAGAATATAAAATACTTAGTAATGAATGAACGAAATCTCGCCGCCACCTTACCGCTTCGCGCTATGTGAACATTTAGGACCTGTGAAGTGACACGGTGGCGCCACCGTGCCATGCCGTGGTGAAAAGAGACCTTTTGTTGCGCATATTATCTATTTTTATGATTTACCGTCGCTCTTCTTCGTAATCGTAACGATTAATCAATTTATTTTTGAATTTCACAAATTTAGCAACTTGTTTACTTTTTATTCCCGTCACGGTTCGATTACTGTCTATTATCAGTATTGGGTCGAGCTTTGATTTTTTTATGAGCGGCGAACCACCTGGTTTCTTCACGAAGTAAATCGAAGGTATATTTATAGAATTCGGATTGCTTGATTCATCTTCTGGGAAAACAATGTACACGACCAGCGGTGTTTCTTCAGGTCCTGATATTTTTACATTAGCAGGAGCTGTAGCAACTACAATTTTGTAGTTTTCAAAAGGTTGTTGAAGTAGCGGCATGTTCATGGATTTGGTGCCCAACTCTAGAGACTTATGTTGAGAACCATCTAAGGGGGAAAATATTTTGGCAATTTGATTTGTACAACCAATCCCAATTTCGGAGGCATGCGAAAAATAAGCTTTTGAAAGGATTTCCCTTCGGTTGGTTGCGGCAGCGTTAGTTAGCTCTTGCGGAATTCTAGCGAATAGTGCACCAAACGACTTTGGCACCAACTTCAACTCTTCTTTAACAGATATGGGTTTGAGTTTTAAAGTGAAACCATTGCTCGTTGGCTTGCTTATGGTAGCTGATTGGCTTATAGTGATGAACACGAACAGTGATATTATCTGAAAATAATAAAAAGATTTTGGTATGTCATATGTCATTGGTTGGGGGGGGGTATTACGCGAGGGCTTAGGTTCGTGCAACAAGCTCCTAGCAGTTGGTGGAAAGCTGGAAAGCGTCTGCCGCAGACCAAAGGCAAATGATTAGGATTGTATGTCAACAACCCCTTTTTGTCCGGCAAGGACAAAGAAACAAGACTAAAACCTTCCCTTCGGCCAAAAAATACTCAAAATATAACAAGCAATTAACGAAATTGTTATCCACGTATCAAAAACATATATGTAGTAATTTTCATGATCGTTATCCGGAAATCATTAGTTCTTTGTCGACTGCATTTCAAAATGAAGCTTTCCCTGCAAATTTAACGAATCTAGGATATCCCCTGAGTCTGAGGTCATTAGAAAACGAACTTCGTAAATTTCAACAGTCCACTGCTTTTATTACACCACCACTGAGCTATCAACAGATGCTAGATAATTACATTTCCGTTTACATATTTTTGCCATGTGATATTTTGTATACGTTCTCAAGGTATGTACAATAATGAAATTATATATACAATATTTTTATAATACTCGAGAGTGTTATAAAAATAAGTAATAGTAATAGAAATTCTTGGATACAAGGCCTGCCTTTTAAGTTTTGTCATTTGAGAAAAAAAAAACACTTAGAATTACTTTTTATTGCTTTTCAAAGTACACTTTTGGATAGAATTCTGAAGGTCGGCGATGACTTGTAGTACACTACCGCAGTGTACCACAAGTCATCGCCGAGATGTGATACTACTCTGCTTAACCGTTCTACGATCTTCAAGTGCGATCGTCGCAGCATGATCGGTTTTCGCAACGAATGTCGCTACCATCTGCTTTGATAAAAGTTGTTCGCTCTTAAGAACATCTTTAGTCGGCTTTGGCTCGTCATGAAAGACCCAGATTTTAGATTACTGTTTGGAATCAGAACCAAGCAATCCAAGATTCGTCATCACTGATGATGTCGTGCACGTGATTTGACTGTCTTCGGTTGAACCTTTAAAGAGTGTTCTTACACCATCTGAAGCCGGCCGCCTTATGATTGTCGGAAAGCAATGCCATCGGCAAACTAGCTTTCTCACACAAAGATCAGACTTTCAGAAACTCGATATGCCACAAGATGATCTTCGAGAATTAGTTGTCTCACGGTAACGATTTTATCTGCAATAAAGGCGGATTTTAATCGTCCTTCACTGATATTTCTACACAGGAATTCTATAAGTTAGCGATCGACAAATCGTAGACATGGAGCTTCATCACGGAATACAGATGCTAGCTCTTCAAAACACTGAAGCCGTGTAGGCCTCTCCGAAGATTAAAAAAAAATAATGTACGGACATTTTCCTAGGTAATATTTATTTTCGTACATGACCTGTCCGAATTAAAACGACGCTGTGACTAAACAGTAGCACGAATAGTGCTAATGTTAATGCTTTCAATTGCTTGGATATTCTTAATTCAAACTAGTTTCAATATTGAGCAGTTCCAAATAAAAAATTCAAAATTGGTAAATATTTAAACGACAGAACTTAAAAGACGCCCCTTGTAGCTTTCTAGTAAAAATAGGTACAATATAGGAGGTGATCAAAAATATGGATCTTCCAGTATCAATCGACTCACTTGTTGCATTATCAAGCTAAGCTTCCAGGAACTATCACGCGAAAATCCCAGCACTGACTGACTGAGCAACGTGAACCAATAAACGACTAACCATTGTTCAGTTTGTTTTGGAAAACAGTAGACGACGTGGTTGTTTCAGAAATTAAACCCGCTGAAGACAAACATAAGTTTCCCATATACATCACTTTATCAATATCTAGGTCATACGTGTACCAATAAACACGAGGTATTGATATTAAATTTGTGATGCGAAATTACAAGTGGTTTTTCATATAAAATGAGAGTTGTTCAAATAATTCCAGTTAATTGAGCCGATAAAATTACCAACTGCGTATACGAATTTTATTATATGAGCCATGAAATGGAATTCCGTATGTATATTCAGTTCTCGTCTACGCCTGCATTATGTTGGGAGGCACCAGACATACCGCATTAAATCCTGCCGGTATGTGCCTCAAACTAGTAGGTAATATATGGAAATCCAAAACCTTCAACGTATTTACCGCGGGAATCAGCTACGAGTTAACTTCGGTGACATGTTTACAACCTCGATAGATAAATTATTGCATTTATAACATCAAAGTGAAGATGCTCATTTGCGATTATGTGCCTAACTTTGAGGAAATTGCCTCATCAGCGTTTGACAAGAAATAATTAGTGTCATTATTTAAATTTCTTGCTGTCTTGTGTATACCGTATTTTTAATGTTTAAAATAGCGGTATACACAAGACGTTTAGTTTGTGAATAAATTCGAAATTACAAGAAGTAGGTACTAAGTATGTAAAACTCAGTTATAATAATAAGGATTTATAGACAAATTCATTGAAAAAAATCATTGAGTTTGATTTAGTAAAATTCTGTATACCTACATATGTGACCAGATGAGTCGACAAAATTAAATTTTATAAAGACCTGATGATAAGATAATGTACCATGAAAATTAAACCCAACGTATGCTGCAACAAGACCATTCAGCTCTTAAGGAGACAAGAGTTGATGGTGGACTGGTTTCCAGTTTATTCTGCAACAGTCGGTTTTCTGGCCATGTGAAATCAAGAAGATTTTCTCTTTGCGCGGGTATTTTTTTTCTGTGTTTGGGTGTTGTATCATATAGTACGCATGTATTTACAAACCAAAAAGTATTTAAGTATTCCATCCGTAATCTAGTTCCAATATTACAAGCTATGCATAGTTTTGGGCTAGATGGCGCTGTGTGAAATTAATGTCCTGTAATATTTATTTATTTTTAGATATGGTCTTGATGTACTCAACCAATTATACTTTTAAAGAGTAGGTATTTGCTTGAAGTGATCTAAAGGTTTAAATAATCACAAAAAATATTGTTCGTATTTATTGTTAACTACTTAGTAGTTCGCTTCGAACTGAGTCCTCGTGATGTTGTATTGTGACGGAGATTATTTCTCAAATAGAACGTTATTAACAAACGATAAAAGTGTGCTTCCATTACACCTTTCTCACTTTACTCAAGCACTTTTTTCTCGAACTCTCTTTATTCACCTGAGTGTTCGAGGCTCTCTCTTGTTTCTTACGTAATCATTTGTAACATGAAACAAGGGTTGATGTCGTTTTGAAAAGGGCTCTCAAAACATTTGCATTAGTAGTCGTGGTTTAAAAATCTACCCCACCAGACGGATGTCGTAAAGTCAATCAAGAAGCCAGCAGCTTTTTTCTTTGTGTAAACAAAACTTTCTCAACCACGCTTAGCACCAATCTGTCTCCTAAGCGTGGTTGATAATGGCCGTACCTTATAGTTATAGAGGAAGTTCTTTCCAAATTGTGTGTGGACAATAATGTACTGTTGATATGGAATATGCGCAAAACCCTTGCATGAAACCACACAAGTATTTCTCGGATTTCATCGACTCCCTTGACTATTGAGTGAATATATAAATAGATACATAGACCAGTTTTCATGAAATTTCGAATACCCTATCTTATCTTACAAGACCAGATGATCATCCTTTGCCCCCTTCATCTTAAAAACCACCCCTAATAAGGGCAAGAATAAACTAATTTTGAAATCTGCAGTCTCAACCACTATTTCATCATAATATTTCATGTTTTAGCACATTATCAAGACTTTAAATATTTACCCCTTTTGCAACCCTTAATGTAAATTCAGGGATGGTTTCAGCAAATCAAATAAAAGTTAATTGTGAAGTCAAGCCCTTTAACAGTCAAGCCCACAAGACATACTAAGCGATTTGACCCCTTAACGCGACCCTTTGTTACGAAAACCACCTTTATTTAAAGAAAAATATATAATTTATCAATGTGCAGTCGATACTCTTTCAAATGATACCCCACAAGCCAAAAATCACTTAACAGCCCTATTTCTCAAAAACTACCATAGTGTCAAAAAAACCTCGTACCGATTGATGAGTATTAATATAATCTCTGCATGTTCAAAATTATGAATTGATCGGTTCAGCGATTCAAAAGATATGGGCGAAAAACTGTATTTCTTTTCATCCCAATATCTCAAAAACTACCCCACTTATCAAAAATCCCCCGCGACAATCAAATTCATTTTACGTTATCTCTAGTCAGTTTAGATTTCATGAAAATCGGATAATCTGTTCGAGAGTTCTGCCGTCACAAACATTGCCACATACATACATACATACAGTGCTGGATTTCCCAACTTAACTCGGAGATCTCGTTTGCTTCGCTCGCTCGATCAAAAATCTAAATGCGGTGAGTTCGTTTTATGTACTTAAGTTTTTTATTTTGACAAATTGCTCCGCTTTCTGTAGACCGCACATTCATTTTGAAATACTTAAAATAGGCCGGGGTGATTATTTTAAATAAGTATTCTAGTGTAACTTTAATTTTCAGCTCCTGCTTATCTTACATGAGCAATGCTATGGGCAACATGAATTTATATTAATATTAAGCATTTATATGAGCGCTGTGTGGCCAAGTGGGTATCCTATGCATAGGAAGGGCCCACCCTTCCTATACATAGGTTGTGGGTTCAAATCCAGTCGGGCACCAGTGGACTTTTCGGAAGTATATGTGCGCATTTGACACATGCACATGCTCTGAAGGTGAAGATCATCCGGAGAGAGGAAACCGGCATGTCTTTAGGACCAAAAATCTGAATGACATGTGTCACTGGTATTCTATTAAGTAATATTGGACGACTACCCCCTACTAGGTGATCTTCGTCAGATCCACGCTAGTAGTAGTCAAAGTTGTATCCTCGAAGGTTAAGGAAGTGAGGCTGTGTGTCTGTGTTTTAATAGCACACATAGAGTATACACAGACACACAGCCTGACTTCCTCCTCCTTGAAGGATTCACCTTTGACTACTACTGCATGGATCTTACGAAACTTTTATTAAACTTTTTTTTGTGTTAGGTACAGTACAATTAATTCCTTGTAATATTTTTAGGACGTAAACCCGTTAAGCTTAAAATGTTGCAATCGGGTTAATTTCTTAAAATGTTCTCAACAAACTTCTCAGTTGAACATTTATCGTTTTATTTACGGATGGAATATTTCGTCATAATTAAATTAACCGTCAACAATTTTTTTATCAGTCCTCCGAATTCGTCGGCGAAACTTTTATGATCCCTTGTTACTTTTGCAAATCAGAATATGGCTTTCGATATGAGCATTTATACCATTTGTGTCTCAAATCCTCTAGGTTTATCTTTATCGTCGTCGAGCTTGCGAAACTTGTGATGTTACGATACCTAGATGTCGTTATTGATAAAGTAGTTAAGGCCTCGAAGCCAAAGGTTCATACTATGTACAGTCGCCTGCATTAATATCGCACACACGTCCACTCCTGATATTGAAGCCAAAAACAGCGGACAGCCTCCTTCATCCATCGTTTCCCCGCGACTGCCACAATATCCTCGGTCCATCGAGTGTATGACTTTCCACAGCGCGCTTCGCGTTTATTCGTGGTCACCATGCCAAGAAACTTAATTCCCCAGCGGTTATCGGTTGTGCGAGCTATGTTGCTTGTCCATTGCCATGCTTGATAATTCTGAGGGTTTTTGGACTTTCGTCATTCTACTTTATCACATAGTGAAACTCCAAACATAGCTATCTCCATAGCTCACAAAGTGACTTCGTCTAATATGTTAATGATATGTTTACAGCTTCCTTCGGTGTATTATGTCACCTTTACACTTATCACCAATCCGACTGTCAAGTGCGCTGATTATGGCTAAACCCTCCATCTCTGTATGAGTGTGTGGATGATGATGATGTTTACAGTACTCACTTTTGAATTCAAGCCTGAAAGATACATCTGAATACCAAATTAATAACACATTTACAATTGTGGATACTAAACCATTTGAAACTTCAAAACAACATATTAGTGCAGGCGACTGTACCCATTATGATAAGATTCTACGTGCCGATACAAAAGGGGTCGTATCACCAAGTTTCAATTCATCGTTCGTTTGTAACTTAGTTTCTTATTGGACTGCCAGTTATGATCCACAAAGAAGTAGAAGAAACCAGTAATAAATACAAGCTTACGTTGTAAAATGAGAACTTAATTACGGAGAATCTAAATACTTCTATACTTTTCTTTTGTAAATACATACTTATCACACGATATGACACCCAAACACAGAATAAACATCTTTTTTTTTCATCACACATACATACTTATCACATGATATGACACCCAAACACAGAAAAAATATATTGTTTTCATCACACATACATACATATCACACGATATGACACCCAAACCCAGAACAAACATTTTTTTCATCACACATACATACTTATCACACGATATGTCACCCAAACACAGAACAAACATCTTTTTTTCTTCCAGCCTACACAGTGCATAAGGCGCTGTCGTTTGTAGGCTAACAACTAAGCTTGCACATCTCGTTGCGCAGTTGTTAGCCTACAAACTACAGCCAGTTGAATTCAAGTGAGAGGAAGCCATTTTGTTATTCGTTTTGAATCTGGGCTTCGGTTAGTCGGTAGTTAACGAGCGAAGCAATTGAAGTCCAATGATAAGTTTCAAAGAATTGCAAACCACTTTGTCGACTGAGGACTAACAGAACTTATGAACTACCAAGGTCTGAATTTCGTCGTCTGTTGATTTTGTTCGCCGTTCCGCTCATCGCTTGCAAATCGTGTTTATTTTAGCCTAGCTGGTTCGAACCAGCAGAATAAACGACAGTCACTAATCCGATGTAAATCTTTATCCGCACGTGGGAGCTTTTGGCCATGCGAGCGAAGTACACCACAATTTATCTGATTTATACGGATTTTTAACCGTTTTCATGAATCTGCCGCGGTGGCGGTTTATTATGCCCTACTACTAAGTAAATAAAAGATGAAGAAAAAAAGATAATAATAATAATAATAATCATTTATTTGCGAACATTGGTTTAACATATATAGATGACAAATTGTAATTAGGTTGTACAGCCATGATCAACTTAACAGCATGCTAATATTGAAATTATTACAATGTCAAAGTGTAAAAATTGTTAAATTAAAATTTAAATTGGATTAAACTCGTATAATATATTAATTAAGACATAGTATAGAAATAGTATAAATTTGGGATAGTGGTAATTTTATTTTTAAAATCGCCTAACCTACATAATTTGTGCAGGAAAAAATCACATACCATGCGAACCAATAATAGTCACCTAATTATATCGCACTTTGCAAAGCGGGTGTACATCTCGCTTAGGTATTGTCTCGAATACATAAGATGCTTACTACCAAATATTAATGGCCACTTGTCAATAAAATAAAATAATGGCGCTTCCAATAAATCATAGCCGCCTCCGAAGGGCTCTTGTGTGATGGTACCTACTAGAAAAAATGAGCTTGTATATAATCAAGAAGAAAAAAAGAGCATCAATAAATTTACCAGCCGATTGTTCATGTTTTTCTCCTTGTCTGAATGACTTTAAATTTCTTCCAAGTCAGCGATTTGTGTACGATTGTCCTCATTTGATAAGAAACTTTCTGAATAAAACAACGAATTATTCCGACTGTGAGAAAAAAGAAACTACTCTTACCAATCTTGTGAATTTGACTTCATGCTATCTGCATGGATGTCACATTCAGGTGTATTCGGCTAGGGATTCCGGGGTGTAGCTCTAGTAGTAGACATTACATGGCGGCTCCTAGAAGGGCTGACAATCGTCACGAACGAAAAAGACTACGACGATTGCTTATATTGGTAGATTAGATACCTATAATTGTAAAATGTAGCTTTTCTTTATATTGACTACCTTTTATTGACCGAGCGAGCGAATCTTCTATGTTGTGATGATATGAATCTTCGAGACTGGTAAAAAATGCTTTTGGTCGCTGTCTGTCGGTTTGTTCTCGTCTACAGGTCGCATTTTTCAACCGATTTTGATGAAAATTGGCACGTTTCTTGATTTATTAACATTTTTAGTCGATTGCTATTTATGGTTGGGAGGAAGTTTGCTGTAGCGTTATTTATCAACGGATTTGAATTAAATTTAAAAGACACACTAAGGATTTAATTCTACACAAGATGTTGTGAGAAAAAAAGGGGTAGAAGGGGAGACGTTTGCTGTAGGTTTTTTTTTCTTTTTATTTCCGGAAAATTTATACCTATGTATACCAATCAGATTACGCAATCCTCTCCGCCTTTGCGAGACGAACTCGTAGACAACAGATTTGACCTCCATGATCAGGGGAACACGAGTAATCACTAAAACTTATACCTCTTTTTGCTCAAAAGTCTAATAGGAATAGTGTAAGAGGAAAGTATCGGTTATTGCATGGTTATGAGGGCTCGCGAGGTCTACTGTTTTTACAGAACCACTAGTATTATACATATATATATATATATAAGGGGGATTGAAAGGCGTTGTGAAAGCTTTCTCCAATATAGACCTCAAGGACAAGTAATGTCTCATCTCAAAATGTATCAAATAAGTATTTATCTGTGACGTTGGTATAGTAATAATTATGACAAAATTGGTATCAACAGCTAGGCTATAAGCTCGACGGGTGCTGTAAAACACTCACGGTGTGTTTTACATAGAGAGCGGGACGCGCAACACCCAACCAGTTAAAGTGAATATAATATCTAATAATAATAATAAAGAATCAAATTTTTTTTTTTTTTCAAAAAAATAATCGTACAGATATTATAGGTTCTACAACTAGTGTAAGTACCTATCTTTATCTGTTTATAAACTTTCAATTTGTCTTTATAAAATATTAGAAGGTAAGTACATATGTGCAGTTAGATTTATTACAATTAAACTTTCTATGTACAAAGGAATCAGTCAGATTACTCAAGGACCGTTACAATATACCTAGTAGATAGTACATAGGAATAATCCCTGTAAAATCGAACGATTAAAACGTTTTCAGCGATAAAGCTCGGCAAAATACCTAATCAATGTACAAATCCTGAAAGCTTTCTGTGAATAGAACAAACGGTAATAAAAGCGTCTGGAGATAAGCTGGGGTGGGTTCACTTTTTAGTAGAGTCGAGACCTGTGACATTCATCGACCATCGACTTCATCACACAAAAGCTATCTTATCTCAGAGATATCATAATATATTTCAGCTCAGTTTCTATTACCTTCGGGTGACATTCAGCCGTATCATATTAGAACAACACATTAATGAGCCTCATAGCTCAGTTGGTAGTAACTCTGCCTTCTGCGCTGTGGGTTCGATTCCCACCCAGGACAAACATTTGTTTGATGAATATAGATATTTGTTCTGTGTTTGGGTGTTGTATCATATAGTACGTATGTATTTACACAAAGTATTTAAGTATTCTATCCGTAATCTAGTTCCCATATTACATGCTATGCTTTAGTTTTGGGCAAAATGGCGCTGTGTAAAATTAATGTCCTGTAATGTCCTGTCCTGTAATATTTGTTGAATATTAAAGAAAAAAATATCATTCTGCAGCAGACATAAACATTTTCTGTGAAGTCTGCGTTTTCATTGTCCGTTTTCAGTAGTTCCTACTGCTACGGCACTGCGACCCAAAGTGCATCTTGGCCTCCGACAGCAGAGATCGCCAGGTTTCCTGACTCATGGCCGCTTCAGTTCAGTCTGCGGTATCATGCAATTCCCACAGGTATTACTCCACCTCGTCGCTCCATCGGTACCTTAGACCACCGATAGGCCTGCGACCGCTTCTCAATGCTGGTCTCAGAGTTAATTCCGAAAGATTCCCCTCTTTGCGCGTAGTTTTTGCGCTTCTCTTTGTGTCCCAATGTTTCGCATCCGTTCATCAAGATTAGTCTTATACGGTTTGTAGATATGAGCTGTTCAAAAGTTCGGACTTTAACACTTGTTATTGAGCTGCTAGCGACCTGACCTGAGAGCGTTGTTGATCCGGATTTGTATCTCCTCCCTTTGGTTGTTTTCGGTAACGATGCATCCAAGGTATTTAAACTTGTCTACATTCTTATAAAAACGCCTCTCAACCAAGCGGTTTCTTTTGGGTACTCGGTTGTTTTTATACCGTTTTCTGTGACGTAATGCTAAGTCGATGCTTGCACGTGCACAGCTCCTCTCTGCTTCACGTGTATTGAAGCGCAACCTATTTTACTGTGTATTTTTAATTAAATAACAAATCAATTTATTCACACAAACTTTAGCACATTGTACCGAATTACGGCATGCAAGTGCAGAAGGTGCAGAACAATCATTATTATTTTGATAGGTATAATTGAACAGAGGAATTTTACTTCTGTTTTTAAGTTAGTTAGGTGACATCTGGAGAATGCGCTGCACGCACTGCTTTTAAGTTTGCATTTTTTATCGATACTATTATCAGAAGATTGAAGTTGTGTTCAAAGTATATAGAACTATGTTTTTGTATTTGGTCTCGCCCTTAAAAAGTCTTTCGTACGCGTACGCACGCATAATTTTGATAGACACAGAATGTAGAATGTACATTTTAAAAGGATAGCTTTTCTCCTTTGACTTGGCTGGAAGGAAAATAAGATGCAGGCAATTAAGATGCATATTGAGTGCTAAATTTTAGAAAATATTCAGATAATATGTATATCATATAACCAATGCCATCCTGCTCTTGGTTTGCGATAAACAATTGTTATTACATTACATTACCGTAGGTACATTTTAGCAGGTACCTGATCCCCTGATAAAAAAAAACAGAGCGCTGAACAAACTAATAAGCTCAGCTTATTAAAATCAAACTGCTAATTTATAAGTATTTCAGACACATTGGTTAACTTAAAAAAACACATTTAAAAGATATTCGCTTAGCTTACCTAAGATATATTCCAAACAAAAAAGCAGCTAATAATAAGCTAATAATAAATTGGAAAAAAAACCTTACTAAATTACATTTACATAATAGTTTGTAAGAGTGAAAATATGTCAGCAGCGCATCAGCATTATTGCATAAATTTTAATAAATACATGATTCACACATTATTGAAGTAATTAACATGTTCATCCGCCGTGAGACTGGCGGTTGGTAGTTCCATACATAAAGCAAGTTTAATTCATATAATAATAAAACGACACATCAATTTTACATATTTTAGTTTAATTCGATACCTAATTATAAAGTTGCGTGAGCGTACAGTGTTTCAGAACAATTATAAACAAATTAGGCATAATCCGTGAGATAAATACGCACGCATTTTCATTCGGTGGCAGAATTACTGAATTTATTTTTAACCTATAAAGCTATATCTATCGTAGTGGGAATTCACAAGGATCGTATTTTTTTAAGCTAGATTGTCCTAGCGTATAAAGCAATCTGTTATCGGTATAGTATAAACGTGAACCTGTCATTTGATTTAACCTACAATCAATATATAAAAAAAAAATCATTTTTTTTTTACTATTGTACGACGGGGAAGCGCTTGGTCTTCATCTCACCTGGTAACAAGTTAAGATAAGGCCAAATTATATTATATATTAATGTTTTAATCATCGCAGACTCTTCTTTGAATTAGGTAATAATTCCTAGATTCAGCTTCATCTTTAATACACTACTACCCCAGTATTATCCCATATATTATCTCAGTTTCGCAAATTATACTTTATCAAAATAAACAACGCATACAATCACGTATTGCAATAAAACTAACGCACACTACTGTAAAAATAGTTATAAAACTAATTTTTCTTCATGAACAAGTATTCTGCTGTTACAATACTGTCGGTACTTGACGAAAAAAATTGTCGCGGCAACTATTTCGGCTAAAATGTGCACTCGCGCATAATTAACACCGACCCGCCATCATGAAATAGAACAGCTATATCGAGGAATGAACTTTGAGATCTGACTAAATTACAATCATCATTTCTATGAGATAATGTTTCTCAGGGTATCACTGTGTTATCCTTTAGAAATCCATCGTTGAATTTTTGTGGTATCTTCGTGATGTTGCTGTGTATCAGAAGCGATACTCCCAAATCACTGTTTATTTTTTTCCTGTATATTTTTTTAACTCAGCTTCAATATTTCAACACTCTTCGAAAGTTCTACATATTTTTCAAATATTATAGGATGGAGTATACGTTTTATTAGATGATTAGATCAATCTTGTTTGCAAAATACCATAACTAGCTATAACTTTTTTGAATTGACGGTCTGGCTGTCTCCAAGCCTTCGCTTACGCTCTAAACTTGGAGAAACATTATCCAATAGAGTGTCTTCAATAAGGTCGTTTTTTATTTCTGTAAAGTCTCCCGGGCTAGTTCTGTATTTAACGAAATACACTTCGGGACTAGATGTCGGCTTTGGTGGCAAAACCACCTGTGGTGGATCTTGGTTCTTTGAGAGCACATAAATTAGCGTTTTGTCTTCTGCCTGAGTCTGCCTGGCTTGCAATAACTGTTGCAAGTAAACACGGTTCTGTTGCTCTTGAGATGGCACTTTAATAAACACTATGTTATATGTTTTTTTTGGTGGTGGAAGGTGAACGGGCTCTGGCTCGTCGAAGTCGGGAGGTGGCACATGGAAATATATATGTTTATTGACTATTGGCTCGGGAGCTCTCAAAACACTAGAATCACTGAAACCCTGCTGCTGATAGCCATCAATCAAAGCATCGTTTATTTTCAAAACATTGTCCGCCTCTACATTGGCCTCTTCATCATGGTGCCTGTGGTAATTCTGGTGATTTTCATTCGCAGGTGACGTTTCAAGCTCACTGCTGTACGGCGAATCATTGCCTTCTGCGTTGTGTTCTTTTAAATATTGATAGTCGTTTTCTGATAATGTGTACGATACGGATTTTTCGGGCAACTGTTGTATTTCTTGAACCTCATGTAAAATTTCGTAGTTGTTTGATACGCCAGGGTTTAGTGCTGTTTGTGAACTGTGTAAAGGAGAAGAAGGAACACTAATTGGTACTGGACTTAATGTTGGTGGGGGTATATGAGTGATTGCAGGAGCTAAGCTTATCACATCGTTGTTTATTGCTGCAGTATTGAGGACTAGTGGTGGTAAAGCGTGAGTGTTTGCTAAGGAGGGTGTAAAAATCGGGGAACTCAGAACTGGGGGCTGTAACGACGTAAAAGCTCCATGTGCGATTGTGTCAGTCGGGTGAACAATGCGAGTGCTGATAAAACCCGGTCCGATCGGTGCATGACTTATTGGAACTGGCCGAGAATGTGAAGTGAGAACTGTGTTTATTGGAGGCTCGTAATACTGTCTATTAAAAACAGGTCTGGATCTAAGTGGGGGTGCGATATGTGCTCTTATTTGAGCAGGCCTTACTGCATTACTGTGTCCCGCTTGATAATGTAATCCGATCCCAATGCCAGGTTGGTGCAAAACTCCAGCCTCCGAAAACACCGCCACAGCCAATAATATCTAGAACAAGTAAACTGAACTTTAACTATATCCAAAAACTAAACACACACATCACAGCTCCAAAATAAAATGAACAATTAACTGACCACTACAGAAATCATGGTGGATGTCCCGACTGCTTCTGTCGTTATGACGAGATCATCTTTGGTGACAGTATTTATAAACACTTTCTAGTCAGTAATTTATAAGATTATTTTGACGTTTCTATAATTTTGCATAATATATTCGATCTCGTATCGCTTCCGTAACAGCTGTTTTGATCACTACCAAACGGGTCACTCTTAACCTCTAGTCTTCGATGGAGACACTTTCTCGTAAAGCACTCGCATTTTTGTGCACCTATGGAACACAGCAAACTGTTTCGGCAAGAGAGCGGTCACCGGTCAGGTGGACCTCTACAGGTTCTATACCACCAGTGTTGTGTTAATTTAGCCGCAACCACTTGCAAAAGCCAGCGATTCCATTGTCCTGTTTATATCAAACCTACTTCAACGAAATCTTGAAAAAATTACGCAGTTTGGCTCCGCACCGTAAAACTCTTCTATGGAAAGTCGTTCTTAAAAAACTTAATTGTAAATTTTCCAGGTATTCTAACGAGTGCTGAACATAGCAGTTAATGCATACCTATTTTTCTGTTTGCCATAAGGGGTAGGCTTAGCTAAGCACAGCTTTTCACACAAATCATATAGCGGTTTTTTTTTACAAATACTACATATGCTGCCTTCGATCGAAAAGAAAATACATTTCGCGGGATCCCAAGGGATGATCAAACCAGGATATAGTTATATTTTGTGTAAAAATACATGTCTATAAAAACTAGGCCCCATGAATAATATTTTTCCATAACGGTCGCATTATTACGAAATAAAATATTTAAATTTATTCATACCAACTAACGATATTAAAGCATTTAGAACACTCCTAATTTCGTAACACTCGTAATTTTGTATCACGCAGATGCCAGCCAACAGACATTCCAGAAAATACTTAAAGTGACAGAACTTCGTTTCCCTGAAACCAATTTGCGCCAGAATAGGCTTATTTCGTGCTTTCGAGCTTTTCGTGATGCTATGACAAAAAAATTGTAATAATAAAATAAAATAAAATAAATCTTTTGAATGGAAAACGTTCTGGGTGAAGTGCGCCTCTATCTTCGGCCTTATGTCAACTTGTTACCAGGTAAGATGAAGGACAAGCGCTTCCTCGTCGTACAAATAAAAAAAATGACCAATAATTCAGAAAGTTAGATAACTTTAACTTGGTATAAGTAGATACTTATACCATTTTTCAATTATTTGGATAAGGAAAAGTGGTTTTAACTTTTTAAACATAAGATATTTAATACATAAGTTATTGATACTTGAGTAATAATAGTTAGTCGTATGGTATTGCGGATCTTGTAGATAATTATGTGTACTATAAAACTGTAGATTCTATTATTTTCTTCTCTCTTTTTATTTATTTTCTATATTGTATGATCTTGTTCTATCATCAACAGTTTCCGCAGCGTATGCGATTTAAAGAATTTTATCGGTAATTTTCCTTCACCTTGGCTTACATAATTAGCGTTTTGGTGAGAACCCCTAATATAGCTGACGTGACTTAGTAATATTGTTGCATTCTTCTGGTGAAATAATTGCCCAGGCAAAAGACGAGATCCAGGGCTGACCCTAGGCATATAGAAAAAACAGGCGTTGCCACTGAGCATGAGCCGCCTCTATCCATCAACTGTACGTCACAGCCCCCGGTGAGGTCACAGTTCAAATGAAAAACAAAAGTTTTCATACTTTGCTCGCTGAATCTAAGGTTAGCTATACACTGCAAAATGAACAACTGGAGGTTTTCCCATATTTTTATTACATATTACATTTCAATTAACAAGCCTCATAGCTCAGTTGGTAGTAGCTCTGCCTTCTGCGCTGTAGGCTGTGGGTTCGATTTCCACCCAAGACAAGCATTTGTGTGATGAATATTGTTTTTTGTTCTGTGTTTGGGTGTTGTATCATATAGTACGTATGTATTTGGGATAAGTATTTAAGTATTCTATCCGGAATCTAGTTCCCATATTACAAGCTATGATTAGTTTGGGGCTAGCTGGCGCTGTATAAAATTGATGTCCTGTAATATTTATTTTATTTATTTTTTATTATTTTGTACTTATTTGTAATTTAATTTAATTGAAGATATGAAAAAACCATCCAGATAAGTCCCCTCGCGAGTAGTAAACTCTTATTATTACTTTACAGCTTGTTTTAAGCCTTTAATACGATTATTATCATGAACTCGTTAAACAAATGTGAAATAATTAATTAGAATACTTCACTAATATTCGTGTTCCAAATCCTATCTACTAAAAAGTTGCTACTAAAAGGTTTTTACTAGATAGGATAGATAAGGTTTACCCCTTCTCTCACATTTAGAGGGGGTAAGTGGAGATACTAAGTTTACATACCAGTAATTATTACTTACAAAGTTCAAAAAACAGACAGACTAAAATGACAATACTATCGTTTTGTTTTCAGTATAGATAATAGTGTCCCTTCCTCCACTTATTTTTTTTAAGATATATTGAATGTACAGTTTCTAACCTGTTAAAGTTTTATTATATGTTAAGATAATTATCATTGTCATATCAGCCCACTGTACATCATACCACCCGATGGGACGCCCAGCCGCCTACCACCTCCCAGAAACTCCGTTTTATCTCCATCTTACCTAAGCCGGTGACCATAACAACAACTCTGAATGGTTGTGTTCCGGCTTTTAGGGGCACCTTCTGCCTTATCATAACTAGGTGAGATGAATGCCAAGCGTTTCCCCGTCGTACAATAAATACAATAAAAAGGTACGGGTTTTATTTCCCATAAAAGTTGGTACGAATAAATTTTATTTAAACAGATGCCCAAACACAAACTTTCACAGTTTTCCTCAAAATTAATTAATTTCGAAATTACGATATAAATATAATTAATGAGTGATAAGTTATTATGATAAGTTATAAAAACTATAGAAAATACATTTATTCAATAAAAAGTACAATTAAACTAACTATGTACAAAGGAATCAGTCAGATTACCTAAGGACCGTTACAAACGGCCTATAGGTAACTCAACTGTTCCAGACCAGTACTAGAAATAGAAAATTGGACAGATTTAAATTTCACATTCATTCCTACTATGTAAATGTATATGTAAAATAACTCGTGAACCTATTATTAAGCTCACTGTAATCGTAATTCGTTTCTATACTGTATTTTTGGCTGTTGGTTTTCCAATAAATCAATAAAAAATAACTCTACCAAACTATCCGTTGTATCCACCTAAATAAACATCAAACATAAAACAAAGTTAGCTAATGAGTCCCAGAGACTCGTATGCGAACCTCGTGTGTTCGTTGATCGTGTGTTTTGATAATTACATAATAGTATATTATTCATGATTCGTTTTTTAAATTAGACCTATTATGTGTCCTCAAATAAAATGCTTAAAAAAATGCTTAAAATAAATTTTAGTTTGTAAAAGCTAACTGCCAAAGTCACGTTGGTAGGATAATGCTGAATATGCATGTGGAAGGCTGTTGGAGCAGAGGAGGACCGATAAAGAGATTGATTGCGTGAAAGAACTGGATAATTAGGTGACGGCTGAAGAGGTGAATGGAGGAGAAGAATATGTTGTGCTGGTAATACATAAAAAATAATTCCTAATCTAACAAAGTTTCCACTTTTAAGTACTACAAAAGAAAGAAAGTGGACAAAAGGCTAAATAACAAACAAAAACAAAATACGAAGCCAGAAATACAATATTTTAAACAACCTACAAGTTAAATTTAATTTAAATTCACAACAGAATTCAGGAAAGCTCTTTTAAAACTGAAGAGTGATACAAAGAACAGGTCAATATCGGAGAACTTCTTATTATAATTATTGCATGACCTACGAATAAATACATTTGAATTTAGTTAGTTCGCGCTGCGCGTGGCTGAAATACGTGTCTTTTCCTGAAACTAAGCCTAGGACATGTAATTAAATATAGTTATTCATAATTTGAAATAGAAACATTTGATCTCTAATTTCTCTGCGATCTTTCAACTTTATAGTCATAGTTAGTGCAGTGAGATCTATATTTCAGTTTCATTTTGATAATGTTTGGTTACCTACAAGTAATCTTAAAAGACTTTCTAATGATGAGTTGGTTAATAGGTAACTAACCACTTGACAATATTCAATTTACTATATACCCATTGGTATTTTCTTTCAAAGGCAAAACGTGAATGCTCTTAGTTTGAGCGATAAGACTTTTCGAGTTACTCTACCAAACAGCTTTCTGCTAACCGTCAACAGAAATGCCAGCTGCATTTGTATACCTACCAAATACTTCGCTTTTAAAGATAAGCTCCAGAACCTGTGTACCGTTTGTCAGTATTTATTATTCTGCGGTCTTCTCGGTGGGTGGTTTTTGCATTTACTCTTTGTCGTATTTTTTATAAACGTATTTAACGATTAAACGACTAACCAACATATCAAACTGTCTCTAATAAGTTGATCACGCATGTACAGTATTCATAATTAACTTTATATTATAAAATGAGTACAAAATATGTTTTGCATTTAATTACTATAGAGTTCGATTCAAATTCGAAAGCTAGCCTCTAAAAGGCCTGCCATCGATGCTCATAAATGTTTTACGAACGGTGGCGCCTCCATTTCCTTTATTTTTATAGCTCTTCTCTAGTAAAGCATCTCACTACTCGACAACTTTAGCACCGGTTAAAAATGGTACTCTGAAGAATACTGTGATCCCATCAAAGTATAAATAGCCCAACTTTTACGACTTTATAATTTGTCACGCGGACCCAACGGATATCGGTTGATTGCGCAAAGGGCTGAGATTTAAGCCCGTGATTTGAGATCCGAGGGCGTCACTGATCCCATGCGCTTAGCACGGCTCTTGTTTGTCACCATCGATCGAATACGAACATGTAAAAGTGGTACTCTATATATTCTATATCTTCTATAACTGGATGTATCGTCAGTACTGCGATATCGCAATAATGTTACCTAACAAACCAATTTTATCGCGGATCGGTGATATAAACTGGCGTGAAATTGCGCATTTGAAACGAGCTCGGAAGTCGGAGAATTCTATACGGAGGCAGCGCAAATATTTTACAGAGAAAAATCGAATGTCGCGTAAAGTGGATTTACCGAGTCATGGTTCTGTGTTTTTTTGGTCAGCAATACACATTTTCATCCTCGGTTGGTTTGGTAGATTGCAGCTATTATACGAAAGCTTAGGACCTCATTATATGGCATCCTGAGATCGTACAGAGTCATTTCATGTATTTTGTATGTAACAAGCCTCATAGCTCAGTTGGTAGAAACTCTGCCGTTAGGTTGGTTGTAGGTTGTAGGTAACATAAAAATGTAATTTATCCGTAATCTAGTTCCCAATATTTCAAGCTAAGCTTAGTTTGGGCTAGAATGCGCTGTGTGAAATTAACGTCCTGTAATAACGTCATGTAACGTCCTATGAAGTACAATACAAACACAGAGCATTCGTATTTTCTACATGCCGAAAATTACTCCGTAAATTATAGACGTGAATTTAGAAATACCTTGTCAGGAATTCCCATCCCAGGTGCCCATGCTTACCTAGCGTACCCCTAACCGCCCACGCCTTCACTAAAATGATTAACGGGCAGTCCCTGTAATTACATGTACCTATCTATAGAGAGAACTGGTATACTAACGTAATTATTTGTGAGATTACACACGACACAACGTATGAACAGAGGGAAACAATGCTAAATTGATGTACCTTGATACGATTGGGTTCATTTGACATGTACTTATAGAGAACTAGTGGTACATACTTTCAAGAGTCGAGTGAAATCGTTTCATTTGTCAGATTTTTCATAGTTATTAGTTGTTTTTGAAACCGTATTTATCTCCTTTCGTAGTATTATAGACATTTATTAGTTTATTAATAATGATTTATGTAATTATTTTTTTTGGTCTGGAACAGTTGAGTTACCTATAGGCCGTTTGTAACGTTCCTTAGGTAATCTTACTGATCCCTTTGTACATAGTTGAAATGAAAGAAAATGAAGATTTACTTGGTAATAACAAACATTACAGGAACACATTTAAATTATACAAAGAAGTGATGTTCCTGGTAATACATTAAATCCTTGTTGGTGACATTGGTACCCAAACTGGGACAACCTGTGTGATGGCGTACCAATGTTATTTTAATTAAAACAGTTAGTTTAATTGTACATTTTATTTAAATAAATTAACATAAACTTACTTCATTTTAGTAAATATATTATATCATATCATATTAAAATTATTGTTTCGTATTAATTTAGATGTGTTGTATTGAAAATATAAATATTTACTTATTATCTTTTATTATGTACACCATCCTATCATAAACCGTACTTGTACCCTAAGGTTGTCTGGAAGATATGGGCGGTCTTATCGCGATATCTTAAGCGATAAGACCGCCCATTTTACTGTTCACTTTAGTTTTTAAATGGTTAATTGTACAATATCTTTTTGGAGTACAATCGGAAATTTTCATTCATTCATTCATTCATATATATTTCGGTTCCTGGCATTCGAATCCTTTCTTATTGCGCCCCTACACTACTAAAGGAAGTCGCCCTGAAAATGACAAGACTCAGTGACATCAGCAGCCTTATTCTGTATGACCAATTGTGTCTTAACGCGCCCGCGTTACGATATCCGCATGGGATCATCAGGGCCCTTATTCTGTATAACCAATCGTGTCTGAACGCGCCCGCGTTAAGATATGTCAATACGATGATTCCATGCAGATATCGTAACGCGGGCGCTTTAAGACACGATTGGTCATACAGAATAAGCGCTTTGGTTTGGGCTGTGCTTTGATTGTCAGTCGAGACAGTCGGCTACACAAAGATTTTATAATATTTGGATGTACTTTAACATTCTGTTTTTGTCTTTGTTTCAGTCACTGAGAAAGAAATACGGCTATGGTGAGTTTATATGAATCCTGCTTACTGGGTGAAT
The DNA here is from genome assembly GCA_951394065.1 of Venusia cambrica. Lineage (NCBI taxonomy): Eukaryota > Metazoa > Arthropoda > Insecta > Lepidoptera > Geometridae > Venusia > Venusia cambrica. Next base: position 14,434,176 of record OX596034.1, read on the forward strand.
GGTCCGTTATAGTACTGCAAACTATACTATTCCTGAAATATTGAAATCCCATCCCGCAAAGTACTTATTCCCATCCCATGTTCTTACACGTAGAAAACTGCCTGTATGCGGAAACTAGCGAGCAGCGATATGACATTTTGGTAATCATATCATTATAAAAAAAAAGGAAAAAATAACCAAAGAGATTGCAAGCCAAAGCTTGGCCATTACCTATGTATCTGTATTAATAAAGTGTCGATTGAGCTCGGTCAGTAGGATAGATAAAAAAGACCGAAAGGAAAAAGATTGGTATTTAATTGATAGAAAAAATCTCATAAAGTGATCATCTTCGCGCGGCAACTTTTTTGTTAATAAATATTGTTTTGGTAAATACATTATACAACCAACAATATACTCGTATATGTACAACCTACTTACAAAGTTCCACTTGTAATAAAAGTAACAGGCTTTAATGAAATGCCCTCCTGAAGGAGTCTGATAAAATTTGTTGGGTTTGTCCAGTTGAACGAAATATTCGTTGGGTGAAATGCTTGTTGGAACAAATGCGTTTGGACCAAATGCATGCTAATCGAAATGCCTGTTGGACGTAATGCGTGTTAGACCAAACACGTGTTGGACGAAATGCGAATTTTAATTCCATTTGGATGAGCTGCTTATTGGACCGACAGCTAACAAATCATTTCTAGGGCTCCGTTTTTATTACTCATACTTTCATTTGCTTACACAGTCCAACCTTTTGATCACTATTTTATTTCTGTTTCGGTAGGTATGTAGCTGATGCGATGCATAGTCAGAGCCAGGCAGAAATATTCACCTCTTGTAGTTGTTGGAAGACCGTACCACTGCGTAATCATTGGCCTGTATTCGATGGAGACGACTGCTGATCATGACAACATTGACAATCAATATTTTTATTAAATCGTATACTGTTACTTATATCATCAAAAAATGTTTTAATTCTTCTACGATCTACAGACAATATCATGAAAATGTAACTGGGAACTCTTTCCAGATTTTTTTGCGCCAAATGCTACACATCTGAGCACATCTACGAGTATTAGATATGACGTTGCTCGTTGAAAATTATGTTCCCGCAATAAGTTTTTATTACACACCAACACATCGGCATTTTTTTATTTAATCCTATTAATCCCCCCCATCTTTATACTTGTTTCGCACCCCTTAGATAAATACTATCTTATAAATTTGTATTACTACATAGAGGGCCTTTTTCAGAGGCAATTGGGTAAAAACCCCATTTTTAAACATTAATTGGGGCTTTTTTGTGTGTTGTGTAAGTCACACTCCTTCGCATATAAGCAACGAAACATGATCTGTTTTACCTTTTGTTTTATTTGCAGGCATAAAGGCTTCTTGAAGGACTGCCCCAATGGACTCCTAACAGAGCAGGTACGAAAAACAATAAGTAGAACTAGTCGGTATCACGCCTTTACTTAGTGTACCAACTCTCCAACAGCCCATTAATGTCCACTGATGGACAGAGCGTCTTCCAACCCTTTTGTAGGAGGCTGACTTTGCCATAATTTGTAATATGCTTGGCAGGCGGAGGTGTTAGATAACCCCTCAAAGTCAAAGTATTTTTTTATACATTAAGATTTTTTTGGATCATTTTGAAACGTCACATTTACCGCCTGTTCGGAAGCGCGACCAGCACACAAGGAGAAAGGCAAGAAACTCGGGCTGGTTATCATACATATAGTATTCCTATTCTGTGAACTTTGCTTGTTTCATCACGAATGTCTGTTTTATCTTTAGTTGTAATAAGATTCATAATTTATCATATTACCCTTTCGTATTAATAATGCTGGTATGGATGTCAAATATGATTAATGAAAGTACCATTTTAGTCATTAATCTATCTTGGATCTTATTAGTGACTTCAGATTTACCGGTAAAATTGAATGCAGTTAAATCTTGAATTCACACTTCGCACATTTACGTATACAATCGTAGTTCTATAAACTTTTCTATTAATCATAGAGGGTTCGCTTTTTTTCATATATTTTAATGTGCTTTGTGTAGACAAAGACAAAGTAATGCCCCAATCTCAGATTATGCCCCAAAGGGCTTTCATAAGAAAGACCCGGAATACCTACCTCTGATTTGCTCTCAAGTACTGGAGTATCTACCTACTATTACTGGAGTACAATTGGATGGAGATAATGTCTCTGGTACCTACTAAGTTTTATTTAAAAACGGTCAGAATCATTTTTTAGTTTTAGTATGAATTTATACCTGAAGGTTTTTAATTAGGTCAGCGTGGTGTGAACATGTCATACGGTGGGAATAAAGTCACGTAGCTTATGGCTAGGTATGAATATGACGGACTTAGGAGTATGGATAGACCGAGAAAGATATGGATGGATTGTGTTAGTGACGATATGCATGTGAGAGGATTAGATGCTGAACTGACGGGTGACAGGGACCAGAAGAAGATACGTTTTTTTGTATAAAACTAGGAGACGGAACAAGCAAGTAGCCCTACTGATGTTAAGTGCATTTCTTGCCTATTACGTAGGTCACATTCACAAAGAACATAGCCTACACGGCGCCCGCCAAGACATTAAGGTGTTAAGCCTCGCGTGCCCGTAATTTCACCGGCCCTTGAAACCAGAACATAGCAATGCTGCTTGGCGGCTGAAATAGGTTGGGTGGTAGTACTTCCCCGGACGAGCCCTTTCATTAGGGGCTCTAATACTTTCAAAGAATGTGCTGTTTAAGTATGGGATCATTATTTTCCTAAGTATTTCCTATACCGTATCATGTTATATTACTTTCATACAGATCAGAACCCACAAATTGTTTCTTCATTATAAGCTAACTTCTTCTAACTTAATTCCAGTGGTAGTGTACTCAATAGTTGGGAAGTTTAACGCTGCTTGTAACTCAGCTAAATTACTTTAGCTACCACAGTATGCAAATAATAAACCCTTTGATATTTGTATCTTGAAAACAAAACAGATGTTAACTTTTTTGTTGTTTATTATGTCTATGCACCCATTTACATTGTAATATATAAATATATACTGGATATATAGTTGTTTGGCCAAGTGGGTATGGGTCCGTCTTCCAATCTAGCGGTTGTGGGTTCACATTCAGTCGTGCACCAGTGGACTTTTCGGTTTTTTTTTGTGCGCATTTGACACATGCACATGCTCTAACGGTGAAGGTCACATTATTAGGAAACTGGCATGTCCCTTGAAAAAAAAAGAGTCCGAATGACATGTGTCACTCGCTAGTATTCCGCTTAGCGGCGACAGACTTGCAACCTGTCACGTATCAAATACTAGCTATATACTTGCAAACCGTGGGCATGTGCCTACCGCAAGTTTGGTCGTGCTTCTAACACCTCCTAGTAAGTGATCCTAATAAGGTCCACGCTCTGAGTAGCATCAGAGGTGAATTCTCGAAGGGAAAAAGTCGTGAGTCTATTTTTTTACGATATAAACGATACGATATAAACCGCACAAAATTGAAATTTCGGAGCAAAAGATTGAAATTGCCCGTATAATTTCAAAACAGATCAGTTAATTATCTGCCGCTAGAAATAGTGTTGCCAGTAAAAAAAGTGTGTGAGCTAATCTAGGATAATACCAACTGGACCTTATTTTATCCAGTTTTTACTAATAAGTCATCCTCAAAAAGATTCACACACTGAGACTGAGAGCAGTGAATTCTTAAGGAAAAAGTGTTGTGTGCTTTTTACTAATATGAAGACGAAACTTAGTATGTAAGTAATAAGTTAGTAGAAAGCGATGCGGGAATCATTAGATCAAATTGCATGTCAATTTTCAATTTCAATTGACTTGAAGCTACTAAGTCTTTAATCCACGTGTTCATTGTTCCCTTGAGTTGGGCCTTGGGATTATGAAATGAAAGGGTTGGGGAAGGGAGTTGCGCGCCTCGCCCGCAATTATAAAGGAATTCTAGATAGCTCCTAATAGCTCAGGTCATTAGACGTTTCACCTTCAGTTATTATAACACTCACTCGGCAAAATAGTTGCTGTTCTCTCGGATAATAAATAAATAATATGTTTTCAGCGGCATGGGGTATTTTTTTGAGAGTATGGGTATTAAACTTTAGTGTTGAATAAAGAAAATTCAATTTTGTTATAGTTAAAATACAGATTACACAATCAGGATCAAAGTGCGTATAAAATCTTTGTGTTATAAAACATAATATGCTAGTGATAGGGTCCTATAATATATATTATATAATTATGGAGAATGTGTAATGCGAGCTAATCAAATTTGTATTGTCGACTTATGTGGGATCCTGTGTTAGGTACCGTCATGAGCGGATTTAAGTTAATACTACACCGTCGATTGTACGTAATGATTCGTGCAAATCAATTATTTCATACTAAAGAAGTAGAAAAGTATTAACAAAAGGCTTAACTAATATTTATTTAATAGGTAAGCCTATTGTAATAGTAGGCTAGAGTACGGCCCTAATATTATTTTTGCCATCTTCAACTTGTATAACAGTCATACGTACAATTACAACCCGTTATTTATTGCCTGACGTTTGTTAGTTTATATGAATCTTGTTGCTCACAAATCCTCATCCAAAAACAGAAAAGTGCAGATTGCAATGAAAAAGCATGAGCGCTTGAGTGGAAACTGCGCTTGCTCGTTTGGACCTATGTACCACGATTGTTTGAAAGACATTTTAGAATACAGCACATGGGTAGTCCGTAGCTGTTACCACAGATATCAGAAACCTATAGACGCAAGACGATATCAATCGGACAAGTCAAAACTCATCTATGCAGAGAAAATATGCTGGTTACGTAGCTAGAGCTAGTGCCTACGCTTGGCCGGACACCGGTGAATTAATGATTTGCGAGGGAAACGGTAAATTTATAAATATTGGTGGACATTTCACATAGCGCAGCGCCATTTGGCCTCAAACCGGTTCTAAAATTAAAATTGCTACAATTGGATATAAATTAATTAAGTAATTTCTGAAATAAGCCCATGTTCATACGGTGGGATATATTTTTTCATACTATCTTTAGGATAAGATAATTTTAGCTTCAGTCGAGCTATTCGTCTGTTGTAGAGCTCGTTTTCGCGTACTTGTTACTGACTTATCCAACTTGGGTAAATTCATCAGTGTAACCCTGGAATCTCTACTCAATCGTGGAAAATGACCTCGAAACGTGGAAATTATCGAGATTACCATACCGAAAGCAGACAGACGAGCGAGGCTGGAACAGACAATCGAGGACATTGTATTAACAAAGCTTTAGCTTTGGTATACGCAGGATTTCCACTAAACAAGCAAGCCCAGGCAGGCCTGCTTGCTGCTGCTTCCATGTCGTAAAAAACTACATAGAAAGAAAAAGGACGACAACGATGTAAATTTTATTTATTCTTTTCAGGGCTTCATCAAGATCTACAAGCAGTTTTTCCCTCAAGGTGACCCCAGCAAGTTTGCGTCCCTCGTCTTTCGAGTGTTCGACGAAAACAATGTGAGCCAACGACCAATCTGGTTCTTATTAACTTTAATTGGATCGCAGTAATTGTATTCGGTTGCCAACTTTCTCTTTTGATTTCACTTGTCAATGTACATTTCAATTCGTCGTAGTAAGAATGTGGAATGCATGATTTATTGGAATGGCAATTACGAGGATATAAATAGTAGGAAATATATCTAGTAGTTTATGTATTTTTACTCGACTGCCTCAGAAGGAAGTGACAGCTATTATTTTGCAAAGGGAGTCCCCCTTATATGAAAAAAAATGTGTTTATTTCTAAAACATAGGTATCAAATGAACACACGCTAAATCCATATGTATGTACATAATCTTATTTTGAGGCTGTAGCTTTTATAAATCAGTAAAGTGTTGACTGAATAAACAAGCCCGTTATTTGAAGAGAGGTAATGAAGCAAGAATGGATCGCAGGACGTGTGGGCTGTGTAGTGTAGGAAGTCTACACTGTGTAGGTACTGTTCATAAGGATATGTCTACACATATATATGTAGGTGTAGGTGTAACAATACATTTAAAAGTACCTACCTATATACTAATAAGCTAACAATTCGGATCCCTTTCTTTTAATTGCGTGCACGGTCGAGTGTTAAATTTGACATAAATATGCAGAGCAGCGCAAATAGCAATATTTTTTACTACCAATGTTTTTCCCTTTCAACTTTGAACTAGATTGTAATTTCATTTGTCACTAGGAAATTGTTAATTATTATTATGAAATGAACACGCTATGCTTAACGACTTAAATCGCAGAATAAATACCAAGGCTGGCTGAAACTCAAATAAACCGATATATATGATGTTCTCGGTGCCCTGTTAATATTTACTTGTACAATATAGTTTAGGAACTACTGGCGATTTTCCTACTTCATGGCATGGTCAGGTCATGGCCAATCGAGCTATTTGAAATAGCAGCAAAATTATATACCCGAACCGCAGTTTACATATTTTATGTGTTTAGTATTTTGGCTTTCTCTTGTTTGTTCTAAGGAAATAAAATATGATTAGTATACCAGCATTTAGATTATAGGTGCACTCAGCGCTTCCCATGATGCGGTAACGGTTATTATTTCGTACAGTAAACCGTTTTATTTATGTCAGACTGACCTTCTGCTCCTCTCGAAAATGAAATGGTATTCTTCGGGTCTCGTTAGGCAATTTTCATGAATAGTTAATTGCGAATTTTGCATTGCCCGGTCGTTGTAGTACAGAGACAACAAGGCACCAGACTAACTTCGAAGTATCAACGCTGGGAACGTATTCTGTTTGCAAGTTTTGATACCTTCCTAGCTTTGGAAACGTGCTTTTAATTTTGTTTGCTGGACTTAGTAGGAAAAGTACTTATGTTTCTGGAATTATGCAGACGGTGAACGCGGTTATTATGACAGGATTTTGCTCTAAATGTCTATTCACACAACGAATTTCACATTCAATGGGTAGCTGTGCGGAAACCATACCTGAGCGTGTTATACTTATGATTTTGAATGTATAAGTTAATTTATGAAGTTTCGTTTCGTAAATATGTTTTTTATATTAAAATGAGTTGATAGCTCTTGACCTATTTTTAATATTTTACGGCGGGGATGTACTTGGCCTTCATGTCACCTGATTTTCAAGTTACGATAAGAAGTGAGGTGGAAGCGCACTTCACCCAAAATCACCGTCCTACCACCAACCGAACCAAGAACAATATTGTACTCCCCCTGGGGATCGAACCCGGGACCTCTGATCTGACACCGGTGGGCGAACCACTAGACCACAGAGGCGGTTAAAAACCTTGAAGCTTTCACAGGTAAGAATGAGGTATTCTATGGATTGAGTCTTACCAGACGCTGCCTCCCGTCTTGAAGACTAATGTCTTCTACCCTAATAGGGTAACAGCGGAAATACAGATGTTGGATGCTGATTACAAGTTTTTGCTCTAAATATATTATTAAAGTAAAAATGTTTTTGTTAGCGTTTTGTCGTATTAAGATAAGATAAGATAAGATAAGATAAATTTATTCTCAGAAATAAATGGCACAATAAATTATGTAACTAAGCTAATTACTTAAAATAGTTGTACATTTGTAATTTATGTAGATCCATTTAGCGAGCTACAAAACCATACCCTCCGTGCTAGTTTTAACACTGTGTTACGGCAGGGTAAAGCTTCAACCCCTAATTGACAGCAATAGTTATGACGGACAATGTAGGTACTTATTTGATGTAATTACTGTACTAAATTATTACTGTATTAAATGAGTAAAGTGGAATAAGCTGAAACTCTGGCAGACTCATAAGTCATTTATTGGTATATATTTATACAGTTCAAAGGTCTTAGGTGACCTGAGTATTTTTTTTTTTAATTATTCAAAAAGGGTCTTACAAAATATCAAACATTTTACATATATTCTTATTCTAAAATATACCTACTTATATGCTAACAAACTAGCGTATACCTAAATCATGTAACAAATTGAAATACCCGACTGTATAGGTACTATGTTTTCCAATAGGTAGAGGTAGAGACAATATTCAATCACACTCTTCATATAACATGCTTATATGCTATACATTACGAAAATACGAGCTAAAAAAATCGTACACTAAGCTCGATCAGCACTCTTGTCAACATATAATATGAATTCTATGATCTGAAATAGGCTGCACTGTCTATGAAATTAATAGACCTAAGTTTCTCTCGAAAAACATAATCCTCCTTCTAAAGCAGTAGAGTTAAAAAAACATGTAAATACCATATTTGTAAATTGGTATACATGCTTTTCAACTTCTAAAACCTATTACAGGATATATAGTTCATAAATAATTTATATTACAGGATGGCTCAATCGAATTTGAAGAATTCATTAGAGCCCTCTCTGTGACGTCACGGGGAAATCTGGACGAAAAGCTGCATTGTAAGTACCTTTTCGATCTAAGGATCTAAGGATTTCCACGGAACATAAGCTGCATTGTAAGTACCTTTTCGATCTAAGGATCTAAGGATTTCCACGGAACATAAGCTGCATTGTAAGTACCTTTTCGATCTAAGGATAAGGCTGCCTTTTTCACTGAACACAGAAACATAAGCTGCATTGTAAGTACCTTTTCGATCTAAGGATTAGGCTGCCTTTTCAACGAACGTAGGAACTTGCCGCATCGGACATTTTTCTCATATTGAGTGCGGCTTAAAATCAGCATTACGCTTCTGTTCACCAACCAACCTGATGAAGCCGCTACCATGATATACCTACTAGGTCATTTTGTATTTAGGTTGAGTAAATGAAGGCCTTGTAAAATTATCTAAGAAATGTTTATAATCATTTAAGTCAACTATAGCGTCACTTTGCGTAGATCCATTTTAATATGAAAATAGAAATGTTTCGCCTTGTCTTGTAAATATCTTTTTATTTATTTATTAACTCGTCCGGTGCTGAGAAATTCTTGGTGTGGCTGGTAGCTCAGCATGCTACGAGTTAAGGTATTTACATTCTCCTAGAATGGAGGTATTTTAATGATTTCGAAACCCATTCTCAATCAAGATATAAATGTTTATCTCGGCTGAATGTACTCACACAATGTGTAAAGTAGATGCATTATAGGCAGTACAAATTACAAATTTCTTATTCTGCGGCGGTGTACACTAACGACGGTGTAGTTTGAGTTACTACACACGAGTTGGGAATAGCACTTTCATCTGAAGGATACACAGTGCTTTATAGGTCCTTCTCTTCCTACGAGGAAAATAAAGACAAATGCTTAAATTGAAATTTACCTTGCAGTTATTCAAACTTTTTACTTCTTATTTTTTTTATTAATGTCTAGAAAAGGCAAGTGGCCAGTATTATTTTGAATACCTGGTGTCATAAACTTTTTGATTTTTTGGCGTTACACAAGGTTTCATACTGGTATCAGTCTTAATATCATATCTTTTTAAAATAACATTAAAACAATGGATTCGAATTCACACTTTTCACGCTCTATTACAATTATATAAGTAATTATAGTAATTATATATAAATAATGATGTATGTATATTCAGCCTCAATTAAGTTAGAATAATGCAACACATGCCGAGAAGTATAGTATAATAGTAGCTTTCTTACTTCGCCACATGGATGTCTGAAATATGTTCGTCTTAACTCAGGTAGAGAGGGTTTAGAAGAATAATAACAGAATCTTGGATGAGAATTATAAATCGATATTGTATAATTTTGTTCAACGACGAAAATCCCCGGGTAAACTAGACCTGGCGGACCGAAAACCTATCTAAAGGTTGATGGATGGTTTGCGTTATCGGCTTCTGATCGTAGCTACCTAATGTGTTAGAAACACAAAAGAATCATAAGGACGTTCTTCATTCTATTGTATTCGGGTTGATTAATACGTGCTTCATGAATTATGGCCGTTAGCCAATGCCTGGCCCGGACTTTTCCACTCATCGAGAAGGTTTTAAATGTACCAACTGAAAATGTCTTAAAAGCTTTTTCCGTAGACCAGGACCATGGCATTCCGTTAGTAATTTTAAAAACTGTTTTTAGGTCCAGCTTGAGCGACAAATATACGTTACATACGAAAACTCATTTCTTGTGATGATTTTAGAAAAATAAATATCTCTCTATCTCGATTGTACCTGCTAAAACACATTTGAATTGGACAAGCGATTATTAAATGAACGACAAACTACGTCCGTATGGCAGAAAGGTACTCTATGCCCTCTTAAAATCTGTATTACACTGTGATTCACTTCTTATTAGCGCTTCGAAGCGCAAATTTGCAACTGCAGTATATCACAGTTAGTATCCAATCCATAGCGGAAGGTATTCCGAAATACGGGAGGTATCCCGTAATCGTAGATCATGTCAGCGTTGATCCTGGCTGAACTGAAGGATTATTGCAATGTATATATATATATATACCTGTACCTATAGTAACGATTGCACGTTACAGGGGCCTTCCGTCTCTACGACGTCGACAACGACGGCTACATCACCCGTGACGAAATGTACAACATAGTGGACGCCATTTACCAGATGGTGGTATGTACCTATTCGTATACCTAAGGCATGGATGGACATCAATATGAAAGACGTGGATGCTAATTTGATGGCGAGAGAGTGAGAGGAATAGGAGAACATGTTTTGCCGACTCACACCTAGCATGGGATAAGGGTATTCATAGACCTAAAGATGGTGTTTTATTGGGTTATTCTAGAAGTTTTCAAACAGGTAATGGTGAGTAGTAACCGGGATGCTTGGTATTAGTTTATGTACTGACTTAAAATGTAGGTACGCGGCTTGTTCTGCGTTTGAGTGTTATATATGATACAAACCATGCGTTTGTATTTAATTTATGACAATGATTTAAGCACACCTATGAAACCGATAGTACCAGGGATTGAGCCTAATTTTCCAAACACGTTTACAAGTAATTTTCAAAAGTTCACAAGTTGCATTTTTCCAGGGCCAAACACCGCAGCCAGAAGACGAGAATACTCCGCAGAAGCGCGTGGACAAGATCTTCGATCAAATGGACAAGAACCACGACGATAAGCTGACTCTCGAGGAGTTCCGCGAAGGGAGTAAAGCTGACCCTCGCATTGTGCAGGCTCTGTCGCTCGGCGGCGATTAGAAGATAGTCACGTTTACTTGAACACCAATCACGACCGCCGCCTCACTGACTGCATTACTTTGTACTAACACGCGGTCGTTGGTTACTCTTTTGTTGGTTCCATCAGGTGAAGGCTTATTTAGAACACATGCACGAACCTTTATCTGATCTAAAATAAAACTGTCACGAAGCATGAGTACAATCTAGCCACAGTTCCACGTGCTTAGCTCTGGAATTAATCATAGTGTGAAATGCAGGCGACATATAAGACTTTTTCTCGTTTTTATGTCGTCTGTTCTAGTCTTTCTCAAACGTCGAAAGTAGATAACAGAGTAACGCGCGGCGGAAGTGCAAAAACAAGTTCAACTTCAGATATTTGCCAATTTGAGACAGGATACAGGGCTACGCGAGAGTTTTGAGTTCATAATTTAATCTGCTTACTATATTCAACCATTTTCATATAAGCGGTGTTGTTAATTTATATCGTTAACTTTATATATAACAGTAAAGTGATAGATTCTTATGATTAGATTTTTACTCAAAATTTTCTTATCCCTTACAGTATGTAAGTACTTGAGATATAATTTGCTATGTAAAATTATGTATAACCAAAGATTCCCTGTAGTAGCATAGGTGCTGTAAATATATGTTTTATTAAGAATTATATATTTACGGTAATGGCTGTGACAGATGCATGTCGGTTTCCTCAATCATTTCTTGTTGGCATATCTAGAGCTTTTCTCAAGTAAATGGTGAAATACGCCAATTGTGATGAAAAAAAAATATTCATTTTGTGTACCTACACTAAGTTTTAATTCAATTCACCTAACACAAGTTTCCGAGCTAGAGAAAGATCTAAACAGGCTCGTCGTCAAACTTACCTATATAGGTACACAGTTAGCTTTTAATTGCGGACCTGTTCTTACGTTAACTTATAATCACAGTAATTTTAATCGCATTTTATAGATATTTAAATGTTTTAACAAGTAGTTGGCCACTATTTTGAAATACTCTTCTAAAGTTACCTACCAACTAAGTCTTACTCAGCACTCATTTATCTGTAACATGTCGGGTTTGCGCTGAACTGGTTCGATTGTAAACGGTTGGCAGCTGCGTAGGAATCTAAATGGTTCATGTTTTATATACTATTCAGAACATAAATTGTATCTCTTTAATGTTATTGTTAACAAATGAATAGATTTTTAAGAGTTGCGCCCCATTAACGTAAAATTTTTGCATATATATATAAGACAATATAAAACATTTGGCATGCCTACAATAACAACACGCATTTGGGCTAATACTTTCCCGTGATGAAATAATGAAGTGTTGATTGGCATAGCAATAAATAATTGATACCTACTCTGTAACAAACTTTAAAGGTATGTTTTGGATTCCGTATTTCGGACGAGAGCAGTCACTGATGAAATCGATATTGAAAAAAAAGATACGTTCATTGAATAATACTCTACGTTGGCTAAAGTACACAATTGGAAAAGCAATTTGATAGTGATATTTAATGTTTTGGATAATGTGTGTCGTTAGAGTCGGTAGCAGTTGAGTCGAGATGCGATTTAATATACTCCTAGCTAAGTAGGTGCGTATCGACGGGGACGCGAACCGAAGACGCGCGACGTAGCATACTCAGCGGACGGTCCACTGATATAATTATAGTAACGCGAAGAGACAAATAATTCAAATTAAAAACACCAAATAATGTCCGCGGCATGGTATTGAACACACTGGGAGCGTATAAAATACGAGATACCTAGGTACTAAAATCAATAAGAGCAATATTCAAGTTCTAGGACGCGAAATTTTACGTTCGAGACGTGTAGCGAAAGGTACCTAGGTATTGTGAAAGTTCTCTCGTGTCTCTTGCGTGTGCGCAGCCGTCCCCGGTGCCTGGCCTGCGTCTCTTGTATGCCAAAGTCAGCGAGTGGGCATTGCTCTCGGTGCAGACTCCCGAAGGAAAGAGTCATTCGGAAAACGTATATTTTGGAGGACTTTTGGATAATTCCGTTAGCGACTCAACATAAATTAGACATTATTTTAAGTAGTAAGAATGTACTTAGGATAATGTAACGTACTTATAAATGCTTGTGAACTCTCCAGTTACTTGCGTATTTTTCGCTATTCATTACATAAGTACCTAGAGTTGTCAGATCACGCTTAAATTGTTGCTCGTATCTGTAGGATTCTGTAATTGATTTTTGCTTCAACGTTTCAGCGTTTCAACGTACCATAGGGAGGATAGGGAAATTTCTATGATAGTTTTGAATTGCAAGTCAATTTATGTAGGTACTGATCTTCTTAGCAATCTCGGTCTAGCGTACGATTATTATTGCGGGCTGTGCATTACGTGTTAATGTTTAAATGTTTAAAAATTAAGTAGCTGACGTGACTGTGTGATACCTTATACTTATACTTATTTAGAGTGCAAGCGATGCTTGCTTGTAATAGTAAATTATATTTTTGCAATCAGTTATTTGTAACTGGCTGACATAGTGCCGCTTCGTTCACGCAAAAGTTACCTACCTATGTGCTTATTATCCTATCCATATAGATGTTTTTAGATAATGATGGTAACAGTTTCTCATGAAAAGACTCGTTGACTATATTGCCGTATGTAACTACTATGTATTTAACTATTCTATCTGCTATGTATTCATTAAGGTTCCGTGCCATAAGGTCTAATGTAACTTCTTACCCGGGTATAGGTACTGATGGCCCGGTTTTCATTGCGACTTCAACTAGGTGTCTCCATATTATGACATCACCTAGGCGTCAAAGGAATTAAATTAAATTTGTTAAATTGTTTATTTGAAAACAGTAAGGTACTTAGACCTATCGCCATATAGGTTACATACTTTTTACTTTCATGACCAAAATGAAAACCATTAATTAAGGGGTTAAAAAACGTAACTAACTAAAACTAAAGATTACTTGCTAACTCGTTTGGAACTGTTCGCTGTCTATGAAGAAAACCACGTGAATATTTCAGGACCCATTGGAATGCGTAAGTAGGAAATTATAACTGAATTCAATTTCATTGATATCAATCATTTGGTGTATAAATTAACTTATCTTAAGAAAAGATTTGCTATCCGACCTGATTCGCCGAGATTTGAGCGTGATTGTTCATAATATTGACAAGTTGTACCACCATGGAAACCGGGATATTTGATCGTGGTGAACTGTTTCGATTCAGTTTGCATTTTCTCATAGATGCTATTTTAATCTTACTACTGACTTGATTCAAATAGTAACGTAGCTATATATAATGTAAGGTTTGCTCACTAAGCTGAGATTCTGATCGCTTGTCAATTCTTTGCTATCACTGAAGTAGGTGCCTAATAAAATATGTAATATCAGGGCAAATCATGTTTCTTACCTTTAACTTGAAAATAAATGTAACGAAAGTGGTTTCGTCTTGTAGTAGGTACAAGACTTTCACGTAAGGCAGTTGTACTGTTGCACTGTTGAACTAGCAGCCTATTTTTCTGCATTGATCGACTATCTACTTACCTTCATTTAATTATTTTATCTTACCATCTCTGGCTCAAATAACTTGCGAGTCAACGTTGGATTATTTTACCTATAGTTCAGTAGAATATTATCATAAATATTATTGTTTAGTAAAGTCTTTCAAACATTCTTCAAGTTGACTGTCGAAGTAACAAAACAATTTGAAGTAGCATTGGAAATTGTGTTTATATCAACGTTTGAAACGTTAAATGCTGAATGTTTCACTGACAATTTGTTAAACTGTTCCTCTCCTTTGAGATCGCAGAGGCTTCAATGGTAGATAACCGATATCTTAAGAAAGTTTCCAGTGTCTACTCAAATAAAAATCTTCTACCGATAGTTTGTTGGCTGCTAAGATACAACTGTTTATATACCTATGTTGTGTTTATGAAATCTTGTACTTAAATGAATTTCTACGTATATACTTAGTACCTAATTTATTATACGCCTACTTTATTAGATACTTATTACTTACGTCTACATTCACTTTTAATAATAATGATGATTATTTAATAAACAAGGTTGAAACAAAATGGTTTTTTATTTGCCTACCGTAGAATAATGTTTTTTTTCTGAATCGATGTTACCAACTTAAATAAATAATAGGTAACCAAAGCATTATAAGAGAAAACATTGATATAAAACCTGCACAGCAAAGGTGGTGCGTAACCGTTAACTTACGTGTTTTCTGTAAATCGTTATGTAGGCTAGGATAGAGTGTGTATGTTTATTCATACACCCATATTTAATTACTTAGTGGTACAAAGTTATGAAATGTACCTACCTAGCAAAGTAGGTCATTAGGTAGCTACTTACTTAAGCTTTTCAAACCAAAACCCAAAAAGAGCGACCTTCGAACATTGATCAAGTTAATAATTATTAAATCGAAACCAACTGGTTATTTTCGCAACTTTTAGTTAGGTTAATAGGTATGCGCGACTACCTATCAAGGTTGGCAATTCGGCTTCGACTCTACTAGGTATAGGTACCTACCTCACACTATGCTATACCACAGGGAGAGTTCCTTGAGGAGGGCCTTGAGCATAGGTAACTCAAGGTTTAATTGTTAACAATAAAGTACTTACCTAGGCACCTCATTCCATATCACTCTGCGGATGATAATCACCGCACAACACAACATACCCAGATTGGCTGAAGACCTGGGGTGGTACCACAGCCTATATAAGCAATCATGTTTGAACACTAAGGAACCTACTTAAACTTTGTCCCTATGTATCCATTAAACCTAGATAAAATGAGACAAAGGTAGATTTAAGTAGGTACATTATCTGTAGTTTTTTTATTTTACCTACCTTAACCAGGAAGCGCTTGGTCTTTATCTCACCTGCGCTGCGGTTTAAGAGCGTGGAAGGGTGGAAGGTGGAAACGCACTTCATCCGGAACCCTCAACAATCTACACCTACAATAACATCGTAGAAAAGCAATGTCAATAAGTTAGATATTTTATCGATAAAATCGGTGCTAGTCTTAAAAAAAAAGATTTTTTATTTTTTGTCTGTTAGGTAGGTATTTCCGGAAAGGCTCAACCGATTTGGATATGGTTTTTGATGATGTATTTGTTCGGGTTCAGGGCGGGTTCTTACGATCGATTTATAGAAATAGCAGATTGAAAAATTGTGTAGATCTTAATGATATTCACCTATCACTTTTTGTTTTAATCCATTTATAACTTGTGTTATTATTTTATTTGATTTTGATAAATTAGACTAAGTATTGATAATTTAATTCAAATCGGTTCAGATGCCTTACTATCAGCTCATAAAGATTTGCATGGACAGATACGATTTCGGTGAGACGCGTGTAATAATAATATTAGGTCTTTACCTATGAAATTGCAGTTTTGTATGAAACCAATGCCAGTCATTTTTTTCGATCCTATTTATTTCTGTCAATCAAAGTAATCGCCCATGCAGTCGACGCATCTTTGCCAGCGCAGTGGCAATTTATCGATGCCCTTCTTGAAAAAGGCAACAAACTCTTCGAAGGCATTTTGTACTGCCTCCCGGGTATTGAATTTTTTTTCCCGTTAAGAAGTTGTGCAAATTCTGGAAAAAGTAGAAGTCGGTAGGCGCAAGGTCTGGTGAGTACGGCGGATGACGGAGAGCTTCCAGCCCCAGCTCTTGTAGCGTGGAGACGGTCAGTTGTGCGGTGTGAGGTCGCGCGTTGTCGTGCAGCAGTAACGGGGATGATCGATTCACCAAAGCTGGTTGGCGTTGTGCGAGTTTCTCCATCAATTTGTTCAGTTCTTCACAGTACATATCTGCAGTAATGCTCGTCCCGTTGATAAGAAGCTGTGATGAATCACACCTAAAAAAGTGATGGTCACTTTTTAGGTGTATTTTTTCGTTTAAGGCATTTTTAGGTGCTAAACCAGGATCTAACCAACTCGATGAGCATTGTCAACATTGTCGAAAAGAATCCATTTTTCATCGCAGGTAACAATTCAAACGATTAAAAATTCCTTCCTTTCTGTGCCTGTTGAGCAGCGCAAGGCAGGCCTCAACGCGCACCTCGCGCTGGCGTTCATTAAGTTCGTGGGGCACCCATTTGTCAAGCTTTTTTACCTTGCCAATTTGACGCAAATTAAGGTTGTTTTGATGCTAACTTCGAAAGCTGCTGCTAATACGACAGTAGACTGAGTATCATCAGCTTCCACAATCGCCTTTAATTCATTTCATTGTCATTGTCGACCAAAGCTTCAGGACGACCACGTGGTGCATTTCCAGTACGGAAGCGGGTAAACCAATAACGCCGTCCGTCGGGTTGTGCGTTTGTTTGTAGTATTCTTTCCGTATACGTCGTTAATGTGGCGTGCCGTTTGTGCCGCGTCGCTACCCTGTCGGTACTCATATTCCAAAATTACTCAAATTTTTAACGTATCCATTTCATGTAGGTATCCGACGAAAAAGACCCAAAATGGGATGAAAACATAACGCTAATCAGTAAACAAAAGACTGGTTCTGAAATAGAATGTCTTGTTTGAAAAATAAAAAAAAAAAAAATTAGAATTCATAGACACTCAGAAATAGTTTTTTTTCGAAATGACCAGTACCACAAAACGGCAACTTCATAGGTGAAGACCTACTATATTATACGAGTAATAACAAGATTCCACAACCGTTCTCCTATGACCGATTCGCCATTGGACTACCTATTCGTCGACAGAATTATTCATTTATTTCCGTTTCACCAGCAGAACTTTTCGACAACAGGCCTTTACAGCTAAACGACGATAAACCTATAACTCTTTTCCATCTACGGAGAATTCGCCGAATATCCATCATAAATAAATTATCCTGTCGACGAATAGGTACTCCAATTGCGAATCGGTCATAGGAAAACGGTTGCGGAATCTAACAAAAATTAATATATAATTTATTCATTACAATTTATATGTTCAAGATTATAAATAAAAAAAAAAGACATGGGTCTATCAAGTTGGATACACGAGAAACTTCTAAATTTCGGTCCTATGCTAAAGCAAAACGTTGATGACGAGGGATGAGTTGATGAGGTGTAGTAGGTGTAGGTAAATTACTCGGATTTGAATTGTAATGTTACCTGCGTTTAAATCCAAATCGCCAATAAGTATATGTAGTTCTAAAACGTAGGTATATGTAAACGTATATAGCAACTATCTAAAATGAAAAATGCAGAGTTGCTGTCAACCTTTGTTTTCTATAGGATTTGGTTACGGAACATCCTCCTGAGGGGTAGTTTTTAGGGTTCCGTACCTCAAAAGGAAAAAAGGAAACCCTTAAAGGATCTCTTTGTTGTCAGTAAGCGTCTCCATTTCAGCTTATACAAAGAAAAGTCGTATGTCCGGGCGGATTTCCGGCTCTCCTCTACATAGGTACAGGTCGCATTTCTCAACCGATTATTTTTAAATTTTGTGAGTACAAAACTTTTATATTACCAAACGCACCACCCACCCACCAATCACCCATTGGTAGTAATGGACAGATTTTACAACTACATTGGCCCAACGATAATGGGATCAGTGTCTATCGCCGCCACTGTCACGATAACGTGGCGTTCTAAAGAGTTTTCATGTTCTAGGACTCAGTTTCCGCTTATATTGGCATGGGCGGTCACCAAACATAAGTCGAAGGGGTTGACCTTGGGTCTAGAGAACGGGCTATAGGTTGATCACCTCAACAAAATCAGGACTATGGAACTCCTTCTGCGAATCGAGGAGGAAAAACGGCTAAACAAACAGGCACACCAAATCAAGATTCATTCGATCCCTTCAGCTTTTTAAGCGTGAAGAAGTAACAACCATAAACACAACAATTAGTAGGTACTTATTAGTGTGATAGGTAAACACACAGTCGCTGATTTGAGACTCGTAAATAAGTTCAAGGTTGCACAGCGAGCTATAGAGAGAGCTAAGCTTGGAGTTTCACTACCTGATAAAATCCGGAATGGATCCGTAGGAGAACTAAAGTTACCGACATAGCTCTCAGAATCAGCAAGCTGAAGTGGCAGTGGGCAGGCCACATAGCTCGCAGAATCGATAGCCACTAGGGAGTAAAGGTTCTCGCACAGCGACCACGATTACACGCAGAACTGAGTGTGGGGAGACTCGATGGACTGATGACATTGTGGCGGTTGCGGGTAGTCGGTGGAACGTGCAAAGCTAAATCTGGTTCCATGTTTGCAGATTGGGCAACAGCCGGTATCTATAACAGTAGGAGTAGATTGTATGAACTTTATGCAGAAAGAGAGTCAAGGCTACACGATTTATCATTTGTTTCTTTTGTCAAAAACTACTCAAAAATCTTTAAAAAAGTATGTCATGCTGCGAAATCATTGCAATTAAAAAGGAAAATAGAGCAGTCATCAAATAAAATAAAGGCTATCTGGAAAATGATAAATAATCAAACAGGTAAAGCAAAACCTTTAAAAAGCAGATAAACTTAAAAGTTGACGATTTTGACTGATAACTATGAAGTTGCTAATGAATTTAACCGCTTTTTCTCTTGTATACCAAAAATTGTTACTCGACCATTAAACTCCTCTGTTGATTGTGCGTTAGCCTTTCTTGAAACAAGTGTTGAAAGGTGTAATACTTCTTTTAGCTTCAGACACGTCAATGCTGATTGTATTCTAAAAGCTTTTAAGTCAATAAATATTAAAAATACTGAAGATCTCTGGGGGATGTCCGTAAAGATCTTAAGCACGATTGTTTTTGATATAGCACCATGTCTAGCATATATATTTAATAGAAGCATGGACGAAGGAATCTTTCCAGATCTTATGAAATATAGCAAGTTGATTCCTTTATTCAAATCTGAAAATGAAAAAGATCCAGGAAATTATCGACCAATCTCAATTCTGCCAGCATGTAGTAAAATATTTGAAAAACTTATTCTTAACCAGTTGTTGTCACATTTTAAAAGTAGCAGGCTACTTCATGAAAAAAATAAGTTTTGGGTTTACTAAAGGTCGTTCAACCACTGACGCTGGTGCGATGCTGTTGAAGTACGTTTTTAAAGCCTGGGAAGGAAAACAGGATGCCATAAGAGTATTCTGTGATTTATCTAAGGCTTTCGATTGCGTAGATCATGACACCTTAATCTCAAAGCTAAAACACTATGGCATTCAGAATCAGGCAATAAGCCTCAAGCTACCTATCGAATCGCATTCAAAAAGTAGACATTAGTAGTAGACATCGGTGTACCACAAGGGTCAATCTTGGGGCCTTTTTTGTTTCTAGTCTATGTCAATGATCTGCTTTCCTGTGTAGGGGATTTATGTGATATTGTATTGTTTGCAGACGATACTTCATTCATATTTAGAGTTGATAGGGCTAAAGATAATTATGTAAATGCTTCTCTAGCTAGAGTTCTTGATTGGTTTACGATAAATAACCTCTTATTAAATGAGAGAAAAAAACAAATGCATTAGATTCACCTTGCCTAACGTTCAAGTCAGCAGTGCTAACATTATCTTAAATTGGGAAATACTTAACTTTATGGAAGCAACTACTTTCTTGGGTTTAAATATCGATACAAAGTTGCAATGGGGTATTCATATTAATACATTAGCTAGCAGGCTAAGCTCGACAGCTTACGCAGTACGTACCATAAGGCATCTTACTGATTAAACCACGGCGAGGTTAGTTTATTTTAGTTACCTACTTTCACAGCGTTATGTCCTATGGCATATTTTTATGGGGAAATGCAGCAGATAGGTATCGAAAGCATTTTTATCCTGCAAAAGAGAGCTGTACGGGCAATTTATAAATTGAAAACTCGTGACTCTCTCAGGGAACGTTTTAAAGAGATTGGTATTCTGACTGTCAGCTCCCAATACATTTATGAAAATCTAATGCACGCTCACAGGAACATTGATGAGTTTGGTAAAAGAAGTGATGTACACAGTGTTAATACCAGAAATAAAAATAAACTTGACATACCTAGGTATCGCTTAGAAAAAGTAAATCATTCATTCTTAGGAAACTGTGTACGAGTCTATAATAAGCTTCCTCAAAGCGCCACCAAACTCTCTGCTCGTACATTCTAATTGTATATAAAGAATAATTTAATTAAAAGAGCCTACTACAAAATAAGTGACTATATCGACGATAAGAACGCGTGGCCCGATTTTGCTATACCAGTTGACAGCTAAATGGTGATTTCTCAATGTTAAGAAACTGCCCATTAGGTAATTATGTAATAATCAATGTTTTAAGATAATATTAAGTTTTTAGTTTTATGATGTAGGTAACACTTGTAATGTTATTAAATTATTATAAACACTGTACCTAAATGTTTAATGGATCATCAAAAAATTTACCAGCCCGAGGTTCTTGCCTTTCTCCTTGTGTGCTGTTCGCGATTCCGAACAGGCGGTAGATTTGACGTTTTAAAATGATCCTAAAAATCATCATGCATAAAAATATTTGACTTTGACTTTGATGGAGGTGGCTCAGGTCGCTGTGTGGCGATTGGGGGAGGCCTATGTTCAGCAGGGGCCGTAATTAGGCTAAAATGATGATGATAATGATACTAAATACCAATGAATGGGTTTCCTAGCATAGGTAACGTCATTTTCAACCCTTTCTAATGGGAAACGCCATTTTGGATTTGACATTTGTGATAGCCGGTAGGTAATAATTGCGTTTTAAAAACGAAAATGAAAACCGACTTCAATGAAGAATATGATACAATTTCGTTTACCTGGACGACGTATTTTTTCCAATTATTTTGATGACGGACAGACAGACAGACAGACGCGTGATCCTACATGGGGTCCGTTTTTTCCTTACTTTTGAGTAAATACACCCTAATAGCTTCAAGTGTGCATATACTATTTGACGAGTTCCCTTGATTTAAAAAAAAAAGAAATGATTCCGACGAATTGAGACCCTCCTCCTTTGTTTGAAAGTCGAAAACGTAGCAAGCAAGTCTGAGATCGCAGTGTTATACCTTTACGATAACCAATGGAGGCAGATTTTTGCCCGACTATGTTGAAGCAAAAAGGAGGGTTTTGGTTTGACAGGTATTTATGTTCATCGTTCCCTCATATCTTCTAAATGTGTCAAACAACATTTTGACAAATGAGGTATCGTTAGAAGGGTCTTCCCAGAGTCTTGGTTATAGGCTATATGACGTCACATAAAATTGAATATGGCGCCCTCTAGAGGACATCGTGAACTAAAGAAAAAAAATTGTAAGCGGTTGGTGTGGACGTGCCGCGTGCGATCCAAGTGCACGAATTTGTTTGTGGTTGGTTTTTTGGCCTTCCTCAAAGGTACCACGCGTGCGTGGAGCGCGGGGTGTGGATGGTTGTGAAGAAATCCCGCTTAACATCACACAAGGAATATGAAATGTTTATGGTGCCCAAACAATTTACTTTATTCTAATAGAGGTGTAAGAGACGATGTGTGACATCAGATTTCTCGTGATATGGGCAACAAACCAATAAGAAGTACCACAATATTAAAGCAAAATAAAGGTCAGAAGACAGCGGTATACGTGTGACTCCATCTCCAGATAGAGTTCGACTCAATCACGGATCGCCTATGAGTCGCTTGGAAGGAAGCTTAGGATCGCAGTTTCAACAAACTTGGATCAGCCTAGTGAGATCCACGCTCCACGCATCATGATCTTGGATCGCGGAGCCCGCGATTGCTGGAGCGCGTTGGATCATCTGTTGAGGACCCAGCTAATGAGTGTGATAAGTTCAGTGTTCAGTACATTGTTCAGTGGTGTGATTACATGGCCTAGTGACGTACATAAAATATTTTTGCGCAAGTTTTAGGCCCTGCGCGGGGTCAACCAGTCAAACAATAAATAGGCAAATGAATTTAATAAGTACATTTAAGTTCTTCACAAATATATATTCATTTCACACAGATAATAAACCATTAGGTTCTCTTTGGGAGGCATTAATTAAAAACAAAAATCATCCGCAGCCCTATTTCACGTTGCTACTGTACTAATAGTCCTTTGTTTGTGCCACTTCCGGTCCTGGGCTGGGCTTCACTGGAGGCCGGGAATTGGCAAAATAAAAAGTCGAACGACCAGCGTCATACACAGGACGAATAGCTCCGGGACTTCAGCATAACGTCTTATAGCATTCTCGTTTTGATATTACATTAATTTTGTCTAGTTTTTTCTACACTGGACAGATAGTGACAAAAGTAAAGTAATATCAAAACATTTTTTTTTTATTGTACGTCGGGTATGCTCTTGGCCTTTATCTCATCTGGTAACAAGTTAAGATAAGGCCGTAGGTGGGGGCGCACTTCAACCGGAATCCTCAACAAACTGAGGAACTGGCTATCTTACCTCTGAATGTCGGAACACAACAATTTTAAAATTGTTATTATGGCGACAGAATTAGGTAAGATGGTGGTAGCTAGCCAGACAGACTTTAACAAAGTCCTACCACCAACCAAACCGAGCACAATATTGTACTCCCCCTGGGGATCGAACCCGGGACCTCTGGATCTGAAATCGGTGGGTTGAACCACTAGACCACAGAGGCGGTTAATGCTATAAAAGGTCGTGGTACCCAGACAGGACCTACATTAACGAACAGAAAGTACCTATAATCTAAAAATATGGTTTTGTTGTAGCATTACACGACACGAGGCCGCGTGAGTAAGTACATACGAAATACATCGGCTAGGCTAACCGGCCACGTCGTCATCATTATCATCATTCACAATATTCTGATGATCTGACCGATTTCCGTCCCTACTCCAGTTCTACGCTTGAACATGAATAGTATTATTTAACTTATGCCTAATACACTATTAATTTTTCTATGCTATAGCCATTCGAACGAAGTTCTGAAATTCAGGCCAGTATACAGAAAAACAAAGAATTTAATTTAATTGCTTTCACTCTACAAATAGCATTAATATTAAAATATAAAAAATATAATAAATTAATAGCATTTTCATCGTGATCAACATGATTTTGTGGAAAAAAATACATCCGCAACAGAATGGGTATAGATTCATAAGGCATACCTCAATTATGTCAATTATTATTTTCCAATAGAATGAACAATGTATGAGTATAATATGTTTTACTTTACAGAGCTTCGTCTTACAAACTTATTGACCCGGTGGAATAGTCTGGTGAATGGCAAGCAGCGATCGACTTTTTGTATAACCTTTCAAAGACTTACAGATGTTACAAAAATGCGTCCAAATTTCAATGGCTTCTTGGTTAGTACCATTTTCGCTCACCGGGCCTTTTAAGTCTGATATTACATAATATTACAGAACATTCATTTCACACGGCGCCATCTAGCCCCAAACTAAGCATAGCTTAGTTTTTATATATAGCATGTAATATGGGAACTATGTTACAAATTGAATACTTAAATACTTTTTTTATCTTGTAAATACATACATAACATACAATTACAACACCCAAGTCTATAGATTATTTGAACGTTACCATGTCCTGCAGTTAACTTTACCGGGCTGTGGTTATGATCCGTTGTTTTAAGTAGATATATAGCAACAGTGATCAGCATTAATTGTAATGTAATGATGATGGCATCATGATAGTGTGCCTGTGGCTATTGAAGCTAGCAAGTGATACATATATGATAATGCGTTATGCGCTATAATAATGCGATTACAGTCTACATAATCAGATAAACACCCATAAAAATCTATCAGATTCATAAAAATTTGCATATGAACCTTGGTGGCCTCTCCCTGTGAAACAATAGGCACACCTGACTGTCCATACGAAAGTTTGTTGTTATTCTTGTCAGGACTAACCCAACAGCCATGCAAAGTGGCATATAGACAATACTCATGGCATCAGCCACGAGATTACTTACCCGCAACTGGAATTATCAATTCCAGTTGCGGTTAAGGACACAGTTGTCTGCTTAACATTAGTCACGGATATTTGAATAAAAAAAAAGGTGAAAGTGACAGCTGTCAAATGAAATTCTTTATATTGTGAGAACTGTAAATGGCGCTGATGCCTCGCCAGTCACCACTGCCGTTACGTGGATCGAGGTTTTAGGTAGGGCATTGTCGCAGATGTTCCGAGTCGAAGTACACGACCGTGACGGTCATATCGTCGCGGAACATTCGACTCACGTCAGGCGACAAGCTGAGCAAATGCGCCAGCCGCGAGTGGTCCACCCCGTACTCGGTTCCACCGATCGCGTGACGGATCAAATGCGTCGCCGCGTTCCTGTCCTTCGGCTTGCTCTTCGAACTCTCCTTCCTATGCGCCAACAACTCATTGATATCCCCCAGCTGGATGTCCTTCTTCGGCAACTTCAACGGGTTAAAGAACACCTTCCCCTTCATGTGCTCTCCGACCAGTTTGACCGACTGTAAGGGCGTCATCATGTCCCATATGCCGTCGGAGGCGATGATCAGGAACTTGTCTTTGGGCGTGAGGCGGTGGTAGTAGATGTCCGGTTTCGCTGTGAGGTAGGGCGGGGTGAGGTAGTTGGCTGGGAGGGCTCGCGAGCCGTGGATAGGTCCAGCGAGATCCGCAAGGGTTCTAGCCGGCCACTTGTAGCGATAGTCTCCGAGACTGCGCAACGGGGCCAGCTCCCCGAGCAGCCGGTCTCGTCTGATGGATGTCTTCCGCTCGCTCTCAGGGTGCTCGCTCCATATCCTTTTCAGCTCGTCGAAATTCTCCGAGTTGTGCTCTTTGGTGATCTTGTTCGCTGTCCACTCGTTGTCTTGCAGGCGTGTGCCGATGACCGCGTTGCAATCGCCAACGTTCGCCACGAACAAGTGCGGTCCGTCCACGTGACACACGCACGCTACCGCGCCCGACAACGCCACAGACAACGTCCTGGGATCCACGGAACCCGCAGCATTATACTCGTCCAGCACTTCTCTGGACAAATCACTGTCCAACTTCATAATACTGGTTTCTAACGCTTTGCCGACGTCATGGTCTCTTATTGGTGATTTCTCTAGCTCCGCTAAATATTGCTTGAAGTTTTTCTCGTACAGTGTTTTTAGATCTTCGATAATGTCAACCTGTAAAAGGCAATACAATATTTGAATAGCAGTCGGCTGTTATATGCTGCTATATATATTATATGTGCTATAATATGTTTTTATTAGATACCACTTTTTGAAAAGTATGAATTATGTCAGCGTTAGATTGTAAGCACCGTCCGTTTGTAATATGCCTACCGAGGCACCGATACGGTCCGTTTGTAATATGCCCGGCATATTGTAAACGGTCGCCAAAAATGGTGATCGATGATGAACCCGTCGGGACATGACCTCTCCATCCCGACAGAAGTCGTCCTGTGGTTTCAGTTAACTCTAAGTATTTCTGATGGAACTAGATCAAGAAAGGGGGGCACCGCGTGAAGGATAACCACTAGGCTTGCGTTACAGGATTCGATTGTACATTCCTGTAGTGCCATTTGCTCACCTCGCCCTCTTGAGGAGAGAGTGAGGCAGGTCTGTGTCTATGTTAAAGCAAGCGGCAGAACTAGAAAAGCTAGAAATAATGCGTAAAATTGTAAATGTTAGTTGCTGTTGACAATTTGTCGACCGTTTGCTATATGACGAGGCATATTACAAACGGACGGTGTTAATAATCTGACGGTGACAGAGGCATATTACAAACGGACGGTGTTAACAATCTCACGGTGACATATACATATTAATGCAGGCGAGACTGTACAAGTTGCTGGTTGACCGAATGACAATCAATGTTTGTCAAAACCAGACTTGTTAGGGTCTTATAGCTTTTGACAGTGGTGCAGTAAGACAGAATTTTGGGAAACTCCCATAGGATGACAGAAGCCCAGTGCTTGCTTGTTTTCTATTATTTTACTTTGTTTACTTGGCAAACAAGCATACGGCCCACCTGATGTGAGCAGGTACTCAATCTATAGCCTGTAAAAAAACAAAGCTGGCCAAATCCAGGCATGTTTTGTTTGGCCTCATCTCATCTGATTTTTAAGTTATGAGAAGCGCCCTTCACTCGGTAACCTCAACAAACTGAGGAACTGTCTATCTTAACTGTAAATGCCGGAACACAATAATTTAAGAATTGTTATTATTGCGACAGTATTAGGTAAGATGGTGGTCAGGCGAGATTAAACAAAATCCTACCACCAAACAAACCAAGCAAGCAATTGCTCCCCCTAAGAATCGAACCCGGGACCTCTGCATGTGACACCGGCGGGCGAACCACCAGACCACAAAGGCGGTTAATATTACACCCATACATAGATACCAATACATTGTTAAATAATTCAAGTAAATATAACACTTAAATACAAAGTTTAACTTACGCGATCATTGAATGATTCTAATAAATTTTCACTGGATGCCGTTTCCATGTATTTCTTGAGCAAGCTATGTGGCAGCAGGGCAGCGGCGATGTAACGCAACAGGCGTTTGGAAATCACTCGCGCACAAGATGGACCGCCATGCCCGTCAAACACGCCTACCAGCAAACCTGGAAAACCATATTCACCATCAATCAATGTGACACGTGTGCCGAATGGCAGACGAACTGTCGCCAAAAGCCACAACAGAATGGATCAACAGTCAACCGCCCCGTCGCAAGCGCAAGCTGAGGTGGCAAGATGAGCTGGATTCCTGCCTAAAGGAATGGAGATATACAGCCTATGGAAAAAGGAAAGCAGTAAATGAATGGTCTAATGTGGCTGGCAATTCGTCATATATGCACTCCTACAGCATCTGTAGGAGTATTTGTGGCATTTCTTCCACAGCATCTGTGGAAGGATAGGCAGGGCCGTTTATAAAGGCAACTAAGTAATAATATGTGGGCTCTGGTAGCCCGATTCTACTAAACCAATCACTTCACTATGACAATGATAACATTATTCTAGTCTTGCATATTTTTTTGTATAGTTTTGTATTTTATATATTTAGAGAGTAGTTATTATTGTATGATGTTTTCATTGCATACTGTGTTTTCATAGAGGTCTTGCACTTATGTATTTTTTTACTGTACTGTAACTTGTTGGTGATTAAGTTAGATTATATGTGCATAGTCCAGTTTTGAAACCTTTTTTTAACCGCCTCTGTGGACTAGTGGTTCAACCCACCGATTTCAGATCCAGAGGTCCCGGGTTCAATCCCCATGGGGAGTACAATATATTGTGCTTGGTGTGGTTGGTGGTAGGACCTTGTTTGGGTCCGCCTGGCTAGCTACTACCATCTCACCTAATTCTGTCGCCATACAACAATTCTTTAGAGGTAAGATAGCCAGTTCCTCAGTTTGTTGAGGATTCCGGGTGAAGTGCGCCTCCACCTTTGGCCTTATCTCAACTTGTAACTAGGTGAGATGAAGGCCAAGCGATTCTCCGTGGTACAATAAAAAAAATAAAAAAAAACAAAAACAAAAAAAACTCTGAATGGCCACTGAAATACCAATAGTCCTAGACCTAGAGACCTGGACCGATTTTCATTAATGTATATGTGAGCTATCTGAATTTATATCCACTCAAACAAAAAAAAAACTAATCGGTTGAGAAATGATAGAGCTCTGAGGTAAAAAACACAAATTGAGAACCTTTTTTGAAGTCAGTTAAAACTAGCATACCTACATATAAAAAACATAATTACTAAGCTTTAAAGGTCAATATATTTTACCAGGGGTGATCTTGCATAGTGCTTCACTTCTGGTGTCTTCGATTGGATCATTGGATGCCAGTTGATTGGAGTCATAAGATTTTACAGATCCACTCATAAAATCCTTATTGAATTCATTTTTTCGAAGTATGAGAGTAACCTGAAATAATTGATGCAATTGGTTTACATTACTTTACATAGTAGAATTTAAAATTTCAGCCAAAATCCCTCTTTATGAAGCATTCTTCAGATCATAGAGAAGTGTGAAGTTTAGCTAAGTTAAAAGATCCTTTTCTAAGATCTTTTTATATATGTACACGCAAATAAGCAATATCCTATTCTATTATATTATAACAAGCCTCATTGCTCAGTTGGTAGTAACTCTGCCTTGTGCGCTGTAGGCTGTGGGTTCGTTTCCCACACAGGACAAACATTTGTGTGATGAACATAGATGTTTGTTCTGTGTTTGGGTGTTATATCAAATAGTATGTATGTATTTACATAAAGTATTTAAGTTTTCTATCCATAATCTAGTTCCCATATTACAAGCTATGCTTAGTTTAGGGCTAGATGGCACTGTGTAAAGTTAATGTCCTGTAATTTATTATTCTAGAGAAGTGCAGAAAACAATTTATTGTTTTTGGTTGAATTCCACTGAAACTACAATTTCAGACATCCTAGGCAAGAATGAAAAACAGTAAGAGTTACTTGAGGGCTCCAAGACCCTCAAGTAATTACTCACCATATATTTTTTAATTCAACACTGCAGTGCTCTCAAATCTGCTTGCCAAGTGAGGTAGATAATAGGTATTGTATGTATCTTCTTGGAGCAGGCACTTAATTGGATATTGTAACCTCTAGAGGTGATAAAAATTACATATTATAATTACCTCTTGCGGTGATGGAAGAACTGTTATGTCATCTTTATGTGCCTGTGCAATACCATCAGATGAACAAAAATGCCGGGCATTGGAACTAAAAGGCAACTTCGGAGACTCAAAACACCGGTTCCTGTACCAATTTTGAAACAGTTTTTGCCTGAACACACAGTTCACTTTTAGGCAAGCATTTATAATTGAATGAATATTTGAATATTTCATTATTACAACAGTAGGCTTAAGAGAAGCCGGTATTTATCAAGCATGTTACGCAAGAACTGTGCAGCCCTTTGTAATTTCGTGCACCTATCAACAAAGATTTGGCTGTGTTTTACCAGATCAGAGTCAATTTCTGGCTCATTTAATACACAATTACATAATTCGCATTTTGAAATAAGGTATGATTAGCTGAGCGGGATACACATGATAAAATAATTTTAAAATCAAGTGAGAATTGAGAAAGCTATTATTACTAAGACGAAAACGAAAATTCAAAATTTCATATTTTTCAGCCCCTGTCCCTGTTCCCGATCCATTAATAACAAAGAGTAAAGAGTATGAATAAATACTAGTAATAGTAGATAGTAGGGCCGGTGAAGTATGGCCATCCTACACCGGCGGTTCTCCCGCCGCGGGAATCCGCTCGAAAAAGCTGCTGCAAACCAACAAACTACACGGAAACTGCGTTGCGTTCCGTGTAGTTTTATGGTTTGCGATCACTGTCTTTTGTTAATTTCAACATGAATCCGCCAGTGGTAAATGCGCTTGCCGTTCTATTATTAACAGAATGATTAAAAAATAAGGAAAAGTGCAATTTTTGGGTGGAACCAGTGTTAAGTAATAGTTTAACTTCGGGAATATTTCATTTCATATTTAGTGCACACTGCGAAAACTATAAAGTTCTTCTCTTACTACAGAATGTCTGTGAACTCATTTGATGAACTTTTATCAATTATATGCCAACATATCAAGAAACAGGATACAAACATACAAAGATCCATCATACCTGCAGAACGTTTGGCTATATTTTTCGCTAGGTAAGTAAATAATAGTAGTTTATGCAACTGTCATATAAGAAGGGGTATTAAAACACGAGAGTCTGTTTATGCGATAATAGGTTGACTCGAGTGTTTTAATACCTAAGTTATATGCAGTTTCATACACGACTTTATCTTCACTCATAAGAAAAATTAAAATTAAACAAAGTAGGTAGGTTACAAGAAAGTAATTTTCAATCTATAAATTCTTGGTACATTTTGTCGTACAATTTTTTTTATTTTTTTGGCAGGAGACTTTCAGTTAACACCAATGCCGCGTCTAGAATATCTGGCGGAGTGAAAATCTCGCCGTCACTACTCTCTTCTCCAATAATATTTTAATCACTTACAGGATTTTAGTAAACTTTTTTGGAATCCCGAATACAAAAACACGATCGACAAAAAAATGTATGGGAAGCGCGGGAAATTAAGTTCAAACTACGCATGCGTGCGCCATTTTTTTCACAGTTCGAACTGCGCATGCGTGCGCTTTTTTTTCATATTCAGCCTAAAACCATAGACTACTTTAATGAAATAAAAAAAGATAGCGGTACTATAATGAGTTTTATTCTTAATTTTATGTATATGCGTTTATAAAGTGCGTCTGTATAGAACCGTCTTTGAATTCGTAATTCGAATTTTTCGATTTGAGTGTATATAAAATTACATTATTTTATTTTGTATTTTTTTACTAGGTTTAGTACCTACTGCACTAACACGAAGACTTAAATATTCATTATTTTCCGTCCTTTAACTTGACATCTCGACAAAACTGTCGAGATGGTCTCATCAAAATATCTTCTTCAAAATCCTGATTTTGTGTTGAAGTCGAAGTTATTGGAGTTATCGTTACGTCAGGGCGTAAAATACACAACAAGTCAAAATAAATATTATATCGTATTTTTCTGTAGGCGATTGTCCCGACACTGTATCCCAACGCTGGCTATTAGTGGCGGCTTGATGCTGCATGCATCGGTCGTATTTCTCCTACTTGTGAACAGTCGTGGGAAACCGCGCAGTGTAGTATGCAGCATACAACTCCTATATTAAATTGTGTCTAGTGTGGTTCAGAAACTGATTTCCGAGGCGTAAGAACCGCCCGTGTAATATGGCTCTTACAGTCTTATTGATAAAGAGTATAGAATCACTCGTCAATAAGTGATTCCATAATCTAGCCAATCGCAAATAAACGATGCTTGAAGCTAGGCAGAACTTCAGTGGAGCATATTGTCATCTCACTCACTATCTCATTGTATCTCGTTCTGTCATAAAGTTGATAGGCTGTCTTGTAAGGTAGGCAAGGGTATTCAAAATTTCATTGAAACTGTTCTATTTATCTATGGTTATTCACAAAAAAAATCGTTGTTCGTGTAAAATCACAGAAATGCTTTTGAGGTTTCATGCAATGGGTTTGACTGCGCCAATTCCATATCAACAGTACATTATAATAGTCCACCAAAATGTGGAAAGAACTTCCTCTATAACTGTAAGGTATGGCCATAATCACCACGCTAAGCAGACAGATGGTGCTTACAGTTAAAGATTTGTTTACACAATCTGCTGCCTTTTTGGTTAACT
Organism: Venusia cambrica; assembly: GCA_951394065.1. Taxonomy (NCBI): domain Eukaryota; kingdom Metazoa; phylum Arthropoda; class Insecta; order Lepidoptera; family Geometridae; genus Venusia; species Venusia cambrica. Next base: position 14,466,406 of record OX596034.1, read on the forward strand.
TTACGGCATCCACGGGCTGGGGGGTTAGATTTTTGAACCACGACTACTAAGGCTTCAGTTTTAAGAGCACTTATCAATACGACAATAAACTTTGTTTCAAGGACATTACGTTAGCAACAAGAGTCTCGAACACTCAGGCGAATAAAGAGAGTTCGGAAAAACAGTCCCCATTAAAGTGAGAAAGGTGTAAAGAACAACACTTTTATCGTTGGGAGTTATGTTCTATATGAGAATTAATCTCCATCACAAACCAGACATCACGAGATCTCAGTTCGGGGCGAACTACTAGTATTCATATGTCTAGTCTTGCTATCGTATTAAAATATCGTTCAAACTTACTTACTTACTTACTTACTGATACGGCGCAGCGACCCAAAGTGGAATTTAGCCTCTGACACCAGATATACTCGATATCGATAGAGGTTTGTTGTAGTTTAGCTGCAAGTCCCTTCTTTATTCCTTTATGCTGGTATTATTTACTGTCGTCACTTCCGCCGTCATGTCAACTTATATCAAATTGAATAAACATGATAGCTCTGCTTTGACGTTTGGTATACTTTTTTTTTACTGAGGGGTCCTGTACCTTCGAACTTAGTATCGTATACTCTTTGATTACTGGTATACTTCAAAGGGAGTAGCTTCCACAAACATTACCATAATCATTACTCAAAGAGTAAGTGTAGTCACTACTCACACGACACGAGCAAGAGTAGCAACTGTTTCAAACTACGCTATACTCTGAACGGACTAATCCTCTTGCTTTTTAAACATAATAATGTCAGAAAATAATCTGTTTCCAGATTCAATTAAATTAAACGGTAGAAAAGTTGATATTTACTATAATTACAAAATCGTATTATATTTAAATTTAGGAGTTAAGTTCTAAGAAAGTACCTACACCGACTATTATTTTTAGTGTCATGGAGACTGTAAACATGGAATCATGTCCGGAATCCACATTTGCCTGACTGCCAGCAGATGAAGAGTTATGTTTTTGGAAATTATGTGGGTATTGCACCCTTTGCATCCATTGCATGATTATCTGGTATAACTATAACGGATAAATTGCACTAGTTAGATTATTGATCGAGTTTTTAAGATGTTGGTTGATACTTAAGTGTAGTATAATATGTAGGGAACTAAGAAAAAAAATAACTTTATCCAATTTAAATATGTAATATACAATGTCATGTTTAGTTCCGTTATTGAATTGTTTTGATGTAAGTTTATGAACAATTTTATGAAATGAAATGAAAACTCTATCCGGTAAATATCGGAACTTTCCGAAAAAAAAAGGATGTCCATGTTATGATATTATGATACAAGTATGTAAAATCATTCTACTCCGATCACTGGTTAACACTGAATAGTTTTTCTGATTATTTCAGTGTTTGTTCAGTTGGCAAGATTGATGTTTGACGTTTTTGACATGTTGACAAGTTTCATAAGTATTGGTAATAGTTGGTCGCGCAAGTTGACTAACGTAGTATTATACTCTTTGGTTGATTCCATTGGCTACTAAAGCGGATGTCCCGCTTCTTTCATGACTGATTTTTTTATATTCTCTTTGTTCATCGTTTCGTTCGATTCACTTTGGCTGGCCGTCGACGACATCGCGGAACCATAAATTTTACTTGCGAGTCTTGCAATCTGCAGATTTCCATTCGACCTCGGAAAAATAATACAATATGCCTAACCAGGTGTTAACTATAGATCCTCAAAATGAACTACAATTCAAAGGTGAGTGCCAATCTTTTTGAAGTGCGTTATATACAGAGCCGCATTGAAACTTAGGCAGCATACGTCGCTAGCTAGCTGCTGACAAATGGAGTTTCTATTTCCAGAATCGGCGTTTTGTCTGGGTGCGGTTTTTTAACATTTTCCTTATCCCTAGCTATACCAAATCTTCTCATAAGCTGTACACATCTGAAAATTTATACCCTCACGTGGGAAAGTAAAACGAAATCACCGCAATGTTGATGCAAATAGATGTAGATAGGTACTTAGGTACTCTACCTTTGAAATGTTACCGAGTGCGTAAATAACACTAGTGAAGTTTGGTAATACTCTATTGGTTTTTCCTATCTAAGAACTCTTTGTACAATGTACCTATGTAATATGGGTAGGTATAATATATAGGTAGGTATAATATATAGGTAGGTATATAATAACAATAAGTAAGCATAGGTAACATACATAAGTATTACATATTCTCAACAGTTTTATTACTAATGATCAGGCACAATCTCAATCTGAGTCAGTAATAACTGTTGGTCTTGAATGACAATTAAATGATTATAGTCCAATATTGTGCATTTTACAGATAATAAAAACTGAGTTCACCACTTGCAATATTACTCTGTATTCTAAATTATGTACATAAGAAGTGTACCTACCAGAATCTCACAGTTCTTTTGAGAATGAAGAGAATGAGAATGTACACAAAAGAACTTAGGTTGAACAAGTAATGGATGCTTTTACACAATGTTTTAGTGTACCTACCCACTTACATTATTATGTTTGTAACTCTACATCAATTTTACACTCACTAATACACACCTACTACAACCAAGGCAGACTTTGTTATGTTGAAGAAGTATACAATACAATATAGGTACTACTTGTTTAATAGTATGAGTATAGGATATACCATTAGTCTATAAAATTAGTAGAACTATTTTCTTTTTTTTAGTTTTGTTCACTCTATGGCTATAATATAACTGTTTAGTTAATTTAAATAAAAAAAACTGATGTAAAACCAATGGCATAATCAAACATACCAAAGTAGCTATAGGCTCTAGTAACTCACAGCTTAAATTATTTAGGAATTAAAGATTTATTGATACACCCTAGGGATTTTAGGAATGAAGTTCTAGGCATTATGTTTTGAATTTATCCGCACTGAACACATTTTTTTCCTAAGCTCACAGTAAAATATTTATTTACTAACAAAATCGTAAAACTTTACATTTAAACAATTACAATTAAACTAACAGACAATAATGGATTATCATTTTGCAGTTATATCTCTTAAAGTAAGTTAAAACATGGTGGTTAGCATTAAACATCATCAGTATAAAATCAAAAAATCTAAGAAATATACAAACAAAAACATAAATCATGCAGAAATAAATAATATAAACATTATTTAGCTAAAACAAAACCTATGATTAGAAATAACTGTAATAAATACTTATCATACTCACTATCTATGATAAAATAACTCCTAACATACCTGTTGTGATGAAATTGTTGTTCTCAATAGATAGACTTTAACATATATGTTTTAACTTGTGATAAAGTTCAACTATTTAAATTAATATCTTCACTAGAAAAATATTTTTTACCAATTTTTTTAAATGTTGGTAGATGAAATATTTTTTATCATGTTTCACACACACTATTAGATTAAGTTTTAGCACTCAAATTATAATGTTTTTGACCAAATCCGGTTTTTATTGACAATGTATGTAACTTGTAGAAAAATGAAGACCTCACAGAACTTTGGGCCACATTTTAGGCTGGTGAATCTATTACATCTTTTCATAGTTACCTAAAACCATCCATTGTAAAAGATATTCCATGGTTTAATTGACTGTTTCTATCCTAGCTATTTTACTAAGTAGATCTAGCAAATGACTTGTAATTCTGCTACCATAACATTTGCAGCCAGTACATTAATTAACTATAATAACATAAAATCATCAGAGTGAAGTCAGAATTTGTATTAATGGTGCTTTTTGCCACTCCCAAGTTCACTCGAATTGCAATCTGTATGCTGTTCTCAATGATGCCCGATTTATTATGCAATGGCAAACCTCCCACAGTGCACATAAATGAAACGCAAACATTACGCCGCTAGGTTAGATCCTGCTCATGTAAGCGTCTTAAAAAAAGAAGCTTCAAAGCCAGGCTTTCTATGGTATATACCCTCTTTATGGGGAAGAAATAGTCATTATAATTGAGATGTTTAGTTGATTTCGCAGGGATGTTTGAGCAAGGCTGCACTACATACCTGCGGTTGGGGAACCCAACAGCGGATACAATCCTGTTCAAAATAAAGACGACTGCCCCCAAAAAGTACTGCGTGCGCCCGAACTCTGGGACCCTGGACCCATTCTCCAAGGTGGAAATAGCCAGTGAGTAATGTTTCTTTCAACTAATTTCCATGCAAAATATTAAGAACATTGAATGATGACAGTCTCTGGCTGAAAATGTGTCAAAAAGTCTAAAGTAGCTTATGATGGGTTCATATTGGTAGACCAGTCAGAGCTTAGACTTTGTGTGAGTGTTTGATATCACTACCAGACCGTTTACCGGTGGCGCATTTAAAATGCCATAAATAACACATCATTTATGTATGCCTATCGACTCGACAAGAAATTGCCTATTAGAGACAGGGTTGGGCCTGTCGCCAGTCTCCACATAACAAAGTGCTATTGATCCAGCTCATTATTAATTTAAGCTGTACTAAAGGATTCAATATCGATCGTTTTTACACGAATACTAAGGAAGGAGGGTAATGTTTTTCGAGAGTGTATGTCTATTTCATTGTAACACTGTATGTTGATTCATTTTGACATGTAAAGTGTTGTTTTGTTCCAACTAAATTATGGGAGTGTAATAGGCTATTAATTTTGATATGGGGCGGCAAATAAAAATTAAAATACAATAAAATGTGTTAGGTATTACAATATGGGTATCAAATGAAAGCAAATTAATTAATAACCAACTTTATGGTCTAGCTGTTAACCACCGCTGTTGTCTCGTGGTACGCCCATCAGTGTTAGATCCAGAGGTTACCTTTTTCGCCATAACAACAATTCTAAATTGTTGTGTTCCTGCATTAAGAGGTAAGAAGAGAGCCAGTTCCTCAGATTGTTGAGAATTCCGGGTGAAGTGCGTTTTCACCTTCGGCCTTATCATAACTTGAAACCAGATGAAGGCCAAGCGCTTCCATGTCATACAATAAAAAAAGGCTTTTCTAAAAATATCCCAAATGTATTGGTGCTAACTGATTTGTGTGAGCTTAGCCATTTTGTAGGAATTATTTACCTCTATATATGACCAAAATCTACATTTTTTTTTACGAAAGTCTCTAGAATAGACAACAGTCTGCCACTGCATAAGTGGATACTGGGGGCAGACAGTAATACATTCTGGAACCCTGTGGTCAACCATCCCTGCTGGGGCCGATAACCATAAGTGTTATTGTCTTCTACTGCGTGGGTAGTTTGTGGGGGCCGACGTGCCACCAAAATAAATGTGAATGAAGCAGGAAAGGAAAGGGATTGTAAAAGTATCAATTGCAGTATGGTAAACATGCGCGTAATTTGTGTATTTAATATTTCGAAATCGGGTTTGAGTTTTTTCAACTAACAACTTTTTCGAATGTCCCTTCAATAATTAATTATGTTTCCAGTAACTCCACAACCTGTGTACATCGACATGAACGAGAAACATAAACATAAGTTTATGGTGCAGAGTGTGATTGCTCCAGATGATAAATCCTTTGATCAAGTTGTAAGTATTTGTTTTTGGAGTAAGATACATGCTATTTTTATCCGGGTACCACCCAGGCGAAGCCGCATTAGCTAGTTTTCTATACATTTGACCACCTGGCTTATGTGCTAGTCACAGGCTCTTAGTCCCATGGCTTTAATCAAGACCATGTATTTGAAGTATGTAGGTACATGCTTCAAAATAATTCTTTCATTTTGTCTGAGGCTTGAGGCAATCATGTTACCGATGCTAATTTGAGAAAACCGCTTTTATTTTATTTTTTTGTACGACGGGGAAGCGCTTACACAATAATTTTAGAATTGTTGTTATGGCGGCAGAATTACGTAAGATGGTGGCAGCTAGCCAGGCGGACTTAAACAAAGTCCTACCGCCAACCAAACCAAGCACAATATTGTACTCCCCCTGGAACGAACCCGGGACCTCTGGATCTGAAATCGGTGGATTGAACCACTAGACCACAGAGGCAGTTAGAGTTATCTATCGACATCGGGAAAAATGTTTATATCCAATAATTATTCATATGTTTCAGTGGAAGGAGATTAGCCCCGAACAACTTATGGAGCACAAGTTCAAATGCGTCTTCGAAACGCCGCGCTCTGCAAACGCGACCCTTAATGTAAGTAGTCCCCTTGTTTAGAGAATACCATACCAAAAAAAAACCCTTAACACTTCATTATACTTTAATCCTTATCCCCTGTTGTAAAGCCCTGTTTTGTAATGCGTGGAAGTATTGAGTTGAAATTTAATATGTAAATTCCTACCTCCCCTTGGAGCTGTGAAAATATGCTTTTTAGGAACTCGATAAAGAATACGGCCAGATTTGCCTAGAAGTAGGTAGCAAGGTATGGCACAAATCCAAAATGCGTTAATTTGTAGTTATAGTACTGTTTTATTTATTACAAACTTGAATCGATGATGAACTGGGCTGACGGATTTGATGTTTTAAAATGATCCTTAAAAATCTTAATGAATAAAGAAATTTTGACTTTGACTTTGACTCTTGGCTACTCAACATAAGAATGGGAGATGAATTACTCCATACTTACAATGTGTACTATATTTTGTTAGTAGCTTATCTCGAATACATTCAGTGGATCTGAATTATGTTTCTATCTAATACATAATATAATAATATATTTATCTAATATGTATTTTATTGCTACGAATAAATAATAAGTATGATTGGCTTTCTTATTAGTATTTAGGTTACAGGCGACTTTGTATATAGCATAACATAACACACCGCCCCATTACTTCTTACCTTTGTGCAACTTTATTTAAGATGTGTGAAGTTTGTTCAACAGGATTGCACGAGTGCTATTACTGTAACAATAAACGTTTTAGCGCGCTATTAGATGTCGAGGCCAACGTAACAACCAATGATTGTAATCAAATTGCTTTATGCACTAGATCTTACGCACTTTTTTTTAATGTCCGTTCAGAAAGTCTTGACCAAGAAGGGTACTACATTGATCGCTAGAGATCGGACGGTTCTTGAGTTTTGTAAGCAGTGTCATGCTACTGGAAGGTGTGCTGGTTCACTGGCCCACCGGCCTGTTACCAACCGATAAACCAGGCTCCCAAGTTTTGGATCCCCGGTCTTAGTGATGGGATTGGTTGGAATTGGTACCTCATCTGGTTTTAGCTCTAACCTTAAACATGTTAAGTGGTTCCTCGTGTTTGATTTTCGCGTTGTATGAGTATTAACTCCTACTTTACTAATAATGTCAATCACAGGTCAAACAAATTTTTTTTTTTTACAATTAGCAATGTTATGTTACATTACGTTAGTTTTCTTAAAATTCGCTCGTAAAATCAACATTCAGCAAACAAAGGATATCCTAATAAATCTATTTTCAGGATGCTGGTGACACCGCCGCCCAAAATGATATCTCCAAGAAGCGGGTTGCGATCGCTGATGAAGGGAAACCACCATCAAAGGTAAAATAGTAAACTCAACATATTATTTTTTTGTGATAACGTACGCTCGTAGTCCATGAATATCCTGAAGCGTGAATAGAGAAGCATATATATTTATTCATGTCCTGTCTCACGTGGGATCTGTCTTTAAGCACGCACGAGACTGTTTTTGGTAAATTGTAAACATATGAAACTTTGAAATTCCGTTTATTTTTTTGTACGACGGGGAAGCGCTTGGCCTTCATCTCATCTCACATGTTTTCAAGTTAGGATAAGGCCGAAGGAAGCGCTCTTCATCCGGAATCCTCAACTGTCTGAGGAACTGGCTATCTTACTTCTAAATGCTGGAACATTAGAATTTAGAACTGTTGTTATGGCGACAGACTTAGGTAAAATGGTCCATATTGATTAGGATTCCATATTAGTTCCCTATTTACAAAAGACCGTCTGGTGCGTTGTTAAAATACTAACCACCATAAATTGATCGCAAATATATGCTTCTCAAAACCCACGTTCGTATACACTTGCCAAGTAATGTTTTCGTGGCGTTGTTTAACTAATCGGCCCTAAGTATGACGTGTGTAAAAATGTAGTGCACGGTAAATGTCGTAACTGTTATCATAAGCTTCATCCGTTTTTATTTTGCCATTTCGATTGGTGTCGACTAACAAGCGTCCATCCAGTCACGCGTTTCGATGCATCACACAAAACGAACCGCGTTTTTTTTTTCCACCCTTGGTACGATCACTCCAAGCTTGGCATGTCTTGAATTGTCTTACAGGATGCGGTAGAGAATACCCTCAATGACGTCAAGATACCGAAGGATGGCGAAGTTCCCTCTGCTATCAATGCGAAAACGGTACAACACATTGATATCTTTTAGTGATCGATAGCTGTTACTCTCGAGTCGAGAGGGCTCGCCTTGCAAGTTGTGCAAAAAACATCCGTCTTTGTTTTTTTTAATCAAAGCGGGCGAAATAAATTAAATTATGTGCAGCATGTACTCTCTCGCTTACCTACTACTGTGCTTTTATAAAATCAGGAGCAAAATCAAGTTCAAAGTTCACGATTCATTCAATAATACGAAATCAAGATCATCTTGGCCAAATCATAATAAAACAAATACTTCAATCACCTAAACCAAATCGTCGTTCAAGTATTACATTAAATAATAATTCTATCATAAAAAAAAACTATATTTTACGTCTCTTATTTATCGGATTCCAGGATAAATTAGTTTAAAATCCCTTTTAGAACCTACTTTTATTTCGTAAATTGTGCCTGATTGTAATTATGCATGTGTTAAATATGATTTTAGCTTGTAAATCCTTCTCGATCTACAACCAGATCCAATGTACAATTTTAAACCTCTTCTGTCACATTTATCTCCCAACCAGTAGGGCTATGCTGTATATTTATTCTACTGCAATTTGTTTTTTGCTGTCCCATTTAACTACTTTATCCTTGTTTTTTTATATTATACAGTTAACTATTTTACAATTGAGGACCCTAAAAAAGTATGAAAAGAGTTATACATTTAAAGTTAAACTTCAAATCACTAGTTATAATTAAATATTCTATTCCAAAAACTAAATACAGCATAGACCTATTGTGATCCAAATCCGATTTCTATTTCTATACCACCTTCGACCCCACCCCACCACCTCTGAACCACCTACAAACCACTCCATCTATCATCTTTGAAAGATCCGGTCCCCTGATATCTAAACATGCTGATTTACTATTCTTGGATCTAATTTTTCTGAACCTCCTTTGATCCACTATCTTTGGACTAATAAAATTTTATAATCTCATCCAATTGTATATTCTTATCACATGAAAGATAAAAAAAATGTTTTAATGACTGCCTAGATCGGTATAAGAGCATGAGGTTATGATAATAATAGAGCCTATCATCCCCTATCCTGAAACACAACTTAACCACTATCTGAATAATTTGATCCGAACCAATCTGATTCCTGCACCAAATTGTTTTTTTAACCCCTTTTTTTTTACAATTTTCCAGAGCTTGACTTTCCCTAAGTCGGATAATGCGGAAAACGATCTTCAAAAGGCATCTTTAGAAGTCGTACACTTACGGGAGGAGGAATCTAAATTAAGACACGAAAATCTGCTATTAAAAGTGAGTTTTATAAACAAACGCTTGGCTGAAAGTTCAAGGTTTTTAGTACGTTTTACAATTTGTCGGTACCTTTAGAGCGGGCAAGACACTGGAGGAATAGGTAAGGTGGCTTATGATTTGTCAATTATTTTACATTGTTGATGTTTGTCTGTTGCATTGTGTCCCCTCCATACTAACTACTTATGCAAAAAGATCAAAGAGTTTATTTAACATCTTAGAGTTGGCTAGCAACTCTATGATGTTGTGTTTTAGTGTAGTACCTTAAATTTTTTTTTGTTAACAACCAATTCTAAAACGAATAATCTTAATATTTTATAACACGCATGGTTTTCTATATTATCACTTTGACTGACGTCTGTTCTTGGTGTTGCTGAGACCGTGTACATCAGCAGTGAATGCGTTAAGATATTCATATAATAATAGTGTACTTCTACTAATTTTGAACTGTTTAATGAAAAATGGTGTCAGTATAGCGAATGACAATCTGCTTTTGCTAATTGTGTGCTAGTTACTAAGATAAGCATAGTACTCTTTACTTTGACTAAGTTTGTAGATTAATATCAAATAATATATAACTTATTTAGTAATCTAGTAAAATCTAAAATGCAGTGGGAAAATAGCCCAAGCGCAACAAATTGAAAAATAAAATCGTTATTTTGCATTTTTCTTATTGTCCTTTGAAACTCGACTACGACGTAAATAGTTTGTTTAATTGTGTGTTTTTTTATGAAAATGGACATATCAGTAACTGGGTAGTTTTATATCAAATTATTTTTAATAATGCTTTTCTACTTTTTCAATACTCGATATTCCTCATAAGCCCGTTTTTCCAGATCTCTAACAGTCCTCCCTGAATTTTAAATATTGAAGCATCCAATATTCAGACGATGAACGCATATCCGTATTTTAAAATACATAGTACATTTTTAATGACTATCTGTTTTTGTGGTTGTCGATTGGCAAGCGGTTAGTATTGTTGATGTCTAAATGTGCCGGCTTCACCGCAACGTTGTAGCCTAACCGATAAGGGCACATTTACACCAAGAGTTTCTCGTTTCGAGAATATCTTAATCTATCGCCTGCGTCTTTTCAAACCATGGTAGACAATGCGAGGCTAGATGACTCTGTGAAAATATCCCTAGACTTGTCTACCTCTGGGCCAGAGGAAGGATGAAGCTTACGAAAGAACGAAAGCTACCTGAGTGCCTAGTGCGAGTTGCAATCGATTCGCGTTTTCTCACCGGTATTATGTTTCATACAAATCGTTGTGAACGCAAACGCGTTCGAGCAGGTGCTTAGAAAGTATAAAACTCGGACTAGACACACTGGAAAGCACTGGCTCTCTCGGGCACAGACGGAAGACAGCATATTAACCGTTTGGCTTCAGACTTCAGCAGGAGGGTGTTCTATAGCCAGGTGGACCTCTGTTGGTCCCACCACTACCACCAGTGGTGACCGATCCCCGTAACTGCTAGCAAAAGTCAGCGTTTTGTTACCCACTAGTATTACTACCCTGTCTACCCCGAGCAAAGGAATTATGACCTAGGTCATAAAATTCTCATATTCATATATTAGGTCAGAAAATTATCTAAATGTAGCTGTAGTTTTTGTTCTAAATATCCTAATTATTGAGCAGCTTTTTTTTTATTGAATTGAATAAGTCATAGCCCTGTGCCCTGCGCTCATAGTTAAAGGATACCACAGCGTATACAGAGTTATATGAATAACATAGAAACCATTATTGCTTATCGAAATCAGCAATTAATAATGGCTTATTACATGTAAGTAAAAATCATACTATAAAATGCCTTTTATATATATATATATATATATATATATAGGTATTTTTGCCAAGCGCACTGCTATAGAATTGATGTTAGTGAATTGCGTTGCGATTGTATACTACGAAGTTTTATCGTGTAATGACCTCGGTGGGGATCGGCCGGCTTCGTTGCTAGCGGTGACAGGTTCGATTCTTGCGGCGGGTTGTTTTTTTATTATATTGAACGACGGGGAAGCGAAACACAACACAACGCCGATTTTTAACAGCATCGGTGGGTTGACACCCATCGATTTCAGATCCAGAGGTCACGGGTTCGATCCCCTGGAGTAAAATAATGTGCTCGGTTTGGTTGGTGGTAAGACTTTGTTTAAGTCCACCTGGCTAGCTACCACCATCTTACCTAATTTTGTCGTCATAACAACAATTCTAAAAAAAATGTGTTCCGGCATTATTATTTTTTTAGTTTACTACAGGTAAGCACTTGGACTTCATCTTATCTGGTTACTAGTTAAGATAAGGCCGAAGGTGGAGGCGCACTTCAACCGGAATCCTCAACAAACTGAGGAACTGGCTATCTTACCTCTAAATAAATTACCTCCGGGTTTTTCGAGTTTTCCGCAAGACTTACGTGGGCTTTGTGTGTCTGATTGGTTGTTGGGTATAAATTAATTGTTGCGATACTCTGGATTTCAAATCTTCATCGGCCGCTAATTAGGAGCTTTTTGATGAAGTATGGAAACAAAGAAGGCTAACCTTATGAATAACGACGCGACGGCTGTATGGCAAAGTGGTAACATGCATACCCCTGAATGACGGGCTCGGGCCACTTCTCGACAAGGTCATGGTGGCATTTTACCTTTTTCCTGGTTTCTGGGGTAGGTGTCCCCTCATAGTGGCTTACAAGGGAAACGCTGGCTTTTGTTAGCGGTCTGAACGTTCACATCACAGGTGGTAAGACTTGTGAGGTCCACCGCTAGATACCGCCATTCTGCCGAAGTGCGGCACCAGACGGGCATGAACCATCGATGCGCAGACCGCCAGTGCCTTTGGTAACCATCTCCATCTTAGCCTTCATCCTTGCTCTGGCCTAGAGCTACTAGCCTAGGCAAGCAACGAAGACAAGAGCTACCTATTAACAGCCTCATAGCTCAGTTGGTTAGTAACTCTGTCTTCTGCGCTGTAGGATGTGGGTTCGATTCTCACCCAGGACAAACATTTGTGTGATGAATATAGATGTTTGTTCTGTGTTTGGATGTTGTATCATGTAGTATGTATGTATTTAAAAAACAAAAAAGTATTTAAGTGTTATATCCGTAAACTAGTTCCCATAATACAATCTATGCTTAGTTTGGGGCTAGATGGCGCTGTGTGAAATTAATTACCTGGAATATTTATTTATATGATTAATTATTTATCCCATCATTTGTGTGCGTTTGTTGTTTGATATAAGATCAGGAATACTTTAATCTATAATCAAATAGAATCCATTATACGATTTTCTTAACGCCCTATAGGCCAACACTATAAAACTTGCCCCACTGGCTTGATTTGGTGTTGATTGTCTGTATATTTTATGAAGGCTCTCTTCGTTGTAGTTTTACTGGCATGTTGCCAAGGCACACAAGCTTGAAACGGAACTGGTGAATGGTCCCTGCAATTTTTATGAGAGTGCCTAACTAATGGGTGGGCCTCGATTCTACTAAATCAATAGCTTCACTGTGACATTTCTTTTTTTCGTCTATTGGTATTGTCGCGGAATAGCCACTATATGTGCCTTTTGGTGTTCTACTATCAACATTAAAAAATATATATATATGACCGTCAATGCTATGACAATGGCGACTATTGCAAATAATTAACTTTTTGTATACTGCTAATCAATTGCATAGCAATCACTAGCGATAGCGGGCAAATGAGGTATGTTGCTATATTTGAACAGATCTTCCAATCGTAATTTTGTTGAAAGCGTTCCAGCTTTCAAAGTAAACAATTTAGAAATTCAACTTTATGCATTTAGTAAAGATTGTAGGTTCAGACTATGCGTAAGCTAAGCTATTAAATCCTCTTTTGCTGTATTTTTTGTTCGTGATGTGACGACATCCTAATGGCTGAACATTTTGAATATTGTCTTACCTACCGTCCAGTTGCAGATAGAATTTTTTACTCTGAAAACGTTCCAACAACTTTGGGTACATTATAGTCATCATACATTTTTTTTAATTATCAAACAAAGAACTCGTAAATGCAAAAAAATGATATAAAATAAAAGAATATTGATTTTGTTTAATGCAGAACTTATTTTTTTTAAATCGGGCACGTAACTCCTAACACGACTTTTCGATAACTCTCACGGTTTCAGACTTGGCCTCAGTGGCCCTGGAAAAAAACTCCGCTGTATATACTATTATGATACCACTGTAACCTTTACGTAAAAACAACCGTTTCACATCTTCGCCATAAAAATGGCGGTAATTTTAAAAAACAAAAGGCACAAATCAATTGTCAAAGTGTTGTGATTGGTTTAGTAGAATGATTGATTCGCATATAAACGAAGAGAGAGGTACATCAAGAAAGAATTGCAGGATGTTCTAATGTTGACGGTTGAAGTCCCGGGGCCCGATTCTACGATAATCGCAGAAAGGCCACTAGAATACCAAAACACACATACAGTGGCAATTCGACGACGATACGATTGTCATAGTGAAGCGATTGGTTTAGTAGGGGTTAGGTAATCGGTGTTTCGGGAAGTCTTGTAAACTTTTGTACATCATGATCATAATATGACATGCGGCGATGGCAAAGTGACACAGCTTATTTCATAATATTTTATTATATAGCTTGGTGGCGCTGCGATCGTTTTTTGCAACACTTTACTTTTATAGGCTTTGATTTTTAGATATATCAATATGTCGCCTAAAATTTTATGGCATTTTCATTAACGTACCATTGCCACACACCGAGCCCGATAAGTTTAGGGATTCTAAAGCTAGTGTCTTTGTCAAATTGGTGCTCTGACATATTTATGTCAGAACGCAAGCTGTCTGTGGCTCTAACGAGTGAATGTGATGCTCTTTATTGATTTAATTCTCTGTGCTATAGTATTAAAACGAAATAAAAATGATTGCGAAGTGGTAACTTCTTGCGTTTATGACGACCAAGACCAGAAAAATAAATCTGGCCATGTTCTCTATGGTACTAGGATATGGTACATTACTTTTTTTCTATCCAGTGTAGAAAAAAAAACAAATAAAGTGATATAAGACCGTTGTGGCTACTTCTCTGGGGCCTAACCTCAACCTCTTCGAGCGTTCTCGTTTTGATATTACATTCCTTTTATCTCGTTTTTTCTGCACTGACAGATATTGACAAAAGTAAAGTTATATCAAAACAAGAATGCTTGTTTTTGTTAAGAGGTCTTGGGCCTTTATTGTGCAGGTAATGAACATCAACTTCATTTTTGACATTTGAAACCTAGCCTAGGCTTCGACTGTCTTCTGATTGGGTTGAATTGAAACCTAGCCTAGGCTTCAACTGTCTTCTGATTGGGTTTGACCACTGGTAATGGATTTCAAATCCTGGTCAACCCCAGGTCGCTATGCTCGTCTCTATGTCAATATTGAACCGGCACTAAGTGTGCTTGTTGTGTGTTCAGGAAGATCTGCTGCGCATGAAACAGGCGATGTCTGAGGGGCGGGTGACGCGCGCGCACTCGTTCGGGCCGGGGAAGCAGGCGCAGGGGAGCGTGTACCCCTGGCTCGCCACCGCCCTCGCCATGGCACTGCTCGGCATCATCATAGGCAAGTTCTTCATGTGAAGCCGCCGCGCCCGCCCCGCCCCGCCCCGCCCGCCCCGCCCCGCCCCAGCCACCAGCCAACGCACGACGAGAGCGCACGAGGCAGCTTCATCATCGACAATCACAACACTATGGTGACTAGGTTCTATCGGTTATAGGGATAACACTTCTTCCATTTGACGATCTTCTGACGACCGCTACCCGTTCCGCTTTGTACGAAACATATTTTATCGCTTATATTATGTGTCGCTGTTTTGTTGATTTGCAATAAGGTTGCGTCATTATCAATAATATGACTTTGTCTTTGTGAACTAGAAATTTAGCTTGTTTGTATTTTGTGAATGGTATTTGCATTTTGATATGCAAGTAAGTTGGTATGATAAAGTCGGTTGGTATATAGATACCAACTGACTTTATCATAGCCGCTCCTCTAGCTAAGAACACCGGTTTAATTATATCGGCTTTGACATGAAAATGGTAATCTGAATGTGGTCTCTCTTTGGAGGTGACTCATGATCTGCATAACCTTTTTTTGACGCATTGCAGTAATTTAAGAACATGCTATACTTTATTTAATAATTTTCCCACATACATCATAAGGCGCTTATGCCAGTCAATTGTCAATTTAAATCAGCGCTTGAGCAAGTGGATGACTGCGATATCTCGCTAAATTCTTGTTATTTAGAAATTACAATTAATCAACACCAAAATTATCTTGCCAACCAGCGCAGGTTTAGTCTTTCTCTGAATTCTAGCTCTTAATGCTTGAAAAAAGGTTCAAGAGGGAATTTCGATCCTAAACCTGTTCATTTCGGTTTTTTTTTTATTAAAATAATGCTAAATTGTTTCTACCATTCAACTAAATGTAAATAATTGAAGTATCAGTAAACTTGTTTTTTTTTTATTATTAGTTATATATATAATTTTAATTCATTATTCGACAACTTCGAAAATAAATATAGATTAATGTGTCTACTCCATGAAATTTGACTTAAAACTTGTTTGTCTAGTGGCGCCACTAGTGGGATTCAATATGGCATTGTTTAGCCAGGGCTATTTGTTCTCGGTAGAACTATGTTTATCAAATAATAGCTATATTTACAAAAAATATTTAGTCTACATATTCCGTAACCTTAATTGAACTAGATAATGTAATAATTGTATAATTGCCTGTTCGATGATACATGTAAACATTGTGCAGCGCAGTTTGTCATCGAGTACTGTCAGCGACAAAAGTAACTGAACATATTAGTCACGCTGTTAGTTTGTCTTTGCAATATTTGAACGAGAATAATGCTGGATTATGTATATTCGGTTGCTGTTATTACAATGAAACCGTAAAAATGGCTGCTTTCACAGCGTTTTTGTTGTAAGCACCGAATCACATATCTGTTTCATTGGCACAACTAATTGAATCGCACCATAATAACAACCCAGCTAATCTACTAAAACAACACTAGAAACCAAGCCGGGTCGCTTACCTACCTCAACACAACGAATAACTATACGAATACACACATGCCTCTCTTGATGACTTTTGTCGCTGACTTTGATCGTAGACAAAGAATAAAAACTGTTAATGAGTGCGTTGTTATATGAGCCAGAAGATTCATCATTATATTGTCTCTGTGCGCTATACTTACGTCACTTTTACAGCATATCAAATAAACACCAAATAAATTGTAGACTATGTGAACACCAACTGTTTGTTAAGTACAAGATACCAGTCTGATTGTTATCAAACGAGCTCTTAATGCGAAGCTTGGGAATAATTGTATTTTCATATAAGACATGTTAACGAGCTCCAAAAAGCTATCTAACAATTGTTTATTGTAACACGTTTTTACAACTACAGCTTGTTATGTATACCTGTGACTGACAACTGTCATAATAAAATAATAATGCCTTACGTTAGGATACTAGTTTTAACTTAAATGTTCTTAAACTTGGTACTGACTTGAAAAAAAATGTATCGTTACTTGCTGCTGCCCGCGTCTCGACTGCTTTGACATTAGAATTTTGATCCAGAGGGAAATATGTAGATTTGCAAAATTTGTAAACTATACAAATTTGTAATTGCAAGTTTGAGATAAATAGCAAATATGCTTCTGGACGCAGGAGGTAAGAAACAGGCTTCTTTATTTCTTTGGTTTGCTTATGTAGGATTCAAAACCTAAAAAATCGGAGGGCAAAAAGGACGAGAAAAATCGATCGAGTAATTTGTTGGGTCAATTATTTGTTTGGTGGTTTTTACATTTCCAGCTTGAAGAAATGACTTTTAGTTTATGATGACAGCTGTCACAAGCATCTATAGCAAACGTAGGTAATTATCCAGATAGGATCTGTGTTTGGTAATATGATAGTGATTTAAAATGTAAACAATGATAAGCTATGGTATTAATTATCTGATAAATCTATACTACTAAAAACAAATTAGGGGCTACTAAACATTTTTCGTTTTTGTGTGTTCAGGTTTTCAATCTTAACAATGATCTTATACAATTTAACAGCAACAACCAAGCATTTCACCTTTTATTGAAATCTTACTTTTTGAGTTGATAAGTTTTTTAATGCTGTTTACACTTATAATTAACATGAGTATATTTTGAGGCAATGAGTATACAATAATTACACCTTAAACAACCGTAGCATTTAAATAAAATTACTCACTTCACAGCTTGTAAGACTAAAAACATTGCAATACCGCCTAGTAAAACACTGTTATCTTTAATTCGAAACTCTTGCCAAGGTTTGCATTCATTTTAATCAGTTATCTGAACAAGGACCAACGAAAAATGATCTCAAATCAAAAATATATGCGTGGGCCCTTATTTTGTTTTGGGAAGTATATAATGTTTCAAGCCTCTCAGCTTTATGTCAGTTTTAAATCGGTTTGAATTAGTACCGCACAGACGCTAGAAATGCAATTTGATAGAAACGTGTTAAAAATAAATATTGCGTTAGATTCTATAATAGCTAGTGAAGTAGTAAAATAATGAGTTATAATAATGTTATCTAGAATTATGTGCGTGTTAATCTTTCATACAATTCGAAGTTATATTTCGTAACGCCTTAATAATTACAAATTAATTACGTATAAGTAGTTTAACGTATCATTGAAGATTCAAAATAATATTTCGCTAGATACTTTGCTGAAGTGTATACATTAACTCCAGATAGCTATATGGGAGGCCCGTTTGTCTCACTTTCCTATACAAACGTAGTTCTGTTTTCATTTCGAAATGGCAAGTCGAATGTATAATCTAAGTTTGTGATCACTTTCTCTTATAACGCAATAACAATGAAAATATATGGAAAAGAGTGTTTGTATGGATAAACTCTCTTCCATATATATTGGTTTGTATTCGATTTTTAGAAAAAGTAACGAACCACAGACACAGATTAGCCCTATCCGATTATACATGCAAAAAATATTTTGAATAAGGCTTGCCATTTCGAAATGAAAATGGAACTACGTTTGCATGGGAAGTGAGACTATTGGACCTTAAGTGGTTTGAGTAAACATACTGATGCATATCCGTATATGTCGGTGTGTTCCAGCACTGTCAAGCAAATTGCGATATCTGATCTTGATAGACCCGTATATGATACATATTCAAGTAAGCTTGACAATGTTGCCGGCTAAACGATCGAACGCGCTTGTCTTACCAATATGGATTGACAGTAGTTTAACTATGTTGCCAGCTAAACTTGCTGGACTGAACAATGTTGACAGCTGAACGGGTCAATATGTGCCTATACGTCTGAAATGGAATATTCAAAAATAGGTATTGTAATCGAATTAGAGTCGAAATAGTTTTAATCGCCGATGAAGAGCAATAATAATATATCCAAAATTTAAAATCTAAGATCCAATATTTTTATACTGAATGTGATATGCCTACACAACGCAATGGTCAGACACTTGTCGCTGTTATTTAAAGCAACTGTTTAGCCTACACAACGCAATGGTCAGACACTTGTCGCTGTTATTTAAAGCAACTGTTTATGTGTATCTTTATGGTTTGTTTCGACTAAGAGTATAAGAAAAGTATTCCACTCTTAAACTATCTTTGTATCTGCGTCTAAACCGAGTGAGGTAATGATGAGGCCGAAAATGCGAGGCAAATGCTCCAGTAATTAAGTGCCTCGTTCACTAATCTAGACTATTTGAGTAATGCCTCAGCCGTTTGCCTCGCGAGGTCTAGCCACACCTATCTGCCGGGCTCACATTGTTTTATTAGCAAATTACCGCGATGTCAAAAACAAAATGACATATCTAAATGATACGGTAGGTCATCCTGATCCGTGACTTTATCTCTTTGATGATCTTATAAGTTAATCAATTAGGCGAACAAAATTTTTACTTCCCTAAATTACATACTGCCTGCAGTAATATGTATTTATAAGTCA
Source organism: Venusia cambrica (assembly GCA_951394065.1). Lineage (NCBI taxonomy): Eukaryota > Metazoa > Arthropoda > Insecta > Lepidoptera > Geometridae > Venusia > Venusia cambrica. Next base: position 14,485,981 of record OX596034.1, read on the forward strand.
TAAATTATTCCCCTGTGTTCATTGTTTTTACAACTGTATAATTTGATTCAGTTTATTGATACCATAGGAATAGAGCGGACACTTAATATATAGTAATAATTTACCGCCTGACCATTTGCGATTACATGATAAAGAAAAACACATCATCATTCTCCTGCCCTTATCCCACGCTAGGTGGGGTCGGCACAACATGTTCTCATCTTCCACTCACTCCTATCAACCGTCAACTCTGCATCTAAAACTTTCATACCCGACGTATTATTCCGAGAAGACGGATGAGAGGAGCCAGGACATCCTGGCTCCTCTCATCCGTCTTCTGCATGATAAAGAAAAAAACAATACCTATAAATGCTGACAAAGAGTATGTTTATTAAAATAGCGGCTCATGTCTCTATTAAATCATCACAAAATATATTATTCACCTAGAGTAGGTACAGCTTACTTGTTGCGTAGTTTGTATTGTTCACTTTAAAACCTTTAGTACTCGAGTAAGTCGAGCGACGTAGCGGTACCAGTTGACAGGCTCGGAGCGATATAGCGGGTATAATGCGCACTAGTTACCTACTTATGTTCCATTAACAGTGAAGTTGTCGAGAGTCGATCGATGTTTAATGTTATGCACGCTGGTCTAGAATAACATTATTTTGCGATATTATACGGATTAGATATTTAAACAGCGGAAGCTCAGCTAGTTTCGAATGAAGGTATGATGTGCGATCAATAATATACTTGGCGTCGTCGGCGGCAAGTCATGTTTTAGAATAATATTCGTAGTATTGTACTTTAGAAAAACGTCACTATGGTTTTTGCATTTTATTAATTTAATCGGTGTTTGGTTTTATTGTTATGGCTGTAATTTTTTGTTATTTTTAAAGTATATATCCATGTACAGATTATGACCCTCTGCTATTAGTCCTTTTATTAAATAGTAAAATATAATCTTAATTATCATTTTGACTTCCTCTTGAGCCGGCTGTGATATGAAATAATCACTACTATTTCTTATGAACCTGTGCTGTGCACCTAGCTACAACGATGTGTAATTATTGATATTAATTTAGAACGCGAGTTGAGCGGATTTAACGCTTTGTCAAGTTTTTTTTTTTTTTTCGTTTTATCCTAAAAAGTTACTTTTAATTGTGGTGCGAAATCGATTCAAATCGCTAAGCATTTCGTATTTAGTCTAATTCAACTTTTAAAATGCGAATCGCGCCATTAAACTAACAATAATCCGTAGTTTGATGGGCACCTCTAAACGTGAACACAACAATTCTTACTAGGTGCCTTATCTTATTAGCTAAAGGGGGTCACATTGGTTTCATCTATTTACATACTAGCATTGTGCCCGATTAACATACTTACCTACTGTTATTCCAATTCACAGCTATGAAAGTTAGGTAGGTCGATCGATGATCTTGAACATTTTCGAGTGAGCTAAAAAAATAAAATAAAAAAATCATACGTTGATTATTCCTATTTTTATTTTTATTACGAAATTCTACTTTATTTAATAGTACCTATACGGCCTTTTGTAGTTCAAATAGATAGCATAAACTCGATAGTTTATGGAGCGTGCTCCTCAAAACGTATTTTCAAATCTCATCGATGTTCAAATGAAAGCGGAACTACGTTTTTAAAGGAGGATCTAAGAAACCGTGGGTATGTTGCGATTAGGGTTCATGAGTGATAGAGCCATTGAAAATACACAAGTGGACTAGGCACGGAACCGCGGCACCCGCTGCTGACCTCCATTGACTTATCATGTTAAGCCTTTTTTAGTCGTGTTAATATTAAGTATTTGTCCCATGTCTTCAACATGGTTGCATCGGTCGTACAATCCTACATTAATATGATAGATGTTTTAAAACAAAAATTTCCGTATTGTATTGTTGTTATTAAACTATTATGCTATATTGTATCGTTTTCTGAAATAAAAGACTTAATTTATGATTGATAATGTTGTTATTAATCCCCTTTTTTTGTTTGAATATTTCTAAACAGTCGAAAAAAATTATGTATGATTGCAGTTAAATATTCGAATTATTTGAAATTATAATTAACATATTAACTTTGACGGATATTCGAATATTTGATTCATGTTAATAGCACCAAACTTTCGAGGTGCTTTCGTTATATTGTCATAATCCCCACCAGCGGGGATAATATTCAAAAACAATTTTAGTGGGGATTATGACAATATACCAAAACATCGTTAGCGCGTTTCAATAGTTTCTGTGGCAGATTTGCTCATCGGTAGGCTGATTTTCCTAATCGCGTTTTGCCTCGATCGTATTTTGTCACATTCGTTTGTTTCAGTTGCTTTTTGTGGGAAACTCACACTTAAGACCAGGCTGTCAAAAAAAAAACTACGTTAGCTCCGCCCATGCCCCCCGCAACCTTACCGTGGCGTATCTAGCGCGTCGACGCTCCTAGAACATAGATGGCATGGAGACTTATTTTTTTGTTTTATACAAAATCCAGTCGGTCCAGTAGTTTGATTGTTTTTTTTTGTAGTGTCCCGTTTTTGAGCTTATTCAATACAAACAAAAATACGAAAATACAAATCTTTTCTCTTTATAATAATAGTATCTGTAGGTAGTTTTTCCTAGAGGAGAGGGCGCTTCCGTAGCTTTGGTTAATTCTGCTCTGTGATCAAATATTTATTTTTGTTTTAGCTGAGCATAGCCACCACCACATTCAAGTATGCCAGCAACAGCTTCTTTATATACACACATCAACATTGTCTAGGGATATTCCATTTCGAAATTATTTGCTTACAAAATATTTGCTTTTTAGCAAAAGTTTATGTATGGAATTAAACCTCTTATGTTCTCTTTTCAAAATTTAGAAAAAAATAAAAATAGAACGTATATATAAATTTAATATAAATATATAAATAGTACATGTTTTCTATATTCTATTGTAAAATTGTAAGGAAGTTCTTGTCCCCTACACTAGGACAAGGACTGCCATGGATCCTTCTACATTTTAACTTATGTTATCTATATAAACCAGTGATAGTGGCAGAGTTGTACCCTAGGTATTTAAGCAGAGAAGAAATGATAAGAGGCATGTTACAAGCCGGTGCTATCCAACGCGTGGTTGCCAATACCCTAAACACCAATCAAAACGTAATTTCTCGATTGTGGTCACGTTATCGTATTACTGGGGATGTAAGAGAGCGCCACACTGGAAAAAAACGAGTAACCACCCCTAAACAAGATCATTTTCTCCAACATTCCGCCAGGAGGGAACCCAATCTCACAGCAAAGCAGCTAGTGCAAAGGCTTCAGTCAGACCATCAGCTGTCAGTCAGCGACCAAACCGTCAGAAGAAGGCTACATGAAGTCGATCTTTTCATCGTTATGGAACAATGGCCAATGGACAATGGTTCTCTTTACTGATGAGTCTCGGTTTGGATTCCACCCCGATTCACGAAGAACACGTGTTTGGAGAGTTCCAGGCAGAGAAAGTCGCCTCCAGCAGCCACAAGAGGTCCATTCGTACCGAGGTGGGACAATCATGGTTTGGGCGGGAATTCGTATTGGCGCGCGAACCGAGCTCATTTGGATAAGAGGCAGCATGACTGCACTAAAATACCGGAACGAGGTCATAGAACCTGTGATCATCCCTCACAGAGTTTAAATTGGCCAGGTAATGCCCCTCCACACACGGCGCGTTTGATGTCAGCTGCCCTTCAGGAACATGATGTCGCGGTTTTGGACTGGCCTGCACAGTCACCCGACTTAAACCCAATTGAACACGCTTCGGACATGTTACAGCGAAGGGCTTTCAGCAATTTTCCATCAAATTTGACCACAGAAGACCAACTTTTTTGCCATTTAAAAAGAACATGGGATCGCATACCCAGCGAGACTTTGACACCCTAATTTTGAGTATGAATAAAACCTTGTAAATTTTCTGATTTTTCGAGATATTGTTCCTACTTTAATGTTTATTAAAAAAATATATAAAACTGTTGTTTTTATTATTATTAATGAACAACACAAAATAAAGATTCTTGCCATACCTAGTTTTGTAAAGTAATTATTTTCAGTTTTTGTAATCAACAAAATGTAAAGATATTAAGCAAATTATCAAATAAAATAGTGCCGTATAGTCACCCTCCCATATTTTGTAGGGTCAGAGCCACTAGTATACGTAGGGTCAGCCCGGAATCTCGATGGTTGCTCTGGCAAGAATGGGGTATGCAAGTGAACCAGCCTTTATAGAAAATGCTTTGTTTCAGCAGTGGGCTCATGTGGGCTGAAATTGGTGCAAGTGATTCTAGTTAGTAAGTGATTGAAATTCTTTCTACTCTTGTCTAAGTCTGTCGCCATAACAACAAAAAGCCTTATTATAGCTTAAAAGCTAGGTGAAATGAAGGTCAAAAGCTTCTCCGTCATACAATCATAAAATATATGTTAATTTATTTCAATTTAAAACAAGATTTCGCCATAGGAAAAATTATACACAATGTCAAAGCATTTCGGCTAACTTTCAATGTTTGGCAGTAAGGTTTCATTTTTTTCAACTTTTTACTTGTTACTTCTTATGCTTACGAAATACATGGTTTTCGTGAAATTTAAAAGTTTGTGTAACGATAGCATTTGAATGGGTTCACTTGACGTGTTTATGAAAACATAAAAAAGCAAAAGATTTTTATTGCGAAAATACTTATAAAAATCAAAAAAGTTATTAAGAAAGAGTTTAATGTTAGTTGTGAAACATGGGTCGAATGAGTCATGACCCTAAAACGCAAATATTGCTGAAACGGTGAAATAAGTGCTGTTGTAGATAGCGAGAATATTCGTTCCATCCACTCGACAGCACCAAAACGACACCACCGGTGGTGTCGTATGGAATCTCTAGTCCATACGACACCACCCTGGATGATACCTGGATATGGAAGTGTCGAGTGGAAGGAACCCAAAATTTTACCAACAATTCATAATTTTTTAAATAAGTTTAAAGGTAAAGGTCCCCTTCATATCTTTCTATAGGGTTCGTAAAACCTTTTTCTACATGCTTATAAGATCAGGATACCCAAGCATGTCCAACAGTAATTGTGACATCTACCTACATGATTTTGACTATATTTGATTGACTTGTAGAAACTTTTTTTTGTAAGTATTTGGTTCAGTTTATGAATAAAACATCCAACAAAGATCATAGAAGGACGACAAAGTGTGCCTATCCCCTGATAATAATCAGAGGATTGGCAGCAGCATTATTCCGAATGCTTGTCATTCGGATTGTTAGTCTCTTGAATAATGCTGTTACCATCTATCGACGTTAACAATTTTATCGGTAAACACAGCTCTATAAGTTCCAAATGACTGCTGGGGTTGGATTATATAGCTCATGAAATGTATGTACGGGAAAGCGCCCACTCCAACGCAAAGTATGATACCTACCGCTATTGACTGCTATTGTCAGGGGTCCATAAGATCCTTTTGAGTATCCCTAACAGCTTGTTCTAAGGGTGTAGCGTACTTTTTTACACCTGTTTTGAGCAAAGAGTCTTAAGAAAACTAATATACTGAACATTATGTTGTTTTTTAATTATCTTCCTGTCCGTTATCTTACATTAGGTGGGGTCGGCATAACATTTCTTCTTCAAAGCCATGTTGTGATTCTGAAATTTTAAGACTGGCCTGTTCGACGGCCGACGGAGCGGTGGGTTAAGTAAACTTAGTCAATTAAGTGAAAGAAAGAAAGATAGAAAAAACATTTCAGGTGAGATGAAGGCCAAGCGCTTTCCCGTCGTACAATTAAAAAAAACATTTATTTGGCACAGTAATATATACAAAATAATGGGTAAATAAAGTAAAGAAGTAAATAAATAAACACGTACCTACTACGCCAAAGGGCAAAATCTCGGCCATGTGCTGAAGTGAAGTTAATATGGGGATGGGAATAGAAATGTTACTGTATAGTGTTGAGAGAGACACTAGATATCGGACTTATATCACAGAACCATCCATTCAAGTCCGCCATAGCAACAATTCTCAATTGTTGTGTTCCGGCACTAATGCCGATGGTTCTGTGACTATCTTAGCTCTAAAGCTAAGATAGTCAGTTCCTCAGACTGTTGAGGATTTTGAGTGCCTTATCGTAATTTGTAAACCAGGGACGCTACCGCCGCTATCTCCATTGATGGCTTTAAATTAGCTCCATGAGAACTAGAAACGATTTTTACCGATTTAGGTATGTGTCATATCCGAAATGGCGTTTCCCATCTCAAAAGTGTTCACATGTTATGAAACCTATCCGTTCAGTACATTTGACGGTAAAAATCGTTTCTAGTTCTCATGAAGCTAATTTAAAGCCATCAATGGCGATCGGCTTCGCCGTCGGCGGTAGCGTCCCAGGTGAGATTAATGATAAGCGTTTACCTACCGTTCAATAAAAAAATCGGTTTACAAAATCAATGATGAGTTTGTAATAATCTATTAAATATTTTTTGTTTAGGTAAAGACCTCTTCAGCACTACGGTATTCAATGATGATAATGATATCAAATGTAAGTACTACAGTAGCCAATTTGATTTAAGGCAGGCACCTATATTCTTTTTTAAACTGACTGTAGCAAAAAACTTTCGTGCGCTCTAATTTTAGAATCGGAATTCGATCTTTTTACCAGTTGTTCGGATTTCTAATTAATTGAGTTCTCAGTAACAAGTACAAAATTAAATATTTCAAATATTACATTTTCAGGTGCAGCTCTGAGTGCTTCTCAACTCTAACCATCAATTTTGTCTGTTCCATTAGAATACTGTGCAGCCTTTGCCATGTTGTGTCTTTTAATTGTTCTAAACTGTGAAAAGGGCTTGTCATCCCAAGAGAGAGTTGCACATGGAAAGTGAATGATACAAATTACTTAAATAAATAATACTGGGCGTATGATTTTACACAGCGCCATCATGCCCCAAACTAAACAGAGCTTGTTATATGGGAACTTAATTACGGATGAATACTTAAATATATCTATTTATTGTGAATACATACACATACAATATGCAATGTAACCAAACTCAGAACAAACATTTGTATTCATCTCACAAATGTTTGTCGTGAGTGGGAATCGAACTCACAACCTTCAGCGCAGAAGGCAGAGCTAGGAGTTCTGCCTTCTGCGCTGAAGGTTGTGAGTGGTTGTGAGCATCTGAGCTGTGAGACTTTTAAAAAACAAAAAAAATACAAAACGGGTATCAAAAGAAAGGCCTTTTAAATAAAAAGAGTTTGAAATTTCAAGACCAAATTCAAAGGACAGCTAAATCATCACAGCTAAAGTATTTTTGTATTCATTAGTTTTTGGATAATTTTGAAGATATTCAGTCGGTCAGTAACTCAGGATTTTCTGCATGCGGTCGGCCAAACATGTTAAACAACACTTTTACTGGATTAAAGTATTTTCTTAGTTTGGGTACCTAAGCTTTTAATGGAATAAGTGAACTTTTCTTAATTTACTTATATATGGTTATATATTGGCGGTATAGTTAATTATTGTAACTCTTTATCGCAGGGGTTCTATCTGGTCCTTTTCTTAGCTCAGACTTTCCTATATAATAATAATTGTAACCGAACATAAGTAAACACCTAATACGCCATCGACAACCGATAAAAAAAAAATGAAAATGAACTCCCAGACTCACTCGCTACGCGTTACCGTTATTCCGTTATCTCTGTATCTTATTTTTCCTGATCAAAGCCCTCCTTCTCTTGTAGATTTGATATGCACTTTCATCCTGACTTAATATTCAGACCTTACATAATTGTATTCGAGCTGGTACACTTTAAATATTTCATCTTTCTGTGATTCAATATCACAGAAAAAATCTTATGTTCTTCGTTACAGATAATTCCATACAAAGGTAGTCGTAGAGATCGTTTTATTTTATTGTTACGCATACATGGTATCTTACTCAGGGAATTCATCAATTTAACTTAGTATGTGTGTATGCACCACTAATATTTAATTACTAAAAAATACACTAGTATGTACTGCCTTTACAGATGATATCAACTAGGTATACTTACCCTAAGTATACCTAGGGTGTCGAAGGTTTTCATTATTTACGTACATTAGGTAGGTATGTGTACTTGGGGGAACTGCTTCTATGATTTTATGACGAATTTCTGGAAACTTTAGAATTTAATAACTTTATTACCTTAAAGTAAACAAGACTTTACTAGAATGCCCGGGTCAAAACTACAATGCTACAATTTTATGAAATTGTGAAAATATAAAATTATCCATTACTTACTGAAAAAGGCACAATAGTACATTTTTTGTGCGGGATGGCTCCTAATTTTTAATGTCGTTTGCCTGATTTTTTTATCATGAAATCATTTTCCGCAAAGTGTTGTGAGCATATTGTAAAAGATGATCTAGGTATCCTAGGTATAGATCTTTAGGTAGGTACTTTGATTCGATGAAACTTTCCAAGTCTTTACACACGAAAAAGTCACAATTTACAAATCCACGTTGAGCGCCATTTTCGCGGCCGGCTGCTCAGTTGGGGCGAAAATAAAAACAACAGTTATACAATTAAGATGATAACGGACCATTTCTAGAAAATGGCCTACTGTAATATATCCATCTAACATGCTTAACTGGGCCTCACATATGAATTCATCATTTAATTGAACGCTGCGTTGTTTTGGTGTACGCTTGGAGTCTGCATCTTTTTTAAATGCCACGATCAGGTCAAGTAGGCTTCTATTAAACTTTTTAATTCGTTTGCTCAGAGTAGTATGGAAACTTTCTACGTAATTATTGGTTCGGTGTCTTTCTCCAAAAACTGACCATAGTTTGATGTTTTCGGGGCTTAGCCAGATTTTTTTGAAATATCGGAGAAAGGGTTGTAGATGAATGTGCTTATCAAACTGTTGGTCAATATATTCCCAACCTGCGGTAATTTTGTCATGTGGCAATAAAGCTAGACTTCTACACAAAAAAAACGCATCGATGGTTGTTTTTAGCTTTAAATATTTTTAAAGATTTTGATTTTCTGACCAAACTTTCTTGAAAATGGTAATAACAACCATTTATGGTTATTTCTGGGAAAATATTCCGGAGAGCTTTTATGGTACTTTTTTCAAAGTCACAGGTATATTTAACTGGACTCCAGCTGTTTATTTGGGACTTAAGCATTTAAAAAAAAAAATGATAGGCATCGGTGCCTCACTTGTATCGCCATACGTTCCGCGTGCCTCTAGGGCTATAATCGATGGAGAGTAGACAGAAATAGATTTCACCAGACAGTGGTCAGATGTACCCAACGGTGCAGAAATCGACACGGAATAGCGGTCTGGATCAGTTGTCGGCAGAAGATCTAAGCAGTTGGCGTTGTGGCCATCAACATCGGGAACCCTTGTTGCCCCTTGGACCAGCTGAGTGAGATTAAGTGCTAGCTTTCGCATCTCTCTCCCGGCATGGTCGATGCTATGACTTGGAAATAACCATTCTCGGTTGTGAGCGTTAAAATCTCCAAACAGCACCAATTGGGCAGCCCTTTGCCAGTCGGCCCTTTTTGCGCTGCCGCAGCCGCGGCACCCCTCTGAACCGAAGATGGCATGGCACCCATAGCCACCGCCAACTTCTTGTCCATTAGAGCGCCGATACGCTCCACGAAGCGGCCTTCCCAGTCTCCCCCGGTGGCTGGTGGTGACACCACCGCCGGTTTAGCCGCGCTGTCGCCAACGACGGCCTGGGAGCTGACCAACTCCTCCACCTTGGCGGATAAGGCAGCCATCTGCGCGCGCAACTCGGCGTTCTCCTCTTCGAGCCGCTTCACATTCGCGTCCGCTGCAACGCGAAGCAAGAGCTCTGACGAGATTGCTGCCGCCCTCCTCACGGACGTTCGCAGACCCTTGATAAAATTGCCCTTCAAGTTCTTAGACTTGTCGGCAATCTTCTCAATGGTCTGCAATTCGACCGTCATGCGGGCCTCAAGCTCTTGAGAGCGAAGCACCTGCATCTCTTTAGCCAGGTCCTCGGGCTTAGGCAGACCTGCCTTTGCCCTCTTGTCCTCCGGCGCGACTTTGGGTTCGAAGACCTCGTCCTCGTCACCCTCCCCCCTATCTTTGACGAACATGGGGCGCTTAGACCCGTTTGGGTCCAGCGCGCCATCCCCACCATCCGTCTCGGGCTTTCGCCCCCTCTTCCGCAAAACGCGGGAAACGTCCGATGCTGTCGACGCAAGGGAAGAGAAGGACGCAATAGAGCAGTCCGACTCCTCTCCCACATCACTCGCCATACAGCACCCTGGCGTCGCCGGTCTCGCGAACTTCTTTTCGCCGAGACCACTACCTCCTTCTGACGAGAGCTCCCGGAGCCCTCGAAGCGATTGTTGCCCCCCCCAGAATACGAGGGGTTCGATGCCGTAGCACCGCGGGATGAGACGCCGGTACCCGCCTGGGGTCGTTTTTCACAATTCGCTTCTTTCATTTTTTTTTTTTTGCTTTTTTGAGGGTTGAGCTCCCCTTTGGTGCCCTTGCTACCGGGTTCCCCCCGGTCATGCATCCCATGTGCAGGCACCTAACAACGGGATTCGGAGACGCATTATGCCCGACAGGGTGGCCGAATTGACCCTCCCTGCCGCGCTGCCAGCCTTGAAGGCCGGCCATCCCACGACCCGAAGGTCCGCTGAGTCCCTCACTGGGACTCCCCGCCCCGCGGAAGACCGCCTGTCTATCCACTGTGCCCTATGATAACTTCATAGGGACACGCGGAGGACACCCTCGCGTCGGATTATTCGCTGCCGTCGATAAGTCCCCACAAGTGGGAAGTGATCGAAGGCACCCAGGGTACACCACGAGGACGTTATCCGACCCAGTACCCCCAGGTTGACTTACCGTGACACGGCAAATCATTATAACATCGAGTTAGCTAATACGTCTTGTACTGGGTCAAGATTAATCGATGTTAACCCTAAAAAAGTACCCATTGCAAGTCGTAAAAGGCATTTTTTTATGAAGGTACAAAGGTAAGGCATACTCATAATATTTTTTTTCAGTAGTAGTCCTCCCCAAAGTGAGATCTCGAGATGTACCTATGTATGTACATTAAACAAAACTAAATACCTAATTGGAACAAAAAACCTTAAGAATTTATTTCGATCAAACCATTATAAAATATAAATAGAGTTACCTACTAACTCATCTTAGAAGTGGATCTCCCTGTTTCGAATGCCGAGTCAATAGAAACTTCTTTCTGTGATTTTAGCGCGTGCAGCTAATAAAATATAAAACCAGAGCGTGAGGTCTGCCTTCGTTAGCTTTGCGCGGACCTGGCTGGCGCTGAAGGCGCGAGCCCAATAATTGATTTTTGAGGCAATAAGCGCAAGGGCACCACTTAGGTACGGACCTCGGCTTGGGCTCTTGCCATTTGATGGGGGAGGATAGGAATGGCCGAAGGCGATACCGAGGGTAACGCTTTGAGGCGGAAAAACTCCGCCGGCGGAGTCGGTGTATCTGTAAAGTGTTTTCTCTGTGTGACGAGATAGTTAATGAATGGATGCCGTCACCTCCGGGTTTGCGGTGGTGAGTGGGTCATCCGGGTCTCCAAGAAGGTGTCTTGGCCTACGGAGGGACCTATGAGAAATGTCTTGCGCGCATTGCCTATAAAACGTAAATCGGAGCGCTATTAGGTTGAATATCGCTTGCGCCTCTTTACCCTATTCCTGCTCGGAAGTAAAGACGTAAGTACCAAATCTAATTTCGTTAATTATAAGAATAATTATAGGTCTACAGAAATTTTGTCTTAGTGCTGAAATGTAAACAAATTTTCTTACTGTAAGTATTTAACTCGAGTTTTTTCGAAATCTGAAAAATAACATGCCTTTAGTTTTACATTCATGGAATATTTGGTTGACTTACCGTGACACACATTGCTCGCCGCATGCAGTCATGAACACATATTTTAAAATCTCAAGATTTCTAACTGCATTTTGTCATAGTGTCATGTATTCTGATGTCATACCTTTTAAAAATGAGTTTGAAAATATACTTAATAAATACTCCTTACTGCACTAGCAATGCAGCCAGTGTCTCGGGCACGCTTCCGTCAGGTAGGTACTGGTCTGGAACAGTTGAGTTACATAGAGACCGTTTCTAACGGTCCTTAGGTAACCCGACTGCTTACTTTGTACATTATACGCCAGGATGCATAAATGATATGCTGCATGTAGGTATGTCAAAAAATATATACGTACATTTTTCCTCGACGGTACTTTTAAACTGACGCCACATCGCAGTACAATACAAATAAGTAGTACTGTCATACAAGTAGCACATCTGACAGAACACGATCGTGGCAAAACGCGATTAGGAAAATCGGCCCACCGATGAGGGCACCAATCTAAAAATTTCTGTGGCGATCTGGCATCATCTAGAGTAACAGGCTATATTATTTATAATATAGTGGGTGTGAATCAAAAGTTAGAAGAGTGACACGAAAAAATATTCTATTCCATCAATATGTGTATCTAATAAAATATACCTATTTATATTAAACCACTTTTATGCTACCTCAAAATCACAAATTTTAAGTAAGTCACTCGTACCTTGAATCTATAGTTAAAATTATCGTCTGTGTAAGCTGGTGATGTCTATAATATTGACATGTTTTCATATAAATGTAAGCACATGCCTACTAATGCAAATATTACTAAGCAAAGTATTTTACAGCATAATATACCTAATCACAATTATAATGATGTATAGGTGCCTACTTATTTTAATTTAAAGTTAGATGTCGCATAAGGAAAAATATTGCACGCGTTGTCAATGCATTTCGGCTAATTTATTTAAGTATTAATAACTAGATGTAATCACAGGAAAAAATTGCATGCACTGTTGTTGTGTTTTGGCTACTAAACTAATTTGATTTACAACAGCAAAGAGTTGGTACCCGAGTGCTTGGAGTTGAGCTTCTTCAATTTGATGTTGTCATGTGCCTGAAGCAAGTATAGATCGTCGCTACCTATACACATAGGTACCTTGTTATAAAATATTATGGTCTGGTTTTAGTATATGCAATTTACAACTTGCTTAGGATGGTTCAGCCTAATAACCTAGGTGGAACGCAGTTCCAGGAGGCTTACTAGTGAAGAGTAATTCGCATAACTGGGAGCTGTTAAAAATCGACTATGTATATAGATATAATTCTACATACCTAGGCTTTGACACTAAACCTACATATGCGAAGCCATAAGTCTACTCGTTATATGTTTATTATTTTGATAAGGTAGGTCTGTCGAATTACGCCTGGATGCTAATTACGCCTAAGCCCTAAAAATCATAGAAAATACATTGACAAAATGAATCTAATTATCTATGTACAAAGCATAACACACTACTAGACGATCCCGAACCCCGCCCGCGTCCCAACCCTCTCTGCGAACTAGTAGTGGACTGATCTTTGGCGAAAATAGTCGATGTGCTATTTTTACTAACGGAAAGTAAGAAGTTCTTGTAAGTTTTTCTCTTTTCTGTAAGTTTTTCACGAAAATCTATGACTTATTCTCTAAAAAACTATTCCCTCGTTCTTATTCATCATCATAAAAACATTTAGCGATCAGTTTTTGTTTAAATATTTTAGAAACTATTTGAATTGTTTAGGACGGGTAGCTACGCCTAGGCGGTATTGCCCATACCAAATGCTGCCGCAGGCGCTATTACCCGTCACGTTGACGCAGGTAGCCTATAGGTAGGTTTTACAGATGCTTCTGGCAATGAAGATGCCTCTGATAAAGAAGATGCTTCTGAGGTTATGACAAGATACATCTCGAGACTTCTCATTCAGCAACCTTTCCGAATTTATTCATCTGGATCCGATACTGATACAAATTCTGAAAATGAAAAAAACAAAGAAAGACAAACGTAAAGAAGGATAAAGAAAACAAAAGATGTGAGTGGTATTGCTATGCTTGTTATGAGGACCGCATTGCTGATATGATATCATGCTTTAATTGCTAAAAATGGTACCACAAGGAATGTATTGGCTTTACTAAAAATGGTAGAAATATTTAGATGTCCTGATGGTTGTAATTAAGTAATGTTTCGACTTTATTTTTATTAAAAAAATCTGTCTAAAATACAGTTTAATTAAGTTTAAACTACGTACCACAGAACGATTATTAATAATGAATGTTATGCCTTAGTAATTTAAGATTGTTGTTATATGGTAATAAAACCTGTAAAAAAGGTTTTAAAAATAAAAAAAACTGATGACTTTGCTGTACTAATGAGATTGATCGTGTTCCTATTAAAAAAAAACTATGAAAATGTTCGAGTAAAAAGATAATGAAAGAAAAATATCACACTCAGTCGTTTAATTCTGCCAAACTCGATGTGTTTTAGATAGGTCATTTCTGCTTTGTTTTTTTCTAAACAGTATTATTTTTTTGTGTTTATTTGATTCATTATAAAATATTCTTTATATATGCACACTCTTTTCTTTGTTCCCTTTATAATGTATCAGGCAAAATAAGCAAAACCTTAGGTAGGCGTAATTCGACAGACCTATTTAGGTATTCATAACCTTGGTACTTAGATCGGCCGTTCTTTCATGGGACCATAACACATACTTATTACTAAACGGAAATAGGGAACCCTTCGCCAAAACCGATTCGCTCTTCTTACGGAAACTTCAACATCTCCGAAGCTATGAGACACTAAGGCACGAATGATATTTTAGAACAAACATTTACCTCTCTTTACACCCTTTTAATGGTAGGTGTATTTTTTCCCTTGTATTGAAAACGACGTGACAAACGAATTATTTATAAATTGACACTTTCCCGCCAGTAGTACGCACACCGAAGCGCCACCAAACTTTCTATTCGTAAATTGAAATTGTATGTAAGTAGAGAATTGTCTATTAGAAATATCTTACTAAAAAATAAGTACAGCCTTTATCAACGATGGGGAACGTGGGGCCGCAATGTTGCGAAAACAGTTGCTGGCAGCTAAATGGTGATTGCAAAATTACCTACCTAGGTAAGCAAACCACCCATTAGGTAGTTATCATTTTTTTAAAGTTAGTACTTTGTACGTACCTAATTGTTGAATGAATCATCAAAAAAGTAACTGGCCTGAGGTTCATGCTTTTCTCCTTGTGCGGTAATCGCGATTCCAAGCAAGCGGTAGTTTTGTCAAAATTATCCTAGAAAAACTTACTGATAAATTTGGACTTTGACAAAAAATAACGCTGCTCTACTACTCGTATAAGATGCGTCTGATGTTCCTTAGATTCTGTACATCTGCGGTAGGTAGGTATCTGATTCCGCGATGCAATATCGAATGCAGAGGCGTACTTTACCGCTGTGTTACCAGGAGAACAGGAGTATTGAGGAGGTTAATTCATCCCAAATCCACCACCCTCTTCGGTCGGTGTCACCTCGAGGGAGGAAGCGTCCACCCTCACTCATCCCATACGGGCCGACCATTCATTGTACAACGTAAATCGAAACCAGTAGGTACTAGTCTTTTCTATACTATCTATATCTATTTATACTATTATTATAAGATAATCTTTCTATGCTATGTAATGTATGACGAGGAGTGGTTGTGTGAAAGAGCGATTATGGCGCCTTAAACGACTTGGTGGGAAACGGCCAAGTGCGAGTCAGACTCGCGCACGAGCATAGCCTTAGTGCAAGGGTACGATTGTGTTGGTTATAGTGGATGCGCATAAATAGTTTTCGGTACAATTTTTTTTTATTGTACGACGGGTAAGCGCTTGGTTACACCTCACCTGGTTACAAGTTAAGATAAGGCCGAAGGTGGAGGCGCACTTCACCCGGAATCATCAACAAACTGAGGAACTGGCTATCTTACCTCTAAATGCCGGAACACAACAATTTTATAATTATTGTTATGGCGAAAGAATTAGTTAAGATGGTGGTAGCTAGCCAGGCGTAAACAGAGTCCTACCACCAACCAAACCAGACTCGCGAGGTCTACAGCTCATAGAGCCGCTAGAAGTTATTTTTTGTGTCAGGCACCTATACCTAATCCGCCGACCCATTACATTTGTGAGTAATTAATTACTAATTATAGTAGGTTATTACTCATAGCACTGTATGCAAATGTGATGTAGATGTAGCCTGCATGCAATTGAATTCAGGAACCATATATCTGATTAAGTCTACTCTACTCTGGATTAAAATGTACTATGGTCCTTATATTTGCGTAATACCTACCTATACCGTACTACGATCGAGTACGTACCTATTATGAACTCTATATAGGATGGAGTTATAAGTTGTAAGCCAAAAAAAAACGTGAAATGGTATAGATAGCAGTTGAATACCGACCATGTGCGCATGCTCGAAAGTAAAGAGCCAGAACCAACAGGTGTTTTGTCACCATAGCTACCAGGAGAGCAGGAACATGTAAGAGGTGCACCCAGGTACAAAGTGATTCGCGGTATATAGGGACGTTGTAGGGACGATGCAGCAAACGCTCTTGATCTTGCCTTGGCAATTCTGATGTCTACGACGGAGTGAGCATTCTCAGAAAATGCCTGTTTATAATTAATTAAGCATATATATATATCTCTTTTTGAAAAGAACAATGTGGGTAAAAGGACGACTGATCCCAAATTTTTATAGAGCATTTTAAATTGGTAATCCTTAAACATAGATTATAAACAGAAAGTGGATGATAATTATCTGTGAATGTGGTACATAGAAATGTACCAATAAATTACCAATTTCTTCCCGTGGGCAGGCTGATTGATCTGAGAAGATGATACTGGTCCGAGCAAACCGACTATCTAAACACGTAGCCTGCACATAGTTCAACAGGTCTCCCACCATCGTACGTAGCATATCGGAAATCGTTGCAATGCGATCGATCCTTCGGTCATCCATTATACGCTGCCGTTGGACTCTGACGTGAAGTAAAAGCGTAGGCGTTGTTTCATCTATTCAGAAAATAGAAGATATCAACACAAAGTACTCAAACGACCCATTACATACGAGGTAATGGGTCGTTTATAAATAAACACATCGATTATTAATGGGTGTTTTAGCCCATTCATAATAGAAATTTATATTATAATTAATAATGAAATTATATAACTCGGGCTTGAAACACAAAATAGTGTATATAACTATACTTTTCACGTCGAGTGCGAGAAAATAAAACAATACAAAATGAACAGTATAATTGATCGAGAGATCAAAGCTAACTCCGAGTTAAGTTGAGAAATCTGGCACCGTATGTATGTATGTGGCAATATTTGTGATGGCATAACTATCTAATGGTTATCACATTTTAATTAAATTTAAACTGTAGAGAGATTACACATATATGTGTATTTTATAAACTAAGATATTGGGGTGAAAATAAATAAAATATTTCACCCATATCTCTTGATCAACCATTCAAGAGATATGGGTGAAATATTGTATTATCAATCAATTCAAAATTGTACCTGGATATGCCGAGTATACACTTATTAATACTCATCCAACGGTAAAAATAGGGGCGTGAGACAAGAAGATTTATTGAATTACATTTATTTTATGAATTAAATTGATTTATTTCTTTTGCACTTAGCAAGTAAAATAAGGAGTAAAAGTTTGTCTCATTTTCAAAAATTATAATCGGTAGCAATTAAAGTACACGGGCCTATATACTCGTACACTGCGATGGTACCTACGAGTACCTATCAGGTAGGTATATTGCCGCTTGAGCGATGGGATTGCAACTTGTCACGTATTGAATGTTTGGACGGAGTAGGTGTACTTACTTCTTATGATCGCTCTGTGTAGTTAGATGGTTCGTGGGCTACTTATCTTTACTTATCAGGTTTTTTTTATTGGCATTCAATTGGGATAAACGTTCGTACTTATGAAACTTTATTAACACTTATCGGAAATTTCAAACGTCAAAAACATTTGAAGTAAAAATATTAATCATCTTTTTTGGGCTTGTTACAAGCCATGATATGTAGGTCATTAACCTATTCTTACTAAACACATTTTAAGACCGAATATTAGTAATATCATCAAAATCTAGATTAATAATCAAATCGCTTATCACTTAGCTCACAGAAAAGATAACTCCTCGCCAGCCCACCCGCGGCCATAGCAGGTGTTCTGCCATGTGGCAGCTCAAGTTCGTTCCTTTTCACGGCCAGCATGCCACGATGGATGGACGTCCTTTGAGATCGCGCGTCCGACCAGCCCTTGCTGGCTGTGGTTGCAGCCCTAGATTGCTGCCAAGCTGCATACAGCTGTAATAAATGTGAGTACCTATCAAAAGCCTGTTAAACATTTTTTTTTCTGCCTTTTCCACTCCCTAGCGATGTCTTGTGTGACTCTCGCAACTTACCGATTTTGCGAAATTGATAATTTTGTGTTGATTCGTTCATCTGAAATAAATGCCATTGGCGATTTAAAATTCCATTGCAGCTCTCTGGTTATTGTTAGAATATTAAATGTTTAATAGCGATTGATAATTCGCCGGGGCTAAGGCTACGCAACTACGCATGCGCGAGACCGTAATTCGTCATCGCCAATTTGCATTCTGTGCTAGCTAATTTTCAATCCTTATTTATCTGCTCTGATGTTAATTGTTTACGTATAATCATGTGAAAACACAAGATATGCAAGGTAATTTGAAAATAAATATATTTTTTTTTTTAAATTATTTGCTAACATGACATGTTTTGTATTGTTTTTTTGGCTGTCGGCAAAGTTAAACCATTTTTTCATGAAATTGGTTAAAATATCAAGAATCCTAATACAGTTGTATTTTTCAGTTGATACATTATTTGCGCATTCGGGTTGCGCATATCATGGGCGCCATTTTCCATCATCTATTTTTCAAATTTATCAAATAAGATTTTATCGTACCTAATTGATAAAGAGAGTTCCTTGATCTTAATATGGAATGGAAACTCATAATGCACAAAGAAACTGTAGATTATACATCGAGGGGATAAAATTATATTATCTTGCATTTTGCCTGATGGTTAGGTAGGTACGTTCACACGGACAGTGCTCAGTTGGACGCATTGTCAATATCGCATTGACAATGCGTCCAACTGAGCACTCGCGGGTCAACGGCTAACGCTTACATTGGCTCTTGCACTTGCACGTGCACTTGCACTTGCACTTGCACTTGCACTTGCACTTGCACTTGCACTTGCACTTGCACTTGCACTTGCACTTGCACTTGCACTTGCACTTGCACTTGCACTTGCACTTGCACTTGCACTTGCACTTGCACTTGCACTTGCACTTGCACTTGCACTTGCACTTGCACTTGCACTTGCACTTGCACTTGCACTTGCACTTGCACTTGCACTTGCACTTGCACTTGCACTTGCACTTGCACTTGCACTTGCACTTGCACTTGCACTTGCACTTGCACTTGCACTTGCACTTGCACTTGCACTTGCACTTGCACTTGCACTTGCACTTGCACTTGCACTTGCACTTGTACTTGCACTTGCACTTGCACTTGCACTTTCTACTGGTTGAGTTTTCGGTGTCCTATCCTTATTGGCAGTTCTATATGAAAGAGGAATGCACCCGTGATTGAATTAAAATTTTACACCTTGCAAGGGCTATGGGCTAAATCACTCAAGTCCCTCTCGCATCTTATAGGCCTGATGCTATATGATGATGATTATTATTATTCATGTTTTATGTTGCACCAATGATTAATGATTAATGTAACAACGGGACATAATTCCCAAGTCAAAGCGTGGGAATTTATATAAACATCTTAAGCCTTGAACGGACTAGCTAACTTTAGCAGATAGCAGACAGCGAGAGGAGGCTTAGTGCCAGGAAAATACATCTATTTCAGCCACGTGCAGCGCGAACTAACCATAAGAAGAAGACTAACTTATTCAAAATCATTTTTTAAAGCACTCTCCTGAATTCTAACTTTGAATTTAACTAAGTATTGTAGGTTATTTAAAATTTAGTTTCTCTGGTTTTTTTTTTTGTATATTATTTTGCATTTGGTCCACTTCGTTTCTGGACTTTGCTGTTTTGTACTAGGAGGTACTTCAAAGTGGAAATTTTATTGGATTTAATTACTTTAAATGTATAACCTTTTTATACATATTGTAACTGTATGTTTCACTAATAAAATTATAGAAAAAAATATTTGCATCATTTTTGTTGAAACCCTTTTTCCTTGCTAGTATAACTGGCCTGCTCTGAAAATGCAGAGGTGGTGGAGTACGTCAAGAGGAAAGCCGGAGTGGGGTTAAGGGTTGAGAAGCTGGACTCGTCATAATATGAGTTTCAGCTCATTTATGGTGAGAGTTCCTACGGATCTATCAGATCGACTTTCCTGAGCCCTATTTTCTGGCCGAAAGGGGTGAAGTTCCGGCGATTCAAGGGTCGCCTGTCGCGAGATCCCCCGCACCGAAACACGTCGGCGAAATTACGTGTGCCTTAGTTTAAGTTCTATTTTGTATGTATTTTAGTTTTAAGGTATATATGGGTCTTAGAATTAGTATTTAAACATTCTGTACTATTCTTACGTTACCTGAAATAAACTTATATTATTATTATTTTATGTTGTTTGTTTAACAGTCTTTCACGAGGAGGAATATTCGTTGTTATAGCGACAGAAATTTAAATATTTTAATAAATTGGGTAGTGTAACGAATATTTACTCTAGGTACTATATGGTGAAATAAAACTAGTGCACACCTGAAGCACTTTATAATCTTGCATCGAAAAAACAGACTTCTGAAATTAAATATATTTTGAAAGGAATTTTGAAAATTTACACCCTAAGGGGTTCAAATAGGGTTCAAAGTTCAGAGTGAAATTTTACACATCTCTGAAACCGTACATGATAGGCGTTTGAAAATTCGTATGAAGATTGCTCATATGAAATAAGCAATGGCACGTTTCAGGTTTTTTAGAAGTTTCAATATGAATGGGTGGGGATCCAATATTGAGGAAACAACCTTGAAAGAGCTATATGTTTTGAGTTCTATAATAAGTAGCAGGTTGAAATGTTCAGACCTGGCAAGTAAGAAACGTAAAATTAAAAATAAAAGGATCCCATACAAGAAACGTTAGAAAAAAATATACATATAAAAAACAAAACGTTATGAATATAGTGTTTGCTATGAGATAAATAAATAATAAAAACTGGCCAAGTCGGAATCTGACCTGCACAAAAACATTAGAAAAAGCCTGTATTTTTGAAATGTGGGTAACGTGCGTGTTCAATGATTTGTTTCATTTGTTGCGTGCATGCACACCATGTAGAAACATATATATATATTTGTTGGATATCTCGATAAATTTGACCAATATATACTTACCTATTTTATACCTAATTATATACCAATTTTAAAAAACTATTACGCGGACGAAGTCGCGAGTAAAATCTAGTCTAATATATAAAAGGACAAGTCCTGAGTGACTGACTGACCGATTCAACTAGATACAACACAAACCCTAAGCCACTAGTCGTACAGACTTGAAATTTAGAGGGTTTGTTTTAGTGTGTAGGCGTCCGCTAAGACATGAATATTGAAATTTCACTCCCCAAGGGGTTCAAATGGGGTACAAAGTTTGAAGTGAAATATTGCACATCTCTGAAACCATACATGATAGAAGTTTGAAAATTCGTATGTAGATTATCCATATAAAATGAGAAATGGCATATTTAAGTTTTTTCGAATTTTCAAAATTAAAGGGTAGGGGTCAAATATTTAAAGAAACAGCCCTATTATCACAACTTGAAATATAATCATAAAATAAAAAAATAAAAGGGGGTCCCCGTACAAGGAACGTTTTTATAAATTGTTGTTATAAATCTGACATAAAAACGGTAATATAAACCTAAAACCTACCATTTTCAAACTTGGTGTGATTATGGTGCTTACTGCAAAGTATACCTACCAATAAATTATAAAAACCGACAAATAATAAACGTAAAATTAAAAATAAAATGGGGTTTCCCATACAAGAAACGTTTTTAATGAAATTAAATTTTCTTCCTATGAAAAACAAAAAGGTGTGAATACCTATATTATTTACCTCATAGAGGTAAATAAATATTAACAACGTGCGTGTTCAATTATTTGTTTCATTTTTTCGTGTGCATGCACACCATTATAGAAGCATATTGGTCAAATTTATCCAGATATCCAACAAATATATCCATATACCTATTTAAAAAAAACCATTACGCGGACGAAGTCGCCGGAAAAAGCTAGTTAAGGTTAAAGTAGCTCAGTAACTCTGCCTTCTGCACTGTAGGCTGTGGGTTCGATTCCCACCCAGGACAAACATCTGTGTGATGAATATAGATGTTTGTTCTGTGTTTGGATTTTGTATCATATAGCACGTATACGTATTTACAAAAAGTATTGAAGTACCTATTCTATCTGTAATCTAGTTCCCATATTACTATGCTAAGTTTGGGGCTAGACGGCGCTGTGAAAAAATAATGTCCTGTACTATTTTTTTCAACACACTTGCTCATAAAGTGGCTCTATGGTCACCGCAATTAGACACAGAATGACACCCATAATCAAACGGTGACTTTTTCATTGCTTTAACTCACTAGTGAGTTATAGATTTTTTTTTTATTGGTTGATTTTCATTGTTTTTAAAAAAATATTTTTAAAAACAATAAAAAAAAAGATCGTGTTCTATCAAACAAATAAATTAATGTTCATATTGCTTGCTCATTTCAAGCAACTACTAATTTAAATAGATAATTTTTACTCGTACGTGTAAACACGTACGAGTAAAAATTATTAAAATAAATTAAACTTTCACTCGAATATAACTTTTGTTTTCTCTATAATAAAAGAAAACGTTAAATTCCCCATTTTTTACGTGGCAGAATAGGTGCAACCCTATGCGCGGAAAATAAAAAAAAACCTCATCCCTTTAGTCTGTGGCCGATCGCAATGCGCGCGTGAGAGAAAGAGTAGGAAACCCTTACTATTTATATAAGAACTACCTTTCAAATTTATAAATAGATATCCCAAATGAAACACGTTTAGAGTCTCTGTGAGTTTCACCAAACTATTATGAATCTAATATACAAAGTGTTAAAAAAATGGTAGATGCCGTTTCCACTTTTTAGTTAGACACATTAAATAGATAAATAGCATCTCTAAGAGAGCTTTTTAAAGTCTTGCTAAGTGGATAACAAAAATCAATCAGATTAATTGAATGTTATAATGTAAGAAAAACACGAATTATTCATTAAAATATATATTACTTTTTCACACTAGGCTTCGTTACCAAAGCTACTAACATGGTGATGTAACTACAAATAAGCAAAACACCAAATGTTTACCTACTTGCATATATTATCTATACTTAATTTGAAACAGGTACATTATACACGTGAATATACCGTAGATAAACTTTTACCAATACAACGTAAAAACATCAGAATGAGGGTATAAGGACAAGCTAGCAATCAAAGGTTAACAAACACAGATGTATATTAACTTCAATAGGTAGATTCACGGACCCACAAAAGTAGGTAGACTAAAGTAGGTAATTTTACAAAGCACAAAGACAACTAGGCAGGTACTTATCTTATGTTTAAGATCCGTCGATAGAAATATGACTGTCTTCTTTGACCATTATTAGCCCTTTTTATACTCTAAAATAAAACAGATAAGCTGACAAAATTTAAACCAATCACAATTGAGTAAATATAAACTTAAATTATCTTACCCTAGCATTGTTACAAATAGCAAGTGATATCGTAAAATCTTGTTGAAACCTAATTCGAGAAGTTTGGAAGTATTTTAAATTATCAAATTGTATTGTATCAACTTATATTTCTATGATTTGTGTTCAGCCAATCATATACGAGAAAATATTATCTTTTCCTAGCATTGTTAAAAACAATAAGTGGTATAGTAATATCGTGTTGAAACCTAACTGAAGAAGATTGAATGTATTTTTTATCATCAAATTGTATTGCTTATACGAATATTTCTAATATTAGTGTTCAACCAATCGTAGAGATTTAAAATATTTCTGCAATTTGATTAATATTACAAAGTCTTACTAATTCAATCTTTCTTAAAAACTAATTTATGAGTTTTACAATTTTAGCTGTCATTAAATGATGTTCTTATTATTACACACTAAATCAATGGAATATCAAGGCATCAAACAATTATTCATTACATAAACTTATATTCTGAACTTTCAAATAAAAGTATATAATCAAAGTTTAATCTATTAGTAAAACACATCAACAGTTTACAAAAATGTTGTGTGCTGTGTTTACTGTTTAAGAGGTAACAGATAGTTAGTTTTTACTAAATAAGACGTCAACAATTTTCCCGGAAACAACATTTGAATTTCACAATGGCATTGTTCTAAAACTAACTTCATGCTTATGATTATTGAAGTTTGACACTAAAAGTTGACACTGACATTTGTTGTGACGATGACAATTGGCAATTGAACACATAAACAAAAAGGAATGGTGACTAGTTCGATGTATTTTATCTAATTTAAATTATAATCTATCACGGCCATTCTGAATGGTACTTCGTTCTCGAAGTATCACAATTAATTAAATTACAGTAATATACAAGTAAAATAAAGTATACATGTACACAATCTGTAACCAAATCCCTACCCACATCCCTATCCACATCCCTATCCACATCCCTATCCACATCCCTATCCACATCTTCAATCACTTGAAGTATTTTACAAAAAAATATATCATGATTCATTAATATCTTCGTCGGTAAATTCACCAGGCCATTGTCTTAATTTGTCTTTGGCCACAGTTACATTTCTTAAATTACCTGATCCTCTTAGCATATATCTGTCAAAAGGTAGAACAGAAACAATTTCATATGGTCCTTTAAATTTAGGGCTTAATTTGTCATGTCGCCTGTGATCTTGACTTACATATTCAGTAGAGCCGATTTCAAATATGAGGTTATTTCGCCTTACTGAATCAAATCGTTTTTTAAATTGATTCGCCTGTAAGCTTAAACGTTGATGAGCTATTTCGCGATCTGCTCTTACATCTACATTGTGTTCAGGAACGTTAGCTTCATTTAACCGAGATTGGATACACGGAATGTTTGCATTACAGCCTATTAGTAAACGAATGGGTGTAAAACCTGTAGATTTTTGCACCGTAGTATTAATAGATTGTTGTACTTTCCATAACCCGCTTGGCCAGTCTGATGAACCATTACAAGTAGTATTTAACATATCTATTACAGTAGTAACATATCGTTCAACTTGACCATTACCCCTTGGTGTACCTGTGGACACCATATGATGTTCGATTTCTAATTCTCTAAACAAAGATAGAATTTGATTAGAATTAAAGTTACTTCCCCTATCTGTGATTATTAGCGAAGGGGTGCCAAATATAGTAATAGTATCACGAATTAGCGGTACAAGTTCTTGAGCACCTAAAGTTTTAAGCGGTTTCAAAAGACAAAATTTGGTAAATCCATCCACCACAAGCAAAATATATTTGTATCCTTCACTTGTTACTTTAAATGGACCAGTACAGTCTAAGTGAGTTGTATGAAATGGTAAAGGAACTTTATTTATTGGATGAAGTAAACCTTGTTTTGGACCCGAGTGACCTTTACGTTCAATGCACGTTAAACAATGTCGTAAATATTTATGAACAAATGCTGCCATACGAGGAAACCAGAAATGTTCACGGAGCTTTATTAATGTTTTATCATATCCCACATGACAATTTTCATCATGGAAAAGTTTTAAAAGACTGAGTCTACGTCCTTTAGGTACATACAATTTAGGTTCATTGGGTCCTACTTTGTAAAGTAACAAATTATTTTGTATCAAATATTGATTATTATCAAGTTCACCTGCAACAACTTGACTTATTATATTTTGAGTTTCTAAATCATTATTTTGAGCAAGTTATAACCAAGATTGGTCATTTGTTAAGTCTGAAAGTTCGTTTGATGATTCAACAGAACAGATCCTTTTTTCACTAGGATTACGACTAAGGAAATCGACATGCCCAATATATTTCCCCTTTTTGTACGTGATCTTAAAATCAAAATCTTGCATATACGTCCACCAACGAGCTACTAAGGAGAAAATTTAAATGTTGAACCGCCTTTGTAATGGCCCTTTGAAACACAGATGGCCCATTACAAATTCCGAAAGGCATTTTTAGATACTCGTAGTGGCCCCCGGCTTTTGCTGCCGTCTTGATACTGCTCCACTTGAATTCATCAGCAAGTTTTTTGATACTCTGGCACCAACTCGCCGCTCCGCAGTCATTTTTATCAGGATCGAAGAGTGGCAACGCTATGTCATCATCCTTCTGGTGGACCGAAGAGATTGCGTCGCGGACCGCCATGAGAAGATCCCCGATCGCCGATGCATCCATTCTGAAATAATTACAAAACTTTAACGATATGAACCTGAGAACAATCCCACTTCTGATGAGAGAAAGAGTAGGAAACCCTTACTATTTATATAAGAACTACCTTTCAAATTTATAAATAGATATCCCAAATGAAACACGTTTAGAGTCTCTGTGAGTTTCACCAAACTATTATGAATCTAATATACAAAGTGTTAAAAAAATGGTAGATGCCGTTTCCACTTTTTAGTTAGACACATTAAATAGATAAATAGCATCTCTAAGAGAGCTTTTTAAAGTCTTGCTAAGTGGATAACAAAAATCAATCAGATTAATTGAATGTTATAATGTAAGAAAAACACGAATTATTCATTAAAATATATATTACTTTTTCACACTAGGCTTCGTTACCAAAGCTACTAACATGGTGATGTAACTACAAATAAGCAAAACACCAAATGTTTACCTACTTGCATATATTATCTATACTTAATTTGAAACAGGTACATTATACACGTGAATATACCGTAGATAAACTTTTACCAATACAACGTAAAAACATCAGAATGAGGGTATAAGGACAAGCTAGCAATCAAAGGTTAACAAACACAGATGTATATTAACTTCAATAGGTAGATTCACGGACCCACAAAAGTAGGTAGACTAAAGTAGGTAATTTTACAAAGCACAAAGACAACTAGGCAGGTACTTATCTTATGTTTAAGATCCGTCGATAGAAATATGACTGTCTTCTTTGACCATTATTAGCCCTTTTTATACTCTAAAATAAAACAGATAAGCTGACAAAATTTAAACCAATCACAATTGAGTAAATATAAACTTAAATTATCTTACCCTAGCATTGTTACAAATAGCAAGTGATATCGTAAAATCTTGTTGAAACCTAATTCGAGAAGTTTGGAAGTATTTTAAATTATCAAATTGTATTGTATCAACTTATATTTCTATGATTTGTGTTCAGCCAATCATATACGAGAAAATATTATCTTTTCCTAGCATTGTTAAAAACAATAAGTGGTATAGTAATATCGTGTTGAAACCTAACTGAAGAAGATTGAATGTATTTTTTATCATCAAATTGTATTGCTTATACGAATATTTCTAATATTAGTGTTCAACCAATCGTAGAGATTTAAAATATTTCTGCAATTTGATTAATATTACAAAGTCTTACTAATTCAATCTTTCTTAAAAACTAATTTATGAGTTTTACAATTTTAGCTGTCATTAAATGATGTTCTTATTATTACACACTAAATCAATGGAATATCAAGGCATCAAACAATTATTCATTACATAAACTTATATTCTGAACTTTCAAATAAAAGTATATAATCAAAGTTTAATCTATTAGTAAAACACATCAACAGTTTACAAAAATGTTGTGTGCTGTGTTTACTGTTTAAGAGGTAACAGATAGTTAGTTTTTACTAAATAAGACGTCAACAATTTTCCCGGAAACAACATTTGAATTTCACAATGGCATTGTTCTAAAACTAACTTCATGCTTATGATTATTGAAGTTTGACACTAAAAGTTGACACTGACATTTGTTGTGACGATGACAATTGGCAATTGAACACATAAACAAAAAGGAATGGTGACTAGTTCGATGTATTTTATCTAATTTAAATTATAATCTATCACGCGCATAGGAAAACTGATTAATTTTTCCCGCCATAGCGAAACATTTTTCACAACTCGTTTTCACTGTTGAAATTATAGTTTTTATTGTTATTTTATTCACAAGTGTGTTGAAAAACGTCGTATGATACACGTGTGTATTGATGATTACCGTCCTCGGCTCTCTTAAGACCCTCAATGGCGCCTCGGCGGTAATCACCAATGTTACACACTAGTACCATAATGTACTATATTTGTTTTTTAGTACATTATTTTCTCCTTAAATATATTGTAAGTACTAGCTTTACAGTTGAAATACAATCCACTCGTATCAGCAAATCAGGAGACGACAGTGACCTAAAAACCTTTTTCTTTTTTGTTTCAGGTAAAACTTATACTTAATAATGGAACGGGTTCATAAATACTCAAGTAGGCTTCGTATTAAACATGTGTCGATAAGAAACAATTATCCAGTGGACGAACTAGGGAACTTTATGTCGTCATGGATCAAAGCTAATTAATTACCTACATCATAGGTACGTTAAATTACCAATATTAGGTCTTTACATATTAAATTGCTGTTTATATGAAATCAATGCAAGTAATTTTTTTTCGATCATTCATTTCGATTCTTAGTTACTTACTTTGTGAGATAATTATTTTCCCTAAATTGAGTGAGGTGTTTTAATCGGTGGTTAAATACCTAACACAAACCAGACACCACGAGATCTCGGTTCGGTACCTACTAGTTGTCATAATATCGTATTTACATTAAAACTTAACTATATAGTCACACATATCTACCTATGGGATTAAATATTCTTATTCTTTCAGATATCCATATCGTAAAGTGGCACACAATATATCTATAGGTATATAATAAAATCGTAGAAAACATGTGTCTGAACATTTAATATTTAAATATTTCCGGATAGAAGGATAGGAAGCGTATTTCCGGAACGCCTTATCCGATTTGGATGTGGTTTTCAATTATGTGTGTTGTGTATGGTTCAGGGCAGGATCTGACGATCTATTAATTTGAAAAAAAATAGGTGTAAGTATACCTACATAAAAAGTTGTGTTGATTTTAATAATATCACTGCCTTGCCTTTTGGTTTAATGCGTGTATATCTTATTTATTCAATATTGGATTTCGATGAATTA
The DNA here is from genome assembly GCA_951394065.1 of Venusia cambrica. Classification (NCBI taxonomy): domain Eukaryota; kingdom Metazoa; phylum Arthropoda; class Insecta; order Lepidoptera; family Geometridae; genus Venusia; species Venusia cambrica. The sequence continues at coordinate 14,515,158 of OX596034.1, forward strand.
AACGAATGATGTTAACCTAATATTTCACAATCTACTATTTAAAACCTTATTGGAATCGGTTCAGTACTTTCGAAGATTATAGCGTGGTTAAAGAAACGTTTTCGGTGTGAAGCGTGCAATGTAATTCAACTTTAAAGTTCTCCTATGCTTACTCTAGAATGTAGGTACTTTCTAGAGTACCTACTACTTTCTAGAGGACTACGAGTGAAGAGCAAAGGTATGCAAAATCGTAAAAGGTTGGTCGAACAGAGTTGCTGGGTATTGTTGTGTAAACGCTTGGCTACGGAACATCACGGTACATTTTTCTGGAGGTAGTTTTCACCTTTGCAGTCCAGAAATATTAGTTTATCATAATCATTATCACAATAAACTGTAATTTTCCTGCCCATATCCCTCATTTAGGTGGGTCAGAATCATCATCATCATCATAACTCCTGCCATCATATCTCATCTCACTTCATTATTTTTGCATCGCGTTTGCCTTTGCCTTTGAGGTGGTGCTACTGATTCTGTGGGCAAAGGCATGTAAAACTATTTTTTATTTTTTTACTAGACTATGCACTGGCCTTACTCTGAACAGAACAACAGTCATTGCCGCTACACGCATACGTAGCGCACGCTATAAGTACACATAGGTACTAGAGATAAAATGAGCAGTTTTTGTTCTGATGTCGTTTTTAGGTTTTCGTGCCATAATCATAGCCCAAAAAAGTACCACTGCATGACATTGCGGCCACGCTTAGCAATCGATTCGGTAATCGCAGTGCTGGTATATTTAGTCGGTGATCCTCATAAGATCCACGTTCTGAGTAGTGATCAGAGGTAAATCCTCGAAGGGGAAAAAGTGAGTCTATTTATTTGTATTTTTTTTTATTTAGTACATAAGTGAATATTGCTGCTTTACTGCTAGTGCTGCTAATGGAAGATTTGGCATAGCCACTATCCTTGGTGAGTTGGTGATATCAGTGTCGATGTTATGTAGGTAGGTACTAAGATAGATGAAAGCTGCTGCACATCTTCTGGTGAAATCCCTTGGTCGAATCTAATGATATCCAGGAGCGGTTAATAGAGTGACCCATATTTACTAGAAATCTTTTACTCGAAGATCAAAAAACTGACCAAAGCTTGCGTTAGAAATTAAAGATGTCAGTGGTGTAAAATAAAACTACGTAGGTATAGGTACGTCTTTCTGAAGGGCAAGCAGGATAGATCACAGCTTATTTCTTGGCGTTTTATTTTATGTGCAAGTGATACTGCACGGCCTACAGCTATTTTCTGGGCTATAGGTGCCCCATATATAGGTACCTATATCTCTGATACGTGAGGGAAAGCATAAGGTGATTTTTTATGCTGACCATTTGGCTCTTCTTGGAGAAAGCCGCGAAGAAGTTGCAGAGGCCGTCAGGGTGTTGGAAGAGGAAGCGGGGAAGGTTGGACTCAAGGTAAGCCAAGAGAGAACTGAGTATCTTCAATGAAACGCTATAAAAATACCTACTTGGATACAGCGTCAAGACTTACACGTTGGAGATATACCTGAGCAGCAAAGCCATTCTGTAAACACATTTCGAACCTTGAAGCGCTGAAACCACAATGATATTATAGTTTCGTATTCTGTAAAGCTCGATTAAAGGTAGGTAGGTACCTGTGAAGCCGCAGTGATGAGCGTGGCTATGAAATTAACTATGTTGAGTGAAATTTTGACTCGAGGTAGGTATAGAATGACATACAATTGGTAAATAATAATAATAAATAATAACGGGGATTTCCGGATCATCCAAGCACTCGACACTCAAATTCACCTGTCAATTATAAAGTAATTGAGTTCCTCAGTTTGTTGAGGATTCCGGGTGAAGTGCGCTTCCACCTTCGGCCTTATCATAACTTGATAAAGCAGGTGAGATGATGGCCAAGTGTTGGGGTTATTTATGATGAAAAACATGGCAAAAGTAAAATACACATTTATTGCTCTACCAATATCTGAATAGCATTGACTGTCACACAAGTCTATATTGACATTTATATAATACCATACACAGTGCTGTGGCCAGTACTCACACTCCTCTTCACGGAACTATCGTGGTGATCAGGACAGTCCCAGGTAGCCCCGCAACTTCATCAAACGCGGACCAGCTAAAGCTTTGGTTAGCAGGTCTGCCTCCATGTCTTCGGTTCGCAGATACTTAACGTCTATTACTCCTTCTTGGATACAGTTCCTAATGAAGTGCATTTTTAAATCAATGTGTTTTGACTTCGACGTCACAATTGAATTTTGACTTAACTTGAGGGCTGCTTGATTGTCGGTTGCGACAACAACTCGTTCGTAATCAGCTCCCAAGTCTTTGAATAGACTTTTCAAATGTATTGCCTCCTATGCAGCTTCGGTTAAGGCTACGTATTCCGCTTCTGCTGTCGAAAGGGCAACGCTCTTTTGTTTCTTCGACATCCAGCTAATGGCCGTACCAGCATATTTAAAACAGTAGCCTGAAAATGACTTTCGGTCGAGCTTGCAAGAGCCCCAGTCCGCATCAGCCATGCCATGCATATCTTGACCGGTCTTTGTGAATGTCAAGCCGACGTTTTTAGTCGCTTTAAGGTATCGTAGCATCTTTTCGCGCACTTAAAGTGCTCTTCCTCATAACAGTTATTAAACTGTGATAGGTAGCTTATAGCAAACATAATGTCAGGGCGAGTTGCTACTGCCAGATACATCAGTGTACCTATTAAATGTTTGTAAGGAAGATTAAGATGTTGAGTTTCATCTTTTCCACATCTTTCAAGTTTGAGGCCTGGCTCCATTGGCGTTGTTACAGTTTTGCAGTCTTCCATTTTAAATTTCTTTAAAGTGTCTTCAATTATTTTTTGTTGGCAGATTTAAATTCCATTTTTGTTAATGTTAAATCTATACCAATGAGCCGTTTCGGTCTTCCTAAATCTTTTAGTTCAAATTTTGAATTTAGCAGGTCTTTAACTTCTTTAAGTTTTCTAGGACACGAGTAGGCAATCAATAAGTCATCGACATAGATAACTATTATAATTTTAACTCCTCTTTTCTCCAGTAGGTATACACACGGGTCAGCTTCTGATGCCCTGAAACCGATGTGTTTTAGTTCTGTGTCGAGCTTTTTGTACCATTGCCTCCCTGCCTGCTTGAGTCCGTAAAGCGCTTTAATGAGACAGCAAACCTTTTCTTTTGGATTCTTTATGTCTCTCAGCATTTCAACTGTTTTGTTATAAATAGTTAAATTTTCTTTTGTACTTTCTTCGACCATAATTTCTGTCAGGTAGAATACCTGACAGAAATTATGGTCGAAATTATGGTCTAGGTAGTCAGGGTATTTCATCACGATCTTTTCTTCCAGCTCACCATTTAGGTATGCGGTTGTGACGTCTATTTGGTGAAGATTTAATCCTTCTTCCACAGCCACTCCGATGACAGATCTAATCGAACTTAGTTTCGCGATGGGTGCATAAGTGTCATTGTAGTCGATACCGGGTCGCTGTGTAAAGCCTCGTGCTACAAGTCTAGCTTTTCTTGTGACGCTGTCATCTGGTCCTACTTTATTTCTTAGAACCATCTTGTAGTCTACGACTTTCACATCCTTGCATTTCTTTTCGACTTTCCAGGTTCCGTTCTTAACATGTGCTTTTATTTCAGCTTTTATGGCATCATGCCAGTATTCTATAACTTTGATGTCCCTGCTTATCACCACGTCATCATCTTCAGGTATGTATACTCTGTAGCCTTTTGTGGTCAATGAGTATCCCATGAATACGCCCTCTTTAGCGTGTTGAGTCAGCTTTCCTCGTCTATTCTTTTTCAGTACAAAGGTCTTCCTGCCGAAAATGTGAAGATGATTTCCAGATGGTGTTCGGTCAATCCATTTCGTGAATGGTATCACACCGTTTAACGCTTTCGAAGGGCTACGGTTAATAAGGTAGTTGGCCGTATGAACCGATTCAGCCCAGAGTTTTTTGGGTGCGTTTGCTTCGATCAGTAGGCATCTGGCTTTGTCCAACAAGGATCTGTTCTTCCTCTCGCTTATTCCATTTTGTTGGTATAAACTGTGGTCAATCTTCTTTGGATTCCGTGTAGTTTAAGGAAATCATCAAATTCCTTGTTTTATCTTTTTGTTGTGGAACGTCTCGACTTCGCTTTTATATTTCTTAAAAGTATTGAATACGTCACTTTTCTTCTTTATGAAATAGACGTTGCAGTATCGAGTGAAATCGTCTATGAATGTGACGTAATATCTCGACCCCGCTAACGTTTCACACTCAAAAGGCCCACATACGTCGCTATGGATAACTTCAAACTTTTCCGTTGTGTAGAGGCCATCGTGTCGCGTAGATGGTAATCTTGACAGCTTGCCTTTTATGCAGGTTTCGCACGCTTCTAATTTTTCATTAGTCGGTCGCAATCCATACATTAGGTTGTCTATCGCCATCTTTTTCAGATCCCTTTCATTTATATGGCCAAGTTTCCTATGCCATTCAATTATGTCACAGTCGTTTCCTTTTCGGGTGTAGTTTGACACTTCTTTCTCCTCAAACTCGAAAAAGTATAGATCGTCTCTTCTCTGTGCTGTCAGTGAAACCTCGCCGCTTTTTTCTATAATGTAGGCTTTATCTTTTTCAAAAATTACTTTATGACCTCTGTCAGTTATCTTACTTAATGACAGTAAATTCACTGACACATCAGGAACGAATAATGTGTCTTTGAAGTTGTAGTCTATTTTTGCTTGGCTGACTGTAACTTTTCCTTTGCCTTCAATTTTGCTCGTATATTTGTTTGATGCCAACTTTAGGGTTCCATTTTCAGGGGTCATAGCCGTAAACATTGTCTTGTCGCCGCACATATGAGATGAGCAGCCGCTATCTAAACACTACATGCTTTTACCGGTGCTTGAACTTGCAGTACTCAGTCAGACGTTATATGTATTTGATTGGCTTCTGTTAGTTTTCTCATTTGAGTGAAACTTCTTCCCCCAGCATGCCTCGGTAGTGTGGCCGTTCTTCTTGCAGTTCTTGCAGTACAACTTCGACTTATTTTTCTTGAAGTGGTATGCTTCACTACTTTCAGGTGCTTCGTTACCGTTCCTGGCCTGGTATTCTTCGAGAATTTTCACTTTCAGGTCGTCAGGATTAGGCAGTGTATCTCTTGACTCGATGGCTATTCGGAAATTTTCGAATGCAGTTGGCAAACTATAGAGCAGCATTATGCTGAGCAGTTCTGGTGGTATTTGTATTTCCATGTCGGCGAGTTTATCGACCACATCCATGAAGTTATTTAGGTGATCACGGATGTCTTCGTCAGCTGTCATACGTTTTAGAACTAGCTGCTTTAATAAGGTTGCCTTACGTGCGGGCCCGGTGCTTTGGTATGTAGCCTTAAGTTTGTCCCACACAGATTTAGACGACGTGCATGTTTTTATTTGCTTGAGTTCTGAAGGTGACAGCAAAAGTAAAATTTCAGCTCTTGCCTTGAGGTGTTCCTTTTCGAACCCAGATTTTGCCGCCGCATCCGCACTTGTTGACAGACTTTTATTTCCGCTTACGATATCCCAATAGTCGTTTTTTATTAGGACGGCTTGCGCTTGTAGGCACCAAGTGTCATAATTTGACTTGGTCAATGGTTCGATATTTCGGTAACTCGTCGATGCCATATTTTTACCTTTTTATTTGTAGATAATCTTAAACCACGCTCTGCTACATTTTGTTGGGGTTATTTATGATGAAAAACATGGCAAAAGTAAAATACACATTTATTGCTCTACTAATATCTGAATAGCATTGACTGTCACACAAGTCTATATTGACATTTATATAATACCATCGACAGTGCTGTGGCCAGTACTCACACCAAGCACATCCCCGTCGTAAAATAAAAATAAATAATATTGTTAAATTTGTTGATCGACTCTTTTTCTCAAGGGAAGCGGGACTAGACGAGCTGCCCAGAACAATGGTGTAGCATCTTCTTTGATGTCAAAATGCACTCATGGCCCTTTGTATTGGTCTAACTGTACACCAAATAAGTCCACATATTATGTACCTATCTCCAACACGCATGACGTGTGGTGTTGTGTGGACTCCTTGTATCTATCTCGTTTATTTGCATTTTGAGCATTTCCTTATGTTCCTGTCTTTCACTCCCAATAATGTTTGTTCCACCATACGTCGTGGGAATCTTCGGAAACCACAACCAGCCGCGATCGTGTAGAGTAGCGATGAAGCTGGTTAGGTAGGTATATATAGGTACTTATACCTACCTATAGTTTTACCTTGTGAACTTTTCGATATCGGATGCTTCCTTGGAACAAAAAACTTGTTGAGGACTTCTATCAAGTTTTCAATCAAAAATAACTTCACTCGGTTTCTGTGGTGCCAATAAATAAACGATCTTTAATTTATGCAACGCTATCTTTTGTAGGTATAGGTAGGTACACTTACTCTATTTAAGCTTGAATTAAACAATTAAATACTCTGATCATATTCATAATGTGTTATTTCTCGTAAGTAAGTACAGTTAGTACAAGTAAAATAGTAGGTACAGTTAGGTAATAGTTATGGGTTGACCCCATAACTATTACCCTGCGCTCTGATGTAACTTATTTAGTGGAAATATTGTTAAAAAAGTAGACTTAGGGTTGTCAAAATTGATTCTGTGTGCCTTTCCTTACTCTAAATGGTTATCTAGGGATGATTATGTTAATATTTTTAAAATTAATATGATTTTATACAACTTGACATATCGTCATAGTGACGTTTTATATTTTGACACTAATATTTTTATTAGTGACTTTAGGTTAACGGAAGATACTATGTATCTTAGTAAGTAGATATAGTAGGTTAAGTATTGCTAAATTGTTAGCATTTAATATTTGTAATAGGGTCATAGGTATACTATGACAAAACACACCGACAGGCCTGCAGTAAGTCGCAGTACTAATGTGGGTGTTCGAACTGTTAGGGTCAGATGACAAACATTTAAACTATTTTTTTTATAGTTAAGAAGACAATGGGAAAGCCTAATAGTTTACATCTAGTCCATCAAAATATTCAAGGCCTTTCCAGCAAACATTTAAAAGTAGTTAATTATTTTTAAGCGATATGAACATCAGTGTTATGGGCATCACTGAACTCTTTGTATTGGATCAAAAGTTACTACCTCATTATAAAGATTACAGTACCTACCTATTGCTAGCGCATACAAGTGAAAGAATACCTCACGGTGGTTCTTTAATCATTGTAAAGAATTCTCTTAAATGTAAGGAATGTAAAGATATTGTGAAACTCATCATTGAAGAAGTTATAGAACTGTCACGTTTTGAACTGGAGCGACACATTGTGGTTTGTGTCTATCGTCCCCATCGTGCAAACTACGCGCTATTTGAGTTCACTATGGAAAAAGTTTTAAGCTTCAATATTGATATCCCTAATAATCCTTTAACCGAAAATATAATTAACATATTTAAATGTTTTAACTTGAGGCACCAATTCAATAAACCAACTAAGGATAACTCTTACAACTGCCACTTGCATTGATAATATATATTGTGGTGATACTCTCCTTCAAAAAGATATGTTAAAAAAATTTGATGGTCTGAGACCATTATGGTCAGAGTATTATATTTGATTGCAATTCGAATCGAAACAGGAGCTTCCGGAAATCACTTACAGGCCAATCACCGAATTTCGCATCATGAAATTTCAAACCAACATTGGTAAAATGATTCCCCTTATTCCATGCTTAAATGATCCGAACGAACTTTATGTCATACCTACCGTAGAACTTTACAAGTTTGACAAACCGTTTCAATTTGCCAACCAGGGTGTTTTTTACTAAATACATGATATTACCGAATATGTTTTAGTAGCTTTTATTTACTTTTCATTGGTAGAAATTTGAAAATGTTACTGCCAACACTAAATAACCGAATGTCGTGAATCTCATTTTAGTTGGCTGTCAGTCAACGTCAAAGTCGGTGGTATGTTTGGCGGCCCAAATCTCGAGCGGAAAACTTTTTCAGAATCATTATTTAAAGTTGCAACAGGTAAATATTTTTTTAACCACTATTAGTCCATCAAATCTGAGAAATACACTTTGACAGCTGTCAGATCAACTTGTCTAGGGATGTGAACCAAATAATCGCCATTGAACATATCCGATATTAATGAGTAATTGAAAAATCGATATTGATACTTAATAGGTAGGAAATAATCACTTTTTTTTATAAAACTATTAACTCAGAAGATAAATAAATATGTAGCGCTTAATTAATACCAAATAAATTAATTATTTCTGCTTATTTTTATTTCAAGATAGCCATCCACAGGTAGTCGACTGACTAAATTGGAGGTACAACCTCCAATTGTTCCTACGGAGTGAACTTCAACTTCAACTTCTTTATTTTGGCTTGCAACCGTTTCACCGATTCTGCCAGTGACAAGTGACGTATTGAAAGTGTCAACCTTATGAGACAAAAGAAATATCGAGAGAGATTCGGTAAAAGCGATTGATTTCGAAAGACGAATAGCGTGCCGTGACTAAGATAATTAGGGAATCCGGCACTGTATGTATGTACGTATGTACACAATGTCTGTGAACAGATTACCCGATTTTCATGAAATTTAAACTGAATAGAGATAGCGTAATTATAAGTCGCGTCGCCTCAGTGCATGTTTGTTCTATTTACCATTTTTTTCGAAAATCTACTGAATTAAAATAATTATTAATAAACATATAATAAATAATTAAAAAAGAATTTAATGAATTTATATATTGCTAAAGACTTAAAAAAGTTCGATATACAATATATAATTCTCTGATTAAACCCACTTTTGACTATTTAATAGAAATATGGGGCTCAGCTCCTAAAACAAACCTGAAAAGACTGCAGACGGCACAAAACAAATTAGTAAAGACTTTATTTAACTACAGCTACCTTACACGAACACAAATTATTTACAAGGAAACTAAAATACTAAACTTAAATCAGAACTATGTTTACAATACTTGCATTCTAATAAGAAAAATTATTAACAAAGATATTCACTGTCACATAACTTTTACTAAGAGATATCAAATACAGAAAAGATTGACAAGACAGGCTAACAATATTGTATTGCGAACTCCAAGAACAAACTATGGTAAAAACAACATTCTTTATGAGGGAGCGCGACTGTACAATAAACTACCCAACAACATTAAAGACACAAAATCCATGGTTGTATTTAAAAAAGCACTTATGACATACGTTCAATCCACACATAGTTTACTAAACAAATAATAATAGATCTTATGAAAAAAAAAAAGAAAAAAAAACTACCTACCTACAATATTATAATAGATAATGCTCAAATATAATAATAATACCTTACCTTACATAATAAAATGGTGAATACTTACCTACATCTATATTTCTAATTATTATAACTATTTCTAACATGTGATAGCTTATGATAATATATTTACTTAATGCATTAAATATATTAATTAATAAATATATTGATTGTAATTCAATAGGTAGGAAACCTATTGAATTGAATTTGAACTTGATCTGAATATTTAAATTTAATTAATAATTATCTATCAAATTAAATACCTAAATCTTACGCAATCCAATATGATTATAATACTTACATTTGATTTCTGCAACCTACCAACACAATATTAATTATCATACAAAACAAACCGCCATTTATACCTAAAAAAACTTTGATATTTCTATCTATTTCTATCTATTTATAACAATCAATTAAAACTATATCACATGATCATTATACGATAATCGCCGGTTAACCTGAGAATTCGGTGCAGGTGGGAAAGCAACAACAAGTTAACGCCGCCATGTTGAAGATGAGGTGATTCTGCTGATACTCTACCCACATCTACCTGTTTTATTGTACTTTTTTTTCTGTGAACTGGTTGAAGTAGTGTAGGAATGGCATAGATTATTTGTTTTCTATTCAAAGTATTTAAGTAAATTTGTACATGTAGGTATTTATAGTGCAAGAATGATAAATTATGTATGTACGAGTACCTATGGGTACTTTCCGAAATTGCATGCTCGCTCGCTGTAAATTGAATGCAAATACTTTAATGTATAGATAAGTAAGTTTCTCAATAAGTGATTAATTGTAATCTTCTGAGAAATATATATTCTTAAACCTTAAACCTTAATTTCAATTCTGTTGGTTAAGCTTTTCCTCCTAGAACATATTTAAAACATTTCAAATATATAAGCGACACGACACCGTAATGAGAATTTTGTGCCTTTTGTAAGTACTATGTCTAGTGTGTGAGACGTTGAGTGCTTGAGTGTTCTATGTCCACTCAATCGATCAAAATCACAGCCCGCGACACCATGTCCGCTATGATGTTTGATTTGTCACTGTGGCTGAAAACATCATAAAAAAAAAACCTCGTCGCTCAAGAAAAAAATCTCAAATAATTAAAATTGATGTGCTTTCAAGTATAAATTGTTATGAGACAGGTAGAAAAATATGTCTAGAACATACTGCATGAGTAAATACAAACACAGGCTGCCGCAAACCGAGCAGTAGGTTCTTTTCAATTTACACTCGATTCCGTAATGAATTTTAAACAGGTGTATTTCACAACGTTTGAACAACCTCCAAACTAAGCCCAAGAGTACGTCCATATCAGTAGCGTAGTGTACTAGACACTATACTACAGAGTTGATTTCCAGTTAGGAAAATGTCTACTATTATACTTCAAAAAAAATACTTCATACACTTGCGATATTTTTAACATAAAAAAATAACCTTCTAAATTTGGTGTATGGGGTAATTTGGATATACTTTCATTTATTGACAGGTGGTGAAGGTTATTTTCAATTTGGATCCTCTACTCGTGATAAAAAAGCAACTAAAACGATTACTAAACCTATTTAGGTATTGATATTTTTGTCCTTTTCTATCACTCACATCATAATACTAATAAATGTATAGTGTTTTTAACTAAAATAAGATTATAAAAGCTTTTTATGAGAAATACGGTGAATTGTAACACCATTCTGTTTTCTCACATTTCGTAAATCTGGCACATAGTACAAACAAGCACGCAAAAATTTCACAGTCTCTTTGTCCTTTCTCCAATGACATAATATCCTATGTCCACATCCGTAATTATATTTGGGCATGGTTGTTCTATCTCCACATAATAACTCACTGTACACTGTAAAATAGGGTGTAGTTCATAACAAAATTATATGAAAATTATAGCTATAGATTCATAGGTAACACGTGTATTGTGTGAGACCATCAAATCTATAAACTAAAGCTTTTTTTTAAAAATCAAGCAAAAACTCTTCTCCTGTAAATTTTTTCAGCAGATTCTGCATGTGATTTTGGGGCTTCATTTTTATGAATGCTAATAATGCTCTCTTTCCTGTTCTTACAGTATGTATGATCAACAGTGGCTAATGGTAACCACCATTTCTGCAAAAAATATAGTCTGTTATACGATTTATGAGATTAAGAGCATCTTAGTATAGATATTTAAGTAATAGATACTGTATGTCAGTCTGTCACCATAACAACAATTCTAAATTGATGTATACCTACCGGCATTAATAGATCTAAGATAGCCAGTTACTCATACTGTTGAGGATGTCCGTTGAAGTGCGTTTCCACCTATGGCCTCTAGACTAGTATATCTTAAACATAATCTACATAATGACCAGTAAAAAGTCTGGTTCAATTTGAATGAACAAATTAACAGATAATAAATAGAATATCCGCATATAATATGGTGTGGCTACAGCAGCAGCGCCAAAACGGATCGGATAATGATGATTTAGAGCTGTAATGTCACCCACAGTTCACAGATCAACAACTATGTATTCTACACGCAGTCACGTTTACGCACTCACCCAACCTCTGGTTATTGCGGTATTTAAACGTGGGCCACACGGTTGCCAACAAGCCATTTCTGCATAGGTGACATAAATGCAGGTGAAATAAATAATCAAATAAATCGCCGTCGTCGGCGAGACTCGTTGCCAACCGTGTAGCCGCTTGTTTCCAACAAACGCAAGACAGTTGTACTGCGGCAGCTGGCGGGTGCAGTCTTCTAGCCCCAAACTAAGCATAGCTTGTAATAAAGCTATGTTTAGTTTGGGACTAGATGGTGCTGTGTGAAATAAATGTCCTGTAATATTATTATTTTTAATTGATTTATACAGAAATCTTCCCTGTCTATGAATATATCCTCAAAAGATTATAACAACTCGTCCAAAACAAAACTTTCTAGGTAATAAGTTCATAATAATTTTGATGGCTATATTATTAATAAGTAGGTAGGTATGTCACTACATACCTATCTACTTATAAATTAGCCATTAAAATTATGATAACACAGGTAACATGGGTAGTGATTGATAGTGACCTAGTGCAATTACCTAACTAGGTAGGTAGATACTCTGCGTACCTACTTTTTTTTTAAATTGTACGACGGGGAAGCTTGGTCCTCATATCTCATGGTTAGGTGCTAGGTAAGATGGAGGTAGCTAGCCAGGAGGACTTAACCATCTCTGGATCTGATATTGGTGGACGAAACACTAGACCACGGAGGCGGTTTACTTACCTAACTCAAGCCTTCTATGTAGGTATTTACCAAAAAAAAAGTTAGTATTTAAGTAAGTACCTAAGTAAATAATAATATTACAGGACATTTATTTGAGAAAATTCTAACACCATCAATTTCGGCTGTTTCTGGCATTATACTCCAAATTTCTTATCTTGACGATGCTCGAAATGCTTGGCATAGTGCTTGCCCTAATACCGATCCCCCAAAACACCTTTCGGCACAACGGCAGTGGGACGGGCCTCTGTGCGAGTTGACACGGAATTATCTATTACATACGTGCTAAACCTCCACAGATCGTGCTCGTCTCTTAGCTGTTTCATAATGGGAATCAGGTCTTTGGCTGCAAGCACATCCATCTTACAATACCGGTACACTTATGGATCCTGTAACTTTCCGTATTGCCACGTCAGTCTTAATGACATTATCCGTCGAGCTTTTACCAGTGTCAATGTGCCAGCCGTTCTTGAACCGAATGGTCTGTTACGTGATGATGGTAAGCGGCCCGACGGTATGACTCTTGTCCCTTGGGAAATGGGTAGGCCTTTGGTGTGAGACGCTACCTGCGTCGACACCCTAGCGCAATCTCATCTGCCTGAGACATCAGTTAGGGCTGGTGCGGCGGCTGATTCGGCCGAGGATCACAAAAGGCGCAAATATAGTGGTCTCGACAAAGCTTACCTATTTGAGCCTTTTGGGGTGGATACCTTGGGTCCGTGGGGAGCCAGTGCCCTCCGGGTTTTCAAAAATATTGCGGGGCTTTTGATTGAGGCGACACGTGACCCAAGGGCTGGCTCTTATTTAGGCCAGCGAATTAGCATAGCTATTCAGCGTGGCAATGCAGCCAGCGTCTTGGGCACACTTCCGTCTGGTACTGGTCTGGAACAGTTTAGTTACCTATAGGCCGTTTGTAACGGTCCTTAGGTAATCTGACTGATTCCTTTGTACATAGTTAGTTTAATTGTACTTTTTATTGAATAAATGTTTGTAATAACAAAAAAAAAAGTAAGTACCTATTCTATTCGTAATCTAGTTTCCATATTACAAGATAAGCTTAGTTTAGAGCTAGATGGCGCTGTCTAAAAAACCTTTAATTAATAATTAGGTAGGTCCTGCAAATAGCTTTTTTTTCGTCTAAAGCACACAAAAGTGCTCAAGAAACGCAGACTTTTTCATATGTTGAGAGATTGTGTTGTGTCGGTCCGCATCCGCACCGTCCATGAGCTCAAATTACACTGAAGTTGAGAGCTTGTTGCCAACCGTGTAGCCAGCTTGCAAACGGTGCTGCCAATGGACAAGCCGACAAGGTCACCTCTGCAGAAACGCTTGTTGGCAGCCGTGTGGCCCACGTTTTACTCCGACAGGCGCGGAGTAACGATATTGTGCTTATTTTAGTTTTTGGTAGGTTTTTGTTTAAGTTCGCCTGGCTAGCTATCACCTTAATAAGTCTATAAATGTTGTATTCCGGCATTTAGAGGTAAAATAGCCAGTTCCTCAGAAGGTTTTGAATTCCGGGTGAAGTGCACTTCTACCTTCAGCCTTATAACTTGAAAATTAAGTGAGATGAAGGCTCACCTAAAAAAAGGACACGATGGTGAAAAAAATTACGAACGATATTTATAAAAAAAAACAATGAAGAGTTAGATATGGAAACCGAAGCATTGGGTGCATTTCAGAAATATATATTATAAAAAATTTAGTTTAATACATAATAATTCACCCTTATGTTTTTTCTTAGAATAAATGTTTAGGGAAAAAAAAATTAAAGTATCGAAATTTCATGAGTAGGTGGCAGCACTGGATTATTGATCTGCCTGCTGTCTGTGCGGTGCGGCCCAGCCCTGCCTTAAAACTGATAATCTTGAAATTGAAACATAGGTACAGATTGTGAGATTTGGAGCTGTCGTATTTATAGAATACACAAATCTATCTAGTGTTCTGTGAGATAATATTACATAAAAGTAGGTACTGCGTGTCCTACTACCACCTTACCTCAAACTACAATTGCTCAAAACTGAAGCCACGGATAGCGCTCCATGCCAGGTCTGCTTAGGTACAGTTGGAGGAAACTACGCGGCATGTAATCTGACGCTGCTAGCTGTTACTGTACCTAGACTGTACCTACATATCTACTCAGCAATATGATGGGTCTTTGGGAAATACCTGCTTGGAGCAGGCTCAGAACAAGTACCATCGCCATAATTGTTGACGGAAAACATCGTTCTCGAGAAATCACGCGCTCGGCGCTCAACAATGATTTTGAACAATTTGTGTAACTAACTGAACATCTATTGATCTTCAATGAAGAACTTTGGCGGAAAGGAGTTTACGTGCCAGCAAATAGTTATAGTATAGTTGTTTAGTTTAGTAGCTTTTAAAGGTATAATTACTAAGGGTAATAGAGTAAGTTAGAATTTGATCTGTAATCTATTGTTGCCTAAAATAAAATTATATCATTGTTATATTCTTATTATTATTCAATAAGTGTCACCAACACCCAAGTGTCCTGCTCCGGTACTTACCTATATCAAGGAGCCCAGTTATAGAGGCACAATACATCTTAAAGATAGGGATGTTAGTGCAGGCATCAAGTCACCACATTTCAGAACAATACCAGGTAGGTGGCAAGGGACTTTATACTTTGACATATTAGGTATTATCTAAGGATCCTGCATATCATCAATACATGGGCTTAATATACTCCGACATACTGATTGCGATTAAGTGATAATTTCATTTATCATTTTTATTTCCTATTTTTCCATGTAGGTGCATGCATATATACAGTCTATGGTGGAGCAAGAAATTGTTATTAGGGCCATAAATCAGTGGAAAGACATAATTAATTATAATTTATATTATAATAATTAAAAGGCATTAGTAGGTTTGTTTCTCAAGCAGGTATTGTTTTTGTTTACAGAATATGTTGGAAGTGTGTGTAGACAGCCTTGAGTCTGCTAAAAATGCCATCAATGGCGGTGCAGATGAGATTGAGATCTGCAGTGCCCTTAACGTTGGAGGGCTCACTCCCACAAAGGAGCTTGTTACAGAAATTCTAACTTTGGTAGGTACCTATACAATAATGTAAACAGTGTAATAGTATTTCCCTGCTTTTGAAAATGAGAGCTAATGAGTGGATGTTGTTGAATACTGATGCCTATTGGTAACATCTCAACTTCTGCCTTTACGCTGTTCTGTGCTTTAGGTAAGTAGGCTTAAGATATTGACCCCTTTTAAAACTCTTACTTACCCTTCCAACTCAGCCCTTGGTATAAGTTGACTAAGGAGTATTATATACAAATATAAAAAAATTGAAATATATAAGTAATTAAAAACTACAGCTTTCTTTTGTGTATACTATGGAATTAAATTTTTGCCTTTAGTTAACTGACTTAATGTAATGATAACTACCTGTACTAATTATGAATATATAGGTAATTCATAATAAGGTAAGGACCCCCTTTGGTGGTGTAAGCCTTGGAGGATCCAAGAGCTTTTAATCAATACTGTTCCTTTGTCACTATCCTCAGCTATATGTAATGTAACTACATACTGTTGAGCTAAATAATTTTATTTCATTAATATATTTACTTTGTTCCTGTTTTCCCTAGAGGTAAATAAAGTCATATTTTGTAGATCTACCTATGTGTTTCTGAGAGTAAAAGGATGTGAAAAACTTAGGTGTGACAAGTATCTGCCATCTAGTTTAATGCCTGTATTGTTAAACTCTAGTCTTCAATTGATGTGTTCTAAACCCGTATGAAAAGGTATCATTGACTCTTTTGTAGGTTTAGGAATGTTCTCTAAGACTTTTGAACATTAATTGCTGTATCGTCAATAGTTTTCTCAGCGCATGTGATTTAAGGAATTTAATTCTAATTTATTAGTAGTTTAAAACGGAAGGATTTGATATTCTCATGACCAAGTCTTATAAAAACTCGTGTGGAAGATCAAGGGCAAGGGGTATTAAAGATGTTGATCGAAATTAGACAACATTACCTACATTGTATGTTATCTGCTTTCTTTGTGTATATATTGATTCCCGCAGAATTTTAAGACTTACCTACAAAGTAGCTCTTTGGTAATTTCAGAGAAAATAGGGTGGGACAGACAGAGACACGCGAGTGATCTTATAAGGGTATTATCATCGAAGGTACAGAACTGTAAGAACAGTGTAGCTGCATCATTTGTCCGGCTGATTAGCAGGGTTCTGATGAAGGAGACATAATAAATAAGATAAAGATAAAACTAGTTAGTGAAATGTTTCTTTTTTTTTCAGGTTAAGAAAGTTGCAATCCCCCTCCGGCCAAAACTAAATGTGATGATACGTTGCAATGAGAGGGAAGACTTCAGGTACAACGAGCAAGATATGCAAATAATGCTGCACGATCTCAACATTTTCAAGGAAATGGGTATCGATAAATTCGTCTTCGGGGCCTTGACCGATAACCTAGGCATTGATGAAGTTAATTGCATGAGAATCATTGCAGTGGCTAGACCTAACAAAATAACGTTCAGCCGAGCCTTTGATCACGTTCGAGAGGCCAGCAGAGCCGCTGCTATTCTCGTGGGATTGGGCATCCATAGAGTCCTTACAGCTGGACAACAAGAATCTGTGAGTCACCAAGAAGCATTGCCGGTTCTATCCATGCTAGCAGCACGGTACATCAATGGAGATGAACTAATCATCATGCCGGGAGGAGGAGTGAATGTTCACAACGCGGGCAAGCTCATCGAGATGGGTTGTCCAATAGTTCACAGCTCTTGTCGGTCCGATGAGGATTTAAACAGCGGATTAACTGGCAGTGACCGCGTGTACCGCACTGATTGTGACGTTGTTCGCAGCATTAAAGCAACAATCGCTTTAGCACTTAAGGAAAAAAGAAGCTGAAGTAAAAATCGATGGTTTATATTTATTTCAATTTGTACTACCTATGTATTACGAAATAAAAAAGCTGTAAGTAGACTGTATTTTGTATATGTTACGGACTAGTTTTTTTTTATTCAACTAGATGCACAGAGTACTTTATTATATACGGAAATAGAGAACTATCTTTAGCATCAAACGTGGAAATGATCACCCAGCGCCATCTGATACTTCTATTCCGAACTACTTGATATCGATATACATAGGTATAATACCGTTGTAGGTACCTATAGGGTAGGTATAGGTATACGTAGTATGTTCTAAGCACCTACATATAGCTAGGTACCTACGTGTATGCAATATTACCTAGGTAGTATATTTTTCTTTTGTTACAATGAAAATACGATGTTTATATGTATAATAATTTATAAACGATGATATAGACAAAGAAACGTAAATGTAATCACAATAATAGAATTAGAGTCCTATCTCAGTCTTTGAACACTAAAGTATCAAGTCGAGATCAAAGTAACACAAGTCCAACTCGGTTCTTTCACAATTATCCGCCCTGCAACGAATTTTTAGCCGTAACTATCCGGAGGAATAACAATTCAACTCAACGGAAAACTGAATAAAATCAAATTAAGCTTTATCGGTTATTTAAAACCTAGATAAATGAGAGAAGCGTGTCTGATTTCCGTTTGCGAGTCGGTACGAATACCATCCATATCCTCCCGATATTACGTCACTTCCGCGTGACGTAGGCAGGTAGGTACAACAGGTTATCGCCAGGCGGCGGCGAGCTTGTCGAGCCTACCTCATTGGCGTTTTGAATTTCACTGCGATCGGTCGTTCTCACCACTTCTGCGGGTGAGTCAAACATACCATACGGCTACTATAGCTAAGCTATTAAATTTGAAGCTGGAGCTTTATATTATTTTGTAACACTAAAGAAAAACGGTGTTACCGTTCGTTTATTTTAAATTATGTATTGTGTTAATCCAGAAATGAATAGGAGTGAAATAAATTCTGGAGAGTCCTCGGATTCCTCAGACTCTTCCTCATCATCGGATTCTCCCGACACGGCACCCGCTCCAGCCCCTGAGGAACCACAGGTCTCAAGGAGAAAGAGGACGAGGAAATCGGGCTCTTCAAAAAGAACATCGAAAAGGCGCCGTCGTCGTACCGATGAGGCAATGGCCAAGCTGACAGAACAAGTAAGCAATTTAAAGGATTTTATCGGTAGCGTTGCATTCCAACCTGCTGGTGTTTACAATAATGTTGAGGAATATAACTATGATTGTCGATCTGATATTAGTGATGCAGTAAGCGGGGACCTTTATGTTGGCGAGATTGATAGGGAGGCGCTTTCCACGGAGGTAGCGCCCGAGGTAGCCCAAGGATCTGAAGGACTTCAGGGCACCAAAAATTTCGAACTTTCGCTAAATACTGTACTAAAGGAGCCATCTATGCCTAAATCATTGCCGGCACACGTAGACTTTTTAAAATCTATCCAGCATTTTGAGACTCAGGATTGGGAAAACGTTCGTTATGCGGACGTGCAGAAGCAGTATTGTTCATCCCCAGGCTTCAACTATTTGGAGACAAATGATGAGTTGAAACCATATGACAAGTCAAATTCTCTGGCTTTAATTGAACGCGGTTTTGCTTCAATCACGCAAGCTGTAATAAAACACAACGAGGCCGCTCAGACCGGTTTTAAAACCCTGATTGATTGGGCAGGTTCAACTGATGATTTGTCTCCAAAGATGTTACAAGATAAAATCAATGACGTTTTCGTAAAGGGTAGTTTTCAAAAAACCTCAAGTGATATCCTACAATTAGCATGTGGGCATAGGGCAGAAATAATTCAGCAAAGACGTGACACTTTGTTACGATCTGTAAAAGACAGTTACATAAAAGCAAGTCTACGAAAAATTCCACCTACTTGCTATAATTTGTTTAGTAAAGAATCGTTGTCGTCGGGTATCGAAAAAGCAGGAGGTGCCGCAAAAATTTTTTGGCCCCCACGGGCAACAATCTCAAGAAGCACCGCTGCGCAAGCTCGGTCAAACCAGCAAGTTCAGGCCTTGCCTAGCTATGCTAATTATAGGCACAGAAGTCATGTGCAAGCAATGACTAACTACCCTCATGTGTTGGATAGTGGAATAATAATGCCATTATATGCAGGAAACAATATTCCTATGCAAGGGCGTGACTACCCTCGTCCCCCTCAAAGATTTTCACAAAATTATAGACCTTCACGTCCAAGGTCTAAACATCAAGAATATGACGCTCGCTCCGGTCCAAGCCGAGCGCCGGGTAAAGAGCATTCCTTTCCGCGCATGCAGTCAAAGCGGAGATTATGACTCACAAATTTTTCAAGCAGGCAAGCTAAAACTATTTACAATACAGTGGAACTACATGCCTGCCCCAGCACCTTTACTTCAAATAATTCAGAACTTTCGTATACCATTTTTACAAAGGCCCCCGTTGCAAGTACCGTCACTGCGAAATCATTCCTTTCGGACTCCCGTGTCAGAGGAAATGGACAAAGTCATAAACCAAATGCTAGAGATGAAAGTTTTAGAGCCTGCCGATCACAGGCCCAGCTTTGTGTCACCAATGTTTTTGATTCCGAAGGAAGACTGCTGTATTCGCCCCATTTTCAACTTGAAAAACCTCAACAAGTACGTGTGTTTAAGCAAGTTTCGTCTGATAAATGTTCACAGGATACCAAGTTTCCTGCAGTCAGCGGACTGGCTAGTCAAAATAGACCTAAAAAATGCTTATTTTCATCTGCCTGTGTCCCGAGCACACAGATGTTTCCTAAGAATAATCTACCGTCAAAAACTACTACAAATGACTTGTCTCCCCTTCGGCTTGGCATGTGCCCCAAGGATCTCCGCTTATCTGACAAATTGGGTAGCACAGGTCCTCAGGGACAAAGGATTCAGGGTAATAGTCTACCTCGACGATTTTTTACTTGCGCACCAGGATCCGTATGTTCTGTTCAGGCAAGCTCGGGAATCAATTCAAATTTTAGAGTACCTAGGTTGGCAGATAAATTATGCAAAATCGGTTTTGATTCCGCAAACAAAGTTGCAGTACCTAGGCGTAGTATGGGACCCTCAACTAAACCTAAAATATCTACCACTTCAGAAACGCGAAAATGTTCGTCAAAAATTGACAAAACTACTAATAAAAAAGCGGGCAAACTTAAAAGAAATTCAGAGTCTGGTCGGGTCAGTCAACTTTGCAAGTTTTATAGTCCTCAGGGGGCGGTTGAACCATCGATCACTCCTCGATCATTGCCGGTCTCTCTTACTTCGGAACCCGCGCCATCGATTTCTAATACCGCAAAGCCTGCTTGTAGAGATGCAATGGTGGATCACGAATCTCGCGAGCTCCTCGCCCATTCATCATACTCACATATCCAACTATCTAGTGACAGACGCGTCGGGCGTAGCTTGGGGTGCTCGATTAAACAATATGGACCTGTCCGGTCTCTGGTCACCCAGAGAAATGACTCTTCATTCCAACCAAAAAGAAATGTTAGCAGTGTTGAACGTACTGAGGGATTATTGTCAGTACCTGAAAGGGTCGTCACTGTTGATACAGACCGACAACAAATCGGTCGTGTCGTACTTGAGGAACGAAGGAGGGACCAAGTCGAGACCTCTTATGGATCTGACATATCAAATTCTTTCGATCCTAGATCAGTTCAATGTCCACATGGAGATACATCACCTTCCGGGTCTTCTCAACGGCGAGGCGGATCGCCTGTCACGATTGTCCCGTCCGCCGGAATGGCACCTCTTACCCAGTATAACAGAGATAATATTCTCCAAATGGGGAATTCCCCAAATAGATCTGTTCGCATCAGCAATAGCGCATGTTGTTCAGAAGTACGGGACTCTAGATGTGACGGATCAGCAGGCTTGTCTGTACGATGCCTTCAGCCAGACATGGAACTTTCGCCTGGCTTGGGTATTCCTACCACCTTATTTAATGCCCCGAGTGTTACACCATCTAAACTCTGCGATAGGAGTGTATCTGATAGTAGCACCGCGTTGGGACAAAGTATTCTGGAGGCCCGACCTCAAAAATCGTGCTCTCGGTCACCCATTTACGATCAACAATCTGAGCCAGGTGTTGATAGACAGCATAACAGGGCATCCACCGAAAATGACACAGGACATGGTTTTAGAAGTATGGAGATGTGGGGGCGGTCGGAGAGTTTAGTAGGTTGGTCGCTAGAACAAAAACAACTTCTGCAAAAAAGTTGGCGTGATTCATCGTTAAAAACCTATCGTATAGCATGGGAGAAATGGTGTAACTGGGCTAGTAAAAACTCTGTTAGTTTCTCTAAGCCTACTGGATCTGATTTAGCTAGGTTTTTATTAGACTTGCATTTAAAACAAGGTTTAGCATATAATACAATATTAGTGTATAAATCAGCTATATCGACACTCTGTAATGCTGATTTGAGCGAACGCCTGAGCTCTCACATTCTCATCAGGCAAGCCCTAAAATCGATTAGTATTTTAATTTTTTTATGCTTTATGTTTAAAATAAAACTGATATTCTTATAGAGTGGTTGAAAGACAATCCCGTAAACATAAGTAGTTTATACGAATGTTCTGCTCGGGTGGCCATATTACTTTTGTTATGCTCTGGCCGTCGTGTCCATGATTTAACCTTACTTTCAATAGACAAAGAAAACTGTGTGTTTACAGATAATTCAATAATTTTGTGGCCAAAATATGGATCAAAAACTGATTCGGTGAATAACAGACAATCTGGGTGGCGTATTTTTCATAATACTGAATATCAATCCCTTGACCCCATATTTTGGATCAAAAAACTTATAGACTTATCTGAAAGTAGAAGAGCTATTTGTAAAGAATTTAATTTATTTTTGTCTACATGTGGTTCGCCTAAGGCGGCCTCGCGGACTGTTATAGCAGGGTGGGTTAAAAAGCTCTTGTATAAAGCAGGAATCAAAGCCAGTCCGGGCAGCGTCCGGCCAGCTGTAGCCTCAAAAGACTGGGTACAGAACTGCCCTCTAGATGATATCTTAGCTCGCGGTAATTGGCGTTCGGAAAACACATTTGCAAAGTTTTATTGTCGTGAGATATCTACCGCACCAATACAGTCCTGTAGCCAACCTATCAGTAGTCTTTTTACACCAATGCCTTCCTAATTTGGGGAATGGTTAATTTTGCAGATTTCATAGTGTGTGATTGTATAGTTAAGAAATGTATATATCCGAGTGCGTTAGTTAGTACCTAAGTTAAAGTTAGGGTGCCTAATTATAAGTTCTTACTTAATAACATAATAGTACCTATGTGCTTATAACGAAATTAATCTGCTTCTTGATTGAATATTGTGAGTAGGTATACATGATCATATGTGTATGTTACCTTTATCTTTGATTGGTGAATAAATCACTCATTTGGTTCATATTTACTTCGTTTTTAATACATATCTAATCCCAGTCTACAGGTTTTTCTTAATAAAGACCTATTATTTCACATTGGCGTTATTCGTCCACCAGGCGATAACAGACAGGTCTCATTTATCTAGGTTTTAAATAACCGATAAAGCTTAATGACAGCGTTTTACCTACCAATAAAACGCTTATTAAGCGATAATCGTTATTTAAAACCTAGCGTTCTATCTCTGCCTGATAGAAATAGGTACCTAAATATATATGTAATACTTATGAGTTCTAAGGCATACTAAGGTAGCATAATGTGAGCACAAAGAACGAACTTATCATGTATATGCTTAGGTACCTACCTTACGATTTTATAGTTTATCATCTAGCTATAAAAATGAGACCCAATGAGGTAGGCTCGACAAGCTCGCCGCCGCCTGGCGATAACCTGTTGTACCTACCTGCCTACGTCACGCGGAAGTGACGTAATATCGGGAGGATATGGATGGTATTCGTACCGACTCGCAAACGGAAATCAGACACGCTTCTCTCATTTATCTAGGTTTTAAATAACGATTATCGCTTAATGAGCGTTTTATTGGTAGGTAAAACGCTGTCATTATCTCACAACGTGGCTTATGGAGCTGTGTTGCATAAATTAGTAGTATTATATCCAAATTTCCCATTGTCTTGTTCTGAGATTGAGCCCACTGACTAGATGTCGGGACAATCAAGTAGCCTACCTTGGTGTCAAGTGCATCTCTTGTCTTAACAATGCCTTACTGCATAGGTCACATTCACAAAGAACATAGCCTACACGGCACTGCATTGCGCCCATCAACTTAAGGCATAAAGGTGTTATGCCTCGCGTGCCCGTTATTTCACCGGAAACCATACCCTTCAAACCGGAACACAGCAATGCTGCTTGGCGGGCGAAATAGGTATGGTGGTAGTAATTCTCCGGACTTCCTTTTCCTAAGCGATACCTAGGTATAGGTATTAAGTTTTGAAGTGCCTACTACAAAATTACTCCACTTGCCCTCAGCGGTCTCTGGTAGAGGGCCGAAAAGGTCTACGGCAACAACTTCGAATCGGCGGTTAGTGGCTGGTGTCCTCGTAGAGCGAGCTCTTCGCTAACGTTGGTGCAGCCGCGGTATATCTCCACCGCGTCGATGAATGCCTCGAGCTCATCCGCGTTCTTTGTCACTCCGTCATAGCAAGCTGTGCACTTTGCAAGGTTACCCGATCGGTGTAAATCACACGTGTAAATGACCTGGTGTCTCGGTGCTCGAGGATGGTGTGCACTGTTCTCAGTTACTAGCCAGCATGTTTTCTATCAGAATTCGGTTTGCTTCCGCTTGGCTCCTGGTGATGTTGGAAACCAAGGTCTGGAACATGTCTTCCGACATGGTTATGTTCGGCGAAGCTACCACGGTTCTGTTTCCTTCGTCTGTTTCAGATTCGGATTCGTCGTCCTTGTTGGTACATTTTTTCGGCGGCATAGTAGGTAAGGTTAGCTCGGTTGCCTCGCCTCGTCGAGGATAAGCATTTAAGATAGACTTCTCGGCCGGTAGTAGGTAGGTGAAGTAGCACTCCGTGAATACGCGGTTAGAAGCCCCGTGTACCCACAGAGGATTTGCCTGCACGGTGGGTTATACACAATTTCACTTATTTTCGTGCCCGCTAGTTGGGCGTCACTGTGAGGAAACTGTCTCTCTCAGGGGGTGTTTTATTGGAAAAATAAGTTCTACGCACGATTACGAGTATAAGTAAAAAGGTATATTGAGACCCGGTACAGATAGGAACATAATAACAAAATGAGGAATAAACAAGAAATGAAACTGAATTTAACTTCGGCGCGTAAGCAGCCGTTGACACTACTGTCGGGTTAGAGCGAGATAGCTGCTACCAATCTTTGGCGGAAGAACGATGCGTTCGGAGTTTCGTATCACAGATATGTTCGAGCAATACTCTATGGTATAGTCACTATAGTCAGTAGGCCCAGCGCTACATTAGTATATAAGATGAATATTTTTGAAAATAAATTAGTTGCAAACAAGTACTGAGTTGAGTTTTATTCCTCCCGAAACACCCTCCATGGAACCAGCAGAACCTGATCCAGCCACCAGCCAGCGGATCCTGAACCTGCCAGCAGACCCTAAGCCAGCCAGCGGACCCTGAACCTGCCTACCAATCCTGTATCAGCCTGCAGTTCCTGATGAGCAGTAGCTCCGAACACCAGCTCAGCTACTAGCAACTCAAACTCTCTCCACCAGCCAACAAGGCGTTCCCCCCCCCCCACCAGGAAGCAGCCACCGTTCCGACCCAAGGCTCCCACCACCTACCAGAGCGGACGCTGGACCAGAGGCTCCGCTCAGAGGCTCCGACCCATAAACGGACGCCGCCCAACACCAGTCTCTCATTCGCTAAGACCACCCTGAAGAGGAAGACCACGAGCAGCTGACCACCCACTTTACGAGACACCCGGGTCCTGAAGTTCCCAGCACCCGCTGGACGAACTGCCCGGATCCTGAAGTTCCCGGCACCCGCTGGACGAGCTGCCCGTGTCCCAGAAGTTCCCAGCATCCACTGGACAAGCAGCCCGGGTCCCAGAAGTTCCCAGCAAACCGCTGGAGGAGCTGCTCATGGGCCCCAGCCCCCGCTGGTCTTTCACGCATTTCAGCCTCCTCTCACTGCATCCAAGACACCCTTAGCCGTCTCACCACCCTGAAGAGGAAGACCACGAGCAGCTGACAACCCACTGGACGAGGCGCCCAGATCCTGAAGTTCCCAGCACTCGCTGGACGAACTGCCCGGATCCTGAAGTTCCCAGCACCCGCTGGACGAACTGCCCGGATCCTGAAGTTCCCGGTACCCGCTGGACGACCTGCCCGAGTCCCAGAAGTTCCCAGCATCCGCTGGACGAGCAGCCCGGGTCCCAGAAGTTCCCAGCAAACCGCTGGAGGAGCTGCTCAAGGGCCCCAGCCCCCGCTGGTCTTTCATGCATTTCAGCCTCCTCTCACTGCAGCCAAGACAACCTTAGCCGTCACGCTGATCGGTCTTGTGAGTCTCCTTGACCGGCGGTGAGAAAATCATTCCTGTGTACATTGCACGCCATACACAAGCCATACTTCCTACCACCCTTCCGTCTGTCATCTTAGGTCTCCTGGTGACAGACATCCAACCTATTTATATATTTATCTAGTACACTTTATGGTTAGAGCTAGGGCGATAGGATACAAGTACACATATCTAGCTAGGGCCACACTCCCACACTTAGCTAGGGCAAACATATACACACACAACGGTTAGGTTACGTAGTCAAGGCTACGTAGAGGTAGGAGGTAAGTGTAGAGACGAATCGGTCCTTACGTTACATTATGTTATATTTTGTGATAATTGACATGTGAATTTTGTTTGACATATGTAATTTTATTTTATTTTGTGACACTTATTCGAAAATTATTTTTAATTATTTTTGAACTTTAACCTACTACTGCATAATCTACAATTATTTTTATAAGTTTTAATTTTCATTTTTTAAACATAGTTATGTAATTAGTGGCACTGGCCGTTCTAGTTATTAATAATAAATAAATACGTTATATGGCAAGGGGAGATCGTCCCGAGCGAAGCGAGGGAAGATCGAGCTGCGTGTAGGACTCAAGTCCAAAAGGCCAAAAGTCCAAAAGGCCAAAAAAGGCCAAAAGTAAAAAAAATGGCCAAAAGGCCAAAAAAATTTAAAAGGCCAAAAAAAATTTTAAAGTCCAAATTTTACACAGAAGCCCGACCAACGCGAGCCAAAGGCTCGCGCCGCACAGAAACTAGTTTTCCATATAAACATGGATCTCTCCTGTCCTGCCTAATCCACAGAAAAACGAAGTGTTTTTATATAACTGACATTAAATATTATCTAATGCAAAGGCAGTAGGTACGGCAAAGAACATGGGTTCCTCGTGATAACTGTTCGTGGATTTCGTTAGATTCGATTAGGGGACTTTACAAGGTGATGGGCGCGCAGCAATTTCCATCCATCTAAGAACCTACCTAACACAAATACTGTGATCACCAATTCACCTATTTCTATCAACTCACTCACACTCATTGATATACGACTTAAGAGTATCCACTCATGGTTCTACTAAATTACGTTTGTTTTTTTTTCTTATTTATTTGAGTCTATTTCAAATAAATAAGAAAACATAAGCTTAACAGTAAAACACCAAAACGCAAACAATATTAATTACTAACACACTTTAAAAAAAAAACAAATTATAATCTAAGTGGTGGGGTGTGGACCCGCCTTCCGATCCAGAGTTGTGGTTTCAAATCCAGTCGTGCACCAATGGAATTTCGCCTTCTCGGAAGTTTGTGTGCGCATTTGACACAATCATGCTCTGACGGGGAAAGTAGCTTCGTGAGGAAGCCGACATGTGCGTATGCAGTATGGTATTGTCACCGGAAGTAATGGTCGAGAGATGAGCAGTAGCATCTACCTAGGTATATACCTACTTAACAATATCATTAAACTTTGTTTTGGTACCTAAGAATGTACCAGCTTTAAAATGGACGCCACATTTCAGTGTGTCTTGGTCCTTGGTAATAAGATAGACGAGATAGGCGCGTCCCGCGGTTCCTGTTGTGTTTTTTCGCAAGGGGTGCGTATCGTTTCTATGAGAATGGTGAAGAGCCAAGGGTTGACCTTAGTCCTTAGCATGATTGAAATGGAACCAAGTTCAAGTCCCGTCGCAAATACATTAAGAAACTGTTTTTCTGATCAGGTAAGATCAGAAAAACATTTTCTTACCTAGAAAGGGTGAAAATAATTTAAAGCCAGTATTTAAGTTGATGTAGTCTTTATTTATGCCTAATACGAGTAATAACTTTAAGGTTGAGGGTACCTAATAGCAAAAAATCTAATGATAATAGAGACTGATGAGTGCCAAAATTCGAGTGAGTAGTTTTTTTTTACGACGGGGAAGCGCTTGGCCTTTATCTCATCTGATTTTCAAGTTATGATACGGCTGAAGGTGGAAGTGCACGTCACCCGGAATCCTCATCAAACTGGGGAACTGGCTATCTTACCTCTAAATGCCGGACCACAATAATTGAAGAATTGTTGTTATGGCGACAGAATTAGGTAAGATGGTGGTAGCTAGCTAGTACTCCCCCTGGGGATCGAACTAAGAACCACGGAGGCGGTTAATGCCACTCGCACTAGAACCTCGTACATCCAAGCGTCTATTACTAACCGACCACCCAGGCTGTCCACCTAGATGGTCGGTGAGTAATTTTTTTTCTTAACCGACAACCTATCCAGTTTGTTCGTTAGTAATCAACATTTTTATTACCACCTGTATTTTATTAATGGTTTATAATATATAAAGTAGCACTGACACTTACAGGTACGAAAATATAAGTGAGACAAGGCGGTATGGTTGAAAAACTTTAGCCTTCTTTTAATCGATTAAAAAAGCACTTATCAGAGTGAAAACGGCCATTATTTATATGTTATGTTCCGGTCAGAAAAGCGCGATGGTTTTTAGTAAAATTGCAATGAGTTCATTAATGTGAAATTTGTGAAAATATCCATGGCATTAGGATTTAATACAGTAGGTACCCTCTACCTCAATGATTACTTACATGAGTTTAAAAACGTTTACTAACACAACTTCTAACTAAACTGAAGCTCAATTATTGTAATGATTTATCTTAATATAGGTATAGTATTTTATCTGACCGATTAACTAGCAGACTGACATGAAGGCACAACCCAAACCTGAGGTCCTAGAGCCTTGGGGCCTCATTTTTAGGATGTTTTTTTTTTGTAGTGTCCGGGTGCACTAACAAAGCTTTATAAGAAATTACCACGTTATGGCGGGCACGAAGTCCCGGGTAATCACTAGATTCATACAATTGTAGTTTAGCTCAAACATTTAAAACTAATGAATAGCAAGAGAACAGCCTTCTAAAACATTTCGAAATATAATGATTGTACTTACAGGTTTTTAGTTAGTCACTCAAGTTTAAAATGATAAATTCTAAGGATATTATACACTTTATATATATCAATTTATTATAAAGAAAACAGCACGATACAAGGGACATTTGTTCTACAAAATATACATCAGCATTAAAACAAAGTTGCATTGCACGTTCATTTGACCCTGTACTTTTTCATTTGACTAGTTTAAATAACGCAATTTGAAAAACAACCGCTTAAAAGGTAGAAAATAAATCGTGTCAGTGCGAGTAGGTGACGATATTAAAACAAACAATCTGAAATTATTTCAATTCATACATTTGGAATTCTTACATGGTCACAAGTTTGCATAAAACGGTCACTTGAGGGAATAAGCAGTTGTTAAAATGCTAATATACCACTACAGTATGCAATACACTGTTGTTTTTGTTTTGTTTATAATTTATTTAATCGTCATGTCGACATTGACACAAATACATTAACAGGTATAGGTATTGCTACAGAGGCAAAGAAACCACGTAAGATGGAACCTTATATTACCAATCGATAGTCCAAGCTGCCTATTTCCATCCTCCTAGACGATCTACATTATTGTGGTATTTTTTGTTATTAATATAGAATGTTTCGTCGTAGCGAAGTTCATTTGGTTATCATAAAACTCGATAAAATGCTCTACAAATGAGTTTTTACCGCGTGAATACACTAAAGTAAAGAATACTAAACATTAAAAAAATGGAGTTTATAAGTAAATATCATACATAGCTTGAAGAAAAAATTTGCTAGATATAGTATTTACATAAATAACACAATTTAAAAATACTGACTAGTGGTAAAAGTTAAATACTTTAATCTAATTATTTAAGTTAAGGGAGTAACATAATGTCAGGTACACATGAATTTGTATAAGTCAATAAAATGTAATTAGAATACAACACACTTCACTTTTTTTACTTAACTTTTTGTCTTATTTTTACGTAACAGCCAAATTTAAAAAAAAACACAAAAATAAGGAGATTCTACAGCTTATCTAAACTAGCTAAAAGCTGATATCGAACATTATTAATGACCGACGGAATAGGAAAATGTCGGAAAACTATTTAATAATTAGTAATTTTAGAAAATGTCAACATTTATAGTAACAAACATACTAAATACATCTAAACACATCTGCCAGCAAAACAGTTAGGCGTGGCTGTAAACGCTAAAACGATGCGTTGCACATCAGTTGAACTGTATTTATTTATTGTAGGCGTTTTCGAATATAAATAAATTTAATTTATCATACCAATCATGTAGCTAGAGTATGTACTAAAATGTACGATTTGTCTACACAAAAATTGTAATACTCACGAACATTTTACCAACAAAATAGGCTAAAAGCACAGATCGCTTAGTATTACTGGAAATCTATTACTAACATTATATAGAAGCCAGTCGATTGATGAAAATGGGCAGCGAGAATATTACAATTTCAGTAGTGTAATGTATAAAATACAACATTTTTATAATCTCTACACAACTATATTACTTTTATCAACATAATATATCCGATGCAGTATATGATTTAAAAATATTGCAATATAGCCTTTATTAAATATACTGATTATTATCGAATCAAGGGGGTTAGTGTTACAAATAGATGCATGGCAATATATGAGCATTCAATAATAAATATGCATTAAAATAAAGTTTTGTGTAGCATTGTGCCTAACATATAACCACTATAACCAAGACGTATATACGTGAATTATATCGCGAGGAAAACACAGAGACCGTAACCAGTGATGTATGAACCATAATTGGGCGTTGCACGTACCACCGCGCGATAAAATTAAGCTATGACCAAACATACATGCATTAATGGACAAGCCTTGCAAAGTCCGACGGAGATGGAATCAATGGTTTTCAAACAATCGTCAGATTCATCTCAGCGCAAGAGCTTACCCATTTAAATAAAATAACATTAATCTAATTGTCAAGCTGTCAAATAATCCGTACGTGTACAGTATAACGTTGAGTCATCAATTCATCACTAAATTAACCTAATCTCGATTTAGTATCGCTAAGCCACTAACAACACATGGAGTGACTAGCTTAATCAACACCTGATAAAATGTATTTAATTAACATCAATAAAGCGTAACGAACCTGCACAAAGAACCAAAGGTGAAAGTCCTTTTTACAACCCGGGGAATAAACCCCAAAGCTCATATCCTAAGGAGCTATTACAACGGACTCCACGGCCATTTCCATACATTTTTATAACACATTATCATAACTATTTCTATTGTCCATTATATATAACTCATAAAAGGCCTTACTTATAATATTACATAACATATTATTGTTTTGGTATTAAGGCAAGTATCGGTATAACTATAGGAATGTAGAAGTACATTAAGTTTTGTAACTCACAAATACGTCAAATGTTTGACTACCCTTCAAGTATCAAACCGATTCGTACATAATTCTCATGAAGACAGTTATAAATATATAACTGTACATCAACACACATGATAGTCTATTCCAAACACAAAAGTATTCTGGTTATTTTTAGTATGTACCAAATACCTTGTCATTTACATAAAAGTTACCGTTTTTGCCAAAACCTGAGCTTCGATATGCGCAAACGTTATTCAACTTTTATGATTATCAATTGAAAGAGGGCGACACATAACTACAACTAAGTGGATCAACGGTTAGAAACGGACGAAACGCAATAGCGAGGGCAGATAGCCATAAGTATTACCGTCTGCCAGCGCCTGAGGATCGTTTGTGGTACGGTAACAATTCGTATTTATTTATTATTCATCAGTATTGAAATATTACTTATCATTTTGATTAATAATTAAATATCGTATAATTATTATGATTTTGGGGAAGCAGGTTGATGACTAGTTGTGTCAGTTGTCACTGTCAGTTCATTTACCTCGATTGACGTTTGTAAAACTGGGTTTATTGCATAAACAACGCATTATAATTCAACTGCCAATTACGGTAGCTAGAAATGTACCTATATATAAAAAAAAATGTTTCTGAAAATCATATTCACGTAATATTTTTGAGTGCGCTTGCTTTAAATTTTATACATGGTGGATATTAGAGATATTTATATTTTACTTTATTATAGATTATTAGAGCGTTATCTATCGTTAAATATTATTGTGTAGAGAACACTAGCCAAATTTTTCATGTCAAGTCTGCATTTCCTATCAGTAATCAGTACATACCTATTTCAACTTTTTAATAGAAGTTACATTAGATATAAATATGTGATACTTTTTTAACAGCGCAGCCATTTTAAAAGGGACATTTGATTTTCGCCAAATTATTGTACGAAACAGGACATTATCGATTTTTAAATTAATTATTGGCGATTTGGAATAAACTTCAAGTGTATACGAGATTGACGTAGATAAAGGATCTCTTATAAAGGATGACTCTACGAATAAACTTATTATTTATTCGTAGGGTTGACTAGACTTTATATATGGCTGTCTTATCTAAAATGACATTTTGGTGATTATAATGAGTATGTACAACGCAGTAAGCAGCGCAGTCGTTAGTTGTCGCTGACGCACCAGCATTTCACCACAATACAGTAAAGCGATATGGTTCGCCGATTTAAATATTCGATGGTAAATTTTTATTTTTATTTTTTTTCACGGGTTTGATATTATCTGATACTTATATATTTCATTCGTTTAGGCCGCTAGTGATATAGATCTGAGTGTTATTGCACTACAATGCTACAATGTGCTTAATCTGAGTTCTTTGCAGAGATTTCAACCAATCAGTCTACAGACCTCTGATTAAACAAATGCCTAAGCTTAGACGGTTTTATACATAATAGATTTATATAAAAAAACATAGGATATCGCACGCCCTACAATGCCAAAATAGTGGCAGCTAGTGAAACAGCAACATATATATTTACTGATTTTCAAACAAATAACAAATGTAACCCCTGTAACAAAAGGAATGAAAAGAAAGCTTCTGTTCGAAACGACGAGTGATTGAATGAAAACTGCAGATCTGGTGCATTTTGGTGAGATACATTCTGGCGAATTGTGCGAAATCCTTTGTGTTTTTAATCGAAGATAATAAATAGGCCTTATTGGCCGACCATCCCAAGCACTGTAGTGCAAATTAGTTTCTAGTTCCTAGTTTTCGTACCAAACCGTTGCGAGTGTTTCATTAAATTATTTGTTCGCAAAACAGTAACAGTATCTTGGCACGAAGCAGTATTTTTGACCGTTAATGGTATATCGATTTGCAATAAACTTTACGATGTTTCAGAATACGATTCAGATTTAGACGTAATTCATACGTATCTAATATACTCTTTTGCCATTGAAGTTGGTAAACATGGGTAGGTACTTTCAATTTCGATATAACGTATTTACGCTCATTTTATGAATTTCAAAAGATTCAATAGTTATTTATAAAATAACACTCGAGGCTGGATTAGAAGAAACATTCAAGGTTTACAAGTGCAAATAATGGCTACTAACTTAATACACCTGGAGTTCGTCCCCACATTAAGCATATTAGTGCAAAATCTGTTTCGTTTAGCGCAATTTTACAAGTGGCTCGAACAATTCTGACATTGCACTAAAGCATAGCTGCAAATAAGAAAATTCAAAGTAGCAAAGTGCAGGGGGCGATTACACTCACCGCGGTTCTAATAACTAAACTACGTACAGAAATTATAATCTAGTAGTAATAAGAAATTTTAGTTGCCGACACGTGCTCATTGCTTGCCAGCAGTTCATGAACTGAACTGAACTGACAACGCTATAGTGAACAAAGAAAGATAAACTTTACACTGGCTTTGTCTTTACATTTGTGATCACACAAGTTGAAGTTGCTGCTGTCATTGTATAAACACAGCTTCGAATGACTGCTAAAGCCAATGTAGTTATTGATTGCATCCCGAAGGCCCTGGTACAACATTGAAAGCATAGTGTAAGTAGAATGACAGCGCTCATGGTAGTCAAGTAACTGCAGCGACACAACACAATTAACTTTACACTGGCTTTGTCTCTTCACATCGATAAAGACCACACAAGTTGAAGTTGCTGCTGTCATTGTATAAGCACAGCTTCGAATGACTGCTAAAGCCAATGTAGTTATTGATTGCATCCCGAAGGCCCTGGTACAACATTGAAAGCATAGTGTAAGTAGAATGACAGCGCTCATGGTAGTCAAGTAACTGCAGCGACACAACACAATTAACTTTACACTGGCTTTGTCTCTTCACATCGATAAAGACCACACAAGTTGAAGTTGCTGCTGTCATTGTATAAACACAGCTTCGAATTACTGCTAAAGTCAATGTAGTTATTGATTGCATCCCGAAGGCCCTGGTACAACATTGAAAGCATAGTGTAAGTAGAATGACAGCGCTCATGGTAGTCAAGTAACTGCAGCGACACAACACAATTAACTTTACACTGGCTTTGTCTCTTCACATCGATAAAGACCACACTTGAAGTTGCTGCTGTCATTGTATAAACACAGCTTCGAATGACTGCTAAAGCCAATGTAGTTATTGATTGCATCCCGAAGGCCTTATATTTACTGCACCCAGGAGGCAGGTACCCAGAGAGGCTCGGACTGAACGCGCCAGCTCGCCTTCAGCAGTTGGGAAAGCGCCGCCGGAAGGTCCTCGTTTACTATTTCCTCGTCAAACATATACCCGTATAGGAAGTTGATGCGGCCCGATGAACGAACTATCTCTTTAAGCTCTTCTTCCTGAAATATCAAATAACTATTAAACACACATATTTAATGAATAATTTAGAAAATTCAAAATTCAAAATTACTTTATTTGTATAAGATCCCATTGTGGTAAAAATCAATTGACTCAACAACAAGTATAAAACTATATTAATTACATTTTTGTACTACGGTATGTGCTTGGTCTTTATATCACCCTATTTTCAAGCTATGATAAGGCCGAAGGTAGAAGCGCTCTTCACCCGGAATCCTCAACAAACTGAGGAACTGGCTATCTTACATCTATAAATACCAAAACGCAACAATTTTAAGAATTGCTGTTATAGCGATATTAGATAAGACGGTGGAGCTAGCCAGGCAGACATAAACAAAGTCCTACCACGAACCAAACCAAGCACAATATAGTACTCCTCTGGGGATCGGACCTGGGACCTCTGGTTCTGAAACTGGTGGGTTGAACCACTAGTCCACAGAGGCGGTTAAAATGTCCAATAGTGGACGTTTACAGGAATAAGTACTATGAATTTCTTTGGTAAAAAAATACCACTTTTTTCGAATCAAAACAATGTGTTCTAATCGCGAAAGAATAAAAAGACTAAGGACTGCGAAGATGTCTTTTTTTTCTCGACGGGGCCTAGGGCTTCATAGACACTCACGGAGAAGGGGCGAGCGCTTTCCTTGTCGAAGGTGGAGCGGGCGTGGTGCGCGGCGCGCGTGGCCACGAGGCGCTCCAGCGGGGGAGGCCGGATGAACACGATGTACGGCCGCAGTCGCGGCGTGCGCACCATCTTCAAGGCTTGCCAGTGCGGGCAGAGCACGCACAAGCGACCTACAAACAAACACGTCTCTACATTTTGTCTTTACTACTAGGAGACGGAACAAGCAGCACTACAGGGTTGACTTAATTCACTCATGTGCTTACTTAGATCAGATGATTACCGAGTGATCAGTTTGCCTCACCCGAGTTGACGATAGCCTCGACGCTTTCAGTGGTGGTTCCGTACAGGTTGCCTTTGTACTCTCCGAACTCTATGAATTTGCCGTCAGCGATATCTTGCTCCATCCTCTCCCGGCTCAGGAATGTGTACTCTTTGCCGTTCTGCTCGCTCGGCCTCTGTGGACGCGATGTGACTGAAAATCCACATTTAATTAGCTGTTACTGGATTATTGGAGTTATTGTGAAGTAAATGTCTTTTTTTCTTTATAGAAAATAATTAAAGTAAAAAAATCTCACTCATACCAGCCCAGGAAGGTATTTTTGAAAGTCAAAATTATTAATACCACTTTGTCTCATTCAAAGAGATTATGCTCAGATTTATATAGGTGCAGTATACTTTGATTTGATAATAATAATTGATTGGTTTGTCAAGGTGATTCCCAGAAATGACGTGGATGAATAAAATATGCTAAGTTAGGTACTCAGCGCAGGTGAATTAGGTATACCGCCCTGTGATAGTGAAGGCGCAGAGTCATTACGGAGGTTACGCGTGTTTCAAGACGATGGAAAATTTTGCCGTCAAGCTTCTCTTTGCAAGAAAATGTGTAATAGTGTCCATGAACTCCCATGAACAGACGTCATTGGTACACGCGTGGCTTTGCCCGCATATGGCGCTCAAGGCGCACAACGCTGTCAACGGAAGTGGTACAGTACAGTTGTACAGTCTAGTGCTGCAGTAACGTAAACCCACGTTGTCAAATTGTTGTGTTCCGGCATTTGGAGGTAACACAGCCAGTTCCTCAGTTAGTTGAGGATTCCGGGTAAACTGCGCCTCCACCTTCGACCAGGTGAGGTGAAGGGTAAGCGCTTACCCGTCGTGCAATAAAAAAAAGCTTGTTCTGCGTTTGGGTGTAGTATCATATAGTATGTATGTATTTACAAAAAGTATTTAAGTATTCTATCCGTTATCTAGTTCCCATATTACAAGCCACGCTTGGTTTGGGGCTAGATGGCGCTGTGCAAATTAATGTCCTGTAATATTTATTTATTTATTTAAATGTACCAAGCTAAAATGCGCCCGCACGCGCAGCGGGTCTGTCTCGAGGACTCACAGGGCACTGGCGTGATGTACTTGTCGGGGTCGGTGGCCTGCAGGCGGCGGCACAGCTCGTTGCGTCCGACGGCGGCCGCGCCGACCAGCACCAACGGCCGCACGCACCCCGGCCGCGGGTACAGCCGCGCCACCTCCTCGTACGTCGGTATCAACTCGCGGTCGAAATCGTCGTTTTCTGAAAAACAGTCAAACATTAGGAATATAAAAAAAGTAAAAAAAAAAAAAAAACGTGCCTAATTGATCTCCATTGGTTTCAAGTTATGATAAGGCTTTATGATAAGTTATGATAAGGCACTTGACCGATAAAAAAAATGGATATAGCTTTTGGTTGGTAGTACGTTTTAAATCCGCCTGGCTAGCTAACACCATTTTAATTATGCATGTGGCCATAACAACAATTATAAATTGTTCCTGCAATTAGAGTTAAGAACAGTTCCTCAGTCTGAGGATTCCGGGTGAAGCGCGCTTCCACCTACGGCTAAGCGCTTGCTCGTCGTGCAATAATAAAAGGGGCGAAGACGGGAGCAGAAGCTAGAACATATCACAATTGTTTATGGGTGAAATGATGATGTGCAGATTGGGTCACGTCGATATATTATGGTGATTCCAATTGGGTATGAATAGCAAACCTGTGACGTCGTATATAATTTTTTTGACTTTGGGCATGGACTTGCAAGGCAGCAGCGCGGCGGCCGAGGGCGGCGGCGAGCACGGCGTCTGCGGCGAGCATTCGCTGCCGGTCGACGGACTGCAAAGCGCGGGCTTGCCTGCAACACACCCTGCGTTATACTACGATGGATATTCGTTAAGATTTTTTATGAACATTTTGAAACGTCAAATCTACCATCTGTCAAAGTCAAAGTCAACATTTTTTATTCATTTTGATCATCATCGGACTTCAACACTTCTATCGTTTCTGGGAAGTGCGGGTAAGAAACGAGCTTTGACTCTTATTTCTAGCGTCAACTGCAGTAACGACTGCTGGTTTGCCAAGTTTTGTATCTTCTTGGCTTGCGGTATGCATGTCAATCTAATGTTCATTATGATTTTTTGGATAATTTTCAAACGTCAAATCTACCGCCTGTCAAAGTCAAAGTAAACATTTTTTATTCACTATGATTTTTTTATCAATTTGAAACGTCAAGTCTACCGCCAGTCAAAGTCAAAGTCAACATTTTTTTAATCATTAAGATTTTTGATGGTCATTTTGAAACGTCAAATCTACCGCCAGTCAAAGTCAACATTTTTTAGGATCATTTTGAAACGCCAATCTACCATCTGTATGGAATCGCGATCAGCACACAAGGAGAAAGGCGCATGTTTGTATTCCACGCACCAGCTGCGGTCAGCGGGATCTGGAAAGTACCTTCGATCGAGGCTCCGTCCGCTTGCCTCTCGTGTAGAATACGTCCCTCCTGCAGTGCTCGAGAGGGTATCAGGCCGGCTCGCATCACGCGGTCCCCCTCGCGGCGGGCTTGCCACCTAAGTAATAGTCTTGTAATGTAAGGTGACATTTCAGAGCCTGTACGACGTACGATTAACACAGAGGTGCTTTGGTATAAGTGGGCCGATCCAGAGGTCCCGGGTTCGCTCCCCAGAGGAGCAATATTGTGCTTGGTTTGGTTGAAAGTCAGGTGAGATAAGGCCGAAGGTGGAGGCGCACTTCACCCGGCATCCTCAACAAACTGAGGAACTGACTATCTTACCTCTAAATGCACGAACACAACATTTTTCGAATTGTTATTATGGCGACAGAATTAGGTAAGATGGTTGTAGCTAGCCAGGCGGACTTAACAAAGTCCTACCACCAACCAAACCAAGCACAATATATTGCACTCCCCATGGGGATCGAACCCGGGATCTCTGGATCTGAAATCGGTGAGTTGAACAACTAGACCACAGAGGCGGTAACCACATTTGCTTTAACACCACAATGGAACTGTTTATGATAGAGATAAACTTTTTGCAAGTAAAACTATCAGTTAGTAATAAAAAAAAAGTTATTTTATACCAGTACGCGTCATCCTGTGACACAATGTGGAGGACATCTCCCTTCTTAAAGTTGAGCCCGGCCTCTTTGCACGGTATGTAGGGGTCCTCAGACGAATCGTAATCGAAGAGCGCCCGAACCCTCACTTTGCTTTCGCGGGAACCTCCCTTCCCGAAAGATGGCACCAGCTTAAATGTTATCGTGCCTTCAGAACTTTGCTGAAAAGAAAATAAACATTTACATACTACGCTCCACAACTAAATACGACGATTTGAATACGCGTCGCGACAATCTTAGGAATTACTGCTGCTACAAATTTAAACTATGTATGTTTCTGTGTATTTGTGTGTTTTTTTGGCTGAAGGCCGAAGGTGGAAGCGCTTTTCACCCGGAATCCTCAACAGAGTAAGGAACTGGCTTTATTACCACAACAGTTAAGAATTGTTATGGCGAAAGCCTCAGATATGGTGGTAGCTAGCCAGGCGGGCTTAAAACCAAGGACAAATTTGTACCTTACTGGGGATCGAACCCAGTCGAACCACTAGAACACAGAGGCGGTTAATAGTCAAATTCGTTCTATTTCAAATCACGAAAATGATATATGCGCATAATTAAATCGCGGTGCTCGGGTTAAGTGCAGGCGGGGTTATTTTGGGGAAAATTATGTAAATTGATAGATACCAATATAGAGAGCACATCAGCCGGAGTCTTGCTCTCCACGCTGATGGCGTTCACCTCGATGACCTCGTCCCCCGCATGGATCAACCCTGACCGGTCCGCGGCGCCGCCGTGCATCACGCGAGCTATCACTATCTTCCCAGTCTCTTCACATGTCTTTATAGTTGCTCCCTAGAAAGCAAACGTCAACCCCTGGATATTGCTACCGTATAACCACCGTTTATCCCGGCTGAGGCGAATATAACAACTGTGACGTGACAAATCTACGTGACCTTAGACCATGCTATTAACTTAGACGCGAAAAAAATATTTAGTTACAAATTCGAAAAAAAATCGCTAAGTTTCGGAGTACTCGGTGTGGCAACACGTCGGCAGAGGGCTCGTCAGCTAAGCAGCAAGACTATTATTTCCTGATTATGACACGTGTAGAGGCGACACGTGATGATTTGATTTTTTTTCAAACGAATTTGTTACTAGACATTTTTCCGTTTCCAGTTAATATTGAACAATGGATTTTCGCAAATTAACGCCTGTGTACGAGCCAGTGTGCTTCGTACAGTACATGTATGTATTTAAATTGAGTGCTAGATGATAATGAGGAGAAATACTAGATGATTAGTAATACGTTTTGCTTAGCACTGCTCTCCATCTAAAGTACGGAGCTGAGGTAAAATGCTGACGACAAATGTGTGTCATCATACAGCCTGAATCAATTAGCTATCTTGCGGGCAAGTATGGGAACGTTATGAAACCCGGCGACTGTCTGGATGATCTTGTATGCTCGTCTCTCAATGTTTCAGTCCTTATAACTGAAATGTTGACAGGACCATGGATTCATGGGTCTCGCCAACAGTTGGTTGGAGAAACCTACGCGCACTGCGGTCCACCCGTGCACGAAAGCTGATCGCGTTAGTTGCAAGCAGACTAGAGAGTTGAATGTAGATTGAGTGATGAGTGAAAAATGTAAAGCGAAACTCTTCACTCGCCCATGTAACTACTTACAATCTAGTGAGTTTACCGCTCCGCCGTCATCGAAGCTTGCGGTTTAAAACAAGCTAATAATGTCGCCGGGAATGCGGGATCTTCTTTCCCGCTCTAAAGCCCGCATTCCAGAATTAAAATCTTAATCGAAATCTGAGTCGGGCATTGGACAAAATGTAGGTACATAGACAGGCCGAGCCAGGCTGTTTTGCCATAAACAGGCATAAACGCG
Source organism: Venusia cambrica (assembly GCA_951394065.1). Taxonomy (NCBI): domain Eukaryota; kingdom Metazoa; phylum Arthropoda; class Insecta; order Lepidoptera; family Geometridae; genus Venusia; species Venusia cambrica. The sequence goes on from OX596034.1 coordinate 14,555,735, forward strand.
ACCTCTAGAGAGGTCACTCCTCTACGACATCGTCGACCGACAACATTGTAGCAGACACAGGTATTTGATAGATAGAGACGGCTCATGATCGTAGTGATCATATCAAATGGGAATAAAAATAAAAGAATAAAAATAAGGCCGCCCATTGTACCTAATTTAAGTGTATTTCTTGCTTGTCTGTTTATTTTTGTTTTTTGGTGTACAATAAAGAGTTTATCTATCTATCTATCTAAAAATAAATCGAATAAAGATTTTTTTTTTCTATAATATTTTATTCTTTTGAAAAGTCTTTACTGAGATACATGCATTTTAGGAATTATCTTATCAGGCACTTAACTCTCATTTGATATGGCTGATAACCGGCTAATACTATTTCGGGATGTTGCAGATACTGTGCGCTTGTTGTACGAGAATGTGTAACACTGGCAAATAATAGTATAAATATACAAATGAGGTTTTTATCTGAGACAAATAGTGTGAAATCCATGGAAAATTACAGAGAGCCCTATTTGAAACACTGAAACTGCGAAAAGGTAAGCATTCATAACTAATACAAGCATAATAAGTAGAATAGTTACAAGGGAAAGTGAGCAATGTGAGAAGTGATGGAAAACAGTATTGCATTCACATCTAGAGATAGCAGCTATATCATTCATTTTTTAACAGTGGCACATGTGAAAATGGTATGGTATTCAGATTTTTGCAAAGGTAATGTTTGTGAGAAGAATGTGATATGTGAATGACTTTGGACAGTGTTACAAATAGAAGCAGAAAAAAATACAATTTGGAAAACTTCTACCGACAATATTTAGGCATACTTACCACTATCGGTTCTGCACTCAAGGCTCCACCCTTTTAATAAAAATGTTTCTATTTTTTAATAAGAACCCTACATATCTTACATCCAATAATAAGACAAGTGCATATTCTTTTTACATCTACACATTCATAATATACCTACTTAACTCATACTTGTATAAATATTGTGATCGTAAAAATGCTTTTTTTTTAAGTGAAGCTCAATATATGGATATATTTAAACATAAACTTTCATAGATATGATGGTAAGCATTTTTTACAGGCACTTATGGGTACATCGTCCAAAACTCACTGAATTAACACGTCTAGTCTATGTAACTAATTTCTAAACAACCGAAGGAGGATGAGTGAAATATGAACCAATCATTGTGAAGGTTTCTTTTACCACATGATTATGATTATTTACATATTTAAAATTATGTGAACTGTTGGTGGCGAAAGAGTCAAAGCACTCTCGAATTAGCTCATTTCATCGTGGATATCATCCTTGCCTGTGCAAGAGCCCGTGCAATGTCATGTATAAAATAGTGCCACTCAAGTCCTGCACAAGCCAAATACACACTTAACATTTTTGAAACATTCTCAATGTTCGTCGAAAAAGGCCCGGCGGTACCACTCTCCGATACAAAAGAAGTTTATCATTTATTATTATCCGTACCCGATTGAACCTATCAATAATATAATTAGAATCAAGTTATTTCGAAATTAACAAAGAACTACGTTTGTACTGGGGAAACCCAAGAAACCCCAAACCCCCCGAAAACCAGCGATTGTTCGGGACCTTCTAAGCTGTCACTAATGTTGGTAAATAACGTTTTCGTCAGTCTACTCATTACATTATTGACGGTTAGCTGCTATTTCTATATGTTTTTTTTATTTCTCGAAACATCTAATTGCATTGAATACTTACGAGGGGTTCATCACTTTTGACGAGTTGAACTATCTTCACTGTTTCTTCTTCCTCATCAGCATCATTAGGCACGTCTGGCAAATGTGGGTAGTAGTCTTTCTGTGCGACGGCGTCGTGAGTACAAAGAATCGCCTGGAAACCAATTCTATTTGTATGTGGACTGGTTTAATTACACAAATACACTATTGATTGCGCATACTCGACAAACCTTAGGTTAGCAGGCACATTGCACATTGCAGTATCGAAAATGTGTAACAGTAAATGCTGCTACCAATTTAATGGACTACGCCTTACGCCTACAGACTTACATTCGATTTTTTTTTTGTTTGCCTCTAAGACATATGCGAGTCGCTTTGTACGTCTTACAAGATAAGCTCATTCACAAGAACACGTCGTAGACACCCGCTCTACGAGGCCTACGTAGCCCTGTCGTTCGACTTACCTGGAAATGAGGCTTGTGCACCACACTTAGGAGTTCCTCGTATTCCTTGGAGACAGTATTGACACCTGTAAGTGTCTGCAGCACCTCTAGCGTCACTTGCATGGCATTGGACAACAGTGGGTAAAACTTGTCATCTTTGCCTTTGGCTACGATCTTATTGTGCACCTGAACAAGGGCATGAAGCTGCTTCGACTGTAAGAGCTCGTTCAGGAATGCCACATCCTCACCATTGTCAACATCTTTCAGCGATGAAAGTAAGCGGAGAAGAGCTGCGAAAAAACAAGTTGAGTGTCTTCCCCGGAGAATTATGACTTTTTGCAATTAATAAGATGTTTTTTTTTACTTTGGGTCCGATCCTGACCACTAAACTTACACAGGCAAGAATGAGATCTACGATGGAGCAAGCCTACCCAAACGGTGCCTATTAACTCTCTTCTTGAAGACATTAGGGTCAGAACAACAGACGCTGGGAGCTTATTCTAAGTTCTTGCAGTGTGCACAATAAAATGTTAAATGATTGTTATTTTTACTATGGGTTTATTCCAATTCACTGTATTTTGCTGAAATCCACCGTGGTAATCGCCATGGAGAACAAAAACATATATTATTTTTCTGCCAATTCTAGACAAATGGATGATATTCAATAATTTGTTCAACAAAAATTAAAATAAAAAAAATCTGTAATTTTTTAATTATATTTTGGTACTTGTTGGTAACACTTAACTATTATTTCACACCTAATAATTTCACCAATGTTAAGTGTCACGTGTTGATTGGTTAAAAGATTTGACAAGCCAGAAATATCTAACCCAACTGCCTCAGAAGGAAGTAATGCTACCAATATGTTTTTTGAGTATATGACAAGCCTCATAGCTCAGTTGGTAGTAACTCTGCCTTCGGCGCTGTAGACTGTGGGTTCGATTCCCACCCAGGACAAACATTTGTGTGATGAAGCATATTACAAGCTATGCTTAGTTTGGGGCTAGATGGCGCTGTGTAAAATGAATGTCCTGTAATATTTATTTATTTATTATGTATGGGATTGCTAACCTCCACTCTGCAGTCTTAACAGCTTGATGAAATTAAGCTTGTGATGTGTCATTTGATTCATCTGAATTGTAGGAATGACATGGCTATAGGTATTATTTTTATATGGTCACAAATTAAGTTTAAAGTATGTCAGTCAGTGTGCATTACTCCAGCAGGAAAGTATCTTCTAGAACGAATTGAGTTCAACACATACTTAGAGCGATATATATGCTGTATTAGTGCGCCAAGTATGAAATTAGTGCATGTTACCGTTTTGGAATAAAACGCGAAAAACGTTTCCTGCTGGAGCAACGTTCTTCCAGCAGGAAGATTCTAAACGAATGACCGTAGCCATAAGTGACATATTTGGGCAGATAGCTTACATTTGTGCATAAAAGTGCGCGAAAAATTGAATTTGTGGGCCTTAAGGTTTTTGAGATATTTCATTTCCTGCTGAGGGAACGTTTTGCAGAATCGTGTTTCTCGGAAACCATTAGATGTGCACCCGTAAGATATACACAGTCAGGTCATAAGTATTGTCACACAGTAAAAACTTTTCTTTTAGAATGCTGGCCACAAAAAAGTTTATTGAATTCGAATTTCGAATAGTTCATGAAAATAAAAATGTATACTATTTAGAATTTTACTCATTTTTAAATATGGAGTGGACGCTTAAAGATGACCGTATTGCAGTTATTGCGTTGCATCGTTGCGGTTACGCGCCAATTCAAATTTTTGACATACTGAAAAATTTTAATATAACCAAAAGATTCGTTTATCGTACCATCAAACGATACAATGAAGACTCTAGTGTAGATGACAGGTCAAGAAGTGGTCACCCTCGGTCTGTTAGGACTCCAGCAGTGATAAAAGCTGTGAAGGCGCGAATTCAAAGAAATCCCAAACGTAAGCTGAAACTGTTGGCCCTTCAGATGGGGTTAAGCAGAACCACGGTGAAAAGGGTGTTAAATGAAGACTTAGGGCTTCGGGCATATCGAAGAAAAACAGGACATCGTTTAAATGCTCGTCTAATGGACCTGAGACTGAAGAGATGCCGCGCTTTGTTGAAGCGGTACGCGGGAAAAAAATATCGGGAAATTCTTTTTTCGGATAAAAAAAAATTTACCGTAGAAGAGAGCTACAACAAACAAAATGATAAGGTGTACGCACACAGTAGTGAAGAAGCGAGCAACCGTATTCCGCGTGTCCAACGAGGTTATTTTCCATCCTCGCTCATGGTATGGTTGTTAGTTTCTTATTGGGGCTTAACAGAGGTACATTTTTGTAAGAAAGGTGTAAAACGAATGCAGTTGTGTATCAAAATACAGCCCTGACGAACCTCGTGGAACCTGTTTCTCATACCATGTTCAATAACAGGCACTGGGTATTCCAACAAGATTCGGCGCCAGCTCATAGAGCGAAGAGCACACAAGACTGGCTGGCGGCGCGTGAAATCGACTTCATCCGGCACGAAGACTGGCCCTCCTCCAGTCCAGATTTGAGTCCGTTAGATTACAAGATATGGCAACACTTGGAGGAAAAGGCGTGCTCAAAGCCTCATCCCAATTTGTAGTCACTCAAGACATCCTTGATTAAGGCAGCCGCCGATATTGACATGGACCTCGTTCGTGCTGCGATAGACGACTGGCCGCGCAGATTGAAGGCCTGTATTCAAAATCACGGATGTCATTTTGAATAAACTTTATTGTCATAAGAATCTATGTTTTGTTAAGTTCATTTATATATAAGAATAATATATTTATTCAATAAAAAGTACAATTAAACTAACTATGTACAAAGGAATCAGTCAGATTACCTAAGGACCGTTATAAACGGCCTATAGGTAACTCAACTGTTCCAGACCAATACCAGACGGAAGCGTGCCCAAGACACTGGCTGCATTGCCACGCTGAATAGCTATGCTAATTCGCTGGCCTAAATAAGAGCCAGCCCTTGGGTCACGTGTCGCCTCAATCAAAAGCCCCGCAATATTTTTGAAAACCCGGAGGGCACCGGCTACCCACGGACCCAAGGTCTCCACCCCAAAAGGCTCAAATAGGTAAGCTCTGTCGAGACCACTATATTTGCGCCTTTTGTGATCCTCGGCCGAATCAGCCGCCGCACCAGCCCTAACTGATGTCCCAGGCAGATGAGATGGCGCTAGGGTGTCGACGCAGGTAGCTTCCCACACCAAAGGCCTACCCATTTCCCAAGGGACAAGAGTCAAACCGTCGGGCCGCTTACCATCATCACGTAACAGACCATTCGGTTCAAGAACGGCTGGCACATTGACACTGGTAAAAGCTCGACGGATAATGTCATTAAGACTTGAGACGTGTCAACTCGCACAGAGGCCCGTCCCACTGCCGTTGTGCCGAAAGGTGTTTTGGGGGATCGGTATTAGGGCAAGCACTATGCCAAGCAATTCTTTTGGTATATAAATGGTTACATAATGAATAAATTTGTTTCAATTATTTTATATTAAACTTGTGACAGAATTTATGACCTGACTGTGTACATACATGAGTAGCTCTTCATTTGTGCGTATTTGTGACATATTAATATTATCAAAAATATATACCGTTTTTAAGTAATCTAGCTTTTTATTTAAACCCTAAAAGTGTCTAGCTCTAAAATGGGCAAACATACAAGTTCATTGTAAACGGTATTCGGTTCTTGTTGTTATTCTATGCAACCATATAAAACTTCAGGAATGCACATACAAGCGTTTTTGAATAATATAGCTTAGATCAAAACTTTTAATGTCATAAGTTTGACGTCAAAATGCAAGAAACCTTTTCAACCCACGATTGTGAGTTTATACCTTAGAATTAGAGCGGTTATTGAAAATTATATCCTGAAAATTTCAGCTTTACATGTCTCGTATTAAGGTAAATATAAACGAATTACTGAAACAACGCCTGCAAATAAGTTATTCGACTAAATTCGAATGACCCCAAAAAAGCGACGAATTCATACATATTGATGACCTTCTTAACTTTGCTTACGAAACGGTTTGAATGTATTGTGCCTGTACACTAAAGAACAAAAGTTATGGAAAGTTCCAAGTGTACTCTCAGATCAAGTAATTAAAGGAGTAAAAAAATATTCGCACTTGTGTCAAATTTCTACCATTTCAGAAAGTGATTAAAACAAGAAAGGTGCTAAAGAAAAGAAACCTTGTAACCGCCTTAAGAGCTAGACACTTTTTAGGGTTTAAATAAAAAGTTAGATTACTTAAAAACGGTATATATTTTTGATAATATTAATATGTCACAAATACGCACAAATGAAGAGCTACTCATGTATGTATATCTTATGGGTACACATCTAATGGTTTCCGAGAAACAGGATTCTGCAAAACGTTCCCCAGCAGGAAATTAAATATCTCAAAAACCTTAAAGCCCACAAATTCAATTTTTCGCGCACTTTTATGCACAAATGTAAGCTATCTGCCCATATATGTCACTTATGGCTACGGTCATTCGTTTAGAATCTTCCTGCTGGAAGAACATTGCTCCAGCAGGAAACGTTTTTCGCATTTTATTCCAAAACGGTAACATGCACTAATTTCATACTTGGCACACTAATACAGCATAAATCGCTCTAAGTATGTGTTGAACTCAATTCGTTCTAGAAGATACTTTCCTGTTGGAGTAATGCACACTGTCACTCATGCCTTGAATCCATTGATAAAATTATTGTCTGTGTAAGCTGGTGATGTAAATATTGAACGCCGGCTTTCATAAAAATGTACGCATATTAGTTTATAATATAGTAATCGCAATTATAATTATGTATACTAATTTCAATTTAAAACAAGATGTTGCCACAGGTAAATTTTGCACTCATTATAAAGCATTTCGGCTAACGTAACAGATAATATAAGACTAAACTGTTAATCTTTCTTAAAATGTTTTGCATTTTGTTTATAGTTCAACTTGTTATACATTATACTTTAATAACTGACTTATGTAATTTATGTTAGGTTTATTACTCCTAGACTTTATAAAATGTGAAAAGTTTTTTATTTGGTTTCAGGATCTACCAAAAAAGACCAAAAATCTAAATCAATCATTGATTTTATCATTCTGAACAGTCAAATCTGTTTCGGAATCTGCTCTCAAGCAGAATGGCAAGAACCTAGGGCTGGTTAGTTTATTTTATGGTCTTTATTAATTTTTCTTTTACATTTTTAATTTTATTGTAACTTTCCCTTATGCGAAAGTTAATGGACGTATACATTCTCTCCATTCTATCATATGATGCACATAAAATTTCTCAACAGAAAATAAATCCATGTACCAAAAATTTGGGTTTACCATAAGTTGCTAATCTGAGGCTGTATAGGGCCTTAAGAAGATTGTCAATATAGACATTGTCAATCGTAAATAATAAAAAAAAACATTTAGCTTCCTTGCATCTGACTCTTAATACTATAGGCACCTTCACAAAATATCTAACTCATAAGAGGATGCTGTCAATAACGCTGAGGCTTCCTCCTTAGCAGACAGTAGTATCAATTCAACATGAAAATATCCATTCTTGTAGAAATTTGTTGATTTAACAAACAAAAGTCTCTGGTAACAACCAATCTATTAAAAAAGATCCTGTAAAAGATGATCATGCTCTTTGTGTGAGAGTATTTTTTCTGCCTCATGACAAATCTATCATTCTCAACTTAGTAGCAAATTAATTTCCATATGCCTTCATAATAGAGATCTTACTCTTTAAGAAAATGGGAATACAAGGGTAAGTAGATAGCTGATTAAATCAACAAAGGTTACCCCACATTAGATTAAGAACAGCCAGACCACAAGAAAAAAAGATTTACTGCCAATATATTTAAGGTGTGTCAAATAAGCTCAATAACTTTCTGGGATAGTTTCATGTACATGGTACTTACGGGATGCCTTTACAGTGGCACCATCTAAATGAAAATAGGTTGCAGTAGTGTGCAGTGTGGTTTTGGTAGATTGGTGATTGTATGTTATAGTGTACTTACCTGGGTCCCAGTTTTCATAAGAAGAATCCATGTCTGAACTTTTCACGTTATATCCAACAGCAGAAAATCATAATCAGAAATCAATGATCCAGGTCAGGTCATCAAAAGATGGGAATCCGATACATGAATAATTGCGTGTTTTACAAATCGAGTGTTGAAGTTATATCATAATAGTGCTAACAAACAAGGAAGTACTGGCATGGCAGTGGCTCGTAGGTAGAGTAGTAATGATTGATAAATAGCTTGCAAGGGCCATACAGAAAGCACTACAAAATCATAAAATACCTCGCATAAAACTACGATACGAAAAGTTAGCAGCACTAAAGTTGTGCACTGGCCTGGCCACAGAACACTAATATCCTAAACGGGCCTGGCACTGGCACTGGGTTGCAAAGAGAATACAATACTATAGAATTGCTAAGCTATAGATATCACATAACTGAGGGAGCACTAAGGTTAGATTCTCTTTGGGTTAGTTGCATAGACTAAATTTGGTTGATTCAAAGAGGGTAGGATGAGTTGGGCTTGCATTCATCAGCATTGCCAATGCCAATCTTCAATATTCCCCAAAACTGTAAGTTTAATTCCCCAAATTTAGGTAGAAAAACGTCCCGAGTTAGCTGATAAAAAATGGAATTTGGAATTTAAAAAAAATGGAATTTGTGGGGATATGAGTTACAGAATTACCAAGACATACATTTGCACTTAAAAATTTCGTTGTGGGCTCAAATTTCGGTACACCTTGTTTTTTCAAACAACAACCATTAAACCTGTTTTTCTACGTTTTATGATCACCCGATCGCAGTGTGTGTGTGTGTGTGTGTGTAAGAGTGAGTGTGTGTGCATATAATATATATAGAAGGAGGCTGCTGCCCTTCTTCTGGTGAGATCCTAAGTCGACCTTTCCGATATTCATGGGCTGAGATGGAGGGGTCGATTCTTAAGCCACAACTATCACGGCATTAACGGATGTCGTTTATGTAGAGAGAGTGTAAACAGGGTTGGTCCGAAAATACCTACTATTTACCCTGATACTACGTTAATTATAGTAGGTAGGTATACCTTTTTTTAAAGTTAAATGTATGAGGATAAGATTTTTGCCAAATTTTACTTTTGTAGTTGGTTCCTGATTTTGAAGACGCGACCGCCACAGTACCCTTTTCTTTCGAAAACGTAATTCCCCGAAGACTTATTTGAATTTTCCGATATGTACAGAGGATTTACACTGGAAAAATTGCGAGTTTAGGACAATTAAAATACATATCTATGTTATCATATAGTTAGAACATTGGTCTAAAATATTAATTTCATTTTAAGATAACCATTCAGTTTTTTTTACGTTGATGATAATTATATAATGTTATTTAATTACATGGAACGATGGCAAGCAATAGTTGCCACAGTACCATCGATGGTTAGTCATCACATTGTTCCATATTTTAACATCTCATAAAGCGTTTTAATAACTAAAACTTGTATTACATTTGTTTTTTTTTTTTTGTGCGACGGGTAAGCACTTGGCCTTCATCTCACCTAGTAACAAGTTGAGATAAGGCCGAAGTGGAGGCACACTTCACCCGGAATCCTTAACAAACTGAGGAACTGGCTAGGCTGTCTCATTAATTTGATATTGTGTTCATTTTCCGTTGTTATTTTGTACAATCGAGTTTTTTTTGATAATTAGTCCCCGTAAACGAGGAAAAATTCTTCATAGTGATACACGTCAAATTGTTTATAAAAGATTAAACGAAAGAGCAGAGTTGCAATTGAAAGTTTTTTGCTTACTGTACCTGGGTGGATTTACACAAGATTAATTTCTTCAAACAAGAATTTGAAAAAAATGGAAACACATTAGAATCCTAGTTAAACTATAAAAAAACATTGTATGAGACCGAATATGTTACTAAATTGCGTTTAGACCAACATTTGATGCGTAGTTTCTGCATATTTATATGAAAAGGTGAGATGGTAATGATGACTGTGGTATGGCGATGATTTATCTATGAATGGCGATGCTTTCGTATGTATGGTGATGACGCTTTTTACATGAATGTCAAATTAAAAACAACTAAATTTAAAGAAATCAACTCATTAAATAATTCAACCAACACTCTTAATTCAAATAACACTAACACATTTTTCTCTTACATAACTTATCACATTTTTATGTTAATTTAAATTAGTTTTTTTTAATAACAGTCATAAAGATATAATCTTACTACTACTTGTTCTTAATTTCTTTTTTTTTTCATAATTATACATTTCCTTTTAATAACAAACTAACACATAATCATGAAGTTATTACAAATTGGTCAGTTTTTTTGTAATTTACTACATGCTACTAATTTGTATTTCTACAACAACAAAAAAACACTTGTTACATAAATTATTAAATACAACTAAATTTTAGAAAAAAAAAACATTTTTATTGATTCAATCAACACTCTAGAAATATAAAAAAAACATTCTTAGATAAGCTGATTTTTTATGTAAATTGAAATTCTGACAGTTTTTTGGTAATCAGTCATACAAAGATACTTTTAATCAGTCATTTTTGGGCGCCTCACTCCGTAGTTTGCTCTAAACTGAGGAAGCGGGCGCGGTATTGTGGGCCGCGTAATTTTACGCTCACAACGAACAACCTTCACTTTGATATCGCCGTGACAGTGTTGACGAATTTCGATGCTAAAATTGTATTTATTTATTGATTAATAATTTTACGAAGTAATTATTATTTACTTTTCTTAAAAGTTATATAAAATATGAAAAAACGTAAATAATAAACAAAATTCTGTTTAATACGTCGGGTAGTCATTTTTTTTTACCTGCAAATGTAAAGAGTCGTATTTTATTCACAGACGGTGATGATATTAGCATGTGTATTGCTTTAATTATTTAAAAATTATTGAGTTTGAGGATGTGTTGGTTAAAGCGCAATATAAAACAAGGATATTTAAAGCCTGTAAATGTAAAATAGTTACAATACTCAAGCAGTTTATATTTTTTTCTGCCCTCAACGTGAATTTTTGACAACATTCTAAATTGACCCACCTATTACTGCCAATGCAAGTACTAGCCGCCATTTCAGATTCGTTTCTTTCTCTATGTCCATGTTTTGTATTTTCGTTCTGTGCTGATTGATTGATTGAGTTCACATTGAGTTCTGTTTAGGTTATACACCCTCTATGGCACAGTTCAATTACCATATGTACCTACTTAGCTACCATTCAATTCAACTCTATGGCTTATACTTGGAGGCGGTGGATTTTACAGAAGAAGAATGCTTTGAAAGGCCAAATTAACTTTATTATATAAACACAATATTAAAAGAACATTATACCAGTTTCGTATTTTTCACTTGACAGAGACTTTCCCAGTCAATAACAAAGGTCTGCAGTTGCTAGGTTACCTTCGTTAACTTTAATATCTCCTCTCAACAAAGACCCATGCGCTCTGAGATCATTCTGATCCTCGATCTTGGAAGAGGCTTGGTGAATATGTCTGCCAGCTGGTCTTCACTGGTAACCTTGTCCACGCTTAGCTCTCCGCTAGTCACCAATTCCCGTACGAAGAAATGCCGTACCTGTATATGCTTAGTCCGTCGATGGAATTCAGGATTTTCAGCTAGCCTTATTGCAGCTTCGTTATCCACTTTTAAGCACGGAATCTTCTTGAGAACAACAAGATCACTCAAGAGCCGAGACAGCCATACATTTTCCCTGGCTGCTTCGCTGGCGGCTACAATTTCTGCCTCTGTAGTCGAAATCGCGACACTTGCCTGTCTTTGGCTTAGCCACGAGATCGCTCCTCCCGCATACATGCTCAGCACTCCGCTAGTGGATCTTCCAGTACTAATGTCACCTGCATGGTCAGCATCGCTGTAGCATTCCAAAATGCCTTGCTTGTAATGCTTCTTGTACATGATACCTAGATCTGGTGTGTATTGCAAGTATCGCATTATGCGCTTCAAACGGACACAGTCTGCTTCTTCTGGTTTCTCCAGACTCCGTGAGACTACACTGACTGCATACGCAATGTCAGGTCTAGTGCATACCATCAAATATGCTAAGGCACCAACGATTTGCCTGTAGTTACTTTTCATGTAACTCATATCCACTTTCTCGCTTGATGTACCTTCTTTTACTATAGGCGTCGAGACCGGTTTACAGGTATCCATCCCGAATATCCGCAAGATTTTCTTAACATAAGACGTCTGAACTATTTTAATTCCGTCTCCTCTGCTTTCAATCTCTATCCCAAGGAAATAGGAGGCAGGTTTTGTGGTTATTTTGAACCGACCTTTCAGCTCCCCAATAAACTCATCTATGAGCTGTTGACTTGAGCCAGCAACGAGGCCGTCATCCACATATAACGCCACGATGATTTTTCCACATCCTTTCTTTCTTGTTAAAAGACAAGGATCTGCTTTACTAGTTATAAAGCCAATCTCTTTGAAGAAGTCTAAAATGCATCGGTTCCAGCATCGAGGTGCTTGCTTTAACCCATAAAGACTTTTCTGTAAAAGACAAACTCTACCGGAGGCATCGTCATAGCCTTCTGGTTGCTTCATAAAGATTTCTTCAGTCAAAGAGCCATACAAAAAGGCAGTCGAGACATCAAACTGCATCATTGTCATTCCTTCGCTAGCTGCCACACTAAGTACAGAGCGAACGGTTCCCATCCTGGTAACCGGGCTAAATGTCTGCTCATAGTCAATTCCTTTTTTCTGATGAAAACCTTTTATAACCAGTCTTGCCTTGTATTTGTCTACAGAGCCATCAGCGTTCATCTTTACTCGAAATACCCACTTGCATGGTATTGCTTTTCTTCCCTTAGGTAAATTTACAAGCTTCCAAGTACTATTTTCTTTTAAAGAATTAACTTCGCTGTCCATGGCTTCTTCCCATAGATTTCTCTCCGGGCTTCTAATCGCCTCTTTATAGGAATTTGGCTCTATGTATCCCATAATAGCATTCATGACAAAATCTTTGAATCGATCTGGAGGACGTAACGAAGATCGGTCACGAGGTACCATCTGGTCCGGGAACACATCTTCATAAACATCATGATTTACAATATCGTCCTCGTCCATGACATTATCTAGACTTTGAACATCTTCTACATCTAGATCTTCATCAATAACGACATCTTCTCCGACATCATTTCCCTCCGATTCAATAGACTGTTCATGTAAAATGTTCTGTGCATCGTGAAACTCTTCACAATTACTCATATGTCCTTCATCAATTCCAATATCAGAATTATCTTGTTCTTCAACTGTTTCCCTATTTGGCTCAACAGGAACATTTTGTTCAATATTCGTCTGGCTTTTTCTAACAGGAACTACCTCAATCTCGTTTTTATGATCTCAATTTCATGTTCATTCATTGAAGTTTCAAGCACTTTCTCATTAAATATGACATCTCTAGACCTCACCAGCGATGTCTGTACCCGTCATCATTGTCGTATCCAATTAAAATGCAACGTGTAGCCTTCTTTTGTAGTTTCTTTCTCCTCTGCTTAGGTACATGCGCATAGCAGGATGAGCCGATTATTCTCAGGTGCTTTATCTGAGGCTTCTTATTTAGCCAAAGCTCATAAGGCGATTTGTGTTCCACCAAAGTTGGTCCTGTCCTGTTTAATATGTACATAGCAGTGTTAACCATCTCTGCCCACAAATTCTGAGGAATCTCCTCATGCGCATGCATCATTGCTCTAGCAGATTCAACTAGGGTCCTGTTTTCCCTCTCACTACATCCGTTTTGCCTAGGGGTATACGGCATCATGAGCCTTTGCTTTATTCCTGTCTTTTCAAGCAGATCTCGCACTCTCTTATTATCATACTCGCCCCCATTGTCACTTAAAAGCTCCTTCACAGTATGTCCAGCATTTCTAGCCTCAGACAACATTTGCTTCAGTTTTTCATAGACTTCGGATTTGTTTATTAGAAAATACACATATCTGTACCGTGTAAATTCATCTTTAAATAAGACGAAGTATCGATATCCCGAAATACTTTTAGGGAAGGGACCACAGACGTCAGAATGTATGCGCTCTCCAGGTTTCGTAGCTTTTTCGCGAACACCAAATGGTTGCTTGTGCGCTTTCCCAAAGATACAACCTTCGCATAGTTCTCCACTGTTTTTCGTCTTTACTCCAAGCTCCTTCTCTATCAAACGTTTGACATGTTTCTTGTCCTGATGTCCCATACGCTCATGATACAGTTGCAGCGTATCTCCAAGCTCAATTAAATTGACTGAAATAGCAGGGCGTTCGGCTTTGCAAGCTATCTTATATAAACCGCCATATCTTTGCCTTGTTCCTGTTACAACAATCCTACCATTGACCTTCATAGAACAGTTTGTAACCCGTGACTCAAATACGCTCGTGGGGTTTTTGTCTTGTGAGCTAAGTACAGAGAAAAGGTTCTTAGTTATTCGGGGTACATACCAAACATCTCTCAAGAAAAGGTCCTCAATCCGTTCATTTATCTCGGCTTTAACATGAACTGTTCCTTTGCCAACAGCCTTCAACATGTTTCCATCTGCCGTTGTCACTGTGTGAGCTTCATCAAATTTATTAAAATCTTGAAACAGATCACCTCGCATGGTGACATGGTGTGTAGCTCCATTGTCCACATACCAAGCATCGGAATCATTGCCAGAATCCGTTGCATTCACCATCTGTAACATCATATTTGAACTTTGGGTACTTTCCTTTTCTTTCGCCTTTGGGCAATCTTTTCTTATATGACCAACTTCCTTACAAAAGAAACATTTGTATTTTTTCTTTTTACTTTGGTCTTTTTGGTCATATCCCCTTGCGATATTTTTATTATTTGTCTTCACGTAAAGCGCAGTCTCGCTAGATTCAGCGTCAGCCATCTTCACATTGAGCGCTTTTTCGTGAGCACACAACTGGCCTGTAATATTGTCAACCGTCCTTTCCTTTTTCGACATTAATAGCCAACTCGATTTGAACGAGAAAAAAGTTTCTGGCAGCGTGTCAAGGATCTTGCATATTAAGAGAACTTCAGGTAACTCTACCTTTTCTTCTTTCAGTAACTCTTCCTTCAAACTGTGCCACAGGTTCTTTAATTTCGATACATGAGTCGACATGTCATCTGACGGATCCCTCTTAAGCTTGAAGAAATCCAAACATGTATCATAGAGTCGGCCCTCATTAGGTCCCTCATATAATCTATGGAGTTCGTCCCAAACTTCTTTTGGAGTAGACAATCTTATTACTTTACTAAGCGTTAATACTTATACCATAGAAAATGTTTACTGTCTCTATAAGTGACAATAAACAGACTCTATGGCATGGCTATCACGCCCGGTTAAGTCTGAACTAACTTAACCCCTACGCGTTTTTAACGGGGCACAAAACACAAACAACGTTGAAATTGCATAAAAACTATTTGTTCTTAAACATTTTATATACTATTTATGGTAGTAACCTGTTATCATGCAACTTTTTTGTTTGTCAACGAGCCAAACGTCAAAATGTTTTTGTCAATAAAATGAAGAATATTTATTGTTTTGATAATATCGTAATAATTTGTACTTAATTACAATTCGAAAAGTGAAACAAAAAGAAAAATTATAAAATGTAGTCGTACCAAGTAGTAGTTTACCAAGAACCTAACGACAGTGTAAAAATTAGATCTCCAGTACAACCGTGTAGTAATTTCTGACCGAAAATTGCTAAAACCCTCGAAACGTGAGTTGTTGACGCGGGGCAATATTTCTGGTGAACTGAAAGACGAACATACTACCTACGCTGTATGAAATGTATGTGTAAGTTAGCTATTTGTACTAAATAATAATATTTCGGTAAGTTAGATACGTTAAGTAATAAATAATTGATATACAGCCATACAGATCTTTGTAATTGAGCACCTAACCTACCTTTATAAGTTAAAGTAAACACTGACGGGATAAGTAGGCAGGTACTTAGGTACAGCTTTTAATTGCCTACTTCATGAAGGCCAATTATAGCCGATTGTACTTCTAAGGTTCTCAGAAAATGTTTGCAAAGAGTTCAGTTTCCTACATTATTAAAAAAAATGCTAATTGGTTACGTATCTTGTAGGTCAATGATGATCATGATAAGGAAGGCGATGATGATTATGATGATGATAAGGATGATGGATACATTTTAGCGCTGTCTATCGTTGACCCAAGGAGGCTCATAGCTGTCAGGATTCATTGTTCCGAGTTTCCATACCTTGGCTATAGACAGTAAAAAAAATGTATGATGGCAATGGCAAGCAACGCGAGCGCGACACGGACGGACTATAATATTTTGCTCTTGACCGTCGTATTTGTGGCCGTATTGATCGATGTAAACTTGTAATGATATAATTGAATTGAATATTTTACATAATCAATGATTGCAGCCGATTGTTGCAGCATTAGTCAGTGATTTCATTTTATGTTAGAAGTGTCGTTTCGTCAAATCGGTATGTATAAAATAACAATGCAATCAGAGAACTGTCGAAACAAATAACCAGTATTTTTTTGTGTTAGAACTTACTGAATACCTACCTTATTTCTTGCAGAATTCAAGTAGGTAATCGCAAAAAATAAACGATTGCGTCATCATATCATCAGTTTGTTTCTTCCGTCCAGCTAGCTAGTCTCACGGACCACGCAATTCGGATTCGGCTTTTGATTCCAATCGACAATCGTCAGATAAAACCTCCTACAATATTCTAAATAATATATTCTATACCTACCTAGGTATACAATACAGTCTAACATATCAAATAAAACATTTGTAGATCCAATATGGTATGTGCATATACTGGCAGTAGGTACCATACACAAAATAGTAATGGTGGTTGTTACATGATGTCATTTTAGCACTAGCCAGACAATAGAGACATGACATGCATCCTAAATTATTTTCAATATAATAGTATTTTTATCTTGTAAACTCGCAGGTTGTCTTTATTTTTTTCGATATAAATTGAATATAAAATAAATTATAAAAAAATAGTTTTTGTGATTGCAGGCATAAGAGATGCTTGATGCCGGGCAGGAGACCTAGTATTAAGCCGTCATCGGCGGGCGAGTCCTCTGGTGCATCTCTAGATGATTTGTCACAACTGGAGCTGCATCTCCAAAGGCAGCTGGAGGAAGATGTAGCCAGGTATAAAGTAGTCATAACCAACACTTGAAATTTATATATACTAAAGATAGATAGAAAATTACTGTCAAATCTTGTTGCTGCTTCTGAAAATAACATGATAACAAATAACTGTAATAATAGCTGGTGATTTCAATTACCCCTCTCTATAGTGGCCTATCTGTGCTGATCAACATCAATTAGGTTCATTGCAGATATTTATTATTATTATTATTTAATGATAGGCGAGCAGCACTGGGGCTGATGTGCCTATTTCACAGTGTTGATTTTAAATAGAAAGTCTCTACACTTGATTATTCCTTGTAGGAAATATTTAATTAGTTTGTAGCCAGATGTCCAGCTTGTTTTTAAAGTTGTTTATAGAGAAGGCAGTAACAACTTCTTTAGGTAAACGGTTCCAGTTCCGTACAACTGGATTACAAAGAAAATAGTATGCAGCATTCTTGTTCTTCAAGGGGTCACAGTTTAATCGCATGCTATGACCGTGGGCTGATCTATGAGTCTCCTTCAGTGGAAATGATGGAATGGATGTTGGGCAGATTATATATATGAGAAAGTATCTTGAAAGTCTCAATGAGGTCCCCACGAAGCCGTATAATCTTCAAGGGTAGTAAGGCATAGTGTGTTAAGTCTTTCAGGGTAGGTTTTTTGATGAAGGCATTGAGGGATCTTTGTAGCTTTCCTTTGCACTCTCAAGTAGGTCTATGTCCTTCTGAAAGTAGTGGCTCCATAACTGGAAACCATATTCAAGCAGGGGTCTTATTACCATTCTACTATTTACCATTACTTTCCTTGACAGTACCTCTACTGGATAGTCGATATCCCTACAAGATTCTGAGACAGTCATGTTCCATCACTGCTTGATTTAATCTTGGTAAATGGTGAGGTACTTATAAGTAATATATCACACAAACCTTCCATCGGTAAAAGTGATCACTGTGTGCTTGGATTTAGAAATCAAAGCCGTGCAAAAAGCAAATATTACTGATAAAATTACAAGGTATCAATTTATTGACTGTCATGACTATAATTTTGATTTAGCTATGAGTGTTGATTTATTAAACCAATCCATTGAGACATAAAATATGGAAAGGAATTTTATCTGCAATTTATTTGACTACTGATAGTCATGCTCCGGAGTAAATAATTGAATGTAAAGTTCAGAATAAACCATGGATTAATATTGTTTTCCAAAACTAGTTTCTGAAAAGAAAATTCAATAGATTAAATATAAGAAATTGAATACCGTTTTTTTATTTTCTGGTATGACTGGAAGGTTTGATTATGACCTTTGTGTCACCTGATTTTCAAGTTACTAGATACTGAATCTGATTATTAAAACTATAGAGAAGCAAACGATAGATTTGATACACTTGCTAGAAAGCAGATACCCTCATTAAAACAAGAATTCGTGAATAATATCAAATAATTGTCTCCTTGCCTATCAATGCAATGTCATGGTAAATCATCTTTCTATAATAAATATCATCATAAGTGTGTGATCAGGTCACCATTAGCACAACTTATTGCTATTGGAATACTTACTTTAGAGGCTGTACATCGACAAATAAAATAATATAAAGCTTTGTTCTCATATTCAAGAATTCTTGACATAGATCTTCTTGAGAGTGTGCAAAGAAAAGCTACAAAGATCCCTCAATGCCTTTGTCGAAAAACCTACCCTACTACTTAGCGCACTATACCTAACTTTAAGATAGACCATTGAGACGTTCAAGATACTTTGTCATATGTACAATCTGCTTAACATCCATTCCATATTACTTGCTGAGACTCAGATCAGCCCGTCAACATAGCATGAGAATAAACCATGAATACTCAAGATACTGCATACTATTGAGATCAAGTAATACGAAACTGGAACCGTCTACTTGTACTATGCACAGTCACAGTCCAAACCAGAGATCAGACTTGAAATTTCATTATATCAGCTTCATTTTGTTATGTAGGAGAGCACTAAGTAGTAGACTTTAAGAAATTGCCATGGGATGAACAAAGTCTCGGGAGTTTCACTAGTCTTAGATATATTTTTTTGGTAATGGTTGTCATTATCATTATCACCACTACTATGATCATCACGAAGCTAGCAGCTCCGTACCTTACATGTAGTTGCAACCAAATGCCTTGGTACTTAATTAATTTATTATATACCTCCCAAATATAATTTGGCATATTTAGGTTTTATATAATGTTTATTTTTTACCTAGTGGGGTAAGAGCGGTTGGTACCACATGTGAAGAGCTTCTAATCTGAATGGTTTTTGGAATGTCAGCAGTGAGTATTTGTATTGGGTGGTGGTATGGGTACTTTATAATAATTTGTCTGATATACATATACAGGTGCGACAAATTCTTGGCCCCTACAAGGGCCTATACAGATTTTTTCACTGACGAAAAATCTGAAAACGCAAAATTTTATCTCTTAAAAATTGAACAGTAAGTTCCGACATGAAGTTTCCTACTGGAGGCTGCTGTATGAATTTGCCCACTGTACATGTATGTAGGATATGGTAATGGGTCAGCTTACAATCCACACTAAGCACATAATAAATGTATGTATGTTCACTTCTTTATCTTTGAGTTAAGCTACCTTTTTTATTTTACTATACTAACTTAAAGAACCGACAACAGCAAGGGGTGAGGGTTCTCGCATGGCAATGTTCACTTCTTTATCTTTGAGTTAACATACAGTTTATATTAGAGCTTTTACCAGTGTCAATGTTTCAGCTGTTCTTGAACCGAATGGTCTGTTACGTGATGATGGTAAGCGGCCCAACGGTATGACTCTTGTCTCTTGTGAAATGGGTAGGTCTTTGATGTGGGACGCTACTAATGTCGACACCCTAGCGCCATCTCATCTGCAAGGGACATCAGTTAGGGCTGGTGCTGCACAAATATAGTGGTCTCGACAGAGCTTATCTATTTGAGCCTTTTGGGGTGGAGACCTTGGGTCCGTGCGGAGCCAGTGCCCTCCGGGTTGACAAAAATCTTGCGGGGCTTTTGATTGAGGCGACACGCTACCCAAGGGCTGGCTCTTATTTAGACCAGCGAATTAGCATTTAGAAATTATAGAATTAGCTATTCAGCGTGGCAATGCAGCCAGTGCCTTGGGCACGCTTCCGTCTGGTACTAGTCTGTAACAGTTGAGTTACCTATAGGCCGTTTGTAACGGTCCTTAGGTAATCTGACTGATTCCTTAGTACATAGTTAGTTTAACTGTACATTTTGTTGAATAAAGATATAAAAAAACATACAGTTTATTTGTACTTAGTAGGGGATATACACAATCATGCTTCTTGAGTCAAAAAATGAGGTATACTACTGTAGTATACCGTACTGTAACAGTATACCTCAAGTCATGAAACTAAAATTCACAATTCTGATAAACGTTTGCATTATATTAAGAATAACAATAATTGACATATATAAAGTCACCGGTAGGTACTAAAATAAACATAATTATGAGAAGTCATAAGAATTAACCAACTAAAAAAAAAATTTGGTCAGTCTCAGCTTAATGTTGCATTTGCCAAGACGAGAAGCAACACTGGTTTTCAGAGTAACCATGATTGGTTGACCGCTACATGGTTGACTTTACCACATAAATGCACATAACTTTTAACAGTATAAACATGCTGTCATTACTATGATGCTGGTCCACTTCTGTCCCTTGACTTGAAAGAGGTGTGTTATAATTTTAGGCCTCGGTATGTATGTATATGTATACTGAGGTTCACAGCTGATGAATATCATGAATATCATACACCAACATTATAGTAACAACAGCATACATTTACAGAACTCAGCTTTCTCAAAATATAAATCAGAGTGAGATTACGAGGTACTTCAATGACTACTTTGGAATCTTGGGATTAATTATTACATAGTATCTAAATTTCGAAAATCATCTTAACTGCAATAAGGAAGGAGACCTGGGCGTTCTTGGTCCAGGGTCTGATAAGCAGAGGTTCCAGGGAAATTATAGATCTACAGTTTGAAATATGTGGGTCAAATTGGACTTCTCCATCTCCTAGCCAACATAGGATGAACAGAATCCAAGACATACGGTCCAAGCATGATCATGATGAATCATCATCATCATTGATGATGAAGGTGACAGAGCGCACCTGTGTCTGCCAAAGTGACGTTTCTGACCTTGGTTCCTGTAACTGATCATTTATGTTATAGATGTTATCTGCCGGAGGCTTAACAATATTAGTGAAATCGACTTGTTATGTAAGTACATAACAAAAGTTGATTTTCATTGTTCTGAATTTTTGTTCTATTTATTGCAGAATATTTGACGAATCTATCTACTCAGATCTAGAAGTGGTTTGTGGAAAACTAAAAATACTAACTCATTCTTGCATACTGAAAGCACGTACTCATAAATTTTATCATAAGCTTGAGGCAATCTTGCATGTGAACATTGGGCGTAATACTTTTGATGAGATATATTCATTCATAAGGTATGCATAGCTGATAATGACATTTTTAATTGCCTTTAATGCGGGTTTCAAATAAGGTTAAATTATTTTACAGTGACGCTTACACGGAGTGTGATATACAACACCAAGAAAACGAAATAATACGTTATTTGAATGAAACACTTGATTTAAAACCTGTCGGCGATAAAAGGGACAAGCAAGAAGAATTCGACGAATCCGATGCATATGCAACGCCTAACTGCATTAGCCCAGAGGAACATAGTTTGCAGAAAACATTAAGCTCGAGCCCGAGCACCGAGTTGAACAAAGAATACTACTCGTTGGTGCCGATCGAAGGACAGATATCAGACAAGGAGCTGTTTGAACAAGACGAGCTTTCAAGCGCCTTTAAATCCTTTCTTCAGCTGCGTAATGAACGATTCACGGATAATACTTTAATCACACAATGTATTAAACCTACATCGCTTTCCTTAAATTCTAGTCATATTTCCAAAATAAACAAGCATTCCGTACTTTGTGATAAATCAAAAGATACAAACGATTCTAATAGTTTTCTCTTTGATGACGATAAAATTAAGGTCAACAGCGCTACTAGTCAGGTGCGCAAGCATTTGTCTGAGATTAAAAAAAGTGCACAGATAGCGTTGAAGAGATCTTACACAAGCGATACAGCGGGCGAGTATTCCCCGGATAGTCTTGTGGCGGACGAGCCGAGTTCATCTTCCGACTACCTGTCGGCGGCGCTGTCCTCGTCGCCAACCCGTGCCCATGCCCCGGCCCCGGTCGGCGTTGGCCTCGCTGACACTCACGCTAACATGAATAACACTATCGTCTCTGACTCTGGTATCGACAACAATGGCACGCTCGAGACTCACAGCAGCCACATGGACGTCACCTTAACTGACACCTCGCTGACTGAGAGCACATTTCACCTGTCGGGGGCGCTATCCGCGTCGCCAGCCGGTGTCCATGCCCCGGCCGGCATCAGCTTCGCGGACACTCGTGCAAACATAAGTAATGCTTTTACTATAGTCTCAGGCTCGGATATCGACGACGATGGCAAGCTCGTGGCTCTCCACAGCCACAAGGACGTCCCCTCAACGGACATCTCGCTAACGGAAAGTACATTTCACGAGCTACTCAATGACGATGCTGCGTTTTTAAGTGATTCTGCATCTGAAGTTCCAAATACGAAAACGAAAGGACACTCGCAACACCCGCTCGCCTACAGAGCAGCGGTCACTGATATGTCCAATAGGACTTCTAAAGATGAAAAGCAACGACACAATGAGGAAATCGTCATCTTGGAATCCTCGTCGCTATCTTCTGAGACAGGGTCGTGGGAATCGGTTTTTCCTCCAAAGATGCCAGAGAAAGATCTTTGTGAAAAATTCATAAATACAGAACGGCAACACTACATTGAACCCGCTTCGAAAAGCTGCCAGATCAAAATCACAGATATGATACATGATACTTTTGAATTTCCAACTACTGCTACTGTACAAGACAGTTTTGAATATCCTAGTACAGATGTTGAAAACACTAATGAATATCCAAATACATATGAAACGTCCACAACTCATAAATCAACGAGTTGTTTTATAGATGCCTCTAGTTTATTGGACGAAGAAGAAAGGCAGCAGCAACAATTCGACCAGCTTGCCCAGCAGCCAGAAAATAACTATCGTTCGTCCACTCGACCGTTGCCTTGTGAATACAAACAAGACATGAGTCCAAACGATTTCTCTGAAAGCAATGATAATGACGACTCTTTAGAACAGCCTGATCCTGATTCAATACAAAAAGACCTCGTGCCTACTATATTCGAAATGTCGCTGGTTGATGAAGATTCTTCTCCTGGAGATACTTCTCCAGTTACGGACAACAGGCACGGTTTACCTTCATACGCAACTGCCTATGAAGGTATAGAAACGGTTGAACAAAAGTACTCAAAAATACAGGCCAGTGATAATAATAATATCCATAAGAACAAATTATCTACAGTCCAAACTGTATTCATGACTACTACTCCAAACAATTCGATAATATCTCTGAAAGCTTCAGATTTCTCAACATATGAAGTAGTAGCAAGTAGTTCAGTGGACAAGATGAAACATCGATCAGTTGAAATACCTATCTCATCCCGCCCGCAGACAGGTCGACAAGACATCTTAGAAGAGACTAGTAATACCAAATATCACGAAAGCTCTCTCATAATATCAGGTGGTGCATCCATTGAGGATCATTTGCCACAACCCGGATACAGTCACTCTGGAAGTCCCATGCCAAAAAGGAAATTAGAAAACATACCCATAGTATCTGGAGCTTACATTCCCCCACCAGAAGAGAAGCCAGAAAAAGCGCCTAAAGCCTTGACCCACGCTGCTGCCTGGGTTGTAGATATGTCCAAAATGTGTAAAACAGATGCCGTATCCGGCCGGAATAAAAAACCGGGAGATAAAACTTGCGATTCATTGAGAGCGTCTTCCAAATCTGGCAGTAACTCCGAGGGATGTAAGAGCAGAAGTTCGGTAGATTCGGATTGCAGCGAAAAATCGACGCATAAGTTTTATATAGATCTGTCTACATTACCGGACGCCTTGGCGCCGGAACAAAACAGTCAGAGTGATTCCAACAACGAGAAGAAAAACATATTTCCTATGTTCATCGACCTCGGCGATACCTCATCTACTGTCAAAGAAATGCCAGCAAGACTTTCGTCTTCTTTGAACACTAAAAAGTCCGGCAGGGTGGAAACCAAGCCTACGCCTAGTACTAAAACTGTTAAATCGAGCAATAAATGTTCAATTGTCACCAACGGCGATGATAATTTTGAGAAATTGGAGACCTTGTGTGATTCTTCTGAATTGACCGTTTCTGAGATACTGCAGAATCCTATCGCAAAGAAGATTTCCAAAGAGCAAATGCGCCTCGGGTCGATGGAGACGCAAGATTACCATCCGACGTACCCTAGGGATGGAATCGCGCTTACAATCACAGAAGAACCGAATGCGGACAACTTCTGTGACAGTTTTGTTCGACTCTCAGATTTAGATAGAACACCGGCTAGTAAGAGTGAAACTACGCAACCTAAAACTGAGTGTTTCATAAGGATGACTCGGTCTATACCAGATAACAACTGGGGAGAGTCCAGCCAGACAAGCTCGAGATCCATCGATATAATCAGTTCTTTCCATTCGGAGAATGCTCTCAGTTTGAACAGGTTATTCCCTCACCTGAAGAACAATATAAGCCGAAGTATGCCGGGGTCTCTCTCTGTGAGGACGAGGTCTCCGTTCAGGCTTGGAGACAGAGAGGAAGTGCCTTCCGATGTGTCCGAGATAAGCAGCGTTCAGAGCAGTATGTGTCGCTCTGTGGTCGGTAAGAACTTTTTATAATTAATATGTATGGAATAATTAATACACTTAGGCAACATCGATACAATTAGGTCTGGTTTTGCCTGAAAAAAAAACTATCAATAGTTTTCCAATTGTTGAAAGGACATGAAAACGCACTATTTGGTATAAATTTCTGAGCGGTTTTGTAACGCCAAACTTCAGGGTTTCATGCATTTGTGCTACGAGAACACAAACATGCAAAAAAATAATGGTTTACATGGACAAGTCCGCCTTTGTTCGCCAGCTGGACCTGGATCTGAAATCGGTGGGTTGAACCACTACACCACAGAGGTGGTTTTGGGAAAAACTTCTGCTATATATGACTGTATAGATTCGCAACAGCATGTTTATTGGCTCTTGTTGTAGGTAGTGAAATGAAACGTTTTCTGTTTTTCAGAAAACAGCACAACTGAAGATACAAGCCATACCTCAAGCCTGTTATTAAATTGCCAGTCTCGGCTCGGGCAAGACCTCCTCCGAATGTTTGTTGAGGAAATAGCGCCCGACGTCATTGTTGAGGTGTCGGGGCGGCGTATAAAGGCACATAAATGTATTTTGTCATCTAGGTGAGCATACTTAAGGCATAGATTTCATACACTCACTTTAGGATATTGCAATTCAATGACATAAGTCCTCTTTGGTTTTGACATATTTTTGAATTGCTGCCTGTATTAACATTGAAATTCAAACTTGACCTATTAGCATAATGCTATTTGAAATTTCGTCATCTAGTAGTTGATAGTTAAATAAAAGCCAACTGCAAAATTTTTTACTTATGGCTCTACCAAAATACGGCTGTATAGAGTATCGTAAACTATATATATATATATATAGAATCACCATGTTTTTCCTTTCATTTCATACCCATAATACTTATATATATTATATATAAGTAGTTGTATCCTCCACCTCTTTTTATGTTTTTATACGCAACTATTTTGCACACCATTCTATGTATTGTATGTATCATTATGTTAAAGCCCACAATTCATAAAATCAAAACGACACCTTACACGTTCCATCAAGCCCGTAAGGTTTCAGAGTATGCTAATTAAATAGACACTTACATACATGGTCTTGAAAAACATAACCCTTCTCCTGAGGCATGCGGTTAAAAACCCAAGGGCCCATTGTCTGATCATTGTGGTTCTACGTAGATAATAAAATATCAACAGATCCGTACAAAATTTTGTGTTTGTGTTATTTTCAGATGTCAGTATTTCGCTGGAATTTTGAGCGGTGGTTGGGTTGAAAGCGCAGGAAACGTAATTTCTCTTCCACCGTAAGTATAATTTCATGTCTTATATTTAGGGACATTTTACTTTTCATTTTACTAAATACTTAATAGTAATAATTTCAGACAATCGACTTATATTCCTACGCCCTGTAAGGCGAAAATCTAAACGGCTATAGTTGTGGAAAAATTTTGTTAGGAGTCAGGGGCTCGATTTTGATAAAAATAAGAACTGCGTTTAGAAAATATATATAGTTATATATAACTATTTTATTCGATTTTGTACATGTTTGGTTGTTACTCAGTTGTCTAGGTAATTTAGCGGATTTTTTTATTAAAGTAATACAATGATGTACGAGAAAATTAATATATGATATCAATGTGTCGCTATATGTTTCAGGTTCTCGTTTAGCGTGGTACATTTTGCGCTGTGCCACATATATTCCGGTATATCAATAATACCTGAGTCCATCAGCATTGTGGAGTTGGCTACCATCGCCGATATGCTGGGCCTCGAAGGGTTGAAGGAAGCCATCATGTTCACGCTCAAGGCTAAATATTGCCATCACTTTCATGAGGTGCGATATCGACGTTATAACCGATTTTTCAATCTCTACTTTATATGATATACTGCTAGAACACAATACACAGAACTTTAACAGAGCAATTCTCACAGACAAAACCACATTAATCTGGACATATCATTGACACAGTCATCCCTAACACACAACCTACAGAACACTATAGTAGAAAAACTCTCTAAATACTTTGATTTACGGGATAAAATCACCTAGAAGGTTCATCATTCCAGATTTATGTCTTCTCTTTCACTGGATTAATTCCTAATCAATTGTGTATGTCCCCTCCAACGGCTAGATCTACCGAAAGACATATTTTTACTCATGCAAAAAGCCGTCATTCTAAACACGTGCAGAATAATCAGAAATGTTGCGTTACAACAGCATCAGCTCAGCACCTCTGGCTCACACAGGGCTTAGGCCCATGTGACAATGTATTAACCAGCTTCCCAAGTTGACATAAATAATAGTTTATGCAACTGTCATATAAGAAGGGGTATTAAAACACGAGAGTCTGTTCATCGCATGAGGCGAAGCTGAATGCGATAATAGGTTGACTCGAGTGTTTTACTACCTAAGTTATATGCAGTTTCATACACTACTTTATCTTCACTCATAGGAAAAATTGAAATTAAGCAAAGTAGGCAGGACTTTTTTGGAATCCCGAATACAAAAACTCGATCGGCAAAAAAATGTATGGGAAGCGCGGGAAATTAAGTTCAAACTACGCATGCGTGCGCCATTTTTTTTACAGTTTGATTCGAACCGCGCGTGCGTGCGCTTTTTTTTTCAAATTCAGCCTAAAACCATAGACTAGTTTCATGAAATAATAAAAAAAAAGATAGCGGTACTATAATGAGTTTTATGATACAGTTGGCGGTACTATAATGAGTTTTATTCTTAATTTTATGTATATGCGTTTATAAAGTGCGTCTGTATAGAACCGTCTTTGAATTCGTAATTCGAATTTTTCGATTTGAGTGTAGATAAATAAATAAATTACATTAATGAACGTTTATTTCAGACCAGCAAATAAAAACGTACATTATGTCTTGTGTTCTTATCTTACTAGGGACATGTCGGTTTCCTCACAATGTGACACCTTCACCGAGCACATAAACATCTGAAAAAGTCCAGGTGTACGACTGGATTTGAACCCACAACCTTCGCATCGGAAGGCGGGCCCACACACACTTGGCGCACAAAGCTCTTTCCTCCACTCGCATTGGGTCTAGGTAGGGCAGAAACGACAGCGTCAATGAGTGGGACTGGAAGCTTCTTTCTTCTTTTGTGTGCGAGCGGAGAGAGGAATGTTCTGCCCCAAGTTGTGTTAGTGCCCCAATGCGAGACTAGGGGTTAAAAAAAACGAAGTCTCGGGTGTTATACTGGTATACATACAGATTAAAATAAAATGTTGTCATAGCGTGATGATGCTTTTTCGTTACAGCCTTGTCAAGTGTGTACTGCTGGTGTGTTGGAATGTTTTCCTCTGTCGTCGGTATACGGTCTGGACGAGTTGTACCGGCGCTGCTTGCGTTGGATCACGCGCCATTTCCGCAAGGTGTGGCCCACCAAGGCCTTCGCCACTCTGCCTTCGGAGCTCCTCGACAAATGCTTCCAGGAGCACCTGCTGAATCTCACCGAGGACAACCTGGTGGATACTGTATACGACTGCGGGATCGCAGGTATGATGGGGTACATTACAGGTGTTGCGCTGCGGCTTATCGGGGCAATCAGGGACGGCTGGCGTGCTATGAAACGGCGCTTCAATATCTTACCGAAATGTGTGGCAATAATGAAACCCAACCAACCAAGTACATGGATATTAACGTCACAAAATTTTCTTTATATTTGGTTACGTTATATATAGTTAGGTGGCGCTTTAAGCAGTAAAAATTCACGGTAAAACTCCCTTTTGTTTTAAAAAAATCGGTAAGGACCTCGAACTTAGCCTGGAAATTACATGGGCGGAAATGAGGTCAACGATATAGCTTTCCGAGAATCTGATTAAAGAAGGCACTGGCACTTCCACGCACCGACTGAATACAGCTTATTGCTTGGCGACGGACTTCGGCAGGCGGGTCGTCGCCAAGACAGGCTGACCTACACATATTTAGGATTATTCAGCCGAAACAGTGGTAGCCATCTTGTCCATGTCTGTCGCCATAACAAATCTAATTTCTCGTGTTTTGGCATTTAGAGGCCAGTTCCTCAGACTATTGAGGATTCCGGGTGAAGTGCGCTTCCACTTTCGGCCTTATCATATCTTGAAACCAGGTGGGATGATAGCCAATCTTATGCAATATCCATTCACACTCACTTTTTTCTTATTGTACGACGGGGAAGCGCTTGGCCTTCATCTCACCTGGTAACAAGTTGAGATAAGGCTGCAGAGGCGCACTTTACCCGGAATCCCCAACTAACTGAGGAACTTACACAATTTAGCTTTCATTTCTCAATCTTTGCCACTTTGCATACTCACACCACTCCCACTCTCTGAAAGTTAATTTGCGCAGCGGCGTCACTGCACCGCTGTCGCTGGGCGGAGGTGGTGGGCCACCTGTGTCGGCGGCTGTCGGCGGCGGCGGCGCAATGGGCGGCGGCGCGGCTGGCGGGAGCGGCGCGGGCCGTGGCCGCAGCCCGAGGGCCCGCCGCGCCCGCCGCCGCCCGCGCCCTCGACGACTGCCTGGCCGCCGCCGCCGACGCCGCGCCACCGGACCAGCTGTGCCGAACGCTCGCCTATCTGCACTCCATACACGTGAGTGCCGTGGCCAGAATCTCATTATATTCAGTTCCTACTTATATTTAATCTTGTCGCCTATATCCTATATACCCAAGACTATTTAGGTTATGTATCCTAAATGTAATGCACATGGCTCTTAAATTATTTAGCGATTGTTTATGTATATACATATTATTTTTTATATTTTGTGTGTGCATATTGCTACTTTGAATCACGGGGGTGACATAGATATCAATTGTTAAAACTCCCCCGCTAAATAAAGGGTGGGAAGCAAACATATATTGTTAGTATAGTTGTTGATTAACCTAAAAGGATTAATTTTATTTTATAGTCTATATTTGATAATAGGTGTGAATGGAAGAAAGGCAAATTTTAAGTAAATGTATATTTTCATTAATTACATTTGTTTACTTAAATGTTATTGAAAGCAATGATTTTTGAAATAAATTATCCAACCCTGCTATCAGTACAATTGTACCTTTAGTTTCATGTACGGACACATGAATTTCCAATTCAATTCAATTTATTAAATTCACTATGTATTTATACATTACAGTACGACCAAAGCATTGTAAATACTAGATCTATAGATAACACTAATGAATAACACTGATGCATATTACACATGAATTACATTAAAATAAAATTATCAATAATAAAACGATAAATACAGTAACTTTATGCAGATTGACAAGTGATGTACGATATAAAATTAAATTAGAACAGGCAATCTATGCATTTATCGTGGCGATCGCGGCTTAAGAATCGACCTCCAACTCGACAGCCCATGGATGTCGTAAAAGCCGTCCGGGATCTCACCAAAAGAAGAGCAGCAGCTTTTTTCTGTGTATTATTTACACCATTACTGCGAATACTAATATAACTAATCCCTCGAGCCTCTGTCCAGTGGGCACTAATGGGCTGGTCATGTGATCTGATGCATAGATATTCTTGGCTCCTCTCATACATCTTGCACTCGCTCATCGAGACAGACTAACCCGGTTATTTACTTGTGATAATTGAGTACACTGAGTGACGTAGCAACAAGATAAATAAGGTGTCACCTTCCAGGAAGATAAGCCGGATCTGATAGCGGAGAGCGCGCCGCACGCGGACCGGCTGGCGGCGCTGCGGCGGCGCGTGGAGAGCGCACTGGCCCGCGCCGCGCCGCGCGCCCTCGCCGCGCCCTCCTTCCGCGAGCTGCCGACCGAGCTGCGCCGCCGCCTGCGCGACCTGGCCCGCCTCAACTGCCGCCCCCCGCCGCGCCTCGCCGCCCCCCCCGACGCGAGCGCCAACTGCACCGCCAGCATCGAACGCGTGCGCGCTTCCTTCGTGCCGTACTCGCCGCGCCCCCAGCGGAACCCGTCCGCGCCTCGCGTGCGCACCACCAAGGCGCAAGAGGAGCGCGCCAAGTTCAACCTGACCAAAACGGTGACTGTGGCGACCGTGGAGAAAACGAGCGCGAAGAAGGGACGCCCGCCGTACGAGAACGCGAAGCCGCGGTATCTGGAGCCACGGGTGAAGGAGCCGGTTCGCAAGCCGCTTAACCGGCTGGTGTCGTCGAGCGAGTCGTCGCGGAACTCCAGCCCGGTGCTCGCGAGGGTCCCGCAGCCGCGCGCGCGGCCCCGCACCGCGGACCCCTCCACGGACTCGCTCAGCGACTCGCTCAACACCAACAAGTACGCCACCTACACCAGGCCGAAGCGGACGGACCCGGCGCCTCCGTGTATGTATCTCATTGTATACCAAGCCTGTTCATTTTAATGGGAACCACCTACCGTTCTCATAAAACCCTCCAACACTTTTGAAAGTCGGTTTAAATCTTCACAGCTCAGTCAGTAGCACCTTCTGCGCTGTAGTTCGTGGGTTCGAGTCCAAGTCTTTATCTAAATTAACATATTTTAAATGCGTGCGAGCGAAGGCAAACTAATCATATCTCTAATCGTGTTATTTTAGATAATTCCACAGCCTTAGATTTGCTCCAACGCATTGTTTTCTTACAGCCGCACCGAAAACGCAACCACCGTCGCAGATCAAGGCAAAAGGTACGAAGATTCCGGTATACCAGAATCAGAACGCAGCGTCGCGGCAGGCCGGGCCCAAAGAGAAGACGCGGGTGAAAATGGCGACTCCTCCGGTGGTGCGCGCCCGCGCGTCGCTCATGATGGCTACCAAGTCCAGCTCTGCGAAAATGGTCCACAAACCGGTAAACGAAACGCATAACTCGGCCGCGAAAGGCAGAAGAGTTCAGAAACGCACGCGCTCCCCGTCCGTGTCTGTGTCCGATATCCCGGTCATGGAGCGGTCGGGCACCTTCCTCAAGGACGAACCCACCTTCGGCGACAAAACCACCAACATCGACATAGGCGAGTGTAGCGCCCAAGGATAGGCGCGATCTACATTTTGTGTGTAGCTACGATGCTACTACGATTTACGATTTGCGTTAATTCGTCATCTGAACTTTCGCGTTCACGTATTTTCCCTCGGCATTTCTCTGGCGCTCCCTTTTCTACAAGTTTAATGTCACTAGGCCGCTGAATCTGAATTGTCTGTACGTAAGTTGGTGGTCGAACTTACCTGTAGCATTATATGCGTATTAGGTGTCCCGAAACCATGTGTGCTTCGTTTTTAATGCTACTGGGCTTAAATCAACGATTAAAATATATCCTGATTATACTAAAGTATTGTGTCCATCACTCAAAAATATAAAGTGATATTTTATCTTATTCGTTTTATATATAATTCATAAATTTTATCCAAACATGACTATTTTAATTAAAAGTTTTGACATATTCTTCCGCCATCATTCCAATATAAGGTGTGATTTTTCTGATAACTATTTGACAAACGTGTATTCCTCGCATTCCATTCTTCCCGTCTTGGAATACACCCTGTATATACCTATGATCTTTTTATCTCTTGTAAAAAGATTTCACATTGATCTATGTATGTGTAAACTTTCACTAAGCTAGCACCAAAGCTTTTATAATAATTATACAACCACACATACATACTCGGTTTGTTTTTATTAATTTTTAAATTGCAATGAAATTGCTTTTAAGACGACATGTTATTTGATTTTGCGGTGTGTTTATTTTTTATTAATTTATATCTAAGTTTATCCGTCCGCTGGTGTGCAATTTTTATTTATTTTTGTTTTTAAGTATTTTTTATCAAAAAATGGGACTGAATGTGCATTTTATCTGTTACTATTGAGCTTAATATACCTATGCATTTTCGAGCGAGTGTTACATACTAAAAAATGTACCTGTGTAATATATAAATATATGTATAGACTTTAGATGCGGAGCTTCATGTCTTTTAATCTATAAAAAAAATATCTGCCAGGTTTTCCAATTTCATTGTAATTTGCATTGTTACCATAGGACATGTTGTGTTCTGTATGTGTTTATTTAGCTAAAAAGCTTTATGCATTATCTATAACACGCAACACATTTATATGTATCGATATATCGCGCCCAGTGACCAATAGTTACTAGTACCAATGGTTACTGCACCAAAAACATTTTTATCAAGTTTAATATCTATGTCAGTTGTCATTCATCGATTTCAGTAACATATATTATCAGTGCAAATATAATAGATTTTTAAGCTTTTAAAAGAAAATGCATTTTTTTATATATTATGATGTTTATAGCCTTAAGTAAAGTGTTTTTAAACGTGTTTGATGCTCATTATTACTCATTTATAATTAGTAAGTAATATGCTATGTTTATTTGTGACGTACGTACTTAATCATGAATGTATTTATAGTACTTATCCACTGCTTACTTCGTCATTTATGTAGTTGTAGGTAGTCTGTATGTAGGAATAGATATTGGTGATTTGTGAAATGTATGAAAGATATTGTGGAAAATCACTAGATTAGGTACCGTTGTCGTCTACAGCAAAAATAATAAAAAAAAACTTTTTCTAATGGATTTTTGTTTCCACATCTGGTAGAAATGTTATTAATTTGGTATTCAAAATATAACAACATGTGGAAAAAAACAATGGGTCCTGAACGGGTTTCACACTTAATTAGATTATTTTACTTAGAGGAATCTTTCCTTTATTTTTGAGAAGAAACACATTTGCATTCAAAGCATGACTAAAATTCGCTGGTCTCGGGAATCGAACCAACTGAAAATTCATCACTCGCAATTTTATTTCACTAGTCGATATAGTCAATGTTTGATACAAGTTATAAACCTCATTTCCATTCAGGCCTCATTGTTTTTTTCCACACTACTAAGCTGGCTTATAAACAAGTAATGACAGATTTTTCGAGAAATGAATATAAAAATAATGCCATAATTTTAAAAATTATGAAGATTGTGCATGTTTTTGCTGGCGACTGTAGGTACATAGTTTTCGGGGCCTATTTTTGTATTTGGTAGAATAGCAGTAGGATGATATATAAAAAAAACACTCATGAATTTCTATTTTTATATGTAATACCTAAATGACATATTTATACACCTATCCATTTAGTGGTTGCGTAATTTGCAAGATTAGTTACCTACTCTTCAAAACGATGAGTAAATACCTAATTGTGCTAATTAATGCCTGTAACTCATTGCGGGTGGTCAGTTATACGTAGGAAACTAATTTCGTGTCTCTTGGTGTTATTGTTATAAGCTATTATATTATATTATACCTCTATTTGTGTTGTATGTTTAATATAAATATTTATGTGGGTTCCATGTTCATAAATGTTTTCGTGTATGAATGGGCCAATAATTTGAATTTTACTTCTCGTGGTCGCTAATAGCGGTCACTATTAAAGTATTGTAGGTTTAGTGTATTTATTCTAGTGGATTACTTACTCAGTCAGACCTAAGTAGGTCTAGGTACTACATTAAATAAGAGTTTGTGCGTTTTTTTTTCTCAACACGACAACGGCGGCGAAAGTATATACGCCATTATAATAACAAAGACAAGCGTTTTTTCTCGTTCAGTTTCGGAGCTCGGTGCCGTGTTGCTGTTGAGTAGGAAAACGCACTATGTACCTCTCGATTTGTTTATATAATTAAGATTGCATGTTCGAAATATTCGTAGGGTTAATTTTCAATTTGATCTCAAAGGTGCACCGCAGTATTTTTGCTAAGGATTCCTGGTCTGCATCAGCCATCGTTGTATATGTTAACGTAGATAACGGCCATGTTCTTAACAATGTAAGTTTTACAATTTAATTTCTTCCGGCATTGCGTCAAGTCACTTCCAATATTTCGCTGCTTCCAATATTTATAAATGATTTTGTGACTTGATAAAATGTTTTGGTACCGACCGCATATGTACGGTACGGTTGTAGTATATAGGTTATATTATAAAAAATATTCCTCTCCTATATTTCTAAAAACTATTATTTATTGAATCTATTTCGTATAATATTATACAATAAACAAAATGAAATTATAAGTAGGTATTATTAATAGGTATTTGAAACTTTGTAGAGTGCAAAATTAATACATCACTACAAACAAAATCTTTTCGTGTTATTATTATGTTTGCAATGTATGTTTTTAGAAAATTCAAATTCAATAAATTAAATAACTTACATTGTGTTTTATTACTTACTAAGAAAATATTATTATTATTCGCCTTCGTGGTATCCAAATAAAAAGTAGCCCACGTTTCATTTCGATTTTCGTTAAAATAGTCGAAATTTAAATATTTCGCCTATTTTAATTATAATTTCTAATACTATAATATTTTCTATTACTGGTTCAGGAAAAAAAAACACTTAATACGTAAGCTAAGGTGAAAGAGCAAGAAACATGACAAAAAAAACCTACGACTTATTTTTATTCAAAGATTAAAATTGTTAACAGGTAAATGTCAAACTATGTCATTGTCAAAGTGACCACCAAGGGGAGAAAGACATGTTTTCAATGGATCACTTTTCTATACTAGCTGACTAGCCCGGGTCTAAACTTCTGCGCTTTTTAACCGCCTCTGTGGTCTAGTGGTTCAACCCACCGATTTCAGATCCAGAGGTCTCGGATTCGATCCCAATGGGGAGTACAGTATATTGTGCTTGGTTTGGTTGGTGGTAGGACTTTGTTTAAGTCCGCCTGGCTAGCTACAACCATCTTACCTAATTCTGTCACCATAATAACAATTATAAAATTGTTGTGTTCCGGCATTTAGAGGTTAAGATAGCCAGTTCCTCAGTTTGTTGAGGATTCCGGGTGAAGTGCGCCTCCACCTTCGGCCTTATCTCAACTAGTTACCAGTATATAAAACAATAAATTACATTTAATACTGTCAAATATGTAATAAACATATCAATTGTAATTAATAATTATTCTAAGAGAAAACTGTACTTACTTAATTAATAATGTTAAATAAGATTAATTAATAAAAGTCATGCATAACAAAATAAACATAGTCTGTCAATAATAAGGTCGTTGATAAATTCGTTAACAGTGTAATAAGCCTTTTGGACTAGAATATTATCAAGGCGATGCTTAAATTCATTCATTGGCAGTGTAAGAACGGGCTTAAGGATTTTATTATAAATTGTGGGAGCCATGCAATATACACTTAATTAATACCTGCTTACATTTAAATCGTACCTAATTAATCTAGCGTATCCTTAGGGTAGTTACAACGCGTGATGACTCATTCGACCGAATTTGAAATCAGAAGATAAAACACATTGTGTAGGTTCGGTACCATAACTGATACAAGGTTACGTCTGGTTTATGCGATTAGAATAGTAACAGGGCTACATAAAGTACCTAAACAAATTGAATGTAGTGTAAATAAAACGAACACATTATTTACTTGACTCATTTATTGAAGAAGCTAAGGTATAAATAATAATAACAAATACGTAGGTAGGTACTAGGTGTATCAACGTAAAACTGAATCTGATTTTATATATAAAAGCTTTATATTTTGACCACCACAAAAATATAACCTGACGAACCTATTAGTAGGAACCATAAATGTATAGAACATTTATGGTTCCTACATTGAAACATGATTCAAAACCTTAAAAAAACTCAGTAGAATAATACTTGATAACCCACAAGACAATGCTACTCAACAAGAGATGGCGCTAAAGCTATCGGTTTTTGTTAGTCTCTCATAATCATCACAAGGTATGAGTGATAATGCAATAGGTACTCGATTGCCCACAAATCATAGCTCCTCTCTTGATGTACCAATGACAATGAGGATACAAGACGAATGTATCGATGTCGATACATTTACATACCTACTGATGGATAACCTAGTCAAGGTTTAATATCTATAAAATTATTTGTATGATTTTAGGTTTATTTATAACGTTCTCTTTCAACCAATTAAAACTTTTACTGAGCGAGCGAAGCGCCTAAGTTTCGAGATTGGCCAAAAATGCTTTCGGTCGGTTTGTTCTCGCCTACAGGTAGCATTTTTCAACCGACTTTGATAATTATTGGCACACATGTTCCTTGATGAATGTTTCTTATTAAGTTGTGTACAATAAAGAATGTAAACATTTATTCAATAATAAGTACAATTAAACTAACTATGTACAAAGGAATCAGTTTTCAGTCTGCTTCTCCGCTTTGATAAGGTTCCAAGAGCGGACGTTGACGTTCTGGTTGCTAGACGCGAGCATTTCTCGTAGTCTGTCCATGTCCGTCAGGTTGGGTGTTGGTATGAAGAGACCGCAGAGAATCCTACGTTGGATCTCCGACTGCCTCTTCACCACCAGCTTAGTGCCAGCGATCGGTGAGGTTTGTTTGTCGACCGTGCGACGGAGCCACGCCAGCGCGTAGTCGTCCTCGCACCAGAGTTTGAGGACACCCTCGCTATAATGCGCCTTGCCACGGAAGTGCACTTTACCAGTTTGGGATTGGGTTGATGGATCGCAGAGCTCGTCCATGAACTTCATCTCCATACTTTCGCGCAATTCCGTGCCTTGCTCCGCCGTAAGGTCCTGGTAGGGTTCCACCATGACAGCTACGCAGAGCTCGTTTGCTCTGAAGGCATCTGCGTAGGTCATGGTGTTCCTGGTGGTACTCGTCCCCGGCTTTGGGCGCTTACTGTCGCCGGTGGGCGTAGTAGTGTCGTCAGGTCGGGGACGTTTAGTGCTCCCACTGGGGGGATGGTTGGATGCTTTAAGGGCATTCCTAGCCGCCATCTGCTTTCCGGCTCGTTTACCCCTTGGCTTTGGACGGCGGGGGGCTTGGCCACCAACGCTTGACGTTGGCGCTGCCGTGGGCTGCGCCGGTGTCTGGGTCCGTTCGGCGGGACGAGTTCCACCTAGTTGGACCATGGGTGCGGCTCCATGGTGAAGCTGACGCCCACCGTCGGTGACCTTGTGCCTTGCCTCCGTTCGTGCCTGTTGGTAGACAGCTTTAGGCAGTTTTGGCTGTTTCCCCTTTTTCTTGCGTGGGGAAACTAGGGTCCACTTTTGGCAGCTGGGCTGTTCGGAGCCAGGAATAGCATTCCTCAGGTCCGAAAGTTCGATGCTTGTCTCGGAGGATGCTAGGCCCAGGGTAGGCGCTTCCTTCGAGACTGTGCTAGGTTTGGTGCACAGGTCTCGCCTTGGTAGGGTTTGGCGCATCCATTGAAGACGTTGCTCCCTTGCTTGGTATCGTCAGAGACGGTACCTTTGTAGGGTTCAAAGTCTCCATGGAGCCAGCCGTACCCCTGCTTAGCGTTGTCGTAGCCCTGGCCTTGTAGGACTCTAGCGCTTTAGGAAGCTGGTTGGAGTGTTGTGGCGCGCTAAGCGCAGCCTTTGAGGTTGACGGAACTTGTCCGTCAGAGGGCGAGGCCCTAGGGCAAGGTGTCACGTCCGGAGACGCAACGCCTTGAGTGGTTCGTTTTTGTTTTTTTAGATTTTGCATGTTATGAAGTGGTTTTTTATGCGTCGTCTATGAAGAGCTCCACCCGCCACGGAGTCCTCAACGGGGACAACATTTAATACGTAAGCTAAGGTGAAAGAGCAAGAAACATGACAAAATAAAACTTACGACTTATTTTTATTCAAAGATTAAAATTGTTAACAGGTAAATGTCAAACTATGTCATTGTCAAAGTGACCACCAAGGGGAGAAAGACATGTTTTCAATGGATCACTTTACTATACTAGCTGACTAGCCCGGGTCTAAACTTCTGCGCTTTTTAACCGCCTCTATGGTCTAGTGGTTCAACCCACCGATTTCAGATCCAGAGGTCTCGGATTCGATCCCCATGGGGAGTACAGTATATTGTGCTTGGTTTGGTTGGTGGTAGGACTTTGTTTAAGTCCGCCTGGCTAGCTACAACCATCTTACCTAATTCTGTCACCATAATAACAATTATAAAATTGTTGTGTTCCGGCATTTAGAGGTTAAGATAGCCAGTTCCTCAGTTTGTTGAGGATTCCGGGTGAAGTGCGCCTCCACCTTCGGCCTTATCTCAACTAGTTACCAGTATATAAAACAATAAATTACATTTAATACTGTCAAATATGTAATAAACATATCAATTGTAATTAATAATTATTCTAAGAGAAAACTGTACTTACTTAATTAATAATGTTAAATAAGATTAATTAATAAAAGTCATGCATAACAAAATAAACATAGTCTGTCAATAATAAGGTCGTTGATAAATTCGTTAACAGTGTAATAAGCCTTTTGGACTAGAATATTATCAAGGCGATGCTTAAATTCATTCATTGGCAGTGTAAGAACGGGCTTAAGGATTTTATTATAAATTGTGGGAGCCATGCAATATACACTTAATTAATACCTGCTTACATTTAAATCGTACCTAATTAATCTAGCGTATCCTTAGGGTAGTTACAACGCGTGATGACTCATTCGACCGAATTTGAAATCAGAAGATAAAACACATTGTGTAGGTTCGGTACCATAACTGATACAAGGTTACGTCTGGTTTATGCGATTAGAATAGTAACAGGGCTACATAAAGTACCTAAACAAATTGAATGTAGTGTAAATAAAACGAACACATTATTTACTTGACTCATTTATTGAAGAAGCTAAGGTATAAATAATAATAACAAATACGTAGGTAGGTACTAGGTGTATCAACGTAAAACTGAATCTGATTTTATATATAAAAGCTTTATATTTTGACCACCACAAAAATATAACCTGACGAACCTATTATCTATACATTTATGGTTCCTACATTGAAACATGATTCAAAACCTTAAAAAAACTCAGTAGAATAATACTTGATAACCCACAAGACAATGCTACTCAACAAGAGATGGCGCTAAAGCTATCGGTTTTTGTTAGTCTCTCATCATCATCACAAGGTATGAGTGATAATGCAATAGGTACTCGATTGCCCACAAATCATAGCTCCTCTCTTGATGTACCAATGACAATGAGGATACAAGACGAATGTATCGATGTCGATACATTTACTTACCTACTGATGGATAACCTAGTCAAGGTTTAATACCTATCTATAAAATTATTTTTATGATTTTAGGTTTATTTCTAACGTTCTCTTTCAACCAATTAAAACTTATTTATTTATTATTGAGCGAGCGAAGCGTCTAAGTTTCGAGATTGGCCAAAAATGCTTTTGATGGCCGTCGCTCGGTTTGTTCCCGCCTACAGGTAGCATTTGTCAACCGACTTTGATAATTATTGGCACACATGTTCCTCGATTAATTTAAATTTTACCCCTATTTGACTCAAAAGTCTACGTAGGTAAGCCTTTTCTTATTAAGTTGTGTACAATAAAGAATTATATTGCCATTTATTAGTCCTCTCCGCCTTTGTAAGACGAAGGGCTTTTTCTTTTAGACTTTTGAGCAAATAGAGGTATCTATTTGCTCAAAAGTCTAAAAGAAAAAGTGAAAGAGGAAAGCATCGGTTATTGAATACAAACTTAACAAGCCTCATAGCTCAACACTTTAACAAGCCTCAAAGCTCAGTTGGTAGTAACTCTGCCTTCTGCGCTGTACGTTGTGGGTTCGATTCTCACCCAGGACAAACATTTGTGTGATGAATATAGATGTTTGTTCTGTGTTTGGGTGTGTATTGTATGATAAGTATGTATTTACAAATAAAAAAAAAAGTATTTAAGTATTATATCCGTAATCTAGTTCCCATATTACAAGCTATGCTTAGTTTGGGGCTAGATGGCGCTGTGTGAAATTAATGTCCTGTAATATTTATTTATTTATCGGTTATTGAATGGTTATAAGGGCTCGCGAGGTCTACTTGTAAGTCTTAGCTACACTGGTTCTCCTAATAAAAAGTCATCATATTATGTATTTTACTATCTGTGCTACCTCTATTGTTTCTTCTGTTCTGTGGCAATAACAACCAAACCATACATAACATAGGACGCCGTAAATACATATTTACCTAACTTAGATCTCTACTGCATACCCCACAGAAAAACGAAGTGAGATTTTACATCACTGACGTTCAATATGAATTTTCTAATACAAAGTTTCTAGTTTGTTGCGGCGGCAGCAGCGCGGTAAAGATTATATATAAGTTCCTAGCAAAGGGACTTATTGACCCGCCCGTGGATGTCATTAGATTCGACTAAGGGATTTTAAACAATGGGCGAGCAGCAGCTTCCATCTATCTAAGAACCTACCTGACACCAATACTGTGATCACCAACTCACCTGTCAAGCGCGGTGATAATGGCCATTACTCTTGTTGGGAGATGGGCAGCACACTCTTTAGTACTCAACACAAATATACTGCCATCATCAACTCGCCTGTCAAGCGTGGTGGTTATGCCAAATCCCCCAGTCAGACTCGTTGAGACTTGAGAGTTGCGAGATAAGTGGCAGCATACACAAGCAGGTAGGTTATCTGGGTAGGTTCACTGCATCGTAGACGTTATCCTTGTCTGTGCAAATCTAGAGGTCAAGAGCATGGTTCAAAAAAATCTGTCTCCTTGACAATAAATGTACTGTTGTCATAGAGATACCAACACTACAATTACCGACTCGTTTGCTACGCTTTGCCCATGTTCTGTAGTAATACTTTTTGAGTGATGATGATGATGTTTCAAGTTTCCTAAAACGAAGCCAGAATATAGAATATAGGTTTCATATAATTTATAGACTTCATTTAAAATTAGAATGTATACGGGCAACGGCCTACACGTTCACATGCAAGGAATCAAAAGTATAAGATTTCAAAAAAGTAACTTTAGGGGACCTATGGACCAGAAAATAGCTGTACCCGTGCAATATCACTTGCACATAAAATAAAACACCAAGAAATAAGCTTTGATCTATCCTGCTTGCCCTTCAGAAAGACGTAGTACTTAGATTGATTTTACACCACTCTAAAGCAAGCTTTGGTTAGTTTTATTTTTATCTTAGAGTAAAATATATATCTTAGGTTTCCAGATAATATGGGTTCCTCAGCTGCAATATTCACTTACTAAATAAAATTAAAAACAAATATATGAACTTACTTTTTCCCCTTCGAGGATTTACCTCTGATCACTATTCGGAGTGTGGATCTTATGAGGATCACCTATATACCAACACTTCGATTACCGAATCGCTTGCCAAGCGTGGCCATGTCCTGCAGTGGTACTTTTTTGGGCTATGATTACCAGAAAACCTAAAAACGACATCAGAACAAAAATTGCTCATATACTATCTCTAGTAGGTACCTACTTTTACGTATCGTAGTAATGACGGTCGTTCTGTTCAGAGCAAGGGTCTAGTAAAAAAAAAAGATAGTGGCAGGAGTATGGGAATATGCCATCTTAAGTGTCGTAAAAGGCAACCAGAAGATGATGAGTAGTATTTAGCTAGGAACTTAACGATGGTGATAACGACAAACTATTTTAGGTCACGATGATGATTACGCTGATGATGATGATGATATACACCCCACCTATATGATGAGGGATACGGACAGAAGAATAACAGTTGATGATGATGAACTGACATTTATGGACTGCCAAGGTAAACACTACCTTCAGAGAAATGTACCGTGATGTTCCGTTGCCAAACGGACAACAATTCAGAGCAACTCTGATTTTTTCATGTTCGATATTACATACCTTTTACGATTTTGCGTACCTTTTACAACTACAAATAATACATTTTTCTCATACACTCATCACTCGTAGTACTTCTTAGAGTAAGCACAGAAGAGGTTAAAAGTGTGTTTACATTGCACGTGTCACTCCAAAAACGTCTCTTTGATCACTCGAATCTCCGAAATTACTGAACCGATTTCAATGAGATTTTCAATGGTAGATTGTGTAATATTTGAGTTAACATTATTCGTATAATTTGTCAAAATCCAATCATGAATAAGTAAGATATGGATGCATTAAATCAAAATGATTATAAGTCAACACAACATTTTTATGTATATGTTTTTTCGAAAAAAAATATCCATTATTATATATATTAAACCATACAGAACACATTATTGAAAACCACATCCAACAACTAAAAATACGCTTGCACAAACAAACAGACAAAAATTCTAAAAACTGTATTTTTATGCTCAGCTGCTTGTTTTAAGTAGGTTGCATCAAATATATTTTTTTAATTAAATGTACAGACTCAGCTTTTCTACGATTTTATTATGAGTATATAGATGTTTTTTTTGTTTCTTATCTATGTCAATAGTATAAACCGAATTGAACTAAAGGGTTACTTAACACTGTTGTACGCCGATGATACATGTCTCTTTTACTGGGGACTCAATACATGAAATTACAAATAACGTTCAAAACTATCTGAATGGTTTTTGCACAATCTTCTCACGATCAATACATCTTAAACCTCATATAGGATTCTAACTGCTATTAATAAAATGATACCACCATTTACACATCTTAAAATAAATGGAGAATACATTCGCCAGTCTGAGTGTGAAAAGTATCTAGGACTGATACTATTTTTTTTAATGCTTTTTTTATTGTACGACGGGGAAGCGCTTGGCCTTCATCTCACCTGGTAACAAGTTAAGATAAGGCCGAAGGTGGAGGCGCACTTCACCCGGAATCCTCAACAAACTGAGGAACTGGCTATCTTACCTCTAAATGCCGGAACACAACAATTATAGAATTGTTGTATGGCGAAAGAATTAGGTATGATGGTGGAAGCTAGCCAGGCGGACATAAAAGAAGTCCTACCACCAACCAAACCAAGCACAATATATTGTACTCTTCATGGAGATCGAACCCGGGACCTCTGGATCTGAAATCGGTGGCATGAACCACTAGACCACAGAGGCGGTTAGAAATTGTATTGACAATATTATATACTACTAGGAGACGGGACAAGCAATTAGCGCACCTGGTGTTAAATGCATATCTTGCCTATGACAAAGCCTTACTGCATAGATCACATCCACAAAGAACATAGCCTACACGGCACTGCATTTGCTAATTTTGCACCGCACTGCAGTGCAAAATTAATACATCACTACAAACAAAATATTTTCATGTTATTATT
Source organism: Venusia cambrica (assembly GCA_951394065.1). Lineage (NCBI taxonomy): Eukaryota > Metazoa > Arthropoda > Insecta > Lepidoptera > Geometridae > Venusia > Venusia cambrica. The sequence continues at coordinate 14,599,937 of OX596034.1, forward strand.
ATGTTTGCAATGTATGTTTTTTAGAAAATTCAAATTCATAAATTAAATAACTTACATTGTGTTTTATTACTAACTAAGAAAATATTATTATTATTCGCCTGTGTGGTATCCGGATAAAAAGTAGCCCACGTTTCATTTAGATTTTCGTTAAAATAGTCGAAATTTAAATATTTCGACTAATTTAATTATAATTTCTAATACTATAATATTTTATATTGTAAATGTAAATGTAAAAAGACTCCCGTTTCCGCACTTAGACTCCTAATTGGTCCATTGTGCGTGAGGAATGTCCGGCTAGTGTAGCCAGCCTAACTCTGACCAGAAGCGCAGAATACTCCTGGGGTCTTCGCAGGCTTCACAGAGTGACCTCGGGTTGTTGAGGATTTCCTTGCGTTGTGCTGTTACTCCCACACATTCCAGGACTACGTGGGCAGCTGATTCCTCTTCGGTTAGACACCCTCTGCATAGGGAGCTGTCCGTTGCTCCAGTGGTGCACTAGTGTTTATTTAGTGGGCAGTGGCCCGTTAGTGTCCCCACTATGATTCTGAGATCTTGTCTCTTAAGATTAAGGAGTCGTCGTGTTAGTTTTGGTGAATAAGTCGGTAGTGCTGCTCTGGCCAGTCGACATTCAGTAGTCGAGTTGGTCCAGCGTTCGGTGTGTAGGTCCCGGGTGTGAAGCCTTATCCATGTGCGGATCTGTGAGAATGGCAGGGGGAGGGACGGAGACGGGCCTTCTGTGGTGATTTCCGACCCTCTCCTAGCCAGTTCATCGGCGGCGTCATTGCCCAGTGACCCGCTGTGTCCCTTAATCCATTGAAGGGTCACCTTGTTCTTAGTGGCGGCCCTTTCCAATGCTAGGTGGCATTCGTGAATGAGCTTTGAATTACAGTTTTTGCTTTCCAAGGCTCTGAGTGTGGCCGGGCTGTCAGAGAGGATTCGTATTCTGTAGTCATTGATTCCTCGTCTGCATATTGCTCTTGCGGCCTCGGTGATGGCTGCACATTCGCATTGAAAAATGGAACTGTGTATGCCTAGTGACATGGATATGCTAATGTTGAGGTCCAGAGAGTGGATTCCAGCGCCTGTGCCTTGGTTGGTCTTAGAACCATCCGTGTAGACACGGACTTCGTGAATTCCCGATTCATCTTTCTGGTCCTCCCACAGACCACTGTAGGAGGACCAGAAAGATGAATCGGGAATTCATCCGAATACAAATTCGGTAGTGTTTCATTGTTATTTGTAAGGTAGGTATTCTATCGCATGGCGCAGCTATTAGCGGCTGGTAAGCTGTCACCTGGTCTAGAATTTTTGCGTGTGGACTACTAGTGTTTCCCCAGAGTCCTAAGTGTTTCAGTCTGATTGCAGACATTGTCGCTTCTTGCTGTATGTATAGGTCGAGTGGCGCTAGACTCAGAATAATCTCGAGAGCGGCACTGGGTGTTGACCTCATGCAGCCAGTTATGGCGGAGCATGCCAGTCTTTGGAAGCGCTGTAGTTTGGCTATGGCAGTACTTAGTTCGGTTCTCGGCCACCATGCGATTGCTCCGTATGCTAGTGTCGGCCTTATGACGGCAGTGTATAGCCACATGGTTATTTTTGGTGAGATACCCCAGGTTTTACCGAGCATTCTGCTGCATTGAATGTAGCGCAAGCTCGTTGTAGTTTGTAGTCAATGTGCCTGTTCCATAGTAGTTTGCTATCAAGTATGACCCCTAGATATTTGACTTCGTTTGTGAGTTTGATTTCGGTTTCGAATAACTTCGGTAGGTTGATACGTCCGAAGTTTCTTTTGTTTGTGAACATTATTTATTATATATATTAGTTCTGTTTTAGTAGGGTTAACAGTCAGGCCGTGGTTTGTGCACCAGGATTCTATTGTTCTGAAGGCGGTTTTCATTATGTCACATAGCGTGCTCTCGAAACATCCTGTAGCGAGAATAGCAAGGTCATCTGCATATTCTACCGTGATGAGTCCACGGCCGTTTAGCTTCCGAATGAGTTCGTCCACGACTATATTCCATAGGAGTGGCGAGAGTACACCCCCTTGGGGGCAGCCTCTGGCCACAATGCCATTGGTGGTTGAGTTGATTGTTAGTTGTATTGCTCTATATTTCAGCATGTTGTGGATCCATTCAGCCAGTGTTGGCGCCACTCCATTTTCTATTAGAGCTCTGTTTATGCTGGAGAATGTAGTTTTGTCAAAGGCTCCCTCTATATCTATAAAGGCACCTAGTGTTGATTGTTTTATGGTTAGTCCTCCTCCGATGCGCGATACCACGCTGTGCAGTGCGGATTCTGTGGATTTGCCCTTGCTGTATGCGTGCTGGTTCGGATGGAGCGGGTTGTGGAGTAGTGAGTTATTTCGTATGTCATAGTCACACAACCGCTCTATGGTTTTGAGGAGAAACGATGTTAGGCTGATCGGCCGGAAGGATTTTGGCAGTGTGTAATCGCTTCTCCCTGGTTTGGGTATGAATACAACTTTAACGTCTCTCCATTTTAGGGGGATGTATCGGTGGGCAATACAAGCCCTGTAAATATTCACTAGGTAGTCTGCTAGTAGTTCGCTGCTCCACTTCAGTAAGCCAGGGAAAATTCCATCGAGCCCCGCTGATTTAAAGGGAAGGAAGCTGTTGATTGCCCATAATACTTTTTCTCGATTGATTAAGTTTATGGCTACGGTCCAGTCTTGGTCAGTCGGTGGTTTTTCCGAGATGACTTCCCAGTGGTGCGACTCTGTTATATGACACCCAGGGAAGTGAGTTTCCAGCAGTAGTTTGCTGGTTTCCGTGTCTGTTGTTGTGTAGGTGTTGTCTGCTTTTTTGAGGCAACCGAGTACGCGTTCTGGTTCCGTAGCCCTTGATGCGTGCAGCTTGGTTGTTGTCTTCGATGTTTGTGCAGAAGCGTTTCCATCGTTCTGATTTCTGTAGACGTTCAATGTCCTGTACTTTTAGATTTTCTGGTGGCGCATTTTCAGTCGAGAGGGCTTGTTTGCCCATGCTAGTAAATTTAGGTCTATCTGTCTTTCGCGGGCGCGCCTTGGTTGAGGTGTTAGTAGATGTATGTTGAGATAGAATCGTATCCATCTGTGGTCTGAGCATGATGCCTCATTGGAGACGTGCCAGCCCACGATGGAGTTTGATATCTGTTCTGTGGATAGCGTAAGGTCAATTATGGTTTGAGCTCGTTTAGTTACAAAAGTTGGTTTCTGAGCCCTGGTTTATAAGTCGGAGGGTAGTAGTTTCAATAGTTTACCAATTCCTCCCCTCGGTCGTTGCACTTAGCACTGTTCCACAGGGTGTGGTGCGCATTCGAGTCGGTGCCGATGACGAGTTCTAGCTTCTCGCAGTACTCGACGAGCGATATCAGCTCTGGTGTTGGTATAGTTTCGTCGCCTGCTACATAGGCTGATGCCAGGACTAAATCGGATTGAGTGATGGTGTTGTCGGGAGACGATTTTAGTCTAGCAGCTGTTAAGTCTCTGGAACAGAGTTCGGTTAGTAGTAAGATTTGTGCATGCTTTGGAACAATTATGCTCTTGTTCTTGGGTTGCTTACGGTTGTGTCCAAAAGAAGGCGGCTTTCGGTGGTTTTGAGTCCACATATTTGTTTTTTTCTAATCCACGGTTTATGGATTAGGGCAATGATTTCGGGATTTGTTTCCAGTTCCTTGCGCAGTGAGGCCGTCGCGAGAAAGCTGTGTTGCAGGTTTGCTTGGAGGATGGACTTAGGTGATGGGGAGGGAAGTGGGATGGGGATTTTAGGATTTGGACTAGAGGGATTATGTGGTGGTTTGGGGTTTTCTCCCAGTGGTCTGCGCAGAAGAGCCGCTGCAGCAGAAAAGCACTGGGGATTGATTTTTGAGGGTAGGATGGATCTAGGAGTGCTTAATAGGAGAGGAGTTGAGACAGCTTTCGCTGGAATCACTCCCCTCGATGTCGAGAAAGCACTCCTCGATGTCAGCTTGTGGGGTCGATGGAGGGTCGATCCCCACTTCCATCTCCTCTGTGGTCGCCTTTAAGGGTTCAGCCGGTTTTGGTTGGGCAGAGTCGGTGCGCTGATAGTCTTGGCTTTCCACTGAATCCCCCTCCAAGATTCGCAGGTATATGTTTCTCTTTTTCAGTCTGCTTCTCCGCTTTGATAAGGTTCCAAGAGCGGACGTTGACGTTCTGGTTGCTAGACGCGAGCATTTCTCGTAGTCTGTCCATGTCCGTCAGGTTGGGTGTTGGTATGAAGAGACCGCAGAGAATCCTACGTTGGATCTCCGACTGCCTCTTCACCACCAGCTTAGTGCCAGCGATCGGTGAGGTTTGTTTGTCGACCGTGCGACGGAGCCACGCCAGCGCGTAGTCGTCCTCGCACCAGAGTTTGAGGACACCCTCGCTATAATACGCCTTGCCACGGAAGTGCACTTTACCAGTTTGGGATTGGGTTGATGGATCGCAGAGCTCGTCCATGAACTTCATCTCCATACTTTCGCGCAATTCCGTGCCTTGCTCCGCCGTAAGGTCCTGGTAGGGTTTCACCATGACAGCTACGCAGAGCTCGTTTGCTCTGAAGGCATCTGCGTAGGTCATGGTGTTCCTGGTGGTACTCGTCCCCGGCTTTGGGCGCTTACTGTCGCCGGTGGGCGTAGTAGTGTCGTCAGGTCGGGGACGTTTAGTGCTCCCACTGGGGGGATGGTTGGATGCTTTACAGGCATTCCTAGCCGCCATCTGCTTTCCGGCTCGTTTACCCCTTGGCTTTGGACGGCGGGGGGCTTGGCCACCAACGCTTGACGTTGGCGCTGCCGTGGGCTGCGCCGGTGTCTGGGTCCGTTCGGCGGGACGAGTTCCACCTAGTTGGACCATGGGTGCGGCTCCATGGTGAAGCTAACGCCCACCGTCGGTGACCTTGTGCCTTGCCTCCGTTCGTGCCTGTTGGTAGACAGCTTTAGGCAGTTTTGGCTGTTTCCCCTTTTTCTTGCGTGGGGAAACTAGGGTCCACTTTTGGCAGCTGGGCTGTTCGGAGCCAGGAATAGCATTCCTCAGGTCCGAAAGTTCGATGCTTGTCTCGGAGGATGCTAGGCCCAGGGTAGGCGCTTCCTTCGAGACTGTGCTAGGTTTGGTGCTTGGAGTAGCTGCCTGGGTCTTACAAGGCAAGGGCACAGGTCTCGCCTTGGTAGGGTTTGGCGCATCCATTGAAGACGTTGCTCCCTTGCTTGGTATCGTCAGAGACGGTACCTTTGTAGGGTTCAAAGTCTCCATGGAGCCAGCCGTACCCCTGCTTAGCGGTGTCGTAGCCCTGGCCTTGTAGGACTCTAGCGCTTTAGGAAGCTGGTTGGAGTGTTGTGGCGCGCTAAGCGCAGCCTTTGAGGTTGACGAAACTTGTCCGTCAGAGGGCGAGGCCCTAGGGCAAGGTGTCACGTCCGGAGACGCAACGCCTTGAGTGGTTCGTTTTAGTTTTTTTAGATTTTGCATGTTATGAAGTGGTTTTTTATGCGTCGTCTATGAAGAGCTCCACCCGCCACGGAGTCCTCTACGGGGACAACACTTAATACGTAAGCTAAGGTGAAAGAGCAAGAAACATGACAAAATAAAACTTACGACTTATTTTTATTCAAAGAATAAATTGTTAACAGGTAAATGTCAAACTATGTCATTGTCAAAGTGACCACCAAGGGGAGAAAGACATGTTTTCAATGGATCACTTTTCTATACTAGCTGACTAGCCCGGGTCTAAACTTCTGCGCTTTTTAACCGCCTCTATGGTCTAGTGGTTCAACCCACCGATTTCAGATCCAGAGGTCTCGGATTCGATCCCCATGGGGAGTACAGTATATTGTGCTTGGTTTGGTTGGTGGTAGGACTTTGTTTAAGTCCGCCTGGCTAGCTACAACCATCTTACCTAATTCTGTCACCATAATAACAATTATAAAATTGTTGTGTTCCGGCATTTAGAGGTTAAGATAGCCAGTTCCTCAGTTTGTTGAGGATTCCGGGTGAAGTGCGCCTCCACCTTCGGCCTTATCTCAACTAGTTACCAGTATATAAAACAATAAATTACATTTAATACTGTCAAATATGTAATAAACATATCAATTGTAATTAATAATTATTCTAAGAGAAAACTGTACTTAATTAATAATGTTAAATAAGATTAATTAATAAAAGTCATGTATAACAAAATAAACATAGTCTGTCAATAATAAGGTCGTTGATAAATTCGTTAACAGTGTAATAAGCCTTTTGGACTAGAATATTATCAAGGCGATGCTTAAATTCATTCATTGGCAGTGTAAGAACGGGCTTAGGGATTTTATTATAAATTGTGGGAGCCATGCAATATACACTTAATTAATACCTGCTTACTTTTAAATCGTAACTAATTAATGTAGCGTATCCTCAGGGTAGTTACAACGCGTGATGACTCATTCGATCGAATTTGAAATCAGAAGATAAAACACATTGTGTAGGTTCGGTACCATAACTGATACAAGGTTACGTCTGGTTTATGCGATTAGAATAGTAACAGGGCTACATAAAGTACCTAAACAAATTGAATGTAGTGTAAATAAAACGAACACATTATTTACTTGACTCATTTATTGAAGAAGCTAAGGTATAAATAATAATAACAAATACGTAGGTAGGTACTAGGTGTATCAACGTAAAACTGAATCTGATTTTATATATAAAAGCTTTATATTTCGACCACCACAAAAATATAACCTGACGAACCTATTATCTATACATTTATGGTTCCTACATTGAAACATGATTCAAAACCTTAAAAAAACTCAGTAGAATAATACTTGATAACCCACAAGACAATGCTACTCAACAAGAGATGGCGCTAAAGCTATCGGTTTTTGTTAGTCTCTCATCATCATCACAAGGTATGAGTGATAATGCAATAGGTACTCGATTGCCCACAAATCATAGCTAATCTCTTGATGTACCAATGACAATGAGGATACAAGACGAATGTATCGATTTCGATACATTTACTTACCTACTGATGGATAACCTAGTCAAGGTTTAATATCTATAAAATTATTTGTATGATTTTAGGTTTATTTCTAACGTTCTCTTTCAACCAATTAAAACTTATTTATTTATTATTGAGCATGCGAAGAAAAATGCTTTTGATGGCCGTCGGTCGGTTTGTTCCCGCCTACAGGTAGCATTTGTCAACCGACTTTGATAATTATTGGCACACATGTTCCTTGATTAATTTAAATTTTACCCCTATTTGACTCAAAAGTCTACGTAGGTAAGCCTTTTCTTATTAAGTTGTGTACAATAAAGAATTATATTGCCATTTATTAGTCCTCTCCGCCTTTGTAAGACGAAGGGCTTTTTCTTTTAGACTTTTGAGCAAATAGAGGTATCTATTTGCTCAAAAGTCTAAAAGAAAAAGTGAAAGAGGAAAGCATCGGTTATTGAATACAAACTTAACAAGCCTCATAGCTCAACACTTTAACAAGCCTCAAAGCTCAGTTGGTAGTAACTCTGCCTTCTGCGCTGTAGGTTGTGGGTTCGATTCCCACCCAGGACAAACATTTGTGTGATGAATATAGATGTTTGTTCTGTGTTTGGGTGTGTATTGTATGATAAGTATGTATTTACAAATAAAAAAAAAAAAGTATTTATGTATTATATCCGTAATCTAGTTCCCATATTACAAGCTATGCTTAGTTTGGGGCTAGATGGCGCTGTGTAAAATGAATGTCCTGTAATATTTATTATTTATTTATTTAATTCAGAGCAACTCTGATTTTTTCATGTTCGACATACCTTTTACGATTTTGCGTACCTTTTACAACTACAAATAATACATTTTTCTCATACACTCATCACTCGTAGTACTTCTTAGAGTAAGCACAGAAGAGGTTAAAAGTGTGTTTACATTGCACGTGTCACTCCGAAAACGTCTCTTTGATCACTCGAATCTCCGAAATTACTGAACCGATTTAATGAGATTTTCAATGGTAGATTGTGTAATATTTGAGTTAACATTATTCGTATAATTTGTCAAAATCCAATCATGAATAAATAAGATATGGATGCATTAAATCAAAATGATTAAAAGTCAACACAACATTTTTATGTATATATTTTTTCGAAAAAAAAAAATATCGTCAGATCCTGCCTTAAACCATACAGAATACATTATTGAAAACCACATCCAACAACTGATAATACGCTTGCACAAACAAACAGACAAAAAATCTAAAAACTGTATTTTTATGCTCAGCTGCTTGTTTTAAGTAGGTTGCATCTAATATTTTTTTTAAATTAAATGTACAGACTCAGCTTTTCTTCGATTTTATTATGAGTATATAGATGTTTTTTTTGTTTCTTATCTATGTCAATAGCATAAACCGAATTGGACTAAAGGGTTACTTAACACTGTTGTACGCCGATGATGATACATGTCTCTTTTACTGGGGACTCAATACATGAAATTACAAATAACGTTCAAAACTATCTGAATGGTTTTTGCACAATCTTCTCACGATCAATACATCTTAAACCTCATATAGGATTCTAACTGCTATTAATAAAATGATACCACCATTTACACATCTTAAAATAAATGGAGAATACATTCGCCAGTCTGAGTGTGAAAAGTATCTAGGACTGATACTATTTTTTTTAATGCTTTTTTTATTGTACGACGGGGAAGCGCTTGGCCTTCATCTCACCTGGTAACAAGTTAAGATAAGGCCGAAGGTGGAGGCGCACTTCACCCGGAATCCTCAACAAACTGAGGAACTGGCTATCTTACCTCTAAATGCCGGAACACAACAATTATAGAATTGTTGTATGGCGAAAGAATTAGGTATGATGGTGGAAGCTAGCCAAGCGGACATAAAAGAAGTCCTACCACCAACCAAACCAAGCACAATATATTGTACTCTTCATGGAGATCGAACCCGGGACCTCTGGATCTGAAATCGGTGGCATGAACCACTAGACCACAGAGGCGGTTAGAAATTGTATTGACAATATACAAGGTGGAACAGAATATGTGTACTAAGCAGTGGGGGGCTTTTCGGACCAGGAAAAGTATTTGATGTGGTGGGGAGATAATAGTGAATTCCCATTTTCAGTTTCCCATACAAATCTTTTCACTTTCTCAATGACAATATATAGTGACGACCCTATTCCTTTACCGCACTATGCATGCAGGTAGGTAGGTATCAGTTGGTGCAATTGTCTGTGTCAATGAGTATTAAGGACAGATGAACCAATTTTAGTGAGAACTTGGAGTCATCTCGTGAAAGTAGGCTATTAGATAGAACATACACATTGATAAATTACATAGGCACCTACAGTTACAAAAAGACGATAAATGCGATATTGGACGAACAAAAGTACATTATAGGAACGATTTGATTATTTTGTATTTTAGCTAACACATAGATAAAATTCTTATACTTCGTATACATTTATTCAATAAAAGGTACAATTAAACTAACTATGTACAAAGGAATCAGTCAGATTACCTAAGGACCGTTACAAACGGCCTATAGGTAACTCAACTGTTCCAGACCAGTACCAGACGGAAGCGTGCCCAAGACACTGGCTGCATTGCCACGCTGAATAGCTATACTAATTCTCTGGCCTAAATAAGAGCCCGCCCTTGGGTCACGTGTCGCCTCAATCAAAAGCCCCAATATTTTTGAAAACCCGGAGGGCACCGACTCCCCACGGACCCAAGGTCTCCACTCCAAAAGGCTCAAATAGGTAAGCTCTGTCGAGACCACTATATATGCGCCTTTTGTGATCCTCGGCCGAATCAGCCGCCGCACCAGCCCTAACTGATGTCCCAGGCAGATGAGATGGCGCTAGGGTGTCGACGCAGGTAGCGTCCCACACCAAAGGCCTACCCATTTCCCAAGGGATAAGAGTCATACCGTCGGGCCGCTTACCATCATCACGTAACAGACCATTCGGTTCAAGAACGGCTGGCACATTGACACTGGTAAAAGCTCGACGGATAATGTCATTAAGACTTGCCTGGCGCGAAATCCTGCCGGCAGACCTTGCGGGCAATTAAATCAAATTTCATTTCATCATTCACAATCAAATAATGTAAATATAACATAAATAAAATCAAACTTCACGTACGTCCATCTCTAACGGAAAGATATGGAAAAAGAAATGTCCTATGCCAAGAAGCATTATTGTACAATAATCTTCCAGGCGAGTTAAAAGAATGCCAAAGTATAAATGTTTAAAAAAAACTTAAACAACATATAATATTATTGGCCTTATGCATATACCTAACTAATTTAAATAAATAAATGAATCACTTCGATTATACAATGTAAATTGAACGAATGACTAGCCAATAAGATGTTTACGACATTATAAACATACTATGAGAACTTACTATACGTTTTTTATGAGAAATAAACTGTTTAAACCGATTTTCTCATAGGATTATAGTAACTTTTTATTTAATCAGACATTGATCCGGACGGGATCAAAACTTACAAATGTTCATTTTCGAGAAAAATTCAACATCTTCGCAGGAACATTTAGTCCCTAGAGGGTCAATTGAGCTGCGGTTGAGCTTAAATTGTTGAAAATTTATTTAAATTAAAGATTTAAGCGTACTGAATTTTGTTTGTCGAACTACGCATAGTATGTACCTATAGACTTTTAGAGCAAAAAGTAAAAAAGTAAACGTAGTGCACAGCGCGCTCAAGATTTACGACACAGAAATAGAGTTAACACTATTCTAACCTTTTTTAAATGTTACATTTATTCAATAAAAGTACAATTAAACAAACTATGTACAAAGGAATCAGTCAGATTACCTAAGGACCGTTACAAACGGCCTATAGGTAACTCAACTGTTCCAGACTAGTACCAGACGGAAGCGTGCCTAAGACACTGGCTTCATTGCCACGCTGAATAGCTATGCTAATTCGCTGGCCTAAATAAGAGCCAGCCCTTGGGTATTATACTATTCTAACTGGTCCATACTAAAGAAACAAAACTACATCATCATCATGTTTTGCGATTCTACTAGGCTATACAAGGTGAAACAGAATATGTGTACTAAGCAGTGGGGGGGCTTTTCGGACCAGGAAAAGTATTTGTTGTGGTGGGGAGATAATAGTGAATTCCCATTTTCAGTTTCCCATACAAATCTTTTCATTTTCTCAATGACAATAAATAGTGACGACCCTATTCCTTTACCTCTCTATGCATGTAGGTAGGTAGGTATCAGTTGGTGCAATTTTCTGTGTCAAAGAGTATTAAGGACAGATGAACCAATTTTAGAGAGAACTTGGAGTCATGTCGTGAAAGTAGGTTATTAGATAGAACATACACATTGATAAATTACATAGGCACCTACAGTTACAAAAAGACGATAAATGCGATATTGGACGAACAAAAGTACATTATAGGAACGATTATTTTGTATATTAACTAACAGCTAGATAAAATTCTTATTGATTTGACAAATTAGACCTTCTAGTAATGGAATGTTTCATTAACAGCCCAGGCTTTTCGACGATTTTCCTCTGTTAGTGAGCTTTTCGTTCTTTGTGATTGTGACCTTCTGCTATGTTGCCTCATGCTGAGGTCACTGACGCGAATCAAGAAACAGCTGATTTTAGGGTAGTCTCAACTCAAAAAACCAGCTTTTGGTGTCAGAACTTTGATCTTGTTTTACCAAAAAAATTAGAACCAAAATTCAAAAAGTCGTAAAACAAACGTTGTTCCACGAGTCGGGTCGGATAACCCCGTTTCGGCATAGTACACATAGACATTTACAGGTTGTATAGGTAGGTACGCTCCGCATCTATCAAACGCAGCTTATTAAGGGGTACCGCTTGGCCTTCACTTTTTATCAAACCCCATTTGTAAAGTAAGTAAGTTCAGCTCATAGCATTTTGGGTACACAGGTTTACTTAAACCTATTATTAGATTAAATCAGTACCACTTAAGATGGCCCAAAGTCAAAATCAAATATTTTTATTCATTAAGATTTTTAGGATCATTTTGTAATGTCAAATCTCCTGCCTGTTCGGAATCGCGACCAGCACACAAGGAGAAAGGCAAGAACCTCGGGCTGGTTATTTTGGGATGATCCATTTAACAATATACAAATAATTTAGGTATATTATATATCGTTTAAATCGTTTGTTTCTGAACAATTTACAAATTGGTACTTATAATTAAAAGTGAAGTAACGTTAATTTTAGGTATATTATTAGGGTATTTAATTACACAGTTAAGGTGCATAATAGCACCTACTACTTATAATATGACAACAACTGGTTAAGAATATGTTTTTCAAATATTTTATTACATAACGGAAGAATTGAGATTAGTCGATAATTTCTTGGTTCCTTTTCATTTCCAGATTTGAATAAAGGAATCCCAGGCCCAGTGTTCTCACTTTCCCATACAAACGTGGTTCCATTTTCATTTCGAAATGGCAAGTCTGATTAAAAATATTTTTTGCAGATCTAATCGGACAGGGATAATATATGTCTGTGGTGCGTTAAGTTTTCTAAAAAGCGAATACAAAATAAAATATATGATAATGGTTTTTCCATACAAACAATCTATTCCATATATTTTCATTGTTACTGTGTTTTAAGAAAAAGTAGCGTATCACAAACACAGATTATACCGCCAAAATTTCACGTGAATCGGATTAACCACTTCGAAATGAAAAAGGAACTACGTTTGTACTGGAGAACGAACATCAGCGGTAGTCCGGGGCCCTCTTAAGTACTTTGCGTAGTGGGAGGATGGGCGGTCTACACCCCTCGACCTAAGAATAGAAATCTAAATCAATACAAACCCAGAAATAAAATTATACATAATCGTCCGGTATGGTCGCGGCTCATTCTGTGTTTTTTTTTTAAGATACAGCTTCTAATGTCTTCAAGTCTAGGTATTCTTGTTATGTGTTCTGCAGTTACAGATAGCCCTAGCAAATACCCGGAACTTCGTTCTATCATCCCGTGGGAATTTCCCCTATACCACGAAAAGAAGCTATATACTACATACTCAACAAATCCAACATAATTTACCTATATTGGATATCGTGCGATTATTCTTATTCTAAAATAAATGTAGCTTAAGTTACTCTTTGTAACATCAGCCAGTGAAAGTCCCGTCTAATTCGGTGCAACCGTTTCGGAGATTAGCCGGAACAAACAGCAGACAAACATTTGAAAAATAGTTTTTATAAGTACTGTAAAAACATTTATTTTGACAACATGAACAACTTAAATTTCATTTATTAGTTTATTAGATATAATACTTAATGAAAATACTTAAGAGGTGATCTGTATGATTCTTGTTAATAGCCACAGAATAATGAATAGGTACATAACTAAGTGCAATTTGTATTCAGATAAGTAGCATTTTAAATTAGGGTGGGCTGGATAATGCAGGCAATAATAGGCTTCAATGATTCTGTTTTGAAGCTTGACGACATTCAAAGAGTATATCAGCAATATGCATTTGACAAGCCTGACGTGTTTAGTTTCATTGACGGTGGAACCTAAAAAAAGTTACAGTGCGCTAGACAGTCGGCCGGCTTTTGTTTTCGACCTTTGTCGCATAAGCTCTGATCACAAAAATAATGAAAAAATATATTTGATTAAAACCATAGAAATTTGTTATTAAAAATTAACAGGACAGCTTAAAGCATGACTGGTACCTAAATTGACAAAATAATGCTCCATGTTTGGCATTCTGTTATGAGTTATAGTAGATTTATACAAAAACATTGAAACAGAGCACAAATTATTATAATAGGAAAAAAATTGTGACGCGCGTTCCAGTGACATGTAAAAATATATATGTTATTCCAAAAAAGGTAAAGCGCTTCCGAGACGTACAATAAAAAAGAAAAAAAAGCAAGTGTTCATAAACAAATGTTACAATGACACAAACATTCACAACCCGCGACGTGACTTGAGCATCTGTTCCTCAAACCGGAAACGCTCTATCCAATTGAGCGAGGGTCCTGCCTCACGCAGATTCCGAATTTTTGTGTCATATCCAAAATCACCTTGAGATCATAGAAGTTTTAGAAATTTTAGATCATGTGCTCATATGTTTAAATTGTCATAAAATTATAGGGTCTTGAAATTCTGATCCGCAACCTTTTAGTGTGACGAAAGTGGTGGGGCACTGTGTCGGGTAGAGTGGGAGGGTTTTGAATAACAAGAATGCACATGATAACATACTCACTGTACAATTGGTGGCCGGAATCGAAATTTTCCTGCCAAAACTAGTTTTCGCTATTTTCGAGGTTCTTAAGACATATCTATAAAAACAAAAATACATATCTAAATATATAAAAAATATTACATGTATCACTCTTTTGTTCTTGGCTCCTTATGCTGATAAGTTATTTAAAAAGCTATCAAGAGCACTTACTTTTGTCTTCTAGCTAATATTCCTTCGCTTATAATCAAGTATTCTCTATGGTATGTAACTCTTTGACATTATGCCTTGTACGTTATAGTAGTCTGTGCATAAATGTTAAATGGAGCTTTTAACGCGTTAGAGATGATGTTTTTATTTTTTGAGTTGTTTTTTACGTTAATATTACTTGAAGATGTTGATTTAGCTTGCATGAGAGACCAAGACAAATTGGTTCTCAGTGATGCGGAGATCATCGATATGGTGCACAAGGAACGCCTGAAAAATCACATGACTTCCCGTCGCCGGTCCATAATGAGCGTTGCTCAGCGAACAACGACGCTGGATGAAGGAAATACTAAGACGAAAGGTAGGCGAGCTGAGGCCGGCCTTCAGGAAACATGAGGAAAGGCGTCGGGAAATTGTACTGAGCACCTACATAAAGAATGTCGCATACCTGTTTTATATACCTATCTATATATACATTCAAAGGGGAAATTCAGGCAGATCCGGTTCCTTGATACCTTATTCTTTTTGACCTTAATAGAATCCTGATTCTCGGAAACTATCACATCATAATCGATAATACGAAATGCCATGTACCATGTACCTACATTACTATCTAGGTATAATAGATAAAACTTTTAAGCAATCGTAAACAATCGAGTACTGCTGACCTAATGGCATGTATCCCTCTATGATAAGTACCTATCGAAACCAGTCGTGTCACCGTCCCCGGTGGAATGAATAATGAAGACCACCGGGGAGGATGACACAAATTTTCACATCCTCCCCTCCGCGGTACCGGCCAGATCCACCGGGCCAGATGACACTATATCGTATCGATCATCCAGCAACATGGCCGACAATATTGCCAGCATCGCAAGCCAATACCAAGCTTGATGATTCTGGCACAAGACCGTTCGAAGTAGCACACACATAGAGGCCCAGCTGTGGGCGCAATCTGCAGATGATAATAGTATACTTGGCATTGCTAATTAAAATGATTCTGTCGAGTTGTTGCTCACCAAGTAGTGTAGCAAGCCTTGCATTACATCTGACGAAGAACATCGAGTATAGATATGGAGGTTGATCTTACTCTCTTATCTGGAATAGCGTAGATTGCCTACAGTACTTTTCTCTGCAGAGCTAAGCGATGAGAGTAGCCCGGAGCTGCGCAAGGTATGGAGCCGATGGGGCAGATGGGGGGCATGTTCTGTGACGTGCGGGGCTGGGGTGGTGTCGCGGCGACGGGATTGCGCTGGCGGCCGCTGCGCACACGGCGAGCTTGAAGTGCAGCGACGGCCCTGCTCGCGACTGCCTTGCGCCGGCGCAGCCGTGCCCCGTGATCCCAGGGACACGGAGTAGGCAAGTATTTTTTTTTGTTCTACGACGTGGAAGTACTTGGCCTTCACAAAGTCAAAATCAAAGTCAAATATTTTTATTCATTAAGATTTTTAGGATCATTTTGAAACGTCAAATCTACCGTCTGATCGGAATCGCGACCAGCACCCAAGGAGAAAGGTTCACTTGGTATCAAGTTATGATAAGGCCGAATCGAAAGCGCGCATTACCCAGAATCCTCAACAGACAAACTGGCTATCTCACTCTAAATTCCGGAACACAACAATTTGAATTGTGTATGGCGACAGACTTAGATAGAGAAGCTAGCCAGGCTGTTTGGCTGCAGGACTTTAAACAAAGTCCTGCAGCCAAACAGACCACAAACTTGTACTCCTCCGGATTTATTTTCTAAGAATAAACTTATTTAAATTACATTAAAATAGCAAAACAAGGGGAAATTAAAAAGCAACGAGTTGCAATGATGTAGGTAGGTAACTAAAATTAAACATTAAAAATTAAACTAAGTGGTCTCCTAAATTTAGGTAGGGGATCGCTTAGATCTAAGTCTGTGTTTTTTGACAATGTGTTATATTGCTTATACTCGTATATTCTGGGCACGACGGCATTTTGGCTTGAGTTTGTTCTACAGAAAGGTACTGAAAAGAGTGTGTAAGCTGTGCCTGGGAACCTGGGATGTCTGCTGGGGACATTAATTTAGAGACGGTTGGTCTGTTCTATGCAGTCTAAAGTCCCATTAAACATTTTGTGCAGGAATATTTTTCTACGTGAGGCAAGTGTGGTCATTTGATACTTTGATTTTCTATCATTGTAGCTTTTGCACGTTTTTGCTTGGTAGTCTGCATACGATAGATGGTAAAGAAAACGTTTTTGTACACTCTCGTGTCTTTTTGAATATGTTTCATAATGTGGGTTCCAAATAGTGCAACCATATTCCAAGAGGGGACGAGAGTCTTATTTTAGTTTTAGATGACTTGAAATCTTTTAAGTTTCGAATAACGAACCCCAAGATCTTGAAGGACTTTGAGACAGTTTTTATAATATGGATATTAAAGTCCACGCACCAAGACAAATATGCCCTAGAAATTAAAAGTCTGTTCGACCAGCGGTTTCGTCTGTGCGTTGTATCTAGTTGATTCAGTCAGTTAGTCAGAAATTTTAATTCCATTTCCCACTACGTTCATTTCCCGGTTCGTCAATTAGCCCGCTATGTCCTTCAGTGTGCGTTACAATAGCGGAAGGACTAAGAAGAAAATGAAGGTTTCAACCCACATTTCCAGGCAAAACAATGACGGTTTTTTGTAGTTAGTTCTGAAGCCTTAGTGCGGGTCCAACTCACACTTGGCCAGTTTTTATAAATTATTGATATACTTTGAAGTAAGCACTATAATCACACCAAATTTGAATAAGATAAGATATCAGAGCTATTATAATTATAACATATTATAAAAGCGTTCCTTGTACGGGGTCCCCTTTTTATTTTCATTATTTTTATTTAATGATTATATTTTTGGTTATTCGGTATAATAATACACATTCTCTGAACATTTCAAACTGCTACCTATTACAATTCAAAAGATAAAGCTCTTTAAAGGGCCTTTGTGTCAGAAGTACCATT
This sequence comes from Venusia cambrica, assembly GCA_951394065.1. NCBI lineage: Eukaryota > Metazoa > Arthropoda > Insecta > Lepidoptera > Geometridae > Venusia > Venusia cambrica. The sequence continues at coordinate 14,617,312 of OX596034.1, forward strand.
GATTTGTACCATTGATTTGTACAAGTGACACGGCTTTGTATCCTTAGTACCATTAATGGTACTAGTGACAATAGTACAAGTTGTTTACATCAATATTTGACCCCTACCCTTTAAGTTTGAAAATTCTAAAAAACCCTAAAATATACCATTGCTTATTTTTAATGGGAAATCTACATACGATTTTTCAAACGTATATCATGTATATCTCATGTAACCCTTGGGGTGCAAATTTTCAAAATTACCAAGATAAACATCCCCCACATCCCCCAAAACCAAACATCCCCTCCAAATTTTAAGTCTGTACAATCAGCGGTTTAGGCTGTGCGTTGTATCTAGTTGAATCAGTCAGTCAGTCAGTCACTCAGGATCTTTTTATATATTAGAGGTGTATCTATCGATCTATTATTGCTATCTATCGAAAGGACTTCATCAAGCAGGTGAACCCCAAAAGATCCATATACCATATATTATAACCGCCTCTGTGGTCTAGTGGTTCAACCCACCGATTTCAGATGCAGAGGTCCCGGGTTCGATCCCCATGGGGAGTACAATATATTGTGCTTGGTTTGGTTGGTGGTAGGACTTTGTTGAAGTCCGCCTGGCTAGCTACCACCATCTTACCTAATTCTGTCGCCATAATAACAATTCTAAAATTGTTGTGTTCCGGCATTCAGAGGTAAGATAGCCAGTTCCTCAGTTTGTTGAGGATTCCGGGTGAAGTGCGCCTCCACCTTCGGCCTTATCTTAACTTGTTACCAGGTGAAATGAAGGCCAAGCGCTTCCCCGTCGTATAATATAAAAAAACACGCTCTGATGCACGCTAGTAGAGGGAAATCTGTGATGGGGAAAATCTGTTTGATTTCCCTCATCTCTGTCTCTCTCTCTCCTGACTACTCCTAGTCGGTTATCCTCATAAGATCCACGCTCAGAGTAGTGATCCTCGAGGGGGAAAAAGTCGTGAGTCTGTTACTTTACCTTAGCATCTCTGTACATAATACTAACTGTTCTAAAATATGTCGTTAAAAGAAAGGTATGATCAGTCCAACAAAAGAATAATTACTAGAGGAAAGGATATTGTGGTTTCTTTCTTTTCACAGCGTAATATTATAAACCATTAAATAATAATAATAATAAAGGCCCGCTATCACTGACGTGCACTTGGCTTAGGCCCGTGTACGCCAGGTTATTCCGACTTAAATAAGTTGAGTTGATAAAATCAAGGAACAAAATAATAATAATATAATAATAACTTTATTTATTTCAGGCAACAAAGAAAGTTTACAAAGTAACTTAACTTAGGGCCCATATAATATATACCTTAGAGATTAACATACATATAAATTATAAATCACGTGTCATCGACGTTCCGATGACGTAAACGCGATTAAATGCATTCAAGACTGATGTACCAAATTCGTAGAGGGACTAAGTCGCGTTATGTCTAAATTTCATATCATATTAGCTTTACGTCTAGGTTGGTTTTAGTCTTTTTAGCGGATTGCTTACTTCATTTTAAGACTAATCTTTATTATCATCAGCCTATATCGCGTTATGCCTAAATGCCAAAGAATACCAACCTAGTATACAAAACTTCTGTATCGTACCTACTGTACTGTACTGGCACTTAAGACTGGATTGTTCTTATGATAATAAAAATGGCAGGTGTCATCCATTACGAGCAAGCACATCATTCATTTTGTGTAGTTATATTGCGGTTTGTTTTGTCACTAGCAGAGAGCTAGTCTCGCAAAAGGATGAATTATGTCGAACCTTTGGGCCTGTAAATATTTTACTGGAATCCGAGCATAACAAGACGGCTGAAAATGATGACTTTAACGAAGATGTAAGCGATATATGAATTTAGTGATACCTGTCATTTAATAAGTAGATCTTTATAAGACCTACCTATCATTTACCCGAAGAAGACACCACTACTGGTCTAAGACGTTGGTTTCAGAGTTATGGTTGTTTGCAGTTTGACAGCTGTCATCCAAAATGTAGATCTCATTTGGGAATATCTCCTCAATTCATGTGAATAGAATCATGACAAAGTTGCGACTTCTGATAAAAAACTAAGTAGGTAGGTGGCAGTTGAACTGTAATTCAGCATGTTTATGAATATCTTTGCCTTACTCTTTTTTACCCCTCTACGCATTAGGTACACTAGTCTTGAACGTAAACGACATTATTATATTGACTATTATAAATACTTCGATATCATTTTGAATTACCAAATTCGTGTTAAATACAAGAGCTCACAAAATGTCATATATGTACGCTGCTACGGGTGGCCGAAGGGCAACGCCGCCGCACCCTTATCTAATCTACTGTTACAATGTGGACTCCTAGGAAAATAAAAAATCCTACTCTTAGCCTAAAGTTCTAGTTTACTTTAGTAAATAACTCGCTTAATTAGTACTTAATTATCATCATTATCACCTATCGCAGTCCACTGCTGGACGTCTCTACCAAGGTCCCACTTGGCCCGGGGAGGGAGGGAAAATTTGTGCCAGCGTCCCCGGTTGTCAGTCCACCGCGGAAGTTGACACGGGCACTGAAGTTATATCATCCTCCCCGCTGGTCTTCATTATTCATTCCACCGGGGACGGTGACACGAATTCAGTGTCATCATTCCTGGTGGAATAAGTAACGAAGATGATGATACAAACTCAGTCATATTGCGCTACATTGAGTAAATTACATCATTATTATAGAGAATTAGACAAATACCTACGTTTTTAGATCATTAGGTGCTCCATTAAATAAAAGAAAAGGCTCATAGAAAATTAAAAATCTATTTTTTTTTTCAGCAACTTATGCTATTAAGTTTATAACCGTTTCCGAAGATAAGCATAAACAACTAAGCAACCTTTGTAATACTTATTTTGCCTTTCTTATCCAATATCTGCCCACTACTATACAACCTGTAACAGAATATGTGTACTATGCCGAAACGGGGTTATCCGACCCGACTCGTGGAACAACGTTTGTTTTACGACTTTTTGAATTTTGGTTCAAAGTTTTTGGTAAAACAAGATCAAAGTTCTGACACCAACAGCTTAAAGATGGCAATAATGGTTAAAATTAAATATTAGTTAACTGTTAATTGATTAAAAAATATATCGATATTTTTATTGGTTGAAAATATTAGTTAATATTATTTGTTTAGTATCTACACGATTTGATTATTGGTTGATGTTAATGCAGTTGAATATTTTATTCTATGGATAAAATAAAAGTAACCGCTAATTCATAGTAGCACTATGGGTATTTGTTTAAAATATCACATCACTTTGTATTGAATAAAAATATCATATACAGCAAATCAGAGAAATTTAATCTCTATAGTGAGGAGTCGAAAGCATACAATTGAATGAAGTCAACCTAATACATAGTTGAAAACTCTGCGAGCAGCACATACGAAAATGTTTCTTATTTGTAGCACTTTAAAGTTAAAATGTTAATTATGTTAGTTCGAAATCAGGTTGAAGTTAATATGATATTTTTATTCGATAATGTTTATTCTGATTATTGAATATAATGGTTGATTTTAAATATCAGTTAAATTTATTGGTCGATAGTTATATTAGTCATCTCTACAACAGCTGGTTTTTTGAGTTGAGACTACCCTAAAATCAGCTGTTTCTTAACTCGCGTCAATGACCTCAGCTCTAGACAGATGAGGCAACATAGCAGAAGGTCACAATCACAAAGAACGAAAAGCGCTTTCACTAACAGAGGAAAATCGTCGAAAAGCCTGGGCTGCTAATGAGACAATCCATTACCAGAAGGTTTAATTTGTCAAATCAATAAGAATTTTATCTGTTAGCTAAAATACAAAATAATCAAATCGTTCCTATAATGTACTTTTGTTCGTCCAATATCTCATTTATCGTCTTTTTGTAACTGTAGGTGCCTATGTAATTTATCAATGTGTATGTTCTATCTAATAACCTACTTTCACGAGATAACTCCAAGTTCTCACTAAAATTGGTTCATCTGTCCTCAATACTCTTTGACACAGACAATTGCACCAACTGATACCTACCTACCTACATGCATAGTGCGGTAAAGGAATAGGGTCGTCCCTATTTATAGTCATTGAGAAAGTGAAAAGATTTGTATGGGAAACTGAAAATGGGAATTCACTATTATCTCCCCACCACAACAAATACTTTTCCTGGTCCGAAAAGCCCCCCCACTGCTTAGTACACATATTCTGTTTCACCTTGTATAATATAATATGTAATAGTTTTCGCTCCATCTAGCCGGAGGGCGCTTGATAAAATATCAGTCGGCAGTTTAATGAATTTTTAGCAAACTTCTTTTAACACCGGTCAATTTGAGTCGGTGTTATTGAATCTCATTATTTAAGTCGCCAATAAATTTTTATTTCGCCCGATTTATCATTTCTCAACAAAAAAGGTCGTTCGAAGACATTTTGTGTCTAAACCTGAGGGCCATTTGTAGCAAGGGTACCTACTTTTCCGTTGATGATAATTCAACTCAAGACTTTGAATAGTCAAATAGTACTTATAGTTATAACGTATGAAACGATCATGGTTTCGAACACTATCGCTAATATTAACGCGGTATTTACCTACCAAAACTCATTCAGCAACAAAAAATTTAATAATATAATTGAGCACTAATTGTCTTTAGTTCTGTAATCCATTAAACAAAACCATCGGTGGTTATGTTTATACTTTTTGTTACACACTGATCCATTGCCGCCATGGATTATTTTCCACTTCATTTATATTCCACTCTTATCCATTATCGCGATGGATTAGATTCCACTTTTTATATTCCTTTGCAATCCAATTGGTATTGTGATGGATTTTACTCGACTACATTTTATATTCCGTTATTTTCCATTGCTTCATTCTCAGTAGTAATTGGTTGCAGGAGTAATGAGAATTCCGAGACTCATGACTTAAATCGACCGGGCGAGAGAAGCTAGCGAAGCGTCTCAGATTCATGATTGGCTCATTCTTCTACGTTTATTTGTTTTGTGTCTTTTGTACCTATCGCCGATATCTCCGACAATATTTGGCCGTGGCGAGTTGCCGCCACCGTCTGCACGTGTGTCGCGTCTATACAAAATATATGAAAATGTGTGTTAGGTCGCTTTCGCTGGCCACCTGTGGCAGTGGTCGGAAGCCCGTTTGCGCTGAGCCTTAGTTTTCACAGACACGAATGTAAATATGATCAATAAAGGCTTCTCTTAAACGCAAAAGCGTTGCGAGTAGGTACGGAGCAAGTAGAAAACTCGCACTAAACATGACGTTGACGCAGGCTTTCACACACGTTCATAATGTACGAGGTCGATCTGTACACGTACAGCAGGTAGGTATATATATCTATCGCTAGCGTTGCATCCCCAGGAATGGAAAGCATCAATGGAATTTGAAAACGGGAAGACATTTTTCTTCAAAATTACATTAGGTTATAAATCGGACGTGCCATTTCGTAATGAGAGAACTACGTTTGTAGAAAGCGCGGTATTCCGCGGCCTCCACTTCCGCTTAGGAGTACCTATGATATTTAAGAGTAGTAGAGCCCCTTGTGAAAGGATTCGTCCGGAAAAGTATTACTACCAATCATACCTATTTCGGCCACCAATTAGCATTGCTATGTATTGGTTTGAAGGGTATAATAGTTCCCGGTGAAATTACGCGAGGCTTAAAACCACAAATTAACGGGCGCAGTGCAGTACCGGCAATGTTCTTGGTGATTGTGAACTACGCAGTAAGGCTTTGTTTCAGGCAAGAGATACACTTAACATCTGGAGGGATGCTTGCTAGTTCCGTATCCAAATGGTAAAAAAAATACCTCTGCAACCGAGGCTTGTTTCCGAGTTGACTGACACTAACACAATATTATTTTATTTTACTCTACAATACTTAAGCCTTCTCATCTCTTCGTGTCCGTGTTGTAAAGGAGAGGGATTACCTCAATGTTTGCATAAATATAAAGTCTTTGTTCGTGAGCTTTTGTAGAGCCCCGCAGGCTAGAGACTTTCGATCGGCCGACAGTTTAGTCGAGCTCTTAAAATGAATGAAGATGTATGCAAGTGCGCACATTACAACGATTTCTATCGGCCGACTAATAAGGTAGCTACACAAACTTTTTGATCGGCAAACTATCGGCCGATCGCTTATTCAGTATGGCGCTCTTACACGCACGCATAGGTACTTGCGGACGACTCGGCGGCCGATTTTTCAGTTCGCTGCGAAGATCTTTGATGATTATTGTAAACAGGTAAATGTCAAACTATGTCACTGTCAAAGTAAAAACCCAGTCTGGAGTTGAAGCCAGGGTTGGTTTTTATTTATTATTTTATTTAAAACAACTAAAGTTAGGGCTTTGTTGCTATGCGACCACATCGCTCAATCACACATAACAAATCATACAGCACTAGACACATAAATAAAAGAGAAATGAAAAAGAAACGAATCTTATAAACTAACTTAAAATTAAAAAACAGTTAAACTTCTTTACACGTAGAATCCGACAAAATACTATTAGGTACATATACCAACATCAAATGTATTATATACCCTATGAGACTTCGGTTGCCTGCGCTCCGTACACACTCCATCAATAAATGTTGGACATCATCAATTTTTCCACATATAATCACAGTTTGTTGATTCTACTCTTATCATTAATGAAGCCAGGGTAAATAGCACCAGCTCAAGAAGCCCGCAGTTTGGTAGAAAAAGCACATTCATTAAAAAAATATATACCTACAACTATATTTTCCATTGTATAAAAGTAATAATCACCTTTCTGGTCAATACTAACTTTCAGTATGTGACATGACCGCTTTTACAAAAGCCGCTTACCCACTCAAAGAGAATACAATAAATACGGCTAGCAAGTAGCAAATCGGAGAACGGTCGGCCGAGTGCCTATAGTCAAACTAGCCAGGCACTGAACAACCCGACTATTAACACCCGACTGTTTAGTAGGCCCAGTGTGTTGCCCAATCCTAACAAACTATCGGCCGATCAAAAAGTCTGTAATCTGCGGGGCGGTCATAATACCTTTATTGACCACGCAAGCAATCAATTGCGCAAATTAAGCTATGATTATTAGCTTGTGCTTTGGTAATGAGGACTTCACCAATATGTCTCTGAGTACCTTGTTTTCGAAGCGTTGTACGTATTATTTGTTTGATAAACTGCGTTCGTTTTAGCGAAAATTAGCAATATTTCCAAGTGTTTATATCAGCTCGCGACAGAGCTCGCTGCTTCTCGATCTAGTTACGATCGTAAATCTCTATTCGTCTATTGTATTCGTTCGTAGATACCACGATCCACAAACTGCTCGCAAGATTTTTATTGCAATAAATGTTGAGATAAGATAATATAAGATCGTTTATTTGCCAGAACATGTGATAAGTTGGTAAGTAATTACAATATATCCATTATGTCCAACCGGTCAGACATGCAAATGCTTAACACAATATTTAATTAAAATAAACAATCGAAGTGAGTATTAACGATTTCTTAAGAACTAAATCTTCCTAATTTTAGTCATATCAATAAAAATAATAATGTCAGGAATAATGTAATAACAAATGTCACAAGCTGTAATTGAATGTCCCTATAATTAAAATAGTCATGTAACGAATAGTTACACATACTCATTAGCCATATCTTAAGCTTTGTTTTAAAAATATCACCAGAAAGAGTTTTAATATCTTATGGCAATTTATTAACCTCTTCCGGCCTATTATAAATTTTAATGCACATATAATAAGCCTGGTTTTGTGTCATAGTGAGTGTGTATCTCGGAGTATTCAATCGGTTATCAGACACATCCCTTAACTCCCTTTCAATCCCTGTAACAGATACTTATACGAGATGTATCACGGGAAATTCTCTTACGAGACTTCCGCGAGTTTCCTCGCGGCATTACTGGGAAGTTTAACTCGTTGGGCGGGTCCCGCTCTTTGTGTAAAGCATACCGTGAGTTTTTTGCAGCACCCATTGAGTCAAAATATATATGTAAAAATAAACACAAAGGAAAATTATTTTTTCGTGTCTACTGCTATGATTCCCACCATACAAACTAGGTAATGTGGGGGCTAAGCCGGTATCGTGGGAATCAGCATACGATTACCACTAGCAGTACGATTACCACTCACCAAGGAAAGTTACTTGAAACTAATTAAAGGTAGCTGCCATTTTATATGTAAAAAAATAAACCAAGTATTCGTTGAATATGTGGAAAGTTCGTGGATTATGCTTTTACCGCGTCTGGGATCTAGTGGTTCAGCCCACCGATGTCAGATCCAGAGGTCGCGGGTTCGATCAAACTCGAACTCGTTCATTAAAAATGACAATTACAGGTCAAACAAAAGATAATATTTTTCACATTTACAGATAGTTAGCAATGATACGTTACAGTAAATTAATAGGTCCGTATGTATTCCCTGGGAATTTGACAGAATTTGGTAAGATGGTGGTAGCTTACCAGGCGGACTTAAACAAAGTCCTACCAACAACCAAACCAAGCCCAATATTGTGCTCCCTTTGGGGATCGAACCCGGGATATGAAACCGGAAGACGAACCACTAGACCACAGAGGCGGTTCAAAAATAGACAATCGGTCTTATTACAAAAAATTACTTAAACCCAGGTTTAAACCTGAACGAATTAGTCTAGGTTTAAACATTTACTAAAGTTGGTACCAGGTCTAAACGGTGATCTTATTACAGAACATCGTTTGACGAAGGTTTACTTAGTACCAGAGATAGACCATTCTTTAAATAAAATCCATAGATTATATGAAAATATTGGTACAAATAATTTATTCATCCGTTCATTTCGATCGTCACTGGAAACATCTAGAACAATTTTATGTCAATGTCTGTTAGTTTCATATCGCGCGAAATTGGAAAACAGTTTCATCATTATTCTGAATCTTCTACATTTTCAAAAAAAATGGATACACCTAAGAATGAACGAGCTGAATATTTTTTCTAGATTTAATGGGCTAACTGGAAAACCCCGAAATGCGGTAGAAATGAAACTAGTGGGGAAAAGAGTTGAATTGTCTGCAAAGTCAAATATATCCAGCCATCGCAGAGAGCAGTTACAGACAGTAGGTAGGTAGTGAAAATCCACCTTCATCCTCACCCCGAGAATTCGGCAATAATAGATATTGCTCCTCATGACTTCATAGTCGAAGTCAATAACTATGATAGCGATGCACTGGTCATACCTGCTTTAATATTTTATACCAAGTATAAAAATGCATACTTATTTGCATTAATATCTCATTCTAAATACTTACTTTATACCAACACCAACAACACCAAACTTCACAGCTACAGCAACAACATTGGGTTTAGGTACTGACCTTACCATCAAGGAACCTATTGTTGTAGAGCCAGGTATTTTTTTTGAATAAAATCCATACTATTTACCATTACCATATTTTAATTGACTTTGCTTGTGAAAGTTTGCATACTTATAGATACGATATAGACTCCTTTTTATTCGGGTACCACATGGGCGAAGCCGTGGGCATAAGCTAGTATAAAATGAGAACATTCATTTTGTTTTTTGGAATGCAACTGCAGTCAACCTGTTGATGGAAGCCGACCAGTGCAGTTTTGCTAACTACCGGCTGAGACACACCATGCAAATCAGCAGTATCATCTTGAATCTACGAATGTAATAACAAGACGTATTAGTAAATTAGATGTACATTACAAAGTACCTGATTCGGCAACCGTTCTCCGATGACCGATTCGCTATTGGACTGTTCGTCGACAGGACGATTCATTTATTTCCGTTACACCACGATAAACTTATAACTCTTTTAACTACAGACCTTTTCATCTACAGAGAATCCTATGATAAGCGATATTAAAAAAAACACATTCTACAGCTTACTGTGTCATTCATTACTAAGAGATCAGAGCTGGCTACTTGTTTTTAATTTCTTATTTTATCACACCGTAAGTTAAAGATAAAATTAAAGTATTTTCTTCAAAATCAAACATGACTTAATCTTTGATTATGAAGAAACATTTATTTTTACGACTACGATCACCATAGTCAACCAACATGAACCACTGATTTTCGGGGCTTATTTACCCACTATTAATAGGAAAAATTAAAAGGGTATTAAAAGAAAATTAAAGCTTTAACCAAGATCTACATTTTCAAACTTCAAACGGCCATATCTCTGAAATAACTACTCCTAGACTCTCCGTTCTTAGTTCAAATAAAAGCTATGAACGAGATCTACATTTTCAATGACAGCTGTCAAACTTCGAACGGCCATATCATTGAAACTACTCGTCGATTGTGACAATAACCCTCGCGCAATAGGTCCACGATTTTTGCACAAAGCGATTGGTAAACCTATACTTGTATCGGAATTCTTCATCACTCATTTCAAAGGGGTTAACTGGATGATGAGTATTGGGTCGTCGCGCGGGTCGTCTCTTGCATATTGAGATCTTCGAAATCCATCAGGTCAATGGTGTTTATGTCCATTACAATTCGTAAGACATTTCATTTCAAAAATATTCGCAACGCAAAACGAAACTCGATAACTTGATATGTTGATATTCATTTTGAGGTTAGAGTGAGAGAGAGAGAGTTACCAAAGATAAACTAGGGGTCTAGTAGATTTATCTTTAGACCATAGACGAACCGTGGTTTAGTGCTAAAACTTCGTTTTGTAATAACGTTTATCTTAGACCATGGTTTAGTACCAGGCTTAAGCCTAGACTAACTTTAAACTTCGTTTTGTAATTAAACCGAATGCATTTTCGCATGCCAAAGACAATTGAAAGATCAATCCCTAGAATAACACTGCAATCCAAAATAAAACAAAACAGCAAACAAAATGAATTTGTGTTCTGGAACACTCGCAACGAATGAAAAAGGCAAAAAGCCGGCCATGTAACAAGAATGTAAAACAACCAGTGAACAAAAAGTGTCTCAATAGGGTGAGATCCAACAGGAAAAACGAGACAACGTGGCTAGGTTGGCGCACGAAATTCGCAATCTAACCATAAACTTTTTTAGAATAAAAATGGAACCGTTTTCACCTCTAAAAACTTAAAAATAACGTTAGGGTAAGTTCATATAATTTTTTTACAGATGACCTAAACAAATGTTAAAAATGGGTTCCTACTATAGTGTACTATGTCAGGATAATGGGGACGATCTTTCGTTCCCGTTATCCTGTATTTTGATTTAAAAGCCAATCTACTGGACTGATATTGATAAAATTTCTATAAGATTGGTCCCTCAACTCAACTCAACCGATTTGAAAAAAAAAATCGTATGCATGTATTTATATAGGTAAAGATATGATTCCAGACCAAAAATATTTTTTCAAATCGTTTGATTGGTCTGGAATCATACCTTTTTACACAAAAAAATATTTTTCAAATCGGTTGAATAATAACGGAGTTCTGAGGTAGTCGTTAATTAGCCATATTAGACGCCTGCACCAGCGGCTCGTAAAGCCTGAACTGTTAAACAGTCTACATGAAGAAAGAAAGTATGAAAATATGTATTTACAAAAAAAAAGTATATAAGTCTCATTACTGCGATCACTTACATGCCTGCCAAGCATGGTGAGTATGGTAAAACCCTCCATTGCTTTCTTAAGCATTGGGGGAGGCCCATGTCATGTGCAGTAGATTTTTATGGGCTGTAATGATGATGATGATAATGATAATGATACAAGTATACAGCATTTATAGCCAGAATGCATCATAAGACAATTCCACTAAGCCCAAACAATGAATTTCGGTAAACTGCCTACCCTTTGGCTTCATTATCAGATGATGATGATATCGGGAGGCAGGCATTTCAGTGGGAATAATACGTATCATTATTACTGCGATCAACAACACGCCTGCCAAGTGAGGTAATTATGGCAAAACCCTGATAAATATGATGATGATACTGGAAGATAAGCCACAATATAACACCACAGGAAATCAGAGACGACATATTTGTTCCAGTTATTTTGGTATAGAAACTAAACTACTGTACCGATTTTGATGAAATTTCTATGGGACCACCTCGGAAGTATGGCCTACCAAACACAATGAAAGAATCATCAAAATCTAATTCGAATTGGCGGAGTAATCGAGTAACGAACAAACAAAAAAAAAACAGCCGAATTGAAAACCTCCTCCTTTTTTTGAAGTCTGTTAAAATAGATGCCAAAGTAGCAGCTGACCGAAACAAATGGAAGAGACTGGAGGAGGTCTAACCCAACAGGGGTCGAAGGAACAGCGACTAATCAATAACTATTTGTGTCATAAATGTTACTTTTAAAGAATCACTATGAGCATGTAATTATTAACAAGCCTAAAAGCTCAGTTGGTAGAAGCTCTGCCTTCTGCGCTGTAGGTTGAGGGTTCGATTCCCACCCAGGATAAACATTTGTATTATATTACTGATGTTTATTGTGTGTGTTTGGGTGTTGTATTGTATGATAAGTATGTATTTACAATAAAAAAGTATGTAAGTAATATTTCCGTAATCTAGTTCCCATATTACAAGTTATACTTAGTTTGGGGCTAGATGGCGCTGTGTGAAATTAATGTCCTGTAATATTGATTAGTTAGGGGTTTTCCCTAATACAAAAGGGTTTTTACGCAACATAAAACAATTTTTTTTTGACATTTGTTTAATTTGTGTTGTGTTAATGAAATGAATTAATAAAATGAGTTTATTGTTTGTAGATCCAGATAAGTAACATTAGTTGGTCTTAAAGATATCTTGGCTCTCTAGTCTGCCGTGTCAGGCTTACAAACATTATTAGTTACTCTAAAATAAAAAACAACTAGTCAAAAAAATAAAATATACTTAATTATAACAATGTCGGAGATCAAAATCAAATACTACCTACTCATTCAATATGTCAAATAATTAAATTTAAGAACCTCATTAAATTCAAAATAAAATATACAAATAATACAGTCGATATCAAATATTAAAAATTGTCATTGAGGAACTCATTAATTGAATAGTATGCTTTTACTTCTAAAAGTGATAACTACAATAATTACGATATTAAATATTACCCATCTAAGCGGTAAAGACTATTATAATTCGCTAGCAAAGGTAGGTACTTATTGACCCGCCCGTGGATGTCATTTGATTCGACTAAGGGATTTTAGGAAAAGGAAAGGCGTCCATCTAAGAACTTACCTGACACCAATACTGTGATCACCAACTCACCTGTCAAGCGTGGGTATAATGGCAAATCCCCCCCTTACTCTTGTTGGGAGATGAGCAACATACTCTTTAGTACTAAATGCAAATACTGCCATCATCAACTCGCCTTTCAAGCGTAGTGGTTATGACAAATCCCCCAGTCACACTCGTTGGGACTTGAGAGTTGAGAGATAAGTGGCAGCATACACTCAAATAGGTAGTTTATCAGGGTGGGCTCACTCCCTCGTAGACCTCATCCTTGTCTGTGCATATCTAGAAGTAAAGAGCATAACACATTAAAAAAAATCCGCCTTCCACGGTTGTCATAGAGATACCACAAATACTGACTCGCTTGCTACGCTCTGCCCGTGTTCTGTAGTAATACTTTATGAGTGATGATTATGTGTCTAATTTCCTTGTTTATTGTATGTAATTTCTCTTTCCGTATGTACTATGTAATTTCTCTTTCCGTAAACGATGCCAGAATATAAGTTTTTATATAACGTATAGACTTCTATTAAAATTAGTCTATATGCGCAATGACAACGTGCTACACGGTCACACGCAAGAAATCAAAAGTATCAGATTCCAAAACAGTTCCAAGCATTCCAACTTGATGGCACCTATGGGTCAGAAAATAGCTGTACCCGTGCAGTATCACTTGCACATAAAATAAAACGCCAATAAACTTTAATCTATCCTGCTTGCCCTTTAGAAAGACGTACCTACGTAGTTTGATTTTACACCACTGACATCGGTTTTTGGTCAGCTTTTTTTATCTTAGAGTGTAAGGTTTCTAGTTAATATGGTTCCCTCTGATAACGGCTCCTGGATGTCATTAGATTCGACCAAGGTATTTCACCAGGAGATGGGCAGCAGCTTTCATCTATCTTAGTACCTACCTACCTTACACCGACACTGTGATAACCTGCCAAGGATAGTGACAATGAATCCCCCATTATTCTACAAATAAATAGAATCACTTTTTCGACTTTGAGAATTCACCTATGATCACTACTCAGAGGGTAGATCTTATGAGGATCACCTGCTATATATACCAACACTGCGATTACCGAATCGCTTGCCACGAAAACCTAAAAAGGACACCGGAACAAAAATTGCTCTTACTATATCTAGTACCTACGTTTACGTATCGTAGTGGCAATGACTTTCGTTCTGTTCATAACAAGGCCACAGAATGGTCTAGTAAAAAAATGTTTTACATGCTTTTGCCCAACCGCGATTCAGAAGTATAGAAATGAGATAAGATAATGGCAGGAGTATGGGATATGCAATCTTAAATGTTTTAAAAGGTGATCAGGAGATGAGTAGTAGTATATATCTAGGAACTTAACGACATCAGTACGACTAACCACCCGCCTGTCCAGCATAGTGATTTCGACAATCTTTTTTCGGTTACGATGATGATGATGATGATGACGATACTGAACCACCTATATAATGAGGGATACGGGTAGGAAAATAACAGTTGATGATGATAAACTAACGTTTATGGACTGCAAAGGTAAAAACTATCTTTTGAAAAATGTACCGTGATGTTCCATAGCCAAGCGTATACAGCAACTCTGAATTTTTAATGTTGGATATTACCTGGGTTCCCATTTCAATTTTGCATACCTTTCACAACTACAAATAATAAATTCTAAGTTACAATTTAAATCTCCAAAGAGAATTTAACTCATCACTCGTCATTAACCTTTCGCTTATGCATAGAAGCTAAAAGTGTGTTTAAAAGTTGGGTTTCAATGGTAGATTGTGTAATATTTGGGTTAACAATATTCGTTTAATTTATCAAAATCCAGTAATAAATTAAAAAGATATGCATGCATTCAAACAAAATGCTATAAAATATTATAAAAGTCAACATTTTTACGTCTATATTTTTTCAAAATGATCGATCGACAGATCCTGCCCTGAACCATACTCAACACATCATTGAAGAAATCAAACGGACAAACAGACAAGAATTCTAAAAACTGTATTTTTATACTCAGCTGCATGTTTTAGTAGTTAGCATTAATTTTTCTTTGAAAATATTAAATGTACAGACACAGCTTTTCTACGATTTTATTATAAGTATATAGATATAGATAGATAGATAGATGACATATGAGATTTAATATTTTGACTTATACGCTGGGTAAATGTACTTACTGTCTCGACTGGACAGTGATTACTTAGTATTTTGTAATGTACCAAGTAAATCTATAAAATCTACATGAAGCTGACTTACAGTTACAGACAGTAAACGCACAGCAACCCAGAAGTCCTAGAGACTTGAAATTCACAAAGTGTCTTCTTTCGGTAGTGTCCACGGTTCATTGTAGTAGGTAAGTAGCTCGACAAACAAAACTAAAGAGTAGATCAAAAAGAGAAGTTGGTGAATAACTAAGTAGAAAAGCTTATGGCTTCATGTGATGGACACAACACAATAAAAACTTACATTTTGTAAATATGTATCATGCATTATGCGGTACATGTACATCTCATATTAAACATAGGTGGAAAATAATGTACCTATTGTACCTAGTTGGTAATGGTACCGGTCAAGCATGAGCGTCAATTACTTGTCGTAAGTAAATAGGGGAGTGAAAGCTTTGCACGTTTTGTTGTAAAGGTACCTGTGTAGGCACCTATACTATCAACAATGCCGTTCTGGAATCCCCTAGGGTTTAAGTAAATAAGTAAAGATACCTACAATTTACGAGATTATTTCTGGTAAATTAAAGCTTCCAAATTCACCAGGATATACCTACAAGGGTACATATGTAAAGATACCTACAATTTACGAGATTATTTCTGGCAAATTGAAGCTTCCAAATTCTCCAGGATATACCTAGTACATACAAGGATACGTAAGTAAAGATACCTAATATTTACGAGATTATTTCTAGTAAATTGAAGCTACCAAATTCGCTTATACCTTCAAGAATACAATTAGCTACGCCATTGTTATAAATATTCCTGAGTGAACTTCGCAGAATCAATTAAAATATTGTTGTTGCGTAAGAAGTCTGTGGAAAAATTGCTCACTGGAATTAAAGTTAAGCTTGCTCAATCCCTCCTTGTTCAATTTTAGATTGTGCTGAAGTCTTTCTTTAAAAGGCTTTCTTGACCTCATTTTGAAGTCTTTGAAGCTCAGCTCAAATGATCAAACTTCAGTCCTTTCAAAACTTTTGTGTTTGCTTTATAATGAGGTTTATATTTACTCGTTATTTACGCCATAGGTAATGTTATTATACGAGTAGGTATAACGTGACTATTTATTTATTGACTGGAAACGGGACAAGGCAAGCATTAGATACGAAATATTACGGTGTTTTTAGTGACTTGATTCACTAAGGCAAGTATTACTTACAGAAGAAAATTTATATGGCTCCTTTTTTTCTATATTTCGTGACCAGTTGTGTGAGTGAATGTATGAGTTTAAACTTCTATTAGTTTTAAAACTCAGATCATATGGACGGCGGTGGAACCGAGAAAGATCACAAATGCGGCGAGCGAAGCGAGGCGATCAAAATGAATATTGAATGAAGCATGTATAAATACTACATTCGAAAATTGATTAAAGTACCGACCTATTAATAAATGCTTTTAAAATAAAAAATTAAACACTTTTTAGTAATAAAATAACACATGTTTTTCTACTGCTTACCTAAACATCAATAAAGCGTAATGGGGTAATTATTAATAACTTTATCAATAATAATGAAAATAACTAACAACAGCTGAAACAGTTAAAAATTAAGCAGAGGAGCGTACCGAGAACCCGCCATATAGCACACAAATGTGGCGAGCGAAGCGAGCCGAGAAAATGTTGTAAACAGTCAACTGAATGCAATGACGAAGTATGGGGGCTAGAGGGCGCGGGAGGCCTGCTCCGCTAGCAATATATAAATAGAAGCATAGAAATAATGGCACCTCTTTACATATGAAATAGCAGTTACATTCACCAAAACGGGACAATTTGGCGTCCCAAAGCTTTTCCCTGGAGCATCGGGACGTATGGCCGAAATTCGAAGCGGTCCCGTTCAAAACGGGATGTCGTCAGTGTGACGTACGAATCGTACGTCATACCATACGATCATGTTTCAGTGTATCGTGCTAAGCTCAAGTGTCTCCCATCATATTTATAATCCATATAACATTATTTTATCTCCCTCCACACATCAAAGCGTTTCGAGTTACGTAAGTAGGTAGTAATACTAGCAAACGCACGGGACTTCGTTCTGTCATCCCGTAGGAATTTCCCAAAATCCTTGCTTATTGCATATACCAACCACTACAGGAAAGTACTAAAAACCTGTATACATCTTTGATGTCATGGGCATTTTTTTGTGCGAAAATCGAATGATTTTGCTGAAATAAAAGTAACTTAAGTTACTCCCTATAATCATTAGCTCACCCAGTGAAATTTCCGTCAACATCGGTCCACCCGTTTAAAAGATTATCCGCAAAAAACTGAAAGACAGACAGACAACCGCATTGTATATACTTCAATTACATTTGCATTTAGTAAAAAGCTGTTGAATATATGTGTATAATATTGTATATATGTCATATTGCCATGCAAAACATACACTTCAATTTTATTTGTATGTATAGTTAGATATAGATTGAGTTCGAATACAGTTCATAGTATGAATTAGTAGATCTTCTTCTTATCGAGTCAATGGTTTTGTCTACACTTTCGTAGCCAGGTGCGCGTCTTATCTAATTACATCCGGTGAGGTAGAGTTGAGGTCGTCTATTGTTTGGTTTGGGCACAGCGGACACTCCAGCTGGCTAATTAGTAGATGCAGTACCTGGAAGTACTTCCTTTTCATTTATTTTTTATTACAGGACGTTAATTTCACACAGCGCCATCTAGCCCCAAACTAAGCATAGCTTGTAATATAGGAACTAGATTACGGAGAGAATACTTACATACTTTTTACTTTTTTCTTGTATATACATACGTACTATATGATACAACACCCAAACACAGAACAAACATGTATATTCATCTGGGTGGGAATCGAACCCACAACCTGCTGCCCAGAAGGCAGAGTTACTGCCAACTGAGCTAGGAGGCTTGTATTCTGTATGTATAAGATAACGGAATTCTTATCTGTCTGATAGTAGTAGAGCTACGGGCTTCCACGACTTCCCCGGCCACTAAGCACGGAAGTAGTGAAGAAGCGGAAGCCTTCTTGTAGGAATCAGTGCGGCACTGCAGCATACAGTGACCAGCTCTTCCGAGCAGAAGTATCCACCACGCAGATCTACGTGTCCCGAGTCCACTACGACGTGAAGACCGTAGCGGTGGTGGAATACATCAAGAAGAAAGCTGGAGTGGGTTTGAGAGTAGAGAAACTGGACTCTCGTCATAATGTGAGCTTCAGTTCATTTATGGTGAGGGTTCCTACTGTACGCATCTCGACCTTCCTGAGCCCTGACTTCTGGCCGAAAGGGGTGAAATTCCGGCGGTTCAGAGGCCGTCTGCCACACGACCCCCGCACCGCAACACGTCGGTGACTACACGTGTAACCTAGATTAAAACTAAAATACAATATTTATTAAAACTTATAATAAATATTGTATGTATTTTAGTTTTAAGGTATATATTTTATGGGTCCTAGAATTAGTATTTAACATCATGTACTATTCTTATGTTACCTGAATTAAACGTTTATTATTATTATTAAGCTGCATTGCTGTGTTCCGGGTAGAGGGGTATGGTTCCCGGCCTTTGTGCCTCATGTTGACGGGCGCAACGCAATGCCGCCGAGGTCGTGTTATTTGTGGATATGGCCTAGTACCATCTAGACCAGTAAGGCTTTGTTAGACAAGAGATGCACTCAACCAGGTGGGCTACTTGCTTGTTCCGTCTCCATCTATTATATAAAATCGATTTACCACCGACGTGATAGGTAGGTAGGTAGATAGGTATAATCACGCTAGCGCCGAAACTGTAAGACCTACCGACTTGAAATTTTACCAGGATGTTTATTATGATACCTATGTGCTCACTAAGAACGGATTTTAGGAAATTCCTCCCTAGGGGGGGGTGAAATAGTTTGTATGCCAAATCTTTATTTATGATCCGAATGAGTTAAAATTTTGAATGTGTATTTTTTATACCTTTAAAATGCTAATTTTGAAAAAATAGCACCTGGAGATTTTGCCTCTAAAAGGGCGAAATGGGCCAAAAGTTTTTGTAGGGAGATTTATTTACATTTGATCCGATTGAGTTGAAACTTTGTTACCGTGTTTATTATAGCTTAAAAATAGGTATGTAGAAAAACATATCTGAAAATCTTACCATTAAAAGGGTGGAAAGGGGCAAAACGGTTTGTATGCAAAGTCTGTATTTTTGATCTTATTAACTATTATTAACGGGGTGAGGTACCCCGTTAATAAGCTTAGCAACTCAACGCAACTTTATTCTGGTTTCGAACTAAGCCCAATTGCGAGGCACGTCGCCTCGTTCATATTTCTGGACGCTCTTCTACATTTTCGCACACAGCATCAAATTTTCGGCTGAACCCTGTTCTTGGTCTGTCAGATTTAGGTCTATCCAATGTTTCTACTGAGTCGAAAGTAGAAAGTAGTCTGAGTAGAAAGTCTACTGATTAATCACTGATTATTCCGTAAAAACATTGATACGATTACTCCACGTTCTTTGGGAGTAAAACGGTCCATGTTTATTTTGTGTGTATTTTACATTTTGTTTACCACACAGTTTTCATCAGAATGACAGGATATCATATAAAAAGATATAAGTAATTTCTATAGTGCCCCAGTACTTTTGCACCACCTAGGTAGAACTCCTGTTCTACCTGGGTAGGAACCCAGTGCTGGGTGCTAGGTATATTCAACACGATTGGCTCGATGATTCAAGTGCTCTGAATTGCAATCATCATTGAACCAATGGGATTGGTTTTGCTGCCCTCCCCGATGTTTGCGCCTGCGGGATGAAACTGGGTGGACAAGCTACAAACCTACGCACCTAGTATCTACTTACCAACATTTTGATGATGGGGTATGACCTATCGAATTGTCGATCTTGAATGCTCGCTGCTGTGGGATATTAAAACTTATTTACCCTTTTACGATACACTATACCGGTATTATTATATAGGAGTGTAGGTTAGGGACAGAAAGAAATACATTTATTTGAGAAACAACAATACAGAACATTACATACAACACTAATCAGTACCTAACCTTTAACCCTCTGTGGTCTAGTGTATCGACCCAGGTCCAGATGCAGATGACCCGGGTTCGAGCCCCGAGGGGTACAATTCAATATTGTGCTTGGTTTTGTTGGGGGGTAGGACTTTGACGCATTGTGAGCTATAAGTACGCAGGCACTCACCGAGTCAAAGTCAAAGTCAAAGTCAACTACCTATGGCACCTAGGTATCTACCTACTAGAAAGTAAGTACAATTTGGATAAACTGGTACCTACTTGACATATTCAGATCACTTAGGTTTTTACCATAGTTACAATTAGAACGTAAGATACCTAGTACCTACCTAGGTTGTCAGATCACTTAGGTATTGACCATGGTAACAATTAGAACGTAAGATACCTAGTACCTACCTAGGTTGTCAGATCACTTAGGTATCGACCATGGTTACAATTAGAACGTAAGATACCTAGTACCTACCTAGGTTGTCAGATCACTTGGGTATGAATGAATGAAATGAATGAAAAATACTTTATTGCACACCTTAAAAATAAAACTGGATAACTTTAATTTGAAAGAGTACCTCCGAGTGAAGACCGGGTTCGAACTGAGGGTCGAGAAGTTGTATTCTAACCATAATGTGAGTTTTAACTCATTTATGGTGCGAGTTCCGACAAAACATCTATCGACCTTCATGAGCGAAGGGCTTTGGCCGAAGGGTGTCTAATTCCGTCGTTTCGCGGGGCGCCTGCAACGTGAGTCCGCGCATGGTACGCCACGAGACACCGAGATTGCGTCACACGTCGCCGCCTCGAATCGTGTGTCTAGTAATTAAGTTTTTATATTATATGTATGCTAGTTTTAAGGTATATATTGCTATGGGCCGTAGAATAAGTTTAATAAGATCTTTTACTTGTCTATTGTTGCCTGAAATAAAATATTATTATTATTATTTAATAATGTATATACAATGGAGGGTATTATCGCTTAAAAGCGATTTCTTCCAGACAACCTTTGGATGGAGATGATTTTATGGCTGAAGAGATGGTAGGTATTTACCATGGTTACAATTAGAACGTAAGATACCTAGTACCTAGGTTGGTTAGGTACTGCACTACACACGACAACACAATACACATTCAATAGAAGTACCTACGTAAGTCTAAATAAAAATCATATTTATAAACACGATGTTACGTCAACTCTCTTTGATATATATGATATATACCGAGTTTTTTGTTTGTATTGTAATGTCCTTGGTGGGGTAAAGTTGGTGGCTAATTTAAACATTCGCTGTAGTCGCTGGGAGCTAGTGAGGCCATAAAAGAAAAATGTTTTTCAAACTTTGTGTTGTTCTGAGAATAATCATGGACGGAGGTAAAGTCGCACTCGATGACGTCGACATCGTTTCTTGTGAAGGTAAACATTTGTAGGTATTCCTAAGAACTTTACAAAACTTACCTTGTGGAATTGCGAGTACATTTAGCATTTGATTCCGCGCACGTTGATGGAAATGTGATTTTTTCATGTAGTTATTCAAGCGAAGTGAGCATTTCAAAACCAAATGGTACTGATAATTTATGTCGTGATTTTTAACGTGATTACAGATTACAGCTGGTCTCAAAGTGAGCCCTCCCAAACAGACAAACTTGGTATGCCAACATCTGCCGCTTTATTACGTAAGGTTATTGCAATATTTTATCGATAGTCAAAATGCTACTTTTCATATATTTTAATTGTACGACGGGAAGTGCTTGGCCTTAATCTCACTTGTTTTTAAAATTATGATTGGGCCGAAGGTGGAAGCGCACTGCACCCGGAATCCTCAACAGTCTGAGGAACTGGCTATCTTATCTTTAAGTGCCGGAACACAACAATTTAGGAGTTGTTGTGGCAACAGACTTAGGTGATGGAGATGGTGGTGGCTAGTGAGGGATACGGGCAGGAGAAAAACATTTCGTCGATGACGATGAACTAACATTTTTATAAGGAATTCAAACTTAATATCTACCCCTCAGAAGGATAAACCGTGATATTCCGTAGCCAAGTCCTATTTAAACCAAATTACACAGCATCTCTGCATTTTTCAAGTTCGATACCTACTTAGTACCTACCTACCCTTTACGCTTTACATACGTTTGGTAACTACAAATAATGTAAAGTCCAAATTAAAATATAAAAGCTTTATTTTACAACCTAATCACTCGTCATCAAGTTTTTGCTTTAGCATAGGTTGCGAAATTAATACTTTAATAAGTCATTGTGTGCAAAACACACGGTTAAAAAGTTTGGTCTTCAGGCATTGTGGCATTTTTCATGAATTTAGAACCGTCATACATGACTTTAATCCTTCCGCATTACATGTCCATACCTCGCCTTCCTATTATTCTCAACTTACATCTATCACCGTCGCTACTTTTACGCGTACTTGTATGTACTACCTACCTACTTACTCATTATTTAACTGATCCTTTCTCCTTACGCCATACTCCCACCAACCTCAACGTTTTCATCTCTGCAGCGTTCGCTTCTACTGTCTTTTCATCAGTTACTTTCGTAGCCCAGCATTCACTTCATACAATAAGTCACTCTCACTTATTTCCTTGTTAATTCACTCACTTAAACTGAAGGGGCATTCAGACGCCGCAATTGTCCCGGAGGCATGACGCCATATCATCCCGCATTCATTCAATTTTTGTTTTATACATATAACTTTATTTCAAAGCGACTAATAAACCTCGGAGAGACGATCTGCAGAACGTCGTCGCCCTGAAGCCTCAAAGAGAGATGTCAACTGCTCAAGACGGATATGGTCATTTGAATTCCCTGTGGCTTTTGAAACCGCAGACTCTTGTAAGTTTTCTATTCATATTTTTCTGCAATTTTAGGACTACTTTTTTTATTGTACGACGGATGCTTGGCTTCAAGCTATGATAAGGCCGAAGGTAGAAGCGGACTTCACCCGGAATCTTCAACAAATTGAACTGGGGAAGGAACTGGCTATGTTACCTCTTAATGCCGGAACAGTTGCTATGGCGACAGAATTAGGTAAGATGGTGGTAGCTAGCCAGGTGGACTTAAACAAAGTCCTACCATCAACTAAACCAAGCACAATATTATACTCCCCCTGGGATCGAACCCGGGACCTCTGGATCTGAGACCAGTAGCACCACTAGACTACAGAGGTGGTTAGTCTAGGTTCGTAAGAAAAGTAGGTTAGTGAAATAAGTAGAGGTAAATAAGTAGGTATCTCTGTAGGTAAATAAAAGGTATTATATAGATATCGTTTGATCATAAACCTTACCGACTTGTGATAGAAGAAATTTCTTGTGTCTAAATTGATTTAAGGTTTAGTCCAAACGTGAAAATCGCGACAGATTTATCGTTTTTATTTCCCAAAACAATCACAAAATCTTTACAAACAAGTTAGGGAACGAATATTGAATAAACAATGCATTTTAGAGGTATTGTTGTAATTAGTTCGATATAGGCAGTGGAATTAACTTTTTATAAACCACGGTGTTTGGCAACTACAATTATAGAGTCATCAAAAACTTCAAAAACATAAAAAAATATGCATCACAGCTGACTGGAATCTTCACTTTTCAAATAACTTGCTTACAATGTGCGTTTTCTAAACATGAATACTAAGCTCATTTAACGAGCAGTAAATACTGGCGAAGGAGTGTTTGAAGAAATTATTAATTCGTAAACAAATAATTGCAGACTCAAGGTACCAGCATGGGCGTGGCTGATTTGCGGAATGCTATTTTTCGAAAGCCACATTCGGTGACGAAACTGGCTAAAACACTATCCTACGGGTTCAACCCTCATTTTAGCAAGGTAGGTACATAGTGTCTACCTCTGCTTATTAGTTCGGTCTGGTAAACCGAGTTTATTTCATTGTTCAGAACGCCCCAGGCCGTTGCCTTTTTGGACGTATGGGTACAAAAGTCTGTACGCTGTCACTCGAAAATAAGCTGTCCGGTTGTATATATTATGCTAAATGGTCATTTGACAAGGCCTTTCCCGAGGGAATTCGCGACTTGGTCAATTGAGTTGAAAGCCAGCTATGACTTTTATTTTAAAATGTTGTATTCATCTTACCAGATCTTCAAGTTGTGATAAGGCCTAAGGTGAAAGCGTTGTTCACGCTTGAATCCACAACGAACTGCGGGACTGGCTAATTCTGTCGCCAATACAAATTTGAGGATTGTTGTTATGGCGACAGAATTAGGTAAGACGGTAGTAGCTAGCCAGGCGGACTTAAACAAAGTCCTACCACCAACCAAACCAAGCATACTATTATACTCCCCCTGTCGAGCCTGGGACCTCTGGATCTGGCACCGGTGGGCGGATCGCTAGACCACAGAGGCGGTTTATCGTGTGCCATGCCTAAAACAAAGATGTTTCTCTGACGCAAGTATCCTATTACCCTAAGAACAGAGGCTCGCCCTAAACGCACTTGTTTTTGCCTTATTTGATCCATCCCTCTACTTCACAAGTCCAAATGTTTCAGCCCATTTTAGATTGACTAGGTACACAGTAGTCTAGTTATGAGCAGCAATTTACAAAGAACACTCGTGCATACCTACTTGTGGCCCCTTAAATGTGAAAAAGACGTGTCGCACGAACGTATGTAATGCCTTCCATTGACACGCGTACGTCTTTATACAAATTCAATTCAGCATCGCTCCACAATTGCAAATTGCAATGCACCTTGTAGCATATTCTGCATAATGGGTTTACGATTCTCATGCTGGACAATTGACCGAAATCCTGTATTGAATTAGCTCCCTTAAACTCGCCCCTAGGCTTACAGGGACAAGCAAATATCAGCTCTTTTGTAAGCTCGTAAAGTCTAATGACGATTGTCTGGAACTTGTGTCGTCGTACATGTAGCTGCAGTTCACGGGCAAAATAAAACGCGTTTGCAAACGAATCAATCGCATTCACATCCCCCTTCACTGCGGTCGGATGTTTCCATCTGAGTTCTGATATTTCCTGCCTGGGTACATTTATAGAAATGCCTAGTATCTGGATGTGGTACCTACGATTACTTGTATTATGTTCATTTTACACTATCTTTTGCCCGCTCTTCCTACATTTTTTTCGATGATAGCAAATTCATATTGATTATATTGTAACATTAGGTTTAAATTATTTTAAATATGTGTTTTATCAATATGTGTTATTGATCCGAGATAAAAAAACAAAAGATATTAAATTGATGCCTTATTAACTGCGGAAATAGTTGCATATTTTTCCATTAAGGCAGCCTTCGTAAAATAGGTACGCATTCTTTCGATTTTCCTCGACTTGAATTGCAAAATTGATCGTCACTTATAGCTTCGTTATTTTAACGAGATAATATAAAAGCTTGTCCGCACTGAAAATCCATTCTAAATATTCGTAAGATTTTTTGACATCTGACGAGTAGTTTTGTATACCAACTTTACCAGTATAACGTTTTTATAGGTACCTACACTTATACCTATCTCTTCGTCTTTCTTATTTTTATAAGGGGATCCTTTATTCACACATGCACCTTCGCATGAATGCACATTCTCTTTTACATTCTCTGTGAAATGTCGAGTTTAGAAGTTCAAAGAAATGTTTTATCTGCTTCATCAGAATGACTTTGAGCCGTTCGAGAGACGACCCAAACCAGTTACCGTGCTTACATTCAAGAACAACGGGCCGATCTCACGACACAATGTTAAGGTGAGGAAATAAAGATTGAGCCGAAACCACATTTGAATGGAGCGTGGAACTGGTTCGAACGATTCTCTTTAGCATAAGATAGTATACCTTTCTGAGAAGCTTCACACGTTTTCAATTGTATTTTATTTCTTTTGGGTTGTTACCCATACCATACTTACCCTCTATACTAACCGCCGCGGCGCCACCGGTGTCAGTCTGATTTGTTATCTCATGGATTTAATTTTATTCACTTAAAGTATTTGTTTTAAGATTTTTATTGATCAAACCATCATTCTACTGGGCAATTTTCAATTAATATTTTATTTTATTGAATAATTGGTTATCCTAATAAAAAGGTTAATTAAAACCTATACATTTCTTACAGTAACTGCAGATAAAATGGTCACTTTTACTAAATGCAGATTTCTCTAATATTTATTTCCAGGAAAACAATAATTTAATAGATAGAAAGCTCTATGCACAAGGTTTCCTTGTCAGATTGAATTGCGTATTTCTTGCGATGGCTGAGCGAAGTAAGTAATGAATTGGATTGTGGGAATCTGCGGTTTAATTTAGTTCTGCTTGCCTGAGGCGGGCGGATGGAGAGTTTCTGCGACGAACTTGTTGATTACCTAGCGCGATTATATTAGAATACTAGCGCACTTATATTTGTTTTCTGTCGACTCGTGGCTGTTGAGAGGTAAGCTGAGCTACAAGTACTACACAACTTCCGTGCAATTTCTAACAAGTAGGTACCTACATCGCGTGAATGCGGAATAAGTTTATGCTTATCATTAGATATAAGAGCCATACTCATTGGGACCTCCTGTACTGAAACCTTTTATTTTGATGTGATTATTAAATGATTTATGGGAATACCCATTACAATAAAGGAAGCTAAGATACTAGACCAGGCGTTGGCCCGTATATCTCCTTGCTGAACAAAAACTTACATTTACGAATTGCTGCTTTATTACTAGGACCTAGAACACTGACGATATTTTGAGCGTTGAAAATAAAAGGTGTCTGAAACCAGATCCACCACCTGGGGCTAGGTCTAAAGCACAGCAGAAAGAGGGCAGTTCGGGCAGAGTTCTCCGATAGGTCATTCATGGAAGAGAATAGTTTTTTCAGCCTTATACAGTATATACACGCAAAATAAATCTAAATCTTACTACTGACTAAAATAAAGAATGCGAACATATGTGGTGGAAGGATTGCACAACAGTAGCAGATTAAACTTAGATGCACGTTTAAGTAAGACCATGAGGTATACATTACATGGAGTTCCACCATAGTCAATAAGAGGTACAAAAATATTCTCCTTTATATACAGGTATTAAAATTAACAAAATTAGAGCATAATTAACATGAATAAAACAAATATAAAGCAATAACAATAATTAACAACAATAGCTTTATATTACTAAGACCTAAAACAACTTTTCAATTTATACTGAAAACTATGTTGTTTTAAAATATAATCTAGAAGTGACGCATGCGACTGCTTCGAAATATCGGAGATGTCATTCATCTCCAAATCGGAGTAAACTTCATAATGTATATTGTATGGGCTGATATTGTACCTTGCAGTTGCAGTCCGTTGCAGACCAAAGATCACAAGTAGCAGAGATGCAGTCCCCGTTCAATGAAATCAACAACTTTTGGAATGGTCCTGCAGATAATCTTCTCACCTAGATATACTTATTTTATGGTATAGTTTTATTTCATAAGTAATATGGTGTAATGACCTCAGTTCTATTCTTATAAAATATATTGATTCTTATTAAAAATAGGAAATTGTCACTATTACTAACATTTCGGTACCTATCTGCGTGCGGTAAGTAGGTATGCAATACCTGATAATCTTCCTGTCATTATCCTGCTCTAGGCACAACATGTTCTTCTCTCCCATTCACTTCCATCAGCAGCTAATTCATCTTCCACTCCCTTCGCACGCATGTCCTCTTTTAAGCATTCCATCCTATGTATATCCTACCGATAGACTGAATATGGATACAACCTATATTAAACTCGGTCTATCAGTATATCAATAAAAAAAAACTTTAGTAGGTACTTCCAAATACTGCTAGATCTACTGTGGAGTCCGTGGAACCCACAGGCTGAAACTCTACGCAAATATCAAAAGATTAATTAGGTTCGCGAATGAATGGGAAGATCTAAAAAATACGCAAAAGATTACTTAGGATCACGAATGAGAGGGAAGATCAAAAAAATATGCAAATACCATGAAAAGATATTAATTTGAAACAGCAATGAATGGGAAGAACTATAAAAATGTCTGAGAGTCTGAAATGAGTTTTCAATTCTGAGTATTACCTACAGATATTTTATGTCAATTAAATTTTGTTTATCCCTTACAATAATAATT
Organism: Venusia cambrica; assembly: GCA_951394065.1. Lineage (NCBI taxonomy): Eukaryota > Metazoa > Arthropoda > Insecta > Lepidoptera > Geometridae > Venusia > Venusia cambrica. The sequence goes on from OX596034.1 coordinate 14,645,816, forward strand.
ATGGTTTGGTAAGCAAATGTAAAAAACTTTCCATGGTTCATTTTTCTCAGGTGGTCTCAGGAGGTGGACGGTGGGTAAGAACCGTATTTAGTGGTAGGTATATCCTGTCAGGAAGAAAAAGAGAACCGTCATAGGCAAAAAAACCCCAATGAATAAGGATTTTTTTTACAAAATATGATTCACTTTAATGCCTTATGCACAATTTTTAGCAATCTCTCTTTATTCACCTAAGTGTTCGAGGCTCTTTCTCGTTGCTAATTCTCATTCCATGCAGAGCCAGAACGCAGCAAAGTACCGACCGTGACTCATAGTAGATGGGCAAACAACAAGTCGGCGGAGTATAATTCACCCCTTATGATAAGGTTGTCGTGACTTTAATATCTATCCCTTCAGCGTGGGTGGGAGGGGTAGAGTTTTAAACCACATTCATTTTGATATATTGTTTGCTATATTGTTTTTGTGACGACATCCCCACGGATGTCGTTAGAAACTTTCTTCTAATTTTCTTTATGATAAAATCAATTTTAGTTTCAAGGTGTCATCACAAAAACAATATAGCCAACAGTGCATATAATGTAGTAAACCACATAGTTTTTAACATACGATGAAGGCAATCTAATGCAATTATTACCCAATAAATTAAATACAAGTATATGCCTTTGGATCCACAGGTAAAGTAATAACAAAACCTTAATTGTGAATCTGTCTGTCAAGTTTGGTGTAGCCAAAACAATTTTATAGTTTTGGCGAAAGTTCTTTCCACATTGTGGTGGACAGCAATGTTGGGATGTGCGCAGTCTAACCCTTTGCTTGACATACCAAAATTAATTCTTGGAGCTAATCGACTTGGCATGACAACCCTATTGAGTGAAAAACAATAAATATATAGACCAGTTTTAATTACAGAAGCCAAATACTCTCACGTCACTATCTCATCGCATATATATCATCAGCAAGGACTGATAATCATCCTTTGCGTTTCGTATCTTGAAAACAAATAAACTAATATTAAAATCTACTGTCTAAACCCTTTTCATATCACATTTCTCAAGATACATAAAAAAAGCATATTAACCCCTTTTGCAACCCTGCTGTCAACGATACAGGGGTGGTTTTAGTCAGTAAAAAAACTAAGTGTATTGTGAAGTCAACCCAGTATAACATTTAACCTACAAGACATACCTACCAAGCGTTATACCCACTTAACGCGCCCCCATGTTACGAAAACCAGTATATCTCAACTTACATAGTCAACCCAGCTACTTATTTGTTTTTTTCACCGTACTACGGGTACGGGGATATGCTTGACCTTCATCTCACCTGATTTTTCACGTTATGATAATTGAATTTAGCTGAATGTGTGGAAATAACATCCAAGTAAGACCCCTTGCGCGTAGTAAACTCTTTGTAAAGAGAGCTCATTTTAGGTTGCTTTTTTGTAGATTAGTTTATCTTAAGTCAACGATGATTTTGCTTGTAGTAATAGATAAAAAGTCTACATCCTAGAAAATTTAATCAGCAATATTTATGCAAAGTCTCGTTCAAATCCATCCAGAAAATAATTATTTTTTTCATAATAATTATTCTTTTCTTATTTTTTTTATTCACGATATTTATTGAATGGAATGTCCGATTTGAATAAATAAAATCTTTAAGTCCTCAATGAAAGTGATTTACTAGGATAAGGATTAATACCTAGGTACAAAAATCGTAGTATATTTTCTACCAGCGTTTATATTAACTTTTAAAACATTAAAAGTGGTTATATTAACGTAACTATAATAGTTGGACATAATTATCCTATCGCAGATTTTTTTTGTAGTTATTGATGTGTTCTCTAAAACTGTGGAACAGTACTTAGTTCTATCATCAATAGTTTTAGCAGCGCACGCGATGTAAGGAATTTTATCGGTAATTTTCCTTCACATTATCAGAGTTTTCGTAAGGATCCCTAATAAAACCTTATTAAAAATATAGTCAATGCTTTGATGCTTTACCATTATTTTGGTGAAATAACTTTTAAAAAGGTCCAGTAGTTTTAGAGCCTATTCAATACGAACAAAAATACAAAACTTTTCTCTTTATAATAGATTTGCAGTCGATACTCTTTCAAATATATATCACCCTACAAGATATAAATATTTTTGTCTGGTGTCAAAAAAAGTCCTTATTGGTTGAATTGATTAAATCAACCATTCAAAAGATATGGGTGATATTTTGTATTTCTTTTCACGCCAATATCTCAAAAACTACTACACTTACCAAAAATCCCCTGCGACTATCAATTTGTATTTATGTTATCTCGTTAAAGTTTAAATTTCATTAAAATCAAATAACCCGGTTGCGATTAATGCCGGCACAAACATTGCCACATACATACATACATACATACAGTGCCAGATTTCCCAATTTAAATCGGAGATCGGAAATCTAGCAATGTTTGTATGTAGTACCTAATGTTTGTGACAGCATATCTCTCAAACGGATAATCAGATTTTGAAGATATTGAAAATGTAAAGTGAAAACATAAATAGAAATAGATTTTCGCGGGGGATTTTTGATTAGTGAGATAGTTTTTTAGATATTGGGGTAAAAAAAATACATTTTTTCGCCCATTATTCTTATGAATGGTTGATCCGATCAATTCAAAACGTTTAACATGCAGAGAAAAAATTAAAACTCATCAATCGATATAAGGATTTTTTGACTCTATGGTAGTTGTTGAGAAATAGGGGAGTTAAGTTGTGAGGCAGCAAGAGGTTTGGCTTGTGGGGTGTCATTTGAAAGAAAATCGGCTACACATTCAAAAAATTAATATTTTACTATTTAACAGGGGTTGTTTTTGTAACAAAGGGGTGCAGTAAGAAGGTAACATGCTTGGTAAGTCTGTATAATGTTACAGGGGGTTGACTTCACAATCAACTTCTTTTTTATATGCCAGACCACCCACCCCAAACATTAAGGATTGCAAAGGTGTAGTATAATTGAAGACTTGAAAATCTGTCAAAACATGAAATGTTAAATTGAAATGGGGTTTTAGAAAAATATCAAAATTGGTTTATTTTGCCCTTATTATATATAGGTTTTGAACAGGAAGGGGCAAATGATGATCTTTGCAAGATAATATAGGGTATTCGGAATCTCATTAAAACTGATCTATTAATATTTTGTTATTCTCTCAATAAATAGGTAATAAAACACAAAAAATGTTTTTGGGATGTTATGCAAGGGGTTTGACTGCGCATATCCCACATCTCACAGTTGAGTTACCTATAGGCCGTTTGTAGCGGTCCTTAGGTAATCTGACTGATTCCTTTGTACATACTCGTAGTTAGTTTAATTGTACTTTCTATTGAATAAAAAATATCATTTTTGAACAATATGGAAAGAACTTCGTGGTGGATGATTATGATTTCGATATGGGACAATTTCGCCATGAAAAAAGCATAGCACAGTGCAAGAAAGCTTGTTTTCTAGGGCGATATTCCATTCCATTCGCATTCTAGTTCGGACACAAGGAAACGGCGCATGAAAATTATTTTTCATGCAATTCTTATGAAAATTGTTGTAGGTGCTTTGAGTGCGGAATTGACGTGTGATAGAGCGAAATGGAAGAAGAAAGCCCCCCTAGTCTCCCTCCTCCCCCTAGTCCATACCCACCGAGACTCCACCCAGGTTTTTAATAAATAAGTGGATTCTAGGTATAAGTAGGCGAGGCAACGCACCAGTACTTCCACGAAGCAGCTCGAATCGATCGCCATAAAATATTAAGGTCTGATTGCTTTTGATAACACACTATTGCGATTGAAGGTAGTCGTAGGTATGATGCAGTTATGATTTCGCATAGGATACGAGTATTAGGCTTAGTAATTCTGTGCATCATGCGAAGCATTGGTTCAGGCAACGGCATCAGCAGTGTCAGCGATGGCTCTGATGAAGATGACAAGTTGAAACAAGCGTTAGTATTGGTCGACTTGCTGAAAAATGGTAGGTTAACCAAACATTTTCTACCTTTTGGGCTATGCTATCCATGAAAGTGCCTACGCCTAGGTCACCCCCGGTGACCTAGATACCTATTGACCCCACTGATGCTATACTGACTCGATTAGTGATTCATGTTCGTGCAATAGATGTTCTTTCGTCATTGGCCGAATACATCCACTGGGTACGAAAAGATCTAAATATTTTTTTATATACTTTTTTAATATCCTATAGGTAATATTCCGCTGCTGAGCAAAAGCCAACCTCACCTCCTTCCATTCTTTTTTCTCAGATGTTAGATCTTCCCAATGTGTGTGGTGATCAAGGTCAACGCGCCTCCACTTTATGATCTGTCTCGATTACTCTTTTGATTGTTTTTTCTTTTTTTTATTGTACGACGGGGAAGCGCTTAATCTCACCTGGTTACAAGTTGAGATAAGGCCGAAGGTGGTAGCGCACTTCACCCGGAATCCTCAACAAACTGAGGAACTGGCTATCTTACCTCTAAATGCCAGAACACATTTTTTTTTATAATTGTTGTTATGGCGACAGAATTAGGTAAGATGGTGGTAGCTAGCCAGGCGGAAAACAAAGTCCTACCACCAACCAAACCAAGCCCAATTCGAACCCGAGACCTCTGGATCTTAAATCGGTGGGTTGAAGCACTAGACCACAGAGGCGGTTAATAGATTTGATAAATTATTTGTAAAATTGTTTTTTGATTGGATACACAATATAAATCCACGCTTTTATAAGTTTATAATTCGATATGATACCTACAATACAAGGCTCTCATATATCTGCCCTGAGCGAACTCTAGACTGCTCAGGGCACATTGCCGGAAAGGATGACGCTTAGGTACATAGAGAAGATCGTAGTCACTGGCAAGGTGGGAGGACAAGATTGAGAGGCCGTAGCCCGCTGCGTTGGCCGACAGATCTGAACTACACTCCACCCGATGACAGATCCGCCCGCACTCTACACATCCGTCTACGATGCTCTGTGTATCAACGTTAGTAGCCATATACCTCCATATACTTGTTCATCGGCAATGTGTACTAGACATTTGAGATGTAGTGCTAGATGTAATTATTACGTATCCCATGGACAGCACAACGTCATCGTCACTCGACACTTCCGTCTACGATTCTCTACATACAGCCAAGAAGCCAAGTTCGATGGCTCACTGGCTCATGTCTCATGACACTCAGTAATGAGGAATGCTTTGCGAGGTGCACTAAACCTAATTTGAATAATGGCGGTACAACAATAGTCTGAATAGAACTTAGCTATGACATTGACATTTATATAAGTGACAGTGACAGTTAGAATGTACATTGAGCCGTTCACATAACATCCATGAAACTTCAAGGTATCAAATGTAATGCAACTCCCATTTATCAGCAACATGACGACGACGGCGCGGCATCTCCTTACCACTGAACTGACACAGAACACATACTAGTACAGGAACAAACAAATCATACATAATTTAACATGCAGCTATGCCTGGACATGCGCTCAAAGCCTAACCTATTAAGTGCTTTTACGTTACGACCCACCCCATGTAGGCAGCAGGGGGTCCCGTTCCGAACATCAAAGTGCTCGACAAACAAAATTAGAATCGGGTGCAGTGTGAGAACTGTTCACGTGCAGGACATGTGACGAGTACGTGGATACGTTGAATTTGCATTCAATTTTAGGATTTAGGTACAAAGTTTTCGTTTTATGATTTTCAACAGAATGGTATTAGGTATTTAGGTACCTACCTAAATACCTAAGCAGGAGTTAACTTATAAAGAATAAGCTATACTTAATATAATGCACAATCTTGCTCCGTTAGTAAAACCATTCTGAATCGGAACACTAAAAACTAAATCTAATGCAACACCGTTTTCATACTTTGAGGAAACAATTAATGTATGTTCTGTTAATGAAACAAAGTAACAAAGGAACTTGTAAAAACATAGAAATTAGTATCTACCCACTTTTTATTACCAACTCAAATACATTGTACGGCAATAGTTCGTTATTATAAGTAACATCGTATTTGAATTTGAGTCTTCGACATTGTTTCTTCAGAGTTTGTATGGTAGGTATAAAAAATATTACAGAGCAAGTCCAATGTTTCTTGTTTCTTGTTGCTTGTTAATATTGTTAATAGGAGGTAGCCCACCCCATACAGGCACACAGATACACAGACAGCAGGTACTGTACTAACCAGGCCAGATATAAAGCAATTAGCGACCGAATAATATCAGAATTTTCATCCGAAGATTAATTGCTATTTCAGGCGATACTTGTACAATACTCTTCTCAAAATTGCGAGGATAATAATAAACAAATGAATTCAATGAACAGTTTGGAAGTATGATTCATTCTTTTTTGTTTTAAATAAAGTTGTTATTTTTTCATTTCAGTAATAAATTCCTAGTTTCATTTGGATTACTTTCCTAGTTATTTGAAATACGTGTATATAACAATACTTAAGTTGAGCATTTTACATCAAATAAGTTAGTGAGCATATCTACCCTGAAATGTAAACACAAACCCTCCAAAATAATAGGTACGTAGGTAGTTTTAACGCTCGTGCATCAAACCGGGACAGTTTGGCGACCCTAAGTTTTTCCCCGGACACCGGAACGGTTGACCGGAACGTCTGGTCACGTTACTTATACTTATACTCGTTGACCGGGTCACGTTACCTATACTTTACTCTTATACTGCAGGTTACTGATGTTTTATAATTAACACATTATTTGCAACAGACAACTGAACGTCTTAGCTAATGCGACAGTTTTGTAAATCTAAATAGGATCACCTAACTCACAACTGCAATAATTTATCTTTCTTTTCACCGGGAACAACCCATCCAATCCAAATCCTGCGGATTACGTAAAAGGCGAATACGGGAACTTTTACCAGAAGAAGGGAAGCTTGGTTTACAAAATTATCTAATAACTAACTGCTGACAGTTCTTTTTACCTTTTGTAATTTTGTAAAGCCAGTTTTTGGGGGAAATCTTATCCAACAGAGGACATAAACTGGCTGATGATGAATCCCTTTTCTCTTTTTGCATTACATTTTTCGCTGACTAAACGAAAGTAATTTAATACGTATAATAAATAAATAAATAAATATTACAGGACATTCATTTTTACACAGCGCAACCTAGCCCCAAACTAAGCATAGCTTGTAATATGGGAACTAGATTACGTTAAGTATGAAGTATAAGTAGGTTGTATCTATCAATTCAGGATAAAATAAGATACGATTGAATAATAACTCATATCGAAGTATTTTATCTCTGTACTACCTACCTAGTTTTTATTATTTAACATTAGCCTATGATCTAGGTAAAGTCTACCGTGCCACCTGGAGATTTTTTTGTGAGTCACTTTTTCTTGTAAGAATCTGTAAAATACACACTAATAATAATAGTTACACGCATTTTTTACAGTTAGACAATGGTAACTGAACATTTTTGACGGGATTATCAACTTGTTGCATACTTTGGCTCAGCTTCCGTACATGAGTTCATTGTTGAATAAGTGAAAATACATCCACAATGCAGACGCAGAGTATCTAATTCTAATTCCCGACATTTAGACTGCGCCCGGCCGGGCGCAGTCGAAATTTGATCTTTTAAATATTATGAAAAAAAAACTCATTCTATAGTGAATTCACTTTATAAATATCGTGATTTTGCGTGTACCTAAAAACAACCTCGCTATCATTCACAAAAAACTGTCCAATCATTTATATTATTGTATTGTTGGAAATCGCTAGTGTGCTATATGTTTCGTTGCGTGCTTTTTTTTTTAAATACTAATTTACGAGCAAATGGCGGGTAGAAAAGTTTATTAAAAATGATTCTAGAGCTAGACAACATAAAAGCTTGTCATTTTGTTCAAAGCGCCCTATCGGTTAGTATCGTGGGTATGGGTTGGGTAGGGTACATAGGTAGGTACTTTTAAACTTCAGTACGTAGGTAAGGGTGGCGAATAATAATCTGTTTTATTAGTGTTGTACTCTAACTAATTCTATCGTTCGCGGTACCAAAGTAATCTGAGGTAACAAAGCTTCTTGTAAACCATTTTGTACAAAATTTTGAATGACTGAGACTAACACATAATGTATAGGAACATTATATTGAATATATATTAAGTGGTCACTGGCCAGACGACACCACGACGCTCACAGGCGACAGTAAGCGTCCAAAGCCGGAAACGAGTAAAACCAAGACCACCATGAGCTACGCAGATGCCTTCAGAGCAAATGAGCTCTGTGTAGCTGTCATGGTGGAACCTTATCATGACCTTACGGCGGAACAAGGCACGGAACTGTGAGAGCCTGGAGATAAGGTTTATGGACGAGCTCTGGCAACGAAATCCCAGACAGGCAAAGTGCACTTCCGTGGCAAAGCGCACTATAGCGAGGGTATCCTTAAACTATGGTGCGAGGATGACTACGCGTGGCACCGTCACACTGTCGAAACCCATACTTCTACAATCGCCGGCACTAAGGCAGTCGGAGATAAAACGCAGGATTCTCTGCGGTCTCTTTATCCCGACGCCTAACCTGACCGATATGGATAATATGCGCGAAATGCTCGCGACCAACAACCAAAATGTCAACGTTCGCTCTTAGAATCTTGTTAAAGTGGTGAAGCAGAATGGAAAAGAGAAGCCGGGTATTCATCTGCTGCTCCGCGTTCCGGAGCCGGACGTTGAGGTTTTAACCAACAGGAGCGACGACTATATTGGCTTTTCGGCAATATCTACCTACGAATCCTGGTGGGGGATTCAGCGGAAAGCCAAGATAATCAGCGCTCCGCGACTCAATACCAACAAAACCGGTTGGACCTCAAGACGAGCCGACCACAGAAGAGATGGAAGTGGGGATCGACCCCCCCATCGATCCTTCAAGCTGACATCGAGGAGTGCTTTTTCGACATCGAGGGGAATGATTCTGGCGAAAGCTGCCTCAACTCCTCTCCTATTAAGCACTCCTAGTTCCATCTCAATCCAACAGACCAACTCCCAGTATCATCCTGCTGCAACGGCTCCTTTGCGCAGACCACTGGGAGTAAAACCTTAACTACCATATAATCCTCCTAGTCCAATCCCTCCTCATAAAACTCCAATCCCACTCCCCAACCCATTACCTAAACCCATCCACCAAGCAAACCTCCAACATAGTTTTCTTGCGACGGCCTCACTGCGCAAAGAACTGGAGGCCCATCCCGAAACCATCGCCTTAATCCAAGAGCCGTGGATTAGAGAGAACCAGATATGTGGACTCAGAACCACCGAAAGTCGCCTACTTTTGGATACAACCGTATGTAATCCTAGAACATGCATAATTGTTCCAAAGCACATACAAACCCTACTCTTAACCGAACTCTGTTCCAGAGACTTAACAGCTGCTAGATTAAACTCCTCTCCCACTACCACCACTCAATCTGAACTAGTCCTAGCATCAGCTTACCTAGCAGGCGACGCAACTATACCAACACCGGAGATGATGTCGCTCGTAGAGTACTGCGAGAGAGAGAAGCTAGAGCTCGACATCGGCACTGACTCCAATGCGCACCACACCCTGTGGAAAAGCGCTAAGTGCAACGACCGAGGGGGTGAATTGCTAAACTATTTAATTAATACTAACCTCCGACTTATTAACCAGGGCTCTGAACCGACATTTGTAACGAAACTAGCCCAAACCATTATCGACCTTACGCTAACCACAGAGAGGATATCAAACTCCATTGTGGGCTGGCACGTCTCAAATGAGGCATCATGCTCAGACCACAGATGGATACGATTTCATCTCAACATACACTTACCGACACCACAACCAAGGCGCGCCCCGCGATTGACAGACAGACCTAAATTTACCAACTTGGTCAAACACGCACTCGCAACCGAAAGTGCCGCCAGACAATCTAAAAGTTGAAGACATCGACCACTTTGTAAATACACTAACACTAATTCTAACCAACAGCTATGAACAGTCCTGCCCACTGATGACCAGAACTTTTGAAACTACGTCACAAAGTGAGGAAACTGTTCAACAGAGCTATTAACACCAGAAAAGACAGAGACTGGAAAAAATTACAAAAAATTGAAAACATACAAGATGCGATTACGACTAGAGAAATCAGAACGATGGAAACGTTCTGTACGAATATCGAAAATAACAACCAAGCTGCACGCATCAAAGGCATTCTATCGAGTGAACCAGAACACTCACTCGGCTGTGTCAAAAAAACAGACAACACCTACACAAAAACGGACACGAAATTACTGCTGAAAACACACTTCCCTGGGTGTCATATAACAGAGTCGCACAACTGGGAGGTCATCTAGAAAAGAGTAACCGACTGACCAAGACTGGACCGTAGCCCTTAACTTAATTAACAGAGAAAAAGTACCATGGGTAATCAACAGCTTTCTCCCTTTTAAGCCAGCCGGGCTCGACGGAATCTTTCCCGGCTTACTGAAGTGGAGCAGTGAATTACTAGCCGACTACCTATAGTGAACATTTACAGGGCTTGTATTGCCCACCGATACATCCCTCTACAATGGAGGAACGTTAAAGTAGTATTCATTCCCAAACCAGGAAGAAGCGATTATACACTGCCAAAATCTTTCCGGCCAATAAGCCTCACATCGTTTCTCCTCAAAACCATAGAGCGGTTATGTGACTATGACATACGAGTCAACACACTACTCCACAACCCGCTTCATCTGAACCAGCACGCCTACAACAAGGGCAAATCCACAGAATCCGCACTGCACAGCGTAGTATCGCGCATCGGAGTAGGATTAACCACAAAACAATCAACCTTAGGCGCCTTTATAGATATAGAAGGTGCCTTTGACAAAACCACATTCTCCAGCATAAACAAAGCTCCAATAGAATATAGAGTGGCGCCGACACTGGCTGAATGGATCAACAACATGCTGAAACATAGAGCAATAGAACTAACAATCAACACAACCACCAATGGCATTGTGGCCAGAGGCTGCCCCCAAGGGGGCGTACTCTCGCCACTCCTATGGAATATAGTCGTGGACGAACTCATTCGAAAACTAAACGGCCGTGGACTCATCACAGTAGGATATGCAGATGACCTTGCTATTCTCGCTACCGGATGCTTCGAGAGCACGCTATGTGACATAATGTAAACCGCCTTCAGAATAATAAAAACCTGGTGCACTAACCACGGTCTGTCTGTAAGCCCTACAACAACGGAACTGATAATGTTCACAAACAAAAGAAACTCAGGACATATCAGACTCCCGAGTTTATTTGAAACCGAAATTAAACTCACCAACGAAGTCAAATATCTAGGGGTCATACTTGATAGTAAACTGTTATGGAACAGGCACATTGACTACAAACTACAGCGAGCTTGCGCTACTTTCTTCCAATGCAGCAGAATGCTCGGTAAAACCTTGGGCATCTCACCAAAAATAACCATGTGGCTTTATACTGCCGTCATAAGGCCAACTCTAGCATACGGAGCAATCGTATGGTGTCGAGAACTGAACTAAGCACTGACACAACCAAACTACAGCGCTTCCAAAGACTGGCATGCTCCGTCATAACAGGCTGCATGAGGTTAACACCCAGTGCCGGTCTTGAAGTCATACTGGGCCTAACGCCACTCGACCTATATATACAATATAATAGGAAGCGACAATGTCCGCCATCAGGCTAAAACACCAGGGACTCTGGGGAAACACTAGTAGCCCTCACGCTCTGATCCTGGTGGACCAGGATCAGATCAGGAGGAATGTGGTGGACCAGGCGACAGCTTACCAGCCGCTTATATCTGCGCCATGGGACAGGATCTCTACCATACAGGTAACAAAGAAACACTACCAAATACAATTATGGGAGGACCAGAAAGATGAGACGGGAATTCACGAAGTCCGTGTCTATACGGATGGTTCTAAGACCAACCAAGGCACGGGCGCTGGAATTCACTCTCTGGACCTCAACATCAGCATATCCACTAGGCATACACAGTTCCATTTTTCAATGCGAATGTGCATCCATCACCGAGGCCGCAAGAGCAATATGCAGACGAGGAATCGATGATTACAGAATACGAATCCTCTCTGACAGCACGGCCACACTCAGAGCCTTGGAAAGCAAAAACTGTAACTCAAAGCTCATTCACGAATCCCACCTGCATTGGAAAGGGTCGCCACCAAGAACAAGGTGACCCTACAATGGATAAAGGGACACAGCGGATCTCTAGGAAACGACGCCGCCGATGAACTGGCTAGGAGAGGGTCGGAAACCATCACGGAAGGCTCGTTCCCGTTCCTCCCCCTGCCGTTCTCACAGATCCGCATGTGGATAAGGGATCACACCCGGGAACTACACACCGAACGCTGGACCAACTCTACCGAATGTACCCGATGCGTTGGTCTGATCAGATCCGCACTACACTTGACACATCCCTGCGATGCTCCACATGCAGCAAAAGATACAGTTCGATGGCGCGCTATCATAAAAGAAAAGATCTTATGTGGAGGTCACGAGCCTCAGACATAAGGTTTTCGATGCAAGGAGGATATTTAAAGTATTATGTCTCAGTCCAGAGCAACAGCAAGTTTCAGATTGATTCGTTCAGTGGCTTTGCCGTGAAGAATGAACAAACATCCATCCAAGCATCAAAACAAACTTCCGCTTGTCCAAATATAGTGTGACTAGTCCGTTTTGTTACCTAACAATTTCAAGAAAGTAACATCCGCCAAATAAAATTGCAAAAATATTATCAGGGCAGATTTTGTTTAGCGTTAATGTACATTTAATCAATAAAAAGTACAATTAAACTAACTATGTACAAAGGAATCAGTCAGATTACCTAAGGACCGTTACAAACGGCCTATAGGTAACTCAACTGTTAATTATTTACTGAAATAAAAAACAATGTTTTCAATAACCTCTTACAAAAATATTGCGATATGAACATTCCGTTCTAATAGCTATAAGTGAGGTCCCGTTCTGTTTTCACACATTACAGTAGCATTCCAAATACAGGTGTGGTGATTCAACCCACCGATTTCAGATCCAGATGTCCCGGGTTCGATCCCCATGGGGAGTACAATATATTGTGCTTGGTTTGGTTGGTGGTAGGATTTTGTTTAAGTCCGTCTGGCTAGCTACCACCATCTTACCTAATTCAGTCGCCATAATAACTAATAAAATTAAATAAAATTTGTGTTCCGGCATTCAGAGGTAAGATTGGCTATCTTCGTTCCTCAGTTAATTGATGATTCCGGGTGTAGTGCGCCTCCATTGTCGGCCTTATCTCAACTTGTTACCAGGTGAGATGAAGGCCAAGCACATCCCCGTCGTACAATAAAAAAAAAACACGTTCCTAGATGAACTATGTTTCAAAGTGTGTTTGTAGATTTTGTGCTCTGTAAATTATCCCGTGATACATTTATTATATTTGATCATACCGGGGCCATCACTAGTAGGGATTACTGCCGGTGGGTAGGTACCTATAATTGTAGCGAGAACCAAAGCTCCCCTCGCGTCTCTCCCCCCGCACAGGGCGCACCCCGTCAAACGTCGCTTAACATCTGCCTCTAGGCAAAACGCACGTTTCTCAAGGGTGGCTTTTAGTCAGGGACGAACTAGCTACTATATACTACTCTGTGTACAATTCTAATGAAAGAGATCAATGTTGTTTTTTTATTTTGCAACAGAGAAGCGATTGGCCTTCATCTCACCTGGTGACAAGTTATAATAAGGCCCGATTCTTACCCACCGTCCACCTCGTGAGACTACCTTGGTGAACCGTGGAATGTTATTTTAGCAACGGCTTACCTCTCAGATAAAACATTCACCCCTATCTTTATGTCAGTGATCTTTATATCATTACTTTAAGTAATTTTAGAACTTTGGTACTGGCTACTATAATGATATCTATGGATGTTAAATATGCTGTATTGGCGTTTTTTTTTATTAATTATTAGGGAAATTTGAAAACAAGCTACCAATGGTTTGACCTCGAAACGTATTTAGGCAAGGCTTAGATCTATGATGGAGCGATTTACCTAGATAATAGATAATTTTGCGGGGCTTTGGATTGAGGAGACACGTGGCCCAAGGGCTGGCTCTTATTTAGGCTAGCAAATTAGTATAGCTATTCACCGTGGCAATGCAGCCAGTGTCTTGGGCACGCTTCCGTCTGGTACAGGTCGGGAACAGTCGAGTTACCTTTAGGCCGTTTGGAGCGGTCTTTAGGTAATCTGACTAATTCCTTTGTGCATAGTTTAATTGTACCTACATTTAATAGATGTATATTTTTACGTATAAATAGAAACCGTTCTTCTTGACGCAGTGCGAATAATAAAATATTTTTGAAAGGGCTTAATCCTTGCACGTGCGATGCCAACCAGGTGGGGATAATAATAAGCTCATTAAAATGTATAATTGAACGGTGAGGGCGGATTAAGGACGTGAAGCAGATGAACACGCTCACGGAAGCATATTTAAATTAATGACAAAACACTTTTGATTGATATTAATAATGTACCTACACTATAAGTATAGATAAATTTGAGAGAATATTATTTCTTTATTAAAAATATTCTCTCAAATTTCAAAATAATCTCAAAAATAATTGGATTAATTTAAAAAATATTTCACTAATAGTATGCTATAGTTTCACCGAGTAACCCTAATCATGTAACCGAAGGTTAAAGAAAATCCTTACATTGCGTGCGCTGTGAAAACTGGACTATTGATAATGGAACAAAGTAATGTTCTACACTTTAGAGAACACATCAATACCTACAAATATGTCAGCGATAGCATTAGTTTAACTATTTATAGCTATGTCACATTAGCCACTTTTTAATGTTTAAAATGTTAACATAAACGCCGTAACTATGACGCAGTGGCAGACGGTAGTAATGTCTGCCCCCAATTTTTCATACGGGGGGCAGATAGCCATAAGTGTTACTGTCAGCCACCGCTTGGGAGTCGTTTGTGGAGGTGCCAAGCATGGAGACGCTATAAAAAATCTTTAAGGAGGCTTATGTCCAACAGTGGGTTGTAACTGGGCTGTTGGTTATGAGATTTACTACCTAACCTCTATAGGTTAAACATTTAAACACAAGATATATGTAAGGTCTTAAAACTAAGTTATATTTATCAGAATGTATTTTTTAGAGTACATCAAGGCTCTGAAGGAAAACCATGAACTCCGTAAGAAAATGACTTCGACCACACTTTTAGTAGAAGATTCCACGTATAGCTTTACTGATGATATTGTTTCAAGTGAGTATCTAGGTACCTACAATCTGCATTTCATAGTTAATGAGGTGAAAAAGTGTATGTGTCATGAAAGAATAAGTGACGGGTGTTTACAAAAAAATTACCGACTTCACAAACAACTATAAAATAATTATATGGGTAAGTTTTTTTTTAAGTTGGTGCCAAATTGCTATTCTGACAACAGGATCGTTGTCATTACATTATTAGTACCTACAAGTGATAAAACCATGTAAAACCAATAATTAATCAGACAAAAGAGAAAATAGTAGATTGTTTTACAAGGGACTAAACCATCCCATTATATACGAGGTTGTTATACTCCCGAGCGTAGCGAGAGAGGATTACAAGACCGAGTTATAATGGGTGGTTTTGGCCCGAGTAACACACTCTACTTTTCACTTCGATTGCGAGAGAATAAAACAATTCAAAAATAATCAATTTTCAGTAATTTTATTAAAAATTAAATGTGCAGTTAGAGCAATTTTGAATGTTTAGAGATATGTTTTTCCCGGGAAATTTTATTTCGGTTCTCTGTGATTGGGATGTCATAATATTTTGAGTTGATTGTTGTGGGGTAAAAGTTGGAGATACTCGACTCATGCTTGAGTTTCCTGCATTATTAAGATCTGAGTGCGGCTTCAGCTGAGTTGACATATTCATCCAATCCAGCGATGTAGATGCTTGGGGTTCTGTAATGTTTGGTGGAATATTGATTCCTTCCGTAATCCGCTGCGTGATGTGATACTTGTTTTGTATAGAGTCCTCTATATAACCTTCAGCCACTTGATCGGACCTCCATCCACCGTGCCGTTTTAATGTCGTTATATTCGCACCAGAGTCCGCCAACAGAGTCGCGGATGTTCTTCGGAAACAATGTAGAATTCTGGATTTGGTAAATTTAGATAAGTGGCAATATCTTTGGCATGTTACCAAATTTATTTTTGCCTATGACTTGCCTTGTGCATTTACCATTTTGATAATTTAGAAAAAATCTTCTCGTTGAAACATTAGTGGGACGTAACTCCTGATAGGCTTTAACTGTACTTAGGTATTCTCCATTGATGACAAATTTACGCTCTTTGTTTGTTTTCCTGTTCGGCAGACTCACAGCTTGTAGGTTTGTATCCGTTTCTACGTCTTCTAGCGTTATATTAGCAAGCTCTATTCCTCTGCATGCACCGCTGATTCCATAAATTAAAGCAACCTGTTGAACAAAAAAATAAGTGTGTTAATAATCGTAATAACCTAGGTACCTATTTTAGGTATGTAGATAGGTATCTATTTATTTAGTTTGAGTAGAGTAGATAAGTAGGTTACCTTGTTACCTTTGTTGCCAAGTATTGTTTATTTGGAGCGTTATTTAAAAATGTTTCGATTTCTTGTGTCGTCAAGACTTAAGATTTTTTTTGCCTTGTATCCAGTGGACAATTTCTTCAGTAAAGCCGTCAAATTTACATATTTTTTAATATCGACGTCGTGTCTCGCCTTTAAGGTCATTCTTAACATTGAATATGTGCTCCAAAAAGTCGACGATTTGAATTTTTTCGATAATTCATCAAAATAAGTGAGAAAAACCCCTTCAGTAAAAGAATACACGCGTTTCTCATCTCTCCATTTTATACAATTTTCATAACTCTTTAAATATATTCCACGTGATTTTGTCGGCTACAGATTCATAATTATTTCTTTGCCCTTTTCTTCCATTTGCATATTAGCATCTTCACTATCACTTGATGACATTTTTAACGCCACAATTTGGAAGTAAAAGTCGGGAAGTTATACGTAAAAGTTTGTGATTGTGAATGAAGAAAATTCTAGAGATTTAGCGCTAATTCCATCTTTTTTTTTTAATCTCTATCTAACCCGCAACGAAACAGTTCGCATTCTACCGTGAAGGGAAGAATCAACCTTCATAAAACATCACCAAGAAGGTTCTATTTTCAATAAAAAAGATTGAAGGAGCACCAAGAAGTCGAGTTTTTATGTAAGAGACCGAATGCTTTGTACGGGCTGATGATTTTGGAAAAAAAATAAAAAGAAAAAACACTTTTTAGCCCTAGGTAAACTCGAGTTTTAGGCCCGCTAAGCTACACTTTCTCAGCAAGAGAAGTGAAAATACCTTTTTTTTATTGGAATCGACTTCACATCATAAATCTAATTAAAATGATATGGGTAGGTTAATTAAAGGGCTGTTTTAGGGAACACGTCATATATTTAATTTCAGAGGTAATTTCAGAGAGGCACTGCCTTCTAAAATATATGAGATATGTATATCCCAAAAATAACACCGATTTCAATGTTTTTTATTTATTAATACACGATTTAATCACTTGTACAAGTAACGATTTACCACCAAAAACTCATTGGTATCCAGCGGGATTTGAACCCACTAATTTATTTGAAACCACTAATATATCAGTAACACTGTCACCAGGCTACAGGTATATAGTAAGTATAATCAAATAAAAAAAAATCAAATCGGACCTCGATTAAAAAAATGCTGTTTCATCCACCACTACTCTATTAGTAGACACAGGAAAGAAAAATCTTCCACGACACTACTAGTAGTGCCATGTAGTAAGTGTCAAGGGAAACAAGCGAATTGGTCGAGATATAACTATCAGCAGGTCCTCACAGTACCCAATCAAATAAAAATCCTGCTAATTGGACCTTAAAAGACCTTAAATATGTCTTCCGTTGTGCAGTTTTGGTCTCCAGACCAGATCCTAAGATCTTCATCGAATTTTCACCAATGTAAAATTTTATTATTATCACACATTTAACTATTTCAAACCTACCTCTATAGAAAATAATTTTACAAATCGGTTAAGAACTCCCCGCGTATTCGGTGGACGTAGGTACATAGTAGAAATAAAAATACCGTCCGAAATAATAGATAAGAGCAAATATACGTCCTCCTTTTTTCATAAATCGGTTAATAAATTAAGTGCGGTGTCGATACTACAGTAACCTGCAAATGCTTGTGCGTCTGAACTCTCACTATGTATAGTACATAGAGTTAGACCACAAAGGGTTCTGTAATCTAGGCACAGAATTCGTGTAATATGATTTGGCGGTGGGGATGTCGTCGACTGCATATCACGTTACGGCACGACTCGGGCCCGCCATGGTGGTATAATCTGATTCATCAATCATTTATAGAGGACGGGGCTGTATGAACGGTTAATCAATCCGTTTAAAATTGTTCCGCTCCCTTTTCGGCATGTAAACCGGTTATTGGCGTAAATAGCGTTCAAAATTTAAAGAATACGATAATAAATATTACAGGACATTAATAAATATTACAGGACATTAATTTTACACAGCGCCATCTAGCCCCAAACTAAGCATAGCTTGTAATATGGGAACTAGATTACGGATAAAATACTTAAATACTTTTTGTAAATACATACGTACTATATGATATAACACCCAAACACAGAACAAACATCTATGTTCATCACACAAATGTTTGTCCTGGGTGGGAATCGAACCCACAGCCTACAGCGCAGGAGGCAGAGTTACTACCAACTGAGTTATGAGGCTTGTCTAAAGAATACGGTAATTTAAATAACTGTTGTATAAAGCATTAGAATGATTAGAATGAAGCTATTTGTTAGTGAATTGAACGGATGCGTAATAACGGATTTTAAAAGTTCCTCTTCAGTCGAATTCCCATCCATTTCCCACAGTTCCATGTATGTATGTATGTGTCAACCGAAATATCAACCTTAATGAATTTGTTGAATTGCTCCTATGTTTCGACATTACAGAATACAGACTCAAACATTAGTAGGAAAAATTATGCGACGTTTGAACACTACATTTGTGCTTTTCCTTTTTTTAAATACATATTCATTTATTTTGCATAAAAACATAGTGTACATAATACGAGTAGAATAACGATGCTGACCGCAAATAGTCTCATACAGATTATACTAGTACTATAGAAACAGTACAAGTATTAGGAGCAAAAAATACACAGACTTTTTTATTATTTAAATACCCTTAGAATTTTCGGTTTAAAGAACTTTATTTGACGTTCTCAAAAAGAACATACAGTTCACCTAAAAAAAGAGTGCTTAAGATACAAAGATACAATCGCACAAAACAGCCTTGTTGGATAAAAGCATTTTCTGCATGGCCCCCCGGGTTTATAATCAACTGCCTCAAAATATACGGGAAATCGATAGCCTTATTGCTTTTAAAGCCAGGGTCACCAGATTTTTGATCGAAAAAGCGTATCCAAGAATATTTGACAGATGAATGTATTTAAGTAAATAAGCATGAATAATAGTTAAGTAAGTACTGTAAATTCTTTAATATTTTACATTGTTTAATATTTAGTTAATTATGTTTTTTAATAATTTCTAATTCAAAAAAGTTTGTTGACCTTATTATTTATTACCATATTATTCGGAAACTTGTGTAATTTTGTTTAATTTGCATGCCTATTGGACGGCGAGACACGGCAGCTCTTATTTGAATATGTACTTTTATGTTTTACCTGTGTTTCAAGCAAATAAACTTATTGTATTGTATTTTATTGGTAATATAATTAATAGTAAATTAGTTTTGGGGTAGGTAGTAGTAATATCCACAAGATAATCAAGACAAATAAACACAACATAAACCAGCGACCCAATAAGTACGTCAAGTATGTAGGTAGGTACGTTTCCTTGAGGTGTAAATTAATTACAGGACATTAATATCACACAGAGACCACAGGACATTAATATCACACTAAGCATAGCTTGTAATATGGGAACTTGATTGCGGATAGAATACTTAAATACTTTTCTTTTCTTTGTGGATACATACTTATCATACACTACAACACCCAAACACAAAACAAACATCAATATTACTAACACAATATTCATCACACAAATATTTGTGTGATGAATATTGTGTATTTTGGTGGGAATCGAGCCCACAACCTACAGCGCAGCAGGCAGAGTTACTGCCAACTGAGCTATGAGGCTTGTTATAATAAAGTTGTACAGTGTAGAGTTTTGTATATTACATTAAGCTTAGATAAGTTTAGACGGGTGTTTGTTGTGGTCAGGTGAGGTGCGGTGTATGGCTTAGGAGTATAGATGAGTTGCAGAATAGAAGGGACAAACAAAATGATAATTAGATTCATAAGATTGGTAGTATGTTTTTCAACGCATTTTGTTCGAATTAAGAGTAAATTATTAACAAACTAGTTACTACCAACATGCTAATAGGTAGAATACCTGTAAACATGTACCTACATTATACAGTACAAATCGAAGTTTATAATATAACATCACACCTTTATTCCTGAAGTGGTAGGTAGGTTAGTCATAATTATTTTCGGACACAAACTTTTAACATATTTGCAACTACATATTTTTATGTAGCATTAAAATTTTTCATAAAAATACGTAGTTTAAAAACCGCCTCTGTGGTCTATTGGTTCAACCCAACGATTTCAGATCCAGAGGTCCCGGGTTCGATCCCCATGGGGAGTACAATATATTGTACTCCCCATGTATAACCATTTCATAGTAGTGACAATAAATGAATTGAGATTTGAAATGACAGACGGACATCAAAGTGATCCTATAAGGGTTCCGTTTTTTCCTTTTGAGGTGCGGAACCCTTAAAATACAAATCTGTCTAGCCGTAATCGAGTTTAGTTTGCTCATGCTCAAAAATCTGAATTTTCGTAACCGTAATAAGTCCCAGATATTAAATTTGTCGTGTCTGGGTCTGACTGAGTTAGATGTTAATTTCAATGATTTTTTAAATGGAATCGGAACTGAATTTGCTATGTCGTAGACGACATAGCAAAAAACAGGGTTAGAACCCTGGACTTAATTCACCATCCATTTCCGTCGGACGCGCCGCCGGGCCTAAGTGACGAAATTGAGTAGCTAAACCATTTTTGTCTTGGTATAGGTACTAGTATGTTGGGTGGATTTTTTACATGGCTGCAGGTACCTTAGCCGCTATAGGTACGGGTAAACGTCCTAAAGAGACTGTTCTTCACTTTTGAAGATAATTATAGATACGTGCAATAACAATTAAATCGGGTAAAAGTACAGTCAATTAACATGGTTATTGAAAATGATACCTATTGAATTTGTTTCCCGAAACACATCTCTTGTAACATTCAAAATTGTTACACATACAATACTAGTAGTTCGCCCCGAACTGAGATCTCGTGATGTTCGGTATTCACGGAGATTATTTCACAAAGAGAAAGCTATTTACATACATAAAAAATGTGCTTTCATTACAAACTTTTTCAAATTCTCTCTTTATTCATGTGACTGTTCGAGCGTCTCTTTCTCGCGGCTAACTCTCATTCTAAAATTAGCTCTCATGCAAAGTACCACGGTACGTCATAGAAGGGCAGAATACAATAACTCCTTACTAACATGAAAAGTTAATGTCTTGTTTTTGAAGAGTGCTCTCAAAACTATTGAAACTGTGAACACTAATCTGTTCACACAGCGTGGTGATTGTGGCCAAACCTTATAGTTTTGGAGGAAGTTGTTTTGAAGATGCTCAAAAATGTGCTGTTGATGTTAAATATTTTTTTTTTTATTTGCAGCCGATACTTTTTCAACGTTTCCCCCTAACTCCCCTATTGTTTAAAACTAGCCTAGTGTCAAAAAAAATCTGTTCTCTGCGTATTGAACTGATCGGGTCACCCTTTCAAAAGAGATGGGCGAAAATTATATTTCTTTTTACTCCAATATCTAAAAAAACACCCCACTTATTGAAAATTCCCTGCGTCGATCAATTTATATTTATGTTATCTCTTTACATATTCAATTTCATCAAAAATGGATAATCCGTTCGACAGTTATGCCGTCACAAACATTGCTGCATACATACATACATACATACATACAGATTTCCCAACATAACTCGGAGACAATTATTTAATAAGGCGATCTGTGTGAATATCAATATCAGTTCGGTCGTTTTGTAGTGCGTTGTTATTCCGTTTTGCATACGGTGTTCCGTATGGACTACAAAACGGCCGGACCGATATTGATGAAATTGTCAGACAAACTTCAGAATGACTATTCTGTGAAGTTTGGTAGCGATCGCATAAACATATTTATTTATTTCTGGCCACTTTTCGCAAGTGTAACTGCGCTAGGTCAGCTATTTTTTAATCAAATTTGTTTTATTTTGCATTGATTTATTTTCTCGCAAACGAAAAGAACTTGGGCCAACAATACCAATTAATAATCGAGGATAAAGGTTTCTTTATCCTGTCTATAATTGTCGATTTAGTAGCTTGTGTAACAATCTACTACTAGTGGTTCTGTAAGAACAGTAGACATCGCGAGCCCTTATCACCATGCAATAACTGATGCTTTCCTCTTTCACTTTTCCTTTTAGGCTTTTGAGCAAATAGGGGTATAGTTTTAGCGATTACTCCGTTCCCTTGGTCTGAGGAGATCGAACCTAGTGTCTACGGATTTATCTTGTAAAGGCAGAGATGACTGCGTAGTCTCATTAGTAAACGTAGGTATAAAAAAAAAACGAAAATTGAAATCCTACAGCAAACTTCTCCCTTTTTCCCCCCTAACTCCCACTTTATTTATTTTTATCACAACATCTTTTTTTTATCACGGGGAAGCGCTTGGCCTTCATCTCACCTGGTAATAAGTTAAGATAAGGCCGAATGTGGAGGCGCACTTCACCCGGAATCCTCAACAAATTGAGGAACTGGCTACCTTACCTCTAAATGCCAGAACACAACAATTTTTAGATTATAGCGACAGAATTAGGTAAGATGGTAGTAGCTAGCCAGGTAGACTTAAACAAAGTCGTACCACCAACCAATCATCTTGTGTAGAATTAAATCCTTAGAGTATTTTTCAAATTTAATTGAAATCCGTTGATAAATAACGCTACAGCAAACTTCCCCCCTTTTCCCCCCTATTTTTCCCCCGATCAAAAATCGCTATCGAATATAAAATGTTAATAAGTCAAGGAACATGTGTGCCTTTTATTTATCAAAATCGGTTGAAAAATGCGACCTGTAGGCGAGAACAAACAGACAGCGGACAAAAGTATTTTTGGCCAATCTGAAACTGATACGCTTAGCCTGCTCGGTCAATTAAGTTCCTTTTAACCCGACCAAAAGAGTTATGATTATCGAGTGTATGTGTAATTCATTGGCAGCCAAATCGACTTGATGGATTTGACGATTTAAAATTCATTGTGTTTTTTTTATCAAAGAAATTAAAAGATTACATAACTAATTTAACATAACATAATGTATATAAATTTAGACAAACTGTTAATTTGTCCTCGGTTTTATGAGTGATTCTGGTTCATGTTTTTTAAATATATGTTACCATTTATACCAGGAAGCCAAACACCTAGAAGATCAATCACTAGCACTGCTGGCCATATCCAGGTTCCTGCTGCCGCTGCCACGACGCCTTCACCCTTTTTATGGCGCCAGATGATCCCAGGAGACCATAACAATCTTCAGGACTATCCAATCAGAAATGCTGCTTACCCACAACGTAATAAGAGTGTTTTTACATGGAGTGGGTCTCATAACCTCAAAACCTACACTGGCACTTGCACAGGTTCGCACTGGTTCTCCCGCGCACCAACGGAACACAGCGAACAGCTTGGCTCTGGACTTCGGCAGTATGGTGCCTTTGCAGGTCCTACCATTAGATTGGGCATCATTCTAGCCGGTTACAGTTACGGCTAGCAAAAGGCAGGGATTTCGACGCCCGAAGACCACTAGGGACCTATAACTAAAATAATTTCTGATTTAACAGCGATAGCAAAATTGGTGTTATAAATCACGAACAAAATTATCAATGTAGAGTCTTTACCTATGATCTTTTGCCTTCTTAGCAGAATTAAAAATACTTGGCCTTTTATCGTGTGCAGTCCAGCAGAGGAAAATAGCACCAACCTCATCACTCACGGGTACAAGTTGGATTATAGCTTTCAACGCTTTCTTAGCTTTTAATGCTGATGTTGATATGAGCAACTTTATTTTCAACACGGAGTTTAAGGCAGCACTCTCCAGTTTTAGATGGAGAAGGCTTATGTCTTAAGTTTGTTTAATGTTAAGTTTGTAGTTCTGGTTTACCTTCAACATACTGGAGCTTACCTCTTATTTCTACCTACCTATGTAATATAATATTCAATCACATGTAACTATCAGCTGGCTTTCACACGATTCCGATCGATCGGTTGAATTTGTGTCATTTCTTACTCTTGAACACTCTTGAATGCAAACCTAGCGCCAAATTGATTTCAAATTGTGTGGATATTGAATGAACTAATAGCGATTGGAATTGAATTGTCCAATCCATCTATGCCCTAAGCAACGGGTGGGCATCCATGCCGCCATAAATAATAAAAGATTCTCAAAACACCGTTTTTTTTTATTTGTTGGAAAATATGTTTAGATTGATGTTTTAAACTATTTGTAATCACTGTGCTTGAAAAAAGCTCAAATTTTGAAGTGAATTGACACAATCATAATCCAATATTAGCGCAATTCCGATTTCAATTCAATGCTATCAAATTGTTTTTAAGAGTCAATTAGTCAATATTGTTAAGATTGGATTGCGATTGATTTTAAATTGGAATTGTTATTAGGTTCGAGGGTAAGCCTGTAGCAGATATACCTAAACATACATGAGTTGTTATTCAAGGTATATACAAAGCTTACATGACTTTATTATTTCAGATTTTTTCAGACGGCGCATACCGATTGATTACTACGGTAAGTGAACTAGTGACCTACATAGGTAACTAGGCTCAGATTATACATCATTATAAACTTTAATCAATAAAATGTACAATTCAACTAACTATGTACGAAGGAATCAGTCAGATTACCTAAGGAACGTTACAAACGGTCTATAGGTAACTCAACTGTTCCAGACCAGTACCAGACAGAAGCATACCCAAGACTATAGTACTGACAATGCAGCCAGCATTGCCAGTACTATAATATACTTTATATAAGTATAAACTTTAGTTTATAGCAGTTCTGTAAGTATAGCGATTCTCAACATGAGGAATGTATATTTTGTCAGATTCGACTTAGGACTTATTCCGATTTATCTCAATATCTCAACTCTCAAGTCGTATATATCGCCATAATTACACTTAACAGGCGATGTTAAGTACATTTTTCGCAAACGTACTTAATTAAGCACCGCTCGGCTTAGTATATCATTACCAGTCATCCACATGTTATTTATTCCCCCTAAAAATATTATGATAATAGTGTTTTGTGGACCACGAAACGACTATCACGAAAAGAGAGCGGCGGCGGCGTACGCCAGTTTACAATACAACTGTTCAAACACTGTCGCTTTGTGGTGCATTGCACTCATGCATTGTGTTGTGGGTGAGTCATGCACCCAACAGAACTGGGTTAGTCATGCAATGCACGACCCCAGCTCCCCGAATTATGAATGCTAAGGAGTTATTATGGCAATACTGATGCACATAATTATTTTAGAGGACTTCCGGTTTGTCGGGGACAGGAAGGTGCGTGTTTTTAAAGGAAAAAATATTTTGCGCAATTAACTACAATAAAAACTGTACATAATAATTACAAACTAGTGTCGTGATGGATACCAATTTGTCCCGTCTGTAATGCAGTGAATTCCGCTGCATGAAGTTGAATCATGCAGCAGCCATTTGCAGAAACCAACAGGTGTGCGGTTGACACCAACTACGAAGATTGTAAAAAGGAGATTTTAAAGCGAATAAAATGCGGGGACGCGCTTTAGCCATTTCTAGAGAATGTCCTTCTAATTATAATAATAATTTCATTTATTTCTCAAGTTACACAGCCTCATAATACAATAAATTTGTCAACAGCACATTACTAAAGTTCTAATCAAAAAGTATTAAAAATATAAAAATAGCATCAGCAAATGAAAATTGATTTAAAATAATTTGCAAGTATCATGACAGATAAAAAAAATATTTCCATCCCTGACACCAACGGTCCCGTGGCCTCCGGCGGCCTGTAGCTCAGCGCAGAAGCCGGTTCGGCTCCACGGCTACGTTCCCCTAATCGCCCCCGGGCGGCGACTCTGCCCATACCGATGACCACTCCTGTGGCACGTCCGCCCACCTGACGAGAAACCTGCCGACTTGAAAGACATTGAAGTTCAACCTGTCCCAAAAAAGACAGCCAGTTCCTCTGTTAGTTGAGGATTCCGGGTGAAATGCGCCTCTACCTTCGGCCGTATCTCAACTTGTAACCAGGTGAGATGAAGGCCAAGCGCTTCCCCGTCGTACAAAAAAAAAAAGATAGCCGAGCAGACCCCGCTAATTTCTGGCCTGGCCAATCTCATGGCCAATCAAGTGGATTCCACCACACCAGGTAATCACTGGGAATGAAGAAATTCGATTGCAAGTGGATTATGGGATGAAGACCACAAAGATGTATTGCTCATTCCTGTTACTGTTATGTCCACCAACCTGAAAGAAATGAATAATTAAATATGGGAAACATGTTGATCCTCTATAAATACCTCTTAAGGTTAATGGTATGTGAGCATTCAAAAGGAAATCTCAACCCATCGTTGGTACCATGATTAATTACATACAGATTATCGCAGCAAAATGTTCACGTCAATAATTACCAGGATAAGATTTGGGCATTGACTTACACCCTTAGAATAGTTCCTTAGAGCAGATCTTCGTATGTCTTATAGTTTCAGACTTTTCCATACTGACCGATCTAAATGTTACGCCCTGTATAACATATGTCACATAATAATCCTAGCCTCACTTTTACTTTCAGATTATTCAATTCCAAGGTTGTTTCGTAGCCCAGGTATGTCTGGGTAATTTCTATTGACACCAGCTTGATCTAGATTATTGACACTCTTGAATACCTAGGTATCAAGAACCTGACGTTACGTGAAGCCAAACTGAATCGGTGACTAAATCTGAGGATTAATCGTAGGTCGTATTCACTTGAAATTTAGAAAGTGTGTTTGAATGGAAACCCAAGGACCGCTATGAAACGCACTACTATAGGCTTGAGGAGCAATTTGCCTGTTTATAACACGATTTTATCAGCTTGTAAACTACCAAACAATGTAATAAAATCGTCAATTTTAACTTCTTCTATACTCGTATCTAAATTATACTTTTTACGTTTATGTAGTTCGGATCGCAAATCATTAATTTAGTGTCATGGAGTTGATCTGATGATGGGGCCAGGAAGTGGATAATGAAGCTCTTCAGTTGTTTCTAGTAAACTTCAATTTAAATTTATATTCTCAGTACGAGAAAAATTACACAAAGTAAAAAAAAAAGTATTACCTGCTTTATTATATTTACATATGAACTTAGATAGGGTAAATCCGGGATATATGCCCAACTTTTTTTATTTTACTCATATCTCCTAACATACAAATAATATGCACATGATTTTCATATGTGCACTTACTTTAGTCTTATATTTAATCGCTTTGTAGTGCTTTTTGTAGATTATTCAATAAATAAACCATATATTTTGAGTTAAAAATAAAACTACGTAACGGGATAGATGCCTCACAAGCGGTATATATGCCCAAGAGCAAATTATTTGGAGGGGATAGATGCCCTTTGCAAGAAAACAAATATTTTGATGAAACGTTTTAATCAACATTATTATTTATTAAATATATAAATTCTTTTCAGCTATTTATATAAAAATGATAATTAAAAACTAGTGTTTTTAATTAAAAATTGTATATTAGAGATCAATAAGTTTAGGTACAAAAATATAATCATATTAAAAACGGCAAGCCTAATTATTAGCCATTGGATGACGTGACTAATTTATTAACCATAGACAATTTCAATTATGAGATCAATCATCTTAGTTACAAAAATGTAATCATTTTTAAAACTGCAAAACTGATGACCCATTTTGGCAGTAATAATTTTTAGGCGCCCACATTTATTGCAGTAATTGCGATACAATGTACATGATTCATGAAGCCACTTGAGGCACATAACACAACGGATCCAATCTACTTTGGATTTGGTGTTACTATAATAGTCAAGACATTCCACGCAATAATCTTCACCTAGATTCATATCATTTACTACTATTTTCATCACTAGAACTATATATTCGAACAGGTTTTGCCTTTTTAGACGTTTCTTTGGTTTTGAAACATAATTTGTCGTGTTTTTGTTTTTTTATTTCTTCAACTTCAAAACTGCTGTCCTCATTCTCTTTATTATCATCGTCACTAGAACTGTAAATTTCTAAGTCTATTCTTTTTGTTAGTTTCTTTTTCACTTTTTTCACTTTCAATACTATTATCAGTAATATCTGTATCGCTTGACCTATAATCACGTGAATTATTTCTTTTTTGCTTCTTTGTTTTGGTTCTTTTCAAATTACCTTTTTCTTTACCTTCTTGCTGATCTTTTTTCGTTTTTTCACTGGTATCCCTTTGGTAGCTTTCCCCTTCTTTTTTTCCTCTATTTTGGAATCTGAATTCAGCACCTTGTTTACCCCTTTTTGAAAGGGGCGTCGGAAGCGTAGGAATTGGTAACGATTCATGAAGCAGTTTCAATGGAGTTTCTTTTTCCGTAGAAGTAGCAATATAACCAATAACTGACGGATTGTCTCCATCAATAGTATTATTCGTAACTGCCGGATTGCCTGCATCTACCAAATCATCGGCAAGTTCAACGTCCTAGATGGTATTTCGTGCCGTTTTGCTATATCATTGACGCTAATTAGTTTATTCGTCATTTCTGCCATAGCTGCAGCCAATATGTCCTCGGTCCAAGTAATGACACGCGGTTGGACGCCGGCTTTACGCTTGTATTTCCGGGGCATTTCCAATCTGAATCATATAACATAGTATGTACACTAAAGGACGGCAAGGGATAGATGCCCTTAGGGGCGAATATCCCAAAACTTATTGGGGCATATATCCCTTTTCACAGGGATAAATACCTCTGAAAAAAAAAATGGTTAATATGTTTATTTTATAGTAAAAATGTAACTCATAATAATATATATACATTACTCCTTATTCAGAAGCAAAATACAAAAAAACTTACTTATTAACTCCAAAGTTATAGAGGGCTGAAAATCATCCATAAAGTAAAATCACGACTGTTTGACTCGTAACTGTAACTAGCGCTTCTATGCACAACTGCACGCGCCAACTCTTTGTGGCAGACTGATTTGAGGGAGTGGCACGTTCGTATTATAAGGTATTCTTTTGATCACATGTCTTATATTTCACACAATTGCACTGCGGCGTCTATCCCGCTTGGGCGTATATCCCGGAATTACCCTATATAAACTCTTTGAAGCCAAGATGGACATTTTAATTCTGATTATTAAGATAAAATCATTTTAAGATTAATCGTACCTATTGCTACTGGCTACGACTCCAAAAATAACTGATGTAAATTGTTAATAGGTACATACGGAACAATGATTTCGTTGATTGTCCTTGAAAGCTTGCTCTTTGCTTTGGAATACCTAATTAAAATATTCAAAATATGTAAAATTCAAACAATTAAAACTATCCCACTGATTCAATTTTACATGCACCCTCCGAATGTGGATAGAGTTGCCGCGTGCCTTTAGTTCGCGTGCAAGTTCAGTGAGATATGAGTTACATTTTCAGAAAGCGCTGAATTAATTCCTATACAATTTTTATGGGACCATCTCTGAAGTATTTATTATGACTAATATATAGTAAGACCACCTACCTAACAAAAAAGTCTCAAAAGTAATTCAAAATTGGCGGAGTAATCGCGTAACATACAAGTCGAATTGATAACCTCCTCCTTTTGTTTTGGAAGTCGGTTAAAAACTGCTACCATTGGCTGCAATCTGGAAGAATATTCCCCATTGCCACTAGTGGTGGCAATAGTGGTGGCAATCAGAAAATATATTCCTCATTGTTAGCACTAGTGGCAATAAGGGAAAATATTTCTCATGGTCACCAGTGGTGGCGATGGAGCTGGAGGCGACCAGGAATAGATGAATTTTTATATTACTATTCATCATTTCTTACTCACAAACCTACACGGTATTTTACTCTTTTTGAGCCTTTGATATTTTTCAGTTCCGTCTCGAAGGCAAAACGGTAAGCATTTAGCTAATATCTACGGCTTATTTATCAAATTTTATTTGTGCTGAAAATTCGGTCAGAATGGAACGGTGCATGTTAGACTCGCGCTTGGCCGTTTTGTTATCGCCGATCTCATTGATCCTATCATTTTATTTATTTAAACATACAGTTGTTTGTAATTTGATTTATCATCTTTACTCACAATCACATGCCTACACTATTTCTTACTCTTTGCAGTTCCGATTCGGAGGCAAGACGGTAAGCTAAATGCAAAATTGCTAAGGTTTATGTATCTAAATAGGTATATTAAATCGTCATGTCTGACTGACAATCAAAGAACAGCCTAAGCCTGAGGTCCTAGAGACTTCAAAGATTTCAGGGTAGCTTCCTTTTATATTGAAGGGGCGCACTAAGACGGACGGAAGAAATACACGATAAGGCGGTAAAGGAGTTACAGGCGTAACACTAGCTAATTTTTTTTTTTTAAACAGCTAAACTGTTCTTATGTATTAAAATAGTTTATTTCATATAAATAAGAACAAGTAAACGATAGCAAATATTCTGGGATCTGAAAAATATTAGCAATTATGGGCACATATCGACACTTCACTTAAAGGGCTTAGGTCAACTAGCTGTCGTTAAACTAGGTACGTAAGTATATAAATTCTTACTTGTTTAGCTAAAAAATATGATAATAAATACAACAAACAAAATCGAGCTCAATTATTGAAATGTTAGAAGCTTTTCCATAATTTGTAATAAAAACATAACTCTATCAACCCGTTCCATTACCAATTTACTTAACAGTCAATTATTCAAAAAATATCTCTTATTAATTTTCATTGGTGGAGCAGCAAAAACTCATTTGCCATTTGCAAAGCTCAAGCAAAAAGCAAAGTTCTCTAAGCTAATCTAAGCCTATTCCCATCCCTTCAGATAAACCATCACACAGCTCTACCGCAACCCCGATAATCTCACCTGCCCCATCAGCAGGGGGCGGGGATAAATTTTTGGTCCCCTGTTTTTAACAAAAGAATTATCCCCTTCCCGTGCTGAGGGGGCTGCAGACAAATTTTCATTCAACAACTGATTTTAAAACTACATTAATTGCCACCAAACATTCATAATGAAAGTAAGCGGCGCAGTGACAAAGTATTTCAAACTGTCCGATACAAGACAGGGGACGAGGTTAGCAGGTGCACACTTCATTTCTAGGCCGTTACTTCTATAATTAAATCAATAAAAACATTGTTATTTACGATCTTTCTCTGAGTGAATGCAAAAAGTCAATTAATTACCTTAAACTTTCATTTATTAAATAAAAAGTACAATTAAACTAACTATGTACAAAGAATCAGTCAGATTACCTAAGGGTCGTTACAAACGGCCTATAGGTAACTAAACTGTTCCAGACCAGTACCAGACGGAAGCGTGCCCAAGACACTGGCCGCATCGCCACGCTGAATCGCTATGCTAATTCGCTGGCCTAAATAAGAGCCAGCTCTTGGGTCACGTGTCGCCTCAATCAAAAGCCCCGCAAGATTTTTGAAAACCCGGAGGGCACCGGCTCCCCACGGACCCAAGGTCTCCACCCTAAAATGCTCGAATAGGTAATCTCTGTCGAGACCACTATATTTGTGATCCTCGGCCGAATCAGCCGCCGCACCAGCCCTAACTGATGTCCCAGGCAGATGAAATGGCGCTAGGGTGTCGACGCAGGTAGCGTCCCACACCAAAGGCCTACCCATTTCCCAAGGGACAAGAGTCATACCGTCGGGCCGCTTACCATCATCACTTAACAAACCATTCGTTTCAATCTTAAAACACTTACCTACGACGAAACAGAAGACTTCTTCCTCATTACACTGCCTTTATGGCAGCTTCCTTTTCTCTACCTTCTATACCTATATAGGACGGAGTACCTAATCCGTCCTATCGATTTTACGTTGCCTTTTCTCTTCACTATTCACTACCACATAAACCATTAATTTTCCCTAATTTTAATTATAGTTCATAGCATATTCTTAGCCGTAGTACTGATATTTTTAATCTTTATGTTATGTTATAATATACAACATAGGTGCTAGTTTTCAGTATAAGTTGCAAAGTTGTAGTAGGTCTTATTAGTTAGTATTCGTATTTAATTTGTTTTATTGATGTTAATTATGCTCTGTTTGTATATATCTTTACCTGTATGAGTTATTTTATAATTATAAAGAAGCAAAATATATATGTACCATTTAAGAGGCTCATAGGTGAAGAGTACCTTGCCAAAGCAAGGCTCGACAGCCTGAGCCATCGTCGCAAGGTCGCGTGTTTGTCAGTGTTTTACAGATTGTACTTCGGTGAGTGTGCTCAGGAGCTTCACGACCTTATACCGCCTTCGCCGTTTTTCAACAGAAATTTCAGACGCACAGCCTATTATCATCCTCACCTGGTTGATATCCCACGCATAAGAACTAAACGCTTTCAAGTTTTATTGTGCGCACTGCAAGAACTTGGAATAAGCTCCCAACGTCTGTTTTTCCGCTGTGCTACACCCTAATGTCTTCAAGAAGAGAGTTAATAGGCACTTTCTGGGTAGGCTCGCTCCATCGAGATTACACAGGTAAGATCTCATTCTTACCTGTGTAAGTTTCGTGGTCAAGAGCCGACCCATCGTAAAAAAAAAAAAAAAATGAAGAATATCTATCCACCAGAATATCTATGTACCAACAAGCCTCACAGCTCAGTTGGTAGTAACTCTGCCTTCTGCGCTGTAGGTTGTGGGTTCGATTCCCACCCAGGACAAACATTTATGTGATGAATTTAGATGTTTGTTCTGTGTTTGGGTGTTGTATAGTATGATAAGTATGTATTTACAAAAAAGAAAAAAAAGAAAAAAAAAAAAAGTATCTATGTATTCTATCCGTAATCTAGTTCCCATGTTACAAGCTATGCTTAGTTTGGGACTAGATGGCGCTGTGTGAAATTAGTGTCCTGTAATTTATTGACTATGGTGCCACACGTCGCTATTTGAGCAGGCAGTCTCAACTAAGTGCAGGCAGAGCTAGACTGCCGTCATATGAATAAAAGCCGTAACTTATTATTTTGACAAAATTTAGTTAGCTACAGATTTGGAATCAGCAAGCAAAATAATATTAGGTCCTTACATATGAAATTGGCGTTTTGTCGTACCGGCCACTTTGATCATAAATATCTCCTCTTTGGTTAGGAATTCCAAATTCAAATTTAAACAGCTATTTACTCATGCATTTGTGTTTCGAAAACCGTAATTCATTTGTTTTTTTCTCTTTTGCTTTTTTTTCTGCGTCACTCATTTCACAAAATGGAAAACTTAAAATATCGCATTATTTACGAGTACGAGTTCCACCGTGGCACCAGTGCTGCAGAAACGGCTCGAAGGATTAATGATGTGTATGGTGGTGGTGTCGCAAAAGAAAACACGGTGCGTTTTTGGTTTCAACGCTTTCGTTCTGGAAATTTCGACCTGCAGAACTATATGATGATAATGATGAATTGAAGGCTATTGTGGAAGCAGATCCATCGCAAACCACATCACAGTTAGCTGCAGGCTGCGGTGTTAGTGACAAAACCGTTTTAATCCACTTGAAGCAAATTGGGAAGGTGAAAAAGCTTGAAAGGTGGGTACCTCATGAATTGAGTGAAGCAAACCGACAAACGCGCGTCGACTGCTGCGTTACATTACTCAACCGGCACAATAATGAAGGAATTTTAAATCGGATCATTACATGTGATGAAAAGTGGATCCTGTACGATAATCGTAAACGCTCATCGCAATGGTTGAACCCTGGTGAACCAGCAAAATCTTGCCCCAAGCGAAAATTGACTCAAAAAAAGTTACTTGTAAGCGTTTGGTGGACTAGTGCCGGTGTCGTACACTATAGCTTTCTTAAATCTGGTCAGACGATTACGGCTGATGCCTATTGTCAGCAACTGCAAACCATGATGGAAAAGCTCGCTGTTAAACAACCGAGACTTTTCAATCGCTCTACGCCACTGCTGCTTCAAGACAACGCTAGACCACACACGGCCCAACAGACGACTACCAAATTAGAGGAGCTTCAATTGGAATGTCTAAGACATCCACCGTACTCTCCGGACCTTGCTCCAACAGATTACCATTTTTAACGAAATTTGGATAACTTCTTGCAAGGAAAAAAATTCAATTCCGATGAGGCAGTCCAAACCGCTTTCAAAGATTTCATTGATTCCCGTCCGAATGGTTTTTTTAGTAAAGAGATCAATGAACTACCTATAAGATGGCAAAAGTGTATAGATAGCAATGGTACATACTTTGATTAATAAAATATATTTTAATATGAAAAAATTGCCTTTATGTTCCTCCCATACAAAACGCCAATTTCATATGTAAGGACCTAATATCTTATGGCCTGACTCTTTAAACTGCAACTCATAATTAATATAATTGCAAAGCAAGGGCCTTTTGCGTAAGTATTAACATCTAGCTTAATCTGTGTGGCCGTAATTCCCATGTAAGGCCTTTGGGCTAGCTCAACGTAGTTTCAATTTACATTCGCTTTAAATGGAAAGTCGTAATTACCAAATGAACATAGAACCCGCAAGGAAATTATTTTTTGGCGCAAATCCCAACACGTAAAACAACAAAATCACTGTGTATATCCTAGAGTAATGAAACAGGAAAGAGAACATAAGTCTGCACAGTTTTCTTTCTGACGACGCTTGGCTACGTTGAGACCGAAGACAAGGACAGGAACATTTGTAAGAAATGCTTTAAAAAACCATGACACGATTACTAGGTGTATTGACAGAAGAGGTCATAACAAGAAAGTAGTTAAAAGCCGTGACA
The DNA here is from genome assembly GCA_951394065.1 of Venusia cambrica. Lineage (NCBI taxonomy): Eukaryota > Metazoa > Arthropoda > Insecta > Lepidoptera > Geometridae > Venusia > Venusia cambrica. The sequence continues at coordinate 14,681,063 of OX596034.1, forward strand.
TACGAAGAATATTGAGACTTTTATCCCAACTATTTCACACTACAGAGGAGAGCATGTGCCGAACAGAAGATACATGTTTTCTGAATTATCGGTTAAATTGATGTACGAGGACTATGTTGAGAAAAATCATAACAGTCTACCGAGCTTATGAAATATTAAAAAAAAAAATGAATGTTGCACTTAAGAGACTTTTCAAAGAGAACGGTTGTGGCTCGATAATTGTGCACAAATAAAAAATTGGGCATTATTTTATTTTATGATTTCCTTAATTTCATAAATTATTACGAGACTACCATCAATACTACATATATATAACAGTGTTAAAATATTTCAAAACGGATGTCCACAGATGATTTCTATTATCAAAGAGCCTTATTGATAAGCCTTGAAGAAACATAAAAATATTTAAGACTTCAACCATTAAGCGGGCGCAGTTGCTTCAACAAATAATAGAAAAAAACTATTGTTAAATACGAGTAGATGGTTGTCACAGATTTCCGATGATTTACCTCCAATGTCGGAATTAAATAATCTAGCCCACGAGCATATGTGAGATCGTAAGCTTATTAATTCATGAATAATCTAACACATGTCGTGAGTACGTGACATGTGTTAGATATACTAAAATAGGAGCTTTTTTATTTAAAAAACTGATGAACAACAGTCCAGATCATATACAGTTAGAATGTTAGAAAAAAAACGTCGAGAAGAAATGTTTTTCTTCTCACGTGCAAAATACAGAATCAAGACGAATAACGAGTAAACGCAAAAGTAATATCCTGCTAAAATTTGGCCCATTGATGCCAGTAAACCGGATATTATTTTGGGAAAATTTGCTTACGAACAATGCTGCAAACCTACTGGTAGACTATGAAGACTGATAATAATTAAAACTGTTACTTATTAGACGCTGATATTTGTGTAACATTGGAATTGTTTTAGTTATTGGAAATGTGATTTTCGGAAATTTTCCTACCCACCTAATTAAATAATTTGTGACTGATTATTTTGGTATCCATCAAAATATTTAAGAAGATCATTTCTGTTCATAAATCATAAAACCATCATGTGTTTTTGTTCAGATACATAATTTGTAGATAAGTAAAGAGTCTAGATAAGTAAAAAGTGATTAATAAAAATTTTAACTACTGATTAATTTAATAAAGAATTGTATGTTAGTGTGCTATACGTTGTATGTTTGCTTTAATGTTAGAAGTCTTTTTTCCGGTCTGGATTTTATTATCTTACATCATATTTTCCTTTCCTACTACTAGGTATGCATCTCATTTTCTTTACTTGACTACAAATTTATGCTTGAGTCTTTTATAAACCTGATGATTATTTTATTCCCATAAATAAAGGCTTGAGGGGCTTTACGTTTTAAGTAAGACTTTAAGTCAACTTTGTGTGCTCTAAAACAAAGTCTTAAAAACCTTGTTTGTTAGTTTTCTGGCGAGAAAAGTCTTAACTGCACAATTAAGGCCTTACATTAAATGACTTGTCGTCACAACAATCAACTTCCTTCTATAGAAAGCTTTAATGACATCCTATGCAGTTTTATAACTTTCAGTAAGGTATTGCAAATAAAATTTAATTTTTATGCTAAACAAAGGGAAATAATAAGATTAATAAGTGAACAAATCGGAACAATATAGGCTTCAAAAGAAAGCAATTTTTTTTACGTATTGTGAATAAGTTTTAACAAAAAAAGACATATAGATAAATTGCCGGCCTTCATTTGAGACAAAACCTCAATCATCTCGAAATCGTCTTTGACCAAGTTACGGACTTTCTTCTTATGACGGCGGTAGAGCCCTCGCATCATCGCATCTACATACAAGTCTATACTTAGTTAGAACGAGGAACTCCATGTTAAGTACGCTCTAATGGACTTACTAAGACGTTCATCAAGGTATAATCTGCTATTGTTGTGCAACCCTTCCACCACCTATGTCCGAATTCTTTATTTTGATCAGTAGTAAGACTTGTAACTTGACTAGTAAGACTATTTTGCGTGTAAATTTGAGATCCGATTTCAGATCCAGAGGTACCGGGTTCAATGGGGTTGGTTTGCTTGGTGGTAGCACTTACATTAAGTATGCCTGGCTAGCTACCATCATCTTACTAAATTCTGTCGCCATAACAACAATTCTAAAAATTGTTGTGTTCCGGAATTTAGAGGCAAGATAGCCAGTTCCTCAGTTTGTTGAGGATTTCGGGTGAAGTGCGCATCCACCTTCGGCCTTACCTCAACTTGTAACCAGGTGAAATGAAGTCCAAGCGCTTCCCCGTCGTACAATAAAAAAATAGATATATATTATTTATTTTTTTAAGACTGACATAAACTGTTCTATCCATTGTTTGACGGAAATGCAACAAAATTCTTTAAAAAAGGTGCCGAATCGAACGGCCCCAATAGTAACGTAAATTAAATAGAAATATGTTTATTTTACTATTAGTCACTTATAAATATTTTGATGTTTAGCGAGCCCATCTACAATTGAATCACGTAAGTTTTTAAACATATATATGTTTTTTTTTCTTTTGCGGCTATGCTCGACTAACATCGAAGCTCGAGCTTTTTCTTTTTTTTAGTCTGAAAACCAGCCCTGCGTTGACCTTTACTTACGTAGAATAGTGCAGATGGCTACCCCCTTTGCTAATTGTCTTATTCATGTAGTATGTATGTTCGTTGTGTTTATTTATGTTATTTTGTTTTTGTATAGATATATAATGTTATATTGTGTTAATTCATTTGTTTAATCATAATGAATCTGAATAATATTAGCTAGGTACCTAACCTACATAAAGTCATTAATTTTTGTTAGCAATTAACGAAATGACTTAACTATTATAGGCCATATTGACACACTTAGGGGATTATTAGGGAACTCAAATTTGTGGGAAAAGTAAACATACAATAAATAAAACACTAAGGTCACCGATACCTATACTTATTTTTGTTATGCTTCTTATACTTCAAGAACTGCACTCGAATTTATTTTTAACGATGTACTTTACTTAAAACTTATTGTCATTAAACTAGGTAGGTAAGTATACCCTTCTCTCGTTATTTTAGTAAAATTTATTACATACAATAGAGAAATAAAATCGTGCGCCATTCTCAAAAAATATGAAGTTTAACAATATTTTGTACCTCTCTATCAACCCGCTCCATTACCAATGTACGATATACCTACATTGGTAATAGAAATACATTTTTATTGCTTTTGACAGTAGAAAGGTCAACGGAAATGCAACAAAACTCGTTCTAAAATAGGTACCTACCGAACCGATCAACCCCAATGGTAACGTTAAATCAAATCAAAATCTTTTTGTTTTACTATTGGTTTCTTATTGAATATTTTGATGTTAAGCGAGCTCATCTACAATTGAACTACGTAAGTCATCAAACATAAATTATGTTATAATGTGTTAATTCAATTTCATTTTATATTAAAATGGGAACTGACATTTTATAGAATTTTCTGTAAACTGAAAAATATTACACATAATGCACATAATTCCCGTATTTTTAGTAAGCAATTTAAGAGATCACTAAACGTGAGTACTTATTTGAGTACACATAAAAGTGTACTCAAAAATGAGATAAAAGGAAACATCCAATAAAGAAACCGATTAGGTCACACCAACTTAACGTTGCTTCTGGGGTGGTTTTAATAATATACTATTAAATACATTCGTTTTGGTACGGGTTGATAGAGGGGTACAAATTATTGTTAAGATACTTTGTACAATAATTTGCACCCCTCTATCAACCCGATCCATAACTAATGTACTTAATGGTATATTATTAAGATCGCCCCAGAAGTAACGTTAAATTCAATCAAAATCAAAATTGTTTTTACCGAGTTACCCATTAAATATTTTTATTTTTCTACAACACGTAACTTTTAAAAATATGAAATGTAATATTTTAATTTAATTTTAAACTAAAAGGGGAAATTACGTATTGATGAATTTTCTGGAATCAGAAATATCTAGCCAGTACATAAGTCCCGAAGTTGTTGTTAGCAATTTACGAGATGACTTAGATATTAAAAGCACATATTGACACTACCTTTAAGGGGTATTCAAATTTGTGTTAAAAAAAATCCAATAAACAAAACGATTAGGTCACCGGTACCTATACGTATTATTGTTATGCTTCTGTTTGTTCAAGAACGGCACTAGATTTTATTTCTTACTTTGTACATAACTACCTAATTTAAAATGTTTTACGAATGCTGTAATGAAAATTCACAACCCGCGACTGGACTCGAACCCGCATCTTCATTCTTCATTCATCTGCATCTTCCTAAAGCCGGAAACGCTCTAACCAATTGAGCAACGAGTTTCCTGACATATCCATACTCAGCTCCAGCGCTGATCATTTGTTAATAGTTGTTAAAACATTTTGTCGTTAAACAAGGTAGGTTAGTATACCGATACTCTTTGTCTTTTTAGTAAAATGTATAAGTACAAACAGTTCTTGAAGAATAAGAAGCTTAACAATAATTTATATCCCTATTAATTAAATTAACATATTAAATTTATATTAACTTAACAATAATTGATATCCTTTTTAATTATATTAACATATTAAATTTATATTTTGTAGTGATTTTTTTATTTGGTACATGTGGCTTAAATAACAATCCAAAAAATATTCTTATGCGCGAATTTTTATCGGGTAAGCGGAATTATTTCCAAAAAAAAAATCCTTGTCCTGCTTTGTCCTACACTAATATATGATTGGACACATCAACATTTCATTCATGGTTGTATAAAAGTGAATGCTGGGAAAGTTCCACAGGATAACGGGATCGAAGCGTTAAGCGATTGGTTATTGGTTCAAATAAAATGGGCAAGGAATAACTATAGCTATTTCAAATAAATGGATTGAAACTCGCTTCACCTACATTGTGGCATGCAAATACATTTAAATGTAAACATTTTATTACCATTATTTGGCACAGTCCAGGGACGCTACCGCCGACGGCGAAGCCGATCTCCATTGATGGCTTAAAATTAGCTTCATGAGAACTAGAAACGATTTTTACCTACCGGGTATGTGTCATATCCAAAATGGCGTTTCCCATCTCAAAAGTGTACACATGTTATGAAACCTATCCGTTCAGTACATTTGACGGTAAAAATCGTTTCTAGTTCTCATGAAGCTAATTTTAAGCCATCAATGGAGATCGGCTTCGCCGTCGGCGGTAGCGTCCCAGGTGAGACAGAATTTATTCAGTTAATACAATAAATTGCGATAGCCGATCAATTTTGCAAAGTACCTACTAGGTATATTACTAGGTATAAGTATGTATTTGTAAAAAAGAATTTAAGTATTCTATCCGTAATCTAGTTCCCATATACACTACTACTATGCTTAGTTTGACGCTAGATGGTGCTGTGTGAAATGAATGTCCTGTGATGTCTTGTAATATTTAATGTACTTAATAGTAAATTAATCAAATTTGATCTCTCATTGATCACTCAAAATTTTCATTTTTTCATCATCGAACAACCGAACCGCCCCTATAGTAACGTTAAATTTAAATGAATAACAAAAACGATTCTACTGTTATTTACTTTTTAAATATTTTGATCCTTAGTGGGCTCACCTACAGATGAACTACGTAAGTTTTCAATTAGATTAAATGATACATTGTGTTATTTAACTTCATCTTAAATTAAAAAGGGAAAAGACTGAACTTAACTATTATAAATTAATCCAAAATGTTCTCTTTATACCAAACCGAACCGCTCCAATAGTAACGTTAAATTAAATAACAATAAAAAAAGACTATTAGCTACTAAATATTTTGTTACTACTATATTTTATATTATATATATTTATATTTTGATGTTTAGCGAGCTCAACAACAAATGAACCACGTAAGTATGTAGTATGTTTTATAGTAATATTACAATTTTATTAAAATTTTAAAAGGGAAATAACATTTTGGTGAATTTTCTGGGATCTGAAAATTTTTAACTAGATACTTGAGTCCTGATTTTTTTGATAGCAACTAACGATATTACTGAACTATTATTAGAGCAAATTGACACTACCCTTATGGGGGTACTCAAATTAGTGGGAAAAGTAAAGCTCCCAATTAATAAAATAATTAGGTCACCAGTACCATACTTATTATTGTTTTAACATATTATTCTTCAAGAACTGCATTCGATTTTATTTCTTACGATGTAAACACCAATAACCTATCTTAAAACATTTTATCTTTAAACTAGGTGTGTAAGTATAGCAACCGCTACTTTTCATTTTTTATAAAAATGTATAATTACAAACAATACATAAATAAAATCGAGTGCGAGTGCAGAAATAAAGACTTACTTTAACTTCTACTAAATAAAACTTTTGTAAGAAAAGGTTATTCTTATACCACGATAAGAATTCTTGCAAAGTTTTGAGTTTTCACTTCTGTCGGCAGTTCTAATTTCTGGTCGACAGAAGACCACAGAAGATGTCATCATACAGTTGTTTTGAACTCTCGAAGATTCAACAAAAAAGCCTTATCATCCGCTTTATTAAAGGTACCGAACCGAACCGCTCCAATAGTAACGTTAAATTAAACAAAATCAATAATTATTTTACTATGAGTTTCTTATTAAATGTTTTGATGTTTAGCGGGCTCAGGTGCAAATCATACAAGTAAGTTTGTGATCACATGCTATTTTCAAATTTAGACACAATCAATAATTAAGATAGAATTCATCGTAATAATAAGTAATAGAGCTTTTGGGTCATGGGGAGCCGGTTTAAAAACCTTGCGGGGCTTATGATTAAGGCGAAACGTGACCGAAGGACCGACTCTTATTTAGGCCAGCGAATTAGCAAAGCTATTTACCGTGGCAATGCAGCAGGTCTTTTGGCCACGCCTTTTTGACGGTCTTTTGGTGACTGGTCTGGAATAGATTACCTTAAGCCGTTTAGGATAGCAAACTCAACTATTTTTGGTTTGTAAAGAAGTGTAAATAATCAAGGTTTAAAGTTTAAATTGATCATTAACACTTCTTCCGAAACCAAAAATAATAATCTAATAGCTCGACGATACAATTCACAAGATACCTTCTGGGAAGGTGCCTATTAACTCTCTACTTGAAGGCATGAGGGTCGTAACACAGCGGAAAAACAGACTCTGCACACTCACTGAAGTATAATCTGTAAAATACCGACAAACACGCAACCTTGCGACGGTGGCTCAGGCTGTCGAGCCCGACTTAACGTTTATTTTATACCGAAGGAGTGCAGACAGATCCGAAATTAAAAAACTTGAAAACCGAATTCTTTGTATTTTTTTTTTTATAAGTTCACAAAATAATTCAAATACCTAACATATACAATAAAACGAAATATATAAGTATAAGGGGACCGCAGTCGGGTTTTATAAGGACCGTTACAAATGATATACCTTAAATATGTGATACCCACAAAATCCTGTGAAAATTGTATGAGGACATACCTATTTATGACAATTCCATCAATTGTAAAAATACAAGAAGAATTAAATATTTTTCGGAAAGTTTTTTTGGGCTATATCCAAGATTGTCAAATCTGGAAAATTTCTTTGTAGTAAAACTCTTTGTAGTATTTTAAAGTAATATCTTCCTATATAATATACGTATTTGAAGTATTATATTATACATACATACATAGACTCACGCCTGTTTCCCAAAGGGGTAGGCAGAGGCATAGAATTTCCATTTACTACGCTCCTTGCACACCTCTTTTGCCTCATTCACTCTCATTACTTTACTTCTGACCTGGCCTTTCTCAAGAACGTCTCCAATTTGATCAGAGAACGTCCGCCGAGGTCTTCCCCTCCCAACTTCACCATTCACACTCGACATATATAATTGCTTCGTCAACCTGCTTTCATCCATCCTCTCTATATGTCCAAACCACTTTAGCATGCCTTTCTCAATCTTTGTCACTACATCCTCTTTCACACCACACTGTTCTCTCACTTTACTGTTTCTTACTCTATCCATTAAAGTGAGTGAAATATATTATATTAGGATAATATTTATTCAATTGTATGTAAATAGAAAAACGTAGGTTCTCTTCTTATTGATAAGTTGCACTTACTCATTTTCTCATAGAGGGTGATAAAAAGTAGTGTCCACCTCGGGAGCGATACTTTCAAATTCGTGTGACGTACTCCGTACTCCGTTCTGGATTAAAAAACACTCTCGCATTTAAATGGTTGTTTGCTCCCTTGGTAAACAATCGACCATTTTTAAATCCATTTGTACGGTCTATCGGTGGTGCTCTTGTTTGCAAGCACCCACCCACCCACCAGCCCATCGGCACGCACGGTGTCACGCCAACCACCGATCTTTTAAACGCAAGCTACAAGGCGAACCCATAAGTCTTAGGTACACCTGCCCCTCAGCACGGGGAGGGGATAAAAATGTTGTCCTCTGTTTTTATCCACCATCGGGAGACAAAATTCTCTCGAAGGTGGATAAAAACAGAGGACAAAAATTTTATCCCCGCCCCGTGCTGAGGGGGCAGCCAAATATCTGTGAAAGCCGCTAAATAAGTTTGCAATTCATAAATTTATTGAATCTGAGATCTATCCCGTTTTGTTATGTCGTTTACAATGAAAATCGAAAGCGGTAGGTATGGGTAAATAAAAAAAAACGTCTTAGATTCATGATTCAATCGTTTATTTGCAAGAATACATCGAAACCACCTGCTTACTTAACCAACACTAAGCTCGCCTAGCAAGCGTAGTTCTCATTGCGTATTTTAGGAAATGCTCATGACCTTAACGTAATTCATGAGCGCAGCCCAAATAATGCAACCACAGAACATGGTCCCCTAATGAGTTCAGAACTATATCTAACTATCTATATATTAGGCGATGGGTTGGGAAGTGGGATGGGGTTTTCAGGAGTTGGACTAGAGGGAGTATGTGGTTGTCTGGGTTTTTATCCCAGTAGTCTGTGCAGAAGAGCCGTTTCAGCATAATGGCACTGGGAGTAGGTGTTTAGGGCTGACATGGATCTAGGAAAGCTTAATAGGAGAGGAGTTGAGACAGCTTTCGCTGGAATTACTCCCCACGATGTCGAGAAAGCACTTCTCGGTGTTAGATCTAACTATATGTCTTTACCTCGTTGGTTATTAGAAACGCAGTGGGCTGTTGCTCGTCCACAGACACGAGTTTAGCACTAAAATGAATATATGCTCTATGTTTCAGATGGTTCAGCCGCATCCAAAAACGAAACGACGCCTGATGACAATGAGGCGGAACCGTCTTCAGTTCCTGCCGCTAGTACCGTTCAAAATGATACCTTGGACGATGAAATGCACTCCAGTGTAGTGAAAACTACCCCACAGCTCTCAGAAAACGCTATTAAAGGTGAATTAACTAAAACTAGTAGGTACGTAGATATACCTACAAATTTAATTAGAGTGGACACAAACTTACAATGTCTGTAGGTACCTACTTTTACAATTTAACACTATCCGTTTCGGTGCAAATCGTCCACACCAATCCACATTTTTTTAAATAATTTACGTTGTCATTACTCTTCCTCGTGTTATTTTCTTACATACTTACATATGAATATTTTGTTGTTAGTAATATATAAATTAATGTTTATTTAGTACACCGCTTTGTCTACTCTTAGCTATCCTTTCCATACAAAGATTGCCTGGAAGAGATCTTGTTTGTTTGTTTATTTTTGTTTGTTGGTGTACAGTAAAGAGTTCTATAAGTTCTATATGAAGTTGATAGATAGCTAGCTATCTATCAACTTTCGTATAATTTGCTGTAGTAGCATTTTCACATTTATACAATTTCATAGAGCGTTATTTATTGAGCGCATACAAAGTTCGCGAAACAATGCATCGGAATCGTCGATGTCGGAATCAATACGGGCCCTTATTCACTATGACCATCCACTATGATCGTATCTTAAGAGTCTATGACACGTGAAATGGCTTGGCTTCAGCGAACATTATTCCACAATACTGTAGCATTTACTTTTAAATTAATATATGTTATAGTTCAGGATTTAGATAGGAGATATATAGTATAATAGGATCACGCGTCTGTCTGTCCGTCCATCTGTCATCACAGTAATTGGAAAAAATACGTCATCCAGGTAAACGAAATTGTATCATATTCTTCATCAAAGTCGGATTTCTTTTTATTTTTTAAAACGTAATGTTTTATTGTTGATGGCGAAATGAATGCTGGCAGCCGACCCTGTATCGTGTCTGATCTGAACTATGAGTAGGTACTTTGCTACCTTATTTCAATGTATTTTTCAGAAAGCTACGACCAGCTTCCACCAGAAGTTAAAGCCCAACTTGCCATGGAAATGAAAACCTTTGCAAGTACTCGAAGGCTGCAAACTGCGTACACCCAACGTTCTACTGCAGAAACCATCGACGTCAGTGTAATGCAACGCATTAAACCCACGCTAAAGATACATTTAGCTCGTAGCACCAGACTCCGCCTCCCGTTGTCCGAGAATCATGCATTCTGTTTTACAAACCCAAAAAGCCCACTCTGCAGAACGTTTATATAAAAGAGGTAAATAAATAATATAAATACAACTAAGGATAAACGAGAGCCTTCTTTTAGCGTCTTGTGCGATAATGTTTTTGCTTTAAACACATGGTATTTTTTTTATTGTATGACGGGGATATGCTTGGCTTCGTGGATTCCTGGCAAACTGAGGAACTGGCTACCTTTGTTTTTTTATTCCCGGCATCAACAATCCGGGCGTCGGCGACCCTCTGATTTATTTCAGTCCTTTTTTTACTTTCTCTTTATAATATCGGGAAGGTATAAGTAACTAGGCCTTTATGGGCATGACAGCGAATCTCAAATCGTCTTACATTTCATCAGTGTCATCAGATTAGGAGGCCTTGCTTTGCTTGAGGTTTTGCCATTCTTGACAAGGTAGAGTTGGTCTAAAAACTCTTCGGTTTTTTCAGGCTGCAACCCTACTTGTCTCACAAAGAATTTTTTTTATCTTCTGTGGCTACAAATTATTTAGGGTTCAACATAATTATTCTTATATTCTTAAAACTATTTATCAATATGCTCGTTTCAGTGTGGGATAGGGCAGGGTTAACAATATTTACTTAACTTAAGGACTAGTCTACTAATTACATTTTTTTATCTACTCTTGTATTATTTTATAATGATGTACATATTTTATAATATATACACATTATAGTTTTCTTATTTCTAGACATTATTTGTTTACAACGATTTGCTCACTAGTTACATTTCTTATTGTATATTTACTTACATTTACTGAAACATTTTACAATTTTATACATAATAAATATAAATATAATTTGCTTGCTATTTATTTCTTACTTACTATTACTACTACTTTGATACAAGTCCAAACACGGGGCATTCTGTCAGGACATGTATAACAGACTCCTGGAATCCGGGCTCGCAGATGCACGATGGGTCCTCTTTACATTTGAATCTGTTCCAAGTATTCTGAGAACCCACCGTGCCCCGTCAATGCCTGTCACAGCGCTTGTGAACTTTACCTTCCTGACAGTCAATTTTTCATCCGTATGTTTAGAACAGCTGATAGGATAGGATTTTTTGACACTAGTGTAGATTTTGAGAAATAGGGGTGTTAAGTGAGACAACAACATTCTTTTTATTCACTGAAACCACACCATTGAAGTTATGAAAATGTGTGAAAACGTGAAATATCATATGAAATGGGGGTCGAGTCGAAACTGCAGATTCAACATTCGTTATTTTTGCCCTTATAAGGGGTGGTATTTAAGATGAAGAGGCGAAGGATGATCATCAGATCAGGTCTTGTGAGATTTGAGAAGTATTCGGGATCTCATTAAAAATGGTCTATTTATGTTTTGTAATTCACACAATAGGGTCGCCAAACCAAGGGTGTCGATAAAATCCAAGAATGACTTTTGGGATGTCATGAAAGGGGTTTGACGCATATCCCAGAAAAAGAAGAAAAAGTAGGTAAAGAAATATAATAGCAAAAAGCTGCTGCCTTTTTGGTGAAGGCCCTTTATTGACTTGTATTATACCCGCGGCTCGGAGGGGAAGATTTTTAAACCACAACTATTATGGCAACGGTTTTGAGAGCACTATTCAAAACGACATGAACCGCTGTTTAATGTAAGGATTTATAATTAGCTAGCAATGAGAGAGCCTCGAAATGAAATAGTGGTTCAACACAGGTCTACTGTTCATACAGAACCATGTCTACTACGCGAGCCCTTATAACCGATGCTTTCTTCTTTCACTTTTCCTTTTAGACTTTTGAGCAAATAGGGGTAAGTATAAGTTTAAACTATGTAACGAAAACTCGCGTTCCCTTGGTCTGAGGAGATCGAACCTGGTGTCTACGGTTTTTTCTTGCTAAGGCGGAGAGGACTGCGTAGTTTGATTAGTAAACGTAGGTATAAATTTTCCGAAAAATTATCAAAAATTAAAATCCTACAGTAAACTTCTCCACTCCTCCCCCTCCACTCACCCTATTTGTTTATTTTTTTCACAACATCCTGTGTAGAATTAAATCTTTAATGTGTCTTTCAAATTTAATTGAAATTCGTTGATAAATAACGCTACAGCAAACCCCCCTTTTACCCCCCATTCAAAAATCGCGATCCACTTAACAATTTTTAAAACATGTGTGCCAATTTTCATCAAAACCGGTTGAAAAATGCGACTTGTAGGCGATAACAAACCGACAGCCGACAGCCAACAGCCGACAGACAGTGGACAAAAGTATTTTTGGCCAATATCAAAAACAGAGAAGCTTAGCTCGCTTCGCTCGCTCGGTCAACAAAGAGAGATCGAGTAAAAGAGTGCTTAAGTGTGGTAAATGTTGTATGTAGTCACTTTATCTATATTATTTATCGTTTGTTAATTACGTTCTATTTGAGAAATAATCTCCGCAGCTATATACCTATCACCAGACATCACGAGATCTCAGTTCGGAGAAACTGTAAACTGCAAAGTACTGGTAGGTACGTCAAGGTTTTTGTTATACTCGTAAAAAAACTCAAATAAACAGTCATAATCAATTGAACATTTGTGAATAGTTTTCACAAGTTCGGTACCTACCTATAAATTATTTCACATTAAAAAAAACATATATCTAGTTAATTTAGAAACAAAGAGTTCTCAGGTTAGCAGAGTGGTTAGTTGACCACAATTTTGTCACCATGCAGTTTCAAAATAATTTTATTCTTTACCATGAAGTTTTCACAATTTTTTCCTTATTTCTCCCTTGATTTTTTAAAAATATATTATTTAAAGAGGAGCACTCAATCCACACGCACTTCGTCAACTGTACTACTGACAAAGGCGTATCCATTTAATGGTACTGCCTAATGATACAGGTGATCCGGCACAGCGGTTGCTACTTTTGCGCCAGGAGTACACACACGCACCTATGAAGAATACGACTGGGTGGCGCGGCGGTCCAGTTTCTTGTTTATTGACAAAGACCACGTGGTAAAACCAGTTAAAAACGTTAAAGTAAAAGTTTAAAACAAAATAGTTTCAGCAGGAAACTAAGTGTACGTACACCCCTGAAATTGTATGTATCAACCTGCCAGTCTCTTGTGACAGAGGCCCGTGAATAAACCTAAACCGGCATGCAGGTTAAGCCATAGCAGAAAGGTGGATAAATAAAAGAATATTTATTTTAATCCATTTTATTACATCAAGAAACCTAATTTTGACATTTATCATTTACGTTTAAAATAGCAATCTTATACTATATTGAAATTTCATATTTTTTTCAGTTTCCAAAAGATGCACAAAGATAAGATAATAATCATATTCATTTAGTCATATTGAGGTAGTTATTAGTTCCAGAACTTATACCAATTAAAATGGTTCTAAAAATAACAGTAAAACTCCCAAAGAAAATTGGTTATGTAATCTGATAACATCCAGTATTAATAAAAGTATTATGAATAAAAACAATAAAACTAGTCGAGAGAACGTACACGATCGATACAATCGTTTAATGGGCTGAGAAGCAACAACAACAGCTTCTAGTATATATAATTAAACATTTATAAATGAGTGCGAGGTCCCGAGATTCGCTTCGCCTCGCCTCGCCTCACCTAGCCTCGCCTCACCTCACCCCTCGTTCGTCTCTAGACTCGGGCGGACTCGGGCGGAAGCGATGCGGCCGCGGTACCCCGCACGTACAATAAGTATACCCAGCGGGTTACATCAATGACATACACATATAGCACATAAAACATTATATCTAGTAGACTCGATGAAACTTCAATAATAGTAGTACACAATTCAATGGAGGGGATGGGTGTAAGTAACACATCAACACAGTGCGTCATTCCCCCATCAAACAAGTTAACAATTCAAGGTAGTAAATTATTTGCTACATACGTGCTATGCTGTGTGCTTCATGCTAAAACGACACAGTTCCAATGCTAAATGTTAAAATTCACCAATAAAATCATTTTATTCATTATTATAAGAGTATAATTATTATATTATTTAAAACACATTCATGCTCTATGAAATGAAATCGTAAAATTCAGCCGCTCACACGCCAAATACACAAAAAGTGGTTACACACATGATAAAATTAAATTAAATGTAAGTTAAACAACAGTACAGTAGAACCATCAAACAGGTACCAATGACGGCGTGGATAATTAGCGAGAATGAATGTAAAAGTGGACGCGGCGGCGGCGGCGGCGGCGGCAGGGGTGTATTTCAGTCTCGTGTCCGCGCGCCCGCCGCGCCTGCTCTCAACTTAAACTACTTCACAACGATACAAATAATTAAACTAAAACTATTTTCTGCATCCTAACGCCACTTATCAAAAATCTTGCATTGAGAAGGAATAACAACATGCCTTTGATGTACACGGTCCTGTCGCGCGAAAGTAAAACATATATGTCCGGCAGCCGATGTGGTGCAATGCGATGCAATGCGATCTGATGCGATGCGATGTGCGAATTCGAGAGAGCCGATCCACTCGGGACAACTCTACTCGGCGAAATCGGCGACAGGGTCGGCCTAAATTCACACACACACCCTTTCAATCAATCAATCAATCAATCAAACATCTATAAATGTAACACCGATTTAGACTACAATATTTAAAACACACATTTAATTCACATCAAACATCGAATAATTATAATATTTCTACTAGTTCATGGTATGGTATTGTATTTATAACGTACTACATACAAACATTGGTTATCAAGACAGTGATTATCGTGCCTACATTAGTGTACATTTAGTATCTTCGTAACGTGGCCACCGAGCAATGTCGCAAATGCTAATGTCTCATATCGTGTTGTTTGTTTGTTTGTTATATTCTACATACCTAATGTCAATCTTTCAACATAAGATGTTTTTTGGAATGTTTAGTACGCTGATCCCTCCGTGCGTTTATGAATGTTTCTTTGTTACAATAGTACGACTCTCGAATCGGAAGTAATACTAATCCTGCCTCCTGCAGGATGCGACCCGACAGTCGTAACAACATATTTGACATGATCAAAGCCCATTCGATCGCGCTGAACACGATCTCCTATTTAATTTTAGTTATACAGTGCAGTGCAGTGCAGTGGTAACTTGGTAAGTGACAGCTATCATCATTATACCATCTAATAGTGGCGCGTGGTGCACGCACACATTATGTATATAACAATCGTATCATTATTATATGCAAAGGTTTCAATATAAGTTCAATTAACTCCGCTATACAAACTACCCTTCAATTTAAACAGAAAACAAACAAAACCCAATGGATATTATTGACCGGTAAGTCGATTATCGTCAATGCAAGCACTTTATTGTGCTTGCATAACAACGTCCGTAGCGTGGAATTCTTCATTTGGTCTTATAATTATGCCGCTGTAGTTTATAAGTACCGTTACTCATATGCTCAAGCAATGAGTTAATTTTCCACTAGTTAGGGTAATTGGGCGTCGTTAAAACTCGAGATTTTGATCAAGTGGTCAAGACTGTACATGGGCGTTCGAGACGCTCTGTATCCAGTAAACCAAACCTAGTATTCATCGATTTATTGAAAGAGGCAAAGTCAATATACATCCCCCTATAACGAATTTAATTGCTTGGTGAACAGTTCCCTAAGCATAGATTTTAAGACAAAAATCTTGGCTAAGGAACTGTTTCACGAGCCACTAAAATCTTTTTAAGCTGTTAGATGATAGGGACACTTTAATCTTGCGATATTTTGATAGGCTTCAATCAATCAGAAGCATCAAAACGACTACTTCGCACATGTTTCGACTTGGTCCTATTATATCTGCAAAGGAGGACGAAACTATGTACTTGTTCATTTATGTCGACGTCAATGCATGTTTAAAGTTTGACGGTGCAAAGTAGTCATTTTAGATCTGGTCTTGAGACAGGTTGGTACATGTACCTGCAATAGTAATAAGTAAACTGGCATGCTGAAACGTCTCGGCCTTATGTACGTTGTCTATTTGATGCAATAGTCAAACCGCAGATCGGTACGGTAATCGTTTTGGCGCACTACTAATCGTTTTGGCGCACAACGTCTAGCTAATCGTCTTGGCGCGCTACACCTAGGCCGAGACCAATCAGCGGCCATGGCCTGGTTTTACCTACCAATAAAGTATCCCCTATTATCTAACGATTTACTTCTTACCATTCCCGAGATTTTTTAATTCATATGTGATGTCTTGTATAATTATTAGGTCCATTTTCCTTTAACACTTCGTGTGAGCTCATAGTAATTATTATGAGGTAGAATACAGATTAAGAATTACACCAGATAACATTATCATTGATTCCGTGCATCTTCGTAACTTTAAATTCATAAAGCCATGCCAAATACGTGAGATTTACAATAATATGTGGAAGCTGTACACAAATTTAGTCGATAAACGAGTTGACAACAACTCGTAGTTGTGTAGTAAAAACATAATATAACGATTTTTTATTTAAAAAGGAATTCCATAAAACATAAAATAATAATAATAATAATAACAATTACAATAGTATAAGTATGATCGCTACCCTTATCTTGAGCACTCGGTGGATGTGCGGTCAATGAACGAAATGAACATTATTTAGGCGCATTGGGACGCGTGACGCTTGAATGCAGCGAGCGCGAAGCTCGCCGACCGGCGGCGGCGACGCGGCGGCAGATGTTTCAAGAGTCGACAAGGCTCGGCTTGGCCTGGCCTGCTTCAGCCGCCCTAAGCTGCACTGCCACGCTTATTCAATTGTATCATAATTGAACCAAAAACTAAGAAAATTGAAATAATAAAGTAAATCATTTTAGATGACGTTTTTTGTCAAAACTTCCATATATTATTATCACAATTAAAAATATAATCACACATCTAAGCTTCCCATCAATTTTGATTTCATTCACTTAATCTTAATATTTCATATTTAAAATTATCTCACTTGGCACAATAATTGTAACGCACACAGTAGGTAGGGTACTTCCATGTAACAAAACGTCGCGTCGCACTGTTAACGTACCTACAGTACCTACGGAACAGACAACCGGAACAACGACGCTCACACTACGCGCCATACATCGCTACGGTATCGTCTTAACTTTACAAATATTACATTACATTTTAAGGAAAAAACTACAAAGCTAACAAAGACAAAAATACAAAAGAAAACGATCAACAAATGTCACTTACAAATTAAAACTTTTAAGTTTTCTCCTTACGCTCCAACAATCACTAGTATATCAAAAATATGTATATCCATCATTGGTGGATCGCAATATCGTGACATGTTCCTTCATATGCGCGGGCGCGGATTGCGCCGGTCGCGATTCTCTTTGGATTCGTTACTAACACCCGATGCGCGCTCTGCGGGCGCGCCCGTATCTACCATCTTCTTTTACGCACCAATTTCAAATATCGCTAGACATATTCAAAATGTCATCGCGAAAGCTTTCGTTCTTCCGTCAAGCCCCCTCGTTTAAGCAAAGCCGTGTTCAATGTTCAAAGAGTTCCAAGTCGATTTGTTTCCCACACCCTTAGTTAAAAGTAACGTTACAATTACAATAGGAATTATGTAATGGCATCAACAGAAGTATCCACCTAAACTAAACTAAACCAACTAAATATCAACTTCTCTGTGTATAATAATCATGCGGAACTATCGGGTTCAGGCTCTTAGCTAATGTATATTATATATAGATAGATGTATGTAGTAGATGGTTGTATAAACAACGTAATTATTAACTATTGCAATCTGATTTAAATAACTTTGTATAAAATGCATCCCTAAGTAGTAGTTAACTGTCTGAAAACAATATAACAATCACTAACTTTTAGTGTATCTGAATAGTATTATATTCCTTATATTAAATTAAATAGAACAATTTGTATCTGCTATAATCAACATTGATAGATCCGGAGATATTATATTGGCTCTAAAGCTTGGACTATATGGATCCGGCATCATTCCGAATCAGACTATCAACTGCAAGGTTCACGTGAGACAAAGACCTCAATCAAGGTGGTGTATGTCTGCTTTAGTGATGAAGGGTCCATGCAGTCCGAGTTTAATAAGTCTATGAATAGATCAACAACGCGTAGTGCACGCTCGCTGGACGGGCTTGTGTGTGAGGGTGGAGGGTGGAGAGTAGAGGGAGGGTGCAGGCGGTGGTGTGGTGATGGCGGTCAGAGTGACAGCCTACTGCGGCGGCTGCGCGGGCAGCGGCGGCGGCGGCGGAGGCGGCGGAGCGGCCCCAGCGGCGCGGCGGCGGCCCGGCGCACTCGCCTGCGCCACCATGGCCCTGATGCGGCGCTGAGCAGACTGCGACAACAAACCACCAGTATAACCAACCACCCACATTCTATATTCATTCCCTTATTCTATATTTACCAAACGACACTCGCTACTTATACTACTCGTACATCAGGAGGGCGATGCTCTCTGAACACGAGTTCAATTGACAAAATGGATCCTTCAATTTATGTGACGCATTCATGACATAAGAGTGAATATCTATCTCCTGCGCAACACGTTCCTGACGTACACGATTCATTCATCATCTCAGACCGCATAACACGGATCTCCCATAATCATCTTAAGCCGTAAACATTATTTATTTCCACAAATAATAACAGTCGCATTTGCAAGCAGTAGCTAAAACATAGGGATCATACGGTCGCACAATTATTAACCTATGGTTAACTGTAAAAATATATGTTAGTAAATGTTTACAACTACTGTTAGTGCTTATTTGTGGAAACAAATTTTCAATGAATACATTTGACAATATAAGCAGCTTAAACAGCGTAATATTCGGAAACGGATTAGATTTCTACGTGACAAAGTTTATGATAATCCTTCGTAACTAAGCATTTAACGCAAGTTGCCATGGCACTAGGGATCAAGTTTTCGAATAAATGTAATCGCGTTGGTCTTTGAATTTACATCACAATGACATTTTTTTCAGTAAGCAATGTTGCTATTCATATTGATTTCGCCATTCATAAGCAGTTTTTCCGGCCATGTATTGATTGCATTTCCGATTGTATGATGGCGCCACAGTGGAAAACCACCCACCCACCGACATATTTATGAAGGGTGCTTACCGGCATAAGTGCAGCTGTTTATGATTATTTTCTAGACATGACTCCAACAAACTCGACTAATATTTATTCATAGATTCAATTGTGAAAATGAAATTCACCATAATACATATATTACGTAAATTACTAAACTGAAATGTTCATGTAAAATTTAAACGATGCAAGAATAGGTACATATTTATATGTTAACACAGGTCATGGTAGTCAATAGCTTCTGTACACTGACATATCAATTGATCATTGACATGCGCTAGCCAGATATATAAATATCTCGTATCTTACTTATCGTATGTACCTACCTACTTTATGAACAGTTTACAATATTCCCACACCTTCCAATGAAACAAATAAGCAACATGAATAATGTAAGACGTAATACTGGAATCCCATTGCAGCTACACAAGATGCGAGAAACTGGATACCGTGTAAACAATGTCTATAGTTCGCATCGTGCATTTCAAGAACACAACCGTCACTTTTAATTCTTAACCCGACCAGCAGGTCTGGCAACATTTTGCTTACAGAACAGAGAGCACTACCAAACAATCACTCATTCATTCTATACTAAAACTTGTTTCTTTGTCTTATTATTATTCCGTACATTCACCCTTCACTCAATCAAAGTACATACGTACTTGTTTTGCTTCTCCGTGAAATGCACGATCTGTTCCCTCAGCCACAATATGGACATCGCATTGCTCTTAGCGCTGCCGAGATGTTGCCTTATACCTACTGCCCTTTAAGAGACGGTAGGCACAACAAGTACTATTTCTACGAAAATCAATAAGTCGTATAGGAACAGAAACAATGAATATCATTTTGTATTGAAAATGGTGCAATCCGCCATGTGTCACCTGCTAAATCTGCTGGAATATATAAGGTGTGTATGGATGCAGAGCTGCAGTAGTGTTGGAGCCTTACCTGCACGCTGTAGAACGGCCCAACGATATGCACGGTGGTGTCATGGTCGGGCTGCTGTGCCGGCTGCTGCGGCTGCTCGGGCAGCTTGATGAGCGAGCCGGTCACGCGCTGCAGCTCGCGCACGTTCTGTCCTCCCTTGCCGATGATGCGGCCCACCTGCGACGAGGCCACCACGATCTCCACAGTCAGTCGCACGTCGTCCGACCCGGACATGAAGCCCTCCTCGCGCATCTTCTCGAATATCAAGTACTGCGCCTGTATACAATTAAACCACCGCTCAATACTCTTTCAAAATACGCGCGACCCATTCAGCGATTGGGCAAGTGTCAAGGAATGCTATACGCAAAGAGAAAGTGCCGGCCCAGGTTAGCCCAGGCGAGGTAGAAGTAGTTAAAAATGAATAATAACCTTCCACTGAGCCTCAGGGCTTCCAACGATGGTAACCTTGCGCTCCTGTTGCGGATTGTTGGCCGCCTCGGGCTGCTTCTCCTGGTCGAGCGGCGCGATCTTCACGGAGGCCTTGCTGAAGCCAATGATGTTGCGGATGTGAGAGCCCTTAGTGCCAATGATAGCTCCCACCGCGTTGTTCGGGATGTACAAGTACGTAGTTTCCTGGTAAAAAAAAAACTTGTAAAAAATGTCTCGTTCCTACGTCTTACGCCCAGGACAAGCATCTTGTCAGAAAGTGGAGAAGCACTGAGTCAAGAACGAGAGAAGTAATACCGTAAGAAACAAGTGTGATGGTAAAATTGAGATAGATGTATAATACCTGAGAGTCGCCAGCGCCTTGTTGCGCGCCACCCTGGCCGGCCAGCGGGGCGTACATCGGCGGCGGGAACGAGGGCGGAGCGCCACAGAAGCCGCGTCCCGTCGACATCATAGCCATCGGATGCAGACCCGGGAACATTATGCTTTGCGGTGCCAGCACCTACAAATAGATCAAACATCACAACACTTATCAACAAGTTGGCTATCCAGTAAAATCATAGCATTCGTTGAAATTTCAAGCAACTTAACACATTAAAGTATGAAGTACTCGCCTGCAAATCATTCTCATAGCTCTGGCGTAATTTAGCTGATATTTGTGACTCCGCTTTGGCCATGTTCTCAATAGTTCCCTTGACGGTGATGATGCGCTCCAAGTTAAAGCTGTTCATGTCGTTGATTGATGAAACCGTTATCTTGGTATCGGTCTCTTGCATGATTCTCTTTATGGTGTTTCCTGATTTTCCGATGATGCGCCCGATCAGGTTGTTGTGCGCCAATATCTTCAGGCAGATTTCACTAGAATAACACAATAGGATAAGAATGTCGAACAACTCTAGCATAAATCTTAAGTAGTTAAGAATAAAAGAAGCTGAAGCGTTACCCTTTGTTCGTGTTGTTGGCCTCTTGTTGCATGACTTCGAGAATCTTGCGGCACGCATTGGTGCAGTTCTCTGGGTTGCCGTATATGGTGATGGCCTTCTCGAGAGAGCCAACGTTATCTTTACGGTGCACATCAACGCGCGCGCGGCTCTGCTGCGTGATGAGGCGGATGGTGCTGCCCTGGCGGCCGATGATGGCGCCGACCATATCGCTCTGCACCAGCAGTCGCAGCGGAAAGTCGGTGGGCCGCGACCCGCCGGCAGCGCCGCCACCGCCGCGGCCGCCGCCGGGCCTTCCTCGACGCCCACCGCGGCTGTTCTGCTCGGCCGCTTCCACTTTCATTCGGCTTCCCTCTATTTCGCAACCATTTAAACCGTTTATTGCTCTGCAACAAACGATACACGTATTCACATATATATATTACCTTTGCAATAAATCTTTTGGATAAGTCATAGCCGTCTGTTCACTCAGGGGGTACTTTTTAGTCTGATGCATTGGTTTCGACTGCGAATTTTAAATTGATTGTTTGAACCACAGCACGCCAGTGGCGACGTATGGACTGTCAAACTTAAGTTCCAGATTGTTCATGTCAAAATCAACCTTTTCCGGTTAAAACCTTCGGAATTCATGTTTGAAAAAGTTCTCAACGACATGTTTGTTCTTTGTAAGTACGTAGTTTTATCACCAATAAATAAATCAATAATTCCATATCGAGTAAGCTTAAATTCTCTGCTATGAAGCTGTATCGGTATCCTGTGTTATATGTATTTTACTTGTTACCGGTAATTATTACTTAAGAACTACGAATAGAAATTTAGAGCGGTAATCTTATCGTAAAATTGCGTTTTCCACAAACTTAACTTTAATAGTCAAGTACGTTTGAAAGTTCATTAAAAATGTAATAGCGAAATAAATCGACATCGGCAAAATTATCTCGTGTACCCCGGGAACAAATATTACCTCGCTCGAGCCGCAAGACTAGACACTTTATTGAGCGTCGTGCTGCTTTGCTAGGCTCAAGGGAGAATTCGCGAAAATAATTATATAATACCAAAACTAATCCTATCCCTATCACTACAATAAATTACCTCTATCTTAAAACAATATAACCATTATTATGTCGAGTTCAACGCCATTTTTTGCATGTGATTTACACTTATTTTTCGATTAAAAAACATAAGTGACCGCGCATTAATCACGAGTTACATTTTGCGATAAATACCACAAATGTTTATTGTAGTAATAGAGCGTATTCATCTTACCATGGAAGAGATGCAAAGAACTGTAGCAATGCTCGAAATTGTGAACGCCAATATATAAGCCAATGTCGCCCGGCATTTCGAAGTCCATAGAAGTGAAATTTATCAGCTCTGGAGGCGTTATTGTGACACAGGTGATCCGTCTGAACAGCAGGCCTAGGACGTAGTACCACTCGTCGTGAAGACCGATACATCCAAGTAACATGACGTGAACCAATGCCGACTGCGCAAGAGATCGCATCATAATGTCTCCTGGTCCTGCTGTCTGTCCCCAAACTGTGCGAAACAGGCTGCATGATTATGGCCTACTTGCACGGCGTCCAATCAGATGCCCACAGATCCGTCACGGGAATTGAGCTCATCGTGTTCAGTAATGCAGACGAGTACTATAGCCGCAACAACGATTGCACAAATCCTGTTCTGCGATGAATCTAAAAATGCCTGATACGAGAAGAGTAAGGGTGTATCGTCGCTCAGGAAATGCTGAACGTTTCCAGGAAGTCCACCCGACCCCAATACATAAATGCTCGACAGTTATGGTTTAGGCTGGAATAGCTAAAGACCGAAAAACTGATCTTTTTTTTTCATAAATGGCAACCTGAATGATACTAAATCTAAGATACATGCAACAAGTGCCGACTCCTATCTGCGTCCATTTTCACAAACAATGGGAACCGAGTTCAAATTGATGCACGACAGTACCAGTCCGCATACAGCAAGACAGACTCCAGAATGGCTGCAGAGGAGAAATATCAGAGTTTTACTGTGGCCACTCGGTCGCCTGACTTGATTCCCATTAGCTGGGTCCACAATGGACGATCCAATGCGTTCCATCGCGCGCGGCAGGAGCGCGATCCAAAGGCGCGGTTGGTGTGAACATCCTCCTTGCCACGGTCGGTCCGTTTGAAGTCGGTTTTGTGGCATGCCTCGTAAGGTGCCCCGGGTGGGTGGAGCGCGCTGTGTGGACGGTTGTGCGTGGATCGCACGATCATCCATGGAAATCCCGTCGCCGCTTAGCATCCCTTTACTCTAATAGGGGTGTAAGAGACGATACTTGACATCAGATTTCTCGTGATATGGGCAACAGCCCAATAAGAAGTACCAAATATTTAAGCAAAATAAAGGTTGCTGCCGCCACAGCAATTCGAAGCCGCCGCTGTACGTGTGACTCCATCTCCAGCTAGAGTTCTACTCGATCACGGATCGCCTATGGATCGCTTGGAGCGCAGTTTCAACAAACTTGGATCGGCCTAGTGATATCCACGCTCCACGCATCATGACCTTGGATCGCGGAGTGCGCGATCGCTGGAGCGCGTTGGAACGTCCGGTGTGGACCTGTGATATTGAGCTTGTATGGAATATGCTCCAAAAAAAGAGTCACTGAAAGACCTTAATGGGGAAATAGCAGCTGAAGGACCTGCTCAAATTCCAATGAGATCGACTGCCTCAGGACATCAATAACATTATTGATTCCATGCAGTCGATGCAGTCAAGTTTTAAACAGCTGAGGAGGAAACACGCTGTATTAGGTTTTATCCAGCTGCCCAGAAGATGGGTTATGATTTTACTTGAAAGTTCATTTTTGATTATTTGTAACGAGAGTCAACAGTCGCATGAGGCTACGCTTTGTTGTAAGTACATCTATATTTGATGTATATGATATAGATGTTTTTTTATATATATTTTTTATAACTTTAAATTTAGTTAAAAAACAAAGCATAATCATTTGATAATATAGAAAATTAATAATTCAAACAAATATTCAAAATAAAATCATTAAAAAATCAATCGGTATTGCTTGACTGTTTTGATGTGGGTACTTAAGAAGATATATCGGCCAAGTATCACACACGCAAATCCGAGGGTTTCCAAACAAAGCAAAAAGTGCATACCGTTCTAGAGCCTTATGCGGTGCGGGTGCAAATACCTAATGATAATATTATGGTTACACTAAGTTTGAACTTTGTACGAGATGTCATTGATATTCTAGGCCACCTTAAAAAAATACAAAAAACTTGTTCTCGAGAAAATGGTAAAGAAGAAACAACTCGCAGTAATGGTTGAATATCGTCTAAAACCATTTAGTGTATCCTCCACGATCAGCTTGGCATGTCTTAGGTGAGCAGTGCAAGATGGGTGCCGAGAATGCTCTGTGTTACAGAAACGGTAGTGTTCACGAGTTTTTGGATCTCGATAGCGAGAACAAGGAAGATATTTTAACTAGATTTGATTGTTACACGCGATAAAACTTGGGTTCATTATGAGCCTAAATCAAAGCAAGAGTCCATTCAGTGGCAGAAATTTGTTCATTTGAAGTTTATATAATAGTATATAATAAGAAACTAGTATATAATAAGGAATAGTACAAAAAACTTTTTTACGTACTGTTTCGTTTGTATTGACATTTGTGTGTTTTATAACATTTGTAAATGTCTAAATGTCTGTCAATGTCAAAACAAACATTAATAGGACTCTTCAAAACAAATCACGTGATGGTGTTAACACTAGGGGTGTACTGGTAGCCACTGAAGAGTTGCACTATGTATATCCCGCTGACTCCAATATCAGATCAGCTCCAAGATACCAAATTATAGTTTTGGCATCCGAAATACATACACATACACAAGTTTGATTTTGACACGACATTAGAAGTAGGTTAACAAGTTAATAAAAGCGTGTATAATGGCCACGCCCCCCAAGAAATTCATGGTGTTACAATCGGCCGGAAAAATCATAACCACCGTTTTTTTTGTGATTCGGAGGGAATTACAAAAAAGTACTGAATGTAGCAGGAAGATACTATACCACTAATACTGGAAAATTACCGCACACACACACACGCAACGCTCACAAGAGCCATGTTGAATGGCTGCCTTGCAAAAATGTTGCCAAAATACTTAAATGATTATATATTTATGTTTATACATTAACCACCACCCTAATCCATAAAGCTCCTGATATAAATAACATGGGAGGGAAAAATATACTAACAATTAAGAAGTTATGTCAGCAGTTTCAGTCATTTTGAAATATTTTACTGATAATGTCATGACGCTGGAGAATATATTGTAAAAGGAAAAATAATAACTTTATTTTCCCTGCCATTCCACGAACTTATTCACCTTTTCTCTTATTATTTGCCATCATGCCATACCCATAACAAAGACGCAAACAAAAATCCCCGTAATAACACCCAAGGTTCTCTGATAATTTAAACCAGCTACCTACCCTTATTGATTTAAAAGATTCAAAATAAGGACATAGACAGATTGACAATGAAGTCCCGTTGGCATCTTGGGTATGGAACTAAAATCCTATGATCTTAGTTTTTTTTTGGGTTCCATACCCAGTAAACATATATTTAATAGTAAATTTGAAAAACTATCATAAATCTATACAACATCGCATCTCATTGTTATCAGGAAGGAGTTTTTTTTGCTTAAGTTTTCAATTCTAATTTGTGATTTCAATTGCTGTTTTGCGTCATTGATTCATTTAAACCAAATAAAGCTTTTAAAAAAGTTACCTTTTATGCTTTTTTACTTTTGGTCATTGAATTTATTACCTAACCCAAAGCAAACCTAATGAGTTTTAAGATTCTAATATGATATACCCACATTCATCCGGGAAACCGGGAAGAACCCACTTTCATACATTCATTGAAATAACAAACAAGCTTTTTTTACTATCCATAGAAAAGCAGAATTGAAATCATAAATAATATAGATTTCTAGTCACTGCTCTTTCCACAGATGGTAAGGTTATTTTTTTATTAAATTATACTAAAAAACGTACTATGTTTTTAAGTATTAGTTAGTAAAAAAAATAAACCACGGGCTTTTTACTTTTCTTTGTTTATTGATCTATCATGATCAGGCATTTCGCCATCTGTGTTGCAGGTTTATAGACCTTCCTGAATACCCCATACCTTTGCATTTACATTGCATGCAAATCATAGGTAACAATAAAGTATGTTCATATTGTTAAAAAAATATTCAATATAATTATATTGACAGCAAACGACACAACACTTACCTACCATGCTCTTCGTATGTTAGTTATATATAAACTAGGTTAGCGAAACCGTTTCTAGCTAGGCTAACCACAACCTACCCAAGCGTTGACGTAGGCGGAGGGCTAAGATCAAGCGAGTAAGTTAGCTGAATCAGTGGCAAGTATTACAGTGTGTTTCGTACGCACGATCTTCAACGCAACCAGGGTGCTCAAAATAAAATAGCATCGTGCGAATGTACCAAACAACCGAACTATGCACAAACAAATCGTGTTGGGAGTCGTGTTTCAGAAATAAAACAAGATCCAGAAATAGGATAACGCATCGACACCGACACACGAATAGACATCACACATTTATGAATCATGCAAGAAGGGAGGGATGCAGTGGGTGGTTGGATAGAGAAAACAAAGAGAAAGCCAATGGAAGCGTGTCCGGTTGCGGCACTCCCGTGTAATCCACTCGCCGTCAAACAGACAAGATACTCACTGCTGTGCCTGGTCCGGCGTCTCGAACGTGATGAACACCGCTTGGGTGTTGGCATCGCGCGTGTTGGCTTTGTCGCAATGCTGCACGTTGCCGTACTGTGAGAGCAGCGGCTCGATGTTGTCGAAGCGGACATGGAGGGGGAGCCCACTGATGAGAACCTTTGACGACCGGCTGCGACAAGCGACATACACCACTTGTAGATAAGTGATAAGATACTCGGTTACATTATTATACACAAGCGACTATTACTGTTTTGTACTGTACTGATTCAAACGTTTCATCGTGGTGTGAGCGAGTTACATTTCAACATTCGTCGTAAGGGTGCGGTTATGTTAGGTTTACTGGTACTATAGTTAACGTTACATTACAACTATATTATCTTCTAGTAAATGTACTTCTAGTACATGTTGGTAATGTAGTAGATACCACACATACAAAAATAGGCTAATTAAAGAGCAATATTTTAAGTGTTTGAGAATGTCTCACAGAAGCAGGCAATGCATTCAACAGGTAGAACCTGGATAGTAACAGGAGCTAGGCTACGAATAAGAAGAGGTTAATTTGTCTGATGCAGGAGATAAAGAACGTTTCTGAGGATAATGTGGCTTAAAATACGAATAAGGTTTCAGAAAATGTTACGCACAACAGACGCATATTATATCCCTATCCGATTATACGTGCAATGTTTATTAGACTGACGTGCGATTTCGATATTATCGCCAACTATGTTTTTAAAAATTATTACTGACGGGAATGTACAAAGGAAAACGGCACTATAGTCTGCTTAAACCTAGTACGTAGGTACAGCTACCTCCCTGAAAATTTTCGAAATAGGATATGCCATACTTGCGAGAGCTTTAAATACTAATATTCCAGTCACAACATACATAGTACTCGTAGAGCTCTTACGAATATAATAAAGATACAAATATCAAGTGATAAGATACCGCATGTATAAAAACAGCGGAATAATAACTGTATACTCGTAATTATGTATCAAGCTGTAGGTTTTCGCAGAGGTGGTTCCGGCTAACGCATAACCCCCTCCATTTCCTCCCGAGGATGTCGTAAAAGGCGACTAAGGAAATGAAATACGCCAGGGGATGGGTAGCAGCATCCGCCTGAGTACGTAACACCATTACTGCGATCGCCAATCCGCATGACCAGCGTGGTGATTATGGTAAAAAAAAAAAAAAAAAGGAGGCTCATGTCCAACAGTGAACGTTTACGGGCTGTTCTGAAGTAGGTATTATAGAAGAAGTGGAGCATCAGTCTCGCTTATGTTCAAGTAGGTAAGCATAAGCGCGTAACAATATCACAAAAACAAATAATTATCTATATGGAATTATCTGGGAAGCAATAATATGTTAAAATTAAAAGACAATAATGTCTGGAAAGTCAGAAAGTAGGTAGCTAATATGTTAAAAGTACCACTTTTAACCTAAAACATCGCGTCACATCAGACATCACACTCGTTGGTGAGGTTTGGTGTGGCCGCAACCGAAAGGAAGTCTAAACTAGTTGGTTATTATAATTTACTAGCTTTTACCCGCGTGGTACCTAGTAACTGTTTCCCATGGCATACAATTTCTCTAACTTCCTCACTATAGTAGGTAAGGTTGACCGATTTCCATACAACAATAAAGGGAAATAACAACAACGCGTAAGTAGGTACTTGGCATTGAAAATATTTTTCACGCTGCCTATAGAGCTGGGCTGACCGTGGTCACAGAATAAATAACCGGGGTGAACTGTGGTGACAAGCAATGGTGATCACCTGTTGATATTTCAAAAGTAGATAGTTCTTTTTAAAAAACGTCCTTGGTTTTCGTAGTTTGTTTTGACATTTGTTTGTTATGACATGTTTAAATGTCTAATGTTTACTTTTGTCTTTCGTGAAACTTGACAAAGCATTGTCACGAAGCAAATGTGATTACTAGAAGCCACTGAAGAGTTTCACTACCCATCTCCTGTCTTCACCATTAAATCAGCTCCAATATAGCAGATTTTAATTTTGTCACTAACTACACGTTACGTTTCATTTCGATACGACTAGAAGTAAAATATTATAAGGTTAAAATTGACTTCTCAAATTGTATTACTTAAGCACATTGTTTGCTAGTTACAATTACAATTAACGGTCCATAAGTTATCTGACTGATTCCTTTGTGCATAGTTTAATTGTACATTTTATTGAATAAAGATGTTAATTACAAGTTACAAGTGAAGCTCATAAAAGCGTGTTGAAAATACAAAGGTTTTTTTTTTGTTTATAGACCATTATGCCAAAACTACTGAACGAGTTAAGCAGAAATGTGACACCGATATTATAATAGGCTTTTTTTATCCGAGTACCACACGCGCGGATCCGCGAGCTGAAGCCAATCAAGGCTTCCTCACCTCCACCTCAGATAAGCAACAATTCGGATAAGATAAAATTAACGTTAACGGAACAATTATATGCAAGCGTGTAAAAACGAGTGATTACTAAGTACTAATAATGTACTTTACATATAATTGACCTGCAATCGTTATCACCACATGTGATCGTACACCAAACTGTTGTGCAGAGCATGATGACTAAGTGATTCGATTATTGGTTCAGCAATTAATCGCGGCAGTCGAGGCGTACAAGTGGTACTCGATATCGAAGCCAGCGGCGCGGCGCCGCCGCCGGCGAGGAAGCCGATATCGAAGGCTATGGCAGCGGGAGCGACGGACTCTGGCCGCTGCGCTGTCGCGTCCGGTAACTTGCAATAATACGAGATTCATTCATGGACTTTTGCAAAGGGACTAACTACTACGACTTCGTCCGCTGCGCCAGAAACTGCGCGGAACTTTATCGACGGTCGTGAGGTAACAGGTAAGTGCGTCCACCCCGGGCGCCGCGCCGCCGCCGCCGCCGCTGCATGCCGCGCCGCCGCCGCCGCCGCCGGGAACGAGCGGCGTGTCACATGAGCGGGAAAGGCGGCGGCGGCGCGGGGCGAGGTGGCCGTATTTATATTTCCTACCGGCTCCCGATTTAACAAAGAACTATTCGAGTACTAACTAGGTTTCTCTCCTACCTAATTACCTCGGTCGTGCGATAACTTGCACATTTTTTTAGATACTAGAAGTAGGTAAGTATAATATACAGGATATGCATTAAAGGGACATTGCAATTATGTGACATTCTAGAGTTACTGCTTGATGGCTTAGACTAGTTCGGCTCCGGTACTATTCAATTCGTTGGGAAGTACCAACCTGAAGTACACTTGCTGCTTGGCGGTATGATCTACAGTAATTTGTCCTGACTAATGGCTTCGGTCTGGTACTTCCCCTAACGAGCCTTTTCAGAAGCAGCTCAAGGAGAGAGATTCGTGTACAGTACCTGCTTGCCAAAGCGAGTCAGTCTTGTCACTTATTACAGTCCATAATGGGTGGCTCTTGTGACCTCGAGGCTCTAGGCATTATCTAAGCGAACATTTAGGTCTACGATGGAGCGAGCTTTCCCGGAAGCTGCCTTCACAGGCACCCCCCGCGCATCAACGGAACTTAGCCAGCCGGACTTCGGCAGGATCGCAAGCCATACGGACGTTCCAGGTCTCCTACCTGCAGCGATATCATTCAGCCGAAACCGTAAGCTCAATATCGACGACACCGTCCATTTTTTTTTATTGTACGACGGTAAAGCGCATTCGCCTCATCAGTTTTGAAGTCATGATAAAACAGAAGGTGGAAGCGCACTTCACCTGGAATCCTCAACAGTCTGAAGATCTGGCTATTTTACCTCTAAATGCCAGACACGACCATTTAGAATCGTCGCCGTTATGGCGACAGACTTAGGTAAGATAGTGGTAGCTAGCCCGGCGGACTAAAACAAAGTCCTACATCCAACCAAACCAAGCTCAATATTGTACTCCCCTGGGGATCGAAACCGGGACCTCTGGATGTGACACCGGTGGGCCAACCCAATAGACACAGAAGCGTTAATATCAATTATTATTTTTACGATTGCTCCACCATCATATTAGGTCCTTACATATGAAATTGGCGTTTTGTATGGGAGGAACATAAAGGCAATTTTTTCATATTAAAATATATTTTATTAATCAAAGTATGTACCATTGCTATCTATACACTTTTGCCATCTTATAGGTAGTTCATTGATCCCTTTACTAAAAAAACCATTCGGACGGGAATCAATGAAATATTTGAAAGCGGTTTGGACTGCCTCATCGGAATTGAATTTTTTTCCTTGCAAGAAGTTATCCAAATTTCGAAAAAAATGGTAATCTGTTGGAGCAAGGTCCGGAGAGTACGGTGGATGTCTTAGACATTCCAATTGAAGCTCCTCTAATTTGGTAGTCGTCTGTTGGGCCGTGTGTGGTCTAGCGTTGTCTTGAAGCAGCAGTGGCGTAGAGCGATTGAAAAGTCTCGGTTGTTTAACAGCGAGCTTTTCCATCATGGTTTGCAGTTGCTGACAATAGACATTAGCCGTAATCGTCTGACCAGATTTAAGAAAGCTATAGTGTACGACACCGGCACTAGTCCACCAAACGCTTACAAGAAACTTTTTTTGAGTCAATTTTCGCTTGGGGCAAGATTTTGCTGGTTCACCAGGGTTTAGCCATTGCGATGAGCGTTTACGATTATCGTACAGGATCCACTTTTCATCACATGTAATGATCCGATTTAAAATTCCTTCATTATTGTGCCGGTTGAGTAATGTAACGCAGCAGTCGACGCGCGTTTGTCGGTTTGCTTCACTCAATTCATGAGGTACCCACCTTTCAAGCTTTTTCACCTTCCCAATTTGCTTCAAGTGGATTAAAACGGTTTTGTCACTAACACCGCAGCCTGCAGCTAACTGTGATGTGGTTTGCGATGGATCTGCTTCCACAATAGCCTTCAATTCATCATTATCGACCTTGGTCTCCGGCCGTCCACGGGGCTTGTTCTGCAGGTCGAAATTTCCAGAACGAAAGCGTTGAAACCAAAAACGCTTTATGCAATATAAAAAATAAATTCGATTTATGCAATGAACACTAAAAATGAACTGACAGTTTATTTACGATACTGTACTACTGAAACGTTCCGTCGGAACGGGAGGCGGCTTTTCGAAGTTCGAACCTTCTTTGAACCCTTCGAATTTCGAACGGACGACGGTTGAGTGGCCCGGCCGGCATTATTCGATGTCTGTTTTGTAAAGGTGCGAGGCGGAAATAGGGAGGCGGCGGCGGCGGCGGCTCGGCGCGCCATCGTGGTCACAGACCGATAATATCTTATCTACATTTTAGCAAAACACTGGCAAACCTAGCTAGGCATAGCAGGCCGGCCGGCACTTATGGTTGATTCATGATCATGATTCATGTCATCATTACCTACTACAAACAAACAACGATACACGTACTGCAGCGCCGCGCCGCCGCCGTCCGCAGAGCGCCTTTCCTCGAAGCCGGGCCTTCACTATCCGCCCGTACCGCCGCCATTTTACATTACTTACGCAGCGGACCACGTGTTCCAAATGCACAAACACAAATAGTGCACAAAAGTATAACAGTGAAAGCATGCAACGCAATCTATTATTGCTACCATTCGAAACCTACCAATACCAATCCCATGTATTCAATTCGCCGCCTGACAGATCTGAGTGCAATAACCCCAATGACCTCGGCGATTGCAAATAAGTACCGATGGTAGGTACTTAATTGGTACGAGAACGAGACAGATTTAACCTGCCTACATGTAACATAAAAAAATAAAGCGATATAGGTACCTGCTGCGATGTCTAGCCATTCTTTGCGTCATAAAACGCTAAGAGGAAGATGCCTAATTCGCGGTTCGCGTCGGATATCGATGCACTTTTTTGGACACAGATCACTAAAACAACGCGCGCATGCGGCGCAAGGCAACGAATGATCCACTAAATAATTACATAAACATCTAAATAATTATACAAACAAACAGTCATATTTGCACAAGAGCAGTGGCGCAAGTGAATGTTGCCGTGTGACTGGTTGTGGTGTGTGAGTGAAGTGACTGAACCGAGTTGTAGGGCGAGCGAGCGTCTCGCCACTCGTGGCGAATGGCGAACGCAGCGCTTATTCTCAACGGACTTGCACTGCAAAACGATAAACAAGCAACAAGCGCTGCCACCCCCGCACCCCGCCCGCGCCTCCTGTGTCCTGCCTGCCCGCTCGCGCTCGCTGATAAATCATACTACCTAACCTACCTAGGTAATGTACCTACCTAACCTACAAACAACTCATTCACCAATAACTACGTAGCCAGTAGCCACTTATCTACTCATACTTCGACATGTCAACAGATGTATCTGTTCTGATATTTAGGGTACCATCTACCGTATGAGTACGTGGTGCCAACAGAACCATTTACTACGTATGAATGACCTAATGTGTAACTATAGATGCAAATCAATATTTTTTTATCTAGGTAGGTACCTGCCTTACCTACCAAGACTACGTTTCCGTCACTTGCGTGGTTCGTCTATTTCTATGTCAGTCTGCCTGACAGAGGTATGTTTTTTTTTTCATAAAGTTTTAGGTAGGTATTCATGTCGTTGGTAAGCAAAGCTCATAAAAAATATGAAGGTAGGTCAGGTATCGACGACCGACCGCTAAGCCCATGCTGACCCGATTTGGCTATTTTTATATTTTCTTTGAGGTACCTAACCTACCTACTCCGATCTTAATATACTAACTTATCGAAATAGGTACCTACTCATGTTTTTATTATATAAAAATTATCTAAAAAAAAAATGATACGTTTATGGTTCAAATCAAATCTGGTTTATAATGTTAAGTTAAATAAGGACTAACGTGGAAGCGCACTTCACCCAGGATCCTAAACAGTCAAGGAACTGGCTACCTTACCCAATTTAACTGCCGGAAGACAACAGTATAGACTTATTGTTATGACGACGGACATGTAAGATGGTGGTAGTCTAGCCAAGTGGACATAAACAAAGTCCTACCGCCAACCAAACCATGCACATGTATTAAAATATTAAAAGATGCAGATGTTTTATGATTATTTCGAATTGGCGGAGTAATCGAGTAAGAAACAAACAAAAAACATACAGCCGAATTGAGAACCTCCTCCTTTTTTTGAAGTCGGTTCCTAATCCTAATTGTGCTAGACATACCCAGTAAGGGACAATATTCACTTTATATATTACCTTTTACTTTAGGTAGGTAGGTACTAAAGCAAAAGCTTAAGCTTCAAAGTTGAAACACTTTTCTTCCTGTCTATTATAACAAATCCTGTAAGCGGGCCCAGTTAACCAATTCCAAACATGCATTAGGTCAACTGCACTCGAGGTGCCAGTTCGAGCGGGGCCAGTCGACTAAAGAGCCATTTATTTATTGGAGCCGTCTTGCCAAAATACCTGGCAACACGATTTTTTTTTTAAATAACTTCTAATGTCACAATTACTGAGACTCTAGGTAGCATTCTGATTGTGAATAATCTAAGGTGAATACATTGTGCCTTATCTGACATTGCTACCATACCATTTATTTTAGACGTTATCAAACAAGTTGACAACCCGACAGCAAAATATTTTAACAACGTATATGTACCTATTAGAGTTGAGCGCGAGCTTAGGTCCACAACAACGGGCTAATCGAGTGTGGTAGCTTGTAGCTTATGTAGTGTTGCAGCCCAACATATTATAATTATATCAATATATGGCAACATCCTCCTGCCTTGGTCCCGAAATGCACCAAATTCGATACAGTCAAAAGTCCAAAGGTCAAAATGTCTTAAGTGTTAAAATGACGATTTTTTTTTTCCTGTGGTGACATCTAGTTATAATTAATTCAATTAGCTGAAATGCTTTGACAACGCGTGCTAATTTTACCTGGGGCGACATCTAGTTTCAAATCGCATTAGGATACATAATTTAAGGACTATACCTAATTGTTAATATATTATGTTATAAATATAAAATACTGTGATTAGAAAATTCAGTTTTCAGTAGATAAGAATGTGTTAACATTTCTATGAAAACACTGGTGTTCATTTCTATGAAAACACCAGCTTACACAGACGATAATTTTAACAATAGATTCAAGGTACGAGTGCCATACTTTAAACTTAATTTGCGACTATGTGGTAGCATAAAAGTGTTTACTATGTATATTTAAAATTGACATTTTACTAGCTTTCATTTGAGACCCATACTGATGGAATAGAATATTTTTTTGTCAGATTTCCTGTCTCTACAAATTCCCAATTCGACTGAATCATAAATCTTCAAATTTTGGATTCTATCAATTCCCAACTCTACAGATTCATAATTCTACAGATTCTCAACTGTGCAATCTTAATAAAAAAAAAACAGTATTCAAGTATTCTATCCGTAATCTAGTTCCCATATTATTAGCTATGCTTAGTTTGGGGCTAGATGGCGCTGTGAGAAAATATCCTGTAATAGTACGGATTCCCAATTCTACAGATTTCTAGCACTACAGATTTCCGACAAACTCAACAGATTAAGTAATACTTCTTTTGGAGCGTATAGCTAAAATTATAATGTGTTTTTTTTACGATGCTCGCGCACATCGACACCTAATAGTGACACCATGAAGTTGGTTGGTAATTTGTCCTCCAGTTTTCGTGAGACATGATAATTCTGAAGATTAGACCGATAACTTTTATGTACCTTGATGTTTTTATTCTATGCTTATTTTTTCTTTCGAGTCCACACTGTAGCAGTCGGCTAGTTTGCGGCGAGGGTGGCTCTCTGGCCTGGTTTTACAAATATGTTATAGCTTCCGTACTACTGTGATTTTATTTTCTGTTACTCACCGATTCTACAGATTTTGAAAGTTATTTCATATCAAACGACGACTGTACTTTTTCTATTAACGACGCTGGGGGAAAAATAACTAGCAAACAATAGTTTTTAATTCGTGACGTTGCGGCATATCGACGCAGGCGGAATAAATAGTATTACCTACCTTCTATATCATGTAAGATATCGCGGGACGGCATACGGCCGGTATAGAGTACCAATTACTTTCAAGAAGTGGATGTGCCCGTTAGGGAGTGGCCAGCTCTGAAGCCTGTGCCTCAATCAGGTCGAGCATTTATTCGATTAGAGCTGCAACGGACGATCACAGAGAAATTTGAGGCGATACCGTAACGCATTTAAGCAACCTGTATAATATTTTAATAGATGGGACTAATATAGGTTGGCAGAGTAAAATATTCTATTAATATTTACTAACTTAAAGCTTCTGTCTGTATGTCGGTATGTGCCAGAGATCAATCGAAAATCAACCAATATAATAGAAGGGAACCTCTTTTATTGTTTTAGTTTGTCAAAACCCAGAACGATTCCTAGTAAATTAGCGTTTATCAAAATACCTACTTGCTTGATTGGAAGGAAAGGTAGAAAGGAACCTATTGTAACAAAGTGGATTCAGGATGAGTTTGAGATGAAAATAACGCTTTACTAAATCCGCGGAAGCATCCGCCGCGAGGTGCTTGCGAGACATTTATAAATAATAATAACAATAAATATTACAGGACATTAATTTTACACTATTTTACCATTTAGCCCCAAACTAAGCATAGCTTGTAATATGGGAACTAGAATGCGGATAGAATACTTAGATACTTTTTGTAAATACATACGTACTATATGATACAACACCCAAACACACAACAAACATCTATATTCATCACACAAATGTTTATCCTGGGTGGGAATCGAACCCACAACCTACAGCGCAGAAGGCAGAGTTACTACCAACTGAGCTATGAGGCTTGTTAATACCTAGGTAGGTACTTGGTTATTTCACATTTACTAGGAATGAATTACGTACCAGTCCCTATTTTTGAGGTAGATTATATAGATAGAAAGTAGGTTAGATAGCATAAGGTAGTAAAATAATAATAAAGGTAAAGGCAAACCGAAAGAGGCACGTGTTGCGTTGTGGCTCAGCGCCGAGCGAACCACCTGTCGACAGGTGCATTGAGCGCCACTGCTACCGCGTCCGCCGCACCCCTCACCCCGCACCCTACTTAACTGCCTGCATACATTACCCACGAACTCGCGTCACGATCACTATACATCATTCATTATATCGCTCATTTGCGACAAGGATGACACATCTCAAAAATCAAGATTTTTGAAGTAAATAGACACCTCATTTCCAAATTAAATCTAGTTTATTCTTCAAAAACGTAATTTCTCTAAGAGGTAAGGTAAAAGAGAGGCAGTGGATATGACGTTGTATCGCTATCCCTCTCGCGCTGGCGGTTATTAATGACAACGTCTTCAACGTCAATGGTATATATTATATACCTATACACATTACTGTAAATTGCTGTTAACTAAGGATCAGCCCCTACAACGGCTACAACTACAACCCATGGATGTTGTTCACCAGAATAAGGGCAGCAGCTTCCTGTGTATTAGTGACTGATTTACTGCTATCACCAATCCGCCAGCCAAGCGTGGTGGTTATTGCAAAAACTCTCGGTGCAGCAGTGGACACTAATAGACTGTTGATGTGATTACTGTAAATGGTCGCTGTACGATAAACTTGCAGACTGGCTGGTAACTTCGCAGATCGATAATCCATCGAGGTTACCAACCTCGGCCAGAAAACGTTCGTAGTACCTGCTTAGTTAGTGCTTCCAGGTCTATTACTTCGTATAACCGATGTGAACTTGGTTAATCTACAGATCAACCTTATCGGATACCTGCTGCACGTTGCGAAATGGTGTGCCAAATCAGAAGAAACAAATACCTCTGTAGTAAGAAATTGGCCGTTTTATAGTTTATAATGATGACTTGTATCACATAGTGCCGCAAATAAACATTATATTTCTGAAGATAGTTTGTCTGTACCTACCTTTAGTACTATAGTGTTAATGGAATATGTACACAAATTACGAACTTTTTCTTGAGCTCGCCAAACAAAATTAGTTTTCATCGCAATCGCTAGTAGGTCTACGAGTGACAATATTCGAACTTTTCGAGTTTTTAAAGTACCTACCTATTCTTCATAGAAAAATTTATGTTGACGTATAATATCGTTTACCATAGAGAATATTTTTAAGTTTCGTGTTCCAAATCCTTTCTATTTACCAAACGTTGTTTACACCTTTTCACCAGAGAGGAGCGAGGGGGGTAAGAGATAATAAGTTTACTCATATGATTGCTGTCCGATGTCAGATATCCTATGATTATTATAAATCAGAACAGAGCGCACAGTGTGTGATTTTACCTCAGTTGCGGTCATCCTAGTTTTATGTTGGATTATGACGCTTCTATTCATGATAAAATTTTGTGAAGAACAGCGGGTTTGATATTTCGCTTGGTTTTGGAGTTATATTATTTTTATATTAAGGTCATTGACCTTTACAAATAACGTTTTTAATCGTATTGCTGGAAATAAAGGAAATAATACTCAAATTAATCTTTGATTTGTAATACATTCTGTGCGAAAATTGCAAGTCCCTAGGTACAATAGAAAGTGTGAAAAAAAAAAGGTTTCTTTTATAAAAAAATATATATTAACTTAACAAATTAACGGTCGCTTAAAATTAAAACGGCTCACTTTTAAACTATTTTACAGTCTCAATTTTTTATTTTTCAGCGAAATACGGTTTCGTTAGGTTTAATAATTAAATTTAAATCATCAAATTTTAATGTTCAAACATGCTTCGTAAAACATAATTCTCTTTGTTTCTACATCCTCTGCATCCGTGTGCGCAACGGAGTGACTCTATACTCTTCGCACCCAGTAATTCATAATAATGTGTGTTTTATACGCATAATCGAATTTACGTTCGTGGTTATGCCTTAAAAAGTCTGCGTAAATAGAGCATAATTAGTGCAAAAATAAAGACTGCCTCATTGGTTTAAGAAATAATTACCATTCTTAGTGGGTACGCCAGCATAACAATCAAGCTAGCGTACTCATGACCGTACTCGAAAACGGCTTATACTACTCGTATTGCAACGAAGTTTACACACAAAAATAGAGCACAAATACTGCCCGAGTTGTACAGAATTTAATAATGATTGCTCTTATAGGAACGGAGATATTGAACAAGACTTTTGAATGACATTCCGAGCTGGCGTTATGGCAGCGTACCCATTAAACAACGTAATAGTCCTTATAGAAAACGAGCTTTTCTTAACATAAATGCTATACGATACTGCCTCTGCCAGTAGTCATACTCTATGCAATTTCGTAGTGGAACAATATAAAAAGTCTACGTGAAGTTCTAGGAACAGATGCATTGTTGTACAGTCGCACACAAAAAATAATTTGTTAGTGAAATTATAACGGACACTCAGAGTATCTTCGGAGTAGAGAGGCAAAATGCTAGAATTTATGCTGGTCCACCGACATAGCCCTAAAGCAGCCAAGGCGTTGGGTCCGGGGGCTTTAAATACTCCCGAAAAATTGATGAAAGTTACACTAACTTTCATCAATTTTTCGGGAGTATTTAAATATTCTATTATTTATACTCATTTATTAATTTACATTAATGCTAGGTAAATGTCTGGTTAATTTTCTTGACTTTTTTTTTTGCATATGTTTCTTTAACGGAAGGATTTTTCGACACAAAGCAGCTATCGCAATATCTTCCGTAAAAATCTCTAATCCAAATGTTTTTAGTTTTCGATTTCGGAATTCAGAATCTCCATCGGAAGTGTCCCTTCATCTAAAAACCACCCCTAATAAGGACAAAAATAAACTCATTTTGAAATCTGCAGTCTCAACTCTATTACATATAAATATTACATTTTTTTACCTAGTAATATTATATAATCTATAACCTATAATATTATTTACCCCTTTTGCAACCCTTAATTTAAATACTGGGGTGGTTTCAGCAAATCAAAATAAAGTTATTTGTGAAGTCAACCCCCTTTAACGGTCTATCCTACAAGATATAGCGACTTAAACCCTAAATGCACCACTTTGTTACGAAAACCACACCTATTTAAAAGTGAATTATAGCAAAATATAGTAAAATAAACAGAGGAAATCTAAAATGCAAACTACTTACGATATTTAAACCATTTCGGTTGTATGTTGTTTGTTACCTCATAACTCCGTCACTTCTCAACCGTTTTCGAAAAAAAATTTTTTTTAATGGATATGATTCCAGATTGGTCCAATAGAAATTTTATCAAAATAGGTTTAGTAGTTTGGCTTTTAAATAAAACTACAGACAAACAGGATAATGGGAACTACATAGTGCACCCCTACACTGCACCATGGTAAAAAGGTTGTTTAGGTCTTCTGTATTTATCTTCGTTCCCATCATTGAAATCGTAAATATTTCCCAGAATCCCGATTATTGCACCCTTTTACACGACTCTTAAATAGGGTGTCGTAGGTTTTACAACAAAAAAGCTAAAAATATGTTATTTTTGAAAAAAAATATGGAACCGACTTAATAATTAAAAAAAAATTAAAAGGTATTTTTAATTTTAATTATTTATTATGTTATTAAGTCGAGCTCGTAAGTTCATACAATTTGAAGGCGGTACCATACAACAAATATGTTGTTTTGCTTGGCAATTCAGCACTAACTTCAGATTATATGAACTTACTTTTGGAATTATTTAAGTTTTTAGTGGTGAAGCCAGTTCGCTTTTTTTTTCGATTAAAGAATAACTCATTAGTTTTTAAAACGTAATTTACCTGTATCGATTAATAAGCAAAAGTGTGTCTCTGCATTTCGAATTAGGGCAAAATGTTGTAGCCACCCAATATCTTAAAAACTATCCCAGTAAGTAGCTAGGTACTACCTAATCAAAAATACCACGCGACAATGAATTTCTACAGAGTTGTCTTTATAATGTTATCAAAATCGGATTACCGGTTCGAGAGTGCCGCCGTCGTCACAGAGATTGTCACGAATGAACATAACAGTGCCGGATTTCTCAACTTAACGCGGAGATTTCGTTCGCTTTGCTCAGTCGATCAATAAAAACTGGATTAGTAAGTAGTTATATATCTTATATACCAATAGGGTATATAAGATATACCGGTCCGATACTGTATTTATTACCTACCAGTGCAGTATCACTTGCAGACCTGTGTCATATCCAGAGACCCTAGTTTCGATCCCCAGAAGAGTACAATTATTGTGCTTGGTCTGGTTGGTGGTAGGACTTTGTTAACGTGAGTACGTCTGGTTAGCTCCCACCATACTGTAGCCATAACAACAATACTGAATTGTTGAGTTCCGGCATTTAGAGGTAAGATAGCCAGTTCTCATTTAGACGATTCCGGGCGAAGTGCGCTTTTACCTTATTACAACATGAAACCAATTGAGATGAAGGAAAAACGTAACATAGACACGAAAATACCTTTTTTTCGCAACATGTTTGATGAACAAAAGGGAGCGTGGTTTGAGAAATACAACCGAGTTCATCCAACAAAAACTGGCCAACATTGTTTGCCGCGGCGAACGAAAAACACCCACCCCCCCCCCCCCCCCCCCCACCACACGCTTATTTGGGGTGCGAGGGCGAGGTAGCTTATTTTAGCTATGCTGTCAACCTACTTTGATACGTTTTTAGGTTAGAGTTCTGTGTGGTACTTATTACAAAATAGAGGAATGTGGACAAAATGGATAATAACAAACAAAAACTAGAAATTACCTACAATATGTATGCAGGTAGTTAAATTAAATTTCAATTCACAAGAGAATTCAGCAGGGCGCTTTTAAAACTGTTAAACGATAGAAAGAATAGGGCAATGTGGGAGAACATTTAAGATATACCTAGATTAGTTGCCAACTCCAAGCCCAAATCAATAAATAATTCCCTTGATGTCGAAGGTACGGCGTTGTTAGTAGTAGGTATGGTCTCACGAAATCGTTTTTTTTTTATAATTTAATGTTGCTATTACGGAATTCACGTCTTTCACGTTCGAGCTCATTATCATGTGCAGACAGATTTTTTACAATTTTATTATAATATTCTTAAAATAGAATCGTAAAAAATCTGATACACACGGAGAGGTTAAGGAAGTAGGTATAGATACCTAATTAATAAACTTAAAAGATTTGCATTACCACGGCTCGACTCAGCCAGGTACTAACGCTTAATATAGATAATTTTTAATAACTACGTCACACAAAAAAAGGGGACTGAAGTAGCCAAACAAATGGCTAAAGGTCTCGGATAAGCCGGCCTTTATTAATAATAAGAGAACCAACCTTATATCCTGATAGTCTTCGTGGTCGAATATTTGATCATGATCCTCGGGAGACAAACTAAGATCACTGAATTGCTTTTCAATGGAGTTGGACATCTCACTGATTATTTTTCACTTTCCAAGCAATCGTTTCAAATGACACAAATAAGTAATAAGGCTCTGTGGTGTAGATTAGCCCCACGATGACGCACATTCATCGAAGAACTTGTAAAAATGCATTGGTTTTTTTTATTATATTATAGTATTAATTATGATTATAGATTTAATAGGTCACTGCACGGTTTTTGTAATAGTCCAAATAAGATACAAGCTAAATATACAACGGCAACGGATTCAAATTGAGATTTATGTACGCGGCGGCGCGGCGCGGCGGCGGCATGGGCTTGGATGGCACTGAGCGAGTAACGTACTGCGCAAGGGGAAGGGGACCACCTTCTAACTCGCTCACGTTACGAGGGTTGAGTTTAGGGAAGGGATGAGTGGAAATAGGAATAGAACGGTGGTTGCTCGAATCGGGTGCGTGCGTGTTGCGTGAGCTGAGCGTGCGTCATAGACATAGGTACCTAGTACTAGTACCTACCTATTGAAATAATATTGTACCTACGTCATTAATTAGGTATATGGTTAAACACAAGTAACCTACATACCTACCAAGTTTGGTGTTAAATTGTATACCTATAATATATATTTACAAAAAAAGTAGGTAAGTACCGTGAATGTTGCTTACTATGCCACTTTTTTGGGGTACAGTTTACGTATACCTTACTGTATACCTAGGTATAATGTTTTAACTGCATTTTAGAAAAAAAATATGTATATCTATGTATGAAGGAACTAGTAGGTACCATAAAAACTATTCCTACCTACATGTAGTAGGTACTTATTTAATTTATTCGACATTGGAACAGCAATTTCAATGAAAACACTAGGTAGGTGTACCTACAATTCATTAGGTACCTTTATAAATAAAACAATTTGATGCCTGCATGAGACCACCAATTTGTGGTAGATATATAGGTAAGTTGGAACTTACCAATGTCCTGTAAAGTAATTAAGTACTTATGTTTATTTATTTGGAATATTTTTATTTAAACTAGCATATCTCGGGGAGGCTGGTAAAATACTCATGATTTCAATGCGCTACCGACCCGTGGTCCAACCGCTATGTCCAACTGGTTGTAGGTATAGGTACCACGGGTAAGTAAACCTATCCATGGTCCAACTGATTTTACCAGGAGGAAGCAAGTTTTGAGAAAAATATTCAGTCGTTCAATAGGTATTACAATGTATGACCACCCGTTGTCTAACCTGATGGACCACGGAAACGCACGTTTATCCGCAGACCAACTGGCATAAAGACAGGTTAATTGTTTTTAACTGCAATTGATTGCAATCTCGAATGATATTTCCATCAATGATAAGAAATTGGCACCATTTTGAGAGGAATATTCAGTCGTTCAATAGGTATTACAATGTATGACTACCCGTTGTCTATCCTGATGGACCACGGAAACGCACGTTTATTCGCAGACCAACTGGCATAAAGACAGGTTAATTGTTTTTAACTGCAATTGATTGCAATCTCGAATGATATTTCCATCGATGATAAGAAATTGGCACCATTTTG
Organism: Venusia cambrica; assembly: GCA_951394065.1. NCBI lineage: Eukaryota > Metazoa > Arthropoda > Insecta > Lepidoptera > Geometridae > Venusia > Venusia cambrica. The sequence goes on from OX596034.1 coordinate 14,725,566, forward strand.
AGAGGAATATTCAGTCGTTCAATAGGTATTACAATGTATGACTACCCGTTGTCTAGCCTGATGGACCACGGAAACGCACGTTTATCCGCAGACCAACCGGCATAAACACGATTAATTGTTTTTAACTGCAATTGATTGCAATCTCGAATGATATTTCCATCGATGATAAGAAATTGACACCATTTTGAGAAGAATATTCAGTCGTTCAATAGGTATTACAATGTATGACTACCCGTTGTCTAGCCTGATGGACCACGGAAACGCACGTTTATCCGCAGACCAACTGGCATAAACACAAAGATTGATTGTTTTAACTGCAATTGATTGCAATCACGAATGATATTTCCATCGATGATAAGAAATTGACACCATTTTGAGAAGAATATTCAGTCGTTCAATAGGTATTACAATGTATGACTACCCGTTGTCTAGCCTGATGGACCACGGAAACGCACGTTTATCCGCAGACCAACTGGCATAAAGACAAAGGTTAATTGTTTTTAACTGCAATTGATTGCAATCTCGAATGATATTTCCGTCGATAAGAAATTGACATCACAGGGTCCAAGCTTTTATTTATTTGTTATTGTGAATAATAAATGGAATTAACGGCTGTAAATAGAAAATTTTGAAAAAGCGGCAATGAGCTATTATTTAATGGATCCCGATAATATCACGTCATTTCATACTGCATGGGGGTTTGAAAACGTACCTATAAGACATCACATTTCATATGGCTGAAATGTGATGTCTTATAGGTAAGTTTTCAAACCCCCGAGATATGTAAAAAATCGCAAAGATTTTTGTTACCCTTCTAAAGACGAAACTTTTTATCTGATATAGGTAGATAGGTACCTATTTTCCTGCAACTTCCATTAACTTTTGTTCGCTTTTTTATTCGAATTAGATCGTAAACAAAGTTAAAAAAACTTTATCTAAACTATAGAATAAATAAAAATATGTAAATTAATAAAGACCTACGAATCAAAAGGAAAGAAAAGGTGTGAAGGAGTAACAGATACACAGTACCTACTATTTATACTTATTAGTGCGATACATAGGCGATGACTTTAGGCCTCGGTAAATAAGTTCAAAGTTGCACAGCGAGATATTAAGAGAGCTATGCTTGGATTTTCCGTGCCTACGTGATTAAATTCGAAATATGGCCATCCGTACGAGAACTAAATGTATCGACATAGCATATTTGTGGCGTCCACTGAGGGAGGCCTATGTTCAGCAGTAGATGTATACGTGCCACGTGGTATGGGCTGAAATGATGATACATAGGCGCTTTTTTATTTAGGCTTAGAAAGAGCTTTGATATCGACAGTGAGTAGTGTCGGACTATGAAAATCAAAAATAATCGTACATACCTACTTATTTGTTTGGAAACCTTAATGTATGAAGGATGCTTTTTGGCCCCTAAAAAGTAGGTTTTAATTAAGTACCTATATCTAAGTACTTGTAGGTACTCGTCTTAAAATAAGGATTTTAAGACCAGATATTTTGGGGGGGCCGCGATCTCAACGAATGCGTTTCCGTTTAAACGATCTGTATGAAAAAATATAGGACCTACCCAACCTATCCCCATTTACGGTCAGCAAACGAATGGACTCGGGAGTGGAAGGCACGGTTTAGCGTTTTGTGGTTCGTCCACCGGTGTCAAATTCAGGTATCGAACCTGGGGTGTACAATATTGTGCTTGGCTTCGTTAATGGTGGGACTTTCCTTTGCGAGCTTGACCACATTTACGAGCCAAAACAATTCTTTACTGTTGTTCAAGCATTTAGAGGTAAGATACTAAGCCAATTTATCCAATTGTTGCGGATTCCGGGTAAATTGAGCTGCCTTATCATAACTGGAAACCAGGTGAGATGAATAAGTGCTTACCCGTCGTACAATAAAATATATGAAAAATGTCTTATTATTGCTGTTTTTAATTTATTTTGGCGGAACAAAATCTCATTGGTCAGTTGTGTTGTGACTTCACCATCACCACCTCCCGAAGCAGTCAACAGTTGGACCGTCAAAGATGTTAGGGTAAATATGCCCTTCTTATTTGAGGATTTCTGGAAGAACGTCATTTTTAGGACACTGTATTGTATTGTATTCTATTATTCATTTTATTTTGAATATTTTATGTTTTCTTAGACGAGATCATTGTTGTTTTCATTCTCCATCATTTTTATTTGATACCGATTTTGTTTTGTTTCATAATCCTGCAGTTAAGATAAAACTTATGTTTTTTTATATTTTTGATTTTATGATTGGATGTAAATGTTTAGTAGGTAGTATTATTATAATTTATATAAATTAATTATTATAGAGGTACACAAGTTACTTCTGTATAACACATGCACCGATTCACAAAAAAACAATCTCCTCATAGCAGTAAAAGCAGAGTTAAACGACGTTAAATGCAAAAAAATAATGGGTTCCTGTAAAATTACAAAACATGCAACTATGCCCTTGTCTTATATCCGTACTTGTTGCGACATCTGGATTGAGACGTGTGCACTACATCGAAACTAGACTGCCCCACATTGTAGATAGCTTAACTATACTTACCTACCTACTAACAATAGGTAAGTATGTATGTATGTATTATTAGTGAGTCACTTCACTGACTCAGTCAGACTGACAAAACAGAACTGCTGAAAGGCCAGCCGGCCGGCCGGCCGGCGCGGTGGCGGCCGGCCAGCAGCGAGGCGAGGCAGCGAAGCGAAATCAGACCGAGCGAAACGCCACGCAGTGCCTGTTGCATTCAATTTTACGAACGACCTATGTAAGTTACCCCACAGGCTAAGATACCAACAACGGTAAGTACCTAGATATACTATTAGGTACTTACCTACCCTAGGTAATTGTGTTACTAGACTAATTTATACATTAAAAAAATATTATTGATTTCGTACAAGTACAGTACTTTTAGTATGTACCTATATTAGATTATATTATACACCTAGCCATAGCCAATCACTAAAAACGATAACACTTCGCGAACGTGAAGTATTTTCGTTGATAAATCCGTGAGCGGGGGGGGCCCCTCGCCCCGCGCCCCGCGCCCAAACGTTCTCCACAGCGTTTGCCCGGCGCCTGCGGAGGGCGGTCGTCTGCCGCCGCCTACTTCGTCTGGTATAAGCGTCACGAGTCTCGTGTCCCGCTTTACCTCCAAATTCACAAGCATTCACGGTACCCTACCTAACCTACTCAAGATGACCCATCCACCGAGAAAACAGTACCTAAAATATCCTTCACACACCAGGTAGCTATTACATATAGGATGCGTACAGTTGAGAAGTACACAACAGAACATAACCAGATAAACCAAGTCGCATTCATCACAGGGTTGGGTAGTAATTAGCTAAGTACCTAGGTATAGGTACCTACCTGGTATCAATGCAGCAACTTAAAAATCCACTGGTGACGACGATGGTGATTCTAGGTATGACCCCCGTTCTACAAATTCAAGACCTTACCTACCTCGGTGGGGTACCTTTAAGCAAATATGGTATGGGTTTTTTTTTTTATTCCGTTAGTAAAACCAGAAGGTGTCACAAGAAGATTTACATTTCAAGTCGCAACAATACACCAGTACCTATCAGAAGATACGCTGTTTTTGATTATTTGGGGCCACAGCATCGAAAATCGAACATTAATAAAAGACGAGATATGCATTTGTGGAGTACTTACTCCTAACCTAACCTATACCTACAACGTTATATTTGTACCTTGGTAATAAGTAATCACTTCATAGAGGCTGTTTCAGTAGCTGTGGCTGTGGCTGTGGGTAACTTTTTAAATGATTTAAATCGGACATTCCATTCAAAAGATAAAATTAAAATGACCACTTTTAGTAGGTAGAGATGATTCAATGTAGCGTAGAGACGTCAGCCTAACTAACCATTTTCAAAAGTAGGTACCTACCGTAAACTGGGGCTATTTGGAATTATGATATTATAAGATTTGATTGCTTGTATCTTTTTATCTAGTAAGTAATGATAAACGTTTTCGTCGTAACATGGCCGCAATATGACTTGTGTTTATTTTACTGTAAAAATTTGAGGTTGCCTAGGGTTTCTCACAACCAGTTGAACACATATTATTTTCGACCATTGATCAGAGGTAAAATGTAGGTAGGTATGTGTTGTACTTCTTATTGAAACGCTTGTTTTTTTTTTAATTACTTACATAAATAATGCGTTATATCATGCGTAGCGTATCTGCGTTTTATTGTGATTTTACTAGTATATTTAGTTCGATTCTAGCTCTTTTTAGACGGTTTATTTATATTTTTTTATGAATACCTAGAAGGTTTTTTAATACGTTTTGGGGCTATTCGGAACATCATTCCAATTAGCCCCTGCTATAAGACCTGTAAAAAAATTACAAAGCTCCTGGGTAAGTATCAGTTTCAAATAGCCCCGAGTGCTATTTTTGGCTATATTTAAGGGGAGGCAAGATTCTTATTATAATTTTCTGTCATCATAGATGATAATAAATGATAATGTACCTGCACCAATGATACCTAAATTGGTACCTAAACATAGACCGATCTCATAAAAAAATATATATAGGTAGGTACTTACCAGAAAAGGCAAATCCTACGCTCCTTACCAAAGTTATTCTAAGTATATTTTAGATAAAGCTATTCAAGTACAGGAGTTAAAACTAACGGATGCTGCGAAAATGTACTTACAATGTGCCCATTGTAGACATGGAATGTGGTGATGTTGTTAGTTTATTTTTTAGTGATGACTCTTGATTTATTGAGTAGGTAGGTATTACTTACCTAGCGCAAGCGCAAATTTCCTACCTTATTTTTGTTTTTAGAGTTGCTTGTTTATTCAACAGATTATTGTTTCAAAATTCTATTACTTAGTTGGTATTATTGATTGTTTTTCATAAGATTTAATTTTAATGACTTACCTACTTAGTTTAAATAAGTGCTTGGCTTATGTAGTAGGTAGGTACAATTAAACATATTTGTGTATGAAACAGCGTATTTAATTCATGAAGAATAAATGACCCTTAAACTCCAAATATCACCCATCTTTGCCGGTGTGTGTTTATATGAAAAATAGTAACTTTAGATTAAAATTAGCCCCAAAGTGGTAGTGATTCAGATTTTTTGTGTACTTACAATATTTCAAATTAAATATAAGTAGTCTTTTTAACTCATACCATACAAAACTCACTTTAAAGCAAAGGAAATATTTCCTTTTATAGTTCCAAATATCACTTTTAACCATCTTAAATCAGTACGCATCCGGATATGAAGGAAAACCCGTGGTCAAATTCCAATATTCCAGATAACCCCAAAATGTCGATATTTGGAACAGCCCTTTTAAAAATATATATCTCTGCATTTATCAATGCAGTATGAGTACAAATGCGAATTAAGTACTAAAAGGCAATGATAAGATCTACGGTAAAAAAATAAATCTAAGCGTTACAACTTATTAGATATTAAGATAAATCATTTTTTCCATGTAAAATGTTCCAAATAGCCCCAGTTTGAGGAAACAGTCATTTTGGTAAGTACTTAATCAATTTAAAATGTACTTGGTCATTTTCAGAAATGGCGATTTTTCAAGATGGGTGGGTGATACGTACGTATGTAAATATTACGCCACCTTAGGCCTTATCTCAACTTATAACTAGGTAAGATGAATGAAGGCCAAGCGGTTCCCCGTCGTACCTACAATAAAAAAAAGAGACGTAGATATTGTTAGAAGTGGTAAGTAAGTACCTCATGTTGAGAAGGTAAGTATAGGTACCTACCTAGTAGAAATTATTATAAGTAAGTGATCATTTCCATTTGTGGCCCCAAACCGCCGAAATGCTAAATCTATCGTGATTTTAAAATATTAGAATAAAAATTGATGGATTTGAATGGCTAGGATGTGGAACTTTTTATCTAAAGTAGGTAAATTATGCAACATTTTGTTTCACGGGTTTATTATTACTTAATCATAGTTATAAACCAATCATTTTAACAAAACAACCTAATAGGTAGGTACTTCTACACTACAGTTCTTACCAGGATGCTCTTTCAATATAAATACACAGGACATTTAACATATATAAAAAAAAATGTTCTATAGGACAAGGTAAATAGGACCTTTAGACTGAACTGGTGGTACTAGAATGCTCTGAAACTGAGAATCCTCTACATAATCTGGAGAGTCCTCCCACCGCTTCTTGCAACGAATATCCATTCTTGCGATTTTTATGATTATTTTACCCGTTTATGTTTGATCAATGGTATTTAGATTATTTCTAGTTATTATTTTTCATTCAGATATGAAAGAAAAATATCATTTAGCTTCTCATGGAAGATTTTGATAAAATCTGATTTGCATTTTGTTCTATGGCATGAAAATCGGATGAAAAGCTTGTGTATGTAGTAGTTCTATGGAAAAAAATGGGAAGGAAATGTCTCATTTTGTTCTATAACGTCATGTTCCATAGAACAAATGGGACCTACTCGTTAGCAACGAGAGAGAGCCTCGATCACTATAACTCAAGAGAGATTGAGAAAGGGTGCTTTAAGGATTAATAAAAGCAAACTTTTATTGTTTGTTAGTTATGTTTTATTTGATAAATAGGTAATCTCCGTGGTTAATGTGGTTAAATATCTAACACAAACCAGACATCACGATCAGGAAATCTCAGTTCTGGGCGAACTATACTTATTATACATGATTTAAAAAGGCGGTAAGTATCAGACGGTAAAAAACACAGAAGCGCAAGAAAAGTATGGCGTCCCCAAAAGCACGGTTAACCCTGCATTTAAAAGAGCAAAACATAGGTCCCTACTCAATTCATGAACAGGACACCCTACTTTATTTCTTTTTATTATCAGATACTTTGTATTGAATAAAAACTTGCTTACCGTATTGTTTGAAACTGTTTTGTATCGAGTAAGTACTTATACCTGTTTTTAAAAAAAAGTATTATTTCCGTAATCAAGTTTCTATACTGCAAGCGTTGCTTAGTTTGGGCCTAGCCTAGATTTGCATATTTAAAGTACAATTATGATGCCCTGTTTTACGGCATAGAACGCTTAAAAACCCGTGAGTAAAAAAGTAGTCTCGGAAAACCCCTTGGGTACTAGCTAGCTAGCTACCCCCAAAAAATAGATTAACCTACGCATACGATACTACGAAGTACGTAGATGGTTAAAGCCTATAATGCAACAGGACAGGGCAGGAGCAGATGATACAAAAAATATGCTGTCCCAAATATCGCTTACTTGGGCGGCTAGTACAGACAGCGTGGAATAGCAATGTTTTATCCGTATTTTAACGAAAATAGCCACTTTGAACAAGTGCTTGCGGTGACGGTGAACTGATGCTTAGGATATAGAATAGGTACCTATGTAATAAAAATAACAAAATACCTAAAATATAAACAAAATATTAAGTAAGAAGTTGTACTCGTATACGTATTTTATATATACTTAGGGTTGCCAGATGTCTTAAGAAGAAAATCTTGGTGAACCGGACAAAAGAAAGTCCCGGTTGTTGAGAAATTTCGCGTAATATCTGGCGCTTGGGTCGCCCGCGCGATGTGTTGATGGCAATAAGAAAAGGCTGTCTTTCTATTTGCCAAATACATGAATTTACTAATAATGCTCGAAATGTGTATCAAAGATCACTGGTTTCTATAAAGGAGTGGTTTCCCTTTGCTAACTACAGTTATTTGGATATCGAACACGGAAGATTGCCTACGCTAGGGTTATATTGTCTCCGTGGAAGAAGAAAAATGAAAATCTTTATGATGAACTGGCTGCACTTCAAATTGTGCTTCCGTCACTTGAAGGCAACTCCCTTATTAGGTATGTGGTGTACATTTTACACGAATGAAGCACCGAATTTGTTAAAAACTGTGCAGTATGTGTGTATGTAGCATTCCTGTATTGAATACTTTAGTGTAATGCTAATCTTGAGTGTAATTAAAAAACATGGGCAGACTAAAGAAATCGTTTCGCTGTAAACACGGTGAAAAGTGAACTGAGTGTTTTCTTTTTCTTATGAATGTCAGTCGCACTGAATTCAAAGATGTCATCTCAGGCAATAAAGCCTTTATTAAAAGCAGTCTCATAAAATGATATAAATGTAAAACAGTACATTCGCTATAACTTTAAGATTTTTGTGACGTTCGGCGTTCGTGCTAGGTATTATCGATATTAATCTTATTATACATAGGTATAATATGATTTATATCGATAATACCAATAATAATAGTATTATCAATAATAGTAAGCATAGACTTACTATTATTAAGTATTTAAAACGTGTCTGGCTTTTTTTCAACCCATCTAGTCATAAAACATTATGTAGGTACCTTCGAAAGTTAAAGGTTTTCTTTAGTTTTTTTTCTGAAATTTTCTTATCTGAAAATCAAAGGACCCTTTGATGGAAAATGTCCGGTTTTTTCAACCGAACCATCTGGCATCCCTATAATATACTACGTATTTTTTTTATGGATTTGGTGATGATGTTGAAAAATATGCTATTCAAAATATTATATTTTTCAAAAATCTTATCAGATATCGGTAAAATCTTGCAAACTGAATTAGATATCTTTATACATTATCTTATGGGTCTCAAATGTTAAATGATAATCAAGTTATTGCCTAGTTATAAAACCACATTATTTACTACTTCAAGTGGTTTACGTACATAAGTGTATTGACTGTTGTATATTGATTGATTCAGGTATAATTGTTCCTGAGAAGTTTAACAGGTTAAATAGTTAAAAGTTGTATTTCAGTTTTATAGTTTTGCTCTCAAAGTTTTTGCGATTTGTATCAAACTTGAATTGTTAACTGATATTGTATTCTTATTTTGGGCCATTAAAATGTTGATTAAACTAAATAGAATTTTTAGAAACTACTTATCTTCAATATTGAGGAGCCTACTTATTGATTTTTATTAAGTATTTTTTTTAAAACATTGTCACATACTTGTACTGGGTATATTAAAAAAAAATGTTTTACCAAAACTTTTGTAAAAGTTGATTAACTTGTTTTTTTTTTATTTATTAAGGTAAAAGTATTAGCAGTGCTTATTAACTAATCACTAACGTATGTAAGTACCATTACTTGGTTGGAGTTTATATTCTAAAGGACAATGATATTTCGTATGTTTTTTCTATTTGGCATCTTACCAAAAGTGATACATTGAAAGTGAAATGAACTAAGTATATGAAATCAGTGGCAAAATTAGCAACTGTATTCAATTACTCTTACAAAAATATTTCATTGCTTTTTCCAAGTGCTCTTTTTGAATGTTCCAGGTTACTACAAAACCAAGTAGGTTAGGTACCTACTAATGAACATTGGAACTTAGTAGAGATTTTGGCAAGTGCGAGTTAGACACGAATATTCGTCATGGCTTTTTTAATTTTTTTAAGGATCTAAGGGTGGTTTCCAACCGATCCCAACGGGTCCACGGAATCCTATTTGAGCATCTTTTGCCCTTTGAAATGTGTCGCGTCTGTTCGCGACTATCCATCTACTTGTTTATCGGGACTAGCCTCTTAAAGTTAAGGTTGGCAAGTACGCTACAAGGCCAAACTAACTTAGCAACTAGTTACCTACAATGAAAAAAAATGAAAATGAAAAAATGTTTATTAACAGCAAAAAGAACAGGATAAAACTATCAACTAACTGATGATGTAACAGGTAGTCCTACCTATTAAAGTAAAATCTGTTTGCACTGAATTCGAACATATACAATGTAAATTGAACTAATGACTAGCCAATAAAATGTTAACTACTTTATATATCATATTAAGAGAACTAATTCTAAGTTTTTTATGAGAAATAAATTCTTTAAACCGAACTAACTTGCTATAAAAGTAAATACTTAATACAATACTTTTACATAGGTAGGTAGTAACTTTAATATAAAAAAAAAGACTGATGGTAACTCAACAGGGCTTATAGTTTTGACCTGATTTGACCGCCCGAGAATAATGCATTCAATTTAAGTGCAGTGCCATGATGACAGACAGCCAGTGCACTCACGTAAGCACCAACAGCGAACATATACATATTTTATGCGATTATGTTCGTTCGTAGTAGGGTTTCCAGAACCGGTAGGTTTTTTTACAGAACCGGGATTTCCTTACTTTAAAACTAAAGAATCGGGATTACTGGATTTTTAATTAAAATTACACATTTTTACAGTCTTAAAGAAAGGCACGCGGAAGGGCAATATACCTATGCATTTTAGGTAGGTTATTATTTACAACAATCGAAACAATTTCATTAATTTACGATTGTGTTTATTTACCTACGAGATGATTGCACATATTTATCCATTACGCGGGTTATTATCACGTTTCGGCAACTCACGACGACGCTGATAGACGTAGAGTACCGAAAACCTGGATTCAGTTTTAGAAATTCCGTATCTTAGCATTTTTAAAATTACCGGAATTTCCCTGTATTCAGTTGCAGATATCACAGTTCAAACATCAATATTACCGGAACTTCCCTGGATTCAGTTCAAAAAAACCACGGTTCATAATCATAACATTGTCAGAATTACCGGAATTTCCCTGGGTTCAGTTTAAGAAATCACGGTTCATAACTTTATCAAAATTACCGGAATTTCCCGGTACTAGTCCCTAGCCCGTAGTCCTCAACCGACGGAAGTAAGCAATAATAGGGACAATGAGTCCCAACTAACATATAGATAAACTCTTTATTGAATCTACACCAAGAAATAAAACAAAACAAACTAGCAGAGAACAATATTTTAAAGTTAAGTCACTGAATAATAGAAACATGTTTCTTCGACAGTTTGGCCTTCATAAGTATGCCATACATTTTGTAATGGATTTAAATCCGGACTATTATTGGCATGCCACTAACACTGTTACTGATAGTTCTGTGAGGAACGCTTTAACGCAGCGTGCTTCGGGTCATTGTCGTGCTGAAAAATCCAAGCTACTGGCAAATATGGAATCATTAAGATATTTATGTACTGAAATTGATCCACCTGCCCTTCAATTCAAGACGATTTTCTCTATGAAGACCTGGTTAGTATTAGTAGTGGTATTCCTAATATTTATACTTCAACCAACCGGCTATTTACTACTTTATGTGGACACGTGTCGAGGATCGTCTTCTGAAATACTTATTTTCTCATAACATTATTAAAGGGGTCCTCGCTTTAGCTAATCGAATCATAAGCCTATCTACTTGAACTGTGGTCGTTCTTGGCACGCTATCCGATGTTCCGTGTTGTTTGATATAATGGCGTTAAATATTATCTATTTACGGAATTTCCAAATAATCGACGATATTCAGTATTAACTCAATTTTTGTTTTACATGAAAACTCACTACTTACATTATATTTTTCTCGTTGCTGCATCACAGCTCTTATATTTACCCATTTTAATGATACAACAAAAATGAAAACTTCATAATGTGTAAGAAACTGCGGCAAAATGCACAAAGTGATTAGCTGGATCCACACCGGGCGATCCAACGCGGGCCGCGATCCAAGATCATGATGCGAGGAGCGTGGATATCACTAGGCTGATCCATTTGTTGAGACTGGGATCCTTGCTGGAATGGAGTCACACGTATAGCGCCGACTTCGAATTAATGTGGCAGCAGCAACCCTTATTTTGCTTAAATATTTGGTAAATACTTCTTATTTGTCTGTTGCCCATATCACGAGAAATCTGATGTCAAGCCTCGTTTGCGATTTGTTTTCGATGTAACTTGTAACGCAGAGCTCGGAGCGGCAACACGTCCACAGAGGGCACGTCAGCAGCAAGACAATATTTCCTGACGATGCCTCGTGTACAGGCGAAACAAGTGTCGATTTGTTGTTTTTTCATAGAGATTCGGCGGATTATTTTTTGGCGGTCATGTCCCGACGGGCTCATCATCGATCACCATATTTACTGACCGTTTACAATATGCCTCGGCATATTACAAACGGACGGTGCTTATAATCTAACGCTGACATATATATATACTAATGCTGCGCCTCCCTGGCCTTCGCTACACAGAAGTCACACACTTGTTGGCTATCGGTCACTTTCACCCCTCGGTTACCAATGTACCTAGCTAATAGGCATGTACGACTTGTCGTCTGCAATAACTCGGTCACTTCTGGTAAGTCTTACGTTATAATTCTATGTTTAACCGTCTGTGGTCTAGTGGTTCGCCCACCGATGGTGACGGATCCAGAGGTCCGGGTTCGATCCCCAGGGGGAGAAATATTGTGCTTGGTTTGGATGGTGATAGGATTTTGTTTAAGTCCGCCTGGTTAGCTACCACCGTCTTACCTGAGTCTGTCGCCATAGCAACAATGCTTAAATTCTTGTGTCCCGCCATTTGAAGGTATAGCAAGTTCTTCAGATTGTTTAGGATTCTGGGTGATGTGGCCTTAGCATATCCCTGCTATAAACACATTTAAATACCTAACAAAATATTATCATATCCATCTATCAGATTTATAGGATAGCTATTTTGCAGTTCATTTGCATTGCAGGTATCTTGTACCTAGTTACCTACCTCTAATAGCAAAACATGCACACACAAACGTAGTTTGCTGTTCTTTTTGAAATACCTAGCTCAGCCGTTGCAAATTAAATGTTGCTGTTAATGATTGTAAATTATAATGCCTAGTAAGTCTACCTGTCAATTTAATATATATAGCGTTTTTAGGAAATCAAACACCACCGACCCAGATTCCCCCTACCTAATTAATGGGTTAGGTACTAGAGCTGTGCGCCAGTCTCATTTTGATCGTCGGCGACGCAAAAACCGCGCGGCCGGGCGGCGTAATCGGTGTGGATGGTGCAAATATATTATGACCTTCACATTTTTTATAATGTTCCTTTCAAGTTTGGTCACAATTCAACACAATACGGCTCTGACATGAGTCGATCTTGAACTGCTCTATTCTTATTAAACTTTTTTTTGTAAGGTGGCAAACAGGTATACGTCCCAAACGGATCCCTCATGGGAAGCGGTTACCGACGCTGGCAACACCAGAAGCTTCACTCACGCGTTGCCGAAGCCTTTAAAACTTTCAATACGTACTTATGAAAAAACACGTAGGTACTTACTGTAGCTAGTAGGGACGACTTCGACAGGTAGATCGTTCTATAATCGTGCGAAACCGCAAGTAATATAGAATAATAATATATAATAATAATATATATTAATATAAAGTAATATAGAGTACGAACTGCTGCTTTATTAAATCTACCACGCCGATCAAAACATCGGCGGTGGCGGTGGCGGCGGCGGCACGGCGAGCGGAGTACGCTGAGCGGATCGGGGCGCACCCCTAGTAGTAGGTACTAGGTACCTACCTACCTTTCAGGTTTCAGGCAAAAATTAACTAAATATTAATATATTAGTAATTTTTACGAGAGAGCAAAAATCTGCAGTCTTAATCATTCTTATCCAGTAGTTTTCTAACTTACCTGGATTTAGGGATTTGAAAACGGTTTGAATACCCATATAATAAGCTACCTACCTTAAATGTTGCACTAGAGTGGGAACCTAACCTACTCTACGTACTTACATGGTAGCGGTAGGTAGGTAGGTAACACAGATGTAACATAATAATAAATTTAGTTTGTTATCCTATCACTGTCCTCAGGATGCCATGTCATTAGATTGCCAAAGAAGTATGACGTCATACTATTGCGTGGGTAGGGGGTGGGTGACGGCAAAGCGGGATGGATGCACATTATGCAGCGCCACGTAAGGGGTGTGGCTGTTGCGTCATTGGCTCGCAGATTCTACTTCGCAATAGGGGTTGAATAGCAACCATAGCGATACGATACTAGATTGTTTTTTATGTATTACCTTTTTTATACTGTAACTGGACGTTTTCCAAATAATATAAAAATAAAATAAATCATTAAATATTACTAGGCAGGTAGTAGGTTAGGTACCTTATTGATTGGAGCAATTAATATAACAACCGATAGACTACTTCTTTAAAGTAACAACCGGTCCGGTTTTGAAAGTCAAAAATTCCCGGGATTCCCGGTTCGGTTATTAAAAGTACTTACTTGTATAATAACAAATAACGCAAATAGATGTTGCGAAAACACATTACTAAAATTTTCTTGATAGAAAAAAGTTGACTCTAATTTGTACCAAAAATGTTCGCCATTCAATAAATACGCCCAGTTAGGCCTTGAAACTTTGTACAGTAATAAACACAGTAAACAGCAGACGCTCTGTGTTTTTGATTTTCAAAATTAATATTTGTTTTAACGTTAAAAAGTAAAGTGTAGAAATTCGCGCGTAGTTCTGCTGTCATCTGGTGGTCATAAGCGCCGTTGTTGAGCGCACAGCAATGTCACCTTTATTATACCTGTATAGTTCGAAACTTGAGTAAAGTTGCGGTGAGTTGCTAATCTGAGGTAGTATAGGCTCGTATCTAACTAAACCATCAAGGGAACGAGTTCAATCAAGCGCACACATTCATCAAAGCCCAGCCGTTTAGGTGGAGTTCAGTAACAAATACAAGTTCAGAAGAATTTATAGCTCAAGATGTATTTTTTTTATAATTGTACTAGGTGTACTAGGTTTGGGACTAGGTGGCGCTGTGTAAAATTAATGTAATGTACTATTTATTTATATCTGGCGCTTGGGCCGCCGCGCCGCCTGCGCGACGTGTAGATGGTGTGCCGATGGACGACGCCGACCCACCGCACCTCCTCCACAAGACAGTTATTTGGCTATCGAACACGGAAGAAGGAAAATCTTGGCTAAAACTGGCTGCACATCAAATTGTGATCCCGTCACTTGAAGGAGTTGCCCTTAATGCCCTGACAGTAGACGTTTCCTCTTTTTCAAATGGAAAATTATAGTCATTCTGAACAAGTCACGAGTCTTATTTATATATATTTATATATATTACTTCAGGTACTTATCTACATTACAGGTAAGCTGAAAACATAATAGGAAAAAAAAACTCTATAAAAATATTCATTGAAAATGGTAATCAAAGTGGTTTCAAAATTTTCAAGCGAAATATTTTGATACCTACAGTGAATATCCGACTTACGATTTACTTTAAATGATAGCTAGTTTTTTGATACGAATTCAAATTTAATTTGAATCATGAATTATTTGAAAAACTACAGGCGCACCTGCGCGCCCGCCTTTCAATCAGTACCCCTGTGACCACTGTCGGCGTCTGACGTGTGCTTGTCGTCGTCGCAGCGGTCAGACAACACCTAGACCTACCTACATACCAGCAAAGCGATCTCAGAATAATAATTATTTAACTCGATGGGTCATGTAAAACAATCACGGTGTGTTTTACATAGAGAGCGAGACGAGCAGCACATAACGAGTTAAAAGGTTTTATTTACGATACGCATGCGCCACCTACAGCTTGCCGTTGTCAACTCTCATAATCGTTTCTACCGCGATTTTAGATGCATAGAGCGCCTTAATATGTGGTATGTGGTGTAAGTATGTCACGAATGAAGCAGAACCAGGGGGTGTCACTCCGAAGTTTAGGTACTTTTGGGCGAACTTCCTCCCGGGGAGAATGACGGCTGTAGGTTGCCATGCCACTCTCGGGTCGTACGCTAACCGCGTCGTTACCGTGCTTATTTATGATTTTTGGATCTAACAGCTATTATGACGTCGAAAAAAACTTTAAATAATTCGTATAAAAGATACTGTGACGAATACGGGTATGAAAAATAATAAGTAAGATTGTGTAGCTGGCCGTGAAAACTAGCTACGAAAATGGATTTTTTATCTTCCTTTAATAACCGGTGAATATGTTAGGAAAATTATTTCGTGTTACATCAAGTGATATTTGAGTGCGATAACAGTGTCTAGTGATTCGGTAGTATAACTTAGTAGTGTTGTACTGTGTTTGAGAGTAATTAGTTTGGTGCTGAATAAACGTGTCTTATTTTGAGTAATAACCGGTTGCTTTTAATTCTTACGAACCCCAGCTCGTAACATTATTTATTTTAACATAAATTAACCTATATTTATATCGGCGAATGGGAACCCTATGCTCTGATCGCGAAACCGGTTCCAAGTCAGCGGTGCCAAACAGAATATGCTAGTAACGCTAGTACCACACGATAAGATTCAATTTCGCGTGCGAGTGGTAAGAGTAGTTATTGAGAGCTGTTAGTTATTCTGTGGCAGCACCGAATTGCTTGAAATTGTGCAGTAGGTATGAATGTAGCATTCCTGTATCTAATGCTTTTGTGAAAAAAATCTTGTTTTCTTGCGAGGTGCGCGTTGAGGGCCTACCTTGCGCTGCTCAACAGGCAAAGAAACGAAGGAATTTTGAACCGCATTGTTACCTGCGACTGCGAAGAAAAATGGATTCTTTTCGATAATCGTAAGCGCTCATCGAGTTGGTTAGATCCTGGTTCAGCACCTTAAAAATGCCCTAAACGAAAAATTACAGCTAAAAAAGTGATAGTCACTGTTTGGTCGTCTAGCACCGGTGTCATTCATCACGGCTTCTTACCAAACGAGACGAGCATTACTGCAGATATGCACTGTGAAGAACTGAACACAATGATGGAGAAACTAGCACAACGCCAACCAGCTTTGGTGAATCGATCATCCCCGTTACTGCTGCACGACAACGCGCGACCTCACACCGCACAACAGACCGTCTCCACGATCCAGCCCCAGCTGGAAGCTCTCCGTCATCCGCCGTACTCACCAGACCTTGCGCCTACAGACTTCTACTTTTTCCAGAATTTGGTCAACTTCTTAACGGGCTATAGTACCTTAGATTAGCAACTCAAGTTCTAATTTCGAACTAAGATTTAGTAATAATAAAGGTGACATTGCTGTGCGCTCAACCACGGCGCTTATGACGACCAGATGACGGAAATATGCGCGTATTTCTACGTTTTGTATTTTAACGGTAAAACAAATATGAATTTTAAAAAAATTCCGAATTGGTCGTATTTATTGAATGGCGAACATTTTTGGTACAAATTAGAGTCAACTTTGAATTTTTTTCTATCGAGAAAATTGTATGTATCGTGTTTTCGAAACAAGCGTTCTAGCATCTATCCTGAACTATAACATATATTAATTTCAAAGTAAATGTTACAGTATTGTGGAAGATATGATCGCTGAAGCTGAGCCATTTCACATATACTCTTAACAAAAAAAAAATCAATACCCGGCAGTACAAAATGCCTTCGAAGAGTTTGTTGCCTCCCGTCCAGCAGTGGCATCGATAAATTGCCACTGCGGTGGCGAAGATGCGTCGACTGCATGGGCTATTACTTTGATTGACGGATATAAATATTATCGAAAAAAAATGACTTCATACAAAACGGCAATTTCATAGGCAATACCTAATATAAAGCTTGAAAGTACCTTTGACATTTTTTAAACGAACCATCTGGCATCCCTAATTGTACTTTTTTTTTGCGACGGGGAATCGCTTGGCCTTTATCTCACCTGGTTACAAGTTGAGATAAGGCCGAAGGTGGAGGCGCACTTCACCCGGAATCCTAGTATATTTTATACCTAGTACCTATCTACTTTAAATTAGACCCATCGAAATGTCATCAAAATCGGTTATTAGTTTGGTTTTCAAATCAAAATAATTGGAAGATATACGCCATCCAGGTAAACAAAATTTTATCACGTTCTTCATTGCAGTTGGTTTTCTTTTAGTTAAGCAAACGGAATCGTGTCGTTCAGACGTTTATTTTGTCGTCTTTCTTGCTGCTTGTGTTGTCTCAGGTTTTATGTTCTTACTCGTAAGTCAAATAAATAATTTTTCTTTCTTTTCTCTTCGTGTATAATTATATTTCTTGAACATTAAATAGTTATTTTATTATCTTATGACATACTTTATTCTATGTATTATTTTCTTTATCGGGGAAAATAAACACTATCAGGGGCGCGAGGGGTGAAAAGCCTAGCTCGGCGCTGACAGAGAAAGGGAAAGTTCAACAGTGCTAAAAATAGGTCGGATCGGCGTAAGCCGTCTTTTTCGATGTTTATACTTTATAGTTAGGTATAGATTTGCAGATTTATTTTTTTCTAAAATTGTTACTTCCGCATTTAAGTAGCCGAACATTAACAAGTACTAAAATTTCAAAGTTAGACCCTAGCCTAGCAGACTTCTTTCGATTTCGATATTCTATTAAATTTTATAAGTTTGCCAACTTTTTCATAATAAAATCGAAATAGTCGCCAAAGAACGAAAGTCGGCAAACGCCGATCAGACCTAAAAAAATCTTTGACCTACACGACCATCGATCCGCCTGCCAAGCGTGGTGATTATCGCAAAACCCTTCTAGCATCCGATCATTGTAACAAGAACATTGTATCACTGTTATTCTTAAAAATGGTCACCTATAAACTGTTGCACCAGCCGCCTGGTTTGATAAAGACGGGATAAAAACAAATAACCTAGGATCAAAATAAAAAGTTTATTTACTGTCTAAAATAGCAAGTAAAATAACAATAGTACAAATATTTTACAGGATTACATAATCTTTAGAATTAACTATTGATTATTAATAAATGTTGGTCGTCGCGGGACGCCTGGCAGATGCGAAACAATATGAAATGAAGGTATGGGAAAGGTAATATAGGTACATCATGTCGTGTATTTTACAGGATTACATAATCTTTAGAATTAACTATTGATTATTAATAAATGTTGGTCGTCGCGGGACGCCTGGCAGATGCGAAACAATATGAAATGAAGGTATGGGAAAGGTAATATAGGTACATCATGTCGTGTATTGTCTGGCTGTACATTACAGTCACCCTTATGCTGGAAATCTGTCAAAGCTGACATAAGGGGACAGAACAGTCATGACGTCATAAGAAAGCACCATTCCGTTTTTCGTCACGGCATACGATACGAGTCGGTTTCACCGCCAAGCTAAGGCGCCATGCGCCAATAGCTGTCGGCCTCTTCCAGCCATACACCAACTTCAATATAGGTTACCTACCAACATCCTTTTAGAATGTATGGACCGCATACGTGGTACCTAGATACTTACCAAATATTTTTATCTAATTTTTACGATGGGTCCACTCTTGACCTCGAGGGCAAGAGGGCAAGTAGGTATGAGGTCTACGAATGAGGGAGCCATCCCAGAAAATGCCTATAAACCTTTTGAAGGTGTTGGGGTCGTGTCGTAAGTAAGAGGTAGGTATGATACGAAACGGACACTGGCTGGCAGCTCATTCCAAATGTGGATTATAATTTATTAATTAGCTGTGCGTCTGAAATTTGTACTATACGGCGAGGACTGAGCACCGCCATGAAGCTCGTGTGAAGATACAGTTAATGTGCCCTTCTTGTGGCAACAAAACACAAAAGGCTGCTCCCTCAGTTGGTTGGTTCTACTATCCCCACGAGCTACGTGTTTAAAAATACTTCATAAATGCATAACTACCTACCCCCTACCTAAATAGTCACATTGTGCGCTTAATCATAGGTAACTACCTAGGTATGTTAGGTGTAAGTACATATTTGAACTCTGCTGACCTGTGTTGTGCGTGCGTCAAGATCCAAGATTATTTAGGTAGGTAGATACCGGGTAGTCTAGGAAGGCAAGTGTAGAGGAATACATTAACCTAAGTCTATTAATAGACTGAACTGAACGACACAGAGCAGAGATTATGAGTAAGAAGTTATGCACCATACCACCAGAGTGTATTTGGGTTTTCAAGTCATTTAATCTTTAGTGAAAATAATTATACCTATCTACCATTCCACAATCCACAATAAAACGTTTCGAATCTTGTTGAGATCACTGAACTTTAACAAAACCTACGAATTATTATTACTTCCGAGTCCAGTTGGTTATTTTATGGCAGCTCTATGTACGTAAATTCTCGCTTACCTATCTTCGTAAGTGGGAGTGGCATCGCCAGAAGCTCCTTGGGATATGTCACCGTCCATGACGAGGTGTTCAATAGCAAAACCAGGGCCTCACACTGCGTTTACAAAACGGAAATATGTTGGCACGCAGAATAAACCGGTGCGCTAGTTGGCGTTAGCACTTGCAGAGCGAAGATCGTCGCGCCGCGCGGCGTGGCGAGAGCGTCGCGGTTGACGGTACAATGCGAGGACAGGACGAGGGAGAGGGAGGAGGAGTGCGCGGTGCGCGGAGGCGGAGGCGGCGGCGGCGGCGCGGCGGCCGGCGGCGCGGGCGGGTGATGCGGGTGATGCGGGTGTTGCCCCGGCTACCTCGGGAAGCCGTTGGCGCTGCTACGCTGCGTGCGCCATTCGTCGAGTCGAACAGCTTGGCCGGGCTCACGGCACGGGGCCTCTTCCTCTTTCCTAGCCTCCTCTTTCCTAGCCACCTCACCCGGCTGCCATGACGACCGATCGCCACGTTGCCGTGGCAACCGAAAACAGCGATGTCCGCCATGCCTACTTACCTGCCTACATTACCACGGTGGTGATTACCACCTACATAATACATTACAAAATTATAGGTTTGTATGGTAGGTAATGGGTACTATACTATTACTTACCTTCAAATGGTCAACTGGCTAGGTGGGTAGAGTAAGGTAGGAACCCAGGAAAGGTATATATAGGTAGTTACTAGGGTAGAGAGTAGATGGTAGGTACCTTTTATTACTCAGGTATTCTGTGGTACCTAGTGCGCACTAGTAGCACGACACTTGGCAGGCGTATTAGTAATCGCAGTTTAGGTCATCAGAATTCTGCAGTGAATATCTAACTACTTACTTCAGAATATTTTGATAATTATCCCTTACGTAGTCGCCCCGAATTACACTTATTAGTACCCACTTTCGGTTTTAATAAATTACTTTTGCGGTTTCCACCAAACCCAACAAAACTCGTCATTCTAAAATTACAATTAAGAGCAAGCCAAGCTGCAGAAATAGACAGGATGCAATTATTAATTATAAACTTAGTGTATTATTCCGTACCCCTCACAAACCCCGCACTCACCATGAAATAGGTTCCTTTTAGGCAAGCGTGCTCCATCTTAGGCCACATCTTTACTTGTTTTACATGTAAGCTGGTGGTCAAACGCTTGACTATTATCAATAAAAAAAAATCCTGTTTTTCAGGAGATATCCTACGATAATTCCATTGAAGCATCTTTTCTATTTGATCCATAATTAGAAAGGAATGAAAGGAGATTATTAAATATGAGATGGCATTGTTCAGTGAGACGAAGAGGAATCTAAAAACACAGTTGAAACTAGATTCAAATATTAACCAATTAATCGATCAACTAAGGAACCAGGAGTGTTTTCAAGGAAGAAGCTAACTTAATGATCGCCCCTAACATTTTTTGGCCAGTACCAATTTGCCGCGTAGTAAAAGATCGAGAAGAGCGATTAATAGTTTATATAAACGATTGATGAAGAAGGGTGTGGTAAAGAGGATTTGCCTGGGAAGAGCTCGGAATGTGACTTAGCTGTCACCTCCGCATAGGTTTTTTTTCTGTGGCAATAGCTTATTAGAGCTTTCGGCATAGGATAATAAATTTCTCTGACATTTTTTGCATGCTCTTTTGCCTCAAAATTCTGGACAGGCTTTATACGTTGCGTAGTGGTTATTATTAAGTACAATGCAAGCACTTTGTTTGATCGATGTCAATGTTACATGAATCCCTAGAACTACTATCCCTAGTCTAAAACGGTACAAAGTATATGGTTTTCGTATGGTAAATACCAATTCAGTTAAAACACTGTATCGTGGGGTACGTTACCTACCTATATACCATACCACAATCTGAAGGTATAATACAAGCTGATGACAAGATCGCATTTATTTGGTTTACGCTGTACCTACAGACTTCAAATTCATTACCTGAGTACATGTATAATAACAGTATAATAAGTTCTAAAACTAAAAAGAAAATCAACTTCAATGAAGACACTACAATTTAGTTAACCTGAATGACATATTTTTATCAATGACTATGAGTTACGATTACTATACCTAAATCAGATCCTAACCTGGTGACGATGATACCACCTGGGAAGCATACATACCCTTTCAAACAAAAATAATCATTTCCCCAATAGGTCCAGGCGTCTTCGAGTGATCGGGAACATATAAAAAAATACCGACGAATTGATAACTTCCTACTTTTTTTGAAGACTGTTAAAAATAGGATATAATTGGTCTTCACCTATGAAGTTGCCGTTTTGTAGTACTGGTCATTAGAAGACATTCAGAAAAAGTTTTTATTCTACTGGTTAGTAGAATAAAATCTTTTTCTGAATGTCTATGAATTCTAATTTCAAATTATTTTTTTTAAAAAACATAACATTTTATATTCAAATTCAGTCTTTTGTTTACGGATTAGCGTTATGTTTTCTTCCCATTGATCCCAAGACCCACTTCATGGATACGTTAAAAATTCGAGTAATTATGGAATATGAGTACCGACGGGGTAGCAACGCGGCACAAATGGCACGCAACATTAACGACGTATGCGGAGAGAACACTACAAACGAAAGCACAACCCGTTATTGGTTTACCCGCTTCCGTGCTGAAAATTTTGACCTGAAAAATGCACCCCGTGGTAATCCGAAAACTTTAGTCGACAATGACAAATTAAAGGCAAAGGAAGCTGATGATACTCAGTCTACTGTCGAATTAGCAACAGCTTTCGAAGTTAGCATCAAAACCATCTTGATCCATTTGCGTCAAATTGGCAAGGTAAAAAAGCTTGACAAATGGATGACTCTCGAACTTAATGAACGCCAGTGCGAGGTGCGCGTTGAGGCCTACCTTGCGCAACAGGCACAGAAACGAAGGAATTTTGAATCGCATTGTTACCTGCGACTGCGAAAAGAAAAATGGATCCTTTTCGATAATCGTAAGCGCTCATTAAGTTGGTTAGATCCTGGTTCAGCACCTAAAAAATGCCCTAAACGAAAAATTACAGCTAAAAAAGTGATAGTCACTGTTTGGTGGTCTAGCATCGGTGTCATTCATCACAGCTTCTTACCAAACGAGACGAGCATTGCTGCAGATATGCACTGTGAAGAACTGAACAAAATGATGGAGAAACTCGCACAACGCCAACCAGCTTTGGTGAATCGATCATCCCCGTTACTACTGCACGACAACGCGCGACCTCACACCGCACAACAGACCGTCTCCACCCTCCAGCCCCGGCTGGAAGCTCTCCGTCATCCGCCGTACTCACCAGACCTTGCGCCTACCGACTTATACTTTTTCCAGAATTTGGACAACTGCTTAACAGGAAAAAAAAAATATTAAAAACTATTCGCAGGGATTTTGTACTGCCTCCCGGGTAAGTACCCGGTAAGTATCCCTGCGGATAGTTTCCAGTACACTTTTTCAAGAAGGGCATCGATAAATTGCCACTGCGATGGAAAGAAGCGTCGACTGCATCGGCGATTACTTTGATCGACGGAAATAAATAAGATCGAAATAACAATACTTGCATTGATTTCATACAAAACGGCAATTTCATAGGTAAAGACCTATATATATAGCTATTTATTAATTAAGCTTTTTTTATTTTTATTTATTAAGGAACTCATGACTTTTAAAAATGATGTATCTCTAAAACCGTAGTACTTAGACGAACAGTTGTTCTATCTCACGAAGGCGGGTTGGTCTGTTTCGCGACAAAATTGTGTGTCGAGTACCGTCAGCATGGAAAGTAAATGGAGAACAGTTGTTCACAGTAAGGTAAGTAAATAAATAATGTAATTCTCGTTACGTACTTTTGTGAATCTTATTATGTATGTTTTAGAGTCGGTGAAATTATTGCAATTAGCAACTTAGCCTAAAAGCCTAGTTGTATTTATTTACAGTATGTATTTACATACGTATCCGAGTATTATGTCCGTAATCTAGTTCCCATATCACAAGCTTTGCTTAGTTAGGGACTAGATGGCGCTGTGGGAAATAAATGTCCTGTAATAATGTCCTGTACAAATGCGTATCATATTTTCAAGAGTATTAGTTGGACCGTACAGTGATTTCCCTAGCATGTCATCTTCATAATTTCAGTATCCGATTTAAAACCGGAGAAGGAGAGACAAAAAGAGTTCAATACAAGAGTTCCATATATGTACGTACATACATACACACACATCACATGACGATGCCCTTTTACATTTGAATCTATGTTGACATTATCGTTTTATATATTTATGACGTATTATATATTTGTCTTGCATGTAAGTAGTAGAAACAATTGATTATGACGCCTTAATACAGCGTATGACATTATTATATAAATCATAAATAACTAGCTGACCCGGCAAACGTTGTTTTGCCATATATTTATTATTAATATTCATTAGCAAAATTACGGCCAGTCTTACATGAAAAAAAAGAATTCTATGATTGTCTAGAAACCTAGAAATAAATTTGAATTCATAATAAACTTGAAAGATGATAGTGACGATGAAACTGACACGGAAGACGATATTTACGATTCAAAAACTGTTTTAAGTTGTTACCTACGCTAATTATTTTATTTTAATTTTAATTAAAAATTTAAATGAATATTGAACACGACATTTTTTTTTTATTTGATTACATACTAAACGAAACATACATCTAAACACCTATATAATTTTATTCACTATCGATGAACTTGCTAGCGCTACCTACAGTTACGCACATAAAATCGCGTGTCAATCACAACTACAAGTATTGCTTACCCGCCCGGGCGGCGGCGGCGCCCTTGTAGATAGAACTACTACAGCTGTTCTAAACCGAATAAGTGGTACTTAATATTCTGTTTTACCGATAATAACATATTATTATAACCTACCTCACTTTTGTTTACCTCAATTTTGCCAATGTGTACACTTTTTTAAACTACATTTTTACTGGTTTAAAGGTAAACAGACGATATGTTCAAAGCTGCCCCTAACCACAGAATAATAATAATAAAATATTAATTTCAGATTATATTCCTTGAATATAATTATGTTGCTACGTATAGTAAGAGTAATAAGTACAAGTACAGTAGATTAACTCCGAAAATCATTTAAATACATAACGACTCTTGAAACGACACTATAAAGTGCAATTCATAAGATTACCTACGGTTATATTCACCTATAAGTTGCCTCTCTTTCTATCGCGTAGATATCTTTTATCTCTTCTGCCTAAGTAAGGGATACGTTTCTGCATAGTGTAGTGTGCCTTGTATAATAATATGAAACTTTTAGGTGTTAGTGTAGGTAGATTCCTAGGTACATGCGTAGCAAATCTGGAATGACATTACGACGCTATTATGATCAGTCCAACCTACACTGCTTCGCTTCTCATTTTACCTACCTACCTAATATTTCATGAAAAAAAAAATACCTCAATCACCCAATGGTGGCGCATTCCATGAGGATGTGAAATACATCTCTGATCACAATTGATCAGAGATGTATTTCACATCCTCATGGAATGCGCCCGGAACGAAACTTCAAAAACAACATTTCGACCGTGACCCTAACTAATTTCTGGCAGATTCGAACGATGACCTCTATCGGAGGAAGCTGGAAAGCTGTATAAACTACAATTTAGCCAGTAGAAACTTTTTACGAAAATTTGATTTAATTTAACTTTTTTATTTTGTATGATTTATGTTTTCTGTGTACCTACAGAGTGATTGTGTTCAGTATTGAACAAACTCTTTAACGAATAGTAGAAAAAAAGATAGTTCAGGAGTCAACACAACACCCAAAAACCATATTATGCTAAATTCCCAGCTATTTTGACTAGCGCTCAGCGCATACTATAATAATTAATCGTGTTCAACATATAGGTAGGTATGTATTATAATAATTGTTATATTATACAAGGTGAAACAGAATATGTGTACTAAGCAGTGGGGGGGCTTTTCGGACCAGGAAAAGTATTTGTTGTGGTGGGGAGATTATAGTGAATTCTCATTTTCAGTTTCCCATACAAATCTTTTCATTTTCTCATTGACAATAAATAGTGACGACCCTATTCCTTTACCGCACTATGCATGTAGGTAGGTAGGTATCAGTTGGTGCAATTGTCTGTGTCAAAGAGTATTAAGGACAGATAAATCCATTTTAGTGAGAACTTGGAGTCATACCGTGAAAGTAGGTTATTAGATAGAACATACACATTGATAAATTACATAGGCACCTACAGTTACAAAAAGACGATAAATGCGATATTGGACGAACAAAAGTACATTATAGGAACGATTATTTTGTGTTTTAGCTAACAAATTAAACCTTCTAGTAATGGATTGTCTCATTAGCAGCCCAGGCTTTTCGTCGATTTTCCTCTGTTAGTGAAAGCGCTTTTCGTTCTTTCAAAAAACCAGCTGTTGGTGTCAGAACTTTGATCTTGTTTTACCAAAAACTTTGAACCAAAATTCAAAAAGTCGTAAAACAAACGTTGTTCCACGAGTCGGGTCGGATAACTCCGTTTCGGCATAGTACACATATTCTGTTACAGGTTGTATAATAATACACGCAAATTATATAGGTATCTAATGCATACTGGTGACTCTCTCGTTCATAGGTCACGTATTGTTTATAGTAGAGATATGTATTCTTACAATAAAAAATAATATAAAAAATGTCTTACAGAAAGGGCCTACTAAAAAGTAAGTGCCTCTATCAATGATGAGAATGCGTGGCTCCATGTTGCTATACCAGTTTAACTGCACACGAAGTAGTTAGGCAGTTATAAATATGTTTTAAATAGTATTCAGTAATTAGGCTTATAATGTGTGTTATTACATATATCTTAAAATCACTCCGCCATTATGAAAAATTACCAAAAACTGATATACTTATCCTATAAATGTTATTTAAATATTTTTGAGGATCATCAACAAAATAAAATTGCACAAGTTTTCTTGCTTTTCTCCTTGTGTGCGAGTCGCGATTCCAAAAAGGCGGTAGATTTGACGATTCAAAATGATTTTATTAAATTTTACTGAATGAACGGTATTTGATGTTGATATTTAAGTAAATTATTATGGTAGGAGCTTCGACAAAAATGCTTTTGTATATCCGGATTTCCGGTTGTTCTCCTCTACAGGTCATATTTCTCAACCGATTCTCGTGAAATTTTGTTAGCAGGTTCTACAAGTATATTGTTTTTTTTTGTCGATTCAGTTTTTGGTTATTTTTCATAATTGCGGAGTGATTTTGATATTATATAATATTATTGAATGAATTACATAAAATACATATATTTCAGCCATTTAAAAAATGACCCAAATACTTTTTTGTTAACCCTTTTAAGACGCAACTTTTCATCCAATAATCTTCAAGGGGTGAAAGGGGGTGAAAAATTAGTACAGAAAAAAAACGCTAATTTTCTTTGTGACATCAAATTACAAGGGAATTTCATTCGCTTTCGGAATATAACTATGATTTTTGG
The DNA here is from genome assembly GCA_951394065.1 of Venusia cambrica. Classification (NCBI taxonomy): domain Eukaryota; kingdom Metazoa; phylum Arthropoda; class Insecta; order Lepidoptera; family Geometridae; genus Venusia; species Venusia cambrica. Next base: position 14,752,963 of record OX596034.1, read on the forward strand.
TTTTGATTTGAAGGTGACCCATATTCCATTTATTATATACTAGCTGACTATGCCCTATCTACACTAATACTGGTTAGTAATAGGTCTTCACCTATGAAGTTGCTGTTTTGTAGAACTGGTCATTTCGAATATTTTTTTTTTCTGAATGTCTATGAATTCTAATTTCAAATTAATTTTATTAAAAAACATACATTAAGCAAACATACATTTTATATTCAAACTAATCATGGTCCATTTGCGTCAAATTGGCAAGGAATAAAAGTTTGACATAGATGCCCCACGAACTTAATGAACGCCAGCGCGAGGTGCGCGTTGAGGCCTAAGTAACTTGCTGCTCAACAGGCACAGAAATGAAGGAATTATGAATCGCATTGTTACCTGCGACTGCGAAGAAAAATGAATTCTTTTCGACAATCGTAAGCGCTCATCGAGTTGGTTAAGTAAACCAACAACTCGGGTCAGCAACTAAAAATGGCCTAAACGAAAAATTACACCTTAAAAGTGATGGTCTCAGTGTTTGGTAGTGTTTGGCGGTCTAGCACCGGTTCATCACAGCTTCTTACCAAACTGGACGAGCATTACTGCAGATATGGACTGTGAAGAACTGAACACAATGATGGAGAAACTCGCACAACGCCAACCAGCTTTGGTGAATCGATCATCCCCGTTACTGCTGCACGACAACGCACGACCTCACACCGCACAACAGATCGTCTCCACGCTACAAGAGCTGGGGCTGGAAGCTCTCCATCATCCGCCGTACTCACCAGACCTTGCGCCTACCGACTTCTAATTTTTCCAAAGTTTGGACAACTTCTTAACTGCAAAAAAAATCGAGTAGGTCCCATTTGTTATATGGAACATGACATCATCAAACAAAATGAGGCATTTTCTTCCCAATTTTTTCCATAGAACTACATACTAGCTTTTCACCCGATTTTCATGCCATAGAACAAAATGCAAAGCAGATTTTCCTAAAATCTTCCATGAATCTGCCTGCCTAAATGACACTGATAATGATAATAATTCTGTCATACCTGAATAAATAAAAATAAAATACGAATAAAATAAATCGGAAACGTGGGGAGGACTCTCCAGATTATGTAGAGGATTCTCAATCTCAGAGCATTCTAGTACCACAAGTTCACAAGAAATATAATCTTAAGAGGTCACATTTACCTTGTCCTATAGAACAAGTTGAGAAATAAAAGTATAACATGTTCTATAATACAAAATAAGATAAAAATATCGAATTTTGTCCTATGACGTCATGTTCCATGGAACAAATGGGACGTACCTAAAAATTCAATACCCGGAAGGCAGTACAAAATGCCTTCGAAGAGTTTGTTGCCGCCATCGAAAAAAAAATTACTTGCATTGATTTCATACAAAACGGCAATTTCATAGGTAAAGACCTAATATAAAGCCAATGAAAGTTATCCAATAACCGCTGGGAAGAAAGGTTCTCGCGACCACGAATAAACCCAAAACGGAGTGTGCGGAGACTCGATGGCCTTATAGACCGAAGACATTGTGGCGGTTGCGGGGAATCGATGGATGGAGGTGGGTCAGATTGCTATTTGTGGTGTCGATAGGGGGATGCCTAAGTTCAGTTGTGGGCGCATGTGGGCTGAAATGATGATGATGATAGGTGCTTTATTTTCATTTAGGTGGTTCGGTACTTAATAACAACATTGACTTTTAAAACCTATATGTAGCCTGCAGGCTGTGACCAATTTCACAATTATGAATCCGCGATGTGTTTTAAAGCCATCATTTACAAAACTACAAAATGTAACTCAGAGAAATAGGTACTTACAAAATGTTTGGTAGCTTTTGATTTCGATGAAGAATGATCGACGTCGGCTGGTGTAACGCACTTGCCTACCTTACTGTTATTTTAAATAAATATTACCTAATTTAAGAAGCTTGGATAGGGTTAGATCGCGCTCGCTCGCCCCGCATTAACGAATGTCTGCTTTTTCACCTAATTGAAATATTAATGGATTGACGAAGCTTTTGAGAGAAAGGCGGTAGCACATATATAAAAAAACTCCGCTTTATGTTTTAGAGTGAACATTTATTCAGTTTATGCAATGCAGACAGACTCGCAAGGTCTACGGCTCACAGAGCCACTAGTTTAACCTCTAAAGTTTTTTTTATATTAAACATTTCTTACTATCAACTAGGTTAAATAAATTAGTATTTGTACACGCTGTGATACCCTGTAATTACATACGACCGCACTATTATATACGACCTGCTTTTTTTTTTACTGTATAGTATATTTCTGTGTTGGGTTCCCATATTCATAAATAAATAAGCGCACTGTGTTCGTGTATTTTCATGGAATGTGACACTTGAGAGTTCAGTGCAAATAACTAACATTATTGCTGTCTTTATAAGTAGCTGTAGATCTGAAGCGGATTCTAAGCGACTCCTTTTCGTACTTCGCTGGTTCGTACAAGGTGGCCCATAAGTCCCTTGAAATGTAAAAAAATCATTAAAAAAAAACTAATTACAATATGAAAAAGGTTTTTATTTGGAAGTAATCTTAATAAAATGGGAATTATTTTTTGAAAATTACATCGTCTAAATGTAATCCGTTACGATCGCGGCACTCCTGTAAGCGACGTCTAAAATTGTCCATCACTGCGCGGCAAGTAACTTCTGTAATGCTTACCATTTCTCGTCGAATATTTTCTTTCAAGACAACGATTGACCGCGGGTTGGTTTCATAAACTTTACTCTTAAGATAACCCCATAAGAAAAAGTCCATTGGGGTCAGATCCGGACTACGTGGTGGCCAGGCAATATCTCCTCTTCGAGAGATAACTTTACTAGGGAAAAGTTGACGAACGACGGGCATAGCGGTGTTAGAGGTATGGGCAGTTGCTCCATCCTGTTGAAACCAGGTCCGCGTATTGAAGCCTGGAAAATTCTGCAACTCTGGTGCAAAAAAGTTCTCGATCATTGCCACATAGCGCTGCGAATTAACAGTAACCGCGCGACCTCTGCTGTCCTCAAAAAAGTAAGGGCCTATGATGCCATGCGCTGACATAGCCGCCCAAACTGTCACTTTAGGGCTATGTAAGGGCCTTTCATGTTTGCGATTTGGATTTTCGCAACTCCAGTAGCGACAATTCTGCTTGTTGACATGGCCGTTGATGTGGAAGTGAGCCTCATCAGAGAATAACACGTTATTAAACGATGTAAAGTGGCCGAACATTTCATTTGCAAAATTTAGTCTGTGCATAGGGTCAGTATCTTTTAATTCCTGTACTAATTGAATCTTGTAAGGGTGAAGAAGTAAATCTTTCTTTAAAATCCGCTGTAATGAAGTTCTGGATAAGTTTAATGCACTGGAACGCTTACGAATAGACTGGGTAGGATTTTCACGAATTGACTGTTTCACTACGTCGATGTTTTCTTCCGTGCGTGATGTCCTTGGTCGACCTGACCGTTTTTTATCCAACGTAGAACCAGTCTCCTCGAACTTAGTAACCCAGTTCTTAATCGTTTGAATACTTGGAGTGTCGTTAAAGTTGCGTAAATTGTGATGTTCTCGAAATTTACGCCGCGCAACGGTAGCAGAATTATTGTTGCGATAAAACTCGCGCACACAAAAAGCACGGTCCGCACCAGTGAAACGCTCCATGGCGACTGAATTCCGAAAGACCGTTGGTGCTTCCCCCGTACCCCGCGCGCCATTCCTGCGCATCGTTTGAATTTTATTCGAAATTTAAATTTCAAAGGACTTATGGGCCACCGTGTATTTGCCGAGATGATTCGATTAACTACTTATTCTACAATTCACTAAGCCTATCGAATTAATTGTATACTTATGTAAAACGTATATGTACTTTTTATTACTTATTCATGCTTTAAAATGTATAAAACTTCTCGTGCAAAATACACTCGGTCACAACTTACCAAATTACTGAACCCTTAGATGGTCTGTTCTCAGTTCCTTGTTCTCAGTTCCTAGTTCTTTAGTCTCAGTTGGGAAAACTATGAGCTGATATTGTTTCGCACACATCAAATAATCTAGTGACGTGGCGCGAGCTAAGAAAATATGTCAAGAAAACAAATTCAATTCTTCTCTTTTGAAAAAAAACACAAATTACTCAGCTCTCTAATGCTGCGGGTCAGAACGGTTTAAAATTATTCTGAATGCTGATAAAATATGCTACATATCAATAAATCTAAGCTTTATTTACGGTTTTTATGTGTGTCTTAGTTTTGGGATATGAGCGATGAAAAAAAAGTGATCCACTGTGTATCCGATGACCCTACCTAACGATTAAGTTTTATTGTAACTGTCAGGTTACATTGCTAACTGAAGAACTTTGAACTTAATACCAAAACAAACTCCTAAGTACCTACTACCCTACTAACTAACGAATGCCTTTGTATGCCAATGTGGTGTAATACCTTCGCACTTCGCATGAGGTAGTAGTACGTAATAGTAGGTAGGTACTTAAAAATAAAAGTAAGTAAAGTAAGTTAGGTAAGTAAAGACAGAGTTATACTATGTAATGTCACATTCTCCACATTCTATAACATTACCATTTTGTGGAAAACATTTACCATAAACACCGCCCTTTTCCGTGGATGACACAGACAATTCGCCCGAATGACGGGCTGTGTTGTAGATGGTGAACTTTGTAGTTACTCAGTTACTCTTTGTCTTTGTAGTATTTTAACTCATGATCATAATTTGTAGTTTTATTTGGAGGAGTATTCTGCATCAGCAGTGGGTTCATTTCACCCACTGCTGGTGAACACAAGCCTATGATTTTATAACGAAGAAATTTGCGCAACCTAAGTGCGCGGGGTCATTTATTCTAGAAATCAACTGCCACTTCACAGGTTGGGATGACAAAGTTTTATCACAATCGGATGAACGGTAGTGCAGTACCTATACCGCATATAATACGAACAAGCACTGAATTTTTACGGACCCAAAAAAGGAACAGGGACGCTACCGCCGACGGCGAAGCCGATCTCCATTGATGGCTTTAAATTAGCTTCATGAGAACTAGAAACGATTTTTACCGTCAAATGTACTGAACGGATAGGTTTCATAACATGTGAACACTTTTGAGATGGGAAACGCCATTTCGGATATGACACATACCTAAATCGGTAAAAATCGTTTCTAGTTCTCATGGAGCTAATTTAAAGCCATCAATGGAGATCGGCTTCGCCGTCGGCGGTAGCGTCCCAGTTTTATTATCTATAGCTACGTTTGGGTTCGGTTCGGTTTTTTATGATCCATGAATGAGATAAGATAAGTCTTTTAGACTTTGAGATCGCATAATAAGCAAGCTCCGATATAAATAGGCGATGAGACGAGACTTATCTACAAGTGAGACTAAACTTGGTCAATAATCAACGCCGCAAGAATTAGCGGAAGAATTATACGCACCCGCGTTTCCCGGGAGACCCGTGAGGTTTTACCCGGTAGGCGTCCGACATAACCCGGCACTCGATTATGTCCATCCAGGATTTCCCCACGTATAAAAAAAACATGCAGAATTTCCCCCGCGTACCTATATAAAAAAAGGTATTTTTATTTAGCTCTTTGTCAGGTATCTACCCCTACCGATAACGTAATCGACCCGCTTACTTTACCCAAGTTCTTTGCTTACCTGCGAGTTCTTTCGCTGTTCTTTCCGATTCTCGTTGCTCTCGATGTTCGTTTCAGGTTACACAAAGCTACACAACTAAACACTTACCTCCATCCTGTCTGCGAGGAGTCGTTACTGCTGTCTTTCAGTTGAGTGGCACTGGCGCTTTGCAGATTGGAAACATTCAACCTGTAAAATAGCGAGTGCATTACTGTAGGAACTACAGCTAACCGAAACTTGGTTTGGTTTGGTTAGCGGAATAGTAAAGCAACTGTAGTTCCTTTCAATGTCAAACGAAAACGAAAATAGTTTCAGTTAGCTGTCAAAAACTCGTACTAAGGCCTCTGCATAACCGACACATTTCTAGAGCATATGGTTTATTGCTATGCTCTAGGAGCTATTGTACAAAATGTTACGAAAATTACATGAATTTAGTTAATCCGGAATTAAAAATTCAAATACCTACTTGCAATACAATTTAAATTATAAATTTGGTATCATAAGGCTGTGCCCGAGATAACCCCTTATTGGCGTGAATATTAAAAGAGTTTTTACCTCAAAATATCTCGGCCACATCGATACCTTTATAGACAATGCAGATATTGAATGAGAGCGTAGGGCACTGGTGGTGAGAGGTAACATGTTGATCCGTAGATTCTCTCGCTGTAGTGAAGAAGTTAAAGTCACGCTATTCAAAGCGTTTCGCCAGTGGTTCTACACGGGGAATCTATGGGTCAACCACGCCAAAAAACCGCTAGATACCCTTCGCGTCCAATTAAATAACATATTTCGGATGATGTTGGGACTGCCCCGTTTTTGTAGTTCGTCGGGGATGTTTGATGATGGATTTGCCGCAGTTATTCACAAAAAACAGCATCCCGCGAGTAGGTAGGTTCCTACTTCTTGCTTGATTTTTATTGTTACTAACATCTAGTTCTTAAGATTGCCAATTTACTAACATCAATGGATCTTGGTCTGAAGCAAATGTTTTTTATTTTTAGATATTTTATTTATAAGGAATTTACGTGAAGGTTTAAATTTAAACTGTTTACCCGTATGAGTAATTTATTTTATGTTTGATTGTTGATTCGACTTACAATCCAATATGTGAAGATTGGCGTACTCTATACCTACCTACCTACTATAGAGGAAGCCTATAAATGATGCTGATTCTTCTTTGTGGTCGGTACTTCATAACTGAAGACAGTGATCACAAGGGGCTCATTTCAGAGGCATGAACGACCTGTCTCCAGTGATTCCCGATTCGTTAACATTTGCACCGCGTCTTAAAATGTCATATCCTTATCCTTATCTTTTAGCTGGTCACACCATCTGGGTGGAGATCTGCTGCATGACCACTTCCCTTCTACATGTTTGACAATGACCCGCTTTTGTAGGTTTTCAGCGCCAGTCTCGAAATGTGACCGAAGTAAGAGACGATACGACGGTGACAAATTGTAGACAGGCGTTCTTTGAACTCCAGTTGCACGAGGGATGACATTTGTGCGCTTCACAGTCCACGATATACACAGCCTTCGACGCCGGTACCACATCTCGAATGCATCAATCCTTTTCTTTTCTGGCTGATATGGTGCTAGTCCACCCCATGAAGGAAAATTGCTGCTTATACCTACTGCTATAGGTAAGGCAACCAGAATTAGATCATACCAGTGGGAATAGGAACCATAACCGTTCAATTTGAAGCAGAGTTACTACTCCTCACTGAGCTGTGTCTGTGACGCTGACAGAAGCCAGAAAGCTGACACTTTCCATCAAGTTCTCCGATCGTAGTTCGGACTGCGTATTGTTTTGACTAGGACAGAGAGTACCTACAAACAGCGACAATCAACCGCATTGTGTCGCATAATCGTTTAACATTAAATACAGTAGGTAGGTATGTCTTGTCTACACTATCTGTTGGAAATTGATATTTAGTCTGTAGTTGGTTGACTCATAATTTTGCCGTAGGTGTTGCCAACATAAGCAAATGATATTACAGTGACTGAATACCTACTCTTAAATACTTACGTCACTTCGGTGTACGCGACTGCACTCCATCGTTTCTATTGTACTTACCTACCCCAAATCGTGGGTATTTAATTAATCAATGAAAACCCACCCACAGTACATTTTTTATTAGGAGTAGGTATTTTTAGAATTCCTATATATTTATATGTCTACTTCATTGGCACGCAAAATTACCTTATAACAAAATAGTTTGAGTAAGTTAGGTAATGGGTACAACGACGTGAAAGCTCTTGGCTTTCATCTCACCTGGTGTCAAGTTATGATGGCGATGATCCGGAATTCTTTCCAGACGGTGGAATTTTATATCGTATGTTACCTCTACAGGTCACCTAAGTATATGATTTGTTGAAGGCGGCACAAATTTGTAGCCCCTGGGGATCAAACCCGAAACCGCTGAGTTTTGTTATTTTAGGTTATTTTTACATAGACAGGTAGGTAGTGTAGGCTCTTAATGCCGTCTTATAGTGTGGACTTTTAATTAGCATGCAGAGTAGAGGCATAGCCTCTATCTCGATTAGCGAAGATTTAAATTGTTTTCGTTTGTCTTTTTTCTACCCGATTCCGAACAGGCGGTAGGTTTGCCGATTCAAAATTATCCTTAAAAATGTTACTGAATAAACTTTAATTTGATTTTTATCCAACTAAACCCTACACGACTAAAAAGTCGTGAGTCTGTTAGCTACTTTGTTACTCTAATTTATAAAAAAGTGTACAATTATTACATTGTTTATTCAGGTAACAAAGATCCATAAAATAATTACTAAGTTAATAAGCTTTTCCCGAACTCTTTGTTAGTATTCAAAAATTCAAAATCAAATTTATTTTTTATTATTATAATTTATTTATACAATCAGCCGTATCTTGGGCACGCTTCCGTCTGGTACTGGTCTGGAACAGTTGAGTTACCTATAGGCTGTTTGGAACGGTCCATAGGTAATCTGACTGATTCCTTTGTACATAGTTAGTTTAATTGTGCATTTTATTGAATAAAGATGTTTAATAATAAATAAATATATTACGTACTAATAAATTAAACTAACTAAGTACAAAGGAATCAGTCAGATTACCTAAGGACCGTTACAAACGGCCTATAGGTAACTCAACTGTTCCAGACCAGTACCAGATGGAAGCGTGCCCAAGACACTGGCTGCATTGCCACGCTGAATAGCTATGCTAATTCGCTGGCCTAAATAAGAGCCAGCCCTTGGGTCACGTGTCGCCTCAATCAAAAGCCCCGCAATATTTTTGAAAACCCGGAGGGCACCGGCTCCCCACGGACCCAAGCTCTCCACCCCAAAAGGCTCAAATAGGTAAGCTCTGTCGAGACCACTATATTTGCGCCTTTAGTGATCCTCGGCCGAATCAGCCGCCGCACCAGCCCTAACTGATGTCCCAGGCAGATGAGATGGCGCTAGGGTGTCGACGCAGGTAGCGTCCCACACCAAAGGCCTACCCATTTACGTACTTAATTATTTATTTAGAATTAAAAAATAATGATCAAAAACTGATGCAGCGATCATGTTCGCAAGAGTATGATGGCTCGCGACTATGTTCATCTTAATCTGCTCAGCATGTTCTTGACACGACTTTAGTTTATGTTTGAAATACTTTCCTATAAATGTTAACATAGTACAAGCCCCCGATTTTAGGTTTTCAAATGAAAATCAGAACTGAAACCTAAGTCATGCCTCCGCATGTGCTTGGTTCACATGCCTGTTCCATCTATTCACCTGTTTTCTCCTGGAAGGAACCCTACCATAATTAAGATGACTTGCTCCGTTGCTTAAAATAGCAACTATATCAGTATAGGTCTTATTAATACGACACTATGATATAGATTGCTTTGTATTTTTGTCACTGCATTGCTGAAATTCAACTGGGTATTATAAGTCCCTCAGCTTCCCAGCCCGCGTACCTACACTGCAATTTGCTCCTAATTTCAATCACCCCAACTATGGAGTGTACAACGATATAATCATAAAAGCTTTTGAGCCTAAATTGCTGCAGCGCTTTTGTGGTTTGTCTGAATTGTGAGAGTGAGTGAAGTAAATAATTAAAAATATCGATGGGGGAGGAAGCCAGTTCTAGGTAATTAATTGTCAGGCCATATTTTCAATAATATATTAATGTTTTTTTTTCAATTTCATATTTTTTAAACCATGAAAATACAATTTTGATTAGTTCTTTTTCGTTTTTATAACTTGATTATTAATTTACGACACGGGAAGCGCTCGGTCGTCATCTGACGTTGTGATAATCTAGTAGGACCTACGATAAGGTAAGATTATATAAATAGGTAGGTAAAAATTATAATTTAATCTCTGTGGTCTATATAGGACTATATTGGACTATTACCTTAGGTAATCCGACTGCTTCCTTTGTACATTACATTTTTTATGTAATAGTAAGTGGTAATGTAGTAGTAATTAAGTATTGCTAGTGGTTCGCCCACCGTTATCAGATCCAGAGGTCCCGAGTTAGATCCCCAGGGGGGTACACTATTGGTTTGGTGTACACCACGTGGCATGTCAGCATGGGATGCAAGCGAAACGTAGGTATGTCTAGGTAAGGTTAGGTTTATTCTACCAGAAGTCTGCACTTGGATTGTGTCAAGCCGTTTAGACGCAAATCTCAAATGTAACTGGGCCGAACACGTCTGCCGCTTGGCTACCCGACTTTTACTAGGGCAAAATAAACCACTAAATGGTTCCCAACATTTCCAACCAACGCAAGGGCGTTTACAAGGGCGCCTTAGAAAGATTTGGCGTGACGAGTTCGACAATCGCTTACCATCCTGGCCTCGGCGGCATTACGTTGTAAAAAGTGGAGGGCAGGAACAGCCCCTTGCCCTGCAGTGGGATGATCATGGCCGAAAAATTATAATAGTGGTTGCCTAGTTGCAAACATTACACCGTAAAAACTCTGCGCACTCTGAACTTCTCCATTATTAGCTGCCTCAATATGTTATTTTATAAGCAACGGAAACTGAAGTATCTACCTACCTAATATCTGTGATGAAATTGCAGGAAATGAAGGCAACTAGGTACTTACAGTTTCTTGTTTGCGACGGATGGCTCAACTATCAACGGCAATCCGCAATAAGAATAACCTGCAACAACAACGTGGGGGTAACTTAGTTATACTTTTCACTAGCTTAGCACTTGGCTAGCGACCACCCTGCTGGCAAAGTGCGGTGCCAAACGGCTTGCGGTGTCCCATCGGCGGTACGCAGTATACAGTGCCTTTTGGGAAATTCGCTCCATAGTAAACTTCATTATTTCTATGGTCTAGCTAGAAGTTGAGCTAACGCATCATTTATAAATAAAACTATTTATTTTAGCTCACCGGTAGTAGGTACCTGTAATGTTCAAACTTGGTGTTACATTATTATACTGCTTAGGTATCCAGACGTACAACCACAAATACAAAAAATTTGCAAGCGCATGACACATCCGCACTAAAACCCAGACAAATGCAAAAAATCCGAATTTAGTGCGTGTCCGACTGGCATTAGCCAGTTTATTATACATGGTTATGTTGATAATGTAGTGGGAACTAACTTCAAGGCAGAGGTGTTGCAACTGTAGACAAACTGAATTAAAAGGAATCACCTTCCGAGTTGGTTCGATTCCCAGACCTCATTCTTGTATTTGCAAGTTTATCGTGCGTATTTAGCGCGATGAAAAGCAGCAAAAGCCAACCCATCACAAATTTAAAATAAAACTTGTAAACTCACCATGAAGTTTATCAATGGCACGATCTGCAGCAGACTGGTCAGGAAAGTCTACAAATGCATATCCACCCCTCTTTACAGAGATTTCGGCGATAGTTAGATTTTGTTCAGCGAACAGTTGACGGACTGCAGCTTCGTCAGCTTCGATAGGTAAATTACCGATGTACAATTTGTTCATAGCAGACACTGATTTTAGTTGTTCACTCATAGCGGAAGAGTGATCACTTAACCGAACTTATAATAAATCAATGTATAAATGCAGAAATAATTTAGTTTTAGTCAATTATACAGCCACTTCACTACACTATCACCGACAAAAGTCAGCCATCGAATCGAGCTTCTTTTGTCATCTGTCAGTAAACCAATCTGATTAATTGATGACTTTCAAAAATCGAAAAGCACGTCAAGGAGGTTTTATACGCATACCTACATAGGTAAGGTAGGTAGCAAGTATTTTTACCAGATGGCTATGCATGCGTGCATTATAGCAAATCGTAAAAGGGTAGGTATAAGTAGGGTAGACCTAAGTTTACCACTGATTATCTCTTTTATTGATTCCTACCATATGACGACCTTATTTACAGAAGTAACTCAAGTCAAAACGATATAAGTAGTGATACCTGGCTACTACGAGTATATGTATAATTTTAAACAAAAAATAAGTACTTACCTAGGTATATTAGATTGTTGTAATTATGAAAATTTATTAAGGATGTTATACTTGTATATTTTTGAAAATACATACCTACACATGATACAATATATCACCCAAACAGAGTTTAAACATCAATAAAAAATAAAATAAAATAAATATTCCAGGATTAGCCCCAAACTATGCTTAGCTTGTAATATGGGAACTAGATTACGTATAGAATACTTGTATACTTTTTTTGTAAATACATACGTACTATATGATACAACACCCAAACACAGATGTTTGTTACATCTATATTCGTGGCAATCGAGCCCAAAACGATCATCAAGAAATCCTCAACAAACTGAGGAACTGGCTATCTTACCTCTGAATGCCGGAACACAACAATTTTAGAATTGTTATTATGGCGACAGAATTAGTTAAGATGGTGGTAGCTAGCCAGGTGGACCTATACAAAGTCCTACCACCAACCAAACTAAGCACAATATATTGTACTCCCCCTGGGGATTGAATCCGGGCCCTCTGGATCTGAAATCGGTGGGTTGAACCACTAGACCACAGAGGCGGTTAACTACCTATTGATGTTTTTAATATATAGATTACGACCAACACCATTCTTCTTATATTCTTGTTATTGAATGACTTGCTCATCCACGCATGATGTGGCTAGCTACCTACCTGTAATACAGGAGCATTAGTTGTTCAGATCCTTTCATATTCTCAAAGTCAAGGAATTTGATTATGTTGGGTATCAAATAAAAAGTCATCATTTGGTAAGATCTGCAGATATCAAATGTATTTTATTTGTTCAAGTTGTTTATCTACTCGTATGTTATACGTCGATGTGTGTATGTATGTATGTTCCCTATGGACTCTGGAACGGTTGGACGGATTAGAGCATTTAAACGGGACTTTCTGTGGCAGATAGCTGATGTAATAATAAGGAACATACTTAGGCTATCTTATTTTATTGCGCGGAACTCTAAAATAGAAGTCTTTTTTAGATTTCCGCGCAATAAAATTAAAACCCTTTATGCTCTCTAGCATAAAGGGTTTTAATTTACTACGGTACCCTACCTACTTTCCTGTCAGTATAGTTTGGAAATTCTAGTTATTACAGGCAGGTACATATACTCATAACCCTTTATGCTCTCTAACATAAAGGGTTTTAATTTACTACGGTACCCTACCTACTTTCCTGTCAGTATAGTTTGGAAATTCTAGTTATTACAGGCAGGTACATATACTCATACATAACATAAAAGCGTAGATATACCTATCATAAATATTTTTGTTAGGTAGGTAATTAAAAACATATAAAGATTCTCCTGCATTTCTCGGAATTTTGATACCTAACTGATTGAAGTAGTTTTTCCGAACATCCTTGTTGTAACCAATTTTTTTTTCGTCATCTACCAAGCTTGGCTAAGCACGATAAAGAAAAAGAACTTCGCCGCATTTTTTCATTTTCATGACTATAATCTTTGTTCGCGAAAATAGAGTATTACCTACCTACTACTTCTACCAAGGTGTAGCAAGGTAAAATATACGTAGGTTTTACAGGATTTTGAGCTAGTAAAGTTGGTACCTACCAACACATTTAAAATCTACCAACTGGTAACCTACGCAGGTACGAACCTAGTTAGCGTAAGAACCTCGTTAGCCTTTGTCAAAAATATAAAGGTAACCACCTAGCCACATTGTCATACAAAGGATGTGTAGGATAACTAGGGTAGGTAGGTACCTACCTATAACAATCTATAGAAAATGGTGTACTACCTCTATCTGTTCCACAACCTAAATAGAAAAAGCAAGTAGGTAAACCTAGGTTAATGAACTCTTGCTCCCTTTTGACAAGGCTCATAGCTCAGTTGGTAGTTCAGTAACTCTGCCTTCTGTACTGTAGGTTATTGGGTTCGATTCCCACCCAGTACAAACATTTGTGTGATGAATATAGATGTTTGTTCTGTGCTTGGGTGTTGTATCATATAATACGTATGTATTTACAAAAAAAAGTATATCCAGTATTCTATCCGTAATCTAGTTCCCATATTACAAACTATGCTTAGTTGGGGCTAGATGGCGCTGTATGAAATTAACGTCTTGTAATATTTATGTATTTACTTTATATGAATATTATATGTATATTAAAATGTAAAAACCGGTCAGACCTTCAATTGCCTAACAATAAGGTCTATTACTGGAGGAATCGAAGGATATTTCGAATAGGTACTGCTGGTAATTCGGAATAGCAAGGATTCACAGAAACTAGTAGCGCCATCTCATTTTCGTGGACGTAAACATTTTAAGCCATCTGTTGATATAAGACATCAACAGATAGCTCCTTTTTAAACACATTTATGTAAATGGTTTATCCGTTAAAGGCAGCGTTCAGAGATCGAGTTTTTCAGGAGCGTGTTCGTAATTTAAAAATATACCTACAGTTATAAATTTAAAGATTATGTTTTTCATGTTATAATAATATGTGAACTTGCATTTAACTGTGAAAACTTTAAAAAATAACATACGTGTATACACAGTGTATTTATGTGTTAGGGTTATTTTCTTAGTTAAATAAATGAAAACTGTAAACCGTCCTTCTGAGGCAGTGCGTAAAAAGAAGATAAATTATTCGTACTAAAATATTACCGCATCTGTGATCTAGTGGCTCGCCTACCGGTATCATCCAGTATTAGTTTGTTCTAGTCCGCCTGGCTACTACCACCATCTAAATCTGTCGCCATAGCAACAAATCTAAATGGTTGTTACCGGTTCAATTCATACCCTCCGTTTTGGTCGAGATCGAGAGTAGATGCCAGGGGTGGTTGATAAATCCATACCAGCATATACTTACCATGTTATAAATGCGAAAATAACTGTTTCTACGTTTTACGGCTGAACGGATCGCATCACAAATAAATTTGGCGTCGAGTTTTATCATTGTAACTTTGGTCCACATTATTTTTTTATTTCAATTAGGTAATTTTTTACACAATAAATAAATGTATTAAGGTAACTACTTAGTTACTTACCATAAAACTTTATAGTGGCACGTACCGTCCGGTAATTGTACCTTTTTGGGACAATTTACGATACCCGAATACCCCTCGGTTATAATGTGAAACTCAGATCAAGGAAAAAAGGACAATCGTGAAACAGGCTGTCAGTAATATATTTATATATATTCATTACAAAGGCACTAGTAGTTTTATACAAAATTTACGAGTTAGTTACATCCTGTCATGCTTAGGACAAACGACTTAGCTTCCTAGGCTTATTAAACTAGTGTTATTTGTTGATCTAAGTACCTAGTAGGTAGGTATGTCCTGAAATCGGCTGGTAGGAGGTAACTAACAATTTCTAAGGGCTAGAGACTTCGGTCCCATAATCCTGTCTGCACTTAGGAGTGCAGGCGGTACACATTCATTTCCATTTCAGAGCCCGTATTCATTATGTCAAATCTCGCCCTCGTTACGATATCTGCATGGAATCATCGTATTGGAATATCGTTATTCGGGCTCGATTGGTCATAGTGATTAAGGGGGCTGTCAATGGTTTTTATCTACACTTTCGTAGATAGCGAAAAAAATAGCAGGTGTATTGATTTTCAAATTAAGTTTTTAAGTGTTATCGTTGGTTTATTGCTCATGGATTTGGTTTGTTTGTATTAGGAATGTTTTATTTCCATTATTTCAATATTCAAGTGCCCAAACTCATAAAAAATATATAATTTGTGATATTTTTGGTAGTCGGACATTAGGTTAAGGATTTATTTCAAAATTTACTTTCCCACCGGGTGGACGCATAATCGGTTTATTCACGTCATTTCATTTGGCCTTTATTGCAGAAACCTTTAATTCACGAACATAGATTCCATTACATTTGTGAACAGCTAGATTTTTTTTAATTTGCAACTAGATTCCGGCCACCAGTATACTTACATCATATTTTCATAGATATGACCTTCAAAAATACCGAACCGGCGGCCGATAACTAGTAAAAATAAAACCTGTCTCCGGCCGTTTAAAGTATAGGACAGCTGATCATTTATTTGGTAATCGTATTGGTACCTATTTTCGTTACTCTTTGAGACTCTGTTTTACTGGGCATAGAATTTCGTGTTGTTTGAATTTTATTTTTATATAGGTAATTTTGTTAAGACAAGGACCAAAAGTAGTTTATAAGTCGTAGAAGAGAGTAAAAATATGCCGCTTTTTGCGAATTTATTAATAATTTTACTTTCATACTATTAAAAATCCCAAGGGAAAGGAATAAAAGTCGTTTTTCTACCGTAAATTAGGTGGTAGATGCTTAGATATTTTATTTAAATAACAAAACCCTTTTGACTGTATGTTTTATTAAGATTCAACATTTTATCAAATTCCAAATACATTAATACACTTAATAATAATTTGATATAAGTATACAAGTGTAACAAATAAAACTTTTTATTAGTAACAAAAAATAACAATTACCTATACGGTGACTATGCATTATAATAATCACTTAAATTTAAGAATAGTAAAATATCACAAATGCACAACAAAAAAATAAATAACTAAAAGCTTAGCTGGACTAAGTGAGATGCAAATGAACCCTGTCAACCTACCTTTGGTGAAACTGTTTTAGCTTTCAGCGCTCCCCTAGATTAACAAGTTTTCAATAATTTGTGTAAGTAGGTAGGTACTTTCGAGAAATGCTGATTATTTACTAAATCATTTTAAATTAGGTGTGTATAAAAAAACCCGTCATTTAAATAACAAATTATCTGGAATGATCAGACATTACTTCTCAAAACTAATCAGTCCTAAAAATTCTTCTTACATGATCCTTGAGCACTGCTAAGTTAGAACAGCCTCCTCATAAATCTGATGTTGCCTTCAGGCCCCACAACCACAAAAATAAATATATTAAATGTAAACATATCAAAATAAACATTTGTTAACATTCCAACAAAATATAGAAGGTATAAAACTGTTTTATGGTAAGCATAAGCAACGTAAACGCACCGGTCCTATAAACACATTCTTACACTTTACTTATGAGTTATAAAGAGTACTTTTTATTATTTTAAATGCAAGTGTTGAATATAACATCATAATCTTCCATAATTTCACATGTCTTCTTCCACCACTTTCCTCTTACTCCCTTCTTGACTCATATCATCCCTCACAATCCATCCCTCTTCTTCAGCCTGTATTACCCCTATATTTGTCCGAACTCTTTGTTACAGGCTTTCCTCCCTCCACATAAAATGACCATACCATGCTAACATTACTTCTGAACCTATCTGTCACTGGCGCCACTTTCGCGCTTCCCGTACTCCACATTCTCTTCATAACCCAGCACTCAGATCCAAACACTACGACATGTCTCACAATGGTCATCTACATTTTCCCCTTTAGTTTGAGGGACATTCTGGGGTCGCAAATTGCCCCGTAGGCCTGACGCCATTTCATCCATCCCGCGTGTCGCGATACTTACATATTTACACTAGTGGTCAAAATTCAACAGACAAAAGTATAAAAAAAAAACTATTGATCAAATTGCCCCTAAAATTGGATGGTATAAATAGTTTTTTATGCTATACTGTAGTAAACCAAAACGAACCAGCAGTTGTCACCGCTGTAGTTGTAACTAGAGAAAAGAGCTTTATGCTCGTTTCTTACCCACACCTCCCAAAAGCGGTTAAGGTGCAGGAGACCAGTAGTAATGCCAGTAAGATTTCCTGCTTCTCGTACGGAACACAGCAAAACATTGACAGAAGAAACAGTGCGCTCCGTCCTACCACAGTTCATTAATAATTTTGTGATAAAATAAATACACAAGTTTGATTACAACCAGCATAAATTCACTATATGATAACATCGATTTATTCAATAAATCAACTATCACGAGCTAACACAGACGACGGTAATTGTGTCCGTCATAAAACACCTAATCTACTATATGTACTACACATACGACTGCGGACAAAAATGTCCATTTAGCGCAATTTCATTACACCTACTATAAAAGAACACCATTACCAGTTAACAGACACAACAATTAGATCTATATAATAAGCTTTTGCTGTTACATTGCACTGCAGTCCTATACGTATTAGAATTAGCGACACAAATCGACACCTTGACTTCTTTTGTTTTAACTAGGCGCTAAGTTATTTAATAAACATTATATCAAAATAGTCTTTCTATAAACACTATTTTGTATTGACATTCTTATCTTATTATTCGAAAATAACTTAATATAAAAGTGTTCACAAAACACCGAGTGACTGATGAACCTCAGAGTTTTGTTTACAAACATTTCAATTCGGGTTCATCGTTACATACAACATTGAATGAGAATGAGAAAAAGCTTGGCCACTGTTGTCATGAGCTAGGAATGCTAGTACCATAGAATATAACAATGTAAGAGTTCTGTGCTATGATGTTAGACTTATTAGCAATTGTGAAGAGAAAGCTTCGTTATTTACCTGCGAGCTTTGTCTTTTCTGAAAACTTATTTTTGTACTACTATCTACTTGCCTATCTTATATTTCTTTTTAAAAATGCTTTATTGTACATGTTCAAGTATTGTTTACCTCTAAGTAATTGTAATGTTGTCATAAAGTAATATATAATATAATAAATTTCCATATACGGTCCTTAGGTAAACTGACTGATTCCTTTGCACATATTTAGTTTAATTGTACTTTTTATTAAATAAATAAAAGTCATAAATTTCCATATTAAGTGTTTTGTTACCATATTTTTAGTAGCTGGTTTTCGTTTTCCATTATATGTATAATCTTACAGTAAACTTCACTAATGTAAATTCAAGAGTACAGATGACAGTGAGTGATGTGATGAATGATTAGCCCTCATTCTCCAGTGCAAACGCAGTTTGTAGATTTAAAAATAGAACATATCATTTAGAAATGAACGACAATGTTTGTATGAGAGAGCAGAACAACTACGACTTCTGAAGAAGGCCCTTAGTTTGTCGTTAATTTCTAAATGGAAAGTCCGATTCAAATGAAATTTGGATAAGGATAACCTAGATTGGTAATGCAATACTTTTTCTAAAAACAAAATTTTAACCTATATATGTGCAAAGACATTATCCCATACGAACACTCTTTTCCAAATATTTCAACGTTTTTTTTAGCCAAAGTAACGCAACCACAGAAATATTATTTTTATCGTGAAGCGTTTCCCTTTTATCTCACCTGGATCAGAGGCGGTTTAAATAACCATTTGAGTGAGACGTGCTGTTTCCAAATGAACGACAAGTCCTCAGTCAATTCCAGGTGAAGTACGGCACCGCCTTTGGCTTTATCTTAACTTGAAACCAGGTGAGATGAAGGCCAAGCGCTTCCCCATCCAACAATAAAAAAAATAACAAATTACCATTGCACTGGAGAGAGAAAACCAGCTGAACTCCAGGGCCCTTATTTATAATAAAAACACCAATATAATACGACAGTTACTAGACATTAATTTCACACAGCGCCATCTAGGCCCTAACTAAGCATACCTGTTATATGGGAACTAGATTACTGATATAATTCTTAAAATACTTTTATTTTTGTAAATACACCATACAATAGAACACCCAAACACAGAACAAACATTTATATTCATCACATTTGTCCTGGGTGGGAATCGAACCCACAACCTACAGCGCAACTAGCTGTGAGGCTAGTAACATGGATAAACGCAAACATACTGTTGACTTGAGATTGCCTGAAGCCTCCAAGAGGACACCGGTTTCGACGTAATACGACATTTGTCGAGAATAACTGAGCTGAACTCATTCTCCAATACGAGTGAATACCAAAAGACGTGTCATTTACATTATCAACCGACTTCAAAAAAGGAGGAGGTTCAACTATTGTAAAATTGCAAATGTAAAGTATTGTACCCGATTACTCGAAGACTTCTGGACGTCTGGACCGATTTGAAAAATATTTTTCTGTGTGTTTTTTATGCTTCACATGTTGTTCCATCGTCATGAGGTCAGGATCTGATGATGGGATCCTGGAGATATCGAGGGAACTCTTCAAATATTATATGCACATTTGAAGCGATTCGGGTATTTCTTTATAGGATCACGCGTCTGTCTGTTTGTCCGTCCATCTTTCATCAAAATAATTGGAAAAATTCTACATACAGTTAAACGAAATTGTATCACATTTTCCTTCATTGAAGTCGGTTACGTTTTTCGTTTTTAAAACGTAATTATTTGCACACATAGAATGGCGTCTCCAATATTCATATTCAAATGGAATGTCGTGAAGGATAATTATTTCCACACATAGAATGGCGTCTCCAATATTCAATATTCAAATGGAATGTCGTGAAGGATTATTAACTCTGCAGTTAGACGGTGGCGTCAGCGCGGTTGATCGCCAGTCGCACCATTTCAATCCGGGCGTGGATGCGGAAGTGAAGTCTGGACTCCAAACTGTAGCCGGAGTATTTTTTTCTGAAATACACATAAAAGCAATTACCATTTATGTCGGGTGTAATATCTTAGCTATAGTAGATATAGCTAGGGTGAGTGTAAAGGGTCCTATGGTCCTATTGAATATCGGCTACGGAACACTATATTTCGAAATCAAAGAACGAAATTCAATAGTGAAATAATAAACATTTGATAAAACACACGTGTTACTACTCGTAGTCTACGAAAAACTACTGCACAGTATATACAATATACTAAGTGTATACATTCCATACGCTATCTACTAGCTGCTCATTATATAGTTTATCCCTTTCACATACTTTGCCATGTGAGAAAGCATAGAATTGAGCTACGCTTACCGACAAGCGACTTGTTCTCTTAAGTAAGCTATTCTTAGTAAAGATAAAGATATTTTTATTTGAACATAATGTATCATAGATCTTAATTACGGGTATTATCAATTAGTATCAATTATGCTCTGCCTTAAAGAGCATGCAAGTTTTATAAAAATGTAAATTAAACTTAATTGCATCTAAAAGAGAATTAAAAATAAGCTAATTTAAATGTTAATCATATTATATTAAGTGTCAAATTTATAATAATCAATCACAGTTTGTCATCTAAAAAATCATTAATACTATAGTAATATTTGTCTAATAGAAACATTTTTAAGATTTGACCTAAATTGGGAGTCATTGAGCTCATTTATTGGGAGTGGTATTTTACTGTAAAGTAGTGTAAAGTAAATGAGAATGACCATTGGTTGTATCACAAGTTCATAACTTGTGACTCAACTTGGATTATACTTTTTTGTAATAATGAATTTTGTAATAGCTTGTTTATAATTAAAGCATAACTTCTTGGGATAATAGAAATGTTAAAATAAAGTTTTTGTTTTGGATTTCGTTAACCAATCATAAGAAAATCGGCGAGTCAGCTAAGTAAGGGAAAGGGCCTGTCTGCTGTGCCACAACATCATGAGGGATGTTTAGATGCTTTTCTCTTGGAGATACTTTACAGCTACAACTAGAAAAATGCACTATGACAAAATAAATATGAGTTTGCTAATCAATAATTATTGCTTTGTCTAGAGATTGTTTCACGTATAAAAATTTGCAACCTGAGGCAAGGTGGTATAGTTGAAAAACTGTATGGTTGAAAAACTTTAGCCTTCTCTTTTTTTTGGGTAAAAAAAATATGGATTGTTTTGTTTGGGTGTTTTGGTTACATATTTTAGTTTATTTTCATAATTGTTTTTTATAGTTTAGTTTGAGATACGAGACTATTATACTACATTTTAATTAGAAACTCAGTTTGTAATGGGAGAGTAGTGAGATGGACTCCGATAAACATTTTGTGAACAGTGAGACAGAGACTCGTTAATATTTCATGAACAAATTGCTGGGATACACGGATAATTATCATCAAATTGTTTATTGTATTTAAAAGTCCTATCATTGAACTTTAAATTTAGCTAAATTTCATTGTGACACAACCAATTTCAGAACGATACTAAATCCCATAGTCACTTGGGCAATCTCCTTTAACATATCACCGTTATTAGATCCAGAGGTCCCGGGTTCGACGACCAGGGAGATATGATATTGTCCTCGGTTTGATTGGTGGTTGGACTTTATTGAAGTCCGCCCGGCTAGCCACCACCATCTTACCTAAGTCTGCCACCATTACCATGTGGTAAGATAGCCAGTTCCTAAGACTGTTGAGGATTCCGGGTGGTATGCGCTGTCACCTTCAGGCTTATCTTACATGCAACCATGAGATGAAGGCCAAGCGCTTCCCCGTGGTACATAAAAAAAAACAAAACTGACTTGGCCTCGTTCAGGAGACTGAGCGTAGTTTCCATGTTTCCCAGCTGAAAGTAGCACATCGCCATTTCGCACACCGAATACGGCACGAGGAACGTATCTTCTTTTAGATCGCGTTTCAGTCTAAAACAAAAAACATTTACAATCGTATTTTAATCAACATAGTACACACAATCGCTATAATAATAGGTCATATAATAATAACAGTATAATACGTTCTAAAACTAAAAAGAAAACCAGCTTCAATGAAGACACTTCAATTTAGTTTACCTGGATGACATATTTTTATCAAGGACTATGAGTTACGATTACTATACTTAAATCAGATCCTAACCTGGTGACGATGATACCACCTGGGAAGTATACCCTTTCAAACAAAAATAATCGTTTCCCCAATCGGTCCAGGCGTCTTCGAGTGATCGGGGAACATATAAAAAAAATACCGACGAATTGATAACTTCCTACTTTTTTTGAAGACTGTTGAAAATAGGATATAATAGGTCTTCATCTATGAAGTTACCGCTTTGTAGTTACTGGTCATTTCGAATAAAAACTATTTCTGAATGTCTATGAATTCGAATTTCAAATAAATTTAATTTTTAAGACATTCTATGTTTCGTTATTTCGTTATGTTTTCATCCC
Source organism: Venusia cambrica (assembly GCA_951394065.1). Lineage (NCBI taxonomy): Eukaryota > Metazoa > Arthropoda > Insecta > Lepidoptera > Geometridae > Venusia > Venusia cambrica. The sequence goes on from OX596034.1 coordinate 14,775,931, forward strand.
ATTTGGGTCTTTTTCGTCATCATGGATACGTTAAAAATTCGAGTAATTTTGTAATATGAGTACAGACGGGGTAGCAACGCGGCACAAACGGCACGAAACATTAACGACTTATACGGAGAGAACACTACAAACGAACGCACAACCCGTTATTGGTTTACCCGCTTCCGTGCTGGAAATTAAGACCAAAAATGCACACCGTGGTCGTCCGGAAACTTTGGTCAACAAGGAGGATGACTGACGATAAACGCACAGCCCAAACCAGAGGTCCTAGGGACATTGCATTTACAGGGTAGTTTCGTTTCATAGTTTTTTTTTATTGTACTACGGGGAAGCGCTTGGCCTTCATCTCACCTGGTTACAAGTTGAGATAAGGGCGAAAGTGGAGGCGCACTTCACCCGGAATCCTCAACAAACTGTGGAACTGGCTATCTTACCTCTAAATGCCGGAACACAAAAAAAATAAAATTGTTATGACAGTATTAGGTAAGATGGTGGTAGCTAGCCAGGCGGACCTACCAACCAAACTAGTGGGGTCACTAGTACGAGCTAAAATGATCCGGTAAATTAAGGTGTTATGTACTAACTGGATGACTCTCTGTAGATGCGTGAGTGCCATGTGAGGCAGGCGCATTGCGGCGAGCGCGCAGCCGTGCAAGTAGCACAGCAGTGCCGTGTTGTCTGCCTTGTAACCGGCCATCCAGTCGGTGGGTGAGCATTCCACCGAGTCGCGCATTTGCTCTATTACCTGCAATCAGAAGTAGCATTAAAACTTGCGTGCATGTTGCTGCTTTTACTTCAACATAGGTTAATTTGTCGGGAAATCCGGCACTGTTTGTATGTATGTGGCAATGTTTGTGACGGCATAACTCTCGAACGGATTATCCGATTTTCATTAAATTTAAACTGAATAGAGATAACGTAAATAGAATTTGATTGACGCGGGGGATTTTTGATAAGAGGGGTAGTTTTTGAGATATCGGGGTGAAATTGAATACAAGTTTTCGGCTTCTTTTGAATGGTTGATCCGATCAATTCAAAATTTTGAACATGCAGAGGTTACATTAAAACTCACCAATCTTTACGAGGATTTTTTTGACACTAGGGTAGTTTTTGAGAAATAGGGGTGTTAAGTGAGTCAAGAAGATTTTTGCCTAGTGGGGGTGACATTTGAAATAGTATCGACTGCACTTTCATTAAGCTATGCTTAGTTTGGGGCTAGATGGCGCTGTGTAAAATTAATGTCCTGTCCTTGTAATATTTATTATTATTATTATTAAATATTTTATGTTTTTTTATTAGGGGTGGTTTTCGTAACAAAGGGGCGATTTATGGGGTTTAAACGCTTGGTAAGTCTTGTTAAAGGGGGTTAACTTCACAATTAACTTTATTTGATTTGTTGAAACCACCCCTGTATTTACAAAAGGTTGCAAAAGGGGTAAATAAGATTGATTAAAGACTTGAAAATGTGTTAAAACATGAAATATCACATGAAATAGGGGTTGAGACTGATCAAAATTTTATTTTGCCCTTATTTGGGGTAGTTTTTAAGATGAAGGAGGCAAAGGATGATCTTCATCAGGTCTTGTAAGATAAGAGAGGGTATTCGAAATTTCATTAAAACTGGTATTTTTATTCTATTGTTATTCACTCAATACGGTCATTATTACACACTGGTTGGTGCTCACAGTTAAAGTTTTGTTTACACAAAGAAAAGCCAAAAGGGCAAGGGGCCGGTTGTCTGCCCTTTTGGTTGCCATCCGTGGGCTGGAAGGCTAGATTTTTAAACCTCAACTACTAAGGCAACAGTTTTGCGAGCACTCAAAACGACATCAACCTTTGTTTCATGTTAGTAAGGATACATTACGTTAGCAACAAGAGAGAGCCTCAAACACTTACGTGAATATAGAGAGTTCGAGAAAAAAGTGCTTAAGTAAGGTGAGAAAGGTATAATGAAAGCACACTTTTATCGTTTGTTAATTACGTTCTATTTGAGAAATAAGCATCACAAACCAGACACCACGAGATCTCAGTTTGGGGCGAACTACTAGTTATTTTGATTCGAAAAAACGGGTTTCTATCGCGTTTTATTTTTTTGTACAACGAGCAGATGAGATTGAGGCCAAGGCCTTAATCTCACCTGATCTCCATGTTAAAATAATACCAAAGGTGTAAGAGCTTCAACCGGAGTCCTCAATAAACTGAGGAACTGGCTATCGTACCTCAAAATGCCGGAACACAACCATAATTTTTTTTGTTATGGCGACAGAATTAGGTAAGATGGTGGTATCTAGCCAGACGGACTTAAACAAAGTCCTACCACCAACCAAACCAAGCACAATATATTGTACTCCCCATGGGAATCGAACCCGGGACCTCTGGATCTGAAATCGGTGGGTTGAACCACTAGACCACAGAGGCGGTTAAAAATTTTACAGATTGTACCGCTACGTGCCATTTGTCCATCCATTTAGGGGTACCACGACTGTCACTATCCGTCAAGTGTTTCAATTGATTAATAAATATTACAGGACATTAATTATCACACAATATCTACCCCCAAACTAAGCATAGCTTGTAATATGGGAACTAGATTACGGATAGAATACTGTTGTAAATACAAACGTACTATATGATACAGCACCCAAACACAGATCAAACATCTATATTCATCACACAAATGTTTGTCCTGGGCGGGAATCGAACCCACAGCCTACAGCGCAGAAGGCAGAGTTAATACCAACTGAGCTATGAGGCTTGTTAAGTCATTCCACGGGGGTTACCACGACCTCTTATAGCATTCTTGTTTTGATATGACTTCACTTTTGTCACTGGGGGGTGCCACGAACTTTTAATAAAAAAACAACAATCTCACCCGTAGCACCCGCTGCAGGTGCCGCCGGTTCGCGGTGAGCACGCTGAACAGGTTCCAAAGACACATCAGCTCGAGTCCGGGCAGCAGCAGACGCGAGCGCTGCGCCGCGAAACGCGCGCAGCGGCGTATCACGAACTTCTCCATCGGAAGGGACTTGCCAGCGATACGCACTTTGTACAAGGGCGCATTACTGTTAACAGATAAAAAAAAAGTAATTTCAACTGCGCCGCGTATGTGGTTCGCCTACCGGTGTTAGATGGAGGTGCCGGGTTTGGGTGGTAGGACTTTGATCTGGCTACCACCATCTTACCTAATTCTGTCGCTGTAACAACGATTCTTAAATTATTTTGATCCGGCATTTATGAGTACGCACTTTGGACAAAGGCGCGTTACTGTTAACATAAGCGCGGTAATTTTAACCGCCTCTGTGGTATATTGGGTCGCCTATCGGTGCTAGATAGAGGTGCCGGGTTTGGGTGGTAGGACTTTGAGCTGGCTACTACATCCTACCTAATTCTGTCGCTGTAACAACGATTCTTAAATTCTTTTGGTCCGACATTTATGAGTACGCACTTTGGACAAAGGCGCGTTACTGTTAACATAAGCGCGGGAATTTTAAACGCCTCTGTGGTATATTGGTTCGCCTATCGGTGTTAGATGGAGGTGCAGGGTTTGGGTGGTAGGACTTTGACCTGGCTACCACCATCTCACCTTTTATTTTTGCGTTCCGGCATTTAGGGGTAAGATAGCCAATTCCTCAGTTTATTGAGGATTCTGGGTGAAGTGTGCTTCCACTTTTGGCGTTATCAAAACTCATCAGATGAGATGAAGGTATCTTTAAATTCATCTCAAGTATCCCCGGCGTACAATAAAAATGATAGCCCTGATTTATTACAAAAAGCCTCACGGCTCAGTGGGTTCGATTCTCTCCCAGAAAAACATTTGTGTGACGAATGTTGATATTAGTTCTGTATTTGGGTGATTTTTAATTTTGCTTTTCACTTTATAGAGCTTGTGGTGTTGTGTATAAGTGCGGGACAACTGTATAATACTGTTTCTGTGCAAATCTACAACTTGGTACCGGCATAAACTTTCATAGATAAATACTTTTCTAACGCTTAGCACATTCGTTCTGTCGTATACATCTGTAGTGGAGTGTCTATACGGTACTGTGTGATAAGGATTATTGCATTTGTTTGTCTTTGGTTTCCTATCAATTTTTAATAAACTTCATAGGCAATCTTATGTCAAAAGTAGAATAAATTATGTAAAATTAATTGTGTGTGTACGTACCGCATGAGATCGTCGACTAAAGTCAACTCATCATGCGTTAGGTCGTCCGATTCCAGTAACATGACCGCTCTTATATAGCTGTGCGTGGTTTTAGACCAGGCGCTGTCTTCTATCAACTTCTCGGCGTACAATGATGACTCGCGGAAGTTGAGATTTAACCTGAAAACATACGCACCATTTTATATTATAAATAAATTAATATAGTGGTAAGTACACGCAGCGGTATCTAGCCCTAAACTAAGCATAGCTTATAATATGGGAACTAGATAACGGATAGAATTCAATACTTTGTACAACACCCAAACTCAGGATAAACATCTATATATCACACAACTGTTTTGTCTTTGGTGGTAATTGAACCCACAACCTACAGCGCTGAAAGCAGAGCTACTACCAACTGAGCTATGGGGCTTGTTAAATATATATATTGACATCAAACAGATCAACGGCCTATTAACATCCACTGATCCAACCTCCTCTAAAACTGGGGGGGGGTTTGCTATCATCACGTGCTTTCATCACCTTTCACTGGTGAGATGCTTTAGTTCACTGTACTTCTTGTACACTGTTCACTTTTACGGCAATAGCTATAGGTTTTATACAGCAACTCCATTGCAAATGCAATGTATCTATAAATATGCGCAATTTATAGATACAATGCATTTATGTGCAATTCCATAATGCTTTCGCACAGGCTTTGACAGTGCAATTGCAATGTATCTATGATCTTTATTACTATGTGCAATTCCATAGGCAATCACAGAAGCTTTGGCTAAAGAGCAGGCTTAGATTACAGATAGATACCTTAAATGCAGGAGGGTTCTTTCCTGCCGTAATTGTAGGTGTATAAGCTTAATTAGTACCACAATTAAATTACATATAAGCACTAAATAAAACTTGTCATAAAATATACATGAAAATGGGAAAGCATAAAAAAGTTGAAAGATTTCAGAGTTGAAGGGTTGATCGTCATCTGTTAATCCACATTTAGTGTACATAGTGGAGTATTGCATATATTTTCGTTGCCAATTAAATGATATTATGTTGAACCGATCGCTATCATAATCACAGGATCAACCACTGGGGTTCTGAATATTGCCTGAAATTTCATCAAAATCGGTCCAGTGGTTTTGAAGTCAAAAGGAAACATACACAGATCAACTTTCATTATCAGACTAGTGAAACGGGTTTTCCATTATTCCACACATTCTTTGTTTAATTCGGATTTATTTATTTTTATTTGACATTATTTTATTCGGGAAACATACAGATACAACACATAGAAAGTTAATATATTAAAAATAATTCCTAATGTAACAAAGTCTCCACTTTTAGGTACTACAAAAGAAATGAAGTGGACAAAATGCTAAATAACAAACAATAACAAAATATGAAGCCAGATATACAAAATTTTAAACAACCTACAAGTACCATTTATCGATATTAATTTATTATCGGGGAACCTTCTATCTAAAATACAAGTAGCCTAAGTTACTCCTTATAATATAAATGATCTGCCAGTGTACGTTTCTTCAAAACAGGTCTAGCCGTTTCTGAGTCCATAGGGCGTTCCCTATGGACCCAGACTCAGAATGTTTGCGAATTGTTATATTTGACCGATGCATACTTTGTTACAAAACTTTGTAGATATTAAACTGACTAATTAAAGAACACTGCACTGATTGGAGTTAAACTAAGGTTGATTGACCTAGTTCACAAACAATTGATAAAATTAACATCAATTTAAATGTTGCGTACTTGTAGTCCGCTCTGTCTGCCGGGGTAATTTCCAAGTACAACAAGAGCGTTCGAGTGTAATAATATTCATTTTTCATATAACAATACAATATTATGCTCAAATGCTTGCCCCCACATGAGCTCCAGCTGTTTTTAATTCTTATAGAGTACGCCAATCACATAGGTTTCAAGAAACTGAACATTATTTTAGATTGTACGACGGGGAAGCGCTTGGTCTTCATCTCACTTGGTTACAGGTTAAGATAAGGCCGAAGGTGGAGGCGCACTTCACCCGGAATCCTCAATAAACTGAGGAACTGGCTATCTTACCTCTAAAAGCCGGAACACAACAATTTTGGAATTGTTGTTATGGCGACAGAATAAGGTAAGATGGTGGTAGCTAGCCAGGCGGACTTAAACAAAGTCCTACCTCCAACCAAACCAAGCACAATATTGTACTCCCTCTGGATCTGAAATGGGGTTATACCCCTAGACCACAGAGGCGGTTACAAATTAAATGATTTAATATTTTTAAAATGAAGGTAAATGTAAATTCATGATGAATGAATGAAAATACTTTATTGCACAACTAAAAAAAAAAAAAAGGTATATACTTTGGGCTGGGCAACCGCCCAATTCTTCCAGAATTCCTGGATTTTCTGATGATGATGGAGAGAATTAGGCTCCTATTTAGCATGGCTAAAGAGGTGGTCGGTCATGATGGGTCAGTACTGGACTTCAAGGGCTTGGTGGTTCTTTGTACTTACCCCTGCACCCACATGAGTTCCCAGTAGCAAAGAAGGCGGAATTGCTTGAAGTTCTCTTGGCCCACTATGGCGCGGTTGTACGTCTGTATGCCTGTTTCTAGTTGGCCTTGCAAGAACTCCGAGCGGGCTTTGAACGCGAGGAACCAAACGCTGTCTGGATAGTTCTGCAACGCGAAAACAACACTGAGGAAAGCCAAGAGTTGTCGGTGTTTTACAGATTGTACTCCAATAGAAATTTCAGACGCATAGCCTTTAGCCTTCTAGCGTCTGTTTTCCGCTGTGCTACGACCCTAATGTCTTCAAGAAGAGAGTTAATAGGCACTTTCTGGGTAGGCTCGCTCCATCGTGGATCTCATTCTTGCCTTTATAAGTTTCGTGGTCAAGAGTCGATCCATAGTAAATAAAACATTAAAAAAAAAGATTTACTGTGCCTAAGTAGTACCCGCTCTCAAATAAATAATAGTTTTGTCTAACATTTCAAAATGGCAAGTCCGATTCAAATCAAACATCGAAGGCACAAACGGATAGGGTTATCCCTATCCCATTATAACTGCAATATTTAATTTGAAATTTAATGTATGTGGTATTAAGTTAGGTACAAGAGACGTAAAGCCGCTGTCTGTCATTCAAATTTGTTCCGGACGTCCCAATCGCACAATATCTACTGCTTAAATAAATAAATAAAATAAATATTATAGGACATTAAGACAGCGCCATCTAGCCCCAAATTACTAGAGGAACTACATTACGGATAGAATACTTAGGTAAATACTTTTGTAAATACATACTTATCATACAATACAAACACCCAAACACAGAACAAACGTGTATATTCATCACATAAATTTTTGCCCTGGGTGGGAATCGAACCCACAACCTACAGCACAGAAGGCAGAGTTACTACCAACTGAGCTTTTAACCGCCTCCGTGGTCTAGTGGTTCAACCCACCGATTTCAGATCCAGAGGTCCCGGGTTCGATCCCCAAGGGGAGTACAATATAATTATATTGTGCTTGGTTTGGTTGGTGGTAGGATTTTGTTTCAGTCCGCCTGGCTAGCTACCACCATCTTACCTAATTCTGTCGCCATAATAACAATTCTTAAAAAAAAATTTTGTGTTCCGGCATTCCGAGGTAAGATAGCCAGTTCCTCTGTTGAGGATTCCGGGTGAAGTGCGCCACCATCTTCGGCCTTATCTCAACTTGTTACCAGGTGAGATGAAGGCTAAGCGCTTCCTCGTCGTACAAAAAAAAAAAAAAGAGCTATGAGGCTTGTTAAGAAATGATTTATTTCTCACAAACAAACAAAGAATTCTAATGCTGAAGTAGACATAATAATGTGGGAGAGCTGGTGCCTGCAAGGTTCTAAAAAAAGCCTGTTTGGCTGGTCGCCTGGTCCTTCATCATGGATGGAAGGTTGACGATGCCATGAAGTAGACATAATAATGTGGGAGAGCTGGTGCCTGCAAGGTTCTAAAAAAGCCTGTTTGGCTGGTCGCCTGGTCCTTCATCATGGATGGAAGGTTGACGATGCCATGAAGTAGACATAATAATGTGGGAGAGCTGGTGCCTGCAAGGTTCTAAAAAAGCCTGTTTGGCTGGTCGCCTGGTCCTTCATCTTGGATGGAAGGTTGACGATGCCATGAAGTAGACATAATAATGTGGGAGAGCTGGTGCCTGCAAGGTTCTAAAAAAGCCTGTTTGGCTGGTCGCCTGGTCCTTCATCTTGGATGGAAGGTTGACGATGCCATGAAGTAGACATAATAATGTGGGAGAGCTGGTGCCTGCAAGGTTCTAAAAAAGCCTGTTTGGCTGGTCGCCTGGTCCTTCATCTTGGATGGAAGGTTGACGATGCCATGAAGTAGACATAATAATGTGGGAGAGCTGGTGCCTGCAAGGTTCTAAAAAAGCCTGTTTGGCTGGTCGCCTGGTCCTTCATCTTGGATGGAAGGTTGACGATGCCATGAAGTAGACATAATAATGTAGGAGAGCTGGTGCCTGCTAGGTTCTAAAAAAGCCTGTTTGGCTGGCCACCAGGCCCTTCATCTTGGATGGAAGGTTGACGATGCCATGAAGTAGACATAATAACGTGGGAGAGCTGGTGCCTGCAAGGTTGTAAAAAAGCCTGTTTGGCTGGTCGCCTGGTCCTTCATCATGGATGGAAGGTTGACGATGCCATGAAGTAGACATAATAATGTGGGAGAGCTGGTGCCTGCAAGGTTCTAAAAAAGCCTGTTTGGCTGGTCGCCTGGTCCTTCATCTTGGATGGAAGGTTGACGATGCCATGAAGTAGACATAATAATGTGGGAGAGCTGGTGCCTGCAAGGTTCTAAAAAAGCCTGTTTAGCTGGTCGCCTGGTCCTCCATCTTGGATGGAAGGACTTACCGCAAGCAGCTTGTCCAGAATCCGGTCTGCGTACGGCAGGTCGCCCTGACCGCCGATGAACTGGCAAATGACGAGATGGTACGCGAGCAAAGTCAGGTCGCACAGCACGGCTCGCATTCCGGGCGACATTGCACCTTTCTCTAGCTCCTTAAGCCCGTAGAACTGAAAACATCGATAGATAAATCATATGTTGAGCATAACTATAAATAAATAAATATTACAGGACATTAATTTTACACTGTCCTGTATAAATGTCCTGTAATATGTGTGTATCCATGTACAAGCTATGCTTAGTTTGGGGCTAGATAGCCCCAAACTAAGCATAGCTTGTAATATGGGAACTAGATTACGGATAGAATACTTAAATACTTTTTGTAAATACATACGTACTATATGATACAACACCCAAACACAGAACAAACATCTATATTCATCACACAAATGTTTGTCCTGGGTGGGAATCGAACCCACAGCCTACAGCGCAGAAGGCAGAGTTACTACCAACTGAGCTATGAGGCATGTTTTAACTTCTCATGTGAACCGTTTTTTTAACCCATTCTGTCCTATTGCAGGAAAAAGCCCCCAAATCATTCCAGGTTATGGTGAAAGCAAAGCGCTTACCCGTCGTACGATAAAAAAAAACGAATACTTTTGGTCTTTTTCTGATTGAATACCAAGTTAGTTACATTAAATAAGTTTACGTTTGTAATTGGTCGCTTCAATCTAAATAGAAGTGACGTATCATCTGCAAATAGTCATGACGTATTATTGAGTAGAACTCTATCGGTCATCTTAAACTATTTTCGGCAGATAATTAATTTAAACTACAAATAAGAAAGGCAATATCAGGGCCTTTCTTATTTTTAGTTTAAATTATATCTTATTTTTAGTCATAATATTTATTTTAACCCTGCGGTACACCCATGGTAACTAAAGACGCTGAAGATCGCTTTCCGTTCACGTCGACACGCTGTGTGCGATCACATAAGACGTGTTTGGGAATCAAAGTCAAAGACAAATATATTTATTCAGTAAGATTTTCTCACTTTGAAACGAAAATACACAATTGTATCGTTGCATTAATTGTAAATATGCGCTAATTCAGATGCTATAACGTCAATACTTGGCTTTACAATGCTTACAAAGATGCCCCAGAGGTCAGAATTCTTTTTATTTTTGAATATGATTTAATTATATCGTTATTATTAACATATTTTGAATAAAATAATTAATTACAGGAATGGTACTTTGATTTTCAGTATGGCCTCTGCCATTATGTACACCTCATAGCTCAGTTGGTAGTAACTCTGCCTTCTTCTTGCTGTAGGTTGTGGGTTCGATTCCCAACCAGGACAAACATTTGTGTGATGAATATACATGTTTGTTCCGTGTTTGGGTGTTGTATTGTATGTATTAACAAAAAAAAAAAGTATTCTATCCGTAATCTAGTTCCTATATAACAAGCTATTATAAGTTTGGGGCTAGATGGCGCTGTGTGAAATTAATTACCTGTAATATTTATTTATTTGAAAGCCTTCATTATAGCTAACCTCCATTGAACGTCACTATAGCTGACGATCGAGGATCATCGTTGGATCAACATTTATGCCCACATACACTCCACTGCTGAACATAGGCCTCCAATTAACGCCAAAAATAGCGACCTGAGCCGCCTCCATCCTTCGACTCCCAACAGTCACAATGTCGCCTATCGAGTTGGGGGGTCTTCCGTTTCGCGTTTAATCGCGGTCGCCATGCGAGAACCTTTGCCCCCCAGCGGTTATCGGTTCTGCGAGCTGTGGCCTGTCCACTGCCACTTCAGCTTGCTAATTCTGAGGGCTATGTCAGACAATTTGGTTCTCTTACGAATATACCGGATTCTATCTCGTAGTGGAATTATCTCCTTAGCAGGATGGAAGGATGAATGAAACATCGGTGGATGGAAGCAGATCAATATTTCCTAAGGAGATATCTTACTTTGTTTCCGGAGAAGCCAACGAACTCCAGCAGGGCAACTACCCTCGGCGGTAACAGTGAGATCATCAGGTTGAAGGTAGCTATGCCGAGTCGCACGCCACTATTGAAGTGGACTTTAGACTCCTTGGAGTCCCATTGCTTCACCTCTTTTATGTCCCAACACGCCCTGGTAACAGATACAGGCATCAATACGGACCCTTCAAAAAGTTCAAAACTTTACTGGTTCGCCCCCCGGTGTCAGATTTAGAGGTCCCGGGTTTGATCTACAGGTACGATCTCAGGTCACAATATTGTGCTTGGTTTGGTTGGAGGTAGGATTTTTAACTCCGCTTGGCTAGCTACCACCATCTTTCGCTGTAGGTTGTGGATTCGATTCCCACCCAGGACAAACATTTGTGTGATGAATGGAGATGTTTGTTCTGTGTTTGGGTGTTCTATTGTATGATAAGTACGTATTGACAAAAAAAAGTATTTAAGTCTTGTATCCGTAATCTAGATCCCATATTTTGGGGCTAGACGGCGCTGTGTGAAATTAATGTCCTGTAATATTTATTTATTTACTTATTTATCTTACCGAAGTCTGTTGCCATAACAGCAATTCTAAATTGTGCTGTTCCGGCAATTAGAGGTAAGATAGCCAGTTCCTCATTGAGGATTCCGGGTGAGTGCGCCTTCACATTCGGCCTTATAATAACTTGAAACCAGGTGAGATGACGGCCAAGCGCTTCCCCGTCGTACAATAAAAAAAGCTTATATACTATATAACGATATGTATGATAGTTTCTTTGGTACCTGTCTACCAAAGAAACTATCATACATGTCGGATACGGCACGCAACGCAGTCGCTTGGGACAGCTTGGTATAGCAGTTTTTACATTAAAATGGTCCCTAGACATAGCTTTAGTCAGTTCATAAAGTAAAGGAAATCTAAAAATATATCTAAAATATTCTCGTTATATAGGTACTCGTGCCAACTACTGCTCCATATTGGCTTGGTCAGCTTTTACGTCATCCGCGTCAGTATGATGACGTAAAAGCTGACCACGCAATCTCGATCCCATCAGAAGGGCAGCCTTGCATCTGTGTATTATCTAACATCTTTTACAGATCCACTGCCAGTTAGGTTACGGCGATATCATGGAAAAAACCGACATCGTTTTTATCCATAACATGCTTTCATTATTATGCAATATCAACGTGCTGCTTTAGGAATATATTACTATTTTTAGTATTTCTTTAAATAAAAAAACCAGCTTAGCCAAGTGTCCGCAATTTTGATTCTTTTATCTTATGCATAATGGTTTATTTAAAAGTAAGTATGCCACTAGAACACAGGATAACAAAACCGTTGCGTTATTACGGTAAAATTTACCAAAATCTTACACAGGATAAAAAAAAAGCTGTAACAAAAACATCCTGTCAAATGCTTCTCCGTCGTACAATAAATAAATAAAAAAAAACCGTAAAAACTTATAACGTTGGTATTTTTTGGCATATTCAATGAATTCACAACAACGCGGAAATAACACAATATCACCTATTACCTGTTATCATAGAGAATACAATACTACGTCCTGTTATACTCGATAGACGTATATTTATATTAAAACGTATATTACAACGGCCTCCGTGGTCTAGTGGCTCGCCGACCGGTGTCAAGATCCAGAGGTCCCGGGTTCGATCCCCAGGGGGAGTACAATATTGTGCTTGGTTTGGTTCGTGCTAGGACTTTACCTAATTCTATCGCCGTAAAATGCCTAAAATTGTGTTCCGGCATTTAGGGGTAACAACCTCTACCGGAACACAAAATTTTTTTTAGCGAGAGTTCCTCCGTTTATCGAGGATACCGGGTGTAGTGCGCTTCTTTGGCCTTATTGTAACTTGAAAATTCTGGTAAGATGAAGGCCAAGTGCCTACCCATCGTACAAAAAAAATATAAAAGACGTCATTTTTTGACACTGGCGCAAACTTTCAATCGAGACGATATATCATTCTAGCAATATGGTTAGGCTACGGAATGAGCCTCGGACCTTGACATTTATCTATCATGCAAAAAACTAAACCCGTTCGAGAATATTTTATACTTTTTGTCAATGTTTTATAGTCAAACCAATTTACATAGGTTAATTTGAATAATCGTTTGCAAGCCATTTTTACTTACATACTTTTTGGTAAATTCGTTCTATTTCTGGGCCACCGACAATCAAGATGGTTTTACTATAATCACTACACTTGGCAGACGGACTGGTAATCGTAGGTGTTAAGTAATACACAGAAGTAAGCTGCTGCCCTTCTTCTAGTGAGATCCCTTAGTCGTTTTTACAACATTTTTGGGCTGATTAAGAGGGGTCGATTAAAGTCGCTACCGTTACGGTAAATGTATTATACTTTGTTATGAGCGTAAATGAAAACACTCACAATAAAGTGACGTCATTTTACGTAACTTATTTAATTTATATTCGTTTCAATTGCACCAGTATCAACTTAGATAAATGAGATGATAAAACACGTCAACTTACTGGTAGGTGTTGTAGCACGTTTTGACCTTAAAAGTGCCTTTAATGAATCCCGCAAAGTCCTCGCCTTCTATAACGGTCAATGCCGCTTGTAAAAGAAGCGCTTCGGCAAAGCAAAGCTCGGCATGCCCTTCAAGATCTGAGTACGCCGCGAAATTTGGCTGAAATAAACAACAAACCACATTCAGCTCCACAAATCTCATTGCGTATAGCAATGCCTGCTTAGGTCACATCCACAAAGAACATAGCCTACACGGCACTGCATTGCGCCCGTCAACTTGAGGCATAAAGGCAACCATACTCTTCAAACCGGAACACAGCAATTTGGTGGTAGTAATTCTCCGGACGAGCCCTTTCACAAGGGGCTTCTACTACTCTTGCAAAAGCCTAGTCTAATCCAGTGTGATCAATGAAGGACGCGATCAACAAGCATCAATTATCAGTAATAGTTGTACGATCGATCTAATGGCGCGAGGTGGTTGCACAGTGGAAAGCGCAGTGTTTGTAAATCTGAATGATATCATAAAAATATCGCACGCTTTACTATGCACAGCGAAAATAGTGGCATATTTTTCCGATACAAATTACTTATACCTGTGACTGTTTTGTTGTACCATACGATGCTGATAGTAAAATATAGCAACATAATATAAAATTACTGCTATTTAAACAAATAGCAACTCTAATCTCAGACCTTAAGGCTTCAACGCAAAGCAAGCTACTGTTCGTTACGACTTTGACAGATAACGAGTAACTGAATGCAAACAGCTTCTCCAGTGAGTTTTGGCGGAGTTTTAAGTAAGACGCTTACGGGCGAATGGTGCGAATCCCTTGTTTATTTATCCAAGCCAAGCATACATGAGAATGCGTTTCGCTTTTTTAGTGGTACCTATAAGAAGTGTCAACAATGTTGATTTTCATTCGAAGTTTCATTGTCCCCGTACGTTGATTCTACATACCGGGACAATAAAACGTCACAGAACAAATAAGTTATTTATTCCTTATTTGTTCTGTGACGTTTTATTTACCCTAAAATATGCCACCAGGACATATTTTAGGTAACCTTGCAATAATTATAAAAACTACTCTACATATTCAGTGTGTCAAACACCACTAACTGGTGCCTACATTAAAAATGTACCTACATAAACTACGTGCTATTGTAATTGGTTGTGGTTTTTTACTAGAAATTTAGAATCCGTCACCGCAGCAATATACACCAGTTTATATGGCTATTTCTTATCGATGATTACACAACGTTGTGTTAGAATCGCTCCAATAGCTTTTGATAAATGCTGGAACACAAACAAGCGAACGGACACGTAAGGCGTCATATCTGTGTTTAACAAGCCTTAGCTCAGTTGGTAATAGCTCTGCCTTCTGTGCTGTAGGTTGTGGGTTCGATTCCCACCCAGGACAAACATTTGTGTGATGAATATAGATGTTTGTTCTGTGTTTGGGTGTTGTATCATATAGTAAGTATGTATTTACAAAAAGTATTTAAGTATTCTATCCGTAATCTAGTTCCCATATTACAAGCTATGCTTAGTTTGGGGCTAGATGGCGCTGTGTGAAATTAATGTCCTGTAATATTTATTTATTTATTATTATAAAGTTCACCATCTGCTCACATATTTTTGAAAGTACAATACTCTAATCTCTACAGTAGGTATACACTATACAGTAGAAGTACAGACACACATTTGGTACACTATTAAAAGGCAATGACTTAAAAGGTATTTTCTTTTAAGTATCCGGTCAGTAAGAAAAAAATGTTCTAGAATAAAAACTGATATTTATTTTTATCATTGATATTTCTGAAATTTCTGAAAAAATACATTTTGGAGCTGACCAAAACCTCATAAAATTGACGAACGTTTAAATTAGCACTAATACCTAATGCCAGGATTCCGTTCAGCCTATCCAATCCATACAGACAAGCAGAGAGGTTAACCCTGCGCTCTTTTTTCAATTTGCAATCACACTGCTGTTCATTCAAATGAAATATACAAAAAGTAATAAAGCCTTCCCAAATCAACATGAGAACCTACATTTTCCAGTCGGTTCATAAGTAAAGCATTATTACTTTTACAGATTAAAATAATCAGAGAAATAGCTGTAATACCTGAAAAGGTACCAAACGAACATTAACAGAACCTAGATGGGTACCTACCGTACCAAACGAACATTAACAGAACCTAGATGGGTACCTACCTTTTTAACGATAGAGCCTATGCTTTCCACAAACGTATAATGCCTCCGATTCTTGTTGCAAATAGCGATACAAGTCTTTATTGCGGAAATCGCTGCCCGGATCTGTTCAGCGTCAAACGTCAGCATGGCAGGAATGAATTCAAAAATGGCCACCCCCAGGCTGTGGTAGAGTGACGTGCGTGACCTGTAAAGTACACAAACACCTTATATCTATTACTCCTATATTTAATAGTAGACTGCCAGGCGGAGTAAACAGAGTCCTAACACCAAACAAACTAAGCACAAGATCGAACCCGGGACCTCTGGATCTTACACCAGTGGGCGAACCACTAGACCACAGAGACGGTTAAAAAACCTATTTCGGCCGTCAAGCAGCATTGCTGTTCCGGTTTGAAGGGTATAGTTGCCGGTGAAATTACGGGCACGCGATGCTTAACCCCTTTATGCCAAGTCGATGGGCGTAATGCAGTCGAGTAGATAGGCAGTAAAGCTTTGTTAGAGGCAGAAATAAACAAGTGGGACTGATTGCTTGTTACGTCTCCAAGTTATATAAAAATACCTATCCTTTGTAAGTATGTATATCTGAAATCGATACCTATGGTATGTAGGTATTATGTAGCAGTAGCATCGACTGATTGGCTATCAACGTGTACTATTATACATTCTGTGGTTCAGCCCTAACTGGTTTTAGAGACCATGTCCTCTTAAAGTATTCTTGTTTTAATATTAGGTCCTTACATATGAAATTGGCGTTTTGTATGGGAGGAACATAAGGCATTTTTTTCATATTAAAATATATTTTATTAATCAAAGTATGTACCATTGCTATCTATACACTTTTGCCATCTTATAGGTAGTTCATTGATCCCTTTACTAAAAAAACCATTCGGACGGGAATCAATGAAATCTTTGAAAGCGGTTTGGACTGCCTCATCGGAATTGAATTTTTTTCCTTGCAAGAAGTTATCCAAATTTCGAAAAAAATGGTAATCTGTTGGAGCAAGGTCCGGAGAGTACGGTGGATGTCTTAGACATTCCAATTGAAGCTCCTCTAATTTGGTAGTCGTCTGTTGGGCCGTGTGTGGTCTAGCGTTGTCTTGAAGCAGCAGTGGCGTAGAGCGATTGAAAAGTCTCGGTTGTTTCCATCATGGTTTGCAGTTGCTGACAATAGACATCCGCCGTAATCGTCTGACCAGATTTAAGAAAGCTATAGTGTACGACACCGGCACTAGTCCACCAAACGCTTACAAGTAACTTTTTTTGAGTCAATTTTCGCTTGGGGCAAGATTTTGCTGGTTCACCAGGGTTCAGCCATTGCGATGAGCATTTACGATTATCGTACAGGATCCACTTTTCATCACATGTAATGATCCGATTTAAAATTCCTTCATTATTGTGCCGGTTGAGTAATGTAACGCAGCAGTCGACGCGCGTTTGTCGGTTTGCTTCACTCAATTCATGAGGTACCCACCTTTCAAGCTTTTTCACCTTCCCAATTTGCTTCAAGTGGATTAAAACGGTTTTGTCACTAACACCGCAGCCTGCAGCTAACTGTGATGTGGTTTGCGATGGATCTGCTTCCACAATAGCCTTCAATTCATCATTATCGACCTTGGTCTCCGGCCGTCCACGGGGCTTGTTCTGCAGGTCGAAATTTCCAGAACGAAAGCGTTGAAACCAAAAACGCACCGTGTTTTCTTTTGTGACACCACCACCATACACATCATTAATCCTTCGAGCCGTTTCTGCAGCACTGGTGCCACGGTGGAACTCGTACTCGTAAATAATGCGATATTTTAAGTTTTCCATTTTGTGAAATGAGTGACGCAGAAAAAAAAAGCAAAAGAGAAAAAAACAAATGAATTACGGTTTTCGAAACACAAATGCATGAGTAAATAGCTGTTTAAATTTGAATTTGGAATTCCTAACCAAAGAGGAGATATTTAAGATCAAAGTGGCCAGTACGACAAAACGCCAATTTCATATGTAAGGACCTAATATAACTTAAGTTTTAAGCAAGCGGCTTAAGAATCGACCCCTCTAACTAAGCCCATGGATGTCTTAAAAGCAGTCTACGGGATCTCATCAGAAGAATGACAGCAGCTTTTTTCTGCATAGTATGTGTACCTATACTGCGATCACCAATCCCCTGCCAAGTGTGGTGATTATGGCAAAAACCCTCCAGCTTTGCAGAGGCTCTGTCCAGCAGTGGACGCTAATGGGTTGTTGATGTGAATTTTATTATACGACGGAGAAATACTTGGCTATCATCTCACCTGGTTTCATGTTATAAGGCCGAAGGTGGAAGCGCACTTCACCCGGAATCCTCAACTGTCAGTGGAACTGGCTATCTTACCTCAAAATTACGGTAAAAACCACGAAGAATTGTTGTAATAGCGACAGATTTATAAGATGGCGGTAGTTAGGCGGAATTAAACAAAGTCATAATATTTGAATTATTTGCTGTGTTATAGCGGCATTAGCAATAGTATTTACACACTCTGTGACAATTTAAACTGTATACCTATTACGATTCATGAGATATAGCCCGCTGACAGGACTGACTATTAGGCCTAGTAACAGGGTTCCATTGACACCCTTTGGGCATGGAGCCCCAAACACTGAAATACATTAGATCGTTCAAGGTATCTAATTAGTAAGATAGCTTATTTAACTTCAGATAAAAAATTGAAATACATTTTTAAATACTTGACACACTTCCATGAATTGTAAGAATTGTAATGATAATGGTAACATGGTGACTTACCATGGTTTCATTATGGCCATTGCACCCTTTAGGTCGTTGTTGAAAAACTTCTTTATGGCTTTGTCACAGTCAATGAAAGATTGCTCTAGATCAATTGATATAGTATGTCTGTGAACAAAAAGGTCATTAATTTCACACAGCGTCCCCTAGCTTTAAACTAAGCAAAGCTTGTAATGTGGGAACTGGATTACAGATAACCACAGAACTAACATCTACATTCATGACACATGTTTGTTCCGGGTGGGAATCGAACCCACAACCTACAACGCAGATGGCAGAGCTACTACCAACTGAGCTGCGATCAGCAAACATTTAAATTGTATTAACTAGTAGTTCGCCCCGAACTGAGATCTCGTGATGGCCTTAGGTATATAACCACTGAATTCCTTACTTACCATAAACACTCATTTTCTCAATCTTTCTTTATTCCCTTGAGTGTTTGAGGCTCTCTCTTGTTCGCAACTCTCATTATATGCAAAGCCAGAATGATAGCCATGCACCGACCGCACGTCACAGTGGGTGGGCATATTACAATAAGTGAATAAGTAACCCTTTATTAACATGTCAAGGTTGATGTCTTTTTGTAGTTCTCTCAAAACCGTTGCCTTAGTGGTCGTGGTTGAAAAATCTACATCTCCAGCCCACGGATCTCGTTAAGTCAACCAAGGGGCATCACCGAAATGGCAAGCTTGTTTCTGTGTGTAAACAAAACTTTAACTGCGAGCACTAATTGTCTGCCAAGCGTGGTGATTATGGCCAAACCTTGCAGTTGGAGGAAGTTCTTTCCACATTGTGGTGGACATACAATATAATAATGTGCTATTAATATGGGATACGCACATTTAAACCCCTTGCATGGCATCCCAAAATAAATTCTTGGTTGTTATAACAAAAATATATATACCAGTTTAAATGAGTTTCCAAATACCTCTCATCTTGCAACATCTGATGACCTTTGCCCTATAATCCTAAAAACCACCTCTAATAAGGAGTGAATAAACCAACTTTGAAATCTGCAATCTAAACCCCCATTCAATATGATATGTCACGTTTTTATAAATTTTTAAGACCTTAATCTTATTAACCCCTTTTGCAACCCTTAATGTCTTAATGTAAATTAAATTGTTGTGGTTTCAATGAATAAAATTTAATTGTGAAGACAATCCCCTCTAACTGTTTATCCCACAAGACATATCAGGCGTTTTACCCTCTTAACACACCCCTTTGTTACAAAAACAACACCTATTATATAGCAAAATATGTATTTTTTTTATGCAGCTCATACCCAATGACACTCCACAAGACAAAAATCATCTTGTCACACTTAAAACCCCTATTTCTCAAAAACTACCCCAGTGTCAAAAAATCCTTACACCGATAGATGAGTATTAATATATTCTCTGCATATTCTAAGATTTGAATTGATCAGATCAAAAACTACCCCACTTATCAAAAATCGCCCTCAACAATCAATTTATATTTATGATATCTCTTTCCATTATCAATTTCAGCAAAATCGGATAAACCGTTCGACAGTTATGCCGTCACAAACATTGCCACATACACACATACATACAGTGCCGGATTTCCAAACTTAATTCGGAGATATCGTTCGCTTCGCTCACTCCTCGATCAATAAATAAATAATTAATAAATATTGTGTATAAACCAGCAGGTTTAATTTAGTTTTTCACGTTACGTGCCTATCATACTTACGTAATACTAGAAATGTCATCATTTGCATCTTCGAATATATCCTGAAATGAATATTTGCACATTAACCTTTTGCGATGATAGAAGTAGCTTTAAAAATGTACATATGAGCATTTGATAAAAGGCGAATATTTATTATAATATGTGGTGGTCCAGCATGGCTTTCAAGGGCGTTCGAGGTCTCAATATCAATATAAAAAAGTAACCGACTCGAGCCACACGACTTTTTCCCCTCTGAGGATCACCTACTAGTGGGTAGTCAAAGGCATGTTCAAAGTTACGTTCGCACATGCCCACAGTTCGCAAGTAGCTATTCAATAAGTTACAGATTGCAAGCCAATCGCCACATAGCTGATACTACAACCCATACGTGCCACTCGGATTTTTGGTCCTAGGGACATATCGGTTTCCTCAAGATGTGGCCTTCACCGTCAGAGCCGAAAAACCAAGAAGTTCATTGACCTGGAACCCACAACCTCCGGGTATAAAATCGGGCCTACACCCATACAGCTCTATTTATACGTATTAATATTCCCTAAAACAATGTATTTGTGTATATTGGTAACTTACATCGTCTTCGAAATCTTCAAAAGCTATAGGGGCTGACTCGCGGGAGCCAGTAGTTGCAAGTATTGGTGGCAGAGCACAAGCCAGGTCGCTGGTGGCCTCGCTTTTCTGGTACGACGTGCCTGACGCCATACTAGATTCCTGTTCCAATAGTTTAATAAAATAAATAAAATATTACAGGACGTTAATTTGACACAGCGCCATCTAGCCCCAATCGAAGCATAGCTTGTAATATGGGAACTAGATTACAAAGAGTTTTTTTTAAATACACACATACTATAATGATACAACACCCAAACACAGAACAAACATCTGTATTTTTCACACAAATGTTTGTCCTGGGTGGGAATCGAACCCACAACCTACAGCTCAGAAGGCAGAGTTACTACCAACTGAGCTATGAGGCTTGTTAAGTTTAATTAGGTGAGACTTTCTTAAGTTTACTTTTTCTTTTTATCAGGCTATCCATAAATTGGTGGTAGTTGAAATAAACGGTTGCACCCTTTTTCAATTCAATTTGAATTAGTTGAAAGTAGAAAAAACGAAAACCTGACTAAAATAGTAGTCATTCCAATAATCCAAAGTTCATAAAATAATTATTCAAGTGTTTTATAGGCATAATTAGCAGGTATATCAGTCATAAATACCAAGGCATAACACATAAGTTTTTGGGTTTCCAACAGTAGGAAGATAATATGATCAATTTATCAATTTAGATCAGTCAGACTAATATTAGACTATACACTCATATAATATAGCGTTTCATAAAGGGTCATATTTATTGTGTAACAATATGTGAAATGTAAATAATTTAAATTTGCATAGCGTTTCACATGTTTTAATTCATACAGGGTGGATTTATAAAAAAGTGCCTTATTCTCACCTTACCTACCCAATTTAGGAGATATTTAGCCCTGAGTTAACCAATTTTGTATGAAATGTACTGTCGCTGATTTAGAATAGATATCTCCAACTCAGCCTGCAGATGTCGTAAAGATCAACTAAGAACACTAGAAGAAGCATCAGCAGCTTACACATTTGAATGATCCAACACCTTTACTGTACACCAAACCACCCGTCAAGCTTTGTGAGATCAGTGTCAAAACACAAATTTCATAGCTTCAATAATGTTATGTTAATGAAATGGAGAACAGGTTATTTTCTGCTATAATATGAGTGACTAAATTAATAGTCTTTTGGATAATATAGGCTTGTTTGTGTGAAAGAGAAAGTTCCCCCACTTAGCTTTGCATAACACTTTCACCATGCATTGCCATCTTATGATCTCTACACATAATTTTATAACAATCTTACCCACTTTGATTTCTTAAACATTTGTTGTACCTACCTACATAGACACTTACCAGAAAAGCAATTCATATTTTTTATTTGCTATTTTTTAAATTTGTAGTATTATAAATAATCATCAAATATCACAATGGTGTCGATTGGAAAAACAAAAAGGTCTATCACAAATCTCATTGAACCTTCCCCTTGGCACTTATGGTTAATACTCAAATTAAGTACCTATATATAGTAGGTAGGTACATAGATTTATTGTTATCCTAAAATCTAGATTGGTACAAGATTTTTGAAAACACGACACCACCATTGCTGTTAATAATATATAAAATATAAAGGTACAATGCTGTAGGTACATATTTAATTTTTTGAGAAAGTATAATATACCCAGATAGGTATGCAATGGGTTTACAAAACTCTAGGCCCTATGATGAACATAACAATTAGTCCAGACGAGAAGTATCAGGTAGCAGCTAAGTTTCTATCCCATCAAAGACCAGAAGCATTATTATCAGATACCAATCAACAGGCAGATAGGTATTGCATGAGCAGGAATCAATAATCAATATAATTAATCAGGAACAATAAGAGATATTTTTGGCTTGAAATTATACATTTTCAAGCCAAAGAAAAGATTTTTAAGCACCGATCATAGGTGTTCATAGTATTTTAACGCAATTTGTCATTAAGTATTTACCTGCTTTGAAACACCACGGCCAGCAAACTGCACTATCAATTATTTTTTATTGAATCGAACACTATACAAATCCACTCCACAGTCCACTCCACATCGCCAACTATTGTACAGTCGCCTGCAACAATTGCTTTACTTTCATAATATTCTAAATGGTTTTGAATCCTTATCTGGTTGATAGTTTTTAATTTGGTATCAAATTGTAATATATCTATCAAGCTTAAACACGTGAAAAATAACAATACACCAGACGTGAATACAACAGTACATTATACTTTAATTTTGAAATTAATGATGTGTATACATATGATTGCAGTCGACTGTACATATACTGACACTGACATTGTCATGATGTAATGAAAAATTTAACATTTTGACATTAACTTCACAAATGAATTAGTCCTTCTGCAGCTTCTTTCATTGGGCTGCGGGTAAGGGTCTTTAACAGGCGTTATTTGCCCTGACTTCAACTAGTGAAACAAAAACTACAAAGAAAGGCGTCCATCCAACGACCGTATTGATTTATTTAAGGCAGCAACTAGAAAGGTCTTTATAAAATAAAAAACATAAACTTGTTTGTAAAAAAACTGTGTTTAACATAATTATAACACTAGAAATAAGAATAAACTCGTTCCACAACTAGGCTCCGCAAAATTAATAAATAGTTCGTAGGGCAAATTGAACGCTTTTATAATCAATTACCAAGTGATGTGCTTGTCAAATAATAAATTTAAAAATTTTGTAAAACAAAAGCTACTCAGGAAAGCTATATTATTAACTAGATAATAGACAGTTACGAAGCCTGGCATTAAAAAAAAATTGCTTCAGTGAATAAATTGTAATTATTATAATATAATTATAATAAATTCATTTATCTATATATATTTTATTTATAAAAATGAACCCCAATTTTTCCTGGTCACGCAATAACTTGAGAATGGCTTGACCGATTTCATTCATATTTTTTTAAATGACTTCTTAAACTTCGTAGAAGGTTCTGACATTAAATAAAATAAGAAAAATCCATCTTCTGTCGGACAACGTCTGTCGGGTCAGCTAGTATAGCTATAAAAAATACAAAAAATACATGTTAACAGCGGCCCCATACTAGGCACAAGGCCTGTGTCGTGGGTACCAGTAACGATTATAAATAGCAGTTTTTTACTAGTCCGAGGGTATCCGGAATCACGTGTAATTGTTAAAAATAATTATTACAATTGCTCAAATTAATGTTTGTGAGGAAGTTAGCATTTTTATTAAGAAATAAATTTGTTAGCTTGTTTATTGAGTAAAAGTGATCCTAAAAAACTTAACCGAATAAAATTTCACTTTGACTTTGACTTCGTATACTTACAGTTAGATCTCAATACATCTATGAGAACTTAATGTACATTCACAGGAACATAGACAAAGCGCCACAAAATTTTCTGTTCTTACATTCAAATTGTACGTAAATAACTTAAAAATAAAAGAACCTACTACAAAATATGTGACTAAATCGATGACAAGCACGCGTGGCCCGATATATACCTACCAAAACGGTCATATCTCAATGTCAAATTGTCCATTATGTAAGTTAGGTAGTGATATATATTTGATGGTATTAAAGTTTATGATGTGCTTTTAAATGTTGTCTTATTCTAAACTCAGTACTCAACATAGGATATAAATAAATAAAAATAAATATCTACTTACATTTTATCATAAATCATATAGTTAGGTAGGTATATAGGTTCCCTATTTTTTCAAAGTCTGTCTTTATCTCTTTATTTAATGTTTAAAACTCTCGTTTTTGGTAATGAGCAACCCGCGCGATGTAACGGGTGTAGCAGGAACTGTAAGGCGCCTAAAAAATAAAAAAATGTTTTGTGTGAAATTGAAATAGATATTTTTGTGAAAGAGACAGGACTGTGCTGTGTGAAGGAGTTAAAGAACATAACAAACATTGTGGATGAGCGTATTGAGCGGTAGATACCGAAATTTTGTTCCTTCAAGGCTTGTTTTCATTGTGATAATAAAGGCCCTGAAATTGTAAACTCTGCACTAAATTAGAGAACTGGATATTATAGATAACGTTTCTAAAATAAAATAATTATAAAATACATCTCGTTCTTATTTTTCTTACTTATAACAATTGACAACTTCATGGCTTTTTACCATAGACAAACATTGATTCTATCGAACAGGACAAACATGCAGGTTCTACTTTCAACAGAAATCTTATGAAAATTATCAAAGTGACCAGTGTTTTTGATACAGAATAGAATGCCGTTTTATACCCTATCATCTAATCAGAATAGAGGAGCAAGTAACCCGTCAACTAAATACCTACCCCAAATAGTTTCATCTGAGCAGCAAGATTTAGCCAACATAGACAAATTAGTTTAGATAAGCATAGAAATTAAGTTTACCTAGGTACCTAATTAGTAATTGTAAACATTATCATTCAAGATTGGCTGAAAGGACTTGCATCCAGGTCTTAAAAAGTAAAAAATAAAATATCCAAACCAAAAAAAAACTAACAAACCAAAGAGTACAAACCAACACCAACCAACCAAACCAAACAAAACAACGAAAAGAAAATTTGTATTTTATCCCGACAAAATGGCATCGTCAAATGATAAAATAGAAATAAAGTTAGAAAAATTGTGCCGGACTTGTTTAACTAGAGACAATGATTTGAATTCTTTATTTGATGTGACTGTTGGAGATGTTTCCCTTGATTTTATAGTGTCTGCAATTACAGGATTGAAGGCAAGTAGATATTTTTGTACAGATCCTTTTTTTAGTTTAAAAGTAAGTCATCGGTAATCGGGCTACGTCGTAAATAAAACGTACATGCTGTAACTTATAAGAAATAACAAAATGTAGATAACATGTTGCACTATCTAACTACAAGGCAATACAGTTTTTTCGGACTGTACTCGGTTGCATATAATTACATTATCAGGGCCGACTATTATTCATTTTCGTGGTGTGCTCGTGACCGTAGTACGACGTAGTTGTAACCAAAGCAGCTTGCTTATTCTCTTTTGTTTTAAACCTTTTGTTTGTGTTGTCCCATGAAAGTCCCAAGAAATATGAATGATTTATTATATGATTTCAATTAGTATTTGTGCCAATTTAAATCTTAAAACGAACAGGTAAGGTACAAAATGCATTGCAAATAAATCACAATGAATCAATCTACCTGAAACATTGTTCATCCATTACCATTCCATCCATCACATCATTTGGTCACACAGAGCATTGAAGTTTACCTGCCATTCAACTGTGAAAATTTGATCTGATTATAGTTTTCAAAATTAGAAATCAGGGTATAATTTCACCGAAATTATCTCAAGTAGGATAGTGTTATCATGGGCTGAAGAAAAATAAATGAAACATGCTTTAATGCAATACAACACACTCTTGTGTGTTATCTCTCATTAGTTACCTGACAATCAATAATCACACCGCTACTTTAACCAAACCAAATTATTTATAAAAAAATAGAGTTTCATTAAACTCATTTTTTTTATAAATATGATTTAACCTCTATGGTCTAGTACTTTGCATACTGGTATCAGATCCAGAGGTCCCGCATTCAATCCTCAGGGGAATACAATGTTGTGCTTGGTTTGGTTGGAGGTAGGACTTTGTTTTAAGTCTGCCTGGCTAGCAATCACCATCTTACATAATTCTGTCTCCATAACAACAATTCTTAGATTGCTGTGTTTCAAAATTTAGAGGTAAATAGCTAGTTCCTCAGTGTTTTGAAGATTCCGGGTGAAGTGTGCTTCCACCTTCAACCTTATCATAACCTGAAAAACAGGTGTGATGAAGGCCAAGCAC
Organism: Venusia cambrica; assembly: GCA_951394065.1. Classification (NCBI taxonomy): domain Eukaryota; kingdom Metazoa; phylum Arthropoda; class Insecta; order Lepidoptera; family Geometridae; genus Venusia; species Venusia cambrica. The sequence continues at coordinate 14,802,569 of OX596034.1, forward strand.
CTCCCTGTCATACAATAAAAAAAAAATTGAATTCACTTCCATAATTCATCTTGTACCAAGATCTTGCATGAATGATCATTTCATACATAAATATTTTGGTTTTTATTTCAAAAGCTAGGTATATCTACAATTTAATTTTCTCCTTGTGATTGTCATCTTGCAATCATTTATTCTCACTATAAGCAGATGACAGGTCTCTACCATGCATAGGGCACTACTCAAAATGGTGTCATCTTCACAATGGCTATTTTGGTCAAAGATTGTATTCTTCTATTGCTTTCTTGTCTCTTTGGTGAACAGCCTTACAAATTGGTTCAGGTCTTTAGTAGTCTGGATTTATAGGGTTATCCATGTATTTTCATTTTATCCTTGTCCATGGTGTATTTGATATTTGCTATATTATGTAATTTTGTGCCCTTCGCTTCTTCATAATGAAGGAGGCACTGGTTGATCCCAAAGCTGAATACCATTGTTAATATTGGCTTGAGTATTGTTTTGTAAATGAGAAATGCAAAAAATTGTCTGTAGCAAGTTTTGAGTGCAGCCAGAAGTATGTCTACAAAAATAATCCATGGGACACTTTGAAACTTAAAAACGAAAAATTAAATATAAATAAAAAATGTTGGTTCTAAATGACACAAATGACATTCTACTACCAACTTTTTTTAAGTGACTATAGAAAATATAGCCTCTTCAAAAAAGTAATTAATGTGAAAAAACATAGTACTATTACATAAAGGTTTAATGTTGTTACAGTAAAAGTACCCTTATAAGATCCATACCCAATACTCAATACATTTAAAGCCACATGTAACTTACATTAAGATCTTAATTATACTATTATTAAGCACGTAAACTATCAGAAGTTTAGTGAAATATGATATTGTGTCTTTCTGTATATTTAATTAGAATACTGTTTCTGACAACCCAGCTGTCAGCATAAATGAAACAGAGATATGTAATACCTAACTCTATTTCATTTGTGTTTCAGATGGTTTCAATTAAAATCCCTGCTTTTCTGATTGTAACCGAATGAAACTCATATGAAACAGAGTTCGGTAATAGGCTAGCTGGTCTATGGTTTCTGTTACCTTACCTTGGGTCTTTCCAATTTAACATATCTTCCAATTACTTAGATCCTGTGCTGTATTGATTGCTATTCTTTAAAAGTTACACATAGGTATGTGACACAATGACACATACCATTCAGATTTTTGGTCCTAGGGATTTTTATTTTTATTGTACGACGATACGACATGCCAGTTTCCTCACGATGTGTATTGCGCACATAAATTTCTGTATAACCGAGAAGTCCATTGTTTTTTTTTTATTATTTTTTATTGGTCAAGCGTTTGACCAATTAATAACCGAAGCACGCTTGCCTAAAAGGAACAACAATTTTGTTAACTGTATTTGAACCCTGTAATTAATAAAGTATTTTGTTATAATAGCTCTATGTCTTGATATAATATCACGTATATTCTGCGATATGTTTTTCGTTTGAACATAATTCCCTTGGCGGACTAAACACCTTCTCTTTCTGGGTTGTCAGAGCCCCGAAGTGAAGTCCCTATTATATAGTTTTAAGTAATATCGAACCAGTCTTAATATTCAAAGAGACTGACTTGTTATGAATATGATATGTAAGATATAATGTAACGATATCATATACTTGTATTAAATCGAATTGGTAGCTGTGGTCTGACATCAAATAATCATTATTAATCGTTAACCTATAAGGTATAATATAAACCTATAAGGTTTGGTGTAATTTCGAGCACCGCTTTCATCATTGATGTAATTTTTGAACATAATCCGATGAAGAATTTGATATTTTACAGTATGACATTCTCTTAATGAGTTTCAGAAGAGAAAATCCCACTTCTTGTGCTCCTCGTCCAACCTGACCCTAATAATACCCTAAATATGATAATATAGGAATGTTTGCTGAAAAAAATCAGTCCTTATCACTGATAACGCATTCGCTGCCCATGGTACAACCGGCTGTGCCCCTAAAAACCCGTCCCTAGGGCCCAGAACGAGCAGTCAAATATATTTTAGGTATAAGGTATGCCCATAACTAATCTACGCATATTAAAAAAAAGTTCCCCTTGGTCCATTGTCGCACTCGCACGTTCGCGTTGTGATTCCAGCCATCAGAAACGAGGACAGTATGGACCCTAAAAAGGAGCTATATGAACATGGGTAATGGGCAAAATATCATGACCCATCTGACTTATCCTCAAATGTTATAGTTTAAACTCTAAAAAACTGGGATATAACTGTTTTTTTTTTATTTTTTTATTGTACGACGGGTAAGCACTTGGCCTTCATCTCACCTGGTAACAAGTTGAGATAAGGCCGAAGGTGGAGGCGCACTTCACCCGGAATCCTCAACAAACTGAGAAACTGGCTATCTTACCTCTGAATGCCGGAACACAACAATTTTAGAATTGTTATTATGGCGACAGAATTAGGTAAGATGGTGGTAGCTAGCCAGGCGGACTTAAACAAAGTCCTACCACCAACCAAACCAAGCACAATATATTGTACTCCCCTTGGGGATCGAACCCGGGACCTCTGGATCTGAAATAGGTGGCTTGAACCACTAGACCACAGAGGCCGTTAAGGTGTATATTTTCGTTTTATAAACAAATGTTTTCTGATTGCATTATTTTAAAAGTTAACTTATTGTTGACATAGGTCAGTTTAAAAAATAGTACGTATAAAAATATGTAAACGTGACTAGTCACGTTTACATATTTGTTTTGAAAATTGATGAATTTCTAAAACATAAATTAATGATGACATATTTTTTTTTTATGTCGTGAAAATGAGTATTTAGACATATTTTTTTGTGGAATGTAAAGAGGTACATATAATTGCAGGTACGACTGTACAATCAATGCACACATTGATTAATTGACTTTACAGTTGCCTTGCAAACCTACTTTCCAGGCCCATACCATTGCAATCCTTATAAATCACTTGAAAAAAAATCTGTGGGTGTGGGTATTAATATCCACAAAGCATTTGATATGTTTAAATTTGTGATGATGAAGAAGCTAGTTGAGCTTTTATCATCATCAGCCAGAGCATGACTTCATCCACTGCTGAGAATCCCTTAGCGAACTGATTTCCTGAAGTAAGATATTTTTTTACGTTTACATGTTATCACGTGGACGTGTGTTACCTGTCTATGTAGCTGTTTTTCATTTTGGCTTTTATTTTGCCAAATAATCAATATCCTGTCTATTGGTGGGTTCTGTAGACATGATTTTTGGTATATTGATTAGTTGGTAAAATAAAGTTCCGAATAGGTCTTGGTAGAATTTAAGTACTTATTCGTTGTTATAGTTCGTATGTTTCTTATTAGAATGTTTATTATTGGCTGAACCGCTAGACCACAGAGGCGGGTTCTGTGTGCAGAGGTACCGGGTTCGATCCACATGGGGAGTACAATATATTGTGCTTGGTTTGGTTGGTGGTAGGACTTTGTTTAAGTCGGCCTGGCTACTACCATCTTACCTAATTCTGTCGCCGTGACGCAGGTAAGATAGCCAGTTCCTCAATTTGTTGAGGATTCCGGGTGAAGTGCGTCTCCAACTTCGGCCTTATCTCAACTTGTAACCAGGTGAGATGAAGGGCAAGCATTTCCCCGCCGTACAATAAAAAAAAATATTACCCTGTTATGCCCATTAAAAAAAAAAATGTGTCAAAATATTTCCCGGGAATGAAATGTGGACAGCTTCAGACTGGACAAAACATTGAATTTCGTTTCGACCAAATGTTTAAATTTATTTGAGTGTTTTCATTTATTTAATATTTTCTACTTTAATTATTTTACTTTGTAAGAATACGATTCTAAACCATTCATAAAATATTAAAAATCAACAAAATAATTTGGTCATTTAAGTAATGTTAAGAGTGAAATCAGCGCTCCCTTTTTTCACACACTATTTTGTTGATTTCTTGTGCATCAAACACACGGTCAACGGGTCTTTGTCACTGCCATATTTTACTTCATATCCATTTTTTATATCCGCCTTAGAAGCAATCACTTTTCGGTTTTTGGACTGACTGAAGACGAAACCTGCTCACGTCGCTATTGAATATACGTTCCGGATTCGGGCAGTTCAATAAGTCTGAGTTATAAGTATCACATAAGAATGCTGCTTGTTTTCGAAACCACAGTTTGGTCGATAGCTTGTAACCTGCGTTCTTGCTTTGTTTATTAATTCAGCACTTTTCTCGAAACTACTGGTGCCTTTTTAAAATCCTCATAAACCGATTTGGACCAGGGCGATCATTTTTAAATTGTGTTGTAATTTCTTCGTCTATGGTTATTTAAACAGATATCCGTACTTTGAATTAGTTTTTTCTCGAAATGCTCTCAAATGCGGTCAAAGTGTTTTTTTGTCACTATCGTTTTCGACTGAATACGAGTAGTACCTACATTACTGCAGCCGCCAGCAAAAGAGGCATTGATGGACGAACGTGTAAATGTCTCATATCAAAAACACATACGTATGTCCATCAATGCCCCAAAAATCGGAAAGTTATTGGGCCTAGAGGCTATACAAAATGTATATGAAGACAAAAATGGTAGTGAGTTAGAAGCTATCAAAATGTATATTTGGCACGTGATCTTGACTAAATCTTGGATTTAGTATCACGTAGAGTTACAATTATCACACCGATGTTGTGATTTTCTACGTCTTTTATAGTAATATTTGTAATTTTGTTACATTGGCATGCACCAATGCCGGAAATAAGAACAACCTGCAACAAAAGTACGTTATTGCTAACGTTCAAATCGGTAATTATCCTAAAAAAAAAAGAGGTTAATATTATTAAGAGTGAAACTGACTTTGAGATCCAGATACACACTGTCTGTGTGCTTCAAATAAGAACATATTTACGTTAGATGTGGAGAAAACTTTCAACTTTTTACATTTTGTATCCATCCGACTGTCTTTTGAGCATTGCATTCAGGTTTGCATACTGTTTTGGATGGATTTAGTTTTTTGAGTAGGTCCCATTTGTTCTATGGAACATGACGTTATCAAACAAAATGAGACATTTTCTTCCTATTTTTTTCCATAGAACTACATACTAGCTTTTCACCCGATTTTCATGCCATAGAACAAAATGCAAATCGGATTTTCCCAAAATCTTCTGCCTGCCTAAATGACACTGATAATGACAATTATTCTGTCATACCTGAATGAATAATAATAAATAAAAATAAAATACGAATAAAATAAATCGGAAACGTGGGGAGGACTCTCCAGATTATGTAGAGGATTCTCAATCTCAGAGCATTCTCGTACCACCAGTTCACAAGAAAATCTTAAGAGGTCTCATTTACCTTGTCCTATCAATTTGAGAAATAAAAGTATTACATGTACAAAATCAGGAAAAAATATCGAATTTTGTCCTATGACGTTATGTTCCATGGAACAAATGGGACCTACCAGTTTTTTTCGCAACAGATATGAGTTTACTATGTAATTTATGTGGCCGCTAAAACACGACATACATGGATTTTCATACAACTTTGCTTCTAGTTCTCGAAACTTTGGTCGCTAACTCATTACCTGCGATCTTGCTTTGTTTACAACTAGCTTTTCTTTCGAAAATTTCTGGTACCTTCGTAAAAACCTAATAAACCAAGTTCGCACCAGACGGTCATTTTTATTGATTGAGTTAGCGAAGCGAGCGAGATCTCCGAGTTTAGTTGGGAAATCCTGCACTATAATAATATTACAGTATATGTATGTACAATGTTTGTGACGGCATAACTCTCGAACGGCTTATCTGATTTTGATAAAATTGAAAACATAAAGGTATTTAGTGTAACAACTATCTTTGTTTTCAGGTTGATCACATTGAACAATGGGTTTCCGCAAAATAACGCCTGAATCAATAATCAAAATATCTTATTTTTATAAAATTGGAAACACCTGATAACAGAAAGATTTTTAGTGTAACAACTATCTTTGTTTTCAGGTTGATTACATTGAACTATTGTAAATATAAACGGATAGCATAAACTTGTATTTATTTATTAATGAAACACTTGTATTCTAATAGTAATCGATAAAACCCATAGAATTAACGGTTTTATTACAAAAAATAATATTTGACAACATTGTAGAAACGGTATTGACACTAGTTAGTAGAGTTCCGATCGATTATTTACGAGGCCGGTTGAATAATCGGGCTCGTAAATAATCGTCATAACGGGCCTGGGGATGCCGGGGAATTGGTGGGTCTAGTGAATATTAGGCCAATTGCACAGATTTCCAAACATTTGTTAATTCACTCCTGGATTAAGATGAATATTATTCATTCTATTTGAGCTCTAATTCAAGATTTAATCTCTCGTGAAATTAAAAATTGTACTTCTGTTATACGAAACTGGTTCCTTGGTCTGAATCAAGATAATGCGGCATACTATTATTATAGTAGAACTCCTTGTGAAAGGGCTAGTCCGGGGAAGTGATACCAATATACCTATTTCAACTGCCAAGAAGCATTGCCGTGTTTCGGTTTGAAGGTCGGTTGCCGACGAAATTACGGACAGGCGAGGCTTAACACCTGTATCCCTCAAGTTGACGGACGCAATGAAGTGCCGCGTGTGTCATGTTGTTTGTGGATGTGACCGACGCACTAAGACTTTCTTATAACAAAGTTATTCTTATATAATTATTAATAAGCTACATTATATTTTAAGTTTGACTTCGCATTGTACTGAAAGCTGCTTTCAATTAGTACAACGTACGTGGTTATATCGTATTTAAACATCTATATAGTAATTACGCTTACAATAAGAAATGGTTTCTGTAACTAAGTATTTTAGTAGAGTTTGTCCGTAGCTGGGTAAAAAGTTGTAGGTTTTGTAGGTATTCGTTGAGGGAATTCATTTAGCGAGTCAAATCGATACAGTAAAATCTTTTATTAAAATATATGGAACGAACGATCTTAAATCTACCATACTTTATAAAACATAAAGTAGTTCATTTATACTGTCCATAAATGCTATTAAGTTATTTTTATTTATTGATAATAGTCAAGCGTTTGACCACCAGCTTACATGTAAAACGAGTAAAGATGTGGCCTAAGATGGAGGACGCATGCCTAAAAGGAACCTATTTACTCTGGATTTGAAGACTCCAAGATTGTACTCGTGCAGGAAAACAGACGAAGGCAAGGAATTTCATTCTTTACCAGTATTAATGCTCTCAACCACGCTGTATGTACCACGCGCTACAGGAATCAGTGAAAAGTCAATCAATCAAAGTTTAATCTCGCGTTCTCATTTGCATCCTCACCGAACACTTCTGCTGAGTGGAGGTCGTACTTGCTCCGATAGAGACCCGTACCCCAATCTCAGCTTTGGGAAGTTTACTCCCTCGTTTGCAACTGCTGAATCATATAGGGGGACGAATTGCCTTGCCTCCGTTACAAGAGACGGGAGCTCAAGGGCTCGGCTTCCTGACTTTATGAACTCTCTCATGAAAGTCACCGTCTTCAAGCCGTGGTTCTGATATACAAGTAGGACTTGGCCAATAACCGATCGTATGAGAGTAGAATTCTCACTCGAGGCTCCTCTATGAGCTACGACGCGAAGCATTTCCTTGTTCGCCTCCGGGTTTGAGTATATTGTGGTACGGTTTTCGGCTAGTAATCCAAACGGACTTCAAGTCGGAGGCTCCTATCAGTCCCGCTATCCCCGCTCCAGCAAGTCCTGCGCCCCATCTCTTGGCGCCAACCTCATGGTTTATTAAAGTGGCTTCTTTGGCCAGGCATATGAGGGTGCACATGCCTATGTACGCTGTCAGGTGCTGGGACTGAGGAGTCTCTTTAGCAGTAGGGTCCGCCGCTGTTGAGTACGTGACGTTAGTGCAATCGGTTATGTTTAGTAACGTGGCGCAAGCCACGTATGTTGAGCTTGGCGGCATGGTATTTGCAGCCAAGCCCGCTGCTATTATCTTGACTATGCCGGGATGCACGGAGGCCTTGTCCGTGTTGATCAGGGCCTCTCTGGCTAAGAATCTGATGCTTCTGTTCATAGTACGGTTTGTTATGGCTGTTCGGTGGGGGAGGAGGGGTGAGATATGGTCGACGTAAACACAGATCTAACTGTAATGTCCTTGTGTCGTACGTCTTAATTTCAGTGCCGTTCGCTGCATATAGCTTATAGTCTGAACACTCGTTATCACAAAATAGTCTTTTCTGCCTGGGCAACACAGAAACATTTGCCCCAGAGACCAAAAAAACGTAAACCACTTTGACGGTCGGTTACGCAAAGGCGGTGTGACGGTAGAATGGTGCAAACTTCCGCCGCAGTTTGCACTCGTTCTAGTTTTCCGTTTTCTTCTCCACCCACGCACAGGGTTGATTACATTCTTGCGCTCGGCTCCGTTAGCGGAAATGATAAAAACATAGCCAATCAGGGTTTCTCGGCGTTCTTCGTTGCTGGGATTGCCTGCGCGATGCCGCCGGGGATGATGATGATGACCAGTTGTTGCGGTTCCCGTTCCGTTCCCTTGACCTTGAGCGATCCATGTTATTCAACCTTGTGTTGATTTTTGCGATCTCTGCTAGTATCTTGTGGGTCTCCGATGTTGATGATGATGAGTGGGCCTGCGCCAACTCGGCGACGGTGTGCGCAGGTCGAGTCGTCTCCATTATCTTGTCTGCGACCTGTGCCAGATTCTCGAGATCCTTTATCTCTGTGACTGCTAATACTGCTCTCGCTGCCTGTGGTAAATGCCCTTGCCAGAGGATGCGCAGCGTGTCGTCCGGTATCTTTCCCCCTGGCAAAGTCCCTCATTCTCCTGAGCAGTTGCGAGGGTTTTTTCTCCCTCAGCTCCATTTCCCCAATCAGTTTTTGGAGCTGGCGGTTCTCCGACTCCTCGTAGATGTGCAGGAGTTGCTTCATCAGTGTGTCGTATTTTCCTTGGGCGGGCGGATTCACTAACACGTCGGTTACCTGATTTATGACGTCCATTCCCAGCTTTGACACCACTATGTTGAATTTCGAGTCGTCACTCATTTTTTGCGGCGCGAGTATCGCTTCCGTCCTGATAAACCAGACTCTTGGCTGATCAGACCAGAAATCTGGTATCTTCGAGGTGAGCGACACAGCTGCCAGATCCATGCTGTCACTCAACGTGTCTCTCCGGTCCGCCGCGTCTTCCGTCGGCCGCGACAACGGTCCGGGAGCGGGTACGGAGACGGGGGCGGGAGTTGCGCGTTCCTCACTCATGTTACACTTCACGATTTTACAAAAATAGCGATTAGTTCAACTTTGGGCTCACCAATGTGGAGATTGGGGTGCGGGTCTCTATCGGAGCAAGCAAACAGCAAAGCAAGGAAGAGGTGATAATTGCGCAGAGTGGAGCGGAGGTCTCAGTGCAACAGATCTCACAGATGGGGTGGATGATCACCGCCATCATCATCGTACTAGCAGTATTTGTTATATTCTTCCTATGGAATCACTTCAAGAATAGGACCAAACTATGGTTCCTGCGACAAGTGAACGGTCGCGGACCGCAGGTGGGAGCCGTGCCGGCACCCGCCCAAACTCGACCAGCATCCGTGATTTAGTGTGTTTTAGAATGTGAATAATAAAACTGTGTGTATCAACGAGTCGTGTTTATCCGTAGCGTATCAGGTTTCCGGACAATCTACTAAGATAGGTCATGAACAATAAGTCACGAGGTTCTCAACATTTTTAACTATTTTGTGACATTTATTAAAGAAAAACTGTACGCTTATTTAATCATTTAATCATATGCATGTAAAACAAACTTAATAAAACTAGAACAAGCCCAAAGATCAGTACTAAAAGTGGCACATAAAAAAATTCGCCGCTATCCAACTGCAAAATTGTTTATAGAGTGCAACCACCTTACAGTTAGACAACTATTTATATCATCCATAATTTTGAGATACCATAAAATAGCACCATCTAAAATTATAATGTCCTACCGCCACATAAGATGGAGACCTCCCACTAGGCGCACTCAATTTTTCTGTAGATTCTTTCCATGGCTAGGACCCTTCTTATATTCAAAATTGAACAGATTGTTGAATTATTTTCCCAAAACAAGGAACCAATGCAAAAAAACTCTTCATAGTTGGCTTCTTCACAAAGATTATAAAGAGACTGAGGCATTCTTGCTATATAATAGATGAAAATTTAGTAATTAGTATATATACATAATGTATTTTAATTATCAACCTACTTTTGTTATTCACATTTAAACTTATGAAAAAAAAAAAAAAAAAACCTTTGCTATACACTCCATCCTTTACTTTACCACACATACCAATGGCAAGGCAATGGTAATAAGTTATCCTATGAAACCACTAGAAATCCATAACCGAACCTGGTACATAACTATGTAACTCAATGTTGGTCTTCACAACACAGGGAATCCTAGTGTGAAGACCAAAGTTAGCGAAGAACCCCTAATCTAATTCATCCTACCCTAACCCATTACATATCTAATTATTACATACTTATCTAACTTACCCACATAACAAAACCCCTTATTTAGTACCTACAATATGCCTATTGAGGCTACTCAATGTTAATTTTAATTTTTTAGTTTAAATAAGTTAGGTTAAAAAGAACATGTGTTGAATTGTAGATAAGTACTGTATATGTAGACTTAAGTTAAGAGAAATAAATTATCTTAAATTATCTTATATTGAAATTTTAATAAAGGTAAATTATATTTCAAAAACAACAGCTGAGCCGCTTTCTCGGCTTACAGCCTGTTTCTCGCAGGCTTATAGATAATTCCAGCACTGTTGAATAGCTGTTCGCTTGGAACACTCGCTGGCGGTGGTGACAAAAATGTTCGAACAATTCTTGAAAGAACTCTAAATCTACTTCCATTAATTCTCCACCAATCAAGCGGGCTATGTGACACAATAAGTTTTCTTTCCTTAGAATATTTTTTTAACTGTGCCTTCAGTATTGTATCCAAGATTTTTGCGTCATCAGTGTCGCTGCTACCCTCTTCGCTCGAATCCAGCATATTTTCCATTTCATGCTGCAAAGTAAATCTGGAATTTGACGGCTGACTGTTCACGTTTCCTGTTGAAGAGGCAGTTCGCGATCTTTTTGATGGACCTGGGACGGTTTCTTCTTCTATATGTAATTTCAAAAGCCTTATGATTTCAACTTCTGTCATTTCCCTTTGGATAGTATTGAAAAATTTTGTTTTATACCGTGGGTCCAAATAAGTTGATATTGTGTACAGAAAGTTGTTGTCTATATTGGCAAATTTTGCACCAATTTCTGATTTTATAGTTGTACTGATAAGTATCATCGCTTAAGAATGATTTTGTTTAGCTATATATTCGTCGAGTTTTTTGTAGCAAATTAATAAGTGGAATAACCGACAAAATTGACGAATTCTAATTACTCAGTTCTCGTGTACTTTCTTCGAAAGGGCGCAAGAAATCTACGCAGTTTTCAATCATTTTCCATTCATCAGGAAGGATTCCCGGTATGTTGTGGTCATTGCTATAAATGCTTAGTGAATCTTTGACCTTTAAATACTTCTCCATCATGTAGAAAGTACTATTTCACCTGGTACCACAGTCTTGGAAAACGATAAGGATCCAGGAAATTATCGACCAATCTCAATTCTGCCGGCATGTAGTAAAACATCTTAACCAGTTGTTGTCACATTTTAACTGTAACAGGCTACTACATTAAAAACAATTTGGGTTTACTAAAGGTCGTTTAACAACTAACGCTGGTGCCATGCTGTTGAAGTACGTTTTTAAAGCCTGGGAAGGAAAACAGTATGCCATAGAAATATCTGTGATTTATCTAAGGCTTTCGACTGCGTAGATCATGACACCTTAATCTCGACGCTTAAACACTATGGCATTCAGAATCAGGCAATAGGCCTCATGCGTACCAATCGAATCGCATTCAAAAAGTGGACATTAACGGTAGCATATCTTCGGGAACATCCACTAACATCGGTGTACCACAAGGGTCAATCTTGGAGCCATTTTTGTTTCTAGTCTATATCAATGATCTGCCTTCCTGTGTAGGAGATTTATGTAATATTGTATTGTTTGCAGATGATACTTGAATATTAATGATATTTACTAGTTGATAGGGCTAAAGATAATTTTGATTGTGTAAATGCTTCTCTAGCTAGAGTTCTTGATTGGTTTTCGGTAAATAACATCTTATTGAATGAAAAAAAAACAAATGCATTAGATTCACTTTGCCTAATGTTCAAGTCAGCAATGCTCTTAAATGGGGAAATACTTAACTTTATGGAAGCAACTACTTTCTTGGGTTTAAATATCGATGCAAAGTTGCAATGGGGTATTCATATTCATACAGTAGCTAGCAGGCTAAGCTTGGCAGCTTACGCAGTACGTACCATAGGGCATCTTACTGATGAAACCACGGCGAGGTTAGTTTATCTCTGTTTCTTTCACAGCGTTATTTCCTATGGCATATTTTCATGGGGAAATGCAGCAGATATCGAAAGCATTTTTATCCTGCAAAAGAGAGCTGTACGGACAATTTATTAATTGAAAACTCGTGACTCTCTCAGGGAACGTTTTAAAGAGATTGGTATTCTTACAGTCAGCTCCCAATACATTTATGAAAATCTAATGCACGCTCACAAGAACATTGATGAGTTTAGTAAAATAAGTGATGTACACAGTGTTAATACTAGAAATAAAAATAAACTTGACATACTTAGGTATCGCTTTATTCAGTCTTTGAATCGAAAAAGTTATACCTACAAGTACAAGGCACATTATTATAGCAATAGAAACTTTAAATAATTCTTGGTGGGCACGCTTTTTTCTATGATATTTTTTAGTGTGTATTGTGTGTGTAGTATGTATTTCCAAAAAAAGTATTCAGGTATTCTATACTAATACTTATTTAATTAATATATTTTCTTTGCCTCCGTTGGTGTTATTTTTTGTGTATAAGCTTGTGTTCACCCCCCAAATATCTGTTCAGTTCTGGTTCGCTACTGTACAATTTATTTTTGTAAATTTCATCTGAATACGACAGTCAAAAAGTAAAAAAGGATTTGGATGCTCTTTTTCTACTTTTAGAAATATGATATCAGTTTCATATCTTCGTCGACTGTAAAAATTGTTTCCCATTCTTACTACGATACATTTATGTGCAAACTTTCAAAGGTCATCTCTTCAACTTTGTAGAGGCTCGCAGTTTTGTTAAGCAATAAGTATGTACGTAATATAGAAAATTATGTCAATTTCCTTGTCTGGATTTTTTCTCTCATCTGAGTCTGTACTGAAACATTCTTCGCTGAATGAAATATTGTCGTTGTTGACATTGTGTTCGCGAATTGAGTTTCGGAAGTGTTCAGGTTGGTGACTAGTGTTTTGAGAAGCGATTACACAACGCAGTTCTTAGACTCTTCTTTCATGATGTTTGTTTGCGGTTGCTATAGTTTTCTTCATACCGGTAAATTTCCGGGGTGGTCAGAGCATTTGCTACTGTCGGAGATTCTTCTGTAGATATAACTAAATATTATTCTTTTACATTTCTATAGTTGCTTTGATCTTATTTGTGTACATATTGACAAGAAGACGGCCTCGTTTGTTAATTTTCCTAAAAAAGTATTCACTGTAATTAGATTTTTGCATTCAACTATTAAAAGAAAGTCAACTCAAAGTAGCTTATATAAAAATAATAGGTGCATAGTTTGATTAAAATCGGTATTTTCCATAATTGTACAAATGTTTGGATAAAGCTCGTAAAATCGAGGGTTTTATAGAATGAAAATCCAAAAAAAAATCATACCAACAAGAGTCATCATCATCATCATCATCAACATATTACAATATGCATTATTGTTCAACAAAACAAAGTCAACTCGAAATAATGAATAACGAAATATGACCTTACCTCATCAATTAAAACTGTTACAAATAAAAATGTTCCGTCAATTTTCTTAGTTGATTCACCAATACTATAAAAACTCAAATTATCTTAAAGAAAAATTGCAAATCAATTCAACAAAACCATGACAACTCAAAATGACTTACTTTTCTACAAAACTCGCACAGGCTTGAGCGCTGACGTGCAACTGATAATGTACCTGTTTAGGTGGGGAGGGTCGAAAGTCTTTTATTCACCAAGACGAAGTTAATGCCAACTATTGAGCCATTTATAATTATATATTTATAATGTGTTTTCATGGTTAAAAAGGAAACGAAAGGAAAGGTCTTTCTAGACTTGTCTGTTTAACTTAAAATAAAACATAGCAGGTAGGGTGTCCAGATTGCGAATTAAAATTACCCCCAAAAAAAGCCCGTAATAAGTTTTACTCGATACTTTTCCCCTTTGTAATTTCAAACTAAAAACTGTCAAGTGAAAGTCAAACTCATTAAAGTTGGGTTCCGTAATCCTGGGATTTGAACCTGCCATGGAATGTGGATAAAACTCCCGGGTATTCAGATAATAGAGCGTCACGGACATAAAGACAGTCGGACAGATATATAGACACACGCGACTGATTCAGTAGGTAGTGGTTTTATTTGTTTAATTTGAGGTTTTTTTTAAATTTTAAATTCATTCTTTTATGCACCCCTACACTACAAATGAAACCTAGCCGGAAAATGTCAGCATCATAAATAAGTAGACAGATACTCAGATAGAGTAGACAGATTTCCACAAAAACTGGATCGCTAGATCGGCGTATACTCTCATACTCATAGCTACATGCATGGTCATCTGCCATTTTTTTTTCAGATTCGCAGAGGTGATGGATTGCCCACTACAATATGCTGTGAATGTAGAAACAAAGCTGAGAAAGCCTATGAATTTAGAAAGAAGTCTGAAGAAGCACATAAAGCTCTCAAAGGTTTCTATAGAGATGAGAAAACCTCATTGTTTGAATTTGAAGACAATAATTGTATTCAGGTAAGCTAGCAACAGGGAGAGATAAATGATTAACTGTGTTGTTTGAAAGTACTTATTTGTTCTTTTTTAAAAGCTGCATTATCATAGAAACTTAATTAGAAATTGTTAACGTTAAATTATCAAGTACATACCCTCAACGTTTACTATTTGATTGTACCTTATCTAACTAAGTTACAGCTTGACATGTTATGAGCCGCAACATCGTTCGCGTATTTTTGATCGGTAATAAGGCTGAATATTTAAAATTTTATTTTTTCTATTTTTTAAGATTATAAGTTATTACAAACTTAATTTTGTAGTTGAAAAAATACTCTCCCATAGGTCATGTACGCCACGACAGTTGGAAGTTTTTTTTATCACTAATAACAATTATTTGTTTACTCGTAAATAGGTACATACATTCAAGTTTGTACGAAAGCCTCGGTGTCGGTTTTTTAAATCTGTTGATGTTTTTTTTATCGTGTCACACTGATGATAAAATATTAACACACTCGTATACATAGATAGGTACCCAGATTTTTATCTATGTAATTACCAGGTTTACCACAGTCATATCGTTAATGGTCCAAATTGATGATTTATTATACATAATTTGGACCATTTAATTGAATGGAATTTATAATTTCGGACAATTATATCATTACCGAAATTGGACTTCTACGGTTGATTCATCTGCGAATTTACTTGTAAATCTACAGATTAGCTACAGTTCGGGTATTTTCAGTAACATTATTATGGCTGCGATTATGTTTAGTTTTCCTAGATACCTGCTTTTGTTTCCGCATACCGGCTGTCGTAACTCATTCCTTACTAAACAGGATATGTAACATAGATCATTCAATGTGTATTATTTATATTACAATTTAAAATATTGTTATAAGGATTCGGGTCTATGGATGTTTTGCCTTCTGATTAGAAGGCAAAAAACATCTTAATATTTAATTGTAATATTGCAGAAATCCATTGATTTTAAGACTGAAGATTCTCAATTCAGTGATAACGAAGATATTTCCGATGCGGATTATTGTTTACCTCTTAAACATAGACCACCTGATTTGAATAATATTGGTAAGTATTCTAGCACGTAACTTAAATGAAACATCTGTTGAGAGCGTTATAATAAAGCAATCAAACGATGGCTCACGTTGAATTGAACGAAGATGTTGCATAATAAGCGTTGTGTTGTATTATGACCAACAATTATTTTCTATATTTTTTCGTTCCAGAGCATAAAGTGGAAGTCAAAAATGAGAGTTCAAATCAAATGTATTTTGAATGTAAAAAATGTTGCCTAATGTTCCAAACTCGAGCAAAGTATCAAGAACACAAGAAAATAAAATGTGTTAAAGGTATTATATATCTTATTTTATCTATCAAATTTTGTTGGTGCACACTTGGACACAAATACCGATGGTTTCATACGTGCACAAAATGTGAGGGAATGCGCTATACATAGCCGCTTGTAACTGAGTGAAACAGATGATTCAAGCTCATTTGTCATCATTGCAAAAACACACTTGAATTACGTGAAACCTTAATAAGCTATCATAAATCAATAAGAAATGAAAGATATAAGTATAAAAGGTACACCAATTTGATAAAAAAAAATAGGCTGCAGAGATTTTGGAAATATGTTAATGTTTGTTTCTAAAAAACTGTAAACGGGTCATGAAGGTAAATTCGAACTCTTTTCGTACGTCTAAATCGCTATTAAAACGCGTTCTCTTCATCTCGTATGGATACCTACTGTTGGTCATCGTGGCGATGGAAAAAACAAGAGAGCTACTGAATAAATGTTTAGTGTCCCAAAGATAAAGATAAAGATAAGATAAAGAGCTTTACTACCTCCTCGTCTTCGACCGCCTTCAACGTTATGTTATAGGAATTTCTCGCACTGCTAATTGTCATCCTCACCTGATAGATATTCCATTTAATATGTGGGTCACAGCGCTTATAATAACTTATTCACATCTCAAGAGCGGACTTGCTATCTATAATTTTGTTCGACTTATCTTGTATTTTTATAGGGTCTTGCCATTTTTCCAGTCTGCTCTGTAATTCTCATTCTTTCATCATTTAATTATCAATTCATATTTTGTAAATTTTTAGTTGAATTCGAAGATCCTAATGGCGCACATTGCCCAATCTGTGGTACTAGCTACGAAGGCGCAATAAGTCTATCGAATCACATGTGGCAGTTTCATGCTGACGTGATGGGGCCGAAGAAAAGAGGACGACCTAAAAAGGCAATGACATCAGTAAGCACATTTATTTTATTTGTTCCATACCCAAAGGAGACAACGGGATGGTTGAACATTTCAGAGAGAATATGATTACTTTGTTATTGTAATAAATTGCCTTACAAATAATCGAAAAAATAAATATAAGGGATTCCTCATACTGTTCACATACATTGGTGTTTTTTAACAATTTTAATTTTAGCAATTTCGTAAAATCGGTGTTTTGTACAAAGTTCAAACTAAGCTTAATTATATTATCTGTTATTTAAACAAATAATTAGATTAAAACCGGTCAGCTTGAGTCGGAGCCACACTAAGCAAACTACACCGCAATAATATACTAAAAATAGAACACAAAATATATGAATATCGAAATGTAGGTCGGACCCGTTTTTTTAATAAAGCTCATGCTCGCTCAACGACAATTTTTACATAATATCCGTAAAATGATATATTAAGAGAGGAAAAAACCACCCAGGCGAAGTATGATACCGTGAGTAATCAAAAGTTATTCAGAAAAAAATATCGAATTAATAAAATATTACCATTGCTTGCGTATTATTTTTCAACATTTTTTCACCACCACTCTGCGTATAGTCCTATCGGTAGTAGGACGTTTACGCGACCGTGAAATGGGCGAAGCGCGTGGAGTTGCCCGAACAGAACACCCATTTCATTTTGATAAAACAATTTTATCATTTGCACGTGTTGTTAACGCTATATCCGTCTATGGTGATTTGGCAAAACAGACTGAATAAATGACAGCCAATTTGACAGATTCAATAAGATGGCCGCGAACAACGAACTTTTCATTTGTTCCGAGTATAGGAGGAGGCGCTACTACAGTTACTTACAAATGTAGTATCTGTAGTCTTCAATATTTACAAAATGGTATATTTTGTCATTACTTTTGTATCCAAGCTTGCATTGTATCCATATCTGCAGATGCGGATATAACATTTTGAAAATTATGAAGTGTATACTCGTATTCTCGTACTGTACTAAATTAATTAAATAACTCCACACGTAAAAACAGATGTGTCAATGGTATTTTTTTTTTACATTTATTTATATACCATAGCTCAAAAGCCCATTAACGACATGTAAAAAAAATTTCATGTCGTTTTTTCCTAAAAAAACTAAGAATAAATCGTAAAAAGTTTTGTCATGCAAACCTACTAACATTATTAACACTTCGGTTACTCTCACGGTTTCATCATTCGTAACCCTGTAAAAAAACCTCCCTTGTAAAATCAAATGTTTATTTCTATGTATACAATTAATTTAATACATTTTAGACGATACTCAACAAATTGTCCGAGAATGGGTTCTTTATAAAATCAGTTCAAGGAAAGAAGTTTAAATGCGGATTTTGTAAGGAGCAGACTGAAACTAAAGAAGATCTGAACGTCCACTTACTCCAACATAGCAGTATGTGTATTTCTGACAGTAAATTAATAACATAAAAGTTTTACATACCAATCATATATTTATTATATATTTTTTTAGATGTGAAAGTTCTATGCTGTGTTCAATGCAAGAAAATGTACCTAAAGAAGAGAAACTTTGACATACACGCATGTACTAAGGAAATACCGAAAGCTGGGAGAGTGAGTTAAATATCTAGGCTGCGCTAACCTCTTGTGCTCTAATATTTTACTGTACTTATAAGAACATATAATCAACCTCGTTTGTTTTAGGATCAAACTACACATAAATCTGATTTTGGGACGGATATACTTTTGCAGGAGCTTTTTGATCCAGATTGGGAAACGGTTCGTATAATAGCAGTAACATATTAACATATTCTAAATATTTTTGCTTAGTTTGGGACTAGAAGGCGCTGTGCTTAATGTCCTGTGATATTTATAATATGAATACTGAAGTTCTTTGGGCACTTAATCCGCAATGAAGACTCGATGGAGCGTCTTGTAGTCCAAGGCAGAATGGAGGGCAAGAGCTCTCCGACCAAATTAATATTACAGGACATTAATTTTACACAGCGCCATCTAGCCCCAAACTAAGCATAGCTTGTAATATGGGAACTATATTACGGATAGAATACTCAAATACTTTTTGTAAATACATACATACTATATGCTACTACACCCAAACACAGAACAAACATCAATATTCATCATACAAATGTTTGTCCTGTGTAGGAATCGAACCCACAGCCTACAGCGCAGAAGGCAGAGTTACTACCAACTGAGCTATGAGGCTTGTTAAGATAGATAGATAACTCTTTATTGTTCACCATTTACAAATAACATAACAAAATACAGATAGTGGAAACTTAATCTAAGAGTCACTGGTAAAACAATGGACGGCCTTATCGCTGAAAGCGATCTCTTCCAGGCAACCGCTGGATGGACAAATAAGATAACGGCTTTCAAGGATGGCGGACTGTGCGAATAACGAATATAAAACTAAATATACATACATAAAATTATATCAATAACAATCATGATAATAATAATAATGAAGGATAAAAATGATAATTTAAGAATAAACTGATAGACAATACTGATAAACTTTTAATTTAAAAGTGTGTTGCGATGTCGTCTTGATGATGATGGAGAGGTTTAATCAGATGGGAGATCTGATTAAAATTCTCACCAAATCACTATGACCGACTGCTCCCACAATGCCTCCAATAGAACATAAACCTAATCAGCAAAACAGTTGCGACCACTTGTGAAACTCACGTCACATCTTCCATCGATTGTTTGATCCATGTACAGACTTGGAGCAAATCTGTTGGCGATTCGTAGACTAGGAGTATGTTTATTTTACCAAAAGCATAATAAGGTATATCTTGGAGCACCTTATTTAAGGTAGAGCCAACCGTCAGTAATTGATATCTAAAATGGTGCACATATTTTTAGGCAATGCGTGTAGCTGAAGCCCTGACTCACACTCTGAGACAGGGAGAACACGAGGTCGCTCCGACAAGCTGCTGGAAGTTTAGAATAGTTTTTACCTTCAAAAAACCATTCTGATTGGAAGATATGCTTGGCGTGAAGCACGATCATCCAAAGGGGTGTTGAAAATGGTTGCCAGTGTGTTACGCATAATGTCGTGTGCCGTCATATTTGCAGATTTGGGAACATCGCATGTAGTATGTGAAATAAATTATAAAGTAAATATAGTACATAAAATAACAAAGGCCACATACACATTATTATTGCCAAACGATACCTTATTTAAATTTTGAATCTTGTCATCAATAGAGGATGAAATCAGGGTTCAACAAGTATCGGTGATCCTAAGAGGAAAATGAATTCTTATCGAGAACTTTGAGCTATTTGTCTCGAATCTATGTTTGATTGTAGAATGCTGATGTCTGATTTCAGAATGCTAATATCGTTCAAGTATGCAGCGCGTGTAGTGAAGTTTTTACGACTGAAGGAGATCTGACAAGCCATCATGACGTGGAGCATCCAGAACTATCATTACGGTGTAACCATTGTTCCAAGGTAGAGCACTAAAAATAGCAGAAGAACAAATAACACACTCTATTTTCTTCTTTCTTTATGACTCTCTCTAAAAAAACTATAGCAACTTATTGATGTTGCTTTAGTTTTTGTTGCAGTCTGATTTTGGTACAACAATTTTAATATTCTTTTTATGGAAAATTTTCCATGAAAAGAAAATTAAAATTGTTCTTAGATTCAATATTATTGCGATGATAACTCCAGTCCGTTATCATTACCTCATTCGACACTAAAATATTGAAGTCATTTTATTTTTCCACAGGTATTTGCTTCTGTTAAGACTGCAGCCCGCCACAGGGTCTTGTGCAAAGATATAGATAGGACACACAGGTGTTCAACATGTGGCCTTAAGTTCGCCTATGAAATATCACTCAATAAACATATTTTGAGATACCACCAGGGAGAAAAGGTCTCCGTTGCTCGTAAAGAAAAGCCTCCGAAACCCGCTGAAAACATGCAGTACCAATGCGATACGTGTAGTAAAATTTTTCAACGGTTTGTGTAACTTTTCTATCTTATCAAACGATTTATGAAATTAAAACTTATATTTTATATGGTGAATGTTATGTATTATTTATTTCAGGAAGGAAGCGCTTGCCAAGCATGCCAAGTTACACATGCCGAACCAAAAGTTGTTCGAATGTGAAATTTGCCATAGAAAGTTCAATAGAAGTGATAATTTGCGGTAAGTTCTCGATACAATATCACAGTTGGTTTAACCTCTGCCGGGTTTAAATGCCGATTGCGATAATGCACTCAGTGTTATCAGATGGCTTAATTAATTTCTCCCCAAATCTCACGTAAAATCCCCCCAAATTATGGGTATTTTGAAAACCCCCAACATTGACTTAATTCATTTCTCCCCAAATCTCACGTAAAATCCCCCCAAATTATGGGTATTTTGAAAACCCCCAACATTCAATTCAAATACCTAAAACATACTTACTATGCATATTACCTACCAAGATACCTGTGTTTTTTACATACAGGTGTTAAAATAATAATTTTTTTTTTATATTAAATATAATATTAGGTAATTTCTAATACTAATATAAAATGCTAACTGACTCACTGATAACAACGCACAGCCTAAACGGCTAATCGTAGAGACATGAAATTTTGAGGGTATGTTTGTCTTGGTGTGTAGGCGTCCGGTAATAAAGGAATTTGGAAAATTCGCACCCCAAGGGGTTCAAATGGCGTTCAAAGTTCGGATTAAAATGTTGCATATCCCGAAAATTAGTATGTTGATTGCCCATAAGGAATAAGATAAGGCATATTTTCGGTTTTTAATAATTTTCAGAAATAAAGGGTGGGGTGTCCAATATTCAGCCCTGACAAAAAAAATACGGGGTTCTCATACATGAAACGTTTTTATAAATTGTTATTTTCGACCTGTATAATAATAAAGTTGGTGTGAGTATAGTGCTTAATTTGTGGTAAATAAATAAATGAATAATAAAATCTGGCCAAACGTGAGTCGGACCACCGGTCCGACTCACGACTAAGTACTCACGACTTAGTACCGACTAAGACTTCAAAAAACCTGCATTTTTGTATAGGAATGTGGGTCAGAACCCTCGGTGTGCATGTCTGCACACCATGTAGGAGCTAATCGGTAATTTTTTTCCAGATATTCAACAAATATTTATAATATAATACTTGCACCTATTTCTAAAAACCAATACGCGGACGAAGTCGCGAGTAAAAGCTAGTTACCTATAAATTGCCGTTTTGTATGAAATCAATGCAAGTTATTTTTTTCGATCTTATTTATTTCCATCAATCAAAGTAATCGCCCATGCAGTTGACGCATCTTTACAGAAACATATTCCACGTGATTTTGTCGGCAACAGATTCATAATTATTTCTTTGCCCTTTTCTTCCATTGAATTGATGACATTTTTCACGTTCACAATTTGGAAGTAAAAGTCGGGAAGTTATACGTAAAAGTTTGTGATTTGGATGAAGAAAATTCTAGAGATTTAGCGCCAATTCCATCGTTTTTTTAAATCTCTATCTAACCCGCAACGAAACAGTTCGCATTCTACCGTGAAAATCAACCTTCATAAAACATAACCAAGAAGGTTCTATTTAAAAAAAAAAAGATTGACGGAGCACCAAGAAGTCGAGTTTTTATGTAAGAGACCGAATGCTTTGTACGAGCTGATGATTTTAGACAAACATTAAAAAGAAAAAAATACTTTTTAGCCCTAGGTATTAAACTCGAGTTTTAGGCCCGCTAAGCTACACTATTATGATACACTTTTTGAGCAAGAGAAGTGAAAAGGTTTTTGTGGGCGTCTTTGTACTTTTCGCAATGTTGGTGAATCGCAAATATTGCATCTGATTCTTCGATATAACACTTTATTCTTTCATCCGCCTCGTAATCACCTTCTCTTTCTCCTATATCTTCATACTTTTTGACATCCGCTTTAATCCTCGATAATTATTACCAACTTGTTCATCAATCTTATTCTAAAAATAGACACTAGTGAACTGGTTCACCATTTAAATGTCTTCAAGAACTTCCATACTTCCGCAGGCTTACAATCTAGGCTTACTGTTTATCCATTACTCATCCATTGCACAGCATACCTAAATTCATCTATACTCTCTTACCAGGTCATTTTTTAAATCATCAAAACTCCAATCAAATCATCCTCATTTTCCATTTCTACCTTATTCATAAGATTAAAAAAAAATCCTTTCCATCATTATTTTTAGGCTAAGAACTTAGTATTATAGTCATAACCCGATCTATTGACTTTCAATGTCGGGGTACTTCAAGGGTCCGTTCTATTCTGACAGTAACTCTGTTACTGCTCCGCGTTAATGATCTGCTTGGTTATAATAATTACATAATAGTACATTATGGTACTAGTGTGTAACATTGGTGATTACCGCCGAGGCGCCATTGAGACCCGAGGACGGTAATCATCAATACACACGTGTATCATACGACGTTTTTCAACACACTTGTGAATAAAATAACAATAAAAACTATAATTTCAACAGTGAAAACGAGTTGTGAAAAATGTTTCGCTATGGCGGGAAAAATTAGTCAGTTTTCCTATGCGCGCGCATTGCGATCGGCCACAGACTAAAGGAATGAAGTTTTTTTTATTTTCCGCACATAGGGTTTGCGCTTAATCTGCCACGTACAAAATGGGCAATTTAACGTTTCCTTTTATTATAGAGAAAACAAAAGTTATATTTGAGTGAAAGTTATATTTATTAAACAAGTACTTTTAAAAAAAAATCTTAAACTCGCTAGTTAGTTATAGATTTTACTTGATAGTTTTTGCAATGAAAAAGTGACAGTTTGATTATGGGTGTCATTCTGTGCCTAATTGCGGTGACCATAGAGCCACTTTATGAGCAAGTGTGTTGAAAATATTATTATATAATACAGATAAAGCAGCAACTTTAGCATTGTGGTAAAAAAGCATAGTTAATAATAGATATTTTTTAAACTGTAAAGTGTTGTGTAAAACACAACGCTATTTATATACTCGTAATAATACATAATAGTAGTTGTAATAAATATTTTCACAGGATTGATTTAAATATCAGATATATTTTAAAAATATAATGGCATTTATGCGAATCGTTGGACAAACAAACTTTGAAAAGTAAATCTTTGCAATATTTCAATAGACATACATTGAGGTTATTTGTATAGACATATATAGTGAAGTGGCATGTTTCAGCACACACAAGCGGATCCACGATGCCGACCGGCCGAAGGCACCGACAAACAACCACCTGTGCCTGTACTGCGGTCGCGGGTTTTCCAACTCCTCGAATTTGATCGTGCACATGCGCCGGCATACCGGCGAGAAACCTTACAAATGCGATTTTTGCGAAAAAGGTAACATGACCGACTTGGAGCTGTCGAATCTTGAGCCACGAATCCACGTGACGTAAACATTGAATACCGAGTTTGATATGCCGTTTTATTAGGACCGAATTTTATATCGTGGTGATCTTATATTCGACAAATCTAAAAAACTTATTTTACCATTCTGATTGCCTTTCTAAATGTCTGTGTTAATAACTGTTATAGTGAACGCAACACTTGACTTTGTATCGAAATACTAGACTTTGTTTTTACACGTGTAGCTTGAATAAATAATGTTTATTTCACAAGTGATTGACTAATTATAGAACAGTTCAGTCAAATATATAATGAAAGTTAAGAATGTCTATATACCAGTACTTACGTACTAATGAGGCTATATTACAACACCACCATAAATCTTAAGTACATTTACAATGGGTAACTCTGCTTGGCTTACTCAGCATATCCACATGATTTAGATATCAAATCATGTATGCGGTCGCAAAAATTTGATTCACACATACAACATTTATGCCTCTAAAATTAAAGAAAGCTTCTTTCTTCAAAGAACACAATATCATACTTCTTACCTTGATAAGAATTTTATTCTTACCGTGTCACGAACTTTTTTCGACATAAGTCCACAAACATCACTGTGGATCAACTGCGATAACGACGTCGTACTGTTAGGCTTATCTACAACCACTGTAAAAGGTTTCCTAGCTTTTTTGCCTGCTGCACATGGTATACACGGTTCCTTGCCCACCGCCTTGTTATCTATTCGGACTGCACTTCTATTCTTTAATAGATACATGTCATATCTGCAAAGATGTTCCAACCGCTAATGCCATAGCTGAAAACTAGATAAAGACTCGTGAAACTTTGAACTTGAAAAAGTGTGTACATCATTAGCTTGAACATCAGTAACAATCGAAACAGACCACCTCTTTGTTTTTCTTTAAATCAATACTTTTTCTTTATATCTAACCGCCTCTGTGGGTTAGTTGTTCAACCCACCGATTATAGATCGCTCTATCTATCTAATACTGTCGCCATAATAACAATTCTTAAATTGTTGTGTTCCGGCATTAAGAGGTAAGATAGCCAGTTCCTCAGTTAGTTGAGCATTCCGGGTGAAGTGCGCCTCCACCTTCGGCCTTATCTCAACATGTTTTACGTATAAACAGACTTTTTTTATGGCGGCATTCGTAATTATTGTTTTATCACCACACATTTTTTTTGCTATCTATCTAATAATTTTGAAACATTATAAATGCAAATTCTTCATTTTTTTTTTCTTTATTTGTATTTGAAATTGGTTAGAATTTCTAAACTGGCGTTAGAAATTCAGCACGTATTAGAGAACGTAGAGACATGCAATCTCTACATGTTCCAGCCATGGCCATATCCGCTTGCAATATACACACATGAAGTACGTTAGTATTCTGGTGACCTTTCCACTATTGGTATATATCGCATAACGTTGTAACTAACGAGTTTTTGATAAATAATTTTAAATTTGTCAGTAGCTTAAGTTAGATTCTCTCTAAAATTCCAATTCGAGTGTGATTTATGAATTATTTCCGGATGTGTTGCTTCCGTCGTCTACAGGTACGAGTATGTCGAGTTACATTGACGCCTGTGATCATTTGTTCTAGGTTTTCCGAGGTCCTCGGACCTAATGGTCCACAGGAGATCGCACACTGGCGAGAAGCCTTGCGTCTGTCGTCTTTGCGGCAAAGGTATTGTTTTTCACTTAGTTTGCTTGATCGATGGTATCTATACTTGATAACTATTATTGATAGTAGGTAATGTTTGTGTGTATGCTTATTATTGGTAATCTCTATCCCCTTTATGCATCCACACTCATATTCAACAAGCTCTTGGCCTTCATCTGACCTGGCTTTCCGTTTTCTTCAAGCTATGATAAAGCCGAAGTTGAAAGCGCAATTCACCCGGAATCCTTTTAATTTTGTGGAACTGGCTATCTTACCTCTGAATGCCGGAACACAACAACTTTTAGAATTGTTGCTATGGCAGAAATAGGTAAGATGGCGGTAGCCAGGCGGACTTTAACAAGGTCCTATCACCAAGCATAATGTCGCACTTCTACTGGGGATCGAACCTGGGACCTCTACCGATGGGTGAACCAATTAACCACAGAGGCGGACCTATATACCATGCTCTCCATGTAAAAATGTCGTTGCAGCGTTTTCCCGCAGCAACAAGCTGTCCCGTCATATGCGCGTGCACACCGGCCAGCGGCCGTACAAGTGTACGTACTGCGATAAGGCCTTCTCCCAAAGCAACGACCTTACGCTGCACGTGCGCCGCCACACCGGCGACCGGCCCTACATCTGCGAGGTCTGCGGCGACAGATTTATCCAGGTGCACAACATACAATATTAGATAACACACAGGGAACTAAAACGACCCATACAGGGTGTAACTGGAAGGGTCGATCAATGGTGGCCAGGCGGTGGGGGACGTCAATGTCAATCGATTTAACCCTAAGTATGTTCCGTATTCAGTCTTTCATAAGTTATTCTGATTTCAATTTAAATCATCCGATTTCTCAATGCGAAATAAATATTCACGAGGAGATTTCTATGTGCGCGTTAGGATATTTGAAAATGTTATTATTATCTGTTATATCAACCTGGTTTTTTGTTTAATTGTCTTGCAATCAGGACAATCAAATTTATCAATGCATGATTTACCTAATCAACCAGCAAAATACACAACTGAGCTAGTTTCCAATGTATTGTTTGTTTCATTTTCTAAAGGAATTATTGTAGACACATTGGAATCTGAACTTAGAAGCTCTATTCTAAAAGAGTGTTAGTACCGAGTACTACCAACATCGGCGCTTGCAAACTGATTAAATAACAAAAGATTATGTGAATAGGGACCTGGGACCTGATTTTGTATTTTAGTGGGTGGATACAAAGGTTTCTTGATCTGTCCGCCTGGCTATATACCACCAACTTACCTAATTCTGTCGCCATAATAACAATTCTGAAAAAAATGTTTTGTTCCGGCATTCAGAGGTAAGATAGCAGATCCTCAGTTTCTTAAGGATTCTGGGTGAGGTACACCTTCACCTTCGGCCTTATCTCAACTTGTTACCAGGTGAGATGAAGGCCAAGCTCATCCCCGTCGTACAATAAAAAAAAAACTGTCTATGGCAGTTTTTATTGTTTCACTTTCAATTTTTGATAGTGGCTTCATAATGGCTAAAACCATTATGAAGTATGTTCGTACTTAAATTTTTAATCAAATGAGGTGCATCAAATATATCTAAAATATTACGTCCGTTTATAAAATAGGCTGATCTGCGCTAGCTCCCAAAATTTCAATAACTTAACATTTGTTGTCGCTCCATCGCATGTTGTTACTTAAATAAATAAACCACTTGCAATAAATAGTATCAATATTAGATTCATCAGTTTTTGGTGATGTAAAATGTGCCACGTGCCTAGCAATAAAAACAAATACATATTTGGCTTTTTTTTACTGTGTTGACTCGTCACTGCTCGATTTCGGACGAATAGCACTCTGTCACAACATTTACAAGTGTTATAATGACACGAAAATTCACAAGTATTGAAACCACAACGACTGTTTATAACACTCGTTCCTTGAAAATCTCCGCGCTGGAGTAGAACAATAATGTCATAGTATGAATAATAGTAATGTTGTTTCAAGTTTGTTTGAAAACGTTCCTGAATCATGATGCTTTGTAATACAATTTAATCGGCTGGATTGATCGCACGATTAGTTAACCTCTAAGTGCGGGGTCGACTTCTACTCAGTTTTTTTTTTATTATTTATAATCCACCCAAATTACTTTAAAAGTGTGCTTACTTTTTTATTAATTTCAGGGTACAGCATTGCAGAACCACCGCCGAGCTCATGGCCACTTTACCGTGCCACCTCCTGGCTTGGCCAACCAAGTACCAATAACATACGCGGTCGCTAATATAATCCATCACGACTCCCATATATCCAACTCGATTGCGTGAAATAATGTTGTTTTATAATATTTTAAATTTATGTCTAAATGTATGGACTTAAAGTAGGCCTAGCGCATACTCTTACATCGACCAAACTGTCGAGTTGGGTGATTATCTAAATTTTTTAACCGTTTTCCTAAATAGGAAGACGTTATCAATATATTGGTTTTAAACCACCAACCAGATTGAATGTATCACAAATTATTACCATATTGTGATAACATATATGACACGTGTATAGATGATACCTATAAACATGTTAATAGTAATTTGTTGTTGCTGTGTAATTCAGTTTAATTATATCCTGAGATTCAGTGCTGTTGTGTGATCAATAACCGCTAGTTGTACAACTATTTGGTTGCATTGTATGCGTTGGTCCTAGTAAAAAATGGGATGCCTATAGAATAAAATGTGTATGTAATAAATTATTAGACAATGTATCTGCATAAAATAGCTTACTCTATGAAATGATATGTAATATGTATATTTACCTGTGTAAATAGTAATTTGTTGGAGTAGAATTAAAGATATTTTATTTGAAACCCTACTTTTTATTTACTTCACTCTACAGAGGGGACAAAGCAATTTAGATGAACGAGTTTTCTGAAAGAAAGAAAACATTTATTTGATACTTACACAAGTAGGCAGCACATAAAAACATAATAAATAATAATAAAAAATAAAATGTACAACAGGTATGTGAGAAAACACAAACAATAGGAAAAAACATACAAAAATACAATAAAAACTTACACACAACAAACATTTTACAAAAAAAAAACCTGACTACTGTTATGTGTCAAACTGTTGGAACCAAGAAGGTGCGCCGCGACACGTCAAATGGCAGGCACCATAAGCGTCTGCGCCAAATAAAGTGGTAAAAGAGGACCACTAACAAACATACATAAATACTTATGACTATAGATTTATAGTCAAACACAAAATACATATAATAGGCTAATTTAAACACTATGTCAGGAAGGGAAGTATGGACTACTCTCCGGAATATAGTAATACTAGTATACTAATAAAATAAATGAAAAGAAAGGGGTACACACATTATGAACAGTATCTAACAAATTTAGAGTATAAACTTAAAAGTCGTTTATGCAACTGTCATATAAGAAGGGATATTAAAACACGAGAGTCTGTTTATCAGCGAAGCCGAGTGCGATAATAGGTTGACTCGAGTGTTTTAATACCTAAGTTAAATGCAGTTTCATACACTTCTTTATCTTCACTCATAGGAAAATTTTAAATTGAACAAAGTAGGTAGGTTACAAGGAAGTAATTTTCAATCTATAAATTTTTGGTACATTTTGTCGTACAATTTTTTTTTTCTGGCTGGAGACTTTCAGTTAACGCCAATGCCGCGTCTAGAATATCTGGCGGAGTGAAAATCTCGACGTCACTACTCTCTTCTCCAATCATATTTTAATCACTTACAGGATTTTAGTAAACTTTTTTGGAATCCCGAATACAAAAACACGATCGGCAAAAAAAATTATGGGAAGCGCGGGAAATTAAGTTCAAACTACGCATGCGTGCGCCATTTTTTCACAGTTCGAACTGCGCATGCGTGCGCTTTTTTTTTCATATTCAGCCTAAAACCATAGACTACTTTAATGAAATAATAAAAAAAAGATAGCGGTACTATAATGAGTTTTATGATACAGTTGGCGGTACTATAATGAGTTTTATTCTTAATTTTATGTATATGCGTTTATAAAGTGCGTCTGTATAGAACCGTCTTTGAATTCGTAATTCGAATTTTTCGATTTGAGTGTATATAAAAATATAAACAGTATTTAATAAAACAAAATATGAACAGTATTAAATAAAACAACAATAAAAATAAAAAAAACTATAAGATTGAAAACTAATTTTTTAGATCTTCTTGATCTATTTGATGACCTAGAAGGAAGTCCTTGAGATTTACCCTAAAGCTTTTCACACACTACAGATCTCTCTCTCATTTTGAGGCTGCGTACCGGAAACAACCTCTAAAAGCAGCTGAGTGATGGCGATGCGTCAATATCTGCACGAACATTTCTGCTTCTATTGTATAGTATTTTATAATAAAGGCGAGTTTATCAAAAATATATGAAGGTGATCTGTACTTGATCACACCGAAGAGCATACAAGCAAGGTGTAGTTTCCGCCGCGATTTCATTTTTAAAACCGAATGATGGTTTAGGTAAGGTGTGACGTGAGTCCTAGGTGGAATTGTAAAACAAAATCGGGCGCAAGCGTTCTGTACCCTTTGAACAAGACGTTGAGTTCGGCTGAGTAATCGGGGACCAATTACAGAATCAACATAATTTAATCTAGAAAGCACGAGCGATCCGACTAGTTGCATACGTAGCTCCTGGCTTAGGTAAGGTCTTATATTATAAAGAACCTTGAGTTTGTAAAAACAAGATTGTACAGCGTCAGAAATGTGTTTTTCAAACCTGAGTCCGTCGTCCATGTTGAGTCATATATACGACTCAAGATAAAAGCTCTCTACAGGCTCTCCCATGAGTAAAATATTAGCTGGCAGGTGGAAGTGGTCCAATTTTGATCTGCTACCAATAGCCATAAATTTCGTTTTAAGGGGATTGAGAACTAGACTATTTCGTTGTGACCAGTCAGCAACCCTAGCCAAATCTTCATTAAGCTTACGGACTGCCAAATGTGCATCATCAGGCTTAAAAGAAATGTATAATTGGACGTCATCAGCGTAAATATGATATCCACAGTTCACAATGCAATTTTTGATGTCCACTATGTAGAATATAAATAATAGAGGGCCCAAAATAACCCTTGGGGCATGCCTCTCCACAAACACTTCATCCGAGACTAAAACGCTTCCATCCGCACATGTCAATTTTACTTGTTGTCGACGGCCACTCAGGTAATTGTCAAACCACTTCACCGCAGCTGCACTAAAACCGTAGAAGCTAAGCTTAGAGAGAAGCAGCGTCAAATTTAATGCGTCAAATGCACGTGAAAAATCAAGCAGCATCAGTAGTGTAATTAAGCCGTTATCTTGCGCACCAGTGAATGTTATCAATGACATCTAATGAAGCAGTGGCAGTACAAACTTCTGTGCAACAACATACGAGAATGTTTTTAATAGAGTTGGAGAGAAATAAACTATAGAATTTAAAAAAGTGAAAATTGAAAAGGGAACAGGTAGGCTAGTAGGCTGGTAGGCAGGTAGGGGACCCGTGGCGCCCTGGTCAAGCCATCGGTATTTTTAAGTACCGGTGTCTCCCCTTGCTGGGGAGACATCAGTTCTAGATTTTGAATTATATTTTAAGTACACGTGCATCCCCTGTCTGGTATGACTGTGCTTCAATCATACTCCGGTAAATAATGGTGCAAAATGGTACATTTATAGTTCCCAATTATTCTTTTTTTTAATGAAAAAATTGCTACCGTTAAATCGACAACATCCAAGCCTAGGACTGAGAAAACATACCACTACATTTGTAGGACTCGGTGGCCATTTAATTGTACAAATATATACTAAGCTGCGTACGAAAAATCCTCTGGTTATTAGTAATTTTTATGACCTCGTTATTTCGAAATTTTCGGCGTAGAGGACGCTCCAACTCAAGCTATCGATTTTGTAGGTTAATTGTTTTTCCGAGCTTATTACCATATTATCTTAAAAATTCAATAACAATAATTCTGTTAGTCAGACAATTTTGACCCCCTACCGATTGCCAAACAGCAACTACAAATTGACATGTTCTACACCTGCGCACTTCATTACCTACCACTTTGAGAATTTCCGCCTGTTATTAGTCACTAAAAAAATCAGGTGGTGGCTGCTGGACTATACCTCTTCTGATAGATTCATAATATGTTAACATGTATATATATCTATACATATTATGTATATGATTATATATATATATATATATATAATATATATTATATAATATAGTATATAATATATATATATATATATATATATATATATATATATATATATATATATATATATATATATATAAAACTATATTCTTGG
Organism: Venusia cambrica; assembly: GCA_951394065.1. NCBI lineage: Eukaryota > Metazoa > Arthropoda > Insecta > Lepidoptera > Geometridae > Venusia > Venusia cambrica. The sequence continues at coordinate 14,835,155 of OX596034.1, forward strand.
TAAGTATATTAAGTAGTATCGATAAATATAATATAATTTGTGTCTTAGTTATATGTAACATAATGAACTTCATTAAATTATTATGTACACTATTTTCCAATTTTTATCTATATTTTCTCTCTCCACATCACTGGTTTGCTGGAAGAAAACTCTTTTTAGGGTTAAACTCGCCTTTGCCATGTATTTTTATTTTAAGTTTTTCTTTGTTTTTATGTTTCTGTGCGCAATAAAGTATAAATAAATAAGTTAATCTAGGTAAAAAATAGTCTGACTGTGAAATCTAAGTAAATACCTAATAGTTTCTGTGATTGATATTCGTCTTCTAATAAGTCAATTTGTGTTAATAATGATAATAATAATAGCAATGAATAATAAATAAGTGATTAACTTTTTCAATACGCCAACGTATTTTTATTTTCGTTCACAGTCCTAAGCCTCGTAAAAGACTGAAGAAAATGTTTATAACCGTTACATTTACATTGTGTACGTTTAGAGCCACTTTCACCCGATTTTGGATACTTACCCAAAGAGAATACCTGATAGAATATCTATTAAACCCCGTAGGTAGCGTTGGATACATAATCAGAATCGGTCCGAACACTACCTATTATTTGCATATTATATTATAATAGGTATCATAACATAATTCCAGCAAAGCGTTATATAATATAATATGAATACAAACATCTCTAATCTCATGGACCAGACTTAAAGGACCAAATGTTTTAAGCATTCCGAGATAGTGTGTCAAAAAAATGAATCTTAGGCTTTAATTATTCACTAGTTAGCTAACTGTACAAACTTTTAAAGTTACTTTTCATATACTTCAACTGTTTAATGCTGTCATTGTACACCCTATGGCTCATTAATCTTTTAAATATTTGGCGCATAGTCAGAGAAAGTTCCCAAACTCCATAGCCGATGAAACGTGCCAATCGAACAAAAGGCATGATGTCGGTTTTGATCCTGAATCTGGGCCAAAATATAAAATAATTAAATTTCTCCTTTATTGTGTGGACATGTGTAGATGGGCCGGAGTGATGTGACGTAACGTAATAATTGACGACGAACGCCATGGCATAGCGAGCTGCACCTTCCAGAGGTTGTGCATTATATCCATAGCCACATTATCATGAATATCCAAAAACAAACGTTCAATCCAGCTACACTTTTCTTTTATGCCGGTCTTGGAGACAACATTGATTTTCAACTGTTCACTGTACGAGCTTTTGTTTCTCAAATGTAATGCTATGTATTGTTTTTTGTCTGCTTTACAAACTCGAACGCACAGCCCGAGTTCCAGCGATCTAGCATTTTTAACGTCTTGGTTCAATTCTCTCGATAAGGTTTCTTTCATTGATTTTAATTAATTATATTTTCCATTCCAACATTCAGATTCTTTATAAATTCTTAGTATCTCTTTGTTACCCTACCAAAGCTGGATATAATCCTCGGTTTTGGCCAATTATTTAATAATAATTAATATTAGTTACAACATAGTAGGCCGGCAGGTAGACACATCGACTAAAATATAAGTGGACAGACTAAAATCTAAGTAGACACATGAAAATATAGTACACAACGCAGTCATACTAATCAAATCAAATCAAAGACAAAAAATATATGAGTATTCAATAATTAAATAAATAAATAAAAATAAAACAAGCCTTAATTGCAGGTTAGTTTTAAGAAGCTTAGCTAGCTTAGCTTAGCTATGCTTCATTATTATTATTCTTCTTGTGCAGCTTATCCTACGACATAGGCCTTTTCCAATGTTTTCCATTTAATCCTATCCTTTGCGGTGCATGTCCATTCTGGACTTGCAACCTTTTATAATCATCCTCCCAACGCTTGATTTGTCTGGTTTCTTTTGCTACTTTGAGGGTACCGTTCCGTTAATAGTTTTGTCTACTTTTTCTTTTCTTATTTTTCTATTTGCGGAACTTCTGTTCAGTGTTAAGGCGATGCGATTAGATTATGTACAAAATAAATATAATTGATAACATTTTTTTTTATTTGCGACGGTGCAGCGGGCCTTATAGCTCAGTTAGGACAGCTACTTAACTAGCTAAGTTAGTTTATTGGTTCTAATTCTACCGTCTGCGCTGAGGGTCGTGAGTTCGTTTCCCACCCAGAATAAACATTCGTGTGATGTGCGTTTTGAATGATGTATTTGCATAAACATGAAATTTGATAAGTGTTGTATAGTAATCCTACGCATATATTTACAAATATATAGGTGTCAGGTGTCACCTACAGCTTTAACCCGCGACTTCACTCGCGTTATTTAGTTAATGAGGTAAGTATTTAAGTAATCCGTCTTACTTCCAGTGGGCAACTTAGTAGCATAGACTGATAAGTGTATTATAGAGATTAAGTAAATATGAACTTTGAGTCAAGAAGATTCCAAGTCATACTCTTTAAAGGTCAGACTAACTGACCTTTAAAGAGTAAGATAGGAATTACTCATCACATTTTTGATTCATCAATACCTGTCTCGCAGGATAGGGAATACAATTGTTGCAATATTTTTCAACAACGTTTATAATACTTCAAAGAAATAAATAGTAGTGCTATTCCTCCCTAGAATTATTTAATTAGCTAATCGATATGATTGAGTATATGAACGCGATACATTAAAATAAATATATTAAAAATAATTAAGTGTTAATTACAAAATGCACATAAGATTTTATTCAAACTATATTACAACATTAAAATTTAGGACCCCTCTCGTGTATGCCTCCAGCTCTTTCCAATGGTCGCGATCTTCTGCCACCTCTGTCCAGTTTGTCGTGTCGGATATCTTTTTTATCTCGTCCAAACAACGAGCAAGTGGCCTTCCTACTCTTATTTATATATTATATCCTTATATATATACACATATATATTAGTTCCTGTTGGTCCACTCAAGTTTGTGACAATTTTTTTTTATTGTACGACGGGGTAGCGCTTGTCCTTCATCTCACCTGGCAAGTTGAGATAAGGCCGAAGGTGGAGGCGCACTGCACCCGGAATCCTCAACAAACTGAGGAACTGGATATCTTACCTCTAAATGCCGGAACGCAATTTTTTTTTACAATTGTTATTATGACGAAAGAATTAGGTAATAGTCATAGACTCCAACCAAATCGCAATATTGCTCCCCCTGGGGATCGAAGCCGGGACCTCTGGATGTGAAATCGGTGGGTTAAACCCCTAGAGCACAAAAGCGGTTTAATTTGCCCATCTTTCTTTTTCCATTCTTGTTGTGTGTCTCGCCCATTTATTCAATAAATAGTAATTAGATCCTGGGTGGATTGGTATCAAAAAATCATTTGCATATGTAGATTTTATGGTGACAGGTAACTCTCAGAACAGATAACAGCTGGGGAATAAAGATTCTCGAATGGCGACTTAGTGCCCACGATTGAACGCGAAACGGAATGTGTGAAGACCCCCTTATCGATAGACTGACGTCACTGGCGGTTGCTGAGAGTCGAAGGATGGAGGCGGCAATTCGTGGAGTTGATTGGATAAGGCCTATGTTCAGCAGTGGAGTTATGTCTTCAGCAACATGCGTGTATTTTGCTACGCCAAAAGTACTTTAGTCCAAGTAGGTACTTTATAGTAGGTAATTAAAATACCTCATTACCGAGGTATTTAGGTCGCAAAAAGTTACGCTACCTACTTAGCATGTACTTACTTACCTATTACTTACCTACTTTTGAATAATGAACAGATATGTATTTGTTTTCTAACTACTACACTTAATAACCTCAGGTATTTTTGACGGTCCTAAGCGCGATATGTAGGATGGAAAATTTAAAATCAACACAGCTTATTTCAGCTCACAAATCTACATTAGACACAGGCGTATGAAAGAGATTAATCATGATTTACGAAATGGGCATTGACATTGTCAGGGCGCTCCGCCCGAAAAGGCGTAGCCTAAATTTGGACTACTTATTATGAAAATTGAAGTATATTTTTACTATCTCGAAGTATTGCAACATAATATCATTGAATTATGTAATTAATAACTACCTACCAGTAAATGGAAGGATTTCCTAGTACCTTTTTTAAGAAAATCGACTACAATGTCCACATGTGTTTTTAAAACACCACATTGTATTTTGAAAAATATGAAGGTAGCATCCTTCAGTTACATTAATGCAATCGGTTTGAGGAGGATTAAATTAAAGTCTAGTTGATATTTTTAGTTTTAATTTTTATTACCGTCTTTACATAAAATCCCAGAACACTGAAACAATTTAAACATATTTATCATACTTTTTATTCCATAATGGTTCCGATGTTGACTGAAATATCACTAAACGAATTCAGTCAGGCTCGGAATCAATGTAGGAAATGTAAATTCGCGTTCATTTCTAGGCTGGTATTTTTTTGCTAAATAAAAATATCACTCTCATAAAAAACAAACATTTAGGATAAACATTTGAAATTTATTACATATCTATTTAAAGTATTGATGATTTAATTGTACAGCTTTCTAAATTGCAGTGTCTACAATAAGAACTTGTGTTAAAGACACCGCAAATATTCAAACTTAATTACAAATAACACAGTCACCTATCTGTATTTGTAGTGTACAAGATGTTGAAAGAAATGTTATTACCTCTAGGGCCGATTTACACCCCCTGGCAACCCGTAACCCGTCGCTCGATCCCGGTGTAAATCGGCCCCGGCCGTGGCGAGCACTTTTAATGTGAATCACTTTAAATTTTATCCACAAATTTAAAAAGACCATTATCGCTTGAAAAGCTCAATTATGCCGACTTTTTTTTTGCACGTAGTAATTTTTCCTCTCAATTTCACCTAAATAATATTGCGCGCACCTCAACCGGAGGTTTCAACATCAATAATGAAAAACCTAGATGTGATAAGATTTTTACTTTTTTAGAAAAACAGTAATTATCAAATAATACATACTTTTGAAGTACAAGTGTCTCCTTCACACTGCCAAACAATACAAATTATAATTAAAATAACAGACTCCCGATATTTTACTCCTGATCACCTACCAGGGGATAGTCAAAGGCACGTCCAAACTTACGTTCGGTACATGCCCACGGTTTGCAATTAGCCAGTAGTTATTCAATACGCGACAAGCCCATCATCGTTACTTAGTGAAGTACTCACCAGTGACACATACCATTCGGATTTTTGGTCCTAGAGACATTTGAACTTTGAAACCCCTTTTGAACCCCTAAAGGTGTTGAAATTCCTTTCTTAGCGTGCATCTACACACCAAGACAAACATACCTTCCACAATTCAAGTCTGTTCGATCAGCGGTTAGGCTGTACATTATCTAGTTGAATTAGTTAGTCACTCAGGACTTTTACATGTATTAGGTCCTTACATATGAAATTGGCGTTTTGTATGGGAGGAACATAAAGGCAATTTTTTCATATTAAAATATATTTTATTAATCAAAGTATGTACCATTGCTATCTATACACTTTTGCCATCTTATAGGTAGTTCATTGATCCCTTTACTAAAAAAACCATTCGGACGGGAATCAATGAAATCTTTGAAAGCGGTTTGGACTGCCTCATCGGAATTGAATTTTTTTCCTTGCAAGAAGTTATCCAAATTTCGAAAAAAATGGTAATCTGTTGGAGCAAGGTCCGGAGAGTACGGTGGATGTCTTAGACATTCCAATTGAAGCTCCTCTAATTTGGTAGTCGTCTGTTGGGCCGTGTGTGGTCTAGCGTTGTCTTGAAGCAGCAGTGGCGTAGAGCGATTGAAAAGTCTCGGTTGTTTAACAGCGAGCTTTTCCATCATGGTTTGCAGTTGCTGACAATAGACATCAGCCGTAATCGTCTGATCAGATTTAAGAAAGCTATAGTGTACGACACCGGCACTAGTCCACCAAACGCTTACAAGTAACTTTTTTTGAGTCAATTTTCGCTTGGGGCAAGATTTTGCTGGTTCACCAGGGTTCAGCCATTGCGATGAGCGTTTACGATTATCGTACAGGATCCACTTTTCATCACATGTAATGATCCAATTTAAAATTCCTTCATTATTGTGCCGGTTGAGTAATGTAACGCAGCAGTCGACGCGCGTTTGTCGGTTTGCTTCACTCAATTCATGAGGTACCCACATTTCAAGCTTTTTCACCTTCCCAATTTGCTTCAAGTGGATTAAAACGGTTTTGTTACTAACACCGCAGCCTGCAGCTAACTGTGATGTGGTTTGCGATGGATCTGCTTCCACAATAGCCTTCAATTCATCATTATCGACCTTGGTCTCCGGCCGTCCACGGGGCTTGTTCTACAGGTCGAAATTTCCAGAACGAAAGCGTTGAAACCAAAAACGCACCGTGTTTTCTTTTGCGACACCACCACCATACACATCATTAATCCTTCGAGCCGTTTCTGCAGCACTGGTGCCACGGTGGAACTCGTACTCGTAAATAATGCGATATTTTAAGTTTTCCATTTTGTGAAATGAGTGACGCAGAAAAAAAAAACAAAAGAGAAAAAAACAAATGAATTACGGTTTTCGAAACACAAATGCATGAGTAAATAGCTGTTTAAATTTGAATTTGGAATTCCTAACCAAAGAGGAGATATTTAAGATCAAAGTGGCCAGTACGACAAAACGCCAATTTCATATGTAAGGATATATATCCTTTATTTTCTTAGGCACTACCGCTTGGCACTATTACTCGAGTTAAGGGAAATTTTACTTTTCCGTGCCACTACTATTCATATTTGCTGATTAAACGCATACTATATAAAATCCCGTGGATCACCTCATTACCAATGGCACGACTAAGTATAACAAAGCAAGATAAACAAAATATTTATTTCAAAAAATTATAAAAACCAAAGTTTCACAAACTCAAGTTTACATGTATTCTATGTAAAATATTGTCCTTTTCTTACTTAGACACTACATCGCATTAAAAACAAAAGTTATCTCCTATAACAAAAATATATTAAAACATAAACAAACAAACTAGGTGGTAGGACCTTTTTGGTACAGAACCCTAAAAAAACATTATCTCAACTTCTCCAACGTGTAACCAACCGTTAATTCTCCATTGATAAATTGAAATAGAATGTCTATTATGTGATTCATCATTGTCGATCGTAATTTTAGTCCGGTTTGACCGTTTGTACGTTTGTTGTCTTTTTATCATTTCCGTATTTTGGAACTCCGCCAGGAGTTTTAACAATCGTGGTAATGTAATTGAACCCTTCGTCACCCTTTTATTAATTTTAGAGTGCCAACCTTCCAAAACGTTGTTGGTTCTATGACGTAGACTATAAAAACATAACATTTTTTGAATTTTATTTAAAGCCAGAAACGTTCTAAATAGTTTCTAAATAATTTCAGAACTTTTGCATGCCCAAACCTTGACTCTCCGCTTTTACATATTCCCAACCCTGCAATATGTCTTCATGCGACAACAATGGTAGGACTGCTGTGAGTCCTATAATACGTTATTTTAGTATAGCCTAGAGCTTTAGCTTTTTTCCATATTGCTCGAGACCAATGGTAAAAGCAGCCTTTTAGTTGAATGTCGGGGATATCTTCTGTCAACGCGTTGATGGCTGCTAATTCAAAATCACAATGAAATGTATCAGGGGACCAATTCGGTAGCGTTGATTTTATTAAATCGAATAAAGTCTCGTAGGTTTTCCGTTGCTTATTTGGCATTAAAGCAAAAATTAACGGTATCACATTTGTGGTGTCTTCCGTGCTACCGACGTCACCATGTATGCTGTAAGTTCAGCAAACGGCAGAGGGCAACTTTTAAATGTAGCATCCCCAAAAAATTCACAGATTTCGCCAATTAGTTGCCTACAATCTGGAGAACAAAATAATATAATGGCAGTCCCTTCATAATAGTAGTCAGTCAAAATAAAATCGGCAAAATTGGCTGGTATTTGAACTTCTTCAAAACTCTTATAAACTGTTTTTAACACACCCAGTGCTTTGTTCCTCGTATCGTACAGGCAATGTTGCACACATGAAGTGGGGGCAGAGATGCCACAAAATTCAGACCTTTATTTTGAAATGAATTATAGGTTTCATCATATAATTGAGTAATTGGTTTGTCAGATTTTGTTACTTGATCCTTTAAATTCTCAATTACCCTAGTAACTATGTTTCTACCCACAAAAGGTTCACTCGTGTGAAGTTTCTGCGATGCTTTGATTAATTGCTTCCCCTAAAAATAAAGCATAAAGATATTGATTAATCATAATCAGGTTTTTTTTTGTGTTAAGAGTTTAAATTAAAATGAGGTTATAATCATGAATTATGTTAAAGGTACTAATTTTAATTGTAATTGTTCCCGGACATTTACATTTCTTATAAGCTGAACATCGCCATACAGATGAGCCATTTTTAAACTCTAGTATTTATAATATTGGAAATCGACACACGATTCCGAACTACCGTGCCGCCTTTATGTCGTCTGAAAAACAATATATTTTCTTTTTCATCCATTTAGAAAAAAAAACAGTTTTTATTTATGCACCAAATCCTAAAAAGACGATATGGATTAAAGGTGTAATAAAATACAATCACATTGCATAACATTGACATTGTCATATTCTACTCATCTACTCATATAAAGTGCCAGTACCTTACTAGTTCCAAGAAGTTTTATATAAAGGAGACTTAATAGCCCTTATAGATAGCCCACTTGTGCCACGGGAAATAATATTTCCCATGAAACTACTGGCAACAGTCACAGTACACATATATATAGCAGTGGCCGAGGTATATATTTTTTTCCATTCAGTATGATTCTCAATCTCAAACGCGACAGTTTTATATACAGGTGAGTTTTTTTCCAGGGCCACCTTTTTTTGTAGGAATTACGTGCTCGATTTAAAAAAAAGTTCTGCATAATTATTATTTTCTTGCATTTTTGAGTTCTTTGTATTATAATAATAAAAATAATGTATGATGACTATGCGTCCAAAGTTGTTGGAACACTTTCACAATTTAAAATTTATAAATTCAATATACAGGATATTGATAACCAACCAAAACCATTTAATAAAGACACCTACCAATCCTACTTTCAGGCGATATGGTGCAAAAAAGGTACCAGCTACACTCAATTTTAAATAATACGCTTCACGAAGTATCAGAATGTATAAAAGAAACCCATTTAAATAGAAATACATTTAATTAAAACTAAAATCGTGCATTTCAAGTCGATCCAAAATTACCGATTCCTATAACATTTTTAATGTTAAGCCTTGTACGGACTAGGCCTTCCAATGTACACGTAATCTAGGTATATAGAATACGCGTACAAGGCACCATACGCTTTATTGCACTTTTATGGGTGATTATGAACTCGTGGTTACAAGTCGCGTGTCGGCCAAAGGGTCTAAGAATGGAAGAATGAATAACTAAAACCTAAAGAATGAGCGCGATTGCTTAGGTAATTATTTATCGAATCGATATCGATAGCAAGTGATGTGCTTTACAATATTTATAATTTTATAAGGATCATTTACAAACAGAAATTGTAAGTATTTCCATTTCTTGTTTTTAATAGACCCTCATATTCTGATTCATCTGAGTCAAGTTCAATAAAGTAAGTTAATGTTGGTATACAATCTGGTGTTTTATTAACGTGCGGATTTTTATGAGTGTACTGAAACTGAAAAAAATATTTGCTTCTTTTTCAATAACAAATTCGATTTACCAAGCATAAGCATCGATAAACCAACACTGTGTTACCGAACACTGATCTGCACTAGTCATCCAGTACCTACTCAATGAATAGGCCGACTGGCGACGACTCGCGCGAGTTGATACGCGGGCTCAAAACGTAAACGCGTTGCTGCAGGCGTACCGGCGTACTCGTAACGGACTACGCGTACATTGGAACGCCTAGTCCGTACAAGGCTTTAGTTCGCCATTAAAAAATAATTAAAGAAAAATGGAACGGCTATTTCGCTTGCAATTGGCTGTCAGCAAGGCGACCCGATTGGCCCGGCCATTTTAGTCTTGCCATTCACCAAATAATTCAACGCCTGAACTGAAATCTAAATTATTTTTTTGGTATCTAGATGAGGATATCGATATCGACGTCGGCGACGTGGACTCGGTATTTTTGGGATCTAAAAATTATTGCAGTTGAATTTTGGCAGATTGGCTCATAATTTTTTTTTTCAAAATGGAATCTATTCAGACACTAATAGACAATGTTTAGATAGAAATTCAATTAATAAATATAAAAATAACGAGTTCACTCCGCCTACTAGGTTCATCAATTCTTGCTGAACCTTTTCCGGGTTATTAAAATACAAACAAGACATTAGGTATACACTTGCTCAATATTCTGTCCGAAAATAGCGTGGACATATTTAACCAAAACCTGCCGAAACTCATGGAAACGGCACAGGTAGTCATTGAAACGAAATGTTTATAATGTGTTATAACTATGGTATTTGTACCTTAGATTTATTAACATAAGTTGCCTATAGAAAAACCTGTAATTATATTTTTTATTCTAAATAAATGAGTATTATTAATTACTGCTACATATCTAATATAAAATTAATTCAATGTAAAAAAACAATCAACGAGATGTCAAAATAGTCGTTAAGAAACTCATTTAATTGACGTATTATTAGGCTTTTTTACTAAAATATCACATAACCGGCGCTCGATTTGATTCGTAGACCACTGTCGGCGAATCAATTCAATCGCGAACAGATTTGGGGATTTTATTGCAATTAATTGGAGCGGTGCAAAACACACTGTGGAACAGCTTTGTTCTAGAAGTAACATGACGAAGATTAACTTCCGAGCGACTACCAACAACAGACCACTCAAACTGTTCTTTAGTATGAATAACAAAATACAGACCTACTTCATAAATGTGAATCGATGGAAGTGTAAGAAGTTTTAATTCAATGTAAAGAACATTCTTTACAATATTACTCCCTCACGAATATCACATAATTGGCGTTTCGGCGCTTTGAAAACTTTCAGGTTTTTACGTTGACACTTTTCCGTGTTGAATTTTTCCGTTTCGGACATCCTTTTCACAATTAACTGTTAACTAAACATTTTTTCTTTTTCCCTAAGTTAACTGCTTTACAATGTTGCCAACTGAGGAAACGCAGCACTTAGACAACATAATAAATTCGCTTAGGTACACAAACAATTTCTAGTGTTGCTTTGCCAGCGTTCCTGACTTCCGTCTAAGTACACATTCTTATGTTGAGGCAATTCTAACACAAAACACCATCTATATTGACGTTCCTGGCAATTCGATCCAATTTTCTTATCTTGATGAGGCTCGGAACTAGGTAGACTCAAAATTGTAAGGACAAGTAGGTATTAAATAAAATAGCAGCGAGTCTCTAAATTGCATTGCAGTATCGATACAGTGAAAAATCGGCGATAGTAATATGGTTCTTAAAGCAAAATGTGCATAGTTTAGGACTTGATGGCGCTGTGTTTTCATGTACCTACTGTAATATTTATTTACTAATTAATAATAAATCGTTTAACACTATTTCAAAAAATAATTGCTACGACTCAGGAACTTATCTACGTGAATAGTATACATAACTAGTTGAGAAGTAATCTAATAGGAAGTTTGTAGCCTTAGTACCTATACAAGTGAGTCTATCGGTTGGACATGTTTTGCGGAAATAGCGTGTGACTCCAAATTGGGATGAGGCTTTGAGCACGCCTTTTCCTCCAAGTGTTGCCATATCTTGTAATCTAACGGACTCAAATCTGGACTGGAAGAGGGCCAGTCTTCGTGCCGGATGAAGTCGATTTCACGCGCCGCCAGCCAGTCTTGTGTGCTCTTCGCTCTATGAGCTGGCGCCGAATCTTACTGGAATACCTAGTGCCTGTTATTGAACATGGTATGAGAAACAGGTTCCACGAGGTTCGTCAGGACTGTATTTTGATACACAACTGCATTCGTTTTTACACCTTTCTCACAAAAATGTACCTCTGTTAAGCCCCAATAAGAAACTCTCAACCATACCATGAGCGAGGATGGAAAATGACGTCGTTGGACACGCGGAATACGGTTGCTCGCTTCTTCACCATTGTGTGCGTACACCTTATCATTTTGTTTGTAGTAGCTCTCTTCTACGGTAAAAAATTTTTCATCCGAAAAAAGAATTTCTCGATATTTTTTTCCCGCGTACCGCTTCAACAAAGCGCGTCATCTCTTCAGTCTCAGGTCCATTAGACGAGCATTTAAACGATGTCCTGTTTTTCTTCGATATGCCCGAAGCCCTAAGTCTTCATAAGTCTTCATTTAACACCCTTTTCACCGTGGTTCTGCTTAACCCCATCTGAAGGGCCAACAGATTCTGCTTACGTTTGGGATTTCTTTGAATTCGCGCCTTCACAGCTTTTATCACTGCTGGAGTCCTAACAGACCGAGGGCGACCACTTCTTGACCTGTCATATACACTAGAGTCTTCATTGTATCGTTTGATGATACGATAAACGAATCTTTTGGCTATATTCAAATTTTTCAGTATGTCAAAAATTTGAATTGGCGCGTAACTGCAACGATGCAACGCAATAACTGCAACACGGTTTTCTTTAAGCGTTCACTCCATATTTAAAAATGAGTAAAATTCTAAATAGTATACATTTTTATTTTCATGAACAATTCGAAATTCGAATTCAATAAACATTTTTGTGGCCAGCATTTTAAAAGAAAAGTTTTTACTGTGTGACCTGACTGTGTATATATAGAGGTAATATAATAAAACAATGTCCTTACGTATGCTCGACACCTTTTCGCGTGACACTGAAATATAAATCAATAATATTAGCTTGTCTAACTGGTTACCGTATCCTCTCGCTATGTCCAAAAATTGCTTGCGTATGTGTAAGGCTTTTGTGAACAAATTTAGCTTGTGTAGACATGCTACATTTGCATGGTCAGTTTTTTGGAAGGTGGAAGTTTATACCTTCGAGAATAGCTGATGATTTATTCAATCAAACAAAAAAACAGAAGTTAGGAAATGTGTCGCTTCTTCGATATTATTAGTTCTATAATATACATTAAAGGAATTTGGTAAATTTCAAAATCATGTCTATAGATAAAATAATAGACTTCAAATAATCAGGGTTCTTCAATTTCCTGGTAAATTTTATGGTTTTGTAACAATCAGCCAACGAGACTGTTTTAACCAAACCGTTTAACTTTAGTAGCTTGTTAAAGTTTTCAGCGAAAATGGGTTTAGTTAGGCGGAGTATTCAACAAATAAAATAAAATTTTCGAAGAGTTTGTATTACAAATATGAGGAGTAGCATTGCATGGTCCTAGTACCATGTACCTCGAAGTACAATAACCCATGTACCTAGAAGTAAAACAATCGATAAAAAATATAACAAGCTTGAATCGAACCCGCTCTAAACGAAATTCCCAGTGAAAAACCCCGACTTATATGGTGTGTTTATGGGTAATGGTTTGGTGTGGAAATGTAGTTTGGAACCCTCTGTGTACGCGTCCGATTTCGCTTTTGGCCGTTTATTTTAGTTACAAGTAGTCATGTGGGTACTTAGTTATGCAACCAGCCGGACGGGAGATAACCACCTTATGCTCATGAGACTGCAAGTCAGCATTCTCGGTAGTCTGGCCGGGACGTTATCTATTTCGCCCACGTATTTTACTGGTGCGACAATGCATTATTAAATAAGATTATATTCATTTGTGTTGAGAATAAACTTGGTCTCGGACGTCTCATTGTAACTAGAATGAATTTACTAAAGTAAACATTCTTTAATTTTCTTTCAAAGTTTTCTTTTAAAAACTTCAACACCGTTTCAAAATCCTTTAGTACTTACGTCAGACACACAACCAGTCCCCTTGCACTGTGTAACAAAAAAAAAAACGAATTAATTTCTGAGCGCCCAACGACCATAAAGACCCTATTGGCATTGGTATTAAAAATTTTAAAATGTTCTAGTGCTATAAAAAATAAACTACGAACGGTGGTAATCACATAAGAAGAAACATGTAGGGCAAGAATAACTTTTCAATCTTTTATGTAGCATGATTAGTAGTAAGTACATAAAAAATATATATGAGGAGATAAAGGTTTAATATTTTTTTACCTTTCTGGTACAGGAAACCACTTAAGCCCTTGATCAGGGTGATGACTCAGCACTAGTTCTAGTTCCTTGTCCACCATTTTTTATTAAAGGGTGAAACCAAAATGGTTTGAGAAAATTAAATTTCAAAAATAAATTGTCATCTTTCCTAATTCGGTCAATAAAAAAAATAGTGTTCCGGCATTTAGAGGTAAGATAGCCAGTTCCTCAGTTAATTGAGGATTCCGGATTTCTATTGAAGTGCGCCTCCACCTTCGGCCTTATCTCAACTTGTAGCCAGGTGAGATTAAGGCCGAGCGCTTCCCCGTCATACAAAAACAATATCTGTGGAATGTAATTTGTGTTAATTTGTATTAGTGTTTAAAAAAGTAATTAGTTTTTCAACGCGTACCCTTGATATGCAAGAGTCTCCAGTGCACTGTAAAATATCAAAATTATACATAATGATTGTTCCTACTATAAGCCAAAATCGTCCGTAAAAATATATAAAGTTTAAAGTAATAACGTGTTTTAGTTTTAAGGAATTACTCAATCCCAATTACCCCCTAGCAGGTGATCCTTATAAGATCCACGCTCTGAGCAAAAATCAGAGGGGAATCTTCGAAGGGAAAAGCCGTGAGTCTGTTGCTATACTTTATATGCAAGATTTATCCAACATATAGCGTGCGATACATCATTTAATTGAGGAACCCGTTGTCAAATCTCTATAACCCGGAACAATGCCACTCTTACGACAATTGTCACTAAATTCTAGCAGTTATCGTCGTCACTAGCAATCAGAGTTGAACGCTTAAATCCCTCGATAATAATGGAATCAGTGTTAGAGGATTATGCAACCCCTTTTAAGGATGGATTATAGGATTTCGGATGACACATGCAAATGCTCTGACGGTGACTTCACGTCTTTTGAGGAAATTGGAATATCCCTACGACAAACAAATCCGAATGGCAAATGTCTAGTATTCCGTATTAAGTGGCGATAGTCGTGTCACTTTGTCACGAATTGAATACTAGCTACTCGCAAACCGTGAGCATGTGCCGAACGTATGTATGGACGTGCTACTGACTATTCTTCTATAGAAATTTCAGACGCACAGCCTATTATCATCCCCACCTGTTTGATATCCCACATATAAGAAGTAAATGCTTTCAAGAGTATTTCATTGTGCGCACTGCAAGAATTTGGAATTCGCTCCCAGCGTCTGTTTTTACGCTAATGCCTCCAAGAAGAGAGTTAATAGCCACCTTCTAGGTAGGCTCCATCATAGATCTCATTCTTGCCTGTGCAAGTTTCGTGGGCAAGAGCCGGCACATTTTAAATAAAAAAAGACAGTATTTTCTATAAATGGAGCATGATCTTCGGTTTCATGGCCACAACATTTTCCCCACTTAACACATCAAAGATAAATAAGTAATAATATATTCTGATTTTCTCTAAAAACAAACAAACAGTTTGCCTTTCTTCCTAAAAATTAAGAAAGAAAACAATTAAAGGTTATTTTTTCTCATTACATTCATAAAGTAATGGTTATACTTACGTTCGCATTGCAGTTAAGGCCGTTACACTAAAATAAAATAAAAATTGTTAAGTATTTTCTTATTTACCTTTAAACATTTGGTTCACAATAATAATGGACAATATAAACCTGAAAACGGACCCGAGAGCGGACGTGATCACTTGCAGCGTAGCATGTCAGTGACAAGTCCACAGAGGGCTTGTCAGCTTAGCAGCAGATTCTATTTCCAGAGGATGCTAACGACACGTGCTTCGCCTTGTGTAGAGGTGAATTACATATTCATTCGATTTGTTTTTTAATATAAATTAATCGGATTTGTTATCAATTATTTTTCTGTTTTCAGGTTTATATCGAAAAAAATGGAACTACGCAAAATAACGACTAAATCAATTAGCCACAATTATAATGGTAAGATTGATAAGAATGATAACATTGTACTTATGAAAGTATAAAAGTACTAACAAATGATGCTGCAGAAATCCCTTCGCTCTGCAAAATGAAAATGTTCACAGATCTTGTAATTAAAGGTTTCCGCGGAGACCAAAAAACATGATTGCTTAGCATTTAAGTTGTCCCTCAGCTTTAGATTTATTTAAGTAATTACATACTAAGCCTTTTATAAATACTTACAAAATGTCATAGCAACATATTAATTGCAAATATAAAGATTATTGATTAATATTAAAACTATCAAACTTTGTTCCTTAAGATTCAATCAGACAACAATTAAGGAAAAACTAATCAATAATTTCAAAAATATTGGTGTTACAAATTGCATGCAGGGGCGAATTTCTTGTCTTTGAATCCACGATGTGTATTGAAGCTACAATTTACCGAAAACGGTCTCATGCGTATCAACCCATGAGGTTCTACCTGAAGTATACTTACGTAGCTGAGACAAGCCTCCGAGTAACACTGTAAATAACAAAGTAGTATAATCAGCACGTATTTGCTTGAAACACAACAATACAAACCAATAATATCCATGAACATGAAGCACCACACCGACACGACTTTGCGGATTGCGATACGAATCTTTTTACCCAACTGCCTCAGTAGGAAGGTTATGTTTTTGGAGAGCATGTATGGGATTTCTAACTTCCACTCTGTAGCCTAAACGGATGATGATTGAAATGAAATTTGGGTTGTGATGTGTCATTTGATTCGTCTTAATTGTAGGAGTGACATAGGCTATATTATTTTATATTAGGGGAGGGTTAAAAGTTAGAAGGGGGGGAGGTGGACACAATTAAATATGCTATTCCATAAATATGGGTATCAAATGAAAGCTAGTAATGTGCCAAATCTAAATATATACATGTTAAACTACTTTTAAGCTACCACATTTCATATTAAGTTTAAATTATGTTACTAGTAACTTGAACCTATTGTTAAATTTATCGTCTGTGTAAGCTGGTGATGTCTATAATACTGAACACCTGTTTTCATTGAAATGTAAAAACATGCTACTAAAATCATCTACTAAAAATTTAACTTATTTTACAAAGTGCTATATAGCAATCAATCACAATTATAATTATGTATACTTATTTCAGTTTAAAACTTTATGTAGCCAGAAGAAAACATAGCACGCGTTTTTAAAGCATTTTGGGTTATTAATTTATTTATAGCTAGATGGAATGCTAAATTCAATTTTTATTTTTTTTAATTGTTTACAAATTTTGTAGGACGACGAGAATCTTTTATCTCACCAGTGTAGCGATTCTCACTAATGTTTACTACGAGCTTAAACTAGTTGGTTGCGAAAATCATGAATAACAACCGAGCGTTCTCAGCACCTAGCGATTTTCTCGCACGGTCGGCTTTGTATGAGAGTTATTAACTTAAACAAAAGCAACTATCTATCTGCTATTTGGACTTTCACGGTGACTGCAATTATGTGTTTATAAAAGCGCGTCGCATCGCGGCGTCTGCACGCATAAAATACGTCATTTGCATAAAATCATTAAATAACTAAATGCCTTAGACTAAAATTACCCATAGTTATAAATCATACTCACTGATGCTTTACTAACTCGTCCGTGACTCTAGAAGTAACGAGTTATGTTATTATTTCATGAAAGCGAAATCTCCAAAAATGCATAAGAGTGATAGCCGAGAAAAGGTGGACTTACCTTGGCCATGCATACGTTCAGGAAACCGTCACACTAAAAATGCATGTCATAGATTAATCGCCCACATTATTATCATTACAATCTGGATGGTAATCGTGCACATTATAAGAAGATCTCAACTTTTCGTACAACAACGCTATCGGATTTGTACACGTAGTTGAGACGCACTTCGAATGCAATTAGAATATGTATGTTTGGACTTCAAAATATTTGTTTGGACATTAATTTTACATTGCTCCATCTAACCCCAAATTATGCATAGGATATGCGAACTTGTAATACATAACACAGAATAAACATTAATATTCATCACACAAATATTTGTCCTGGGTGGGAATCGAACTACCCACAACCTACAGCTGTGTAGGTAGAGCTACTACCAACTGAGCCGTGAGGCTTGTTAGGATTACAGCGTAACTGTAAAATGTAAAATGCTGTCCAGTTAAATAATCTGACAAAAAAAATTGTAACTGTTAATGGATCTTACAGTATTGTTTACCGAAACTGTACATTATATGAATAATAAAAAATAACTAACTAAAATAAACCATAGCGCTACTATAACCGCACCTCAACTAAAATAAGTTGATTTATTTAATATAAGCTAATCGCGGCCCTGTAGACATTCGTCTGTTTGAAGTTTATGACAGATTGAATATAGTCATGAAAATGTTCTTGTTTTAGTCTTTCTATATTACGAGTATAAAGAGAATAACATTTCAACGGCAAACTTTCTAACAACATTTCTAAAAACTATAATTACCTAATCTTGTTATAATTAAGGGTTTTAAGTAATTAGTATTTAATATAGTTTAGATATCTAAACCAGGATAATTAGGTTTGTAGCGCTTTACCTCTACTAAAAACACAAATTAAAATTTATGCTAATAAATTTTCTCATACAAACACTTATATTGTATTATCCCGATCCGATAATACAGTTTTTTCCTTAAAATATTAAGTAAAGTACTAAGTAAGAGTGGTAAGAACTCTTCGCACAGTCAGAGACTACCAGACTGTCCACCTGAACTACTGTATTTTATAAATTATCGCGATTATTATACATAACAGTCTGTAACTGTCGGGAATATAAATAGGTGCGCGATGAACCCGTTATTGTTATTAATTATGAACCTATGTACACCTGAATCTGAAGTTTGGAACATTCTTGTGGTGTTGTTTATATTCATGACTACTTCAATACAAGTAAGTGCTTGGTAAGAAAAAAAACCTGTCACTACTTACGTAACTCTTACAAAAGGCTCCATAACACTAAAAAAACAATGCTTATGAAAAATCTATTTAACCTGAAAATAAATCTACATGCTATTTATTTGATGGAGCGGTAGTAGTAGGTGTAGGTATGCTTCACCTAAGTTCTCCACGTGTGTGAATCATGGGATATCTACGGGTACTCATGCTCCAACTAACATTAAGGACTGTACTTCATTAGTTAGTTGGAGCAATTGGCTTTTAATGATGTAGCTAACGTAGCTACAGCTGAATCACTAAGTAGGTATTGAGTACTACATGACATTATAATTGACGTAGGTACATACATTTTAACGGACTTTCATAAAAAGGAGTAGGTTCTAAATTCGTCGGAATCTTTTTTTTTTATATATGTTCTCCGATTACTCGAAGACGCCTAGACCGATTTGGAAAATTATTTTTTGTTTGAAACGGTATACTTCACAGGTGGTCCCATTGACATCAGGTCAGGATCTGAATATGGAGATCCTGGAGAAATCGAGGGACTATTAATATTATAGGCACACTTGAAATGATTTGGGTATTTTAGGGTGTACCTATTACCTCAAAAGTAAATAAAAAACGGAACCCTCATAGGATCACGCATCTATCTGTCTGTCTGTCGGTTTGACCATCTGTCATCAAAATAATTGGAAAAAAAATCGTCATCCAGGTAATCGAAATTGTATTATATCATTTTCTTTTTCGTTTTTAAAACGTATTTATGTTTCTATGGCAATGATAGTTTACTATCATATACATCATAGACATCTTGTACTCTTTGATAATATTGAAAAACTTTTCCATTAGAAGGTTGGAAAGTCCTTGGCCCGAGGAAATAAGAAAATAATTAGATATTTTGTACACAACTGTACTAAAGTAGGTAGAATGCTATCATCAGATCCGATTTTCTAAAAAGTTGTCAAAGTGCGATCTAAGTGCGACAAAAATAAAAAGTAGGCATAGTGCAATTTATGCTATGGAGGTTTCAAAAGGTTGGCATTGAGCTACCGATATCATGAAAATATTTAAAAGTCAACTAAGTGCGACAGTCGGCAAAGTGCGATCAAATCGAATTGAGAACCTACTCCTTATTTTTGAAGTTGGTTAAGTGGAGGATAATTTCAAAATATGAATAATTATTATACGACTGCTTCATCTCACTTCGATCCAATTAATGATAAGGCTGAAGGTGGAAGCGCAGCGGAACTCAACAACTCTAATTGTTGTTATGGCGACAGACTTAAGTAAGATGGGGGTAGCTAGCCAGGCGGACTTGAAACAAGTCAGTGGGACTTGTTTGAACCAAACCAATAACAAACTTGAACAACCCGTGGGGATCGAACCTGGGAAAACTGGGTCTCATACCGGTTTACGAACCACTAGACCACCAATTCGATTATAAATTGCAAAAAGGTTACATTTTCTAAAAATACCATACCTCTCCCACTGAAAGGTCTCCAAACACCTGAAAGTGGTACTTGGTACTGATTATTTATGTAACATTAGTCATTTTCTAAAACTATACATTGTATTTTGTATTAAATGATGTGTTCAATAAAAGCTACGTAATACACCACGGACCATGAAGGTAAAAAAAAAAGGTACTAAAGGTAGAAAAGTGGACCTACTTGAATTCAAGTAAAATTTTTATGGACAAATATATAAATATAAGGCAAACTTATTATATATAAATACAATGTTTTAAACATATTTATTTTTAAAATATATTTTGACATATTTTGTGCATACACATATAGATAAATAGAATAATATCTAGTTAAATAAAATGAAAAAAAAAACATACCGCAGCACTGGCGTTGAAACCGAAAGCCTAGAAATGGGACGTAGATAATATGTAGATCGCATGCTTATGTATCTTATATGCTATGGGAATGTTCCCCAATGCTGGGTGAGGGTTGAGTATCCAATAAGGATGTCCAGTTTTTATCCGACATGGCGGTAGAGTTAACGATTTTAAGTTCAAAAATATTAGGTACTGAATAACCTTCGATTGATGAATCAAAGATGATATATTTGTCTGTCAAATCATAGTAGGTATTACGAGTATATAAGCGATAAGATATTAAAGATATGTAGTCGTTCTCTCACAGTATCCCAAAAATCCTTTTCATCCTAAATCTGTTGACTTATTGTTCCTACATTTTTTTTTAGTTTTTCTTCTATTAGGTTTACAATACAGTATTCCACCGAGTAGACACAGACATGGCACGCATTATTTAAAGATATATTATTATTGTTAATAAGTAACAATTGGCATACGATCATCTATATACATCACACCAAATAATAAAAAAAAAAGTAATTTTATTTAAATATTAATTTTCAAACTACTTTTGCGCACTGCAGGTTCGGTTCTCGCGAATAGGTAAGACATTATTCCATAATGTTGAAAAGCAGTTTTACCAGATTTTTGTTTCTAATTTGTTTGTGGTAATTCGAGTACGTAGGTACAAATCTAACAAAAATTTAAACAAAACTGAAAATAGATTTATTGAATGAAAACCAATTTTGATTAAGTCGCATAAAAATAACAGCTGGATTGGCTTTGTTCAAGAGTGACAGACACTGGAGTCTTTCGGGTTTATAAGTAGCTAAGAAGGGCAAATTAGAAATTAAAAATCTGCCTACGAGTAAAACACAAAAAGTGTTTTACTCGTAGGCCCACTTTTTCAACACACAGGTAGTCCACCGTATTTTTTTTTCCGTAGTCTCACTGCTTTAGAGATGATACTTCTCTTATCGGCAAGTGTAAGTAAAATACGGTAATGACCACGATCACGATCTTAATGAGCGTCTTTGAGGCCGCTGTGTCAACTACTAACTGCAAAAGTGACGTTTCTTGCGTTGGATTTACGCTAGTTCCTTCTCCTGCCAAGTTGATTGTGATCGTGGTCAGATCGTGAATAAATGTAAAGGTTCGTTCTGTCGACATACCATAGCCGCCGCCATAGACCCCGTGCACTGAAAATTACAGCATAAAATAATGCTAAAAACAATATTACATATATGTTTTTTCGATAGATCATTTATATGCCATTGAGGTATTAGGCATATACGAACGAACTTTTGCTTAAATACTTTTTGCCGCAGGCCCTTGTCAATAGGGGTCTCTTTATAACGCTCTTCCGAGTGTCTTCCGCATTGTTTCACTATTTATTTCATAACCAGTAACAGATCCAACAATGGATCTGTTTCTACTGTTTCTATTTTGTGAAACAAAAAACAGAAAGTAGAAACAGTTCCATTGATGGATTAGAGTGGAACTAAAAGTAGAAACAGATACATTGATGGATTAGAGTGGATCTAAAAGTAGAAACAGATACATTGTTGTATTAGAGTGAAACAAAAGTAGAAACAGATACATTGATGGATTAGAGTTGAACTAAAAGTAGAAACAGATACATTGTTGTATTAGAGTGAAACAAAAGTAGAAACAGATACATTGATGGATTAGAGTGGATCTAAAAGTAGAAACAGATATATTGTTGTATTAGAGTGAAACAAAAGTAGAAAGAGATCGTCTGACTGATTTTCTTAATGGATTGAAGTGGAATAGAGCTTTATTTCAATATAATTTCAACGTACAACACGTACTCATGCTAGCAATCAACAGTATACAATTCCAATAAAGTAACTTTTGGGCACCTATGGAAATCAAATACAGAAAATAGACGCCACGAAATAAGCTTTGATCTATCCTGCTTGCACTTCAGAAAGATGTACCTACGTAGTTTAACTTTACATCACTGACATCGTTAGTTTCTGAAGTAAGCTTTGGTCAGTTTTTTTATCTTAGAGTAAAATGTTTCTAGTTAGTATGGTCCTTCTGCTAATCGCTCCTGGATGTCATAATATTTCACCAGGAGATGTGGAGCAGCTTTCATCTATCTTCGCCATAACAACAATTCTAAAATTGTTGTGTTCCGGCATTTAGAGGTAAATTCGGTTAGAATTCCTCTAAATTAGGGGGATTAGCGTTGTCGGAGGGACGTTTTTGGCGTGAAGCGTGTAATGTAGACACACTTTTAACTTCTTCTATGTTTAAGTGATACATTGATGACGAGAGGTGAGTTAAATACTCCTTGGAGATTTAAATTTTAACTAAGAATTTATTATTTGTAGTTGTAAAAGGTAGTTAACATCGAACATGAACAATTCAGAGTTTCTGTATTGTTTGTATACGCTTGGCTACGGAACAATACGGTTCATTTTTATGAACGTAGTTTTTACCTTTGCAGTCCATAAATGTTAGTTTATGATCATCATTATCATCAATTACTGTTATTCTCCTGCCCGTATTCTTCATTATACTAGCTAGTACTTAGCCCTCATTTCAACTGGTTTTCAAGTTATGAGTAGGCCGAAAGTGGAAGCGCACTTCACCCGGAATCCTCTGTGTATAGTCTGTGGAACTGGCTATCTTACCTGTGCTGTATCTTACCTCTAAATGCCGAAACAAACCATTTTTTTTTTTAAAGAATTGCTATAATGGCGGCAGAACTAGGTAAGATGGTGGTAGCAGCGGACCTAAACAAAATCCTACCACCAACCAAATCAAGGACAATATTGCTCCCCATGGGGATCGAACCCGGGACCTCTGGATTTGAAATCGGTGGGTTGAACCACTAGACCACAGAGGCTGTATGCCTATTTGTTTTTTGTATGTTGTGCTGTTGTTTGCTTGTTTCTTCGTTACCTTTTCACAACTAAACTTCATAACGGATCTGAAAAATGTTGGTAAGGACATATTGTATGCCCTGGGTAACAACATAGGTTACTTATAATCCGGGTAGGTACTACGCGGGCCACGGGCAAAAACCTTTATATTCTTCATAAACGCCGATCGGTTGTGACCTGTTTTTATTAAAACTAGAGTTACTTTAGATATAGCTGTAGGTTACTTACATAGGCATTGCAATCAGTACCTGTACACTAAAATTACAAATAATTAATTTACTCAGAATGCTTCTATTTCTTTACCACTAAGCTAAAGGATGTAATTTTAGCTTAAGAGTAGGCGGACCAATGAGTATTATGGTGGTAGCCTCTAGGAAGTAAACCTTTTTGTAATTTAAGACTTTCATCAACAGCTTACAAAATGTATGAAAGTATTACTTTTGAATAAAAAATTTACTTTGCATTTCGATGGTCCTGCGTTGTTAAAAAATAACGTGTGTTGATTATAGCTTCCAAATGGGTATTTAGAAAAAAATATCTGAAAATCTAAAAGGGTAGAAGGGGCAAAACAGTTTGTAGGAAAAATCTATAATAATGATCCGATTGAGTTGAAAATTTGAACGTGTATAATAACTATGAAATGCTAAAAAACTTCGTAAATTCTTCCTCGGGAGCGGGGTAAGACTTTCCAAATTAAAAAATATTTTTTATGATCCGATCGAGTTGAAATTTTGTTTTTTATAACTAGATGCTTATTTACAAAGCATGAATCAGAAAATATTTATATTATAGGGTGAAATGGGGCAAACATGCATCTGAAATCTGTGTAATTCGATTCAGTTCAAATGTTTAATGTACTACATATATGTGTTTCAAAGTCTATTGAAATACTTATCTTATACTTTTATTATTCCTTAAGGGTGAAATGGGGGAAAATTCTCAAAATTTTCTTGAAAATTAAAAATGTTTAGTTACATTCAATTTAGTAGAATTTGTGCATGTAGATACTTTGAAATGCTAATTATGCAAAAAAAATCTTTGTGATTTTCCTTCCAAAAGATTTGAAAGATTCCTTTCATATCTTTTTGTATGCAGATATATTTTCAGTTGATACAATCCAGTTGAAATTTAGTACGTGTTTTTATTATAATTTAAATGCTTATTTTGAAAAAAAAAATACATTTCAGATAGTATTACTAATGCTATTAAAGGGTGAAATGGGGCAAAACTCTATGCATCTTAAATCTTAATAATTTGATTAATTAAATATGTCAACTATTGTGATTATAATACAAATACTTTTTATCATAACTCTCAAAGGGTGAAATAGGGCAAATGTCTTGAAATTTAAAATCTTTAGTTTCATTTGATTAAGTTGTAATTGTTTATGTGTGATAAATATTAGATATTTGAAAATGTTTTTTGGTAATTTGTATAATTTGTAGGTAATCAAAAAAATTGCGTATTGCTTCTTAACGATTATAGTAAATGTTCGTCTTCTTCTCCTTCTCGATTCAAACGTTTCATAGCATTTAAAACTTCCTCGATCAGTACCAAGCAACCTCCACTGCTCCACGGGGCATAGCGGGCAGGAAAGTAGGTGGGCTATACTTTCCTGAACGGGAGCACCACACTAGCAATGTGCGCTCGAGGAGTATATTATGTCCCATCTGGCTAGATTTGTACTGCAGCGGCCATCTTGAGTCAGTAGTCGGTTCAGTTATTTCCGACCCAGCCACTGCAGATCATGTTTAGTGCTGGTGACCAGCTGGTTTGGCCGATACCAGTACAAAGGATGATGACTGTCTGTTTCCTACTTTCTCTTTTTAATGCAGCAGGTAATTGCACGGTGGATTTCAGGATAGGCTATGCCAGCTAAGGGATACAGCATTCTGAGTGGAGTAGGTTTTAGACACCCAGTAACGATGCGGCAAGTATCAAATTCGCACACAAGCATATTGTAACAACGAAAAGTTCAATGGTACACGATGGGTTTTGAAACCGTGACCTTCGGATAAAATATATGAAATGAGATTGAGATATTTAGATAAAAATAAATTAAGACTACCTAATAGTCTAATTAATAGGATCTGGACATACGATTTCAGAATTACCGGGACGGGCCGTGTACAAACTAGGAACCCTGTTGTTCTTTACCCCTGTATTATAGCCAGGTATCACAGCCATTCCGTTTTTCTTATTTTGCTGTAGCAAAACACGGGTATTTTCAGCTAGTTACATATACAAATATTGCTATATTTGCTACTGTCTAAATCACGATTTCAACGCAACGCCATACACAATTTGCGGCTGTCAAAATAAAATCAAGACTCAAGAGGAACCCATTTTACGTATTTATTGGATTGGTAAATTTTTACCGGTTTTCGATATTGACTATATAAACATCGCGCTGTTTTTATCATAATTTCTCTCAAAGTTACAACACATGATGA
Organism: Venusia cambrica; assembly: GCA_951394065.1. Taxonomy (NCBI): domain Eukaryota; kingdom Metazoa; phylum Arthropoda; class Insecta; order Lepidoptera; family Geometridae; genus Venusia; species Venusia cambrica. The sequence goes on from OX596034.1 coordinate 14,861,305, forward strand.
CATATACATGAAAATATTTCATATGAATATTTAAATGTTTCCTTACCTTCGACATACATTTCCGCTCCTATAAAATACCTGGATTTTAGTTAACAATTTGGTTAAGTATGTTTATGAATATGTAGGTAATTTACTTATTGTGAAATCCTACCGTATTACAAACGTCTCTGAAAGTTGTAGATTCGTTGAATTTACAGCCATCCCCCGAACATGAACGACCGCACTTATCACCGTTCTCCATGCTGATAGCAACGCACCAGTTTTTTCGTTGTGAAATGACAAGGTCGTCAGAAATGGATGCAAGGAGCTTGAAGGTAGGCGGTAAGCAAGGTCCATAGTTCCACGGTTCCACCTGATTTGTGGAGCAGGAAGGTTTGTGAAGCCAGTTTGTTAAAGTTTAGGAGGAACCCGAGCTCGAGGGCAGTTTTTGAATTGTGTGGCCAGTACAGAATGTGAACCCGAAACCCAAAACCAATCAGAAGTTGTGCCATCTATTAAGCCCAGCACTTTTCCAGTTCTAAGCGCAACGGATAGTACAACTTACGTCTGCAGGGCTTCAATATCCCAGTATATTATCAATGCAATCTAGAGCAAGTAATATAGCATAATATGTAAATTATGTATGTATATAAATATTTTTTGATTATATCTCTGTTTATCTGAAATTTGCAAAAGTAATGGATTTTTATGCACTTGAACCATTTAGATCCTTATAATAAAAAAGCAATGATGAGGATATTTCGTGTAGGTGTGGCTTACCACACCTACACGAAAAACGTGGTCACCGAACGCCTAACTCCACGGTTCTTAAAACGTGGAGTTAGGCGTTCGGTGACCATTTCTTAAAAATATTTTTACTAGATTATGATGAGTTTTGGATTCGTCCACTTTTTATTTTAGCCATTTCTTAAGTTATTTGCCGTTTCTGGATTTCACCACTTCTTTTGTGTCTACTACGGTACACAAATCAAATATTTGAACTTAGTTATTTATTTTTTAATTTTAATATACTACTCACTTGTATTCGTAAGTTGTACTACTATATATTAGTAGGTAGGTAAGTAGTTATTAAAAAAATTCTATTATATAGTGAACAATAGAACTTACACCTTGTGAAAAATAAAATGGGTTATTCTCATCCAAAAGTAAGATATGTTATACGAATTTTAAACCGTAGTAAAAGGGTTTTTTCAGAAATAATGTCATCTGACAATTTTAACAATTTCATCAGATCTTCGACCAACTTTATGTCCTGAACGTAGGACATTACGTCGCAGACTTTCTATTTGTTTAATGGCACAAATAAACTCTTTATTTGTAAACATTTAATCGCCTCTGTGGTCTAGTGATTCAACCCACCGATTTCAGATCCAGAGGTCCCGGGTTCAATCCCCAGGGGGGCAATATTGTGCATGGTTTGGTTGGTAGGATTTTGTTTAAGTCCGCCTTGCTAGCTACCACCATCTTACCTGTCCACATAATAACGATTCTTAAAAAATGTTGTGTTCCGGTATTAAGAGGTAAGATAGCCTTTTCCTTAGTTAGTTGAGGATTCCAGGTGAAGTGCGCCTCCACCTTCGGCCTTATCTTAACTTGTTGCCATTTGAGATAAAGGCCAAGCGCTTACCCGTCGTACCAATAAAAAAAAAATCAATAATATCTTCAATTAATAAATACATATTACAGGACGTTAATTTCACACAGCGCCATCTTCGCAAGGTTTTTATGCCTAAACCTTAAACTGTATCGTCTTCTTTTTGTAATGAATTTACTGGAATTTCAATATTTATTTCTGCATGTAAAAATACCAGTTAGTTTCGTTCGACAACAGACAGGGTAAGGAGGTGGAACGCAGAGTCCAAAATGCCTGAAAGAGCTACTGGTCCATGAAAGCGCCAGTGAAGGGAGCGAGAAGATGTTCTCGCTCCGACAAGCTGCTAGAAGTTTCGAGTAGTTTTTTACCTTCCAGCTTGCAGAGCGGCTAATCCCACAGTCTCTGAGAGTACAGGATGTGTGATGGTGTCAGAACAGGCTACTTTCCAAGCCTCTTCTGCTACACTGAAATATGCGACATTATTATCAGTTGTTACACTATTACATCAAATTTTGTGTATGAGATCTTTTGTGCCGTGAATTAATGATAAAACAGCCGGAAAAGATACACTGGAATTTTTGCGAATACCAAGTCCTCCCATTCTGATTGGAAGAGATGCATAGCGTGAAGCACTATCATCCAAAGGGGTGTTGAAAGTTGTTACTAGTGTGTCGCGCATGCTGTCATCCAAATGCTGTGTCAAATTTGGATATTTCCAGAGTTGGGAACATCGCATGTAGTTTGTGAATTAAGGAACGAAAGGCAGAAACGAAAAAATAAAATTTTAACATGTGATTTTATTTTTGCCAAACGATTTGAAACATTTTTAAAATTCTTTTTTTTATCATTTAAATCAGGCAAAGATTCGTCAAGTTAGTAGGGTCCAACCTAAGAGGTGAATAAAAATTCTTGTCTAAAACTTCAAAGGTGCTGGTAGATGTTTGGTCTGTAAAGACGATAAAGTTTCACTGGAATTTGGTGCCAATGTGTCAATGGAAAATAATAGACGAGCAGCGCCTCTGATGTCTTCTTCTCCGAGTCGATTCTCCACCATATTGGAAGAGTTATTGGATTGCGATTTCGCGTTGTACCTTATGTTAAAAATAGCAAGTTTTGGAAGAATCGAAGAAACTAAATTACAATTTTGTTTGACTTTGGCCGTAAGGGAGTTTTTAATTAGGCTATTTCGAGCATGTAGAGTTTTGTATGGAAAAGTCAACAAATGTTCCCAAGCAGATTTTCCAAAATAGCTTTTTTTATATAATTATTGTAAGCGTGTGGTACAACGTGCACCACGAGGGATACGTTTGATAACTGTTTCCAAAAATAAGGCCTTTGAAATACTTGGGAATATTAGTTGCATGGTATTAGATTTTCATATAACACAGTAGTATTTTGGTCTTGAGATGCTAAATTGTCTACAAAAGCCATGGACTAGTGGTGATTTAAAGAAAATTACTGACAAGCTGTAAAAACACAAAAATTACAGCAAAGAATGAAAATATATTGACACAAAAACACAAAAAGTCAAAAATCAATCACAAACTGGATCTGTACCGGGCAGCTGCGGCTGTCAGGGCCATAAAATAATATGGGTAGGCCGATAGACGCATCTGACTAACCCTGACTACAGGGTTAAACAAACGTTTCCATGATAATCACAAATTTAGTTTTTTGATATATTAACATAATTTTATTGCTTTATCTTATCTTACTGCATTGCGTGGCATTGCTACTGTTTCCAAATGGTAGGTATTCTACTTTGTCCGTCAGTTGAGAACGCAGCCAAGCCATGGTAGTGTAGGACGTCTTTTTAGTTAGTTTTTTGTTTCGTGACAAGCAGATAGTGCCGAACTTTGATCACATGCTCATACGATGATGGACCTCTTATTTTATTATCCTTTAGGATCAGAAAGTGGAAATCCTAAAATGTTGAGTTTGCAAAAAGTCTAATTCTTGCATTCAGTCAAAAATCGTTGTTTACGAAAACAGAAACATCAAACGACAAAAAAATATACATGCGTTGTTTCTAATTGACCTTCATAATGTCATTCAAATTAAAGTCATACTCAATAAAATAAGTTATTTATGTTGGCGAATTTATTTTCTTTTGGGTCATGCATATTGGACACATACTTTTCAGTTATACCCTTAATTATTTTATTAATAATATCACATCAATTATGTACTTGTTATCAGGTTATCGATTTGGTGAATATGCTTACAATATGATTTCTATAATTGTTGCAACCTAGCTAGGACAGCTTCATTTGGAAAATTTGGTCGGATATATTTTTCCCACGCTACGTGAAATGTGAGTATTTATGTGAGTAATTGTGAATGATTTGCGCGCTGTCCGAGTTATTTTGTTAATTTCGTCAATAAATGTCATTTTTATTTTTTCTAATAGCTCTGTCTAAAACGAATGATGTTCAGAGATTTTCTTGATTGCTTTTCTTAGTTAGCCCTTTTTTGACCTCTTTCCGGGGCACCTGTTCACACTATCAAATAACTTATCACAATCATAAATGAAACACACTTACCAGGCAGCAAAAGGTACACTAGTGATTTCAATTTCAGCAAATAGACAAGGGTAGGAGTGCCGCAGTCTTTTTCCTTCTCTATCAAATTGTGTACGATCAAAATGTTTTTGTACATACATGCTTTTTAGTAGTTGTAGGTATGTGAGCCCAATCAGCCTAGGGTTCATGGCACTACAATGTGCATTCACAACTGCCAAAGCTGTTCCTTCTTTGGCAAACAAACAAGCCGGTGTGTTTCTCTTGTGTAACTACAGTTACCAACGCAACACGTTAGAGTCCCTATAGTGTATATTCACTCTATTATATTCACTCTATTTCAAAAATTTGATCAGTACTTCAGTCTCTATCTCCTGCTACACTGCACAGTAACGCACCAAGGCCTACGTGGACGTCAATGTGGAGGAGCGATGATTCAACTCAACTTGGCAAATGCAATAGGAAGTTGACAAATGCAATAGGACATCGCAGATAAAACAATACAACCGGCCGCCATCAAGAAAAAATACACAACATAACATTACCTTTATTATTACCTTACTGTTACCAAATTTATCTCTACATAGCTTACTTTCCTGTCTGCTTTTTGCCTCTACATACACCCTACCAGACCTGATAGAGACCCTAATTTCTTATGCTAGAGTTGCTATTTGTTTGAAAAGAAGTACTTTATTATATTATGTTGCTATAGTTTACTAGTAAGGCGTGCTATATCCTTTGTTTCTTTGATCTTAGATATGAAACTCGTAAAATATTTACTACTTTGTTGATTTTGCATTCTACTTTGCGTTGCGTACAGAGAGTTGACATAAAAGAAGTGGTCTCATCCAGAAAAGGTCCTCTTTAGAACTAGCTTTATAAAAAGTGGACGAATCCAGAACTGAAAAATTTAATCAAAAGAAATGGAATGGCATATATATGGTAATGGAACCACCGAACGCCCAAGCGCTTAGAACTATTTTACTTACTGAAGTATCCGATTTTACAGTTGCCTGTAAAATTAATTGAATTCATATACCTCTACATTTCATTCGTCACCGAAGTATGTGGAATGATAATTACTAGAGGTTTTGATAACAAAAGCAAAGGAATCGCGCCCTCCGCCTGAATGTGTCTTACCTAAAACTCCACCAAAAAGCACCGGAGCAGCAGTTTTCATTCAGTTACTCGTTGTCTATCAAGGTCGTAATAAACAGTTTTGCAGTATTAAGGTGTGGGATATCCTTTGTTTATTTTTATCCAAGACTAGAAATTCGTATTGCAGAAGAAGGCTGTTCGCACTGCTTACAAAATTGGTCCCAGAGATTCGTTGAAATATAAGTTTATCGATTTATGAAAATATGTTCAAAAGTACAAGAGTTCAAAAATTAACTAAAATTAAACAAGAAATATGAATAAACTCGTTGTTCTCATAGCTCGATAAAGTTAATAAATCGTTCATAGGGCAAATTTGCTTGGGAAAATGGCATAGGAAAATAGCTTATAAATTAATGTTTCAGAAAATTGGACTTATAATGCTTGTGCACTTGTTGTCTAAGCGTGTTTCATTTTAAGAAAACATAAAATAATGTTCTTTGTTATTACCATAGTAAAATATCCAGAGAGTAAAACAAATATTTGAAGAATTACATGCATTTTTAGTGTATGACTTACGGGCTATACTCGTGTATTGCCTTTAAAAAATGATGTAGTTTGAATCAGCTATGCTGGGCTACATAATTATCAATTTTACGGATTTGTCTCGGATCGTAGCGATCGCAATTATTATGTTTATCTCACCGCAAAGGGATTTTCCAGAATTGTTTATTGATTTTTAATGAGACTTCATGGCAGATAAATTGATTTTTTTTTCATGCTAAACTAACTAATAGCTTACTTCTTTTGCAAAGTGCAGCCTATCTTGACAGGCCTCACCTTACTTTGATGATTCTGCCGTCTGTGCGTAATGTAGTTCCGCTGGGTGAAATCCCTTATACCTTATTTATATACAGGGTTAATTAATATTCTGTAATATTTATTTATTCATTAGATTTACGTTGCGACGTAAACACGTGGTTTATTATTTTCGAAATAACACGTCCGATTCAAAAACATTTTTTTAAGTATTATTAAATAGAGAAAAATTGTGCATGTGGTCCTTTCCCTATACTAAAAACACAACGTGGAAAGATGACGATTATTCCTATCTGATACCTGCAAAATAATTTAAATCGGATTTGTTACTCCGAAACGAACTACGTTTGTATTAAAAAGCGTTACGACTAGGCCTTCTAACCTTATTATTATAGGCGTGCACTTTTAGTTAGATGATACTTCGTAATAAACATATATTTAATGGGGCGAACCCCATCAAAAGTATTGTCACTCCAACTGATCTACCCCAGGCAACGGATTCGGTTACTTATGAATTATAATATCGCTGGTGATTCTGTAAAAGTCCGTGTGGATAAAGTCTCTTTTTTTCGTCGGCCGAGCATTCACAGTCAAGGCTTGAGGGCAGGAGCTTACCTACATGTTTGAAATATTAATAAAACTGGTAATTAATGGTCGCCTTGTATTACACCCATTTAAGAAAAGGGTTGAACATTGTACTAAAGTGTTTTGTAAATAAAATGCTCAATTTTGTGATAGTAGTTTAGTTTATTTTTAGTAAATTATTCTACAAGGAACAAAGGCAAAGGTTTACTACAGAGTGTTGGCCCGAATCAAAGATGAGGCCATTATATACCACGAGTTAGGCAATCTGCAGTTCTTCCCCACAGAGGTACTGTTTTACTACACCCAGGAAGAAAATTTAAAGTTGGAATTATAATATCGTCACAATTACAAGATTAGTTTTATACATACATACAGAATAACGATTTATCACATATACACGTCTGTTCGAAATTAGAAGCAGATTGAACATCATTTTATAGATTCACATAGCCGTAATGATGTTGACATTTTGCTAAAAAAAAAACTGGCCAACGCCATCTAGCGGTATGCTAGATAACTAAACTTAATAAGCAAAGTTTTTTCCGTGGGTGTAGTAAAAACTATTTTTATAAATTTTATTAATCTCTATTGCTCGAAGTCTAATAATTAATTAAAATGAACATTATTTTCACGAATCAATGCCTAATTTAAATCAACATATAAACAAATCAGAACGGTTTACCACCACGTGTCAATGTAGTCTATTAGAATAATATACATCTATAAACCTTTTTAGTACGTTAATATTATTTTGGTCAACACGAAGGAATATGTACCTACACACTAATAGATTTTTAGCTACTTACTTGGGATAATGATTATTACATTAACTATGTAAGGGACAGGTATTTACATGTACCTATTGATACAGTTCAGTTCGCATGCGTTCATTTAATTTAATACACTGGTGTGATGGTGGATTGAAATATAAGTGATTTAATAAAAAAATCCTTAAATAAAGTGTCAATATTGCACAATTTACACACATGTCATTATTTTAACATATTATACAATTTAAGGCGTGCCACCTTAAGTGCAGGCTGAACACGTTCACCGTGTCTCATATCTACTATGTCTGTTCTTAATAGGATTTTGATGTACTCGTTATGATGGACCATAAAGCTATTTTTATATAAGTAAAAACTGGTGACCATTCTAGACTTAGATACCGTCATCACAAAATCCTTTCTTCGTGCTACCCTTAAATTTCGTTTTTCTAGGTAGCTGATTAAAACAGGCACTATACAATCATGAGATGACTATAAATATGAGTTAAAGCATATCTTCATGGCCTGATTCGCTAAGACGTTCCCTGCTAACCTAAAAACTAATTGATCCCGCTTAAATTACACAGCTCTTTTGTCCATCAATGTACATCATTTAAATTGCAAAGTTCCTTTACCGACAGTTTCCATAACTGCGTGGAGACGTTACAAGAGTTCCGCTTAACTGTCATACGTAAGAAAGTATTTTACTTCACCGATAAAATTGCGTTGTACGACAAAGTCAAGACCACTTGCTCCTGAGCACAGAACCTAATCGGCGTCCCCACATGAGGTGGTATCATACGATGGTGCCCCGAAGATGCTGCGTGTCGGGAGCGGGCGCTGCTGGTGGTAGCGCGGTCTCCATCGACGTCGAAGGCAGTGCAGCAGCTACTTCTTGGTATCTGCTCAGAGGAAACCCGTGGCCCGGTAGTCTATCCCTTGGCTCATCTGGCGGGGTAACTTCTAAACCTATACTTCCATCGAGTGCTAGCTTCATAGCGTTGGCGTTTTGCTGCTGCTGTTGCTGCTGATGTTGCAGTAACGAATTGAAATGAGATATACCAATCTCTTCGAGACTACTTTTTCTGCGTCTTCCGACACCACTAAGACCATGTCGTAGAGAGTTTGATCTGCGTAGTAATATGTCGTCGTCGACTCTTAGGGAATTGGAGCGACCTCTGAAGTCTGTAATTATTGTTGGACTATCGGGAAGCGATAGCGAGTTTGCTTTCGTTGTAGCAAGAGGAGGTGCCCGTGATTGGGCAAAGGGTGCGCCCATGAAAGAGCCGCGCCTGCTAGCCGCGCCGACTTGGGCCTGGATGAGAGCTTGTGAACAAAAACTGATGTTGGACTTCCGCCGGCTGTTATGACGCTCAAACGTTTTTTGAGCTGAGAAAGGAGACGGGCGTACCAGGTATCTGTGAACAAATTGTACTATGTTGATTGTAAGGAATAATCATCTCGTTACATTTGTTTTTAACCAAAAGGTGGGTTACAAGTTTAAGGCCTTAGTACGGCTGTGGGTATATGTTTTTTAGTATGTCACAGACATACTAAGAAACATGCACATAGCCAACGAGGTCACCCGCGTAGTTCCGATTTCAATGCGTATTTATCGTCAGAGAGTTTTTCAATCCGGGAAGGTCTTTTTATACAAGCATGTCCACATCATAACTTGTTTTTTAAGCGAGCTAGTGGTTAAACGCTTGGCTATTATCATCAATCAAATAAAACTTCTTTGCTATGTTGAGTTGAAATCGGTTCAGCCGTTTCCATGCTTTGATGATATTTGAAACATGTTAAATCTTTTACATATTTTTTTGAGTCCATACTCCAGCATGATGAACAGATCCCGGGGTATTTATATGAAAAAGCATTGTGTTGAAGATTTGGGACGAAGAAAATTGAAGCCTGTTGCTTCAAATTGATATTTATCAGTTTGAAGCAACAGGCTTCAAGACACAGAGCTGTATAATTAAAAGCAAACTTATAAAATTGTTCATCGGAAATATCTTATTTGGTCTATTATAATGCTTTATATAGTATACCTTGTTTTACTTACATAATGTCTCCTTCCTGTAAGCTTAGATCACAGTTCGGGTTTATGATAACATACGACAAGCTGTTTCGCTTTTCACTCACGTCATCATAATCGATACCAGTCAGATTCAGCGATTCCATCCGCGATCGAACAAGGTTAGCTATTTCTGCTCTCTCTATTTGTTGTGCATGGTTATCTCTGGCTTCATCGGCCAAACTTGTTGAATACTGCAAATACAAGCAAATTTACAAGTATTTGAAATTATATCCATCTATACAGTGTGATGTGCGAGTTTTCTACTTGCTCCATACCTGCTCGAACGCGTTTTTGTTTACCACGATTTGCATGAAAATGTATACCTATTCACCGTTCGCGGTGAGTAAACGAATCGATTAAACTTCAATTGCAACTTGCACTACACACTCAGGTCGTATCACGTTAAAAGAACGCTTCAGTAGGCGATAAATAGATCTATTTCGGGGTATGAGTTTGCATGTATTTTCCGGAGCGCTATTATAACTGAAAGAAGTGATAGGCAATTTCTTCTGCCCATACTCGACTCTAACTCACAACAAATTCAGTTCTTTTACGTGATGCGACCTATACCACGGGTTTCTATTTTACATCTATTTTTACATTAAAGTATACTTAAGGTACCTACAATCTACTATGCACCTAAGTTCATATTATCTGCCTTACCTACTAAAATAACCTTGGCACTCATGCTTATTACACTATATACTATTGTGGTATGATATACAATAAATAAAAGGTAACATTGGGGCGCGTTTAACCCTCGTAGTTAAATGCTTGATATATTTTATTACATCATTTTAAAGAGTATTGACTTCACAGTTTACTATGTGTTGTTTAATTAACTAAAACCACCTCTGTGTTTAACATTAAGTTTAGTTTAGCTTAGTTTGCAAAAGGAGTAATTTGAAGTCTTGTAAAATGTCATATGACAGGGTTTAGCCGGTTTCAAAATTTAATTATTTTTTCCTTAGTTAGTGTGATTTTTAAGATAAAGGATTGCAGAGAGATTTAAAAAAACTTTTATTTTAATAGCTTATGGAATTATATGCCACATCAACAGACCATTCACGTCCACGACAGCAAAGAAAAAAATTACTCCAAAACTGTAAGGATTGGCCATAATAATCACGCTTGGCAGACAGATCAGTATTCACAGTTTTGTTCATACACAGTAGGTAGCTGCTGCCTATATAGTGAAACCCCTTGTTCGATATCCGAGAGCAGGAAGAGTACCTACATTTTGAAGACACAACTACCACGTCAACATTTTGGTTAGCACTTTTCATAAAACTGATCAACATTTGCATATAAGCAATTCGATTGGCCCATAAGGATAATTTTGGTTTGCCGTAGCTCAGCTCTACCTCCATGTTCCAAATCCAAATGTATAGTTGGTGTGTACTCAATTTTCGCTTTTTATTTTAAAAGCACGACTTATGCAAATACTATTTTTTATACAAACTTGGAGACGGAAATGAATGTTGAGTGAAACTCTTGCCAATAACAAAGCCTTACTGCGTTGGTCACATCCACAAAGAATATGGCCTACGCAACACTGCATTGCGCCTTCAACTTGAGGCATTCAAGTGTGTTGTAACAAACGAATGTTAGTCCCTCGCTGCGTACCTATCTACTTCTCGGCTAGAATGTATTTCATACTTGTATCTTATATCTTGTAGCAAGGGTGAACATGTTCGAAAAGGTTTTACCCCTTTGATTTTGATTCAATTTTGAATTGAATATAAAAACGGTATTTTTTTAAATTTGATGCTGAGGATTCAAAAAAGTAATATTAGCCACTTCATAACAGGCTACATGAGACTATTAAACATATAAAACATTATTATTGTATTATTGATAAGCACTGATTATTATCTATTGCATGAAGTTATTATGAAACATTTAACATTATATTATTGCTAGGTGAGCATCTAGGTGTTGATTGATATTGTATGCACAAAGCTAGAATATAAAATGCATGAAAACGATATTAAATACTTTAAAGCAGACCAATTGGTTACGTTAAACGATCGTTCATGCAAGTCAATAATTTGACCTGCCATGTGGTAGTGATCAGCGATTTATATACCTTTTGAATGCATTGCTAATCTGTTATCCCCTTTTTAAATATAGACCCACCCCAGATTTATTCCAAATAAATTGACCTTATAGTTCCTTAATTATACGGCATATTTCAAAACACAACATTTTCTTGGCTCGTTTCGCTAGCCGCATTTATAACTTGCGCTTTCATTGGCTGCCCGCGAGCGTGTATCCAGGCCACTATTCTCCTCGGTTCCGCAGAACCCTTTGAACGTTGATAGTAGGTACAGCAGGCACCTACTAGTTAAAAACCTACACGATCCCATTGCTCGGTCCGCTCGGCGTCATCACATTCTCTCTCATTCACACTAACCTCCGCGTTTGAAATTTGATTAAATTGAAGGCTATCTATATATTTATTGAATATAAAAAAAAAAATTACGTTGTTGAAAACGTTCAAGTGCGCTACCTTCGGCCTTAGTAAGAGCATCTTTATATATTTAAAAACCTAACTAAGAGATTTTGTTTTTAGTCGAAAATATAATCTTTCTCGGCTTCGATTCGGGATTGTTGTATCGTTGAGTGGAGTTGCTGAGTTCCCCTTACCGCTGGCGTGCGCTCTCCGTAGCAGCCGGCGAGACAGCCAGCGCCGCCCGCGCTCGTCTGCGCCTGCCCACTGTCACGCTGGCTCTCCTCCTGCGGCTGCAACTATCGTGTCAGGGACTCTGCCTCAACTACTTTTTATTTTTTAATACGACATGGAGACGGAATAAGCGGGCAGCCAACCTGAACTTAAATGCTACTCTTATGTATAACAAACCCTTACTGCGAGGTCATATCCACAAAGAAGATGAACTACGCTGCACTGCTTTGCGCCCATCAACTTGAGGCATAATAGGTATAAACCCCGTGTGCCCGTGATTTCATCGGCAACCATACCCTTCATACTGAAACACAGCAATGCTGTTGGGCGGCCTAAATAGGTATGGTGGTAGTACTTCCCCGGATAAGCACTTTCACAAGGAGCTCAACTACTCTTAATGACGATAGTTTAACGCTTTCGGATAAATAACCAATTTTCCTCATACTTTCACGTACATAAAAATTATAGTATCAATATGGCTTTCGGCTCAAAAAGGTGACATTGAGGCGAATATTGTATGTGAACGAAGTCTTCATGAAACATGCCAAGCTTTAGCAGTTGCGAGTCTACTGCATCTTACTGTTATCGTCTTGGGATCTAATTTTTAAATGATCTTTAATGTTATTGAACTTGTTTTTGAGTAGAATTTTATTTATGCATGCGGCTATGATAAACGGCTAGTTACTGAATTATTTAAACCACTCGCATATTGGTATAACCCAGTAACATATAAAACCAACCAAGTCTTTATGTCACTGGGTACAATCATTTAGCTTCGCTATTGAGATCATGCACATAACAACAACAACACCGAGCGGGATTGCGATCATCGAGTTATTATGGTTTCAGTCTTTGGTATATTTGTTGTACGCCAATTCACTGGGCCAGCCGTTAATTTATTATTTCTAATAACAGTTATTTTGTATATATGCGGAGGTACGCGCATAAGCAAAACCTTTTGACTGAGGCAATTGCAAAAAATATAAAAGTCCAAGCACGTGATTTTACAAAACGGTTCGCGTGATTATATAAAAATTGCAATATTGTTATTTTATATAGGTATAATACTAAAAACAAATTAGTTAAATACTGTGACAGGTTTTCCACTGTATCGATAAAAAAAATTGTGTTTGTTCCGGAGAGTAAAATGTCTCATTAGGGACTTTGAAAACTGAACAAGCTGGTTTTCAATTGAAAAGTAAATCTGTGATAAGAAAAGTAATGTTGCTATAGCGTTCAGGCGTTAATGGCATATAGGACTGTATCGTGGAGACAAATAATAATATAGAGTAGGAGTTAACCAACTCACCGAAAACCGCGATGTTCGCATTCTCGCGAGGCGAGACCAGAACCAGTTGGTTGATGTCCCGGGCGACATACTCACGTGGTGAGATGCATCCGCCATCGTGGTGTCCTGTGTCCGATATATCCCTATTGGGATTTCACAAGTAGTTGAACACAGCTTTTGATATAAACGACCGTATGTGCGTATCCACATGTCTTCTTTTGTTATTTTCATCTGTTAATAATTAATTATTCAGTTACATAATTAACAAAAAAAGGGTAGGTTTTTATGAGGTGTTAGTCTTACGCTGGGGTTTCTCGATATCATATCAAGAATCATTAAAATGTTCTTAGATATTAGTATTTGACAGTGTCATTTTATATCATATGTTCGCTCATTTTCTGTGCAAAAATTCGCATTTTACCGGGTTTAGTAAGTATCTTAAAACAACTAACATAACGAGCTTCCGTAAAAACTGCTAACCCCAAGGTTAACTCCTAGCGTTCTTGCAAATGTATCTCAATTTCTAAAAACGCTGATACAAATGGCTCGAGTTTATAACCAGAAAAATCAATCAATGCCTTTATTTTATGTCTTACTTGTACCACCTAAGCTTGATATCAATAGCACATGTTGCAAAGGCAATATATAAAGAATTTTAAAAATGACTTACCGAAGTCAGGAATCCTGAACCAGGAGCCTGATCTACTCCTAATAGAAGGCGAACGAATGTGATAACGTAATCTTTAACGAAAGCCTGATAGAGCAGAGTATCCAACATAGAAGCTGAGAATACAGAACCTGCTGCAAAAGGAAGCCTGAACATGTAAGATATATGTGACCCGCGTTCTTTTTCTCTCTGGAAAGAGAAATAAAGCTAGTTACTGTCAACGTAAAGGAAAATTATATATTGAATATGATTGTCAGCATAGCTCATTATTAGATGTACACCTTTTCCATCTTTGACAGATGCAACGCATATTTATCGTGTGCACGAAACTGCATGAACCTCATGTTTGACGATTGTGACAATTCTGTTATTGATTTTATTGAAGGAAAGAATCTGAAACAGATAAACTTTGTTAATTAACATAGTATGTAAATGATAACACAACATGAAAAACATTCGCAGTGTTATAGTTAGCAATCGCTCTGCATCAATAGAACAAGTACTTGTGACAAAATGGCGCACTACAGAGATGATCGGCTACAAGCAAAGAGATGGTTAGCAGCGGAATGTGAGAAGCTGTTCGTAATGGTGACAATTAAAGTAACTTTACTTGAACATCGTCTGAACTGCTACTATAGTGTTGCAGTCAGCAAGGCTGTCTTCTTCGGCAGAATTGGATAGTTCTTTGTTCACGACCACGACATTTTCCGCCAAAGTAATTCCGGCCCGCAGAAGGTCATCCAAACTGAAAAAAAGTTGTATAATTCTCAAGCTTATCACGCAGAATTATCTTTAGGTTTCACGTATTGTAAATGATTACATACCTATCAATTAAACCCGTCATCCAGTATACTAGTGGGAAATATGAAATTGCGTCTAAGAATGCTATAACAGGCCGTTTTTCTAGTAGTAAAATTATCGGGTTTAGCGATGTCTTGGACCTGAAGTGAGCTCTTAAAGGTATAATGAAATTGTAAATGCCATTTGAAGCATAATCCGCAGCTAGTATTATGGTTTTATTCTGCCACTGGTACTCCTTTGCGTTGCGGTATGCACAGTGCTCGCACACTTGAGCGAGTTGAAGACAACACAAAGGCTTCTTTTCCTTCAGAAGGTAGCATAACGTAGGGCTCACTCCTATAAATGGCGACACCGGTGGAAATCCTTTTACAATCCTGAAACATCTTATTTTAATGTATAAGTATTATCATTTATTTTGTCTGCTCAAAGAGGAAAAAACATACACGATATAAACATATACCATGCATGTGCAGTTAAACTATGTTTCTATTATTAATTTACAACACTATCGGCAATATAAAATCACAGATTGCATACATTTATTTTAAACGGTTTCGTTACAGTTATGTTTATTAGTACTTAAAAGTTTTGCCTGGCAAGTCAAGATAATTGATAAGCTAGTTGGCTCGTTGAAGGCTTGATGTAGGCTAGGCAGACAACAACGCATAAAAACATTGAATAATGATCCATGTAAACTCCCATGCAGGCTCTCCATTCGTCTCCCACAGAACATTGTGTCTACTATGGCAAGAGGACGGTAGCTTACCTTGTAAAATCATTTCGCCAGGCACTGTGAGGCGGGTCACTGCCCGCCAGCGACGTGAAGCTGGTGGTGGTGGCGTCATCACTGGATCGGGGTACGTGGCCGTGCAGTTGGGATTTACGCAGGGTTTTTACAGATACACAATGCACACAATTGCACAAGAAAAAAGAAACAAATATATCTTTAGTAAAGACAAGTGTAAACTATAGAAATAAATGTACACGCTAGACGTTTGTTTGGTGCATTATGGAGTAATATTCAGATCAGATTGAACATGAAAACAGTCGTGGACAACTAATTAGACATAAACTAAGCTATAACAAGGCAGTTTATTTGTTTTTGATGTGTGACATCTTTCCTCTCGCTTTCCTGCAATCTGTGCGAGTGAGTTTGTGAAAATGGACAAGTGTGTAACAGGAAACTGAAATATACATAAGAAATGCAAATGAGATTAAATATTATTCGAATCTACATTCTAGTACAATTTTTAAACATTTTGAGGTTTATTTCTGTCGCAGCTCATACACATAACGAAAAATATAATGAAAAAATATAAAACAATATAAAAATATAAAACATAATGAAATGTTTAAAAATCATAATCAGCATTAAATGACGCATTGTTTTATTTTGAGGTCTCTTCATAAATGACGAAGCTATGATAGTTTTACGTCCGCTAGTTTGATAGTCGCCGCCGCCGCCGCTCTGAAGCTATGCCAACTATTGTATATTTACACGGAAACTTGTGCAGACACTTATTCTTTAATATGTATAATATAACACAACGAAACAATATTTATAATAACCAAGGTGAGATGTCAGATGTTACACATCATATGCCTGCAAGGCTCGCTCATTTTTTATCTCTACTCTAATGTGTTTATCAATGTTTTGTTCAAAAATGTATTGATTTAATATTTATTAGGTTATTAATATGTGACACAAACTACGCTTTACAAAAAAACTTTTTTTTTAAATTATGTATTTTGTTTTTAATTATTTGGGTAATAATTTATAACGTTTTGTATTAGTTGGTAAGTTTGAATCAAGAACTCATTAAAGTTCAATTCTATTTATCGGCACTTCTTAATAGTTTGTTGTAATTTAACCTATTCATATACTGTATGTTTTGAATTAGCTTGAAGAAATAACTGATGCAATAACTTACTATGCATAATAACTTAGCATTGTAAGTCATCATTATCAGAGTTACAGGTTTTGAAGGTGTAACCGCATAAGAGCAAATCATTTAAAATGTTCTGGAATAGAGCAGTCCAATATTTTAAAACAAAGACTAGGACAGTTAGATCCCAGAGACAAAAAAAACAAGCATGTAAATTATTTAGTCGTCCACTACTGTATTATATATATAATGCTTTATATATATATATAAAGAATTTGTAAACGAGAGGGGAATCTATAAATAATCAACAGAGAAAAGTAACTTATTTACAAACATCAGCAAAGCGGAGGTATCGACTAATAATTATTGGTTAGGTATTCAATAAAATAAATGTGATAAGTTTCCAGTATATGTACGTAACATTTCAAGAAGACATCAATCTGTCGTTATTGCATAACTCAGCTTTGGTTGTGTCCGTTGAATATTATGGAAAAAAGTGATAAGGTCGAATATTTATTATTTTAGGTCTATTAGCAGCCAGTTATACCTATTGAAAAGTTGAAAAGCTTGGTACATAGGCATACTGTTAAAATAAAACTAAGAATACCTATTAATTTGTTAAAAGAACGGTATCAGAGTATTAAAGATACACCCTCTATTTCAATAAGTTCAACTTAAAGTTCAACCAGTTGAACGAGTTATACTAATTATGTCTACTTAATTTTGACCTTTCTTGACAAAATTTATTCTCTAAGTTTAACAACTAAAAATACTTTTATTTTTTAAAAACACTTCTGACGTACTCCGCCATAAGATAAGTATTTTCAGGCCGTGCAATATCACCATGACTGTTTCTCTTAATTGAACTAATTGGACAAATATTATGTTCCAATCGTTTCAACTTTCATAAATATATTTCAAATAGTTACAAAAGTTGAAATGAGTGTTTTTTTTTACCAATTAGTTCAACGGGTTGAACCTTAGCTTTAACAAAAGATATACTATATACATTTCAAAAGCTGGCAACTAAATGAAGCAATTATGAACTTGTGCTGAACCTATCATGCATTTCGAGTGATCCATAGCTGCCAACATATAAAGAAGATATGAAGGACCTCTATACTCCTTAATAAAGTGATGAAATAAAATGTGATGTGCACCTGATCTCGCTAGCCTATAAAATTACGTAATAATAAAAAAGTTGAGGCAAATAAATAGCCTAAGCGTTACGCAAATTTAATGTATTCTCTATCCAGAGACTGCATCTGTTAAACCTATGAACTCGGTTGGTGGTAGGACTTGTTTTAAGTCCGCCTGGCTAGACTGGCGGTAGCCATCTTACTTCAGGCTGTTGCCTTTTAGTTTTAAGATGCCAGTTTCTCAGACTGTTGATGATTCCGGGTGATGTGCACTTCCATCTTAGGTCTTAACATAACCTGACACTATATGAGATAAGGCAAAGCGCTTTCCCGTCGTTAAAAAAAATATTTTATTTTCTTGAAATACGATAGTTTAATTGACCTCATCATCTATTCCACCACTCACCAAAAAAGCCGCATGCAGGAAGAGTAGGGCCCATAGAGGTATATAAAAGTAATTAAAACGTCCGATTATTGAATAATGCTAAACATGTATTGTATTGTACGTTTTAGGGAAAAAAACGTTTACTGTTATGTTAAACATATCAAACCTATTCATATTTTCAATACCAACCCCAATGGGAAACATCTTAAGACATTGCTACCTTAAAATTTTGAAGCTAATCAATTATGATGGTAAGCTTTATTTAACTATATGTAATGTTTAAACGCCATTAGCACTTTTTTCTAAATCGAAATCGAAAGTTTGATATAAAAATAAAGAAAAGTGAGAGGAGTACTTAAAATGCGTGCATGTAATCAATGCATATGAAGCATTTAGATGGTGAATGATTGCTTACGCAATTTTCTCAGAAGGCGATCTCCATGGCACATCGTCATCGAGTTCGTCCTCACTCTCATCAGCCTCAGCTTCATCATCCTGATTATCAGTTGCTATGTTAAGGTTACTGGTGACCATGTCGGGTACTGGTAATATAGACGGCCTTCGACTTCCTGTAATTCCAACCTATTAGTCATTTGTTATAATCACTTCGGCTATACTTGTTTTACTTATGTGTTATAAAAAAGTAAAAGGTATATTTTCAACTCAAATCGAAACATTTGCAAAAGTTTATCACTATCAATCCGTATAAGTCCGCACTTATACATTTTAAACTCGTGTTTAAAAATTTAGATGCGTAAACATTATCACAAAAGCGTTTTCGTGGTAATGTTTTAAAGGTATATAACTAACAAACCTTTCCGCGGATTTGGTACATCTGGGCTTAGTAAGTTAGGGTTTTCAGATTTTGGCAGTAACAAATGGCTATCTGTGGCGCTATCGGTACCTGGAGAGCCCCTCAGACACGACCGAGAATCAGTTGTCGATGTACCTTCTCCAAATTTGCCTGCACAAGTAAGATATTGTGGATTATTAATGTATATGTTTATACTTAAAATAATATATATTATATGTAATGCTTTTCTGGGTTAATTTTTAAATTTTGACTATGTTGATGCCAATGATATCGCCAAATTATATTAGTTGAGTCAATGCCATATTAATCAAGGCCCGAGGTAAAATTTCAGACTGAAGAATGTATGTGACTGTTACAATAAATCCAACCTTTGACCTCGACAATGGTATAAACTAACTGAAACGAATATAATAATATATACAACAAATCCATAATGACTATTTACTGTTTTGATTTGTAGATTATTGCCTAGACTTTAAGCCTAGGTTTAGTCCAGAACACATAAAACTTGCAATGGTGATTGACCTTGTTGGTCTAAATTTTATCAAAAATTACGACAAAGAATACAGTGATCTTGGGTTGTAGGTTCACAAATAGGTCCATTAGTTAAAACCTACAAAACTATTATTTTCTTCTTCGATTGTATTTATGAGAGGAAGAAAAGAAGTTCGATATTTTATTTATATGATATGTTCTGTGGGTATTTAATTTCGTAGAAACAAAATTCACAATTCTGGTGAAATATTTTAACCAAATCCGATATACATTTAGTATCTTATGTAAAAAATAATAATGTAAATAATTATCGAGAGAAATGCCATACATTACGTGAAAAACCTATCAATTATCGGTCCAATCTCAATAATAAACTGTTCTAACCAAAAACAACTGAAAAGTAAACAACCAAATATAACCAGGCAAATGAAATGTCGGAATTTGAACGGCGAAAAAGCGTTAGGAATAATTTAATAGGGAATAAGCATGTATTTTTAAGTATAAATACACTGTTTACAATATTTGAAAAGGTGAGTAATCTTTGAAACTGCTTGAACGCTGCCATTTACTCATGGCCTTGGGCGTCATCGTTTACTCCTACTGAATATCAACGCCGTTGAATCCCGAATATTCAGAAATCCGAATTGCGTGTCATTCCATTCCGTTCAGTGGTGATGGGCATTAGTAGGACGTTTTGCATCTGAATTTCACTCGCTTACTTTGCACATTTTTTTATTTATTTAATGTAATAAAAGAAACAAAATAATAAAATTATGTTAAAGATATAATGTCAGGAATAAAAAGATTCGGAAAAAATATTTCATCCAAATTTCAACCACATGCTTATATCCCCTATTAACTGGTTCATGCGAACAAGTACCTTAAGTACCAAACATATTTAATTTACAAATAAATATTAGTCACACTGAAAACTCAAAACATAGAAGGTGAGTGAATTGTCCGGTGTCTGGAGCGGGTTACAGTACTATTTTATATATTGTTAAGGAGTTTGCTACAACAGACATTGGACAACTAGTAAAATTCAAACAAAAAGTAGACCGAACATATAACTGTTTTGTGTTAAATTATAATTTCGTTCTATTTTTCGTGTAAATCAAACCGTGGCACTCACAGCTAGCGACAATTAAATTAGCGGATGGTACGGTATTAGCTTGGTTGATGCGTGATGGCGATGCGTTGGGTGTGGAGCTCGAGGGAGCTTGCAGAATCACTTGTGGGAGTTCGTACTGAACGACGTTACTACCGTCTGGTTTCTTCGGCTGCGAACACCCCTGCTCTGCATCACCTGATTTCTTCTCGTTAGAAAGCAAGCTACATAATGTTTGATCTTTAGGTATAGCTGGCCTTTGAGCGGTTTGTTTTTCTGCCACTACAAATGCCGAGTTTTCTTCTTTAGTTATACTCATGTAATAGCACGTATCACTTTTTTTCATTATATGCCTTGGTCCAGGATTCAATAGAATCGTTTCTTCGTAAAATTCAGGTAATTCAGATGGTCGCACTCCTACTAAAGCCACGCCATACCTTAAAAATAAGTAATCATTAAACTAGTCAATTGTCGAATCAAATAAATTTCAAAGAGGAAATTTAATCGTATTTTAAAGATTGGAGAAATTAGCGATATAATAGTCTGGAAATTAATTTCACCATCTAGCTCCAAACTAAGCATAGCTTGCAATATGGGAACTAGATTACGGATAGAATACTTAAATACTTTTTTTTTGTAAATACATACTTAGGATAGGTAAACTTTAAATTATTGATTATTACTAAACTAAATACAAACCAATTTCTAATGGAATCTATACAAATTTATAATTTTTATAACATAGTACAGAGCAGTTGCTCTGCAGTCTCAACTTAATATAATTGTTCATAAACAGATAAAATATACTGTACTTTCTATGAGAATGAAAGCTGGCATAGGTGAAACTTTTTCCTTCATATTCTCCGAAAAATCGACTATCCCCTAAAACAATGTGATAAATTTCGTTTCCTGAGCATTTGCCATAAAGTCGATGCCATTCCTCCGGTGACTGCTGGCCCTCTCTGCAAATCGTCAATAGGTCAAAGCGTCGTTTTATGAACTACATGTAATTACACTACTTAATTATAATTTGGAACGGTTCAGAAAACAAAACCTATATATCTGGGCTGGTTTGCCTTTTTACCACTCAGATTGTGGATCTTTGATAATCATCTGTTATGAGATATTCAGGAGTATGTCCTAAATTACTTTCGGTTTAGGACCTTCCATCTTTTTGTTAGTAAGAAATGGTCTAATCTACTTACTGTCCTCGGCTTGTGTGGAGTAAAAGTGTGACCAGTGTGGACGCTCCAGGGCAGGTGCAGTTATTTGCAAGTAGAGCATATTTGAATTCGTCTTCGCACACGACGAATTCAGCAAACTTTACATGTAATTTGTTTTCTGGTCGGTATATCTGAACATACTGTGGCACCATTGGTGCGAAGTCTTTAACGGCCCACGACCTGTGACAAAAGAAAATAACATATTAAATATGTTTCGAAATTTCGATTCGTTTCGTATATGCTGTACAGACCTATACTTTTAAAAATTAATTTGTTCTATCAAATATGATTGTAACGTAGGCGTATATCTGATTGGTTGCCAATAAAATCAAATTTACTTTGTTTCATCACATTATTAGTTGTATTTTCCGACTTTTACAACAAGGGAGTTTTAGACAAGGGTAAAAAATGTTTCTTCTAGGCAAGCGTGCCCCTCCATCATAGGCATATATCATTCAATATATCATTGCTGATAACGATGAGCGTTTTACTGATTTCTATTTTATAATGTACTAGATATTATTAATCAATAAAAGTATAATTTGAGACTATAGGTACTTCACTATGTTTGTTCAAATATTTTTTTTACCATCCGTTAAAAGGTAAAGGACATAACAAAGAAATATTTTTATTTATAAATAATTAAAAATAATATGTACAATTGAACTAACTGTGTACAATGCATATGTAAATGTGTAGTATGTAGTGCATAGCAGTAGTCTAAGGACCGTTTGATTCAGACCAGTATCAGACGGAAGCGTGCCCAAGAACTGGCTGCATTGCCACACTATAGCTATGCCAATTGTAAATATTATCATGTACACCAAAACATAACATTTCATAATTCAATTTCAATTGCTAAACAATTGCTGGTCTTTTGGAAGGCTTTTTTGGAACTATGGATAGTCTGGAAAGGCAATCTAAGAATGGACTAAATGGGATGGATGCAAACAACTATACTTATCCATGTTTTCATGTCATTCAGTACAATAGATGTTTAAAATTGGTTAAAGATCAATAACCCATATAAACGTTTACCTCAGTATTGTGTGTTCATCGGCAGCCGTCTTTTCTGCGTAGCTCCTTGCAGCAAGAATAAAACAAGCCTCCGCTTCGCTCATACGGGCTCGAATTAAATCCGTATCTTTAAGACACGACCCCTGGATGTAGATAACCCGTTGGGCCCAAATCGGCACCTAAAATTATACATAACATTCTTCATATTTTGATTAAGCGGAAATAACTTGCGATCCTTAATAACTTTTTTTTCAAAAGTTATAAAATTTTGTTCTTAGAAAATC
The DNA here is from genome assembly GCA_951394065.1 of Venusia cambrica. Taxonomy (NCBI): domain Eukaryota; kingdom Metazoa; phylum Arthropoda; class Insecta; order Lepidoptera; family Geometridae; genus Venusia; species Venusia cambrica. Next base: position 14,884,554 of record OX596034.1, read on the forward strand.
CACACGGGAGTACAATATTGTGCTTGGTTCGGTTGGTGGACTTTTAAGTCCGCCTGGCTATCTAGCACCATCTTACCTAAGCCTGTCGCCTTAGCAAAAAGTCTAAATTGTTGTGTTCTTACATTAAGAGAGAGGCATTAAGAGGCATTCCGGCATTATTTACGGCTATAATGCCAATTCATCCGACTATTGAGAATTCCGGCTGAAGTGCGCTTCCACCTTCCCTTCGGCCTTATCATAACTTGAAACCAGGTGAGATGAAGGCTCCACTGTATGTAAGAAAAACTTAATTTTGTTTGAGTATAAGTAAATCACTGTGTCATCCAATTTACAATCGTATCGATTTTTGTGTAAAGGCACTAAATCGTAGACGATGACGATACTGAAGAAGTATCGTCATCGTCTTGGTATTACATTGGAAGTAGATCACTTACCTGAAGTATCATCCTCATTGTGGTGTCTAGTTCCATAGGGGACAAAAGAACTACGTAGTAATCTTGTAGCAACGGATGGGCATAGAACTCGTTGAGGAAATCCATGATGGTGTCGGCGTGAAGCGTGGTAGAGCACACCACGACGTGCTTCTCTGATTGCGCGCGGTGCGAAGAATAAGAGCCGCCCAGCTTCTGCCTCTCCATCCACGTAAACGCTAGCTGCTCAAACTAGAATGCAGACATTCATCTCATCAACAGCCCGTAAAGTCAACTATTTAACAGAGCCTCCCCCTAGAGTTTACCACGCATGGTAGGCAGCAATAACCTGGCGTTACTTGTACCTTCACAGCTATAGTAAGCAGTTCGGTACTTACTATAGCTGTGAAGGTACAAGTTACTAGTAGAATCTAGATTATTAGGATACTCCCATCCCACTAGGGAGTTCCCTTATATATTATATTCGACGGGCAGAAGGAGGGGTATATTCTTAAGACCCGCACTCAATGGACCGATGCGACGTCGTGCGCCATGCCCCAAGCAAATGTACATATGGAGATGAGCATGATATTTAGCATGAACAGCACATGGTAGATGACTCTTTTAACCCTTGGCACAATGGCCCTAATGACACCATGGGTCTAGCAGACGCTACATGTACATACATGACGCATACGACTTACTCAGACCAAGAAAGCTGACAAAGATTGGAAGAGGCCCGATTAGGTGATGCTACAAAATTATATTTAAACCTATTAAAATCAAAATTATTTATTTGATCTACGCCTAATTTGTTATAACAGCAAGATCTAAATGTCTTTGAATAAGTTTTATATCATTGTTTAAGCGGTATTTTTTTATGATACTAAAACATTGTTTTGTGAAATAAAGTATGTTTGTTTCATGTTTTATACATCACATTGACTAGCTATATGAAACGATAAAAAATAAAAATAATAACATTTCTCAATTTTTGTTTGATTCGATCTATACTTATATCAAGGTTAGCTTGTAATTTAGTCAGTTCATTGTTGGTAATTTAATAGAATCAAATAAATTGATAACTTAGAACAATTTGTAACAAACACGTTCTCAATCATTTAAATGAACTAGAAGTTACATTAAAACCTTACTGCTTTGTATATTACAAAGTTACGCCTGCTTTCGAAAGAGGCGTTCTCTTTATTCATGCTCTTCATACTTGACGTATCATTGGTTTTACGTAAATACTTTAAGTGTCAAATAACAGGTAATTTGTTTCGCATATTCTTATTAGCCTACTAGCATAGCGACGTGCAGCCTTCCCCGCGACAACCTAACCTGCATTCAGCCGCTGAAAGGTCAACTCCTAGCGGCTACTCCTTTCAAAATAAAACCACATGACTCAGCAGTTGTCACCGCTGAAGTTGAAGCCAGAAAGAAGAGCATATGCTCGTTTCTTACCCACACCTCCCAGAAGCAACTGAGGTGAAGAAGACCAATGATGATGATGATGATATGCATATTGTGATTAGAGTAATAGAGTGATTATAAAACATGTTTATCCTCCCCCCCACCCCATTTTCATTGTATGATACGCATCCTCTACTGTTGTACATTCATTACTGCTAGGGTGTTATATTGTTTTTAAATTAATAACTAAATAATAAAATAACATTTCATGACATTCTCACAATTTATACAAACCAAGTAACACTTTACATGCTAAAATCCATCAAGCCGTTGAGGCTCGTGCCAATACACGACTCTACTCGTTCTGACGAGTACTCTCGAAGAAACTTAACCTGAAACTTACTCAGAAAATACCGAATATAATTTACCCTTCTTGGGTGCCTACTTTCTTCTAACGCTTCTTAGTTCCTTTACCAATTAAAATTACCTGTGTTGGTAGGACAATAAGCGCCACTCCTATCATGATAACCATGAACAGTTGTGACGGCCAAATATCAGGTACGAAGTCTCCGTAACCGACCGTGGAGAAGGTCACCACGACGAAGTACGTAGCTTGGAATAGGTTCAGGTGGCGGTGACCTGCGCGCTGGAAATGCTGGATTCCACATACGCTGGAAGCATCACATTTTCTAAATCATTGCTACTCTGCGACGCAACGGTCTTATACTTGTCTGAAGCAGTTTAGAAACTTATAACTCGGTGAGCGGTCATTTAACAATCTGTTTTGAACATGTATAAGAATAACAACAATATTTTGTTATTGGTTTAAGAACTGACTGAAAGCAGTTCAGTCAGTTCTGCTTCTCTTGAAGCTTATTTCAGTCGAGGATCTATCATAAATAATGTAATCAAACAAAAATATCATAAACGAAACTTAATTCTAGTTTCAAAAGCTAGAACGTACCAAGCACAAGCAAATTCTTCAAGTCTATTTTTCATTAAGTATGATTTGTAAGTAGATAAGGTAGTAGTTAAAGCAACATTTGAATGTTTACTGCAACACAATATTTGCTTAAACAGCTAGCCGTGGGTACCTTGTAAACACTAGACACAGTAGAGTCACGCATAATATCATTAGTTGCTGCGAAAGTGCCGATTGTGACTTTTGCATGGCACGGTGAAGGTCATTCTGAAACAATATAAATACCATAGTAAGTTTCGTTGTTGTAAAAACAGTTTCCAAAGCTAACTTTTATTGGGTAACATCGAGACGATTCAAATGAGCTAAAAATCTGATTTTACTGGTATAAGCTGAGCAGTTCCATTGAACAGCTCCTAATTAGATCAGCTCGATGTCACTCTCATTCTATGCACAGCACCAAAACTCAAACCGCACGTCATAGTGAGTGGGAAGAATACAATAAAAAAGTCACCCCTCTCAAATCAAAAGATCTCAAAACAGTTGCCTTAAGAGTCGTGGCAAATATCTACTACTCCAGCCTAGGGATGTCGTAAAAGTCAACCAAGTTGTAAGCAAAAGGGCGGATGGTGCTAAATCTTTTGTTTTTTTTTTATCTAAGCTCTCTTATCGTTTGTCTTCAGAACTTGACAGGTAATGACAAGTTTCAACTCAATCGGCTTATTAGCAAACTGAATAATATAAACATAGCGTTTAAAAAACATAAGTATGCATAATTTCAGCACGATCAATTAGGGAACTGATGTCAAATTCGGTTTGACAGAAAATATTTTACCACATTCTTACACGGCAAGCTCAATAAAAGCTTGTAAAAACTTCATTACGAAAATGGCTACGCACACTGCATTAATAATCACTTTATTTTGTAAATAAATCCTCATTATGATCGCCGAGAGCTAACTGCCAATGCCAAGTAAACAGCACCGATCACTGAAACCTAACAAATATTTTCGCTGTTGCGTGTGTTTGGGGTTCCAAAATATAATCAACATGATTTCTTTGAAAAAATTAAAATACATTTTAACGGTCTGCGATTGATTTTGAGGGTAGTATGATATTTTTCCATTATTTTGAAATGCTGGTTTTTTATATAAAAAAAAACTATTTCTGTAGATATCGGTGTTATTGATACTTCTAACCGTCTAAGGTTTCCTCTCATTGACCGACTTCAGTATGTTCGCTGTATTTTAAAATATTGAGACACCTTTCGGTGCATGAAAAGGCAAACAAAAACGGATCATTTGGCTGGAACATCGGCATACCTTCAAAATTTATTGAGGATTACCTTAGGTTAGCATTTGGTGAAACACATAAATTACTTAAGACTTTTTTTGTGCGAGATACATGTAAATGTTAGTCGTAATTTATTGATTCCACGTATGTGTCCTGTTTACCTTGAATTTTATAATTATTTGGTAAAACGCAGTGTCTATAAAAATTTAGATACACTATACATATTTATGATATATTATGATACACTATATATATAATAACTGATTGCATAAGTTCAAAACTGGTACACATATAACGTCAAACTTTATCAATGTACGTGTTCTAGAATGGCATTCGCTCAATTAAAGCGTGATTGCACTGTGCAGGGGTTGAAACAAGAGTTCTCATATTCGTGCGCAATCAGAATTGGAAAAATTACAGTCCTCGAACTAAGTAGCGTCAGTAAAGATGTCCTGAACAATAACTTTATCCGACTTTGGCAAAGTCAAAAGGGGACCTCCCTTCAAGTGACATAATTTACTAAAACCATAACCATTTGTTTGTTTCTTGTTTGAAATATGTTTCAACTGCCAGAGTTATTTTAAATAGTGACTTTTCAAAATGTTACCTAACTTTCCACTCATTATTCAGAAAATAATCGTACAATTTAGGTCCTTCCCCATAAATATTTGGACCATGAATTAAGATTTTTGGTTTTGTCTGTCGGATAGTTATTGTTCAGTACTTGTTTGCTTTAATTATCAAGGTGCCGCCCCAGTCTGATTCGCGCGGATTATATCTATTTTATGAGACTTTTGATGTTCATGCTATCATACTATATCATATATATCATACTAATATCAATTGCATGAAGCCAACGTGCAATCACGCTCGCGCGAGTGATCATCTACCTTCCTATTAATTAGGTCACTTCCACAAAACTTTGTTAGAAATGTATAGTTTCAGAATACGTAACATTTGTGCTTACGAGTACATAGTTCTTGCCCCATATACTTCCATCAAATTGCATGAAACTATAAGTGGTTCTTATAATTGGAACTTGTACATTACACAAGTACCTACTATACTCGTCTAATGTGTAGTCAACACTAATATTATAATGAGGTGAAGTTTGTATGTATGACGTAACTCAATCCCAATGAAAAATATTTCACCAATATTTCAAATGTTAACTTTCATAGGCTGTATATATAGTTAAGGAGAGTGCTATGATTATTTACCGATACTCTAGCAGACACAAACGGAATTCTACAAGGGCTCAACTAGTTGAATATAATATCGTATTAGTTGTTTAGACGGTTTGACTTTACGCATAATTAATGTTTTTAGCGCAATCGCCGCCTCTGTGACCTAGTGGTTTTCCACCGGAGTCAGATCCAGTTCGATCCCCAGGGGAGTACAGTATTGTGCTTGGTTTGGTTGGTGGTAGGACTTTGTTTAAGTTCGCCTGGCTAGCTACCACCATCTTACTGGTGCATCTTAATGAATGTCGCCTTAGCAACAATTCTCAAATTTTCAAATGTTATTATGACACAAAAATTCACAACCCACGACGGGACTCGAACCTGCATCTTTTCAAAGCCGCAAACGCTTTAACCAACAAAGATGCGGGTTCGTAACATTTGTGAAATGTTGTGACCAAGAGCAATCACTTGAATTGAAATACAAAAATTTTATCGTCCAGTTGTTTGGTTCCGGCATTTAGAGGTAAGCTAGCCAGTGCTTCAGTGTGAGGATTCCGATTCCGGGTAAAGTGCGCTTCCACCTTCGGCCTGACCATGACATGAAAATCAGGTGAGATGAAGGCCAAGCACCATCCCGCCGTACGAAAATACGGGTATTGAGCCACTATAGGAAATATAGCATCGAAAACATTGTTGTTTTTTGTTCAATAGAGGTTAGTTGTTCTACGGTCGAAGCTATGCATAAATTAAAATAATCACGACAGATTGCAAGCTAAGTACTTATCTGACTAATTATACTTACAAATAAGTTTTCCAGCGATCTTTTTGCCAGCCAACAGTTAAGGAACACCGGTATGAATAAATTACGTAGAGGTGGGAAAACCAACTGAAAACATAAAGAATGGCATCAACACAGACAGTCTTTGTGGAATAAAAAAGTGAATAATGGTAAAAACCAAACACGTTTTTCTAACCGCCTCTGTGTTTTTGTGGTTCGCCTACCGGTGCCCAGAGGCCCGGGTTATTTCCCCAGGGGAGTACAAATTTGTGCTTGGTTTGGTTGGTGGCGGGGCTTGTTTTACCACCATCTTACATAAGTCTTGTTGCCGTAACAACCATTCTAAACTGCTTTGTTCAGGACTTGTTGAGGTAAGATAACCAGTTCCTCAGTCTTGTGAGGATTCCCGGTGAATTTCTCTTCCACCGTCGGCCTTATCGTAACTTGACACCAAATGCTTCCCCGTCATACAACAATAAAAATAACACAGAACTGAAGGTTAGTTCACAAGAAAAAAACCCTTTTATAGTACTAGACGATATTTAACTGTTTTATACGAACAGTTAAATATCGTCTAGTCTACACATTTCAAATCGAAGCTTAGTTTAAGGGGACTTTTAGCTCCTTCAGTTTTCCATTTGCAGGCTGTCCTCTCTACGAATATTATTAACTCATTAATTTTTAAATTACTCAGTAATGCGTCGTTTTGCTTACAATTTAATAAACTACGTTTTAGCGACGACGACGGTAAATATAAAGTAGGTTAGGTACTTACAGTGAGAGCAAATGGGATTGTATTCATCATTTCTAATGTAAAATGAAATGATAATACTTGTTGCCAGATATTCCCCTGCAAAAGAATAAATACATTATTATTGGGTGATATGAGTGCCTGCCACTTTACTCCCAAAATATCATTGGAATTTTGAAAAATAATAATTGCTCATAAATGTCGCTACTAGGTACCCGTACCTTGTACCCTAAAAAGGCAAGGAGTATAGCCTCTGTAAATGATATCATAGCCAATACGGCTTGCACAATCCATAGATATAGAGGGCGGTTGACCCATATTATTCCATCCCAGTTGATTAATGGATGCTCTTGAAATTCTTCTTCTGTCAAGTTGGCCGAATATTCAAATTCAGTCTTATTTCCAGGTTTGCATCCGTAACTGTAAAATAAGTTTTAGGTTCACAGTATTTCGTCGGATTGTATGAAGATTAATGTTATTTCTTAAACAATATCATAAAGGTACAGCCCAATCAGCTAATGGTTGTGTGCAACTTTTGCCAAACAGGTCAAATCCACGTAAAAAATGTCTTCCGCGACACTCCATAGCTCCCGTTGCTTAATGCTTATAAACTAAGCTTCGTAACCCTGTTATTAACCAGCAAAGGATACCTGGAAAACAGATAACAAAGCACTCGACGAGGAAGTTTTCCTCGGACGACTCTACAAAGAAAATTAAATGAAATTGCTTGTTTATTACTTCATCATACTTATATTTTACTATAAATTACTTTCCTGTCTAGTTGGTGTAAATCATGTCATGGAATAGGTACAGAGGTAGGTACGGTCTTACCAGAAAGGACGAATTTAAGAAAAATGAGAACGTTGCCCTCGACTGCTTTACCAAACCGGTACAATCTGAATAAGCTCATTCTCAATCGGCGTGCTGCATCTAAGGTCACATCTTTACTTGTTTTCAAGTGACCTGGAGGTCAAATGCTGGGCTATCATCAATAAAAAATGTCTAAACTTACGTTCGACACATGCCCACGGTTTACAACTAGCCAGCTTTTTTGATATTATTTATTTTTTACCGTATTCATTTTTTTTATCAAGAGATGTATATGTAAGTGTACTTACTGTGTATTTTTATCGTATTATATGTTGTGTGCTATTTTGGGTAAACAAACGTTTTTCTATTCTATTCTATATTTTTAAACTTTATTTAAGTTGCAAGCCCATCGCGGCTTCACGTTATACTAGCCCGTGACACATGCCATTCCGACTATCACCCCTAGGGATATGCCGTCGGTTTCCAATTTGAACCTAACCGTCAGTTTTTCTTGTAGTTTGGTGAAGTGCTTGGCCTTTATCTCAACTAGTTTCCAAGCTAATCTAAGGCCGTGCTGGAAGCGCACTTCTCGGAATCCTCAACAGTCTGAGGAACTTGCTATATTACCTCTAAATGGACACAACAATTAAGAAATATTGTTATGGCGACAGACCTAGGTTACATGTTTGTAAGTGTTAAATGTGCCTATTAACTTCTAAGTGTACGACCGGGTTTGAATCTACAACCTTTGAAATGAACGGATTTGGAGGAGGATATTGTTGGCCATTGGCCATACAGCTTAGCTGTTTTATTGTATGGTTATTACCCTTTGATTTTTGACTATTACCTTAATATTGATCGAATACAACTTTAAGTAACCATAGTTACTGACCATCACAAATCATATCAATTTTAAAACAACCTTAGACTACTCGAAGCATTATGAAGAAGGTATGGATCCAAATAGCTGACCTACTGAACTAGAAAAAAGTACAAAACTTACCAGCTGAAACAATTACCAATTCAATAGCCAATGTTTATGTTAAAAATTGTACCGTAGAATTGTACATTATGTTAACATTAAAACGGCCGGCTTTCATTTCAGGACATTTGGACTTTACTTGGTACTTTAGAATTACGGTTACAAATATATTTTTGTGGAAGTATAAAAAGTGTAAAGGTTTTAAATATAGTCATTATCTCAGAGATTCTACTGATTCATTAAGGTATGCAGATAATTTCATTTCCATGGTTTGCATTATTAGAAGTAAATTCAATAAAAAATATTGAGTAGATGGAATTAACAAATGATCTTTTCACTTCTCTTGCTCGAAAAGTGTTTGATTACAGTCGAGCGTAGCGGGTTTTTTGATGTTTTAATTTCTTATGTAGTTTTGTATTCTCTTTGGCCTATTAAATAAATACATAGAAAACATTTCATCATTATGTCATTAAAAAACAATTTTATTTTGATGAAAATAAAACTGAAAAAACTGCGTTTTTTTGACGAATGTTGGGTGTAATGAGAAAAGTGATGCGCGAGTGAGTTCATCGCCTAAGATTTTTTTTAAAGCTGTTGCCGCGATATCTCAATAGAGCTTTTATTTTAATACGAATTGAGGTGAACGTACCTATTCATTTGATAATGTCATTGAACCAGAATGAAGATAATATGGAAAATATTGAAATGGAACTAACATGCTCAGAAATAATTCTGAATCGGAGTCTCGAAAAACATATGTTTAAATAGTTAAAATTGTTCCAACTGTACATTTAATCTAGTTATCTAATATAAATAAGTCTATGTACTCCAAAACGGCTGGACTTTGATATAATTTTCAAGCAATTTTCGGATAACTCCAGAGAAGCTTTTGACCAGTGTAACGTTGCTAGGTTAGCTAATTTTAAATAAAATTAAATATTTTTTAGATTTGTATTTTCAAATGTTACTACATATACATACTACATACACTGTTTTATGTTCTCGCAATTGAAGCGAAAAGTAGAGTTGATCTATGGCCAAAAACATCTATTTCTGCTTGTCGGGTGATTCTCCAACATCGGCGATATCATTTTTTTAAATTCAGGAACGAAATACGGTATTACGAACGCGATGGGTTAATTTAAGTCTTAAGATACTACGCTTCATCGGTATAGGTATCTTCATTTGGTAAACCTTGAGTAAAGACTTTTGGATATTCGTCATAGACCAAGATAAGTCAAGACGGAAATGGTGACATGTTTAACAATCTATTATTGCTGCAAAAATCAACATAGCTTATAAAATGAGAACACATGATCTTCAAAAGACTGATGAGAAAAACGGTATGAAAATCCATGTCTACACTGTTTTTCTTACCTAAGTCTGTCGCCAGAATAACAATTCTAAATTATCCTTTTATAGTTCCGGCATTAGAGTATGAGTCGAGTATTAGAGGTAAGATAGTCAGTTCCTCAGACTGTTTATGATTCCAGATGAATTGCGCCTTCACCATCGGCCTTATCTTAACTTGTAACAAAGTGAAATGAAGGCCAAGTGCTTCCCTGTTGTACAAAAAAAAAAGGTTTTTTTTTCTTATAAAACTATACTAGGCAATGACATTTCAGAATTGCACTGTAAAGTGTATCACTTTTGCTGCAAATGTATTTTTCCTTGGGCGAATTACATTCAATCCCTCACTGTCAGGTCACGGCAGGATTCTTCTAATTTCTCTAAAATAACGATTGTTCAATGTTCTATTACGACGAACTTTCTAACGCTTCCTGCAGAACGCACACAAGAGCGAGTGTCTATACACATCACAACTACAAGATTTTTTATTTATTTTCATTGATCCTATGAAGGTCCTATGAAAGGTGCAATATGTTTACCCAGTATAATGATGCCGTTTAAATTAAATTTAGCTAAGAAATGGATGGTATTATGAAATTAGCCTGCTTTAAGTGAACGAAACGAATTGAACACTGATATCCTAACCTGTCGCAAAACGGATGTCGATTACATTTTTTCAACTTTTCTCGTTGAGTTGAAGGAAAACCAGATTGCTAATCTCGCTCTGAGTGACTTTTTTCGCTGTCGTGTTTTTAGAGCCCTGTTTGCGGCTCGAACTCCAAACCAACACTATATGCACGAAGAAATAACTTTGTGCAACAATCTTATATTTTTCCTACTTGCTCGGAAATAGCTTTTTAAAAAAAGAAACGTATTTTTCTGTATGCACGTTCGCAATTTCCAACACGACAATAATAGAGATAGCTGGAGAGCAACGAGGTTATTTTTAGTGCATACTAACATTAATAAGGTTTTGCGTTACGTTAAGTTACCTGGTACACGATATTTGTTATTATAAATTCTGAATGTGCATTTCTTTTCAAAAGCTTATAAAAATATTAATGACGCGTTCAATCAAATTCCCGTGAGTGAAAATCACACAACTCTTTATTGTGGATGTTTTGTCCTAAGTTTAATACAATATGTTGTCTCAATGTAAATATTGGATCACGCCAACCTTTTTACATATATAAAAAGTTAAGCTTGGGGTTCAAACGCTCCAACATCTCACAGAGTCTGAGAATAGTATTCCGCCCTAGCACGTGGGCTAATAAAATATCTATCAATAACTGAACTGTCATCTGCGTACCCATAGATACCGGGTACTAGCAGATCGTTGATGTAGAGCAGGGATAGAGTTGCTAATAGAGCAGATCCTTGAGGTGCCCCAGCATAGGTAACCAATAGATCGGACGAACAGCCTACTATAGCCTACAGCCAAATTACTACTCGAATCCATCGTTCCCTCAGAAATTATGTGTTCCACGGTAAAAGGTTCGACGGTAATCTGTACGAGGAAAGCTTGCTAATTAGATCCTTGAGCCAAACGCACCGAGAAAAAAATATTTAGTTATGTTTTTAAAATGGTTTGAAGTGTCTTGAAAAGATCGACGTTTGAAGAGTGTCTGCACTTTTAAGCAAAAATCCAGGTTATCGAATAAAACCTGAATACCGAGATATTCAGGTTTTATTCGATAACCTGGATCTTTGCCTTGAATGCTAATTTATGATGAATGATTACTTGAACCATTACCCTGGATTTCTATACACTTTTGTTCTTCCCTCGTGCTTGTAAAGCATACATTTTGATTGTTCTGAGAACATGGCTATTGACCAGTCTTCAACGGACCAATTTCGTGATGTTGTGCTTGTAAAGCATACATTTTGGTTGTTCTGAGAACATGACCTCTTCAACGGTCAAATTTCGCGATGTCGTGCACAGTCGTCCAGTTTAGTACCGTTTGCGAGGGTCTGAATGGTTTCAAATTAGCTCCCGCAAGTCTTAGAGTGCACTTGGGTTGCTTCCTCCTAGGCCTAGATAGAAGCATTGTATCGATCAAGTATCGATCTTCTCATGCTATCCACCTGTAGTGCGTGTATCGTTCATATCATTTCCTATCTTTTGCTTATTTGCAAAATGCAACGGTCGATAAAATTAATCGAATCTTATTATTACTTGTGAGTATGGAACGTTAGTCGGTAACTCATAAAAAAGGTAGTAAGAATTTAGATTCCGGCTACCTATAGATTCGATAAAATTAATTAGTATGAATAGAATTAATTTTATCGAATCTGATGATTGTATATGTCAGATTATGCGATCGGTAAGAATCATACTTGTACTCGTGGGCCTGCATTTTCCTGGACTACGTAGGTTACAGCCAGTTTCCTCGTAACGTTGAAGAACTCGTACTGTTGTCAGTATATTATTGCATTGACTTGATTGAAAGTCAAAGCCAGAATACGAGCAGTTATAACATCTGTGACATCAATTTTTTTTTGTTATATTTTTTTGAATGGTATGATGAAATAGATGGTTAATTAAAATATTCAATGAACCATCAAGCAGAATCGTATAGTAGTGATAGTAGCTATCAAGATCATTGCTAATAGCCATTTGTATAAACAAAACTAGGTCAGCGAATCAGTCCATGATGGTGAGTACTTTCTTGTATATTATTGCTATTCTCACAATGGTTTTAGTTTCAGACCATGATGTCTAAAATAAATTTATTATTATAAGGGTTGTTGTGACTTTTCCATGATCTTTTTCCGCTTGATCGTAGGCGGTTTAGGAGACATTTATTATTTAAATTGTTTAAGTTCGAGACATAAATGGCTAATTCTAATGTGTATTATAAGCCAGTCCCTCAGTCTGTTGAAGATTCCGGGTGCAGTGCGCTTCTTCGGCCTTATCATAACTCAAAACCAAAAGAAGCCAAACGCTTACCCGTCGTTATTTTTTTTTAAGTGAAATAAAATTTATTTCAAATACAAAAAATAATAATTGTTTAGTTAAAAACAAAATGAAAGTCCTAAACATACAGGTTGGAATTCAGAGCAATGTAAAATAGCTCAGAACTCGCTTGTTTGTATGACCGCGCGCTTCAGCGAACTCAACTCACAAAAATTTGTAACGAGTTTTGTACTTCGGGCGATAGTTTACCCGCGTTACAGTGTACCCATTCTATACTTTTGGTTCACCCGATGCGTGATTTCAAGATCTGGCTCTTATTAAGGCTATCAAATTAGTATAGCTATTCAGCGTGGCAATGCAGCCAGTGTCTTGGGCACGCTTCTGTCTGGTTCTGGTCAGGAACAGTTGAGTTACGTATAGACAAACTCCGCCTTCCGGCCAAGCGTTTCCCCGTCATACAGTTAAAAAAAAAAAAGACCGTTTGTAACGGTCCTAAGGTAACCAAAGCTGCTATCTTTATAAGTTCGTTTTATTGTCCATATTGATTGAATCAATTTCAGTTTTGGCATGTTAGAGATTGTAATTGTATAATTACTATGCAAGGAATAGCTATGAAAGAAAGATAGAATTAACTTTGAGTCAGCTATTATTTGGCTTATTTGGCGGGGTACTGGTTTCCGTGTTTCAATGATATCTACCTCACTCTCCAAATCGAAAATGAACTCTCCAATATAAAATTATGTTCCAGGGTAAACCTCATAGTTACAGAGAGAAAAAGCCTTCATTCTTGTAAACCTAGCAAAGGTAATTTTGTTTTGAGTATTATTTTGGTGGTTTGGGCTTTTTTTAAAGTCCGTTATTTTCTAGCCTAAGTCTGACGCCAAAACAACAAATTATATTTTTTTTTCCGACTTTTAGATGAGAGATAGCCAGTGTCTCAGTATATTGAGGATTCCGGTTGAAGTGCGCTTCCACCTTTTCAGTCTTATCACAACCTAATACCAGATGAGAAGAAAAGCAATGCAATAAAATTGCTCCACTATCTTCATCTCATATTTAACCTGCATCTCTGTCAACTTCCTTATTTTGTGTGATTGAATAAAAAAAGGAAGAAAGGAAAATCAGTTTTTTTATCTATAATCTGAAGCAAACATTTTTTGCACCAAGGGTTGGGTCGATTGGGGGCCACCTCTCTCCAAGGTCCAAGTTTCGATGTCGAATTACTCTAAAAAAAGAGGTGCTCCTGAGTTTTACGTATAATTTACTTGACATTCAACTCTGAAATGTAACAACATACACTCAGGTAATTTTAACTAGCAAGTAAATAAAAAAATGATTATTTGCACTAACCAACATATTTCGTGATTATGTATGTACCTTGATTATGATTTTGTACCATTTTTCTTGAACACCTTTCGAGTAAGTAACAGGTTCAGAGTCAACTTGCTAGGAAAATGTTGTGTATGAAGGTGGAATGATACAATAATAGACGGCTTCCTCTACTTCTGTATCATTCCGAAAATAGATGGACAGATTGCTAAAAGATTGATAAAAGAGGATATGCGTGTGAAATAAGTGGATGATGAGCTGACGGTTAATAGAAGTGATTGGATAAGAAGAACATGTTGTGACGACTGACTGATCGATTACCTAGAGCAGAATAAGGACAGGAATATGATAATAGTGATGACCTTTCCCCTTCGGCATCTTAAGTCTCATTACCGGGATGTCCAGTCGGTTCATTAAGTCCACAATCCCAAGAAATCGAGTATAAGATAAACAATAAACAGACATTCAAGTCTTGGAGGTCTTTGAACGCAAGATTATGTTTGAGGCATTCAATTTATTTCTCGGAAGCTATTGATTTTGTTCGTAGTAATGGTGATAGACGTATTGTGCAGTACATACTTGCACTTGGAGTGAAAAGGATGGGCGCAATTTAATTGTAAAAACATAACTTTGTAAATTACGTGATATCTAAAAAAAGGTATCGAAAATCCATAAACCCGTAATACTCGAGGGCTATTGAACTGTGATGATCCGTTGCATCGGTGAATGTGACCTTCTATATACTCGTGTCTATTTGTGTTGATGCGTTGCTTATACTCATTGCTATTCAGTTGCTCCGAGCTGTGATAGGGTAGGGGCAAACCAATATCGAGCGACTCATTGAATTGGATAGAACATTGACAAAGCGCGGTTTGACCTGACCGCTACTCACCATGAAGCGGAGATAGGATCCCCATCAGCACAAACGCGACATATGTACAACACGCAAGCTAATATATTGAAAATTAGATTTGCTATTCTTATCCGTAAACCTGCAACAAATTGAGATAACATTGTAATTAGGCTTTAACCACGTGATAATGGACAAATATGTGACCTATGGCGGTTATGATCGATTACATTACTGATTGGGCTTAGGTTTAATAAGGCTCATGAGAGAAAACAAAAAGTTATCAGAAAGAGTTTAAAGGAAGAAAGCTTTCATTGAGATAATAGAAAATAAAAGAAAGAAAAATATCATAGATTTTAAGCAACAACAACATGATAACATCGAGGGAAAAGTTATTCAAGGAAGAGGCCTTCCTCTTCCGAGTACTAGTTAATATGTAAGAATTGTTAGGAAACGTCTGACTGAAGCTATGTTTCCCATTAGTTGTCTCTTATGGCATCCTCAGGAAGTTATTACAGAGCCCATATCCTTTGTCGGAACCGCCACTTTACAATCCATAGCTCGCAACCCTTAAAATAAATCGAAGCATAAGAACAGCTCACGACGCAAGGACGCTATCCACTCGCCAAACTTAAGCCCAGACCGTCGTTGCGCCTGCCGTGGCCATAGTCGCTGCTAATTCTCTGTTGACGACCCAAACAGCGCGGCAAGTGCAATTCAGTCTAATCAGAAACCCATTTAACAAATTTTTGAGTATTTTGATGCTGTAAAGCTTATGTTACAAAAATCTAGTTTACCAAATACACATTATGCGTGCCTATCCCGGAACATGGATGGTAATACGGCTCTCCCGTCCAAACGTAGCATTTCTAAATAACAAATCCAATTCAAATAAAATTTTGCCGGTATACTGGTACTGCAAGATATATAACGCTTTTTCATAATGTAAGATTTTTATTCAGTTTTTATTAAAATTAAAGTACCGCAGGCACAGACTATAGCGGCAGAATTTTACCTGCGAAATTCCATTTGAACGCACAACGAAATTAATGACAAACTACTTTTGTACTGGAAGCCGTTCAATTTAGGGGCCTTCTAGCTCTTACATGTCACTGCTATGACATGAGTATGCTTAAATAACTACCCAAATCGTTAGTGAAAAATAATACTTACTTGATCTTTGATTCTTTATAAAATATAGTTGCAGTCTTTCTTTGAAAGTGTTTTCGTTCACATAGTACTCCACGCGCACCCTGAAACAAAAACGAACATTTGTTGCTTAAGACTTTAAAATCAACAACTAAATACTACAATAATATTAACCTAAAAATAAAATAAATATTTAGTAACAAATCCGCTAAATTCGTTTGAAAATATTTCAAATCGACACGTGCTTCGCCTCTAAACGAGGTACCCTCAGGCAATATAGTCTTGCTGTAAACTGACAAGCCTTCTGCCTACGTGACGCCGCTCCAAGGAGCGGAGCGGAATATTGACCAATGGATATCCGCATAGTAACGCCTGAATCATTTAGCCAACTAAAAAACATTTTTAATTTCTATTCTCATTTCTAATTAACATTTTTTAACTCGGGTATCATAATATTGACCAATGGATTTCCGCATAGCCTGAATCTAAAACATTATAACTTAAAATACGTATAATGGTATTGAATACTCTAACAAACGTAGAGTTCAATAATGCATGCTTTAGTTTTGGTAGTTTTATTTTTAAATCGGGTATCAGGACGGAAGTATAGGAA
Organism: Venusia cambrica; assembly: GCA_951394065.1. Lineage (NCBI taxonomy): Eukaryota > Metazoa > Arthropoda > Insecta > Lepidoptera > Geometridae > Venusia > Venusia cambrica. The sequence continues at coordinate 14,901,302 of OX596034.1, forward strand.
AGCCTACAAAAACCAATTTTAGCGGGTTTTCAACTCAATTCTGCTCAGTTCCAGTGGTTTAATCGATATGCTCGATAATGCTCTTGCCTTTTCAGTCATCAAACATTTAAAAAGGTGCATACTATACGTACGACATTTTAGGTAGACACTGCACGCTGATAGCTAATTGTTAAGTGACCTAAAATGGCAATCTGCTCGTTTTGTGGTTTCGCAATGAAGCGCATCTTCATATAAATTTTAACAAATAGTTTGGTCGCTACAAGCAGATGTTTACTCTCATTTAAAAACGAATATGGAATTCAAATTAAACAGGTGACCGATTAGGAGGCTCGTTGTTATATGAATGAAATCGTGGTAGAACTACCAAAGGGCGGATGAAAACTTTCGAAGCTGTATCAGCATTATGATAACTACTTATAAACGTGTAACGCAAGCTTAAACTATGTATACTGTGCATTCATCTAGGCTAGCGCTAAGACACAACACATGAACACCCCTTGCCAAAGGGCAAGGGGTGTTCATAACTCGGTAGCTTAGGGTGTTTCGATTGATGATCAGAAATATTTTCTAGTGTTTCTCTCTGTAGTCTAAAAGTGGCTAAAATCACAATATTATTTTTCTTTCGTCTCCTATAAATTTTTATCCTAACAAACGTACTTAATGAAACGTTGATGAGTTACTGTGCGCGTGCCCGGAGATATATCATAAGTAAAATACTAATTTAAATGCAAGCCTGTCCAGCTAGTACCAATTACCTTTTTATCAAATGCTACTGTTTCAAAGTAATACGATACGCTCAGCTGCGCGCCCGGATTTTTTAGCAAATAAAAGACTGATTGACGAATGTCGGGCGCAGTCGGGCATCTCGAGCATAGCGTTGAAAAATATTTGAATGTTTGAAAGTTAGTAAGGTTTATTGATAAGAATAGAGATAAATAAACCAGTAATTAATAAAGACATTTTACGCAACGCCATCAAACCCCAAACTGACAAAACTTTTCCTCTATATGGTCTCGTTGTTCGCCCACCGATATCAGACTCAGAGGTGCTGGGTTGTACCTCCAGGGTACTCCCCTGGAGGTGTGCATGGTTTAGGTTATGGTAGGACTTTGCTTAAGTCTGCCTGGTTAGCTACCACTATCTTACTTAAGTCTGTCGCCATAACAACTAATTATAATTGTTGTGTTCCGGCATTTAGAGGTCAGTTAGACTGTTGAGGATTCCGGATAAAGAGAGATGAAGGTCAAACGCCTCCCCGTCGTACAGGAAAACTGAGCAAACAAAGCTTGTAATATAGGAACTAGATTTAGTTTTTTTGCGAAATCGCCAACAGCACCTATCACAGCCTCAGCCTGGTTCGAAAGATTGGGTTGGGTGGTTGGTTGCTAGAAAATCATGACGTCTATTCTCGAGGCTATAACCCTCTAGTGCAGAGTATCCCAGCTGCAGAGTCCTGTTCGAGGCTAGTATATTAATACTAGTAGTTCGCCCCAAACCCGGACCACAAACCTCGAGATTTCCCAGCACCATACCACACGCAAGTCCCTTATGGAAAACCTGCGTGTATTTAATAAGCTCTGTATCAGTAGTACTTTTTTTTGTACATATTGAATTGGTATATGCTCTAAAACTATATTACAATCTAGTCTATGTATGCTAACTTCGTGTTATAAAAGAAATGATTTCAAGGAATGGGTCCAATGTCACGTTTCTTACAGTTTATATTTAAGGGGAGACACTACTTTATTGTGTTCTTTGAAGTAGTACTACTATAAAAATGCATGCCAATTCTGATACTGATTACAACGATGAAGTTCAACTGGTAGTACATATATTATGTTAGTTAGAACCAAATTAAAACTCTTTGGGAAAACTATCTGAAAACTTTAATTGTTTTCACACAAGGGTTGCTATAATGGAAAAAGTGTGAGAGCATTAGAGTTGGAACAGTGCCTTGCTAACAAAAGGCTAGCTGCTCAGGATGCTCAGGGTAGATTGCGACTTTTCAAACTGTTTTATATGTATTCACTAGCTTTTACTCGCGACTTCGTCCGTTTATTGGTTTTTTGAAATAGGTGCAAGTATTATATTATAAATATATATATTTGTTGGATATCTGAATAAATTTAGTTTAGCTCCTACACGGTGTGCTAACGAGGGTTCTGACCCACATTCCCAGACAAAAATGCAGGCTTTTAGAAGTCTTAGTGCCGGTCCGACTCACGTTTGGCCAGATTTTATTGTTCATTTATTTATTTAACCACAATTAAGCACTATACTCACACCAACTTTGTTATACAGGTACAATATTGCTATACAATACAGATTGAAAATAACAATTTATAAAAACGTTTCATGTATGGGAACCCCCTAATTTTTTTTGTTTATTATTTGTCAGGTATGAATATTGGTCACCCCACCCTATATTTCTAAAATTTATGAAAAACCGAAAATATGCTATAACTTATTCCTTATGGGCAATCAACATACTAATTTTAAGTGCCTATCATTTGTGGTTTCAGGGATATGCATAATTTTACTCCGAACTTTGAACCCCATTTTGAACCCTAAGGGTGCGAATTTTACAAATTCCTTTCTTAGCAGGCGTTTACACACCAAGACAAACATGCCCTTAAAATTTCAAGTCTGTTCGCCCAGCGGCTTAGGCTGTGCGTTGTATCTAGTTGAATCAGTCAGTCAGTCACTCAGGACTTGTCCTTTATGCATTAGAAGATTACTGTATATCAAGTAGTCAAGTTACATTAGTTAAGGGTCGTAAATACAGTCACGTCAACAGCCCATTTATGTAGTGGTTAATTGGATATTGGACAGAGTCTCCTCCAAAAACGAGAGGGTTTTGCCTTAATCACCACACATGGCGGGCGGGTTGGTGATCACAGTAAAGGTGTTATGTAACATACAGCAGGACGCTGCCGCTTCCTCTGATGAGATCCCTTAAATCGGCTTTTACGACATCCGCGGGCTGAATAGGAGGGGGTCGATTCTTAAGCCGCGACTGCTACGGCCGGTATGTATAAAAAAAAATATTTTCGTTGAATGCCTCGTAATACAGATATCAAAAAGTATAAGCACGACTATTATACCATGCATTATTCAGGAGTTCCGCTGGCATCATCGTAAGACCCTGGTTTACATGGTTCGTAGAAGAGTATCACACATACAATCATTTTAAATGCTTTTAATATGTGTTACTGGCATTTACTGAAAAAACATTATATGTAATGTGTAATAGTGGTTGAGACTGCAGATGTCACAATAAGTTTATTTTTGTCCTTATGTTTTTAAGATGCTGGATGGTCGTCAGGTCTTGTTAGATAAAGACGGTATTTAGAGTCTCATTCAAACTGGTTCATTTATTTTGTTATTTACTCAATAGGGAAGGGTGTCAATATAATCCAAGAATTACTTTTGGGGTGTCATGCAAGGGTTTTGATTGCCCACATTCCATATCAACACTACATTATTGTCCACCGAAATTAGGTAGTAGAAAGAATTTCCTCTATAACTGTAAGGTTTGGCCACAATCACCACGCTTGGCAGACAGATTGGTGCGCACAGTGAAAGTTTTGTTTACACACAGAAAGAAGCTGCCTTTTTGGTTGACTTTACGACATTCACAGGCTGGAGTGGTAGATATTTAAACCACGACTACTAAGGCAAAGGTTTTGAGAGTCCTTCTCAAAACGTCATCAATCTTTGTTTCACGTTAGTAAGGATATTATAATATGTTAACAAAGAGAGCCTTGAACGCCTAGGTGAATAAAGAGAGTTCGAAAAAAAGGTAAGATAGGTGTAATGAAAGCACAGTTTTATCGTTTAATAATTACATCACGAGATCTCAGTTCGGGGCGAACTACTAGTTAAATATTTTCGGAACCATGCTGAAAAACTATTGTGTATCAATTAACATTTTTGACCTAACTCTGTAAAAATTGTATCTATGGAGTTTTTTTATCCATAAAAGACGAACATAAAAATGACGTGATCGCAGTATTGTGAAACAGCATAGTTTTATAATACTGTGATAATGTGCCTACTGCAAAGAGTAGCAATTATTTCAACAATAATTTAATCATTCTTGGACTTAAAGCAGGCCATAAAGTGGACCCCTCTCTAGTTTACCTCCTTGTCGTCAGGACTTTTAGTATGTAAACTTCAGCACACCAAACATATTTTTCTGAAGGTATAGGAAACGTTATACTAAGAGTATTTTTTTGAGAATAGTTTCACCATCGTTCATGGTAAATTCTTTTAAAGGTTTTCGTTTACCCAATTCCCCGTAAGTACGTTATTACAACGTTCACACGTATTAGAACGTATCATAAACGTATTTATCACGTTCAGTGATCATATTACCTCCGTTTCATTGAGTATGTGTATACGAGTACTATGTTGCGGTTGAAATATCATTTTGGCAGTTTGCCTGTAAGTTCTGTTAGTGCGGGCAGTTGGTTAGAGCGCTCGGGCTTTAGGAAAATATGCGGGTTCGAGTCCCGTTGCGGGTTGTCAATTTTTGTATAATTTTATCATTTGTCAATATATGACTAACCCAACCAAACGACAGACACATTTTTTAATTAAAATTTTTACGCGGAGCCATTCTTCGAATAGATAGATAGTCAATATCAGACATAGCGATCTTGCGGCTCTCGATCGGAATATTTTTAAATCGATACAGTTTATCAATATAGCGATAGTGTCACACAACACAGACTGGATGGAGCCTACATTGTTAAATATTATATGAGGTTTTGCTCGACGCTTTTAGGACACAATGTGATACAGATGTAACATGTATTCAGTAATTTTCACAGGTTTAAAGCTATTATATACATGTCTTATGTGCCTTGCCTACCTCATATTACTTATATTGCCACCAAACGGTTTCTCAGAGTTATGTACGTGCGATATGGTATTTGTTAAATTGTGGCTCGGAAACAGTATAACTTATGACATAACAATATTTTTGCAATGAATTGTTTATATTTTTTACTTTGGTTCCCTATCTTAGTGAGCTTTGCTCGTAAAGATTCAGTTATTTAAGTAGGGAACAAATAAAGGGAGTCCTCAACAATCTGAGGCGGTCTTACCTCTAAATGCAGGAACACAACGATTTAGAATTATTGTTACGACAGCTTAGGTAAGATGGTGCTAGCTAGCCGGGCGGAGGCAAACAAAGTCCCACCTCCAACCAAACCAATAAGTTTGGTTGGTTTTGAACTTACAATTTATGAAGAACTATATTGTGCAGATACAACCCTGCAAACCACCTCAAAACATCTTTCTAGCATCCTTGATGCAATAGGCAAGTGATGACGATCATGTAATTCATTATCGCTCAATCCCGAGCTAATTAACAGAGAGCATAAAAATATGTCAAATATTCACACATAAAGAAGGAATATATTAATATAAAATATATATATATATATATATATATATATATCTATATATATAATATATATTCATAAGAAATCGGCAGCAGTGATATAAAAAAAAAAGCATTTTGATAAGAATAAAAAAGTTACCTTGGTAATCTTTCATAGCTATCCCAGCCGTTTAAACAGTTATATGAGTTATATCTACTGTTGCTTGCCATCTCCGACGAACCTGGATCTTCAATGTCTTTAACTTATATTATAGAAAAGTTAATGTGTTATGTGCTATTGGTGTACCTAAGCTCAATTTAGCATCGACTTTTTTTGTTTAGCAACGCTCTAACCAACTGAAGAAGCCATGAGAGTTCTGACTTAGATTTCCGATTTTTGTGTCGTATCGATACTCAGCTTGAGCGCTGATTCGGAGTTTCGTCAGGAATCTCATGGCTCAGTTGGTTAAAGCGTTTCCGGCTTTGAGAAAAGATGCGGGCTTGAGTCCCGTCGCGGGTTGTAAATTGTGTCATTATAACATTTGTGAATTTAATACTGATTCAAAAGGGGCATGAAGGTATTTGCTTGGGGTAGGTGTGATCTTTTTTCTAGTTGTATATTATGGACAACGGAGTCGCTGACTTTTGCAGCGGTTGCGGTTGAATGATCACAACACCGGCGTTACCCTCCTGCCCAAGTCCGGCGCCAAACGGTCGGACGTCATCCGTTGGTGTCAATAAAGTTTGTTTTACGAATGTATTAATACTTTTAATATAATAATCTGTTAACTCGTTGGGTGTCTATGAAAAACGCTTCGTGAGTGTTACTATATCCATCGAGCTGAACCAAATGTTGTGTAAAGTCATATCTAATAGGATTAGGAATATAATTATATCTGTATAAGAGATTATAATCGTCATTATTTAAAAATATATAAAATAATCTGTTAACGAGCAAATGTAAAATGCATATTTTTTCTTTAAAATCCCTAGAAGAGGGTGAAATTGGTGGCTAACGTTTGAATGGAAGTTCGACATGCGTTCGAGATAAAAATATTGAAATCAAAGATTGTGCAAGCAAATAAGAAATTCAGGGTGAACAAGGAGATAAAATTGAGATTCGTGTGTACTGAGTAATTTAAATTGTATTCAAAGACATGGTAATTGGGTTTTTAATGTCATCGTTCTTTTAATACATTTAATTAAAAGCCAGAGTTTGGATATTTGTCAAATTTTAGATAAATTAATATGGAACTGACTCAAAATCAACACGACCTCCTCGAAATCTCAGATAATTTTACATGCAGAGTAGGTTCTATCGGTTATTTCGGAACAATAATCATGTGCGGGATCGACTCACGTTGTGCCAGATTTTAGTATCTGTTGTTTTAACTCGGAGTAAGCAGAATAGTCACACCATGTTTGACCTCTGAACCCTTTTTACGATAGAGGTAAAATCAAAATCGAAAAAAAAACACAATTCTTGTATCACAGAAGCTAGTTTTTAACTTTTTGTATTATTTTGACGTTATAACACATATTGTCCGAAAACCTCTTTGAACAAATATTATCCGGTTCAAAAGAAACATCCCGTAAAGCTCAGACAGACGAAGAACAAATTTGATACCCGAGCACTATCGTGCAAACGGTATTTTTTATGGATCACTCGAAGTAATATCTAAAGAAATAAATGAATTGTCCCTTAAGTAAAGTGAAAGTAGTTTTCCGAAAAAGCATAGATTTGGGTAGGTTAGACAGCCCTTCATGCCCCAATTGAAATTTACCACCTTGTTCAATTATGTATTAGGCTAATTTAAGCTAACGCGTTTGATTTATCAATTACTTATATGAAAGCTTGTGAAAGTGTTAACTCAAGCAAAGTCCAGAACCCAAACCCTCCCACCCCCCCAGGTCGTAGCTTCAACTGTACATATTAATGTGTATAGTACGATGTACAACGCTTATGAGTCATTTCATGTCAACTAAATACACAACATTTTTGTTCAAAATTGTGCCAGTAATTCGCATAATTTGTAAAGATACCTACCAACGCAAACTGTAATTTTGCTAAAAGGTTTACCTTTTATGTTTATAAAAGGTAAGATATTACCGATTGGTAATCTAGTACACAAATTGGAAGGAAATATAGTCACTCGCATAATATAGTAATCACGTAATCTACACATAGGTAATGTTATAATAATATGCATATTGCAGTTTGTGTTGATATAACAATCGCAATGTAACCATTGATACCAATTTACTTAATTACTAAAATGTTATGATCTGAGCTTCGTTGAACTTGTTTTTATTTCTAACAAATTAAAGCTGTTTGTGTGTTGCTGTGAATATCTATATAATGTATTATAAAACAACTAAATTAGTATTATAATCGTATGTATTCACTTATTTCACGATACATGATTAGTTTAGTCACCACTTCTCATTTAACGAGTAAGTGTAATGTCTGTCACACACATCTTCACATTTGATTAAATAGTATGGAGTGTAAAAAGCAAGTTTTTTTAGTTTCCACTTTAAGTTAAGACTGAGTTAGTTTGTACAGGGGAGGCAAATGGCGAGCAGCGAGACAGGCGCTGCTACCTTGCGATTTCACGCGACTGGCGAACCCACGGGCGGACGGCGACGGTGGGCGCCGCTACGGTGGGCGGGCGGTAACCGGCAACGCTCGACACAGACAGGCGAGTGAACTCTTCTTCCTATCACACAATATTCGATGTGCTTAACTCACTACCATGACTAATACAATACAAATCTGAAATACTACTTAATTGATACTGTGCTACAAATCCTCACATGCCATGCCATTAGACATTTATCTCTATCGAACCGGTTAATGCAAAACACATGTATAGACAGCCGTTATTTTAACTGCATTTTCCAAGAGGACGACGCGATGGTTAGTTTTTAAATTGGTATTAGGATGAAGATACCGCTGAGAGTGTAATAATGTTATGGATAGAGTTTGCATTTATATTAGATACATTTAATGCACGTTTTCATACTAAACATCGTAGCAGCAAGTTTTCCAGTAGTTTTTCATAAAAAGCGTCCGTGCTTTTTTATGAATTGAAAACAAAATTAAATCCTAATGCATATAAAGAGATGTTAAAATTATTCGTATGCTAGCTTATTTGGTGATAATATTGAAGTGATTACATTTTTATTGCGTGAATTATTTTTTCCAATTGTCATTATACCATGTCTTGAGTTATATTGCTTCCCAAAAAACTAAAAATAACATGGATAATTAAACTAACAATTAAAATGTTTTGGAAACGCGGAGGGCACCAGCTCCCGCGGTTTCAAGGTCTCGACCCTAAAAGGTAAAAGTAACCTTTGTCGAGACTACTACATTTGCGCTTTTTGTGATCCTTGGCCGAATCTGCCGCCTAGCTGATGTCCAAGGCAGATGAGATTTGTAATTAAATAAATATTCCAGGACATAATTTTGCACAGTAAAATCTAGCCCCAAACTAATCAAAGTTTATGGTGTAATATGGGAACTAGATAACAATAATACAATACAACATCCAAGCACAGAACAAACATCAATGATGGAGCAAGGGTGTCGACGCCGCACCGTAGCGTTCCACACAGTAAACAACTATGCTTTATTATTTACGAATAGTAAACACTATGCACCTACTGGTTACAATTTAAGAATAGTCATACAAAGTGTACCTAGTTGATTTAAGGTAACAATATCTATCTATCTATCCTTATAGTTATATTTCTATAGAATGAGAATAAGGTAATATTTAAATTTACCTGTTCTGTATGTGCCACCTAAATATGAGACAGAATATGATGATAATGGCAATCTGGCTATGTAACATATCTTTCGATAAGTTAGACTATGTAAGTCAGTGAGTACAGAATAAAAAATATTTTTAGCTATATTGATCGAATAGATCATTTAGAAAAACGAAATAACTCTCCCTATATCAATAGATTAATGTAGTCAATAGATGCATGAGATCGCAAATTCTGCTAACTGCTAAAAACCTAATGTCAGGCCAAAACTAACTAAAAGCAGAGACTGTATGACTGTATTGTGTAGAGCTGTAACTTACTGGTTGGTTGTGTTTCTAACCATATACCATACCAAACCAACCATCAATTATATCATGAGTAGAGAAGCGAATGGTCGCGGCTACGCACTAATAATTCGAAGCGAATGATCAAACAAACAAAAGTAATCATATAAATATGAAAAAAATAAGTACCTGGCACGCTAATCTAATAAAACAATGCGTGTTCCAAACAAGCATGTAGAGAACAAAAAATGTGAACAGCCTTTTTGTAGTATGTGTAGTGTATTGATGAACGCGACAGCCACCGAGCTGAACACTTTGTTGAATGCTCATTCATACCAATCCGTGAAGAGATCCTACACAAGAGAAGACGGTTAGCTATCACGTTTGGCAATACACAAACAAACGCTTATTCGCGTTTATATCAAAGGATCACAATCAGGAAGACGACTACAAGCACACTATAGCTAGCACAGATAAAGTAGGATCGATTATGTTTAGCTACGAAAATTAAAATTATGTTAAACCTGGGTATTTGTAGTTCATATTCGTCCATGCTGTCAATAGGATCGCTTAGCGGTCGCTCGAGGAGTCTGGAAGGAGCTGTTAATGTGTCTGAATTCATGATAAGGCTACCATTCAGGATTTCCTTGGGCTTCTTGCGCTTTTCTTCAGCGCGTCGCAGATTGCGTAACCGGAAGAAGAACATAGACATTATAACCGTATTACATAAACTCGGTTCACACTGTTTCCGTTTTCGAAAATGTTCACTTAGTTCTCACACAAACGTAATGTTTTGAAAACTAAGATATAGTTAAGTTCACAACTATTATGATGGAAGTTATATTATATTATTATATAGGTCTTCTATATTAATTGCATAGCATAAAGCACACACAAGAATAGTAAGAGGTAAAATAAAATAGTGTTTGTGATGCGGTAGGTAAGTAATTCTAGAACCATCGATCAGTACAGACAAGACATTCAGTTCTAAGGAGATATATGTGCAACCATTGGTAATAATCTCTGAAAAGTTGTAAAAAGACTTGCCAATGATAAACGTAATCATTACAAACATTAAAGCTTTCCACTTTTTAAAGTTTTTTTGAGTAATTTAGCGAGTCTCGTCTGGTAGGGCCGAAGTAATATTGTATTTCTATGGTATTAAACTGGTTTGCGGTCCTTACTTTACCGTTCGTAGGAGACGGCCTATGCTTATGCTGCGTGTGCGTACGATGATGATGTTAAATTCAAGTCCACTAGTCATAACTTTATGGTCATAATTGTATATACGATTGATATGATTAAATTAGTTAGGTACTCGTCTGTAGGTAATATTTAAATAGTAAACAATGAAGTCTAATTATATCTAATGTTATATGAATTGTACGTCGAACCTTTTTTCGGGTCCTCACGATACAGGCTTGCCTAGTGTGAAGACCGCTGGCAATGTTAAGCAAATAATGCTTTCAGCATAGTAATAAGTACCTAACCTCGGTCCCTACTTTTATAGTAAGTTAAAACAGTTACAGTAAGTTTTGCTGTTAATAAACATTATTTCATTTTCATTTTTCATTTTCATTTCATTCGTCGCATTAAAGATTCGATGATATGTCGATTATGTATGATTATGGTTATTATGGTTGTTTTAATTTTATGGTTTTATGACCTTAGGTATTCAAAGTATGCCCTCCCAGGACGTACTCTAGAGAGTGAATGCGATTATAAAATATCATGACCTGGGCTGGGACCTTTCCGCAAGTATCATGACCTACATTACGTTTGGGAGCGGCGGTCGCTTACAAGTACATAATTTATGATCCTGACTCTATCTATTCTCAGGACGTTCCTCTGTTTTAGGCAATCCAACAATAATGTTGAAAATTATATTTCGATGTACTTTCGAGACCAGAAGCTGTTAGATTTCAGCACTAGAAGCTGTTTGAGATATGTTTTGAAGAAAATTGACTGGTACAATGATAGATTCATATCAATTCATAATTATCAACAGTGTTATGTTAATTGATTTGTTTATTCAATACTAGCGTAACCTGTGCGGTTTCACTTATGTGTTTCACATATTAGTGTTTTTTTTAAGATTTCGTGTGAAAGTTGCAGTTCTTAAAAAACGGTCAAAAAATCAATGTTATTCGTCAAATATAGCATGTGGTTATATTTATTATATCATTTCAATTCAATTCAATTCATTTATTTCTCTAAATTATTATACAACAAGCTTTATAACTACACACATAGAAAAGTGCAACGTAAAGGTATACTTAAATGTATTTTGTGACAGTTTTAAGAGAAGCAAGGAATGCTAAAAAAGTTATGTAGTGGCTGTTCTCATAACGTTGAATAAAATAGGTACCTACTACAGATACCACTAATCTTGTCACCTCCTTGTAAACTTCATTTCGTGTTTAATTTGTTGGTTGCAGTATTATGAGGTTTCCAGGTAAACTGACTCTAGGACACGCCACTTATGACCATGCGAGAAACAGTCACTTCTTAGGTCCACCCCAGCAACATTTACCTAGAGTTAGGCCCTGTGCTGTGTTAACAAAGAGTTGTTAATGTTGTTGGCAGACTCGTTTGACGTAGTAAGAGTGGATTTTTCTTAAAAAAATATGCAGTAGCGTTTTTTTTTTAATTTAGTACTACGGAGAGGTGTTTGACATTCATATCACCTGATTTCAAGCTATGATAAGGCCTGAGGTGGAAGCGCACTTCACTCGGAATCCTCAACCAACTGAGGAACTTTCGAAAATTCCGGAACACAACTATTTTAAAGAATTGTTGTAATGGCGACAGTATTAGGTAAGATGGTGGTAGCTAGCCAGGCCGGCTTACACAAAGTCCTAACACCACCCAAAACAAGCAAAATACCGTACTCGGATCGAACCCGAGACCTCTGTATCTGACACCGGTGGTCGAACCACTAGACCACAGAGGCGTTTAAAGCTTGCGTTATTAATAATGTTGGAATATTTTATGTAGCTAAGACTGTCCAGATTTTCCACAACATCACAAAGGGTGCTCGAAATGGTTATTTTCCCATCTTCCGAAAAGATTGCCAATATTTTGTATACTAAAATAAAATGCTAACTGACTCACTGATAACAACGCACAGCCTAAACGGGTAATCGTTACCCTAAGAAGGGGATTCTGAAAATTCGTACCCTAAGGGGTTCAAAAAGGGGTTGAAAGTTTTCATTAAAAGTAACTCTAACTCTGAAACCGTACATGATAAAAGGTCAATATTATCATTATAGATTCCTCATATGATATCGATAAGAACGTGATTCATGGTTTTTTGTTATTTTAATCATTGAAGGGCAGGGGGTCCTTTTATTAGAAAAAAAATCAAAAAACGTTATTATTTAACAGAAAAAACGCAATGTACACGTGGTTTCTTTAAAAAAACTGGTGTATTTCGAGTGCTCTTTATGCAATGGATGAATGTCAAAACTGCCAAGGTCTGATGATGGAGTGGAATCAATATAAAAGGGTTTTTTCAATATTATTAAGAGCGTTGCGCATTTAAAATGATTGTATGTGTGATACTCTTCTACGAACCATTCAAACCAGGGTCTTACGATGATGCCAGCGGAACTCCTGAATAATGCATGGTATAATATTTGTGCTTATACTTTTTGAAATGTATAACGAGGCATTCAACGACAAATGTTTTTTTTTATGTACGCGGCCGTAGCAGTCGCGGCTTCAGAATCGACCCCTCCACCTCAGCCCGCGGATGTCGTAAAAGCCGATTTAAGGGATATCACCAGAGGAAGCGGTAGCTTCCTGCTGTATGTTACATAACACCTTTGCTGTGATCACCAACCCGCCTGCCAAGTGTTATGTGATTATGGCAAATCCCTCCCGTTTTTGGAGGAGGCTCTGTCCAATATCCAATTAACCACTACATAAAAGGGCTGTTGACGTAACTGTATTTACGACCCTTGACTAATGTAACTTCACTACTTGATACACAGTAATCTTCTAATGCATAAAAGGACAAGTCCTGAGTGACTGACTGACTGATTCAACTAGATACAACGCACAGTCTAAGCCGCTGGGCGTACAGTCTTGAAAATTCAAGGGCATGTTTGTCTTGGTGTGTAAACGCCTGCTAAGAAAGGAATTTTGAAAATTCGCACCGTTAGGGTTCAAAATGGGATTCAAAGTTCGGAGTAAAATGTTCCATATCCCTGAAACCACAAATGATAGACACTTGAAAATTTGTATGTTGATTGCCCATAAGCAATAAGTTATGGCGTATTTTCGATTTTTAATAATTTTCAGAAATAAAGGGTTGGGTGTCCTATATTCAGACATGACATGAAACGTTTTATAAATTGTTATTTTCGACCTGTATAATTACAAAGTTGGTATATAGTGCTTACTTTGTGGTAAAAAAATAAATGAATAATAAAATCTGGCCCAACGTGAGTCGGACCGGCACTAAGACTTCAAAAAGCATTTTTTTTTGTCTGGGAATGTGGATCAGAACCCTCGGTGTGCATGTCTGCACACCATGTAGGAGCTAATCTGCCAAATCTGCCAACGTGTTGCCGATCCGAGCGATATTTTTTGTAGTTCGTGCCGCGCAAGAACAATTGTTTTCAGATTTTATTTTGAAATATCGATCTCCGCAAAGTAACGATATAAGCACCCGAGCCATAAGTACTCATATTAGGTTCCTACTTTGTTTAAGGATGTTACAGAGTGCAGACTCACAAGAGTTTAGTGGCAGCTATAAGCAGAATGAGCAGTCTTGCCACTGTAGTAAGGTAGCGGCAATACCCGAAGAAGCAACGGCAACATTATTGGCACGTCTTACCGTAGCCGGCAGCAGAAGATTTGAAAGGAAAAAAATACCGGTCCATCAGTCGCATCGAGGAAGAACAACTTACCACAAAGGTGTTTTCATTTTAGATTGAAATTCAAATACAAACTTTCTTCCCAATCTAATAACTTATATACCCTCTGTTTTCCTTTAAATGATTACTTTACAGGTATTTAAATATTAAAACGACTGTGGTACTTGAATACTTATTTTGATGTCTCTAACTTCAAAAATATAGAACTTGCATAAAACCTATTTAGTCGACTTAATCTACCTGTCTTTTTTAGTCCCTCTCTTGTACTTTCACTTTAAAATAACCACCAATTAACATTGTTTGTCAAAAGGAGATTTTGTTTGCTTAATAATAAGCATTTCAACAACAAAGCTATTTTTTTTTTTTTTATAATATACAAGTTTAACTTATTCTCAGGCGGACTGAACAATTAGACATTTGTCAGTCGTCTTATCGTACCATCTCTAAGAAATGACGCATAGTAATGTTGCCATGTACCAGTTCGGTAATTTGACTCCTGGGTTTGCGTCGCAAATCGACCGAGTTGCCGTTTTAGTTTTTTTTTAAAAGCAGCCATTACGTCTAGAACATTTTGATTGTTTCGTTTGATGCTTTTGTTGAGCTTCGTGTTGCAGGTTTTCGAATGTTGCAAACCGACTCTGAATGTATTTCCAGCCGTCAAGGGTTTTGTCTTGCGGCAAAAGTGCCAAGCAGCGGCTTAAAAATACACAGCGACGGCTATTTTTGTCGTAAAAAAATTGTAACGCTCTCTTAAGGCTCTCCTGGAAATGGTAATTACAGCGTTTATAGTGATTTTCGGAAAAACACGTATATTTCTTTGGGTTTTACTTTGGTATTCTTGACTTAATCATTTCCAACAAAATCCGATAAGATCCTTGTCATTAGTGCATAAAGAAGTGGCGATATATTAGTAATACTAAATCCACTACCACAATCTTCGTGGATAGTGTAAATTTGCGTAAATGGTGGTACAAACATTAAAAGTTTCATCTCCAAAGAAATCACAAGAAGAATCTAGTAATCTAGTAACACGTAGGAAGAAAATACAACAAATGACATAATAGCATTTATTAATTATGAGTACCTACTCTGATTTTTTTATCATACTTTTCTAAGTAGCCAGGTACCCGTGTGAACAGATCGAAAATAAATCACTGGAAGTTGATAATTCATTTACCTAACCAGGATATTCAAGCCTACAAATTAGTGTACCTAATTCTCCTCAAATCACCTAAGAGTATTCAAATCTACTAAATAGTATACTTAATTCACCTAGGTGAATTAACCCTGGTAAATTAAGTCTATGGCACCCAATTTCGATGTGTCTAACTTTAAATACATAGGACTTTCAGATGAACTTTGAAACCCTTTTTCTGCCCCTTGCGGTAAGAATTCACCAAAATCGCTTCTTAGTGCGTTCCTACACTCCTAAAAGAGAACTAGTACCAAATTTCAGATCTTTCGGCTTAGCCGTTTCCGAGATTTCGTGATGAGAAGTCAGTGAGTGGGTGTACTTCTCTTTTATATAGATACATTATGACAAGATATTGTCTTTAGACTGTTACGTACTTTCGATAGATAAATGTCGTAGAAGCCGACTAAGGGATCTCAATCAGAAGAAGATATTGAAATAAGAAAGTACCCAAATTTTACGCGATTAAAATTTGTTGGCTATAGACTCTCATCGTCTTGGTACCCGATCATCAAAAAGTGTTTACGCCGTGATGGTACATCCCAGTGCGAGGGTGTAGTGAGTGTTGTGTGCCACAGTGAGAACGCTAACTTATCTGTTTCCACAAAAAACAAGTGAGGGTAGTTGGAGAAACTACCTTACAATGACGACGACAGTAGCAACGAGTACTTCAGTCTGCCTATGACCACGGCCGTTGTTACACGGTCAAAACTGTCGGGAATAATAATATATAAAGGTACGTGATTAAGACCCGTTTTTGTTAATAATTAAACCTATAAGTGACCGGCCGAAAGGCGGCTAAGTAATCTGGATTTGGGGTTCAATAATAATTCAAGTGGATAACAAATAAATAGTTCGCATCTTATTTTAGATTAAGGAGCATCGTGATGAGTAATAATAAGTTTTAAAAACTAAATAGAAAACCGACGTCAATAATAAATATGATACAAATTATTAACAAACATACTAAGAGTTACAATTACTATTTATAATTTATTCGGGATTTTGAAGCTTTTAAATCGACCCTCGATGAGAAAGCTTAAACAGAAATGACTCGGTTGCGTAATCTTTCGAACAACTAGATAGGGTAGTTTTCTTTATGATTTTTTTTTGGTTTTGATGTATAGTTGAGGACTGGGTATTCGAAACCCACCCGAGAAAAACCCGGGTGGGACCAACTTTGAGATGTGTTTTCCCAGTTTTGGTAAGGATATTGCATGCTCGAATCACCTGATTGCCCGATAAGTAAGATGCTAGTAGTCGTTAATGAGCCATGCTCGACGCCCATGGGGGCGGCTCGTGAAGTCTGATACCAGAACTATTAGACAGTCTACACGAAGAAAGAACGTTAATAAGTTTTCACAAAAGTGTATCAGTATTATTTCTGCGATCAATACAACGCCTGCTAAGCGTGGTGATTATGGCAAAACCCTCCATTGGTTTCTTTAGCATTGGGGGAGGCCCATGTCCTGCATTGGACTTTTATGGGCTGTTAAGATAATGATAATGATGATGATACAAGAATACGACACTTATAGACGGAATGCATCTTAAGACAATTCCACTAAGCCCAAATAATGCTAGGTTAAATGGTTTTTTACGGAGTTTCGGTGAATTGCCTGCCATCATCTGATTACCTGATGGGATACCGGAAGGCAGGCAGTTCAGTGTGACTACTACGAATAATCACTACTGCGATGAGTTTCGATCCGTCCACCCACTGTACTTTCCCACTGTTGGGAGGACGGGTAATTCACGATTACCCCTCCACCCACTGCGCTAGTGTGAACCGAGTACTTAGTAATCGATTTCATTTTTAATTTTAATAAATTTCAACATTTATTTCGCTTTCATATTATTACTGTTTCTCACAACTTTCAAATAATTTCTTTTCTCAAATAATAAACAAATTTTAACAATATGTTTTGCTTATAAAGTGACTACATCAACTGTCACAGATTCATTACATTTCAGTTTTGTTTTCGAGAACAAGTACAAATGGACGATTTACTTTTATAAATTATGTGCCTGTAAAACTAATGTCCGTTCCACAATAAGACCCGGCCAAGTTTACGATGTACAATTCTTATTTCCGCGTTATTTTCCATTGCTCTCTAAACTATTCAATATTGCACAAAAGTAAATTAGTTAGAAAAAATTGATTAGAGTGACATTAGAAGTCATTCAAGTGATAAACAACCTTTGTTTGATTTGGCAAGTGGTTTTAATAATAATGAAAATGTAAAATAAATTCAAACTCGACTTATAAAATTATGTAAGTATTGATTTAAACGATTGTGAAAGAACTTTTGACTTGGCTCGGAAAAGAAAACATATGATTATGAAGTCATATACGGCACACAGACACTTAGTTGAACATGTAAAAGTCCCGATTCAATACTAACGCATGTTTTTTTATTTATGAAGTGAGGCATTTAGCCTCATTTTGTGAATAAAAAAATGTTAAACGTTAAAAAAGTTAGTGGTTTTAATAAAATGAAAGCGAAATAAATGTGTTAATTTATCGAAATTAAAAATTAAATCGATAACTAGATAATTAATTCGATTCACACTAGCGCAATGGGTGGAGAGGTAATCGTAAATTACCCATCATTACCCCAAATACCCCAAATTACACAACCTCGGAAGTATGACCTGCCAAACATAACAAGAATCATCGAAATCTGTTTCGAATTGGCGGAGTAATCAAGAAACAAAAATAAAATATATAATGCCATACTAGCCGAATAGGTATCACCTCCCATGTACACTTTACACTGTAACATCTTTGTGCAAATAAATTATCTTTATATTTTTATGTATTCTATCCGTAATCTAGCTTACAAGCTATGCTTAATTTGGGGCTAGATGGCGCTGTGTGAAATTAATGCCCTGTAATATTATTATAAACGTGACAACTTGACTGCATTAACCCGATCTGCCCCCTTATTCTGTATGACCACTCGTGACTTAACGCGCCCGCGTTACGATATCTGCATGGATTCATCATATTGACATATCGTAACGCGGACGCGTTAAGACACGATTGGTCATACAGAATAAGGGAGCTGGTGGGAAACGGCGTATGACCGCAAGAATCTGAAGGATATCTGCAGTGGAACAGAAAAGGTTCAAAATAACATGGACCCGCCGCACCATAACCTACTACTATAGTGTGCACAAGCACAAGCTATTTATGTAATCTCGTCGACTCTATTTATTATTAGTTGTTATTATTATTATTTTTATTATTAGTTGTCCACTTACATTAAAAGTTGCTAATGTTTAGTCGCCCTGTAGTTGTATATAGAAGTTAAATAACAAAAAATCGCTAAGAATATTACACATGTATCGTAAAGTTTCTGATATAAACATCAAAAAGTTTGAGAAACAGATTTGCTTTTCACAAAGGCATCGTTAAATTATCATACTGCGAAGAAACTCGAACTACAAAAGCAGCGCCCGCTCGTCTTCTAGAAGCAGAGTTGGAGCAGGTGTACCTACTTGAATTATTTTAAGTGTCGCTTGTATAACAGCAAGTCTACAGTGTCGGGCTTATCCACGATCTAGACCGGAGGCTGAGCCACTCGACTGAGGGCCTTTCTCATTATCATTAGCGCCTGGATGTGTACGCAATATGCAGCTTCCGCTTTTGTAGCTAAAAAAATGTGTTTTCATCATGTTCTGTACGTACATCACTTTTTAGAAACAAACCACAGACTGATGGACTTAATAACTTTAGTGTCATATCAAAAGTTCAAAGATACATTTTATATGAAAAAAAAAATATGGCGTTATAAAATGAAACAATTACCACGCAAGCAATTTCAATCTCCAATAAAAACACACCAAATTAAGCACCAAATCAATGTTTGCTGTCATTGAGCCGGAAATGTAATTGAAATGGCGCCGCGTCTTAACTATGCATTATCAACTATGTTATCGAACTTTTAAAATAGCGAGCTTTACACATTAACTCGCTTATCTCTGTTTTGAAAGAAAATTATCTAAAGTACATAAAGATACACATCTAACTATTCCAAAGTTTGTTTGAAGCCTTGCGCCATTCTTCAATATGATCTAGGTAAATCCCACGGGTTTACTGGAACGAAGTTACCGAGCGTCATAATATTGTAGATAATTAAATGGGGCCAGCAAAAGTAGGTACCTTAACCGCTATAGCAACTGGAAAACTCTTCAAAGTGACTACATCATAGGGTTAAAACTTGTATTTACAGATTTTCGATTATGAAACATACAACCTCCTAACGTTGGACCTAATGTACCTTTTATTGCACAAAATAGACTGTATGCTTACCGCTCGTTGTTGTGTAATGCAGGTAGGTCACATCCATAAAAATCATGGGTATGGTTTTGATTTTTTATCGTATTTCGGATTATTATAAAATTTTAATCTGAATTCTATTATAGTGTATTGTTATTTGTGAAAAACTATCAAAGTATTTGCAATTATTTTTATTTAAATCAATTTGCCCAATGTAATTCACATTTGTTGTTTGTTCGATATAAATATAAATTATTGTATTGAATATAACTAGGCTTTATATGTGTCATCCAGTGGTATTTTGGCCGTAATATATTTACAAAGACTGTAGAACGCGAATATTATTGAGCGCTTGTAAGACTAACTTCGGAGACATGGAGTACATGGCTTTATCTTACGATAATCTTGGGCATATGAAATTAAACCTATTTGATTGATAAAATGGATAATTCAGGCGACAACAACTTCTGATTCTTGACGACGAGGTATATACACCACCACCGCCGGTAACTTCAAGTAGAAAGAGGGGAAAGCCTACTGTTTTACTCCCTTCAAAGGAGAAATGTGTTAAAAATTACAAGTATTTGCCATTGAACACATGTCAAATGCCGGAAATGTAACATAAACATGACTAAAACATACTTTGCACGTACCACATGCAATGTTTTGACGAAACAACTACATTATTTTCAGATTTTCATAGATCAATAATAAATGGGCTTGTTCACTTTAAAATTTGCTATAACAATTTCGTATTTTGGTCATACAAAAATAAAATCCACATGAATGCTAGTAAGTTTAAAATAATGAAGTTATTCAATGTTTGTATTCTCATTTAGTAATTGCTTATTTGGGCGGTTCCCAATGTTCCATAGGTTTAACCAATATATGTGTACAATAGGAGCTTATGCAAACAACGCACTATGCCCCTTAAAATAAACCAAAGACATTTCACTTTTTAAAGTACAGACAGTGTGTGTAGTGCGAGTTTTTTACTTGCTCTATACCTGATCGTAAGAGTTTGCATTAACCAGGATTTGTAAGAAAATGCGAATCGAGTGACTTCAATTGCAACTCGCACTAGGCACTTAGACCATTGATTATGTTAATAGTAAAAAAATATTAAAAGGTTTAGACACCGAGAACTATCTAAAAACATAAAATATTATTGGGCTGTAATGGTTGTCATCAATTTGTCCAGTGAATTGGACTTGGGCGGTAATATGATATGATGTCTAATAAATTGGCTTGGGCCGTCGGTAACTATTTTTAGTATTATTAATGCAAGGATTAAGACTCGTGGTCACACCAGATTGTCACAATGGTGTGACTATTAGGAATTAATTTTACTCGTGGTCACAATGCATCGCCAAGGATCGCACTTGACTAAAATGCTTTCAGACCAATTAAGCTTTAGATTTTAGACTAGAAAAGTGAAAAATTACAAATCCTTTTACCGGTACATATTGCATGAAAAGTAACATAGATATTTTAATGTTACCTATTTATTATATACTTGCTTTTAATTGCGACTTCGCTTACGGTTTTTGAAATTGGTGCAAGGAGAAGGACTGGGATTTAGAAATCTAGAAAATTTCAAGTCTACGTCCTATCAACCTACATATGCTGTGCATTAATTGTCAGAACAGCTACGTGCGAGTCAGACACGCACACCAAGGGTTCTGGGGCCCAATTCTACTAAATCAATTGTTTCACAATGACGATGATTTCATCGCAGAATGGCCATCATTGATGCCTTTTGGTATTCTACTACCTCTATTTTCAATGACTGTCATTGAATTGACTTTGACGATCATTGAAAAAAGAGAGTCAACTTTTCGTATTCTGCAATCAATAGCATAGCAATCGCTAGCGATAGTGGGCAAAATTTAGTCTTCTGCTATTTTTTGACAACTCTTCCAATCGTAATTTCGTCTATGAATTAGTCATAATGGTATCAGAGTGCAAAGGTTGCTTTTAACGTATATTGTTGCAGGGTATCGCGATGTCATACAAAAAAAATATGGACGAAACAAGCCACAACTTCAAAGGCGAATATTGTTATTTCACTCACTTTCTAGGTAGCCTCGGTTTTTTTGTATGGGGTCCCGTCTCTTCTTGCGTTGTATTTAGTATTATCTTTGTATATCGTAATGCCATAGCACGGACAAATATAATAAGTTTTATGATATGTAAAAAAAAGGCTATTATGCTAATATTAGGTATCAGTAACGTCGGCCTTGCTAGCGCTGACATCGTCGACATTGTTGGACTGTTTCGCAAAGCACGCTGGACCCTTTCCGAGATCTCCACGAGACGATCAATCAGTACCTATATCCCAAGGGAACGCCGCCGTGATGGGATCTCGCTGATACTAAAGCAGGTAAGTAATGAAACATTCTCTGTTCTCAAATTTGCTAAGTTGGTGTAGGTACAAATCATACAATTTATCGAGCAATATACTGAGTGCAGTATATTGCTTCAATGTTTGTGTTAGGCAGTGACCTAACACAAACATTGAAGCCCCAATAAAGAATTACAATTGCTACAGATTGAAGAAGAATTGAGAGCCAATGCTAGACATTGGAGATTATTTGGGGTTAACCCAAAGCTCTTAAGAGGTCTCTACCTCTTAAGAGCTTTGGGTTAACCCATTGCAGCAGGATATTGTTGACTGATGATGGACAGAAGAAATTAAATGCAAATGTATAAATATAATTTGAGCATTTACTTATGTAAATATGTCCTATTAGGTAATATATACAGAGGTGACAACTTCTTTAGGTAGACGGTTCCAGTTTCGTTTTACTCTATTGCAGAGAAAACGGTATGCAGCGTTCATATTCTTCTTGTTATTTGAATTAACTTGATTTAAAATTATTGCAGGGAAATGCGTCGCGTCTCCGAAGACCTTATTTGGAGTCAGAAGTAGATATCACCCGCTGACGTCGACATAGCTGTCGTTTCTGAAAAGATAATTATGTATCTTGAGAGTAATAAATAACATCACCATCATAGAAGTTTATTTATTTCCGCAATCTTTATTAAATAAAACATAGAAAATACCTATTAAATGTATGTAAGTAATGAAGTATGTTTTAGTCACTAACCTTATGCTCCATAATACTCATAAGTTGACCGAGCCCGTCTGTCAGGAGTATCAGCACAAGCTGCCCAAAGCTACCTTGAGAAATTGTGGCACTTGCTCCTGTGGACTTGACCAAGCGCCAACTCTTGTGTGTCAAAAGAGGAAGTCAAAGAGGGCTTCAATTTGCACTATGTGTAAGCCTTAGTAGAGCTGTGCTTCTTCAGATAGAATATCTGAATATTCGTGAGTAAAGAGTTGAAATAATAAACAAAGAAAATATTTGTTTGTTTTGCATAGGTATCACAGAAAACTAATATCCTAACGATAGGTATTGACTTGTAAGTTAACCATGACGTTGACAACTTTAACTTTTTAAAGTCTTTTGTCTATGTAATATAAGGTCCATCTCGCGCGTAATATTGTGATTTAGATGCGTTGGTTACACCGGCCAAACCATTGTCATTGGAAGTCATAGTCAGAGATAAACCATGATATTGAAAATTTAGCAGAAAACCAGAATAACAACAATCTTACTGATCAACCAATAGTATGGTGTCACTATGATTATTTCCTAAAAAATAGCAGAATTGCCCACATGACCCGCATTTCTAGAATAATAAAAGTCTTTTTTTTCAGTCTTAGTGCGGGGCCGACCCCCGACGTTTTTGTTTTTTATTTATTTAAAGACCTCATAGCAGATATTCACACCGAGATTGATATAGAGTTATGAGTTTGAAAAACGTTTCTTGTATGGGAGACCCTTTTATTTTTAACTGATTTAAAAAAAATTGGAGGAGGTTCTCAATTCGTCGGATTTTTTTTGTTTGAAAGGGTGGGTATACTTCACAGGTCTCCATTGACATCAGGTCAGGATCTGATGGTATTGTATTTCGGGGTAAGTAACCACTACTCACCAGGTTACAAATTAAGATAAGGCCGAAGGTGGAAGCGCACTTTACCCAGAATACTCAAAAGATGAGAAACTCTATCTCACCTCTAAATGCCGGAACACACCAATTTTAGATATTTTATGTTATATAGATTATTTATTAACTCTGGGGATCGAGCCCGGGACCTCTGGATCTGAAATCGGTGGGTTAAACCACAAGACCACAGAGTATATTTATTATTATTATTATAGCTCTTTAAAGAGTTTTTAAATATTGGACCTAGTTTTAAAAATACTTAACTTACTAAAATCGTGTTATTGTTTATTTCTCATGGGCAATCTACATACAAATTTTCAAGTGCCTATCGCGTGTGGTTTCAGAGATATGCGAACATTTAACTCCATACTTTGAACCCGGTTATGAACCCCTTTTGGTTCGGATTTTGTTTTTTGTTTCTTAGCGTACGCCTACACACCATGACAAACATACCCTCCAAATTTTAAGTCTGTATAACCAGCGGTTTTAGCTGTGCGTTGTATCTAGTTGAATCAGTCAGTTAGCCACTCAGGACTTATCCTTTTATATTAACAAGCCTCACAGCTCAGTTGGAAGTAGCTCTGCCTTCTGCGCTGTAGGTTGTGGGTATGATTCCTATCCAGGACAAACATTTGTGACTAATATAGATGTTTGTTCTGTGTTTGGGTGTTGTATTGTATGATAAGTATGTATTTACAAAAAAAAAAGTATCCAAGTATTATATCCGTTATCTAGTTCCCATGTTACAAGCTTTGCTTAGCTTGGGACTAGACGGCGCTTAGTGAAATTAATATCTGCAATATATTAAAAAAAAATAGATTTAGTAGCTGATGTAAAGTAGATATTGTTACGAGCTCAAAGTCAAAGTCAGTCTATTTTAAATGTTTATTCAGTAAGATTTTTTAGGATCACTTTGAAACGACAAATCTACCGCCTGTTCGGAATCGCGACCAGCACACAAGGAGAAAGGCAAGAACCTCGGGCTAGTTTTTTTTTTCATGATCCATTTCAATAGCTTAAAATTATCTAATACTAATTACAATTTATTCACTGGAGCAAATTCATTTTTTTTGAATGCCAGGCTTTCTTATCTTCTAGGTAATCTGAAATTTTATAATAAGCTTTCCTGGATAGCTTTTGTTTTACAAAATTTTTGAATTTATTATTTGACAAGCTGGGGTTCATAAGAATTAAAAGCAACCGGTTATTACTCAAAATAAGACACGTTTATTTAGGATAAACGAATTACTTTCAAACACAGTACAACACTATTTAGTTATACTAACGAATCTCTTAACACTGTTATCGCACTCAAATATCACTTGATGTTATAACTCTGTATATTATATCTAACTATATCGAAAGATCTAGTTAGCGCGGGAATTATCGCGATACTTACTATTGCGTAATCTGGAACTCTATTGTTTTCGGCACGGCGGTCATAAATCATCCTTGTGTGTTATTTGTAAACGAGTTGTTATAGACATATTTTCGTGAAACTATGTGAAAGCCCGCGACTGTTCTAGACATTTCTGATTGGCATAACAATATTTTGATGTAGAGGGTATGCGAGGATGGTTGGTAGTATATTGTACCTACAGTACGCAAAACTACGGGTTTTTGCATTTCGTTTTGGAGTCGCAGTGAGGAACTGCTGTTTCGATCCGCTTGGCTGAGCATGAAAGCACCGAACATTGCTCTAACGAAAAGATAAGTCGGTTTGGAGGATTAACTTTGTAGCCGCATTGAAATCGGTATTGTAGTTTCACAGTTTCTGTGGCAACTGGCAAGTGGCAACTGATAAACATACATACTAAGACAACTTATAGAAGCTGATTAAATTAGACCTAAATATTCGATTTCCACATAAACAGACAGACGGACGGATAATAAAAACAAAAAACACACAAAACAACAACAAGGACAAAGTAATCTTCAAGGATTACTTAGTTGTTTCTTTTCTCCTTATGGGGTACAAATGGTTGTCTGGAAGAGCGTCTTACAAATAAGATTACCGCCATTGTATGTTTTATTTAAAATCGTATGTTATGATAGAGGTGTATAATAAATTACCTCTTTTCATCATCAACCGCCGCTGTGGTCTAGAGGTTCAACCCACCGATTTTAGATCCAGAGGTCTCGGGTTCGATCCCCATGGGAGTATTGTGCTTGGTTTGGTTGGTGGTAGGACTTTGTCTGGGTCCGCCTGCATGGCTATGCTATATAGTATATATATATATTATAGCTACCACCATTTTATCTAATTCTGTCGCCATAATAACAATTCTAAAATTGTTGTGTTCCGGCATTTAGAGATTTTTTTTTTATTGTACGACGAGGAAGCGCCTTCAAGATAAATAGGTAAGATAGGCAGTTCCGCAGTTTGTTGAGAATTCCGGGTAAAGTGCGCCTCCTTCGGCCTTATCTCAACTTGTAACCAGGTGAGATGAAGGTCAAGTGCTTACACGTCGTACAATAAAAACTAATCAACCCAAAAAAGAAATGAGAAATAAATAATCTGAAACATTTAAGACTTTTCACTTTCCAACCTCATCAGCCGCCAATTACGTACGTACCTACCTCCGTGAACGAGTATCAAACAAACATATTTCATTTTTAAACGCCTCCGCTGTGAATATTTCAGCTTTGTTAGGATTGTTAATGGGGGTACAGCCCACCTCGGAATTATTAATAAGCGTAGCTTGAATAATTTGAGCTAACTCGATAAAATCAACGATCTACGATCATTAATTTATAGATTAATTCGATGCCTATCGATCTAATGTATATTAGAATTTATAATGGCACATGGACTACATCTTTTGTCGTCGTAATGGTGTTAATACAATATTACTAGAGCGGCTCGTTTCTGATAAATCTTATAGTTTACGGTAATGTTTAAATTAAAAATGTTGGTATATAAGTATACTATGAATAAACAAAACAGTGTTGTGGGTAGGTAACTGAACTGCTTCTAAATGTTAGGAAGCTTGTTGAAATAATAATATTGCGAGGAATATGCGAAGAAATGATGACAGCAAAGAAACGAAACACAACGAAAGTATTGTGGAACGAAGAAAAATATGTGGTTGTGTTTGAAGTGGGCTCTCGTCTCACAATAGTCTATTTGCGGTAGCCGAGTTAAGGGTTCAGGTGCACTAACGTGTTCCAACTGCCAACCTGGTATTGTATTTACTTGCTTGTGCATTATTTTTTATCGCTCTTCAATACACTGGAATACGTAATCTTTACAATAACCGTACAGAAACCCTAACTACTTCTCTGTCTTAAGCATTGATATATCCCGAGAGGACAATGAATCAATTGTTTTATCGGGATCCTATTTCAGTATTTAAAATCTTAAATCGACAAAACAAGGATTGGCGCGAACATGATAAAAATAATCAATATTCATATATTTATATATATATGTATTTCAAATGTAATAGTTTTTTGTATTGTAATAGTACCCATAGAACGATTACCAAATTTGAGTGAAGTCGGTTTCATTTTTTTCATTTCAACGCAGCACGATGCTGTAATATATTATGATATTAGTCTAGAGTTAATGTAGTAAGTATTTAACTGAGTTCACCTTAAATCAACCAACATTCCTGTGTATTCATTTTACTACTAGGTACGGACAAGTTTCTCCTGGAATATGCTCATAGCTTAACTATAAAGCAGTTCTATCTAGAATAAACTTTATAATTAGTCCTATTAGTATAAGCACCAACTAGTTTAACTAGTGTGTTCTGAGCCCGTTAACCCTGGTCGGTTCTGAATTTGAGATTAGTAGGTATCTTAAAATCAACGAACGAAATTTGTGTGATGTGTATGTGAGATATGTGCAAGAGATAAAGTTAACCTAAGAACCGTATTATTTATTCCAAAATAACTGTGTTTATATAAATTCTAATACGAACCCGCTGCGTCCATATATGAAAAATATATCATCTCCTAATTCCATTACAGCTCCATCCATTAGATATACGATAAAAAAAACTGGGTGAGTAACGTTAAAAATCAGTTAGAATACTGTATGTAGCGGAAAAACAAATAGACAGACAGGAAAAAGATGAAATAATCCACATAGTAAAGTATATCATTGAATAATATGAATTTTGTTACATAAGGGCTTAGTGTTCACAATTATGGTCCAATTTCGCGGTACTTTCTACTTTCATGGAGCTTACATGCGGTAATCGCATGACATCTGCGGGTACCGCACTGTCCACACCGCCGCGCACCGTGCGATTCACACCGGCCGTAAGACTAAACTTGATTTTAGCTTGCGTAAGTCACATCTACCCTCTCTTTCCGCACCCCTCATCACGTACCAACCCCAAAAACCCCCACCCCCTAGTTAATCTCGAGCTCTGCAATGCTCTCGAGCCCGATTTCTTTATTTTACGAAGGAATATACGACAGTGGTACAGAGAAATAGACAGTTCCAATTTGAAGTATCGTAGGTACTACGAGTATTATAATACAAAACTAACGCTACCACGGGTACACTCGTACGTCCCAAAGTTTTAATTCAATGCAATGAGTGTGACTTCTTGCCTTGATTGCATGTTGTCTTCTATAATAGTAACACTCAATAGTTTTATTATCATTGGATAAAGATATTCCCTTCTTTCGACAAAATAAAAAAATATATACAATTGTAACGAGAAATAATTTCTGAATCTCTGCCTCCGCTGTAGGTTGTGGGTTCGTTTCCCATCCGGAACAAACATTAGTGTGATGAATATAGAGGTAGATAGTTGTTCTGTGTTTGGGTGTTATATTGTATCATGTATGCACATATATACAAAAAAAGGTTTGTATCCATACATCATTGATCGAGTGAGCGAAGCGAACTAGATCTCTGATTTATGTTGGGAAATCCGGCACTATATGTATGTATGTGGCAATGTTTGTGATGGCACAACTCTCGAACGGATTATCCAATTTTCATGAAATTTAAACTGAATAGAGATAACGTAAATATAATTTGATTTTCGTTAAGTGGGATAGTTTTTGAGATATTGGGGTGAAAAGAAATACAATTTTTCGCCCATATCTTTTGAATGGCTGATCCGATCAATTCAACATTTTTAATGTGCAGAGATTATATTAATACTGATCAATCGCCACGAGGATTTTTTTGCCACTAGGGTAGTTTTTGATAAATAGGGGTGTTAAGTGAGACGAGAAGATTTATGGCTTGTGCGGTGTCATTTGAAAGAGTATCAACTGCACATTAATATATATTTATTATTAGGGGTGGTTTTCGTAACATAGGTGCGCGTTAAGGGGTTAAAACGCTTGGTATGTCTTGTAGGATGATTTTGATTTGCTGAAACCATCCTGTATTTACATTAAGGGTTAATAGTATTTAAGTCTTGTAAATATGTTAAAACATGAAATATCATATGACATAGGGGTTGAGACTGTAGATTTCAAAATAAGTTTGTTTTGCCCTTATTAGGGGTGGTTTTTAAGATGAAGGGAGCCAAGGATGATCATCAGCTCTTGTAAGATAAGAGATGGTATTCGAAATTTTATTAAATCTGGTCTATTTATCTATTGTTATTCACTCAATAGGGAAGGATGTCGATAAAATCCAAGAATTACTTTTGAGATTTCATGCAAGGGTTTTGACTGCGTATATTCCATATCAACAGTTCATTATTTTCCGCCACAATGTGGAAAGAACTTCCTCTATAACTGTAAGGTATGGCCATTATCACCACGCTAAGCAGGCAGATTGGTGCTCACAGTTGAAGTTTTGTTTAGACAAATAAAACAGCTTCTGCCTTTTTGGTTGACTACTAAAGCAACAGGTTTGAGAGCACTTTTCGAAACAACATCAATCTTTGTTTCATGTTAGTAAGGATATAAAATTACGTTAGCAACTAGAGAGAGCCTCGAACACTTACGTGAATAAATAGAGTCCGAGAAAAAAGTTCTTAAGTAAGATGAGAAAGATTTAATGAAAGCACACTTTTATCATTTGTTAATTACATTCTATATGAGAAATAATCTCCATCACAAACCAGACATCACGAGATTTCAGGTCGGGGCGAACTACTAGTACCTATATTTATTGTATTCTTAATCTAGACTCCACAGTACTATTGCTCAGTTTAGTGCTAGATAGAGGGCGCTATGTAAAAACATTAAATGTATTACATTATTATATACACCGAAATATATATATATTTTCCTTATAAACTTAAATCTCTCTTGACTACCACACAGAAAAATGAATTGTGATTTCACATCACTGACATTAAATATTATCTAATGCATTATTTTTAGTTTGCATCGGCGGCAGCATAGCAAAGAAGACTGGTATCTCTACTAACAGCCTGTGGATGTCGTTAGATTTGATGGGATTTTACTAGGCAATGGGCGGGCAAAGCACCCATACATCTACACCAATATAGTGGTCACCAACTCACCTGTCAAGCGTAGTTGTATTGGCAATAACCCCATCAGTACTTTTGTTGCGAGATGGGTAGCAGCATACACGTACTAAACACAAACATTGCAATCTATCCTCGCCTATCAGGCTATGATGGGGATAAATCCCTCAATCTCACTCGTTGAATTGAGAGTTGATAGGTATTGGCAGCATCCACTCAAATACTCAATAATTTGGGTAGGTTTACTCCATAGTAGACATATATTTGCCTATGTAAGTCAAGAGGTGAAGTGCTCGTTTAAAAATAGACGACCTCCCGCGGTTGCCTTAAAGATACTGCAATCACAGATTCGCTTGTTACGCGTGGCTCATGTTCTGCAGTAGTACTTTTCAAGTGATGATGATGCTGATATCAATTTCCAAAATCGATGCCACAAAAATAGTATTTATGTGTACAAATTTAAATTATCTTCAGATACAGTGTCCACATCCTACGCGTCCAAATGTAAATGCTACCAAAAGTATAGAACTCGAAAATAAGTCACCTAACCTATGTACAAGAAAATAGATGTATCCGTGCAGTATCACTTGCATATAAAATAGAATGCCAAAAAATAAACATGGATCACTTCTGCCTGCTCTTTAGAAGAATGTGATTTGACACCACTGACATCATTCTCTAATGCAAGGTTTCTAATTTACGGCGGCTTGGCAAAGAATATGGTTCCCTCTAACCGCCCTTGGATGTCATTGGATTCGATTAAAGGATTACACCAGGAGATGGATAGCAGTTTCTATCCATCTTAGTACCTACCTAACGCCGATACTGTGATCACCAACTCACCTGCCAAGCATAGTGACTATGACGAACCCCAGTCATTACTCTAATTGTGGATATTGCTACCGTCTGTACTAACTGTACTGTGACTGGTTGTCTAAACTGTCGGGAATATCAAAAGGTACGCGTGAATAATACCCGTTTTCATTATGACAGTGCTATCGTGAATGTCGTAAAAGGCGACCAGGAGTTGAGCAGTAGAATCATCCTAGTTACTAAAAGATATCACTACGACCAACCACCGCCTGCCCGGTTTAGTGATTATAGCAATTTGTTTCGTACTGCGATGTAGATGATGATGATGACCTAACACGCGTTTCCGAAAGTGCTGCCCTAAGCCTACAAAACAAAGTCAGTCAATGATTTTTATTTTTAAAATGAACCTACACGTTTAGCTCAGTGGATGAATACTTTTTGCTTTATGTTGATTGGTTCATTTGGTGGATTAAAATGACATAGGTACCTACGTAGGTACATAAATCAACAAAACCATATAAATGCTTTGCTTAATAAGTAGCTAAATATGTGCAAAAGTACTCATGAAAGCTCATATTCTCTTCAAGCGAGCTCGTATAAAGTAGCAAAACTACTTATTCTTACTACCTACCTACATATATGTTTATGTATAATTTCACTTATATTTTTTTTGTGTGCGACTGTACCACAATGCATGTATCATAGAACTTCACATAGACTTTTTCTATTTGGAGGCGCCGAAGCAAGCGTAGGACTTATGTCCGGTGCCTCATGCGTTCCTGACAATCAGGGGGGCTAGTTTTGATCCCGAAAATAAGAACTTTGCGGCGGCCTATCGACGTGTTCAGGCTAACTACCCCAAGGCAGAGTAAGAGGGTTCACTAACCTGACAAGTCCAGCAATCCTTAATTCCAGAGGGCTTTCAGGAGACACTGCACTCCAACACTTGGCGTGAACTATGGGTTTTTCTTGATGCGATGATAAAGCGCGGTCGGTATGGTTATATGCCGGTAGGTAGTGACGACGGACTTTAGGATTCCAGTCGACACGCGCGCGCTCTGGTGTGAGTCTTAGGGTGGATCACACGCTTCTCCTTTGACCGTGCGCACGGGAGGTCTCTGCTCGACGCCTTTTGACATCAAGCTCCCATAGAGGTCGCTTCGGTCGGTAATCAAACCAGTTGGTTTTGATGTGGCGCGAAGATTTGAAACTCCGCGCGAGCCCGTGTTTGGATTACGCGAAATCACCAGGAAAGTAAACCAACTTTGATCTACCCAATTGATAGTTAGCCTTGCAACGTCCAATACAATAATAATAATAATAAAATTACGCGGAACTTGCTGTTGGCGTAACCATTTTCCCCGGCTTGAAAGATCCTACTTTCAACACACAAAGAAAGCGAAATAAAACAATTGCATATCATCACGAAATGACTACCTAAGCGATGCAAATTAAACTTACCTTCTGCACTACAATATATACAAACACGGAATACTTAACCTAACTTAAGAAACAGTATTGCAAGCGTTACTGTGTTGGGAGAGGACACAGCTTAACGGCTGGCCTCTGGAAAACCCCACCTTTAGTCCTAACAGTTGCGACTCTACAAACCCCTTTACTGTCCGGAAAGATTTCTATTATTAAACCTAACGGCCAATGCAAAGGCATAACATTGTCCTGCATGGAGACTACAACCATACCAACACGTAAAGGATTGGATGGTGTGTTCCATTTTTCTCGAGATTGGAGGGTGTGCAAGTATTCGTTGCGCCACCGCTTCCAAAATGATTGAACAAGTTGATCAGTCAGTTCATGTCGTGAAATAAGGTGTAGACGCGTTTCCGTTACCTCGCGAGCGGGAAGAAATGCGAGTGGTTTAGTATTGAGGAAATGTGCAGGAGTTAATGCGGTAGGTTCTGACGGATCTGAGCTAAGCGCGTAGAGTGGTCGCGAGTTTAACAGAGCTTCAACCTGAGCTAACACAGTGTTGAGCTCATCGTAGGTAAGAATTTGCTGACCAACTACTTTGAGAAGGTGCGTTTTGACACTTTTAACCTCACTTTCCCAACAGCCTCCGAAATGAGGTGCTCTACAAGGAATGGTCTTGATAGAGACTCTACATTCCGCCAGTACTTGTTCCCAATAGGGGCGATACTCATGCGATAAGAATTGGTAGAGATCGCGAAGATACGAACGAGCACCAATGAAATTGGTGGCGTTGTCTGTATAAAGACACTCGATTGGACCGCGACGAGAGAGAAAACGTTTGAGTGCTGACAAGAAGCTGGCGGTGCTGAGATCTGAGGCAACTTCCAGATGAAGGGCACGCGTTGTCAAGCACGTAAAAAGGCATAGGTACGCCTTGCGACTCTTTTGGCCTCTACCGCGAACCGAAGTAATCATAAGCGGGCCAGCGTAATCACACCCAGTGTGGGAGAACGCTTTAGGGGCCGTTTCAACACGAGAGTTTGGCAGGTCCGCCATGATCGGGAACACAGGTCGCGGTTTGGCTCGAAAGCAAACGTTACAATTAAATGTAATCTGACGCGCAATACGTCGTGCGGACAAAATCCAGTAGCGTTGTCTTAAGAGAGACAAAAGCAAGTTTGGACCTGTGTGAAAATTAGAAACGTGGTAGGAGGAAACAAGAAGTTCCACTACGTGTTCCTGTCGAGGAAGAAGGATTTGGTGACGCGAGTCAAAGTCTAACTCTGAGTTGGCTAAGCGTCCACCAACGCGAATAAGTCCATTATGCAGAAACGGACTCAGTTTCTGTATTGGCTTAGAACATAACTTGTTGAGAGATAATCGATCTAGATCGGATGCAAAATGGGTTCGTTGAACAGCTCGCCACACAATTAATTCAGCGAAATCCAAATCAGATGCGGTTACTGGGCCTCTAGGAAGCCGCTTTGCAAACTTGTAGACAAAACAAATTGTTTTCAAGTATTTTTTCCACGAGGAAAACCTGCTAGAGAGGTCGTACAGAATGTTTTCGGCAGGAGAACTTGCACTAGACAGTTCTGACGATAAAGCAGGAAGAGCTACAGGCTTCATTTCGGGAAGCTCTTGCGAAGTACCTGACATGAATGGTTTTACAGGCCATTCGCTGCGGGGCAATTTAAGCCATGGCGGTCCATTCAACCATAATGGATGATGGACTAGCTGGGCAGGCGTTAAGCCGCGGGAGAGGCAATCACTGGGATTTTCTGATCCTTTAACGTGAAAGAAATGATCAGGCGGTAGATTCTCCTGAATCTTGGCTATGCGATTGGCAACATAAGTGTGCCAGCGATGTGGCGATGAGTGAATCCAACTCAAAGTCACAGTTGAATCAGAAAGAGCTAAGACAGCCTCAATGGCATATCGAGCAGAGTAGAGATCCACAACTCGTTTTATCAAAGTCGATAAGAGGAGAGCGGCGCAGAGCTCGAGGCGAGCTAATGAAATAACCTTAAGTGGCGCGACTTTAGACTTTGCACATACCAGTGAGATGGTGATGTCACCGCTGGGCTTGACTACGTGGGCATAGACAGCCCCACCGTATGCCCTCTCGCTGGCATCTGCGAAACCCACAAGTGTAACTCTGCAGTTCACGACTACACCAATATGGCGAGCGAATTTAAGTTGCGATATATACGGCAGTTCAGCTTGGAATTGTTCCCACAAGCGAACAATGCGGTTTGGGGGGATATCATCCCATCCAAGTTTTACAAGCCAAAGATCCTTGATCAGTAGCTTGGCGTACAAGATTATGGGCGCGACTAAACCCAAAACATCGAAGAGGCGCGCGATAGATGACAGAATATTTCTCTTCGTGCAGGGGCGGTGGTCAGGATTGACCTGGAATGCGAAATAGTCTTCGTCAGGAAACCAACGAAGGCCAAGTACCTTCAGAGTCGAATCCTTACTTAGATCGACACTGTGCGAGAGTCGCAATGACTCGGGAATAGCCTGAATAACCTCAGGGCTATTACTTGACCATTTGGTCAACTCAAAATCACCAAGTGAAAATAACTTGATCAGTTGGTGAGCGGCGTCTGTTGCTAGCGCAGTGCTATGAACAGAACTAGCGATATCATCCATGTAGATGTCCCTACCCAGTATTTCAATGGCAAGGGGAAAACATTGACCTTCATCCTTACACAATTGTTGAATTGTGCGGATGGCAACAAAAGGCGAGCACTTAAGCCCAAACGGAAGAACTGAAAATTGTAGGACTTGCAGCTCTTCTTCTTCGTGAAAGCGATATAGTATTCGCTGAAGAGAACAATCTTCAGGTCGTATGGATATTCTGAGGTACATAGCTTTAACGTCAGCCGTTATCGCTACAGCAAAGAATCTTAAATTCAGAAGAATGTTAAAAAGGTCAGATTGTAGAACTGGACCTGCGTGTAGAATATCATTCAGAGATGTTCCATTGGCTGTCTTAGCGCTGGCATCTAGAACCACACGTAACTTGGTAGTTGTCTTGTCCTCGCGAATGACAGCATGGTGCGGTATGTAGTAAGAAATCTCGCCAGGAACGATACCTTCTACTAGGGAAATGTAGTTATTTTTTAAGTAGTCCTTTATGACGTCATCGTAAAGCAACTTGACATTAGGATGCGATTTTAGTTTACGTTCGAGGCTGAGAAACCTACGACGTGCGATTTCAAAAGAATTTCCTAAAGCTGTTGCGTCAGTCTTCAGTGGCAAAGCAACTACGTATTTACCAGACTGGGTGCGAGTAGTAGTGGAACAATAAAACTGTTCGCAGTGTTTATCGTCCACACTAGTGATAGATGGAGCTTGAACTTCTTCTATTTCCCAGAATTTGCGCATGTCGTAGCTTTCTAGCGAAGACGTAGCGAAAAACGACGAAGTGGCAGTAGGTTGTTCTAAGACAGGCGCGTCTCCCATGAGTATATAACCAAGCACTGTCTCTAATGCGTCAGGACACCCAACTGAAGAAATAACCTGGCCCGGTTGCAGTAACTTGGCAAACAGTTTAACTCCTAAGAGGATGTCAATATTCCCCGGCGTAGCCCAAGTATCGTCAGCAAGTAGCTTCGAATCAATGTGATTGAGGTAAGCGCCATCTATTGAGCACAACGGGAGCTGACCGGTTATCTCGTCTAGCACCAGTGCGTCTATGGTGTACTTGGGTTGGGCACGGAAGCGCGAACTAAAGGTGAGGTCGACAGAACCTCTAACGGGTTGAGAGGTTCCACCAATACCTTTGACAGTGACCACCGCATCCTCGCGGATGGGTAACCCGAGCTTTCGACAACATCGAGTGGTAACATAATTCTTTTGGGAGCCCGGATCCAGGATACAGCGAAGAACAGCATCCCTACCCTTCCTATTTACCACTAACACTTTCGCGGTAGCGAGCACTTCAGTAGTGCGAGTTGTACCTTGAACCGTGGCCGAATGAGTGCACAAAGAGACCCGGTCTTGTGCTGGCACAGGTTCTACAGTACTTGCTACCGGCGCTGGCGCGGCGCTGACCGAAGCAGCTGATCGCTGTGGCGTGGGCGAATGACCGAAGTGTAAAAGGGAGTGGTGTTTCCCATTATGGCATTTTTTACAGGTGGTGGAAGACTGGCATTTGGATACGGTGTGCTGTCCACTAAGGCAATTTACACACATGTTATTTTCCTTTATAAATTTAAATCTGTCACTCGAGTTCAATTTTAAAAATGTACTACACTTAAACATGTGAGTATGCGTCGAATGACAGAGCGTACATTTAGATGAAGTAGATACATACACCTGCGATACCCTGGAGGGTGCAGCGGACGCCGTACTGGCGCCGCCGCCGGCGCGGCCGGCAGACGTCTTATCAGGGCGCTGCGGCGCGGTGCGATGCAAGATCTTAACTTGTTCACGAACAAACTTTACGAAGTAATCATAGTCTACGCTATGAGGATCTTTCAAATTGCGAAGCGACATTTCATAATGTGTTGCGATGTCAGAGTCTAATAACTTAAGACCCGCGTACGTAAATATGAAATCATCCATATTGTCTATTTTTAATTGCTTGAGTCCTGCCACAATAGCGGTGAATCTATCAAATACCTTTTCAACATTAGCGGGCGAAGAGCCAGCTGGTTTTAAAGAAAACAGCTGATTTAGATAATTTACGGCTAATGCGCGCGAGTCTTTATACTTTGCGATAAGCGCGTCCCAGATTACGTGATAGTTCTCTGCAGCAGGCACAATACCGGCGGCGACGCTTTGCGCTTTGCCTTTGAGGTGACTAAGCAAGTAATGAATCCGATCCGAATCCGACAAATCGGAGTTGGTATGTATAACCCGTTTGAAAGTCTCATAAAAGAACGGAAAGCTCTGGATATCACCATCAAAGGTAGGTAGTTCGATTCTAGGTATTTTGATATGACACGACCTTGACTCCGACTTACTATCACCACTCGTCGAGCTATTCGTAGCATAATCCTTACTTGGGTTCAGTGAACTCAATACATTCTTAATTTCGCAAGCAAGATCGTCAAAGGCAGACAATGTGCTGTAATTAACCACATAATCAGGGTTAATTTTCATTGACAGAATATTTATGTGATCAATCGTAGTTACGAACTCGTTACGAATTTCATCAACTGATTTGGCATGCGCAATAAAAGTATTTCTCGATTTCTCTTCATTGAGATTTGAAATGGAGTCATAAATCTTTTGTAGCCGACCGAAATATGCAGCGCGCTTGCCTTCATAAAGCCTGAGTTTGTTGTTCAAGTCCTCCATTATAAACAATAACAGAAACTATAAAATACAACAATTTACAAAAAACAGGTATGGAACCACTTATCCGAACCTGCGGAACCCTAGCGCAAGCTGGTGCTAAAGGGCGTAAAGTACAATATTACAATTATATTTGAAAAGAAAAATAAGTAGGTGCGGAACCAATTTTCCGAACCTATGGAACCCTAATGCTCAAGTATAAAGGGGTGCGAAAACAAAGATTAATTTTCTAAAGAAATCAAAATATAGGTACGGAACCACTTATCCGAACCTGCGGAACCCTAGCGTATGTTCGTACGCAAGGGGCGAAAATAAAAAAAAACACAAGTTAGAAATATACAAAATATTGTATAGGTACGGAACCACTTATCCGAACCTGCGGAACCCTAGCGTATGTTCGTACGCAAGGGGCGAAAATAAAAGACACAAGTTAGAAATATACAAAATATTGTACAGGTACGGAACCACTTATCCTAACCTGCGGAACCCTAGCGTATGTTCGTACGCAAGGGGCGAAAATAAAAGACACAAGTTAGAAATATACAATATGTTGTATAGTTACGGAACCACTTATCCGAGCCTGCGGAACCCTAGCGTATGTTCGTACGCAAGGGGCGGAGATAATCAACAAATTAGAAATATATAAATATTGTATCACGGAACCACTTATCTGAGCCTGCGGAACCCTAATACAAACAAATTCTTATGCTAATCTACCTAAATCTATTTAATATCAACACAAAATTTACCTAATTATTAAATTATAATAAGTCTAAAAGAACGAGGTCTTTTGAACGGCCTAGTGTAAGCTGATACCTACGTTAGGTGCGATGCGATGTGAAGTAGATACGTACTACGTACCTATTACTAATACGGAACTAATTTTTCAAATAACGTACGGAACGTTAGAGTGCGATGCGAGAGCAAAACCTATAAAAGTTTTAGTAGGTAAGAACCGAACGGTACCTACCTAACACTAACGTAGGTGCGAATCGGTAAAAACCAATAACAAATCAAATAAAAATTCGAAATGCAAAAACTATACGAATGGTAATAACTTAACCAGTCGTACAAACCTAGCGTAAATGTTACGGTGTAGGTACCTACTATACTTGGGTGAACAATTTACCCGAGTACCTCAGTTCTTCGGTCATTCAATCTTTGCAGAATGGAATGCGTGCGATTATGTACCTAAATGCAATTAAATTGTACTAATTCAATAACTTGCGGTGTGGACTGTATTGCGATGAAATATAACTCGTATAACTTACTTATTATGACGAGGCGAATAAAAAACAAAACCTAACTACTTAACTCAATGTTAATTACCTAGTAGGCTATAGAGAAAAAACCACAAGATCATAAAAGCGATAGGTAACCTTGAACTCTTTGTTCGAGTATCAAGTGTGGGGCGCGGCCGCTGAGTAAACCTACACTTCGCGAAACTACCCGCAATAACTTCTAATAATGAAAAATTAAGCGTAATTATTAATATATCACGTAAAACTTATTCCACAGCTTAAATCAATGTAGATCAAATTAACTTATACATCCCTACATGTGAATCAGTACTGCAAAGTGAATAATTATAAAGATATTTCGATAGTTTTATAACGGGAATTCGTATGAAGTGCGGACACAAATAGACCTTTACATAACGCAATAAGAACGAGTTTCGTATGATGATATGCAATTGTACGTAATAAAATTTTATTTTCTAGGATTCTATCTAGGCTCGCTAGGACCAAAATGGAGGCGCCGAAGCAAGCGTAGGACTTATGTCCGGTGCCTCATGCGTTCCTGACAATCAGGGGGGCTAGTTTTGATCCCGAAAATAAGAACTTTGCGGCGGCCTATCGACGTGTTCAGGCTAACTACCCCAAGGCAGAGTAAGAGGGTTCACTAACCTGACAAGTCCAGCAATCCTTAATTCCAGAGGGCTTTCAGGAGACACTGCACTCCAACACTTGGCGTGAACTATGGGTTTTTCTTGATGCGATGATAAAGCGCGGTCGGTATGGTTATATGCCGGTAGGTAGTGACGACGGACTTTAGGATTCCAGTCGACACGCGCGCGCTCTGGTGTGAGTCTTAGGGTGGATCACACGCTTCTCCTTTGACCGTGCGCACGGGAGGTCTCTGCTCGACGCCTTTTGACATCAAGCTCCCATAGAGGTCGCTTCGGTCGGTAATCAAACCAGTTGGTTTTGATGTGGCGCGAAGATTTGAAACTCCGCGCGAGCCCGTGTTTGGATTACGCGAAATTACCAGGAAAGTAAACCAACTTTGATCTACCCAATTGATAGTTAGCCTTGCAACGTCCAATACAATAATAATAATAATAAAATTACGCGGAACTTGCTGTTGGCGTAACCACTATTGTTTCAATACGACATTGCATAAAGTATGACTACTGGCAGAGGCACTATTTCACACTCCATTTATACATATAGCATTTTTAAAAGCTCGTTTTCTATAAGAACTATTACGTTGCTGCTATAACGCGATCTCGGAATGTTATTAAAAAGTCTTGTTCAATATCTCCGTTACTACTAGAGCAATCGTTATGTAATTTTGTATAGCTCGGGCACTATTAGTGCTCTATTTTTGTGTGTAAATTTCATGGCTATAGTATAAGCCGTCGAGTACGGTCATGAGTACTCGACGGCTTATACGCTAGCTTGATCGTTATGCTGGCGTACACACTAAGAATGTTCATTATTTATTAAACCATAGAGGCACTATTCATTTTATTTTTTCACTAATTATGCTCTATTTATTAGGCATAACTACGAATGTGAATTCGATGATGTGTACGCTACCATAACGGACGCATATATAACATAATATGCGGATACAGAACCATCAAAAAATATGAAGTGTATAGGTACAATATTAGTGCAGGTGGCATTACTTATTAAGGTTTCTAGTTCGCGGCGGCCATGATAAAGAATTTAAAGGCCCAAAAAGGTCAAAGTCGTTACAGGCGACTACGGGATCTCACTAAGTACACTTGTGACTTTACTTCTACTTTAACAGCCCATTAACATGTCTGCTGGACATAGCATCCACCAAAATTGGAAGGTTTTGTCATCATCATCACGCTTAGATGTTTGTTAGGAAGTTTGGTGGTCGCAAAAAGGTGTTAAGGCATATATTAGCACTAAATAGTACAACGTTCACCTACTCGCTCACCAAGCTAG
The DNA here is from genome assembly GCA_951394065.1 of Venusia cambrica. Classification (NCBI taxonomy): domain Eukaryota; kingdom Metazoa; phylum Arthropoda; class Insecta; order Lepidoptera; family Geometridae; genus Venusia; species Venusia cambrica. Next base: position 14,942,299 of record OX596034.1, read on the forward strand.
GTGATTATATTACCATTACACTCTTTGGAAGATGGGCGGGTAGCATCCACCTGAGTGGTTTCTACCACTACTGCTATCACCAGCCTGCTCGGCAAGCGTGGTGATATCCTCCATCACCCATTGCATTCTGTGGCAGGCCAGTGTTCCTGCATTAAACTTTCATGGCTTTGCATGCTTCTTTTTGATAATATCTCAATGTTTTATCGTTATCGGTAGTCACAGCTTAGTTGGTAGTAACTTTGCCTTCTGCGCTGTTGGTTGTATGTTCTATTCTCACCCAAAACATACATTTGTGTGATGAATATAGATGTTTGTTCTGTGTTTGGGTGTTGAATTGTATGGTAAGTATGTATAAAAAAAAGTCAATCTACCTCGCAAAGCTTTGCGTAGTTTGGGTGCTGCGTTTTTCAGCGAGGTCTGTGACGCCACACGCCAGACACTCACTACTTTGAGTGTTGATAATTGGAAAGTGGATACAGTATAATTATATTTATAACCTATTGTAGTTTGTCTTACTATTTTTATATTAGTTATGTTACTTATAAAATTCTTTATTCAATAAAAAGTACAATTAAACTAACTATGTACAAAGGAATCAGTCAGATTACCTAAGGACCGTTACAAACGGCCCTTAGGTAATTAATGTTACTTGTTAATGTTTTACACTTTTTCCATAATATTTAAAATCTTATTTCTCTCTCTACCTAGGTTTGCTGGAAGAAAACACTTATTAAGGTTAAGCTCGCCTTTGCCATACTTTTTAATTTGAAGTTACCTTTTAATTATTTCTGTGTGAGTGTGTGTGTGCAATAAAGTTTTTTATTTTTTTCATATTTGTCACTATTATCATTCTGGACACTTCAGGATGGCGGAAACCCGCAAAACGGCGATAAGCGGTAATACCTTAAACACATAGGTTAACTTAAAAAACGATTTTTAAATGAAATCCGTTTCAAAATTTCACTATTTATATTATTAAGATTGGTAATAACTGTGTATTCTACTTAGGCCCTTCTTGCGCTAAAACAAACGTGACTCTGAATGCGCATGCCAAAACCTCACTCAATGCCGTAGATTGCGTCAAACTTTTAGATCTAGTACATGATGCGAATGGTTGGCCGAATTCATTCAAACCTTTGGTAAGTTATCGTAGACCCCTTTTGAATCGAAAAAACTCGTAGATGGTAAAGTCTACAGTATTCCTAATATGAAGCACTACTCTTCTCGCACTTTCTGGCTATCTCTTACGTCGCATGGTACAGATACTAACGTAGTAACAAACTGACCTATGACCTACAATACCTATTACCAAGTACACCACTGACTATCCTTGCCCTAGAATGTCGACGTTTAAACATGTACAAAGTGCAACTGACCTTTCCTCGAAGCGTATGCTGGAACGGCTGATGTCGCTCCACGCACTCATGGAGCGGCCTCGTCCGCGATGGTAAACCGCACTTGCTACGGCAGTAGTAGTAGGCCGCCGCTCCAACTCCACTTCAGGAGGAAAATTCACTTTGGTAGATGCTCGCGACGATGGCCCGTCTACGGATTCAGCTCCCGCGGAATGTTCCATCTCGAAAGTGGCGTATTCTGGCGCGTCATCTGGCTCGGGATCGCTACCATCGCTAGCCGCGGAGAGCGCTTCATACCCGTAGCCAGGGCGGCCGCCACCGCCAGCGAGCGAGTTTCCCCCGCCGCGACCGCACTCTGTACCAGTGGCCAGCCTCGGGGAGGCCTCGATTCGACTTAATGATGACGCCTTTACAGATTGACCTCGTACATTCAACGGTGACCCTCTTGCAGGCAAATGATTCGAATAACGAAGCTTGCTGTGGCGAAACGTGGTTGTGCCTTATTTCTTCTTTTAATATGATTATACTGGCGTTCGCGTACCTGCAGCCTGACCGAGATAACAACTATAGTTCACATACGAATATTAAGAACACTTATGCTTCAGTAAACAAATCTTGAAAATATAAACAATAGTGCTTGGCGATTTTTCAACAGTATATCACCACAAATCAATTGATACGTTCATTTGTATTATTATATTTGTTTTTCACAACAAAACACAATGATATGTTCCATTTATCACAATTTATTGTTATGTTATTATCGCACGTTAGAAGGCAAGCTATTGACGCCAACGACTAATGAACCGAATTAACTGAAAATAACCGAGTGACATAGAGAAACGTACGAACGTGTCAACGCTGTTTCTCTCGACCTTTATACCGCCATACGATGTCAAGTTTGTTAATGGGGGTGAGCAAACAATAAAATGGTAGGTATAGATACTACGAATACGGTTCATACATTATGCTGGCGCCTTGAAGTGAGCCAACGATAGATACCACTACTAACGTGAAGTTGTTCAAAGCTGGATTTGGGCGGGGCAGATCGATGAGATTTCTACACAGCGCGCTTTTCAAGTTTTCCATTTTCACCGACATAGCGCTGTTGTCAGTCGTTTATGGAAAACCTAGGGTACGACCAGAAATCAAAAGCGTACTATTACCGTATTTATTCAATCGACTTGAATGAAACCAACTAAAATTTAAAATTATTTTTGTATTCTATGAATAAATTAATGAATGAGTATTTTTTATTAGGACACTGGGTAACATAAAATAATTATAGCTAGATAAGTAAAAGGTTTTTTTTTTTATTTTTAAAAAAATCGAAATACTTGCGCGAAGCAAGGGTTCTAAATTATTCACTTTCATAGCCCACATAAACTTAATGCTGAACACTCCCTTTAAATTCCTAAACAACGTTATAAATATTGAAAATGAGCCTCCTCTATCCGTCAAGTTCCCCGTGCTGTCGGTCTCGTTACAACATAATCGGAACCCACCACGTGGAGTTCCCTTGCCATGTGAGGTGCTCATCATCATCATAATTTCAGTCCACATACGTCCACTTTATCAACATAGGCTAATCGACGCCACTAATAGCGATTCTAAGCCGCCTCCATCCATCGACTCCCCGCAACAGCCACAATGTCGTCGGTCCATAGAGTTGGGGGTCTTCCCATACTCCGTTTCGCTTTTAATCGTGGTCGACATGCTAGACCCTTTGCTCCGGCTAGCGGTTATCGGTTCTGCGAGCTATGTCTGTCCACTGCCACTTTAGCTTGCTAATTCTGAGAGCTATCCGTATAGCTATTCCGATAGATATCCGTGAGATAACCCAAGTTGCATGTCAGCAACTTTGGTTATCTCACGGATATATATATATCTATGGTATCTATTCCAAATACAAAATTTTGCACATATAATCATTCGAAACTCTCTCGTATTGTAGGTACTCTCGTTAGTAATGTAGATAAAGCATGATGATACAAAGCCTAAATCGGCCTCTAAACGATAAGCTATGAACAATGTAAAGATTTAAAATGCCTGGACGCCAAGCAAAATGTTGGAAACAAACATGGAACCTCAGAAGAAAATGTTTTGTGTTTCTTACGAATGAAATGCAAAAAATTCAGCACGAAGCGACATATTGTCCATAATTGAAAGAATATGATGTCATCATAACAACGGAATTCATCAACAGCAATACAGCAAATTTGTGATCAGTTACACATTGTATCTCGACATGGAGTTAAACGTTTTAAGAATAGTTTTGCTGATATCAGCTATCCCCATCGCAAATGTAAGTACACGTTATCGTTGTCACAGCAGATATCCTTTTACAATGAAATGCATGCCTATAAAATAAAAAAAAAGCGTTTTTTTTTATTTAACTTTTTCAATCGACTTGGCAAACTTGTCTAATAGCTATAAATTCACTTTGTATAGGTAGTGGATAAACAGGTTATCCCAAAAATCAACGTTAGCTGAAACCAAGTTTTGCAATGATAAGCAAAGCCATAAACCCTGTTTGAGGCTTAGAAAAGTACAATAGTATTGAATCAACTCGTGAAAATGTTCTCACAGGAACACTAAGGGCGGCTTGCATAACCATTGTTAAACGCATTTAGGGAATCCTTAAATACGCTAAAGCATCTTGCACAACAATATTTAAGCCACTAATCATGTTAAGTGAACTGTCAAAGTTAAAAGCTTTATATTTTTTTTGGACTTATACGATGACGACGAACCGATTATTAGCTGGGTCCACACCCTATGATGTGTGGACGTGCCGCGTGCGATCCAAGTGGTTTTTACCGCCTCTGTGGTCTAGTGGTTCAACCCACCGATTTCGGATCCAGAGGTCACAGGTTTGATCCCCAGGGGAGCAATATGTGCTTTATTTGGTTGGTGGTAGGATTTTGTTTAAGTTCACCTGACTAGCTACCACCATCTTACCTAATTCTGTCGCCATAAAAACAATTCTGAAAAAAAATGTTGTGTTCCGGCATTTAGAGGAAAGATAGCCACTTCCGTAGGTTCTTGAGGATTCCTCTTGAAGAGGAACTTGTAACCAGGTGAGATGAAGGCCAAGAGCTTCCCCGTCGTACAATAAAAAAAAAATTACGACTTGGAGCGCGCGTTCCTTGCCGTGCTTGATCCGTTTTCGTTCGATTTTTTGGCATGCCTCGACTCGTAAGTTTTGATTCCTACCTGTGCCGCCTTAGTTGATATTTTTTGGGCAAAGCTAAGCTGTCCTTTCCATTTCAAGTGACTCGTCAACATGCATCGGAAGATCTCCCTGGAAAATTAATAATGCTACGAATTACGTGAATTACGAACAATTGACACGACAATTGTACCTGCTTGTAACATTGGCGACCATTATCTACATTTGAATGTTATTCCTTTAAATACTTTATTCTTTCCTGAGATAAGACACGAACCGATCGTACTCGTAGATGGCAGTGTCGCAAACACTGTGTATATAGTGTGTTATCATCTGAAACAACACAAAAATTACATAAGTACACAAAAACTTTTATGTAGATGTCCATCAAATTTTGTTTACTGAATAGGATCCTTACCAAAAAACTGGCTGTGCCAGTTGTGGGTCGTCTGCAACAAACACAAAAATTACAGATTTGATCACATAAACTTTTATGCAGATGTCCATCCAATTTTGTTTACTGAATACCGATTGGAAGTATAACTCTTTTTGCGCTTCCTCAAAGCGAGCTCAGCCCTTTGTTCCGCCGAAAGCGCAGTGACTCGCTTGTTGGTCAAACTTTGTTGCCGGTTTCGCTCTCTCAACTCATCATCAAATCTGCAAATGAATGCGTTGAATAACATTTAGTACCTAACAAAATGTTATTTGGGTCCTTTCTGTTGTCCCTATGTATTTGTATATTACTATGGATGCATAGTAATAAACAAATACATACTGTTGTTGAGGCGTTGCAGGGACACTGGAGGGCTGAGCCGCCTCTTGTTGCCTTAGAGTTGAAGTGATGTTACTAGAAACGGATTATACCTATTTACAGTGGTATAACGAAACAAATATTGAGTACATAATATTATATTCTGAGTATTTTTTTTGTTGTTGATCCAAGCTTCGTCCACGGATTTGTCCTCTGCTTCGTCCACGGCTTAAACCACGATCGCGGCTTCGACCACTGCTACTCGAACGGCTTGAATTGGAAGTATTGCTGTATAAACAATATAAAACTCTTAGTTACCCACTTGAATAACTTAGTGCGATAGTTAACATTTTCGTGTATGAGGGACACCGCGATGTAAATCGAAGTGAAATGTATGCACGAAATCTCACGAAAATCATAATTTTCTTATTTTATTCCAAATCTTCAAACTATTTTGAAATTTCTTCTTGACATTGTGTAGATATTATAATTATACACTGTATTAAACAAAAAATAATCGTTACAAGTTACTTTAATTCTATGGAAACTGGAATGCCACCGAATGGTGGCATTCCTCTATGGATTATGGATTATGGATCTCCAGGAGCTGACTAATGAACACACAGTCAAAATAGCATAGACTAAAAGTCACAGCTTAAATCGAGGCAACAACAAAGCTGACGTTTTAGCAAAAGAAGGGGACCACCAGCTCTCCATGAAATAAGACTGTCCAGTTATTATTTTTTGAGTATTTACACGAATTGAACGTTCCAAATTTAAATCTCTCAACTCCTTAGGGAGCTTAATACGCTGTACCTCCCTTGGGAGATAATGATTTTCTTTACATTGAGATTGCATGGTATGTATACACCAATAATAATTGGATATTGTCATGCAGGTAGTGTGAAAATGATTTATATCTGAAAGAATAAAAAGACTGGACCGGAGATGACAAGGTTCGACCCCAAGGACTGAGGATTAGGACTAAGCGCTTTCAAAAATCTTCGAATGCTCTGAAATTGACGTACTGCGACTGTATTTCCGCTCCAGTACAAACCTTCGTCTTCAAGAAAGAGAGACCTGAGACCTTCTGACGACTGGGGCCTCAAACCCCCAACACTGACAGAATAGCTACGACCTAGATACCAGGCCTTATCCTTAGAGGAATGCCACCATATTCTCCAGGAACTGACTAATGAACACACAGTCAAAATAGTATGGACCAAAAGTCACAGCTTAAATCGAGGCTTAACAAAGCTGACGTTTTAGCAAAAGAAGGGGACAACGTGCTCCCCATGAAATAGGACTGTCCAGTCCATAATCGGTGGAAATAAAGAACAGGTTCAAAAATATCACCGAAACAGAGCATCAGAAATTATTTTAGCAGGGGGCAATGTACAATACACCACAGTGCGGGACGTCCGTGTAGAACATCGAGGTCAACAGCCGACCCATTCTAAAAAAACCAAGGGTGATTTGTTATTGACATCGGTCTCTCAAAGTTTGTATGAAAAGCCGCCACCTTATTGCGTTCACGCGATTAAGTCGACAGTGTTTACACAACCATCATTTATTATTTAGTAGGTATACAACGTTTACGACACCGAAACGGCTTTGAAACGCCACGATTTACGATATAGGTATTCAACCATCTACGGTATTCGACTTGCACTCAGCCGGTCTGATTGGTATATTTACTAAACGATGTTTTCAGTTTGCCCGACAGGTATATTCCTAGTTTTGAAATACTTCCCTTACTATGTAATATTTACAGGGCGCCATTCCAGGACAGTTCTTTTGGAAACCTCGCCTTGGAATCGACTTGGCGCTACCCACCACAGGTTTATTTCTTAAATTTTATATTCTGTTCTGTCATAGTTAACAAGACACTTTCACTGTTGATTTCCAACACCCTTATTATTTATGACCATTCGTTTTCAACGTATGCAATACGATGATCCCATGCAGATATCGTAACGCGGGCGCGTAAGACACGATTTCTCATAGTGAATACGGGCCCGAACGCAAAAGTCGTTATTCGAAATGTCACGCAACAAAATGCAATCACACACAAGAGGCCTCAATTCTAATAAACCAATCGCTTCATAATGAAAATGGTATAATAGCAGAATGGCCACTAGAATACCAAAAGACATAGTGGCCACTCGCGACGATACGATTGTCATAGTGTAGAGATTGGATCAGTAGAATTGGGGCCCAGGTTGCACACTTCTCTTTGTCTTGTAACCACTTGTTTCTGTTGATAAGTTTAACTTCCTACCTTGAGTTACTTGAGTTTACTTATATACCTACTTAATTCCACTCTTTCCGTCTACTCCTACTGGGCGCTCCTACTGGTAGGAGAACGAGGACTACAATGTCCTCGTACTCCTACCATATCCTCGTACTCCTACTAAATATGTCCTCGTTCTCCTACCATATTCTCGGACTCCTATTAATGTACAGTAAGCTGCATATATTTGTTATATGTACTCGTATAGAGTAGAACACATGTAAGATGGGTCACCAAAATAACCCTTGACACTTTCCATGATAACAGACCTCTTTAGATAACGGATCTCTTTAACTATTACAACTGCATTAAATGCATTACATCTCATTTTGCACATTTGTCAAGTGTCAGTTAAACAATAGGTAGTCATTGTTTACGTCATTCAATGAAACAACCATAACTGAATCAAACTGAATTGAATAATTTTTATAACAAAATGAGCTTAAATCAGGATAAACCTGAGTTCATAAAGAGAAAAGGTGGAACTATACTACTATATGCAGGTTACCAGTTTTATAAGCAAAAAATGTATACAAATGGAAGTGAGATTTGGCAATGTTGCCAATCTAAGATCAAATGTGTTGCCATCAAGTGCCGAGGATCGATTACTGTGCAGGTAAGACATAAACAAGCTATTCCTAAAACATAGGCAACCTCCGTGGCCAGTATCAAGGATTCAAGTGTTAACAAATTACCAACAAATTCATTTTAATGTTTATTCCAGAATGGAGAGATACTGAAAACTGTCAGTCATTTGTGTGAAGCTAATACATTGAAAAATGAAATAGATTTAGCCCTATATGCTGCAAGAGTAGAGGCTGAACAATCCGATACGCCAATACCAAAAATTTACAAAAGAAATACTGCTCCTCTCAAAGATCGCGGGATCAATTTAGTTGAAAAAGTACCGGAACTTAGAAGTATTAAAACAAGTTTATATAATTCTAGATACAAGGCAATTGGAGCTGAAAAGATATTATTTGATGATTTGAAAAAAGTTCAGATCCCTAAGAAATTTAATCATTTCCTTTTAGGAGATTATATCGGTGATACACGAATTATAGTATTTGGAACAGAGCAAGGGTGTCAACTACTTGAAAGTCTTTCAGAATTTTTTATAGACGGTACATTTAAAAGTTGCCCAAAACCGTTCAGCCAATTGCTCATTATACACGGCGATCGTCAAGGCCCCTCTCATGAAACGAATACAGTCCCTTTAATTTTTGCATTAATGCCAGACAAAAAACAGCATAGTTATGCCATTGTTATAGAAATTATTAAGTCACAAGTTCCCGGATGGAACCCGCAGAAAATTCATACCGATTACGAAAAATCCTTAATAAATGCACTGTTAGACGAATTCCCTGCAAGTGTGGTTAAAGGCTGTTATTATCACATGACAAAGGCCTTGTGGAAAAAGAGTAAGGTAATTAAAATTAAAAATAAAGTTCAACGAAGATTTGTAGCTCTTTGTACTGCCCTTCCGCTGCTGCCCGCTAATCGCATCGAAGAGGGTTGGTTCTATATTCAACAGCAGTTTAGGCTTCTTGGCCCTGATACTAAATTAGATATTTTCTTTAAATATTTCCAAAAGACATGGATGAAGAATGATTTTCCAAAAACGTGGTGTGTATTTGAAGAAAGGCACAGAACTAACAATGTAGCTGAAAGCTGGAATTCAGTCCTAAACAGGGAAGTCAAAAATGTTACTTTATTAAAATTGCTGAATTTTCTCGAAAAGGCTACAGCCGACAAAGATGTTCCGACAGCACGGCGTCGAGAGGATCTCGTCACCGATACATTGATTATGAATACACAAATGTATCTTTTACATGACGGTATTAATGTTGGTACTTTTTTGGAAATGCTCCGATGAATTTGTAAAATTTTGATTTCAGTAAATTACATTATTAAGCTTATTGTACTTATTCCAAAAGAAAAAAAAAATCACGATAGGAGTACGAGGACATTGTAGTCCTCGTTCTCCTACCAGTAGGAGCGCCCAGTAGGAGTAGACGGAAAGAGTGCTTAATTCGTATCTCTTCGAACTTATAATTTTTCCGATTGCTGGAAATATGGTATGGAACAATTACTATCAAGCTAACTACTATCCTTGTTTATTTAAACAGCTGATGCCTATTCTCACCATCAACTCCTAACTTTGACTCATTCCCAACGGGCCCGGTAGCCATATAGGGATGAAAGCGCGGTGGCTCGGTGATAAATGACAAGCCTCACAGCTCAATTGGTAGTAGCTCTGCCTTCTGCGCTGCAGGTTTAATTTTATTTGATTTTTAAAATATTTGGAAAACTTATAGCTGGTTTGTACAATAGATTATCGAATGACATTATGCAACTAAATGGCCATATAGGAATGCCAATTAAAAGTTTTTTGTTCGGGTTTAATATTGTATCATACGTATGTATTAACCAAAAAAAGCATGGAGGCCAAGCGCTTTCCCGTCGTACAAAAAAAGAAATTCAGTATTCTATCCGTAATCTAGTTCCCATATTAGAAAGTATGCTTAGTTTGGGCATAAAGTTAATTGTTCAAGCTCTAAAAATCTATAATTCATAAATTAAGAGATTTTTTTTTGGATCATTTTGAATCGTCAAATAATTCATCAAATCATATTGCTTGTTCGGAATCGCGACTAGCACACAAGGAGAATGGCTAGAAACTCGGGATAGTTATTTTTTTTCTCGCTCGGCTTTTTTTAGACCCGGTGGGGCAGAAGGGAAAGACCGTTCGCCATTCGCTCCTTTTGGGCTTAATCTAGATTAATGGCGTCAATGAGATAAATAAATATAACAGGACATTAATTTCACACAGCGCCATTTAGCCACAAACAAGATACTTTTTTTGTACGACAGCTGTCTAACTTCAAGCAACTTTATCTGGAACACCTAAAAAAGTTGCCCATACCAAAATACATTCATGCCCATTTTTGCGTCTGGCCAAACCGTTTTGTAATTGGATTATTGGATGGTTGAAAACGCGAAGGAAACTCATTGGTGTACCTATTAACATTATCCTACCTATGTGTAAAAATGGTTTTGTCTGGTTTTCAGAGGCGAACGATTTCTTAGCTGAACGTTCGAAGGAAAACGTACAAGCAGGTTTGGTGGTTTTAATAGACACCTACTCTTTCGGCATGTCCATAATGGCAATCGCTGTCGCAGTTACAAGCGCCTCTACAAATCCACATTTGAATCCAATGACTGCTTATTTTTACACGACGAGCTATAGATGGGCTTTGAGACATCTCAGCATGTAAGTGATAGTATATGTACTACCTACCTACGATAAGAACAGCGTTTTTCGTTTGTACCTACCTCGGGGAAGGTACTAGCCAAGCTAGCTAGGCCCTAGCCAAGCTAGGTAACCATAATGTTTGTTACTAAGTACGTACCCATCTTAAGTCACTACGTATCTCGGAGGCTTAAGCCTAACTGTAGGCGTACGCTACCCACCTAGGCGTTACAAGTGTTATGTTATGTCTGCCGGACTCATTCTGCATTCTGTAGGTACAATAAAGAATCGGCAGACATCCCTGATGAGGCAAAACTTATAGACATAGAAAATCTAGTAGGTACCCAAACATCGTCACGCATGGCTGGCGCAGCTTGGTGATCGCAGTAAAGGTAAAAGCAAAAGGTAAGACAAAGAAGCAATCTCTTGCCCTTTTTTTTGTGAGATCTGTCTGCAGTTCAGTCGTCAGTTGGATTTGTATTTCATACCTACAACTAGCCATCTATCAGCATCAACTAGTTGATAATAAGCTTGAACTTTCAAAATTCAGTCCAAAGCGCGCATCTAACATGAAACTTCAAGTCTTCAATAACAGCGGTTTAGGCTGTGGCTTGTCAATTAGTGAATTCACTGATTGTGAATAGCTGTTGCAGTATTTGTCGCGACAACGAATTTTTTTTTTAAATGTTTATTGCAAATTAAATTGATATATGCTCTAAAACTATATTACAATCTAGCCTATGTAGGCTAATGAGTAATTTTATGCTAACTTAGTTTAATAAAACAAATTATTTCAAAGAATGTGTCAAATGTCACGTTTCTTACAGTTTCTATTTAAGGGGAGACACTACGTTATTGTGTTCTTTGAAGTAGCACTTTCACTTACACTGACATTACTTTATACTTTTTACACTACACTAACTCAAAAGGTTTAGTTCTTTTCAGTCTTCTCACTGTTTTTGTGTTGTCGAGCAGCTGGATTGCGTCAACGTTCGCATGTTTATGAAGTCTTTGTTCATTTTTTTTTATAACTTTATCATAGCGACAAAGATATTAAATATTAAAATGTCTACACTTGTATTTTTTATTTTAGGATGCCAATGTGGCTCGGTGGCAAGGGTGGCAGTTACTGCGATACACATAAACACTGGCGAAGAAGATTTTTCTACATGGATGAGTTTATCCCAAAGTATCTTAGATATTTATTTCCGTACGTGAAAAAGGCGGAATGGGAGCAGGAGGAAAAGGAAATGAAACTATTTAAAAGATACTCCGAATCGGCTTTCGGAAAACACTATCGTTATCCTTCAAAAGTGTTTAATAACTTCAAATCCTTTGAAGTATCAGTTTCTATTGAAAAAGAAATTTCTTCGTCGGGCGGATCAGGATAAGGCGGCAAAGTTACTGTTGTGTAGATTTCTCGTCTTTCAATAAAACATTGTAAAAGTGTACCTACTTAGAGTGTAGTAATGTCCGACTATTAAAAATGAATTGACGAATTATGAACCCATTACCAGATTCTGCGGAATAGTTTATTTTGTTGAATACCTAGTTACTCGTATATTCAGAAGCTACTAGTGTGAGCTGTTCACTGATAATATACTACGAAGTATAAAGCATTTATTGGATAATGGTTTATTACCACTTTTTAATAAATTTATTTATTTACGTACTATCCCTTGCCCGCAAGAAGCCTTTGTGGTGTCCCAAGGCATACACGATATCCATGCCAAATTTCATTAAGATCCGTTCAGCCCTTTACCCGTGAAAAGGTAGGTAGGGTTTTAACCGCCTCTGTGCTCTAGCTGTTCAACTCACCGATTTCAGATCGAGAGGGATCCATCCCTAGGGGTACAATAGTGTGCCTGGCAAGCTACCACCATTTTACCTAATTCTGTCGCCTTAACAACAATTCTGGAATTTTTGTTCCGGCATTTAGAGGCAAGATATAATATATATAAGAGGAAGATAGCCAGTCAAAAATGCTTTTAATTCGGTTGGCAGAGACGCCTTGCTAAATCAAATCGAATCCAAAATTCCCGAAATTTATCCTTTTCTTTTTTAATGTTATGGTTCGCCATCTAAATTAATTTCCAAGAACAAAACTATTTCGTCTGCAGTTGGCTGTCAGCACGGTGACCCTCTTGGGCCGGTAATTTTTAGCCTTGCCGTTCACCAATTATTCAACGCCTGAAATCTAAATTGAATGTGTGGTATCTAGATCACGGAATCCTAGATGTGGACTCAGTATTTGGCGACCTAAAAAATATTACAGATGAATTTCGGCAGAATGGCTCAGCACAAAATTTTTCGAAATGTGAACTTATACATTTCAGATACATGTTTGGATAGAAATTCAATTATTCAAAAGAATGAGACTTCTCTGGCTTTCAATATTACTGTTGTAGATAAGTGTTCACTCTACCTACTAGGTTCACCAATTCTTGATGAATCTTTTCCGGGTTTTGTAGACGACTAAATTCAAAATTTTATGAAGGTTTCGGGTGTCCGTTATGGTAGCGTACACGTAATCGAATTCACGTTCGTGGTGTGAAAAAATTTAATATCAAATCACTGGAGGTTGATAATTCATTTGCCTAGCCAAGTCCTAACCTACCTAATTCTCCTCAAATCACTTAAGGTTCCTTAAATCTACTAAATAGTATACTAAATTCACCTAGGTGAATTAACCCTTGTGAATTAAGTCTACGGCACCTGATATTTGGCCTTTCTCATGTGCTTCTCATCAACTCTATGCCGCCCATTTTACGGAGGGCATCCTACACTACGCTTGCCCGGTTACGTAGCTACGTGGTCTCCACTGAAAGTCTTGCTGATACCACAGGTAGTCGCCAAGCTCGTACTTTGGCCCATACTTAATATTTTATAGTAGCATCCCAGAATGCCGAGATAAGTCGATTCTTTGTGCAAACAAGCCTCATAGCTCAGGTGGTAGTAACTCTGCCTTCGGCGCTGTAGGCTGTGGGTTCGATTCCCACCCAGGACAAACATTTGTGTGATGAATATAGATGTTTGTTCTGTGTTTGGCTGTTGTATCATATAGTACGTAATGTATTTACAAAAAGTATTTAAGTATTTTATCCGTAATCTAGTTCCAATGTCCTGTAATATTTATTTATTATTATTTGTTATGGGAGTTTTGGTCGTAGTGTCCTGTGTTGATGGCAATTCGCAAATTATCGCCTTTCTACTCCTTAAGTTTCTTAGTTCAAGTTAATCTAACGGGTATTGTACAAAACGATAATGCACGGCCAATAATACGAATCTAGATATTGTAGATAGGCTTCCTAATATCGGCTGTACACTATATGATTTTTCAATATCAATACGTGACTATAATAAATGTTGTGCGTTGGGCAGGTGTTCTATCTGAGGAATATAGGCTTAAGTGTGGAGTTCGGCAAGGTGGGTTAACATCCCAAAGATTTTTAACTTGTATGTCAACGGGCTTATCGAGGAACTGAGCAGCTCCAAAGTCGGCTGTTCCATAGACGGCACTTTCATTAACAACATTAGCTACGCCGACGATATGGTGCTGCTGGGTCCCTCGATAAGTGCAGTTAGGAAACTCTTAAAGTTATGTGAGGAGTACGCTGGGGCTTATGGGCTCAGGTACAATGTCATGAAGAGCGAAGTGCTAGTCTTCCAACCGCGGGAACATAAAATCACCACCATTCCACCGTTGTTTCTAGGCGGGGTAACACTACCTGTAGTCATACGTTTTAAGTACCTGGGCCACTGGGTCACGGATACTCTTACTGATGATGAAGACATAGAGAGGGAGCGCAGGGCGTTGGCTGTGCGCTGTAATATGTTGGCCCGTAGATTTGCACGATGTTCGGGAGCAGTAAAGGTCACATTGTTTAAGGCCTTCTGCCAGACTTTCTATACGTGCAATCTATGGGTCAACTATAACAAGAGGACACTCAACGCCCTGCGCGTTCAATACAACAACGCGCTTAGGATGCTGATGCGGCTGCCGAGGTTCTGCAGTGCGTCAGGTATGTTCGCGGATGCTCAGATGGATGGATTCCACGCGATCCTCAGGAAAAGAGCAGCCTCGATGCTACGTCGGGTCCACGGCAGCGGTGATGGCATAGTAAGCCTGTTGGCCGGCAAAATTGAATGCTTCACGTCATGAGTAATGATGTTCTGTGCTCAACATAAACACAAATTAAAATCCATAAAAATATATAACCGTCCACATCAGGACTAGACCCGATTACTTGGAATAAAAATGTACAGCTGGTTACATCAATGTAACTACAATGTAACTAGGTGGAACGGACGGACTTCAAGACCAAGACCAACAGATACTCAAGAACTTTTAAAAACAGGTCAAGTGCGAGTATTATACTTACACCGAGGGTTCTGACCCACATGTTAAGGCAAACATGCGGATTTTTGCATCGATTTAGTGAGCCTTAGCCTTAGCCTAAGGTCCGTCTCATACTTGGCCGAGTTTTAGTATTTGTTGTTTTACGCCAAGGTAAAGCACTAACACAAGATGGAACTGTGTTGTACCATTTTATGGATAAGAGCAAAAGCAAAATAATCAAAGAGTACGCGTATAAGAGGACCCCTAATTTTATTATTATTTATTAGGTAATCCACCGTTATAACAAATAATATCCTTTCCTATCACGGTTCAAAAGATACATCCATTTAAAGTGTAGCGTACTGAAAGACAGACAAGCGGACAAGGAATTAGTAGGGTCCAGTCCGGCCTTTTGGGTATGGAACCTGGAACCCTAAAACGGTAAAGTTTTAGACAGTCCTGAACAATACGTTGTTTGATAATCTACTGTTTTCATATTTTTTACACTTGGGTAAGTGGTCGAGCTCGAAAAAATTAAGCAATTCAATTGCATCGAATGAAAGAGAAGTTCGTTAAAAATATATTTATTTATTAGTGATTATATTCAAAATTACATGACAAGGTGTATTATTCTTCGATCAAGTTAACTTGATATCTTTGGCTTAACATGTCATTAAATGTTAACAATGTTATACTTATTTAAATATTCATACAGATAGAGATACAAATTAATAATATAGATACATATTCTGTAGTCATTTAGCAATATTCAATTCTAATGATTACTGAATTAATCAAATAAAACAATAGTTTTTGTGGATAAAATAATTGCTTTCATACATTCATACATACATATTACGCGTTACATTAACTTTATTGCATTGTTATATTTATTCAATTTCAATTAAAGAATTGAATTGAATATGTTTATTGCTCATATTATTGCTTATTATAGAATATGGTAGGTCAACATCCTAAATCTACACACTGATCTGAACAATAATTATTACTGCATTTACGCATTTAACAGTCACATCTAAGATAGGTTTTTTGTCAAAAAGTTTGTATCTCTGCATATACGGTTCCATATAACGCATACGTCATCAATGTCAAGGTGGGTGGTGATAGTATTGTGGGAACAATTCGCAGGTACGGAACCACAGAATCGGTTCACGGGTCCACGAATGAGATCATGATGTACCGGGTGCCGTTGGTGACCTTCAGTCCCTCGTGGTAGTGCGTCAGCCGGCCGGGGTGCATCAGCAGCCAGCCCTGCTTGGTGTTCCGCACAGAACAGTCGTACCTTAGGAAGTGACAGCCGCCGCCCTCGTAATCCACGTCTGAAACCGATCACAGGCTACATACATACTACTTCTAGAGAGCTACGGATACAGATAAAGCGAGGGTTCTGCCATCCCAATCATTACATTGTCTCAAAACTGTAGATATGGATCTTTTTCACACATGTTTGGCGATGAATTGACAATGCTGCTACACAGTTTTTTTTTGTTTTTTTTTTATTGTACGGGGAAGCGCCTGGCCTTCATCTCACCATATTATGTACTCGCTTTAAATTTCATGATTGATTTTGTGTCGTTTTTTTCTTTGTTTATATTATTTTTTCAATGTCGTTTTGGTTGTTACTGTAAAGGCGTATGTACTTGAACAAAATTTTACTACCAACCAAACCGAGCACAATATTGCTCCCCTGGGGATCGAACCCGGGACCTCTGGATCTGAAATCGGTGTAACCTTCGGCGATATAAGCCCGCCCTTACTATTAAACCTTATTACCGGAACGTCCAGTCGGTAAATAAGTCCATTCCCTGAACGACTCTTTCTCCTCGTGTATTTTTCCTCGCTTTCTCCTGAATATCCTAAATATTTGTAAATGGAAAATGAAAGTAGTGTTACTTACTCGGGGTGTTGAGTGCAAGATTGATGGTGTACGTCGAGGAATCGTGGTGCGGGCGCAGCGACGGCTGCTCATCGGGTCGGTAGCGCACCACGAAGTTCATTATTGACTTCGGTGGCTAAAACAATGTTTGTTTTAACGAAAGAAGGTCAAAAGTTGCCACTTTCGACCTCGAAACTACGTTGTGTACTACCTTGAGGTCTAAAATAAAGCCAGCTTACTTTATTTAATCTTAGTAGAAGAAATTGTATTTCATAAAGATCGCTATAGGTAGAATTAATTAGCAGATAGTAAAGAAATAGATGGAATTAAATGAAATAGAGATTAACATTTAAGGTGTAACAGACAGCAGGAAAAATATAATGATTATAGAGTAATTATTGAGTGTAAATGCAATAAGATTGACTGCACACGTAATGTCAAAAGTAAACCAATTCAAAATTTAAAATATTTGATAACCGCTAGAGATTTGTATCACAACGTTCAATTACCATAAATCTCAACAGTATTGTATCATTATGTGTTATCTTATTTTTGTTTAAATGTCTTAAACACGCTCGTAAAACGATTTTATATACACTCAAATCGAAAAATTCGAATTACGAATTCGAAGACGGTTCTATACAGACGCACTTTATAAACGCATATACATCAAATTAAGAATAAAACTCATTATAGTACCGCTATCTTTTTTTTTATTATTTCATTAAAGTTGTCTATGGTTTTAGGCTGAATATGAAAAAAAAAGCGCACGCATGCGCAGTTCTAACTGTGAAAAAATGGCGCACGCATAGTTTGAACTTAATTTCCCGCGCTTCCCATATTTTTTTTTTGCCGATCGTGTTTTTGTATTCGGGATTCCAAAAAAGTTTACTAATATCCTGTAAGTGATTAAAACGCCAATGCCGCGTCTAGAATATCTGGCGGAGTGAAAATCTCGCCGTCACTTTCTCTTCTCCAATCATATTTTAATCAATTACAGGATTTTAGTAAACTTTTTTGGAATCCCGAATACAAAAACACGATCGGCAAAAAAATGTATGGGAGGCGCGGGAAATTAAGTTCAAACTACGCATGCGTGCGCCATTTTTTTCACAGTTCGAACTGCGCATGCGTGCGCTTTTTTTTTCATATTCAGCCTAAAACCATAGACTACTTTAATGAAATAACAAAAAAAAGATAGCGGTACTATAATGAGTTTTATGATACAGTTGGCGGTACTATTATAAGTTTTATTCTTAATTATGTATATGCGTTTATAAAGTGCGTCTGTATAGAACCGTCTTTGAATTCGTAATTCGAATTTTTCGATTTGAGTGTATATAAAAGATTATTTTATATATCAGTGTAGTACTTTAAAGTATGTTTTTATATTAAAGTAGATATGTGGTATTGCGTTGTTATGCATACCGTGGTCCCATTGACTAGCACAGTAGTGTGCAAGTTGCATACATCACTCTCGGTCATAGGGCTCGGCCTTGGCGATGGCTAAATAGTATGTTTATCTGGATTCTAGTCTTTTTGACAATTTTGATAGCATTTTTACCAAAACAAGTTGTGTTTTGGCAATGAAATATCGGTATCCTTTTGACTCAGCTACGTGCTAGTATGAATGGATTCCTGATATATTATATCTAGTTAGATTTTAGGTTTTTTATTATTATCATACGATGGGGAAACGATTGGCCTATCTCACCTGGTTTACAAGTTATGATAAGGTTTAAGGTGGAAGCGCACTTTACCCGGAATCCTCAACAGCCTGAGGAATTGGCTATCTTTTCTGTGTAAATGCCCATTTAAGAATTGTTGTTATGGCGACCGACTTAAGTGATATAGTGGTAGCTAGTCCGGTGAACTTAAACATAGTCCTACCCACCAACCAAACCAGTGAATAAATTGTAATAAGTATTAGATACTTTTAAGCTATTGTAAGGGATCATAAAAAAATCTATCCCGAGGTTCTTGCCTTTCTCCTTGTGTGCTGGTCGCGATTTCGAACAGGTGGTAGATTTGACGTTTCAAAGTGATCCTAAATAATCTTACTGAATAAAAATATTTGACTTTGACTTTGACCAAGCACAATACTGTACTCCCCCATGGGGATCGAACCACTAGTCCTGTGGATAGTCAACAAATTAACAAGCCTTATAGCTCAGTTGGTAGTAACTCCTTCTGCGCTGTAGGTTGTGGGTTCGATACCCACTCGGAACACACGTTTGTGTGATGAATATAGATGTTTGTTCTATATTTGGGTGTTGTATCATATAGTACGTATGTATTTACAAATAGTATTTAAGTATTCTATCCGAAATCTAGTTCCCATATACCATAAACCAGCTATGCTTGGTTTGGGGCTAGACGGCGCTGTGAAATAAATGTCCTGTAAAGTTTATTTATTTATAGTCCTCACGTTATGGTAATAGCCGGTGAAGACCATCTCTTGGAGCGGGCGGACGTAGTCCTTGAGGATGTGCAGCCAGTGCCGGTCCAGACCAACCTGTGTCATGTGGATGTCGCGGGTAGGAACAGCCTCGTAGCCACCTTCCAGCCGTTTGTCCTGCAACGATACATCCACGGTGGAGACCACGTGACCAATCGTAGTGTAGGACGTCTTCCTACGACGCCAGATGGAGCAACGACCTCCGAACAGTGGCGGGCAGAGAGTGGATGAGTAAGGCCAAAGATCGGACTCAGTGCCGCACATTGGGGGAGACCTACGTCCAGCAGTGAACTGCGATAGATGATGATGATGATGATGATACAGCCACACCTTCAAGTCATCATCATAATACACACATTCCCAAAAAAATTTAGATTTTGAGTAAGAATTTTAGAGTTATGATAAGGTCGAAAGTGGAAGCGCACTTTACCCGGAATCCTCAACAGCCTGAGGAATTGGCTATCTTTTCTGTGTAAATGCCCAACAATTTAAGAATTGTTATTATGGCGACTTACTTAGGTGAGATCTGTTGTAGCTAGTACGGTGAACTTAAACATAGTCCTACCCACCAACCAAACAATTTATTCACTGAATAAATTGTAATTAGTATTAGATACTTTTAAGCTAATGTAATGTAAAAAAAAAACTAGCACGAGGTTCTTACATATACTAGTACTTACTATACAGCCACATCTTCAAGTCATCATCATAATACACACATTCCCAAAACATTTTTTTTTTGCTCGACGTTGAGGTGCTTGGTTTCATCTCATCTGGTTACAAGTTGAGATAAGGCCGAAGCTGGAGGCGCACTTCACCCGGAATCCTCAACAAACTGAGGAACAGGCTATCTTATCTCTAAATGCCGCAACAAATTTAGAATTGTTATTATGGCGCCAGAATTAGGTAAGATGGTGGTAGCTAGCCAGGCAGACTTGAACAGAGTCCTATCACCAAATTAACTGTACCACCCTGGGTATCGAACCCGGGACTTATGGTTCTGACACCGGTGGGCGAACCACTAGATCTACTTAAGGAGAATAAATTAAGAAAACTCCCTAACTCCTGTTGAGGATTCCCGGTAAAGTGCGATCATAACCTGAAACCATGCGAGATGAAAGCCAAGCGCCCGTCGTACAATAAATAAAAATGATATCTTCTAGTAGTCGACTCACATTGTTTGAACCATCGCTCCATTTTCCAAAGTTCTCCATGATAGCGATCCATTCCCCACAAAATCTTGGCGTCATCAGGGGAAACCAATACACATCCGGGCAAGGCTGAAATAATACAAATCCTTTGCTAAAATATCCGTGGACATATTTGTAAAGTCTACTAGTTTTTAGGCATACATATAGAGATACATATCAAGAGTCAATCAAACATTCAATCAGTTCAGCCTGATATGCTCCAAGAACTTCTACGAGATGAGGTATAGCGTTAAATTTTGGGGAAACAGTACAATATGACTACAATACGAAAATTGTATTTTAGTTTACTATTAAAAAACAAGTTATCCGTACCATAATGTAACGTACTCTACAGTGGGAAACTTACAAGAATCACTTTATGCAATAAAATATTATCGCACTTCCTAGCCTTTATATACTAGTCACTCTAATGGACATAGTCAAGAATCCACATATATATGATACTGCAGATCAAAGACAACGCAAAATAAGTACAAGACGTATTTAGAAACGCCGCTTTGTACACATTACAAAGTCGCAAAACATGGTCCAAGATATAGCTGTCTAAATGTTTAACTAATTGCCGTCTGAACTTAAAATTATAGAGAGAAGTCACTATTCATATTAAACTTGAAAAAACATTGTTATATGGAGTGTTGTACTTAGTAGAGGATTTTTTCACACATCATTGTGATTGAGTGTAGCTATTTGATATAGTTTTATTTTCCATTTGATTCCTTTCCAATATACTTTCGGACATTCATTTTTATTTTTGGTAATTTAGTTTTTGCGACATAATAATTGTAAAAAAATACCTCATAATACCAATATCTGGTACCAATAAAATATAATTACTTATAATTGAACTTGTGTTTATGTTTTGATTTGTAAGAACATCACACGTCAATTAACTAATCAAGAATTTGCTTTGGACATCGTGAAACGAGTCCACGAGCTTACATTTAATAATCTCCAAAATAGTTCTGGGTCTGTATCTGGGTAGATTTGTTAGTATTTGGTATTCAAGTTTGATATCTATCAAGTAATGACATAATAAATAAAAATATGGTGTACCTACCTATACATAAACATTACAGTACTTACTATAGCGTGCTTACGGCCCTCCTCGAAATTATCGAAGTATTCCGGGTCGAGATATCGCGCCTCCCATTCAGCCTTATTCTCAAACAGCTGGTACATGTCGGGATTGCTTCTGGTGATGTCGAAGGACTCGGGGTTCACCAAGTGGCCGAAGTCTTTCTCGTTGCTTACGTGCATGAATATACCCTGAAATAAACCGATCCCATTGAATAAAAAATCCTAATCTTATACTAGAAAAGCCTTGGCCGGGTTAAATTAAACATATAAAAAAAACTATACGCACTTGGCCAAGCGTTCTTACAGTAATAAGACAATATATATTGTATGTATTTATCGATTCCACCCCTATTACAATGTAAAAAATATTTATAAAATGTGCAGTCGATATACTCTTTTAAATGACACATTCACGAGATAAATATTTTCCTGTCTCACTTAACACCCTAATTTCTTAAAAAAAAATATCTAGTTGAATATCGTTTCCTTATTAACTTTAAGACTTGGTAACTTTAAGAGTAATCACAGCAAATTCAATTTTCATATTGATCGGATCAACCATTCAAAAGATATGGGTGAAATATTGTTTTTATTTCCATCTCAAAAACGTTCGTCGCGGAGGATTTTGGTAACTACGATGAATTTTCTATTTATGTTATCTTAATATAGTTTATATTTCATTTTCATCGGATAATCCGTTCGAGAGTTGTGCCGTCACAAATATTGCCACACTGTGCCGGATTTCCCAACTTAACTCGGAGATAAATATTTAGTATTTTATTTAAGACACATAAATAATCGTTTTGAATATCCCGTTTAAAGACCCGTAAAAGTCGACTAAGTGTACCACCAGAAGAAGGGTTACTTCTGTGTAATATCTAACAGCTTTTCTGCGATCACCAATTCGCCATTCCAAGTTCCGAGGAGGCTCTGTCCAGCAGTGGAGATTAATGGGCTGTTTAAGTACAATAAGATAATGAACATAGTAGTAGGTACGCAACGTCATTCCGTGGGAATTTCCCAAAATTGTATCAGGCGCGCGCAGTCCCCACACCACAAACATAAGCACCAGGGAAAATTTCCCGGCTACCGTATTTCTGGTTTAGGCTGTACTATAATAATTCACTGGTTTAACAAACACCACAACTATTTATATTCTATTTATAGATCACACGACGGCGGGCTATAACTCATTTCAACATACCAGTTCCCTCAGACTAGAGCAGAATCCCATATCTGGATCAAGGTCCTTCTTTGAGTATGTGACGGCTGACGCGGCGCTCGTCCTGAATGTGGACATCTTCAGCAGGTAACAGTTTGTGATGAATGGCACATTCCATATCCCTCTGAAATCATACCGGAATACGTAAGAAAATAAGAAAGCTATTATTTCTAGAGCAACCAATGATTTATTGAGTTTGACCCTTTGCGCTCATCGCCGCACCTATGTGTTATTTATACTGTCCAGACTTGATGTAATGCTGAACGACCTCTACGAGTACCAAGAAAAATATATGTACATATATAGATTATAAATGCGTTCGAGTACTATCTGGATCATTGACTCCTGCGTTTGAATGTAGGCCTAATTGACAGTATCGCCGAACGAAATTTGAAAGGAAACGTCGTTTGCTTGTGTAGGTATATGGGGGAGACAAGGGCCTGGGCACCTCTGCCATTAGCCAATTGAGAGATTGGCGCGACAGGATCGCGACACTACCAGTTGCATACGGACCTCAAGCAGGACCAAACCAGGGCAAGCTAAATACTATCCAAAATGCTCCTTATCGTAAAACTCAGATTCATTTTGGGTCTGATTATTCTGTATTGGATTGTATTTGAATGTGAGGCGCGGCGAGGACGCACTAGGAGTAGGACCAAGTCAAAGGTAAGATCCACAGTAGAGATGACGAATATAACTATCAACCAATAAAATTAACTAATATTTAAAATCAACCATTATATTCAATAATCAGAATTAACATTATCGAATAAAAATATCATATCAACTTCAGCCTGAGTTAGAACTAACATAATTGAATGCATTGAAATTTTAACTTTAAATTGCTACAAATAAGAAACACTGTCGTATGTTGCTGCTCGCAGAGTTTTCAACTATGTATTAGGATGACTTCATTCAACTGTATGCTTTCGACTCCTCACTATAGAGATTAAATTACTGATTTGCTGTATATGATATTTTTATTCAATACAAAGTGATGTGATATTTTAAACAAATACCCTTAGTGCTACTATGATAGAGACGAATTAGCGGTTACTTTTATTTGATCAATAGAATAAAATATTCAACTGCATTTAACATCAACCAATAACCAAATCGTGTAGGTACTATAATATTAACTAATATTTTCAACCAATAAAAATATCGATGTATTTTTTTATCAATTAACAGTTAACTAATATTTATTATTTTAACCATTATTGCCATCTTTAATCCACAGCACACACAATACTTAAAGCCAGGGCCCTGATTCTGCTAAACCAATAGCTTCACTATGATAGTAATCATTTCAGGATGGCCATTACAATACCAAGAGGCACCTATAGTAGCAATTCTGTGATAATACCATTATTATATTGAAGCGTTTAGCTTAGTAATTACTACTACAGGGCCTCAATTCTATAACTTAGAATTGAGGCCCTGTAGTCTCTCATTCAAACGTGTTTATTTTTAAATGTTTTTAGTAAAAGTAACGCATTGACGCTGATAATACCTACCTAATTATATCTGAAAAGTTTCAATTGAATCGCATGTGCCATTTCGAAATGAACAACAAATGTCCGTCACGCTAAAATTAAATTAATAACTGTCGACTCTAGGCAGTTAACCTTATTGCTGCAAATGCTGTAAAAAATATAACATAGAAATTTGTACGTGCATCTAAACGGAACACAAAATATTGAGCGCGTAGGGCATATTTGATTCGTTTCGTGGTTTCATTAGTGTAGCGTAGTTTCATTGGGGTAGTGGATTGGTTTCGTTCGTTTTAAAATGGAAGTATATCAGTCTGATAAACCACTGTTCTCCCTGTACAGCCAGAGTAATATGTGTTTTTAAGAGTTCAGAATAATTTTATATTGTTTTTTTTTCAGGTCCAGATTGGACTTCCTATTACCGGAAAATACAGAGATCCGGAATCCGATCAGTACTACAACAACAACGATGTAAGTTTGAGAGGCATATGACTAGGAAAAAAATTAAAAAAGGCTACGTGAGTTGCTTGCTAGCGATGTGTCACCCACTCAGTAACCAAAAATCTAGTCTAGGAAACAAATGAAGTGTAATATATTTTATATTATAATACAATATATTTTATAATTTATATATATGACCAAGAGGTCTCATTTACAGAATACAATACGTAACATAATGTTACGTTTAAAATCAAAATCATGTCTTTTCACATTTACCAGATTCAGAACAAATATCAAAGTATAGTCATAGTAATAATGCTACTCCCAAAAACACAAGCGGTATTTACTTTTAAGTAACGATAAGCTCAAGGAATAAAATAAAAAATAACTACTAAATACTTGTTCTAGTGTTCTTTGACAAAGCCCCTTCAGCTTTGTCAAAGAACACTAGAACAAGAACACATTGTAGGCAGTTTGGAACACTTATCAGAATCCGAAACGCATTTGGTTTATCTTATAAGTATATTTACAAACTTGACCGTAAAAACTAGGTACGAGAAAGAGATACTTCAGCGTAAAAATTGATGTACGTAATTTTTTTTTTCAGGGTGCCAAGATCCTTTTAGCCTCGCACTTTGACCTAGAGTACGTATTGGGACACAAAATTGCATTTCTTTGCATCGCCAAAGGATCTCCGCGACCACACATTACTTGGTTCAAGGATGGAGTAGAAATATTCGCTCACCACTATTTGCACGTAAGTTATAAGCCCTGGTATATATTATAAATAAATAAATGATGAGCAGCCAAATACGCGAGCCTTCACCAACATAATCGGGTCTAAACAGTTGTCGTGGCCGAAATCAGCTTGAAAGCATCATAATAAGCCAGTCAGGAGTCAGATAATATTTTATAGTAAACACTAAGATCATTATAATATAAATAATGTGTTTCTGCCACTCTGTACAGCCGCCTGTATAATATGTAAAAACTTCATCATTTTCAAATTGGTTTTGTATCCATACAAAATTAATGACGGTATTAACCATACGGAATATATACGTATGTTATGGTTTCATTTTCAAAATTATGAAGTATATACATATAAGTGCAGGCTGTTCATACGTGGACAGAAACACTTTTTTTTTAACATCTGGTTCACACTTTTTTGTAACAAGGACAACTTTTATTGACCCTGTGTTTTAATATTTTTTTTCAATCGCTTATTGGTAGGTTTTTTTTAATGAAGAAAAAACTCTAATCTACCAAAAAACTGTATGCGATCAATCTCGACTAGAATTATATTAGGTAATGCTTCCACCACAAACACAGACCCGATTAAGTTTGACATTCTGGTTTGGCTACGAGGAAAGGGCCGATTATACCTGCAAAATGACATTATAATAGGACGTGAAATTAACGAAAGTGCGTTTGACATTGTATTTATTTTATTTTTAACTTGTATTAAATGAATCTGTATCTGAATCTCTGTAATGGGAGCGACAATCAGGGATGCCCCGGGGTCGCTTAAAAGGCATTCTTATAACATCGCTGTGCAGGATTTATAACTACAACAGTGTTAGAGTCTCACAAGACCGATTGAATACGCGCTCCTCACGTCTTGTACTATGAATGTGCGCCTTTGGACGGCACATGACTCATCCACTCTGATTTATATAGGTCGCCATTTCGTGCTAGGTCTGCGCTCACCACAGCGTACTCAATTGAACGTAATAGTCAAATGGACAAAGTGCTTATAAATAACGAATTCAAAACAATAAAGCGACACTAAAACTTATATTAACGAGATATTTACAATGATTTGTTGGTGAACGAAGCGATCATAGCCATGATAGTTTCAAAAGTTGTAGTTAACGGCCTATATTACCTTAGATTAGCAACTCACCACAACTCTTATATAGTTTTGAACTAAGATCTAGTTATAATAAAGGTGACATAGCAGTCGCTCGGGTTATTAGATGGTTGTCATGTTCGGTTTTCGTCATGTTCTGCTCTAGTCATATTCTGCTTTCATCATGTTCTGTATGACCAAATCAGAATATGACCAAGCATACAACATGACTAAAACCGAACACGACAACCATCTAATAACCCGATAGAACTACGCGCTTATTTTTACTAATTTTAACTATTAACTAATTTTTGTTTTACCTTAAAAAAATTAAACGTAGAAATTTACGTTTAATTTTTTTAAGGTAAAACAAAAATTATTTTGAAAATCTTTAACACAGAACGTCTGCTGTATACTGTGTTTATTTACTGTACAAATTGTCAAAGCCTAATTGGGCGTATTTATTGAATGGCGAACATTTTTGATACAAATTAGAGTCATTGGATTTTTTTTCCATCGAGAAAATTTTATGTAATTGTATTTTTGCAACACTAGCGTTCTAGTATCAATCCTGAACTATAACATATATTAATTTCAAAGTAAATCCAAAAATACAGTATTGTGGAAGATGTGATCGCTGAAGCCATTTCAGGTATCATAGACTCCTAAAGCGACAATATTGCGAGCATTGTATCAGAACCATTGCAAGGAATCCGATCCCTGATTCTACTAAGCCAATCGCTGCACTGTGACAATGGTATGTATCATCGCAGAATGGACAATAGAATACCAAAGGCAACGACACCATTACAATAGTGAAACGATTGGCTTAGTAGAATCGAGACCTTGGTTTATCACACGTACTTTCCTAATAATACATGGATCATTTCAGATCCACGAATGGCCGATAGGGACCGATCGCGTGAAATCCAAGATCGAGATCGACCCGGCCACACAGATGGATGCGGGCGTTTATGAGTGCACTGCCGACAACATGTACTCTATAGACCGCCGCTCCTTCAAAACTGACTTCTCCATTGCATTTGATTAATATGCTTCAGACACACACTTACCATAATTTATCTGTATTCACAGAAATATCATCGCAAAACGCACAAACATATTTGTATCATAAACAGGGACAAAAGTGTCGCGGACATAAACGTCCACCTCCGAAACGGAATTTTCGAGAATTACCAAATTCAATGATTTAGATTATTTTTTTTACGATTGTAACAAGCATAGCAAAACAAGAATATCTATAATACCATTAGCCTTATAGATGTAAGTACAGATAATTTATTGGCAACTTATGTCATAAGTCACTTGTGACATTAGTTGCCAATAACCACTGTTAATAATAGACCACTGGGGGCCTAAGCAACCCATAAATGATCTGTACTTATCTGTATCTGATGTTGAAAGGCTATGGAACTGCGCAAATATCGCCAAAGACTGATACACAACTCAAACCGGTGCATTATATGGAAGAGAATATACAGCAACCGTTTCAAGAAGAGGTCGAGCGCTACAAATTAAGAGCCATTGAGCGGTTATTGAACTCATTCATATGTCAATTGAGTCGAATATTTCTGATTGAATACGCACGCAGTAAGGCTTTGTTATAGGCGAGAGTTGCATTGAACAGCAAATGCTTGCTTCCTGTCTCCAAGTGGTATAAAAAAACCTTTCTCATATTAACGACAATGCCGATTACTGCAAATTATGATAGCAGGCGCCGAATGTAAGGCGAGGAAAACATCAACAAATATAATAGAACATTAATTTCACACCGCGCCTTCTAGCCCAAAACTAAGCATAGCTATGCTATGGGAACTAGTTGACAGATATAATACATTTTGGTCTAAATACATATTTAACAAGCCTCATAGCTCAGTTGGTAGTAGCTCTGCCTTCTGCGCTGTAGGTTGTGGGTTCGATTCCCACCCAGGACAAATATTTGTGTGATTAATACCTAGTTGTTTGTTCTGTGTTTGGGTGTTGTATTGTATGATAAGTATGTATTTACAAAAAGTATTCAAGTATTCTATCCGTAATCTAGTTTCCATATTACAAGCTATGCTTAGTGGCACTGCGTGAAATTAATGTCCTGTAATATTATTTAATACATCACCCAAACACAAAAAAAAACATCAATATACTCATCACACAAATGTTTGTCCCGGATGGGAATCGAACCCAAAACCTACGGGGCAGAAGGCAGAGCTACTACCAACTGAGCTATGGTAGTAGCTCTATATATAGGCTTGTTAAAATATGTATTTAGACCAAAATGTATTATATCCGTCAACTAGTTCCCTAAGCATAGCTATGCTTAGTTTTGGGCTAGAAGGCGCGGTGTGAAATTAATGTCCTATTATATTGATGTTGATGTTTTCCTCGCATAGCAGGAGGTAGCTCTTGTCTTGAGCGATACGACTATTAAAGAGCCAAAGTGTCACGTCTTTTACATGATAATGTTATCACTTTTATAAATTGCGTGCGTCATACTATAGGTACATTTTAAAACACGGCCTTTTACACACGTTTACACTTATGTTGGTGCCTGTGTTTTAAAATGCAATCATAATGTCAGGAGGCAGTGTGACCCCTTCGTTTACATATAATTGTGCAATCGCTAGGACGCCATTCTTCTTCACAATCGCAAACGCGACTATAATGTATGTTATAGGGATGTTCGAACATTTAATTCAGGATCAGTCAAAATAACAACTACAAATTATTGTTTTAGTTTGTAAGCCGTAGATTGTATGTATAATCGTTATTAACTATGTCATTGTATCGTATGTATGTTATAAGTTAGCGATAATGTTTTTAATTTACTATTAATCATGTAATGTTTCCTTATTGTATACGTATACGTTAATTACCGGGACTGTTATAAATCCAACTTACCGATTAAATAAGTAACAATTGTACACATAGTTTTTTAATAAATAACTTATAAGGATAGTTGATTCAAACATTTGCATTTAAAGTATTGTAATTAATACATTTATATAATTTCGGTAAATACCATGAAAAGTATTCATTATAATAAAGGTACTGGGATCTCCAGGCGACATGTTAAGCGTGGAGGCAGTTTCACCTCGCAGTTGCTAATCAGGCAGCTAGTTATTAGTTACTCATAAAAACTGAGTTGTATTTGTGCCTGTAGATGAGGTTTCTAAGGCTCTTGACCAACAGTGGAAGTTTACAGTTTGTACTGATAGATTTCCTAATATATTGATAGATTCTCCGGACGAGCCCTTTCACTAGGGGCTTCTACTACTCTTACAACATGGTACATGGTACATATATTTACTATAGAGTACTCTTTGGTCGAGGGCACCCTAACCAGAGGGGTTAGGGCCCTATAATCTGAGATAAAAATTATATATAATTTACATATTGTAAAAAGCTGAAACCGAGCCATCTTTTTAGAGCAACAATCCTCAAGTTTATAGTGTCATCTTTATAGACCACACAGTCACTTGTATCCAGTGAAAAATCAATATCAGGTCATCGGTCAACTTTTTTTAGTCCGCAATCTAAAAATAATGGTGAAGTGAAAAGGCATGACTCACTTGACCACTTCATATACAATGTCCATGTAGTCTGATGACCTGGCGTAGAAGCCAGCAGAGCTGATGGCTCCCCAGAAGTTGGACCAGGCCTGTTCGTTGCGGACCAGCATGGGTGCAATTACATCGTGGCCCGAGACCATTAGCTCGCGAAGGGCACTGCTCTCTAAGCGGGACAGGCTGTCTACAGAGAATAGGTAGTCGCAGTCACTACTAAGGCATCGGTCTCTGAAAAAAACAAAACATATGTAAACCACCGCATTTGTGGTCTAGAGGGCCAGATCTCCGATCCACAGGTTCCGGGTTCGATCCCCAGGAGAGCGTGCAGTATTGTGCCTGGTTTGGTTGGTGATAGGACTCTGTTTAAGTCAGGCTAGCTACCATCATATTATAAGGTCCGTTACCATACCAACAATTCTAAATCGTGGCGTTAGGCATTTATAAGGAAAGATAGCCAGTTCCTCAGACTGTTGAAGATGCCGGATGAAGTACGCCCTCACCTTCGGCATTATCATAACTTGAAACCAGATGAGATGAAAGACAAAAGCTTCCCCGTCGTACAATAACAAAAACTTTCGCAAACATATTCCGATTTCAACTCCTTTTCCCAAGCTTTAATCAATAAAGACTGGGTCCGATAACAGATTCCTCTAATTCCAATTCACAAGCCGCTGCCAGGCGTCTGATACGGTTCTTTGACAACTATTACCAGAGGCAGTAAGTACACAGGGAATAGATATGGCAGCTTGGCTGATACCACTATCGAAGCCTTCAAAATCCTCAATGAAATCAGCCCAGCAGGATACCACTAGATCACGGAAGCGTTTACTAACAGCGATTACGCAAAAGGTATGATGCAATAATAACAGACTCTTTCAGTTATCTTTTTTATGTTGTTATTCAGTCTAAAGAAGTAAGCAATAGAGCAACTACTTTTTGCACTACGCACCTCTGAGTGCCTAGTGCGAGTTGCAATCTATTCGCGTTTGCACATCGTGGATGGTGAATTGGTATTATTTTTCATACAAATCGAGTATAAAACTCGCACAAGACACTCTGGTAACTACTCAGAGCGCGATCTTTAGGTTTTATTAGGTTTCCGTACATTTAATCTAGTCTCGTTTTGTGTCTATTTTTTTTTCTTGACCTAGTAACATGCAAGTAGGCGTAAACAAGAATGATATTTGCAATGGACTATTAAATTAATAGTTCGAGTTTATTTTGAAACGTCTGAACAGATTTTGACACGACTTTTATTTGCAGGTTTTTCAGAGTATACAAAACAAAGTGAACTTTTATTCCGGAAATGTGTAAGCAGGATTTCTAAAAGACACTAGAAGGTGGCGCTTCAAATAAAATGTTGTTTCAACATAAAATTTTAAAACTTGCGTGAGTCGTACTTTACATTTCAAAACATGGGTTGTACTCGATGATTATTCAACTGTTGAATCGAAACCGTTGGTGCCAACATCAACTCGTATACGTGAGTAAAACACGTGTTAAATGTGTGAATAAACAATAATAATCATCCCCACGCTTGACAGGTGAGTTGGTGATCACAGTATTGGATGGAAGCTGCTGCTCGCCCATTTCCTGCTAATATCCCTTAGTCGAATCGAATGACATTCACGCGCGGGTCAATAAGTACCTTTGCTAGCGATTTATAATAGTCTTTACCGCTCTGCTGCCGCTAAGAACTAGAAACTTTGCATTAGATAGGTAATATTTGAAGTCGGTGGTGTAAAATCTCATTTCGTTTTTCTGTGGGGTAGGCAGGAGAGATCCAAGTTTGAATGGAAAATATGTATTTACGTCGTCTTATGTTATGTGCAAGTAAAACTGCACTGGTACAGCTAGTAACGAATAAAATTGTTCTTTACTTACAAGGCTATCTTCCTGGCTTCCGCTTCGTTAATAAAATCGCTAGGCTTAATGCGTTTCGCGGAAGCATATTCCATCGAATGAGCTTTGAAGTATTCATCAACGTCTTTCTCGTGATAATCCACCGTGTTCCTCAGTATGAGATGTATCTTTGATTTCGGATAATCTGTGTCCGATATTTGCTGTAGAAACTCCTCCATGAATGGAGTAGCTTGTTCTATAAACACGGCCATCATCACACTGGGCAATGCATCCTCCTATAAAAACAATTTACATCAATGGATTACAGGATATTTTATTCCATTTCTCAATAAAGTAACATAATTTTAACCGCCTCTGGGGCTAGGTTTGGTTGGTGGTAGGACTTTGTTTAAGTCCACCTGACTAGCTACCACCATCTTACCTAATTCTGTCGCCATAACAACAATTCTAAAATTTTTGTGTAAGATAGCCAGGGATTTAGGTGGTTGAGGATTCCTGGTGAAATAAGCTTCCACCATCGGCCTTATCTTAACCGGTGAGATGAAGGACAAGCAAAAAAATAATTACACACCTAAAATCCTGTTTTCAGCAAAGATTTAAGGATTTCCAGGACCTAAGAATTTTGTGTAATTTGCAAAAGATAAAATATTGTAGTATTTCACTAAATATTATAGTTAGAGATATTAGGTACATGAGTAACAGCTACGTAATTTTGCAAGTTTGTCATCAATTATCTCCGGGAATAAATAGCATTGATATTAGGCACACACTCACTTGTGAACAGAAAAAAAAAATACTGTTTTTTACTATAATACTACTTACTTTGAGTTGTATTTTCTTTTCAGTGCACATGGTGCAGCCTTCCTTGGCCGACCATGACTTAGCCAGATAGTTTCCCAAATGGTTCAGAGTAAGTTTCGATAGACCATTTCCATGTATTACTAGTGGTCTTTCTTTGGTGATTACATTTTCTAGGTAAGGCCAATCTTCCGTTGTATTGGTCTTGAGTTCCACATCAGCTGTAAGGTTGGTATATGAATTAATACTTTAAATGCGGCCCTTTGAGAAGTTATATTGTATGCGCTTGCAGACAAAGAGTTATACTAGTACATTGGGGCAGCATCCATACCCTAATTATCAACTTAACATCACGATTGCGATCACCGTTTCGCCTACCAAGCATGGTTTATATAGCAACCCACACATACAACATCCTGCCTTATCGACATCACCAATTGGACTCTTTGAAGAAGTACCAGAGTGTTTCCAGTAGTGGACTTTATCGGGCTTTCAGTCCTACATGAAAAATTATGAATACATTTTCCTATTCGCCAGAGTTGGTTCAAACTACTCACACTCATATTGCAATCCTGCCGTATCTATTCCATCCATGATCATCTGTGATGATGATCATGTGTTATTTTCACACACTACAGATATTATTGCAATACAGTAGGTAATTCATTCAACTGAACGAGACATAAAAAAATTGAAGTCAACAGTAACCCACAACTACCAGATAATAACATGATTTTGAAGAATAGTACAATACATACATAAAGCGCCATTGAGATTCTGGAATATGGAAGCGTTGTGGTCGAGAACTATTTTGAGTGATTCCCTCAACGTTTTATCTAGGTATGCATGTGTGTAGAATAGTTGGTCATCATCATTATCTTTTATTGCTTTGTAACCCAGTAGCTCAGTCAGCTCCGGTAAATAACCTGAAAACGTAAAGGTTTGTGAGTCATACAACATCTATTAATGATGTTGATACTTGTTACTATAATACAAGCCTCATAGCTCAGTTGGTAGTAACTCTGCCTTCGGCGCTGTAGGCTGTGGGTTCGATTCCCACCCAGAACAAACATTTGTGTGATGAACATAGATGTTTGTTCTGTGTTTGGGTGTTGTATCATATAGTACGTATGTATTTACAAAAAGTATTTAAGTATTTTATCCGTAATCTAGTTCCCATATTACAAGCTATGCTTAGTTTGGGGCTAGATGGCGCTGTGTAAAATTAATGTCCTGTAATATTTATTATTTATTATAATACTGTTCATATGATTAGTTCACAAAGCAGATTACAATCAAATTCACGTTACAATATTCGCTACAAGTTTCGTTCCAAATTGCAGCCATAAATGTCAACATTGCAAGATTTGTGTTTCAAGCACAAAACATTTTTCTGGCTGTACCATGTAGCTGTGTTTATAAGTTTAGTGTTGTGCAACATAGAATGAAACTTACTAGTTACTTATAAATAAAAAAGAAAAGCTCTTGGCTCTCTTTCTCCATATTAAATTTGTTACCAATCTCTAGTCAGCTGAACATGCTCTAAACTCATCCTGTGGCATCACACAGGTGAGTTCTTTTAAGTTGACTACTCATTTTGATAATTTTGCTGTGACAACTGATTCCGCTTTCAAAAAAGATAAAAAGGAATGTATTATTTGAAACATAATTTTGTACACACGGGAACAAAAATCTTTGGTGGATTTTGCCTAACTGTGTTTTGCATACACCTAGCTAGCGCCTTAGCTTTACGCCAGAGACTGCTACTGAAGTGGAAGTAGCGACCTGTTATTTTCACATTCGGGAAGTTGCTTTGGTTAATAAGAAAAACCAATGATTGCAGAACATAAGTGTCATCTTGTCATCACATATAGTAAATGTCACAGAAGGTGAATTAGTTATCTCACAAGGGAATGAGTGGAGGCAGTAGCATCCAGACAAGAACAAACTAGTACTTTTCATGCAATCTACAACTTACCTGCCAATTGTTCAACCTGCCAGTTGTAAAACATTCCTTTATTTAGCTTTTCAAATTATTAGTGATCAACATTAATTGTAACCTTATCCTGAATTACAACCAGTACATACAGAAAGGATTCATAGGTTATCTCTTACCAATAAATCCACCAGAATTGAGATAAGGGTTGACACCCTTTGACTTAGGGTATTTGGATGCCAGGTTAGCGTCGGGCCAACAGAACTGCTCAGCAGAAAATACAACTCTTGCATCTGGGATTGACTTGAACTTTTTCACAATTGCATCCAAACCTCCAGTGAAAATCACATCATAACTGAAACCAAATAAATCATTATGTTATATAAACTTATAGGAATTGATCAGCTCTTTGTTTTGTTTAAAAAAATATCTTAAAATACTTATTAATTAAATATGCATTAGTTCACTACATTAACTTCAAAACCCCTATCTCCACATAGAAAGCTTAACTTATTGGTTGCTGACTGATCAGATTAATGTGCTTGAACCTAAGCACTGGATCCAACACCTGGATATAGGAAGTTATGAGGAATACATGTATTAAGTTGACTGCTTATCTATATGCTTATCTGTAATAGTCTAGAAGGTATAACAGAGGTCAAAATAACCATTAATAGGAGAAGCCCTGGATCCTGAAATACAGCATAGGCTAGTTCAGGACCCTATGGATTCAAAATGTTAAACTGTAACACTGTTTTTATGTCAAATAAATGATTCATTTATTAATCAATAATCATTGAGTACAATAAGATTTTTAGGATCACAAAAATGACAAATCAACATCCTGTTCGGAATCGCAACCATCGCCCAAGCAGACAGGCAAGAACTTTAAGCTAGTCTGATTTTTAACTCAATGTGATCAGTAAATGATAGTAGAAGAGCAAAACATCTGTGAAATGAATGCTGTGATAATGATGACATGTTGTACCAAGGCTAAATATGGGTCAGAGAGTTGATGATTATGAGTTGACTTGATGTTAACAATATTAACTGTCAGGGTCTTATAAATAAAGGTTAATGCTGGATATAAAAC
The DNA here is from genome assembly GCA_951394065.1 of Venusia cambrica. NCBI lineage: Eukaryota > Metazoa > Arthropoda > Insecta > Lepidoptera > Geometridae > Venusia > Venusia cambrica. Next base: position 14,978,387 of record OX596034.1, read on the forward strand.
CCTGACTAAAGCTGGATAAATTTAGATGATGATGAACAAACCTGTCTGTAAACAAAACAATCTTTTCCTTGTCCTTTGACTGCAGTTCATTGAGCTTTTTCTTTAGCAGGTTGACCTTCTGTCCTCCACCAGGGTGGTTCATATCTCCTCCAAGCCATTCCTGGCCCAACCCGAGCACCTCCACATCAATATCGTAGACTCTGGCTGAGTGTACAAACCTCTGGAGACCATGATTGTCATCTGTAGCCACTGTCAATACGATCACATCTGAAATCAATAGAAACAATGATGTTATTATAACTATATGGCTGTTTGTTTGAAGCAACAAAGACATTCACAGGATCCTTTATGAGAAAAGTAACAGAACAATAGATTATGTAACAAAATATATGGTAACAATAAGAATAATAAGGAGTAAATGTTCCCTAGGAGCTGATTTTCACAATTAAATCAGGCCATCAAACAATTATCCTAGTAGATACCCAAATAGGCCTGATTGAGAGCTCAGTGAACTTTAATAGCAGATTGTTCATCCATAGATTTTTTTTATGTCCAGTGTTTTAAATCACTATTCTAGAAGGGGTACTAGTAGGTCTAGTAGGGCTCCTACCATCTCGGTAGGAGTTATAGGTAATTATTAAGTTTTTATGTGAGCACTTGTGGTGTTGTTCCAATTGATTAATCAAGTTTTATCAGCATTACATTAAATCATACAAATAAGGCATTCATTTTAATAGAGATAAGGTCACACACAGGTCAGATAAAGCAAAGCAAAACAACCATCATCTCAAAAAATGAAAAAAAATCTCACCTGAACTTTCAGCTCTAAGTATGAGCTGGAGGAAAACGATGCAAATAAGTCTCAGAAACCTCATATTTCTAGATTGGTCCATGATTGAATTTCGGGTTCAACGGACTTCCGTTCGCTCAGACATAAAACTTTGTGGGATCGTAAAACAGCGCACACGGCCGTCGGCGGCGTCCAGAGTGGCACTGGCCTGTATATAGTACTACTCTATGGCACTGGACAAGTTTACGCGGCGGCGGGGGCGATTGCTCCAGATTCCGGGCGCTCGCTTCCGAAACAACCGATAAGCTTTCAGCGGGGAAACTTGAAGCGTGGTGTACGTTATGACAATCAAGCCGGCATGCTACTGTGAGGCTTGTTATGAACCTCCTCGCCGAAAACGACTATGCCAAGCACAGCAAATGGGATCACATTTCTCTCCTACCATTTCGAAAAGGACACACTGAAAACTTCGTAAAAAAATTCTAGTCCGCAAGTAGGACCTTCTTTCTGTATTTACATTACATACTAATGAAAAAAGTACCTACTATGTATATGGTCTGTACTTTACTTTTCTATTCGGTTTCGGTTCCTACCTATCGTACCTACATTTATTATATTGTAGGTAATTATGAACTTGTAATTAGGAACCTACATAACTACCTACTGCTACTGATAAACTCTAACTAGAGCCATAGACTACTACTAAAATAATAAACCGAGAACTAAAGCTTTGTTTTTAGCTACAAAAAATATTATTGTTTGTTTCAGTTTCTATGTGTGCTACACATACATAGATAGATATATACGTTTAAAATTTTGTTTAGGTAGTAGGTGTCTACTTATACCTACCGTGGTCCCTATATTGCACGACCAATAATGTACAGCCAATAAAAATACAATTTTACACACCCGATATTTCGAAACCATGACTTCCAACACGTGCTTATAATGTACGGCCAATAATTGGTAGCCACTTGCTTCTCATTGGACCTCCTTTGCGAGCTTCTGGCTCCGCCTTTTTTATAAACACACCCCAATATCACGCACAAAACCAGGTAGTTGGGGTTGGCCGTGTCGGTTTTGTCATTAATTCGCTACGGAGGTCAGCGGGTCGTAAGGGAATCCCGATAAAAACACATCAATCGTAAATAATTATTATCTAGGTACTCTGTGGAAATAAAACTTCACTAGCCTTGCACTCGCCCATGAAAAAGAAGCATCAACGTAGTCCACTACAAAAAAAGTGGACACTGATTATTGGCTGTGCATTATTGACACGTGTTGATAATGTACAGCCAATAATTCGTGTCCACTTGTTAATATGGTCACCAGTTATTAATCGCACTATATTGGTCGTGCATATTGGGTCGTAAATTATTGGCTGTGCATTATTGTCTCCCCCTACCGCTACTTAGTCAACTCACTCTTTGACCTACTGGGTTCTAAATTCTGATTTTTAGTCAACTATGTAACAAAATTGTAAACAGGTAAATGTCAAACTATGTCATTGTCAACGTACCACCCAGGCTAGGGGAGAAACGCACTCGGCCACAAATCGTGAAAGAGGAGTTCGTGGTGAAGTTAGCGCGACATTTGTTTGATGCAGACAACTGCATCCACGTACACCTTAACAGAATCGCCCCTCTCCACGCTAGACCACCAGACGTTCGCCGGCTCTGGCGGCCATTACCTCGAGAGCTCTTACGTTCTCCTAACCCACTTGAGTCCAGTTATATAGCTTAACTTTAAAATAGCGTAAGATACTTAATTATAATTATTCTTTTAACTCTGTGTAACATAAATTAAATTTCTAAATTTCTCTAAAATTCTTGTATAATTTGTAATTAGTTAGATCCTGTAGTTGATGTACCAAATATAAGTCATGTTTTAGCGTATAACCTACTAACAACTAACACTGCAAATAATACGAGGCACACACTCCAAACCACGAAGAATCCGACGTTCGAAAGCCACCAAGACCAACGTAAAGCCGCTGAAAGACCAGCACTAAAGTCTTTCGAGGCAAAACCGAGCGACTCAGCGGTCGTCGCTGCTGAAGTTGATGCCAGAAATAAGAGCCCAAGGCTCGTCTCTTACCCGCACCTCCTTGAAACGGTAGAGGTGTTGAAGTCCAGTGACTGACTGAGGGGAGAAAAACATTTCAAACGTTTTCAATGGATCACCTTGGTATACTTGCACCCGCGTCTAAACTTCTGCGATACCATAGGTGATTAAATAACAACGTGATCGAATAACTGCTTACTTTTAAATCGTAACTAATAAATCCACTGTATACTTAGAATAGTTACAACGCGTGTTGTCTCATTCGATCGAATTTGAAATCACCTATGAATTCAGAAGACAAAACACAGTGTGTGTGGTACCTGCACTCTTACTAGTAGGTACTACTAACTGATACCTACAAATGTACGTCTGGTTTATACGATTGGTTGGTATTATCACTTAGAGCGCAGCGCTCGGAACGGCAACACGTGCACAAAGGGCTCGTCAGCTTAGCGGTAAGATCATATTTCCTGAAGATGCTTCATGTAGAGGCGAAACACGTGTTGATTTGATCTTTTCAAAGAGAAAGAGAGCGAATTTGTAACTGTATATTTTTTCTGTTTTCAGATTTTGTTTTGAAACATGGATCTCCGAAAATAGCGCCTGAATCAACGAGCTACGATTAATATAGTAACAGGGCTACATGAAGTACCTAACCTAACACATATCATATGGTTTAAATATAATGGACACATTATTTATTAGACTATTTTAGTGTACGAGCAGATATTAATGCCAAATACATAAGTAGGAACTACGTATATTAGCATAAAACGGAATCTGATATTGAACTTAATAGTAGCGGTATACTGGTTGAACAAACACCTCTATCTATCTAACAAAGAGAAAACAAATAAATTTCAAACTCAATATTAAGAAGGTAACAAAACTTAAACATTTCACAGCAATCACACTGCAAAAAACACGTCCGAATTTAAGAACAATGAGAATCGAACGAAACGCAAAACGAAGTATGAGATGAAGAAGAGAAATGTTTTGTTTTTGTACGGCCTGGATTCTAGTCCTTTTGGCCAATCTTTAGTGTACAAGAAATGTTTTGAACCCCTACAGTGATACCAGTATGGAGAGAGGTTTTCTACTACAAAAATATTGATATTGTAAGAAATTTGTTGTACAAATAAATGACGCGATAATAAATACTTCAGATTGTTTCTTATTTTATTTTCTTCACGTTCACAGCTTTATGAAAAATCCGGTGATTTTTTTAGAGGTAGTTTTTTAGAAAAACTACCATTGATTAGACCAACAACAATATTACAAAATATATATTATTTTGTATTAATTTGGATATTAATTTTTACACAGCGCAATCTAGTCCCAAACTAAGCATAGCTTGTAATATGGGAACTAGATTACAGATATAATACTTAAATACTTTTGTAAGTACATACGTACTATATGATACAACACCCAAACTCAGAACAAACATCTATATTCATTACATAAATGTTTGTCTTGGGTGGGAATCGAACGCACAACCTACAGCGCAGCAGATCTAATTTATTGTCTACTTCGCACTATGACTATTCATAACGCGACAAAGCCTTGATTATTTGTAGGTACGTCTTTTTTGTGTGTTAACGTATTAAATTCAAATGAAAGAGGTAACTTGGTAGTTACTTTTCATCATGGGGGGGCCCAGCATACGCGCCGCTTCGTCTTTTACCGTCATCTATCGGATACAGCACAGACTAGGAAGTTTACGCTTGAGAGTCAAATTACCAAATAGTTCCAAAATGTTCTGTAGATGGAGTAACCAATCGTTCAGTAGTAATTTAAATTTGAAACAAGTGCGACTAGCTAGCTAGCTGTTGTGCGTTACAATACTCTAAATATTATTATGGTGGCTAAGATTTTTACTTCTAGTGTGAAAGTGCGAAAGGACACAATTCCCGGTACCTCAATCAAAAAAATATGCTTATTATTAATGAATTAATAAGGAAATTGTTTGATGAAGCATGCTAAATATTTTAAAACACCCCAACATCCTACCTACTAAAATGGTCCATCACCGCATAAAAATAGGGGTGGAACTTCTGTCTAGTTATACTAGACTAGACAAATAAGTGAATTTCTAGCGATAAGAATAATAATAATAATTAGGTACTGTCCATAATACTTCTACCCTTACCACTGAGGGACAATTGGCCCGTGCTCTCAGGAATTCCGGCTCTACTGAGCCGAGTTGATTACACTCTAAAACTGAGATTATTAATTGATAAATAAAGTAGGTTACTAGCCTAAAAGTTATTATTGTGGGCAACAGATAAGTAGGTAGGTACTGCGTCGTTAGCAACTCGTTAAACATATTATTTTGTCACTGGACTAACTCAATGTTACATAGGTACAACAAGCCTCATAGCTCAGTTGGTATTGGTAGTAACTCTGCCTTCTGCGCTGTAGGCTGTGGGTTCGATTCCCACCCAGGACAAACACTTGTGTCATGTATATAGATGTTTGTTCTGTGTTTGGCTGTTTTATCATATAGCACGTATATATACAAAACATATATCTACAAAAAGTATTTAGGTGTTCTATCCGTAATCTAGTTGACATACCTACATCAGAATTAAATCCTATACCTACAACTAGGTACACACTTTTATAAAAAATGTAAGAAAACTTTCGAGAGTTGTAAGTGTCGATGCCGATTATAGTTTTTTTTATGTCTTAGTTATATGTATCTTATTAAACTTTATTAAATTGTTATGTACACTATTTCGCAAATTGTATCCATCTTTTCTCTTTCCACATCACTGGTTTGCTGGAAAAAAACTTTTTTTAGGGTTAAGCTCTCCTTGGCCATGTATTTTAATTTTAAGTTTTACTTTGTTATGATATTTCTGTGTGCAATAAAGTATAAATAGAATAGTAAATAGTACTTGATTAAAATGTATTTGTCTAAGCATGGCTTGCACCTAGAGTATCTAAATCAGTATCCTCTCAGAAAAAAACACTATCTTACAGAAAAATCCTCTAGCAAAGCTTGGTAGCCAGGGTAGGTACTAGATTCATCGTAGTCAGATATAATACGATAATAATTGCACTCTACATTACTCTACATTGAAAGTCTCTTCCCTTACCTACTTTTTAAGATGAAGCTTTTCCGTCTTGTAAAAGAAAAATGGATTCGCCAGAGTGTAATGCGGAGGCGTCTTCGCCGACTGACCTACCAAGGGAGCAGGAATTTCGAGGAGTTGCACGTATTTCACTACAAAAATGAATGAAGTTCTTTCGGATCCGACGTATAGTATCATAGTACTATGATATCATAGTACTAGGGTGATACGACGCCCTGAGGCGTCATAGAATAAGTTGTTGTTTCACATTCATCAGATGACCGCTGGCTGACTGGCTGGTATTACCTACACGATCATTGTACAAAAAAGACGATATATATATTATTGTACGACGGCTAAGCGCTTGGCCTTCATCTCACCTGTTTACAAGTTGAGATAAAGCCGAAGGTGGAGGCGCACTTCACCCGGAATCATCAACTTAATGTTGGAAAGCAACAATGTCTAGAATTGTTATTATGGCGACAGACTTAGGTAAGATGGTTAAGTCGTAATTTGCCTGTATTTAAGAGCTCCCAAATCCCAAACAATGAGATTTGGGCCGACGACGAGTAGGAAGGTACTCGGTTGTTTTTTGGTTTTGTTTGTTGGTTGACTGCTGTCTTCGTGTTTGCTGTATACCATCGGTGCACGGAAGAGCAAGCTCACTACTTGCTCTGACTCTGGCTCTGAGTGTAATGCGGAGGCGTCTTCGCCGACTGTGCTACCAAGGGAGCAGGAATTTCGAGGAGCTTCATCGTAAAATCCTGGAATTCATGAATGGTGGCGAAAATTATCTGAAATTGCCACATTGGGTAAGTATGTTAGCTCGGGTGGAGCCTATGATTATTTGATAAAGCAATAATGCAACGCTCCGTTTGCCGTTCCTACGTTCCTGTAGGTCTACTACGACAAACAAACATGGATCCGTTGACGGATTGCATGTATTTCACTACAAAAATGAATGAAGTTCTTTCGGATCCGACGTATACCTGAGGTGTCATAGAATAAGTTGTTGTTTCACATTCATCAGATGACTGACTGGCTGGTATTACCTACACGATCATTGTACCTGCAAGAAGACGTGATAATATATATTATTGTGCGACGGCTAAGCGCTTGGCCTTCATCTCACCTGGTTACAAGTTGAGATAAAGCCGAAGGTGGAGGCGCACTTCACCCGGAATCATCAACTAACGGAGAAACTGGCTGTCCTACCTCTAAATGCTGGAAAACAACAATTTCTAGAATTGTTATTATGGCGACAGACTTAACAGACTTAGGTAAGATGGTTATGTCGTAAATTGCCTGTATTTAAGAGTTCCCAAATCCCAAACAATAAGGTTTGGGCCGACCAGTAGGTAGGTACTCGGTTGTTTTTTGGTTTTGTTTGTTGGTTGGCTGCTGTCTTCATGTTTGCTGTATACCATCGGTGCACGGAAGAGCACGCTCGCTACTCGCTCTGACCTAGAGCTAGACATGCATACAAAGTCAAGAGCTAAACCATCATTAAATTACAAAAAAAAAACTCTTCCATATGAACAGAGTACCTACCTAATATAATAGTGTTTCGCAAGTTCTTTACAATTACTGTATGTACTTTTATTCTGCGGTAACTGTGGTAGGTGTAGAGGGTGTTGGTCTGCGGTTGCAATTTATCTAGTGCGGAGGCGTGCTTAGCCGCCGGACCACCAGGGGAACAGGAGTATTGAGAAGTTTATCATAAAACCTTCACTTCACCCCCGCCCCCTCTTGATATATCGATCGGCTCCGCATCAAAACTAATTTAATTATAGAAATCTACATACGAATAATAGCTATACGCGATAAAAAATACCTGTTTAATGATACAAAATAATATTTTATTAATTAAGAAAGTAGATAGTACATACTAACGAACGATTCGACGTATTTTGTACAACAATATCGTTATCGCGTCAAAACGAGCCACAAAGTACCTACCTCTACCTACTACCACAGATAATAGAATACTAAAGGACTAAGTACTATTAGCTTTAAGTCTGGTTTTTAGTTCTAGTAAAAGGTAAACAAACTAATGCCATGACATCTCATTGGTAATGTAATATCGTGTTTTTTTTTATTGTTGATAGACCATTGTTTGACCACAATCTCACCTGATGTTAAGTGACGATGTGACCGAAGATGTAGCACGATGGTCTAGGAGACACCTATTCACTCTTGACTTAAAAATACCCAAATGATACGTAGCAGGAAGAAAGACGTAGGCAAAGAGTACCTTGGCTGTTCTTATAATAAAGGTGGATGATGGTCATAATAATAATAATAAACATTACAGGACATAAATTTCACACAGCGCCATCTAGCCTCAAACTAAGCATGGCTTGTAATATGGGAACTAGATTACGGATAGAATACTTACATTTTTTTTTGTAAATACATACTTATCATACAATGCAACACCCAAACACAGAACAAACATCTATATTCATCACACAAATGTTTGTCCTGGGTGGAAATCGAACCCACAACCTACAGCACAGACGGCAGAGTTACTGCCAACTGAGCTCAGTTAAATGTGAGGCTCGTTAAATGTCATGTAGTACCTACCTACCCGCCCAGGGTTTTGTTTGTGTAGTTGTATAGATTTTGATCATATATTAGAGAAAATGCAACATAAATTTACCCTCTCCCAAAATATCGAATGGAATCCTCTATCATGGGTACTGCGGCGGCGCAGCGTGATGACTGACGGTGCTATATGAATGCTACGGTGGCCGCAAGGTAGGTACAATAACCGTATATTGCGGAGGCGTACTTTACCGGTGCACTACCGGAGGAACAGAAGTATAGAGGAGATTCATCATAAATTTATCCCCCTTCCTTAAATAATGATCGGTTTCCTCGTGACGTATCCGAATAATATTGCGGAGGCGTACTTTACCGGTGCACTACCGGAGGAACAGAAGTATAGAGGAGATTCATCATAAATTTATCCCCCTTCCTAAAATATTGATCGGTATCCTTGTGACGTATCCGAATAATATTGCGGAGGCGTACTTTACCGGTGCACTACCGGAGGAACAGAAGTATAGAGGAGATTCATCATAAATTTATCCCCCTTCCTAAAATATTGATCGGTATCCTCGTGATTCGTGATCGTGACGTATCCGAATAATATCTGCTTCAAGGTTCTGTTAATCATAGGACTAACTGACTGACGATACGACTGACGTTGCTTTATCAGTGCTACGACAACCGCAAGGTAGGTACGTATATTGCGGAGGCGTACTTTGCCGGCGTTGTACCGGGGGAACAGGAGTATAGAGGAGATACATCATAAATTTATCCCGCTTCCTAAAATATTGATCGGTATCCTCGTGACGTATCCGAATAATATCTGCTTCAAGGTTCGATAGCAACGTCAGTCGTAGACGTTGCTTTATGAATGCTGCGACAACCCCAAGGTAGGTACGTTTATTGCGGAGGCGTACTTTGCCGGCGTAGTACCGGGGGAACAGGAGTATAGAGGAGTTTCATCATAATCTACCCTACTTCCCGAAATATCGATCGGAATTGCAGTGTGACTTTGTTTGTGCAGTTGTATAGATTTGGATCATAATGAATAGTAGGAAGTTCGCCTCGAGCTGAGTTATCGCGATGTCTGGTTTGTGCTAGGTATTTAACCACGGAGATTATCTCACAAAAATAAAGTATTTATACACAACGATAAGAGTGTACATTACACATTACTCTTTTAAGCTATTTATATCTATTTAATATTTCAATATCGTATTCAATATGTTGAGGCTCTCTCGTTAGGGCTTTGCACAGAATAAAAGTCGACTCTCATTCTATGCAAAGCCATAACGAGAACATTAGGTATATAACACCGACCGTACGGGTCACCCCTTACTATTATGAAAAAGTTAATATCTGTTTTTTGGTAAGTGCACAGTAAACCATTGCCGTTATATTTGTGGTTTAACATTCGACCCTTCCAACCCAAGGATGTCTTAAAATTAGACCAAAGGATTTCAACAAAATGGCAGCAGCTTTCTTATGTGTTTAAACACAACTTTAACTGTGATCACTAATCTGTCTGTCAAGGATGGTCAATATGGTAGCCATATTGACCATCCTTGACGGACAGATTGGACTTCCTCCTAAACCTTACAGTTTTGGGGGAACCTTACAGTTTTGTGGGAAGTTCCTTCAACATTGTGGTTGATGTTAATGAGCTGTTGATGTGTGATATGCGCAGTCAAACCATTTTTTTCCCAAAGCCCATCCCAAAAATCATGCTTGGATCTTATTTAAAACATTTGCTTGGTCACACAAAGTGAAAAACCAATAAATAAATAGACCAGTCTATTTTTTAATAGGTCATATAGGTTTATAATTTTTTATGTAACAATTAGTGAATTGTGAAGTCAAAACCCTTTCAATATATCTTACAAGACCAAACCAACGTTATAACTTCTTTGTACTCCCACGTTATAGAAACCACCGATTAGGCGTACTTTACCGGCGCTCTATCGGAGAAACAGAAGTATATTAGAGAAAATGCACCATAAATTTACCCCCTCCCAAAATATCGAACGGAATCCTCTTTCATGGGTACTGCGGCGGCGCAGCGTGATGACTGACGGTGCTATATGAATGCTACGGTGGCCGCAAGGTAGGTACAATAACCGTATGTTGCGGAGGCGTACTTTACCGGTGCACTACCGGAGGAACAGAAGTATAGAGGAGATTCATCATAAATTTATCCCCCTTCCTAAAATATTGATCGGTATCCTCGTGACGTATCCGAATAATATCTGTTTCAAGGTTCTGTTAACCATAGGACTAATTGACTGACGATACGACTGACGTTGCTTTATGAATGCTACGACAACCGCAAGGTAGGTACGTATATTGCGGAGGCGTACTTTGCCGGCGTTGTACCGGGGGAACAGGAGTATAGAGGAGATACATCATAAATTTATCCCCCTTCCTAAAATATTGATCGGTATCCTCGTGACGTATCCGAATAATATCTGCTTCAAGGTTCTGTTAATCATAGGACTAACTGACTGACGATACGACTGACGTTGCTTTATCAGTGCTACGACAACCGCAAGGTAGGTACGTATATTGCGGAGGCGTACTCTGCCGGCGTTGTACCGGGGGAACAGGAGTATAGAGGAGATACATCATAAATTTATCCCCCTTCCTAAAATATTGATCGGTATCCTCGTGACGTATCCGAATACTATCTGCTTCAAGGTTCTGTTAACCTTAGGACTTATTGACTGACGTTACTTTATCAGTGCTACGACAACCGCAAGGTAGGTACGTATATTGCGGAGGCGTACTTTGCCGGCGTTGTACCGGGGGAACAGGAGTAAAGAGGAGATACATCATAAATTTATCCCCCTTCCTAAAATATTGATCGGTATCCTCGTGACGTATCCGAATAATATCTGCTTCAAGGTTCTGTTAACCTTAGGACTTATTGACTGACGATACGACTGACGTTGCTTCATCAGTGCTACGACAACCGCAAGGTAGGTACGTATATTGCGGAGGCGTACTTTGCCGGCGTTGTACCGGGGGAACAGGAGTAAAGAGGAGATACATCATAAATTTATCCCCCTTCCCGAAATATCGATCGGACTTGCAGTGTGACTTCTTCTCTCGAAACTCAATAAAAATATCAGAATTTTGGTTTGAAATGTCAAAAATGAAGTCACAATGTTAATCATATTACCCTTTTCTGCCCCCTCAGCACGGGGAGGGGATAAAATTTTTGTCCTCTGTTTTTATCCACCTCTGAGAGCATTTTGCCTCCCGATGGTGGATAAAAACAGAGGACAAACATTTTATCCCCGCCCCGTGCTGAGGGGGCTATAGTGGATTAAACATTATATGTGTATTAGTAGTTGACCCAGCGAGCGAAGCGTTTCAGTTTCGAGATTAGCCAAAAAATATTTTATCCGCTGTATGCCGGTCGGCTTGTTCTCGCCTACAGGTCGCATTTTTCAATCGATTTTGATGAAAATTGGCACACATGTTCCTTGATTTACTAACACTTTTTAGTCGTACGCAATTTTTGATCGCGGGGAAAATAGGGGGCAAAGGGGGGAAGTTTGTTGTAGCGTTATTCATAAACGGAGTTTAATTAAATTTGAAAGGCACACTAAGAATTGAATTCTAAACAAGATGTTGTGAAAAAAAAGATATTTATACATTCGTTTACTAATCAGACTACGCAGTCCTCTCCGCCTTTGCAAGACAAATCCGTAAGTACCAAGTTCGATCTCGTCAGACCAAGGGAACGCGAGTAATCGCTAAAACTTATAAAACTTACTTAATTTTTTTATTTTTATTTATTTATGCCCAATAGTCTAAAAGGGAAAGTGAAAGAGGACAAGTGTAAGAGGAAAGCATCGGTTATTGCATGGTTATAAGGGCTCGCGAGGTCTACTGTTCTTACAGAACGACTAGTGTAAGACCTTCTTGATCTTCATCAAGAAGGTCTTACAGAGAGTCTTCGAGTGTCTTCACACAACATGCGTAAATCATCACACCGAAAAGAGTTACCGTTCCCTAGAAATATAAGTATACTCGTAACTCACAATACTTTCCTTCAGTAAAGGTGTTCCTTGCCAAGGTGCTCGATGCCAAGGTGCATCGCTGCCATGCCAATGCAATGACACCATTGACGCTATTATGCACAGGTGCCGGACGTGTGCCCCTTCAGAACATCATCAATGATATCATCCGTCGCGTCGGTCCTTTACTATTGTTTTGTTTTCTGAGCTACCACTAACGTCACTGGAATCCTATAGCCGAATGGACACTTGCGTAACGATGGCACAAAACCTGATGGGAAGTAAGAACGATCGCTTGTTTATAACCACCTGCGTCGATACCCTAGCGCCGGCCGCCGCGCCGTCCCATATCCCTAAAACTTCTATGAAGGCTGGCTCCGCAGCAACATCAGATACTGTTAGGCATTTACAAGGGACTTATAGGTAGATACAATTAAAGAATAACCTAGTCGTGACCAAAATGTTAGCCTGTATTTTGCTCAGGGGTGAGTATTGCAGTGGTGATGGCGCATGGTGACATAATATTGTGTCATTCCCCATATTATGCCATATCCCCCTTGGAAAAAAGGGGACAGAGCACTTTGCTTCGCTTCGGTAATATGGTTCTTTTTTGGCTCATTTCTCCTACTTATTATTTTATAATATTTGATTGCTTGTTCATTATACATTTCTTATTTCATTCCTTCATGTTTCTTATCACATCTTTTGTGCTATTTAGGTATATTGAATAAAACCTAGGTACCTACACACAATATAGTATTTGAAGTAAAGTAGATACCTGCCTACTTCGGCAATTTGGTGGGTACGTATTCTGCAGTTAATAAGGTTTCGCATGTCGCAATAGCAAGTGCGAAGGCGTAGGCACTGAGCTGTCAACTACCAGCGGAACAGAGTCATCGAGGAGCTTTATCTCAAATCAACCTGTAGCTTGCTTACGTCACACGGGTTTATTCACCCCGGAGCACTAGGTATAATCCACCCCCTTCCAATATCGAAGAATTTCGTCAAATAAATAAGCGCGAGCTGCGTTGCCTTTTGCGATTTTGTGAAACACTCCGACATTTTGATTACTTCTACATCCGAATCCCAACGAAAATAAAAATCGGAATGTTAGTTTGAACTGCAAACCTTGCACATATATTTTTTTATATTGTACGACGGGGAAGCGCTTGGCCGCATCTCACCTGGTAACAAGTTGAGATAAGGCCGAAGGTGGAGGCGCGCTCCACCCGGAAACCTCAACAAACTGAGGAACTGGCTATCTTACCTCTAAATGCCGGAACACAACAATTTTTTTAAGATTGATATTATGCTAGCAGCAAGCTAGCCAGACGGATTTAAACATACAAATATTTACGGCCCCATCTACGAGTTACTGACATTTATTCAATAAAAAGTACAATTAAACTAACTATGTACAAAGGAATCAGTCAGATTACCTAAGGACCGTTACAAACGGCCTATAGGTAACTCAACTGTTCCAGACCAGTACCAGACGGAAGCGTACCCAAGACACTGGCTGCATTGCTAATTCGCTATGCTAATTCGCTGGCCTAAATAAGAGCCAGCCCTTGGGTCACGTGTCGCCTTAATCAAAAGCCCCGCAATATTTTTGAAAACCCGGAGGGCACCGGCTCCCCACGGACCCAAGGTCTCCACCCCATGTTACTTGAGGCTATCATATAGATTATTTATACATATTGTATATTTAATAACTACAGATTACATTTATGGGGTACCATGAAACTACACGAAGCGATTGGTTAAGTAGAATCGTGCCCCAGTAGAACATTGTCACATAGGTTTTTAGGGTTCCGTTTATAGACTGTATTACTTTTTACAAAGACTTCGTTGTTCAACTGTCCGTTTATTACTGCTTTATTTACAGCGAATTTCAAAATGTTAATAGTAAAAACTAAAGACGTGCCCTTAAATAGACTAAATAAGAGTAGTAGAAGGCCCTTGTGAAAGGGCTCGTCCGGAGAATTACTACCACCATACTTATTTCAGCCGCCAAGCAGCATTGCTGTGCTCTGGTTTGAAGGGTATGGTTGCCGGTGAAATTATGGGCACGCGAGGCTTAACACCTTTATGTCTCAAGTTGACGGGCGCAATGCAGTGCCGTGTAGGATATGTTCTTTGTGAATGTGACCTATGCAGTAAGGCATTGTTATAGGCAAGAGATGCACTTACCACCAGGTGGGCTACTAGCTTGTCCCGTCTCCTAATTGAATTAAAAAAAAAGGAATAACGATGGTATTTAATAAGAAAATGTTACAACTTGACGTGATTGTAGTGTTTATGTCTTACCCACGACAACAAGTGATAAAAACTGGCCATATACCTACTACATGTGTGTAGCACGTACACTTGGCTTTAAAACGAAATGCAAAAAACCCGCATGATTTTCTTTGAAATGTGGTTGATTTTTAATTTATTTTACTGAACTTAGTTGCGATTTCAGTTCGGAGCTTACTTAAGAGATGCGGAGGCGTACTTTGTCACCGAACTACCAAGGGAACAAGAGTACTGAGGAGTTCCATCGTAACAGTTGAATGAATTGTAGGTAATGTAAAATAGCCAACCCAATACAATTAAGTAAAGTGTGAGAAGCCTCACGCGCCGTGTAGTTTGTCGATTTTCTATTATATTTATGCCATCCAAAATCCACCAAAACCAAAGAATCAGACAGCAACAATAAACCGGCCAAGTGCGTGTCGTACACACACAACGAGGGTTCTGATTCTGACCCACATTTCAAGGCAAACATGCAAAATTTTGCATTTCGTTTTGTAGCCAGGTAGAAATTAGAGCATGTTCCACTCAAGCCGAACCAATTGGTCTGGCCAAAAGTCTGACAGACGGACGAACAAACAGATGGATAGACAGACAGACAACGCAGTCTTAGTTATACACCCATACACACTCACACACATTATAGCCATATTCTTTAATATTTATATTTAACGTAATCTTTGGACCTTATTAACATTTTTGCTTTTCTTTTCAATTAATTCATATTTTCTACAAATTGTATTTATTCGGTTTTTCTAGAAATTTTTTTTTTTTAACCCGCTAGTTTCTTTTGCGGCTATGCTCGACTAACATCGAAGCTCGAGCTTTTTATTTGGGGTAGTCTGAAAACCAGCCCTGCGTAGACCTTTACTTACGCAGCATAGTGCTGATGGCTACCCCCTTTGCTTATTGTTTTATTCTTGTTGTATGTTCTTTGTATTTATTTAGCAATAAATTATTTTGTATTTGTATTTATATTTATACGGTCACCTTGGCCCTAACAACGATACGCATAGGTTTACGGCGTGGTACTCATTACCTGGTAGAGTCAAAGTACAAGGAGGACATAAGTAGATAGATAATGATGATGATATAAGTACTATAAGACTGATTAAGCTAGCTGCTTTGCCGTGAGCCGTGACTATGATTCCGCAACATTAATGCGGAGGCGTGATTTACCGTAAATCACCAGGCGAAGAGAAATATCAAAGAGTTTCATTACGAAACCACCCCCGATGAGGGTGGTTTCTTTGATTTGGTTTG
This sequence comes from Venusia cambrica, assembly GCA_951394065.1. NCBI lineage: Eukaryota > Metazoa > Arthropoda > Insecta > Lepidoptera > Geometridae > Venusia > Venusia cambrica. The sequence continues at coordinate 14,994,454 of OX596034.1, forward strand.
ATTGGAATTTAGAATCAAATAAAGAAGGATTTATTTTATTGAATATGGATGTCAATATTGTCAATACCCGACCCAGATCGTAAAAAAGTAAACGTGCTGAAGTGAAATTACTCTGCCTGATTTACCCGACCATTAAAACTTTTAGAAGTAGATATATATTTACTTGTATTCTTTTGAAAAAAAAAGGAATGGTAGGTACCTAGCCGACGTTAGCGCGCTTGGAATTTAACTTCCTTTGTGATTTTCAATGTCAAATTACCTGGATTTACAATGAGTCACTATTGAAAACAAGCCTCATAGCTCAGTTGGTATGGTACAGTATCTCTGCTTTCGGTACTGTAGGTAGTGGGTTCGATTCCCACCCAGGACAAACATTTCTGTGACGAATATAGATGTTTGTTCTGTGTTTGGGTGTTGTATTGTATTAAAAGTATGTACACAGTCAGGTCATAAGTATTGTCACACAGTAAAAACTTTTCTTTTAGAATGCTGGCCACAAAAAAGTTTATTGAATTCGAATTTCGAATTGTTCATGATAATAAAAATGTATACTATTTAGAATTTTACTCATTTTTAAATATGGAGTGGACGCTTAAAGAAGACCGTGTTGCAGTTATTGCGTTGCATCGTTGCGGTTACGCGCCAATTCAAATTTTTGACATACTGAAAAATTTGAATATAACCAAAATATTCGTTTATCGTACCATCAAACGATACAATGAAGACTCTAGTGTAGATGACAGGTCAAGAAGTGGTCGCCCTCGGTCTGTTAGGACTCCAGTGATAAAAGCTGTGAAGGCGCGAATTCAAAGAAATCCCAAACGTAAGTAGAAACTGTTGGCCCCTCAGATGGAGTTAAGCAGAACCACGGTGAAAAGGGTGTTAAATGAAGACTTAGGGCTTCGGGCATATCGAAGAAAAACAGGACATCGTTTAAATGCTCTTCTAATGGACCTGAGACTGAAGAGATGCCGCGCTTTGTTGAAGCGGTACGCGGGAAAAAAAATCGGGAAATTCTTATTTCGAATGAAAAAATTTTTACCGTAGAAGAGAGCTACAACAAACAAAATGATAAGGTGTACGCACACAGTAGTGAAGAAGCGAGCAACCGTATTCCGCGTGTCCAACGAGGTCATTTTCCATCCTCGCTCATGGTATGGTTGGGAGTTTCTTATTGGGGCTTAACAGAGGTACATTTTTGTGAGAAAGGTGTAAAGACGAATGCAGTTGTGTATCAAAATACAGTCCTGACGAACCTCTTGGAACCTGTTTCTCATACCATGTTCAATAACAGGCACTGGGTATTCCAACAAGATTCGGCGCCAGCTCATAGAGCGAAAAGCACACAAGACGAAGCACGAAGACTGGCCCTCCTCCAGTCCAGATTTGAGTCCGTTAGATTACAAGATATGGCAACACTTGGAGGAAAAGGCGTGCTCAAAGCCTCATCCCAATTTGGAGTCACTCAAGACATCCTTGATTAAGGCAGCCGCCGATATTGACATGGACCTCGTTCGTGCTGCGATAGACGACTGGCCGCGCAGATTGAAGGCCTGTATTCAAAATCACGGATGTCATTTTGAATAAACTTTATTGTCATAAGAATCTATGTTTCGTTAAGTTCATTTTGGTATATAAATGGTTACATAATGAATAAACTTGTTTCAATTATTTTATATTAAACTTGTGACAGAATTTATGACCTGACTGTGTATATACAAAAAAAAAGTAGAGAAGTTTTCTATCCGTATACTAGTTCCCATATTACAAGCTTAGTTTGGGGCTATATGGCGCTGTGTGAAATGAATGTGCTGTAATGTGCTGCTGTGCTGTGCTGAAATGCATAACGCTCGTATATGGTCTTTAAGATCAATAAAAAATATCAAAGTACAAATAAAAGTTTTTAAATACCTATCTATAGTCCTTGGTCAAATATGTTTTAGTACTGATGGTTTTTATTGAGCGGTTTACACGATAAACCATAGCAAAAAAGCACCCGACTACATACATGCATACTTCTGAAGTAGGTACTCTATGCATGTAGGTATGCATTTAAAAACATATATTTAGACTCTAAACCCACTAAGTATACCATCCTTCTTTATTTAAACATTATGAATAATTTGACAAACATTATTTATTTTACATAGGTATCCAAGTAAGCTTACGCACCGAGTGTATCATGTATTTACTTCATTTATTTTTAGAACGTACCACATTTTTAATATTTGTTTTTATTTTTTTAGATCAGCAAGTAAGAAAGCGTGTCCCGATGTTGCCATACCGTTTGCAGCTAAATTGTGATTTCACAGTGTTTCACCGCCTATAGGGTACATATCATTAAATATTTTTGAGTATTTAGGTATATATAACTTACTCAAAAATGTTATTTAAATTATTTTAAAGCTTGTTCCTAATTATTGATCATCAAAAAACTAACAAACCCTCCAGGTTCGATGCAATATTGAATGCGGAGGCGTACTTTACCGCTGTATTACCAGGAGAACAGGAGTCCTGAGGAGGTTTCTTCATCCTAAGTCCACCACCCCCTTCGGTCGGTGTCACCTCGAGGGTGGTAGCGTCCACCCTCACTCATCCCATACGAGCCGACCATTCATTGACACCGTAAGTCGTAACCAGTAGTGGATCAATATAATTATTATTGGTTGCGTAAAAACAAATCAAAGTGTGTGTGAGTGTGTGTGTGTGTGTGTGTTGTGAGTGATGTCGTGCCCAGCCTATACGTAAATATGATAGCAAAATAAAATGGTCCAACTCACGCTTGGCAGGGTTTTAATATTTGTTTATAATATCTAGGATATATATATATATATATATATCTAGGATGGTGTTATATGATGTATGCCAGTGAATAGGTATAGCAGTTATGCGCATGCTCGAAAGTAAAGAGCCAGAACCAACAGGTGTTTTGTCACCATAGCTACCAGGAGAACAGGAACATGTAAGAGGTAAGCCTACTATGGCAAGTTAATCCGCGGTAACTGTAAACTTGCTTAGTTATACATTATACTTATAATATTTACAGTGGGAAATAAAAAATCACGAAAGATTTTTATTTCAGTGAACTTAAAATGACTAAAGACATTTTTATTTTCTTTTGAGCCCACTCTGCAGTCGGTTAGGGTTTCGTAGCTCTTGGAGAAGACATATTTCGATCAGAAAATTGCAGGTTAGATAGAGTCGTATATTTTTATTGATATTGCGTTAGAAAACGGAAAAAGTAAAGTGATAGGCGTTTTCTTTTTTATATTACGTTGAGTCAGCTCTTGACCTCATTTTGCGGTCATGCTCGCCTTTGCCATACTTTTATTTTTATTGCTGCCTATACGATACGTGCTGTGCCTAGTGTTGGGGACGAGCCTACTTTGTTTGATTCCGACCCTCTACTAGCCAGTTCATCGGCGGCGTCGTCATCCAGAGACCCACTATGTCCCTTTATCCATTGTAAAGTCACCATATTAGTGGTGACTAGCGTTTTTCAATGCTGAAAATTGCTATTCTTTAGTCATCGATCCGTCGCCTGTATCTTGCTCTTGCAGCCTCGGTGATGGCTACACATTCGCATTGGAAAATGGAACTTTGTGTGATATGGATATGCTGATGCTGAGTTCCAGCGCCTGCGTCTTGATTGGTCTTCGAACCATCCGTGTAGACACGGACTGCCTGATATTCCTGATTAATTTTTCTTGTCCTCCAACAGTTGTATTTGGTAGTCTTTTTTGTAACTTGTATGGTATGAACCCTGTCGAATGCGCTGCTATAAGCGGTTGGTATAAATTGTCGCCTGACCCAAAATGAATTAGTGTGGACTTCTTGTGTTTCCCAAAAGTCCTAGGTGTCTCAATCTGATTGCGGATATTTGATCGCTTCTTGTTGTATGTGTAGGTCGAGTGGCGTTAGAACCAGTACAATCTTGAAAGCGGCACTGGGTGTTGAACTCATGCAGACGCATGCAGTTCTTAGCAATCATAATTTTCGTGGTGAGAATCGATTGCACCGCCAAAATGATGTATGCTAGATGGCCGATGGCCTTATGACGGCAGTATAATTAAAGAAAGGCAAAGGGTCCAATTTATGACAGTTTATTTTTGCACGCGTATTTCTGAAACGGCTTAACCGATTTGGATGTGGTTTTCGATAATGTATTGTATATGATGATGTGTTCATCCAAAATCGTCAACTGCAGTCGTTTTCATGTAAGTAACGTAAGTAAACATAACTTACATGAAAAAGTTGATTTGAATAATATTTACCTCTTGCGTTTTGTTTTGATCTAATGAATGAACAACTATTCTATTTATTATAGGATTTTGATAAATTAAACACAAAATATTAGTCCAAATAATACACAAGAGATTACATACTTTCCTAATAGAGATTCACGTGGTCAAACTTACCTTTTCGGAGTGCCGCGTGTAATGTAAACACTTGAAACTTGTTAATTTCACATTAATTTCACGCTATTAAGCATAACGTACAACAAAGGGAAACGTGAATGATATGTGATAGATAAATTAATGATCAGGTCGATGAATAAGTTGATGATGAGGTCGTATAATACTCCTTGGAGATTTGTATTTAAACGTCATAATTATCTGTAGTTGTAAAACGTATGTAGGCTAAAAATGTAAAACGTCAATAAAGGAGTAAAACATTGGTACCTACCTACCTACTATGGTAATACGTGGGTACTACTAATTATAATGTAGGTACATGAACATTCTAAAATTGGTGTGTTCCGGTAATTTGTACTATAGCAAAAAGCGTACAGAAAAACATATTAAAAATGTGTATGCGTTACTGTTGCTGTGTATTGTTTTTTAAAGGACTTGGCTACGGAACATTTCGGTACATCCATCTGAGTCCTATTAGTTACTAAGTTAGTATTCCTAATGTTAATTCATCATCATCGTAATCTATAATTCTCCTGTCCGTCTTCCCACATAAAAGTGAAGAATACGGGCATCATCATCATCATCAACGCAGACCGAAAAAGTTTGCCATAATCACTATGCACATCTCATCATCATCATCATATACACTGGGTAGGCGGGTGGTTGGTCGTATCGTATCGTCGATATCGTTATCGTTATGTACCTAGATAGATGCTAACGCTTATCTCCTGTCGTCTTTAACGAAATTCACGGTGGCATTATCTCATACTCCTTCTATCATCTGAACTTATTTTTTTACTCCTGCATCACTGCAAGTAGTTTGTGTATGAGAATATTTTCTTGTTTTATATATCATATATATATATATATATATATATATATATATATATATATATATATATATATTATATATCATACTATTTAGAGGCTATTATTTTGACAACCTTCTTTGAGCAAAGTCGACCCTCTCGCGCTACTCGAAAAGGCGCCAGCAAAGTTGTATGGAATTTGTTGCTTTATTCGCTCTAAATAAGATCATGTTCGACGATATAGTATATACAAATACAAATAATTTATTTCACTTAATCTAACATACATACATGTTTCATGCTTTGAGACCCTCTTTTAAGTATGAAAATACCTGTGTTAGACAGTCCCACTCTTCCGTAATTTTTAAATTAAGTTAAAATAAATAACAAAAGAAAACTTAAAAGTTTTCTTACTTAAGTAAAATAATCAAACAGTAAACTTGATTGGCCATTCTGGCTGTCTAAGTGGTAAAATCATTTGATTTGATACCCATGTCGTGATTATAGTAAGTATTTTTAATCAAAATCTAAAATCTATTTTTTTTTGTTACGAACCTGCCATAACAATCGCCGTTGCGGATTGACCCAACTCCGCCCGCTGATGTCATAACAGTCGACTAATAGATCTCACTAGAAGAAGGGCATCGGCCTCCTGTGCTTTAGGTATATAACACATTTATACAGCTATCATATATCCGCCAGACAAGTAATGTTATTAATGCGAAAACCTCAAATTTTTAGGAGGTTGGAGTAGATTTGTGATATGATATCAAATAATTTAATCTATATCACTCCCACAGTTTAGAAAAATCTTACGACACCTCACATATCACAACTGCAAAGGCACATTAATTAGATACCTACCTATACATACCTGTCTACTCTCGTAATATATATAACCCACCTTCTGTGGCAGTCGGGTAAAAAGGGAACGCAGCAGTACCTAACAAGGGTTGGGTCCGTATATTTTATTGTACAACCAGATCATGCACGGCCCATTAATTTAAATAAACTTTTTTTGATAGATTAGCTTCGAATTATCGGTCCGTGCAACATGTAACTGTACTGATTAGGCTGTCGTCCCCAGCTGGACTGGCTTGGCTCTTACACATATCTACATACAAATCGCTTTGCAATTGATTGCTAACATAAATACAGCAGGCACACTCTTACCTTGCAGATACAACGGCTGTTGATCACATGATGCTTCTTCTGAGTTCTTAGTACAGTACTCCTGTGACAAAGTTCCAGGTTTCAATGCTATAGAGATGGCCAAAACCCAAACGCAACATTGTACAGGAAAACACCAATGTCTCCGAACCATGTTTCCGCCAAAGCTTCTAAACGTAGACTGCATTTGAGTCTGTGATTGAGTCTATGAAATTGATTATCTATAACAGAAAGGTGAGACCGATACCCCATTTCGATTGCTTTGAGAAAAAACTAATACACCGTGAAATGAAAGTGTCCAGCGCAGCTAAGTAGGTAAAGTAACTTCGCTTGGCTACCGTTACGTAAAATAAGAACAAGTAAAATAAAGTAGATTTCTTGGTCTCTAGGCCTATCTCACTGCACATAAATGGAAGCAGATATAGATTCTAAGAGGTTTTTGAATTGAAACTTTTTATGGGAAGGCTATGGAATTCTGATCCGCAACTTTTTTGTGTGACGAGAAGTGGCGGGGAACTTAGTTTTTTCTTCTGTAATACAAAAGTTTCAATTCTATCCTGTGTCTTTACGACACACCCTGTTTTATTTATTGTACCACGGGTAAGCGCTTAGCCTTCATCTCACATGGGTGTCAAGCTTCAACCGGAATCCTCAACAGACTGAGGAACTGTGTTCCTGAATTTCATCCAGTTTACTTCTAAATACAGGAACACAACAATTTAGAATTGTTGTTATGTCGACGGACTTAAATAAAGGCCTACCACCGACCAAACCAGGCACAAATTGGTACCCCCTGGGGATCGAAACCGGTATTTTTTTTTATACTAACTTTTAACCGCCTCGGTTCAAAGTTTTAGATGTTATTCCAAATTCCATAAAGTCATGTGAGCTAGCCGTTTGCGCAGGTGGAATACCAACCATTATCCACCTACCGCAACTCTACAGGTGGACAGCGTCATCACACATCGTCTTCGTGTACATCTTTGCTCTATCCTTTCCTATTGATTGTCCCAGTTAACCTGAGGATCGGGAAGAACTTCGTAATTCATAAAAAAAACTCTCCAATCTCGGATGTAAAACGTAATCCGACTGTCTCTCTTACTATAGTACTATCAGTAGTTACTATCGTGGAATGTAAAACTATTGGCTTAGTTTTACATGGTATATTTGCTAATTCATGTACACTTTAAGTGGTTCGAGGATTAAAACATACGTAGCCGTAATGCGTAAAACTAGTGCCACCTACCTGTCTGAAACTCAGTGATATGACAAGCTAGTACAGAATACTTGCAAGTTTATGTAAGAAACTAGTGAATGCCCAGGTTTTTGGTCCCGTCATCCCGTGACAATTTCCCGAAATAATTTCATAGTGCACCCAAATATAAATGTATACAACAATCTTTAAAATTTCTAGTCTCTTTCTCTGGTTCTCTACTAGTTTGCGATGACTGTCAGACAGCCAGTGAATCAGCTATTCTAAACGTCGATTTGATATAGGTATTGCGGTGTACGGAAAACGTGATCGCTTTTCGGAGAGAACTTATAGAATATTCTGTGACACGATAACAATGAATAACCGCTGACCAAAAAATATACCTAATTTGGTGAAAGCCACTATAGTAGAGTAACAGTCACGCTGACTTCTCTGACCGTCTTGTTGGCGCTGATCTTTGCATATTATCACTTAGAGTACATACTGTCTAGTACCTACCAGTCTTTTATAGTAGCATTGAATGCTCAGTGCTGAGCGTGCAATAATATTAGCATGTGAATATGTATACAGAAACATTTACGCGCATAGCCGACACCGAGTCAGCATGACTGTGATATTTCTTTTAGTACCTACATACCAACACGGTAGGTGTGTAGATACTAAAAGAAGGACGAGAAATACATTTTAAATTGGTTCTGAATCCAGTTTTGAATTGGATCTCGGGTGAAATTGCGGGTGTTTGACTCGAAAAATTTCTTATCACGTTTGACAAACTGAAGTCTATTCTTCCGGGTCTGATGAATACGACAAACGGGGGACCTAGGTAGGCTACTAAGTACCAGCACAAGAAGACTAGAAGTCTTCTTGAGATGTGGCTTCCTGTTTATGATTTCGATCAGATTATGCTAAGTGGCTTCTTCCAAGCAATAAGTTTCTTCGAGATGAGATCCAATCGATTGCAGCTAAACAAACCGCACAGCAACCATCGCTTTAAATTTAACAATAGTGTTTTATCACTACAATATTTAATACTATAATCAGACAATATTTCAAAAAGGGCTTATTGTCATTTTCGATTTGCGAGTTCTGTTGTTGTTGCGAGCGTTCAAGGCGACTACTTTTCATCAGGTGCGGGCCATACCTTTTTGCCACCTTAGAGGGTTAAAAAGACCTCTACCGTATTATTTTCCATTAATGCTATACGCATTCTGAAACGCGATGATCTTTGACATCGCTTATGACGCATTATCAGGACTAACATGGAAGCACCCTGGAAAATGTAATTTCGAAACGGATTACGATAGAAGAATGATGTCAGGTGAGCACCGTAAAATTACGGCAACAGGGTTCATGTAAGTACCTACACTTATGTATTTTTTGGGTCCTGGACCGTACATCACCTGGGTGAAGCATGGGATACTTAAAGGTCTTCATGCTCCAACTACCATGTCATATAATGGAAGAATTTATATACATTAGGTTGAGCACGGACCCAAATCCATTTTTTTTGTATGAGCTATTACTAACCTACCTACTACAATGTGTCAAATAAAAAAGGTTTCTGGCTTTATTTCTTTCATTCCAATTTATTACAAACACAGCTGAGAAATCAGCTCCAAGCAAAAGACACTGCATTCAAATCGATGCACTTATTATTTTCGAAGCTATGAGGCCACAGACAGACACCACAGACACAGACGGTTATAAATAAAAACACAGATTTTAGATCCACATCTGTAAATCGAGTAGGTATGGTATAGGAATGGATGGACGCAGCAAGCCAGTGGCACATGTAGAGCTTCTGCTAGCAACTCCAATCCAATTTGATTAACGCGATTAGTACACCAACGAGAGTCACTGGGCCACAGCGACCAGTATGAACCTGTGCTTGGTGCCAGCCTGAAGATAACATAATACAATATGCCCAAAGAAGACCCGGAGACCACCGCGCTGAAAAAGGAATTGACGGACCTGATCGCGCAACTCAAGGTAAAATAGCTGAAAAAACATGTTTAGCTAGCACTCGGTGATAGGTTAGGCTTACAGTTTTATCCAAAGCTGGGAAGGTACCTTATTTAAAAACATATAAGGCAGAATGTACGTCATTACTTTTGTAGGTACTAAGCGGGCGGATTTTTTTATAAAAATTGATTATTAACGCGCTGAGCGGGCAGAAAAAGTATTTTTGAAAGAAAATTTATAATTTACGTGCTGTTTTTTTATTTTGCGTTATACCAGTATGCAACCTTATATAATGACAAAAAACTAAAAGTTTTTATCACTAAGTCTGCAAAATGAAAAACGAGTCAAAAGATTTAACAACTGTAACAATGTTAATTTAAATTTCAATGAAAGTTTTATATTTGTCTTTTATTTTCCTCGTAGGCATAAGTGCCATGTATCTATTGGACTAGTGATTCCCGACTTGTGTGTATTTAGGCTCAAACCACACACTACTTCCCTCGTTGAATAGTATACCTACTATTTATGGGTTTTGAATGAACTGCTTAGTACCGGGAAAGTCTAGAAGGATAGTAATTTATTACGAACATGCCACCGAGTTGAATGTCACGTGCGTGCAATGCGATGCCTAGTGAGTAGTAACGAAATATAAAACAATCTCAAATATTAGATTTAAACCTACATTATTTACATTTTCTCTATTCCCGTTGTGTATTTTTGTGCAGTCTTACAAAAACATGTTAATAGTGTTTTGTTGTTGCAGGCTGACCAAGACAAGTTAGCTGATTGCAAGCTTGCTGATAAATGTGGCGATCTAGGAGGCATTCCAAAAATAAGGCTGGTGGTAAAGAAGTCTTTGAAAGGACACATCAATAAAGTGAACTCTGTGCATTACAGTGGTGATTCTAGGTAAGAGCAGCTATTTTGAATAGCTCTATTTCTGCGCTGTATGTTGAGGGTTCGATTCCAACTCAGGACAAGAAATTATATTATGAATATAGACGCTTGTTTTGTGTTTAGTTTAGGTGCTGTATTGTATCATCATCATCATCATCATCAACCTATCGCATTCCACTGCTGGACGTAGGTCTCCCCCAAGGTGCGCCACTGAGCCCGATCTTTGGCCTTTCTCATCCACTCTCTGCCCGCCACTGTATTGTATCATTAGTATGTATTTACAAGTATTCAGATTCTTTGTAATCTAGTTCCCTAGATCCCAAGATTTGCAGCCAGTGTCTTGGGCTCACTTCCATCTGGCACTGGTCTGGAACAGTTGAGTTACCTACACATCAACAATGTCTAGGGGATTTTTTTTATTTTTTTTATTTTACGACGGGGAAGCACTTGGCCTTCATCTCACCTGGTAACAAGTTGAGATAAGGCCGAAGGTGGAGGCGCACTTCACCCGGAATCCTCAACAAACTGGCTATTTTGACCTGTGATAATTAGAGAAGATATTCATATGAAAACAAAATATTGATTAAAGCTTGTTTTATGCCCTGCTCATTTAATAAAAAGAACCGACCGACAGAATTACTTTGTATTTTTTTTACTTGCAAATGGCTTCAGCTCGTACTTACATTACACAAATGGCACTCAATCAGGAATCAAGAAAAAAAATTTTGAAATGTATAATTCAATTACATATAATTTGATTTAATAAAAAAATGCTATTTTAAATATGTCTGACGAACTAATTTTACGAACAACACAATCGAGTAGTTATGAGGGCAGTTATACAATATCCTTAGACGTAGTTGATGTTTGCAGATACCGTTTGCTACCTACGGTTCTTAAACCATTATCCGACTGATTCCCTTGTACATACTTAAATAGTTTACTTATACATTTTATTTTTAATTTATTGTGAAGTCATAGATTTATAGTTTTGCTTAGTTTGGTGCTAAATGGCGTTGTGTATAATGTGTAGTGATATTTATTGATATATTATTTAACATCATTTAACATCATCGCCCTATAAATCGTTCAAGTCATCGTTGGAAGGCAAGTACGCCAAGTTACTTGAGATGAAATCACGTGGATGAACTTCCCCGCGCCCCGGTTTTTTGCCACGTGTGGTCAATCAAACATGAGTCACAGTCATGCGTTACGACGTAGTGCGTTTTAAGTGGATAAGTGTGGGGATACATTTTCGCATTATTACATTTTAATTGAAGAATCTTAAAACCTACATCAAAAAAGGAAGCCTTAGGTACCTATTTGAGCCTACCAAAAATCTTACGGGGCTTTCGATTGAGGCTACATGTGACCCCAAGGGCTGACTCTTATTTAGGCCAGCGAATTAGTATAGCTATATTAAATAAATAAAATAAAATAAAATAAATATTCAACGTGGCAATACAGCTCATGTCTTGGGCACGCTTCCGTCTGGTACTGGTCTGGAACAGTTGAGCTACATAATTATAGACTATATATCAACGGCCCTTAGATAATCCAACTGTTATCCTGGTCGGGTTGAAACGGAGCTGCACTGATTAGGGCTAGATTTTCGGTTCGCACCACTTTAGTGCAACTTTGGCATCGCAAGGGCAAAGCGCTCGGGTGAAACTGGTGCACTGTACGAACACATCAAGAGTAGTAGCTGTTTTTTTATTATTTCGGGTGCTCGGGGTAATGGGTGCTCGTGATACTAATCCTCCTCCAAAACCACATGCGTCACGTAAAATTAGAGGGGGGGCTTACTACACTATTACTTGGCACTATCTCGCACTACATCATGCGATGCTGGTTAGAGATAGCAACCTTAGTCATTCAAACAGATAGCAACTCTAACTTAAAAAACGAATTGAAATATAGCCTGATGACAGACAGCTGGACGGAAAGAAGTATAGCGGATGCTTAGTAATTTGGTTCCGTTGGTACCACAGAACGTTGGTACCCACTGGATATGAAACCCTAAAAACTGGAACGCATAAATACGCTGATCGAACGCAGCGTCCTTGCATGCGTGCGTACCAGCGCTAGGTTATTTTTACTCAATGACCAAGCCAAAATAACAGCAGCAGCTAAAAACACTATGGCATAATTTTGCCATGAAAATGCTTGCAATGTATCCGGCGCTTTTCATGAAAACACAACCACATAATGTTATCCATACCATTTAAATCCAGACGTTTTCCATTTCCACACAAAATTTCATGCTTCAACCGCAGCAACTGTGAATTGGCTGTTTCGCTGATCGTTTTGCCTGACCTAAGCTTGTTATGAATCATGAATAATAAGCATGAATCTGTGGCACCTACTAGGGGGTAGTCAGAGACACGTCCACAGTTACGTTCGGTTCATGCACACGGGTTGCAAGTAGCTAGTATTCAATGCGTGACAGGTTGCAAGCCCATCGACCGTCAATTTGTCGTTCGAAGCCATAATATCCTCTGATCATTGACTTTGTTTGTGTTACGAACGTCCAAAGGCACTGCGTGACCGGCTCGCTTGATGGCAAGCTGATCATCTGGGACACATGGAGCGGCAACAAGGTCCAGGTGATACCACTTCGCTCGGCTTGGGTCATGAGCGTGGCTTTTGCACCTTCAGGGAACTTTGTCGGTGAGTATGAGAGTTAAAGTTGCGTTCGAGTTGCCGTGGCTATCGCGGCATAAGAAACGACCCCAACTTAGCCCACGGCTGTCTTAAAGACGACTAAGGATCTGTAAGTAATAAAACATTATATTTGGCCTTTCAACAGGATCTTATTATGTACATGTAAGAATAACAGAAAGAATGGATAGGAGATTTGATTTGATTTTTTTGATTGGAACAATCAATACAAATGAGTGATTCGTGCATTCGGTACAGTACAGCCAACCAAAAATGGCCAGACCTAGACGTGTCAGCGCTGGTTTTCAGTCTGAGCCAGAAAGGTGGAGGGTAGGTGATTCACAACTAGGCACCAAACGCAAGTCTTTTAGCCAAGGTGACTACGTTTTAAAAGAAACTGTGTTCTTTTCACCACTCTTCCTTCATAAAAATGTTCGAAACTTCCAGAAAAATGGCACGAGACTACATTTGGCATTGTTTAACGATGTATTGTATCCTAGATTTTATCACCAGCTCGGCTTCCAAGCGTGGTGATACGACTGATAGCAATATGTCCTGCGGTGATGCAGACTTTAATGGGCTAATGATGATAGCGTTATTTCTCAACATCGTTATATTTTGATAGGACCTACCTACTACTGTAGGTACTGCAATGCAACCTCTGCTGATCTACCTGTCAAGTGTCAACGTGATAATTGATCGACCTGGGGGTACCAGGACCTCTTAGAGCATTCTTGTTTTAATACTACTTTACTTTAGACACTATCTATCTATCTATCTACAAAAGCAATATATTATCAAAACGAGAACGCTGTAAGACGTGGTGGTTAGACCCCTGGTTGTAATTTGGTAGCATGTGGCGGGATGGACAACATGTGTACGATCTACGACGTCAACAACCGGGACTCCACCGGCGCAGCGAAGATGGTCCGCGAACTGGCAGGCTACGAGGGGTTCCTCAGCAGCTGCCGTTTCCTCGATGACTCACACATCCTCACGGGTTCAGGAGACATGAAAATGTATGTCATGTATCCCCCATATTTACCTTTCTGCCGTGGCCTACCGTGAGACTCCCAACTGTTGTTATTTGCAAACATGATAACGAAAAACCTGAGGCTAATTAATTATACATTAGGTAGGTACAAGAAATCAGCCTCTATTTGCAAAACGTATTTGGATGGATGACAAGCATATACTTACTTATTTAGGTAACTAAGATGGCGCAATACTTTTTATTATATCTCTATGGCAGGCCATATACCCACCTAGGTTGTAAGCTCGATCACATTACTATGTATACAAACAATTCACAAGACCAAAGCCGTCCATGCGGAAGATACAAATTGTCTAAGCAAGCACAAAATCTGATGTAATAATCTATTTGACACATTACCGCGCAGGTCCGTTATAAAGAACATACCCCTATTGAGAAGTTTACAACCTCTAGTGGCCTAGTGGTCTAGTGGTTCGCCTACCGGTATCAGATCCAGTGGTCCAGGGTTCAATTCTCAGGGGAGTTCTATATTGTGCTTTGGTTGGTTGGTGGTAGGACTTTTTTTAAGCTCACCATCTTACCTAATTCTGTCGCCATAACAATTCTTAAATTATTGTGTTCCGGCATTTAGAGGTAAGATAGCCAGTACTTCAGTTTGTTGCGGATTCCGGGTGAATTGCGCTTCCACCTTCGGCTTTATCAAAGCTTAAAAATCAGATGAGATGAAGGTCACCTGCCCGTCGTACAAAAAAAAGAGGACGCAAAATTTAAGCCGGTCGCAATGCGAGTATTGCGACCGGCTTAAATTTTGCGTCCAATATCACCAGCAATATAGCAATGCTAATTTAAATGCTGAATGGATAGGCGTCCGTTATGGTAGCGTACACATAATCGAATTCACGTTCGTGGTTATGCCAAAAAACTCTGCGTAAATAGAGCATAATTAGTGCATATATAAAATAAATAGTGCCTAATTGGTTTAAGAAATAATGACCATTTTTAGTGGGTACGCCAGAATAACGATCAAGCTACGGTAATTTAGGTAGGCAGTAAGAATTAGTAGTTTTGTTACTTTATACTTGTTCAATATCTCCGTTCCTATAAGAGCAATCATTATGAAATTATTGGCAGCATTAGTGCTCTATTTTTGTGTGTAAACTTCGTTGCTAAAGTATAAGCCGTTTTCGAGTACGGTCATGTGTACGCTAGCTTGATCGTTATGCTGGCGTACCCACTAAGAATGGTCATAATTTCTTAAACCAATGAGGCACTATTTATTTTATTTATGCACTAATTATGCTCTATTTACGCAGAGTTTTTTTTGGCATAACCACGAACGCGAATTCGATTATGTGTACGCTACTATAACAGACACATATAAAAAGTCTATGTAAAGTTCTAGTGAGGTTCTAGGAACAAATGCATTGTGGTACAGTCGCACACAAAAAATAATTTGTTAGTGAAATTATACACCGAACAATTTAGGTAGGTAGTAAGAATTAGTAGTTTTGTTTACTTTATATGAACTTGCTTGAAGAGAAGATGAGCTTTCGTGAGTACTTTTGTCTACATGTATTACATGTGGTTATTTTGATACACAATTGCTGAAAATTTTCTCGAAGAAAATTAAATCTGAATATACTGTTGATTTTTGATTGTTGAATTTTGACCGCCTCTGTGGTCTAGTGGTTCTACCCACCGATTTCAGATCAAGAGGTCCCGGGTTCGATCCCCTTGGGGAGTACAATATATTGTGCTTGGTTTGGTTTTTGGTAGGATCTTGTTTAAGTCCGCCTGGCTAGCCACCACCATCTTACCTAAATCTGTCGCCATAATAACAATTCTTAAAAAAAATGTTGTGTTCCGGCATTCAGAGGTAAGATAGCCAATTTCTCAGTTTGTTGAGGATTCCGGGTGAAGTGCGCCTCCATCTTCGGCCTTATCTCAACTTGTTACCAGGTGAGTGTAAAAAAAAAACTGTGTTTTGCATTATATCTCCAAAGGAGATTGCCACGTGACTATGGGATTTAATATCGCTCTCAAACTGGATGTGTCACAATGAAATACAGCTTAATTTTAAGTTCAATAATGGGACATTTAAATATAATCATATATTTAATGATAATTATCCGTGTATCCCAGCAATTTGTTCATAAAATATTAACGAGTCTCTGCCTCACTTTTCACAAAATGCTTATCGGAGTCCATCTCACTACTCTCCCGTTACAAACTGAGTTTCTATTTCACAATATGTGCTACCAAGTCTTGTATCTCAAACTAAACTACAGAAAAGATTAGAACTTAGATTATAGCGATACAACCAATGGTCATTCTTCATTATCTCTGAAACGGCGAGACACATCCGTGTAAATTTTTAATCAATAGGTAGATTTTATATAGTTCCTCCAAAGCGCTATTTCATGCTATGATAACAAATTTTGTTTTCAAGTAAATAGCAAATATGTAATGCTCTAGATGCGTTTGGGACCTGGAAGCCGGCAAGAGGGAAATGGAGTTCGATGCACACGCAGGAGATGTAGTGACCATTTCTCTTTCACCTGGTAAGCAAGTAGCTATACCTATAGGTATAAATCACATCACACATCAACAGCAATTATATGTCCACTGTTGGATATGTTGATGTGTTGAAGACACTCCAAAATATGAAGGTTTTGCTATTATATCAGGTGGACTAGTAATTGCAGTAAAGGTGAACTGCTGCCCTTGAAATCCTTTTGTTGGCTTTTACGACGTTCGTAGGCCAAGGTTCTTGCCTTTTTCCTTGTGTACTGGTCGCAATTCCGAGGCTGTAGATTTGACGTTTCAAAGTGATCCTAAAAAATCTAACTGAATAAAAATATTTGACTTTGACTTTGAGTTGGAGAGGTCAATTCGTGTGTGGTCATACGCGCCTCGTACATTGCTGTGCGCTCGTCACCTTTATTATAAGTTACATTAATGTTAGTTCGATAGTTTCAACATGAACTAACATGAATGTAACTTAGTTAAGGTGAGTAAAGTTACGTCGAGTCTCTAATATATCACTGCCTCTAGTCAAAAACGGATTAACTCGAGTTATTCCCTTTTGTTTTTATTGCACCATCGTAATCTACGTGTCGAGTTACATAACATATCAAAAGGACATAACTCTAGCTGCATCCTAACCTGATTTTTTCAATTCCACCAAGGGCATAACTCGACAGCTTGTAAAGGATCATCTATAGATATTGACTCAATTTCACAACTAAAACAATATAACTACTATTAATTCGAAAACACCATCGTACATAAAGGCATAATTTTAGTTAATTTAATTACAAAAAGACACAACCCATGATGTACCAAAAAATTTTAAAAATAGCATGATATAAATGAAGTTGATCCATTTGGTAAGTATGTTTATAAGGGAACATCTTTATTTGATACCTTTGTTTATGTAGTGTAAATAGAGAAACGGCTTATTATCACCCTTAGCTGCCATCTTTTGGCGCGGCACTTGAAAGTGATAAAGGGAATATGTCGTTTAAATCCCTCATTTTGTTATATTTACCTACTTATAATAAATAATAAAAAAAAAATCTAGCCAAACTTTTAAAAGCTATTATTTATACTTATATTAATGACTAAAGTAACATAATTAATTATAAGACATTAAAATTATGTTATTATTGAAACGTGTTTGGTGTTACTTTCTGTTGTTCGGTCAGAGTCAGAGTGCAGAGAGTGTAATGTGTTTACTTGTGAATTGGGAGCCACCAATAATAAGGATACATATCTCAGTTTCTGATACTGACAGTACTGATGCAGAAGCAGAAAATTCAGAACCAGCTAGAAGTGATACAACAAGCTTACGAGAAATTGTCAATAAAAGAGTTAAATTCAAGCCAAGATTATCAAATAAAAAACGCAGACGTGATGTGCGTCATAATAAACTATTGAGGAAGGACAATAATACATTTCAAACGGCAAAAAAAGATCAAAACGACAAATAAAAGAACTTGAAATTTGCAGATTTAACTGTAAAAATAGAATACCTGAAATCGCTAGACAAGAATTATTTAACAATTACTGGGCACTTGGGTCCTATGAAAAGAGAGTTAGTTACATAACTCCGTTGATTACAGTGGAAGAGAAAAAAGTGTACAAAATGCACCCTAAAAAATCAGAAGCTGTTCGTTTGCATATCATATTCATTGGGGTCAAACTGTTCATGAAAAAGTATGCAAAAATTGTTTTATGAGATTTTTTGACGAAAGTAACAAGTTTGTTTCACTTCAAGCTAGTAAGAAAAAGATCTCGATAAGTGGAATGATACCAATTTCAACACGAGGCATTGCTTCAAATTCCAGGTGGTCTGAAGACGATTTAGGAAAAGTTCGCCAGCATATTTTATATTTTCCGCAATACGAGAGTCACTATGGCCGAAATGAAACATCAAAAATGTTTTTGCCAAGTCATCTAAACTTAGAAAAAAAGTATTCATTGTATTGCGAAAAAGAACCAGAAGATCAGCGTGTGTGTGTGTGTAGCTTGTATTTATCATTCAAACCTCCAAAGGTCCCGAAGTGAAAGAAGATCTTATTAAAAAACTAAATGATCATCAAGATGAGGCTGCATGTGCATACAATGAAAAGAAAAAAGATAACTATTAGCAGAAGCTGATGTATCTTTAATTGTTTTGACTTTTGATCTTCAACAATGCCTCCCGACACCTGTTCTATCTGCTGGTGTAGCGTTTTATAAAAGAAGTCTTTGGACTTATAACTTAACAATACATGAGTGCAAAAAAAAAAAAGCCACTTGCTTCATGTGGCACGAAGGCTCTAGTATACGTGGCGGAAACCAAATAGCTTCATATTTGTATGATTACATCAAAAAACTAGCAACGATAATCAACAAAATCATACTGTATTCAGACACTTGTGGCGGCCAAAACAAAAATTCATTCGTGTGCGCTATGTTTTTAAAAATTATGCAAGAATGCCCACATATTCAATTTATAGATCACAAGTTTCTTGTTCCCGGACATACGCATATGGAGTGCGACTATGATCACTCAGTAATTGAAAAGGCGAAAAAGAAAGTCCAAACTAATCACCTCCCAAGAGATTATTACCAGATGGTAAGATGTGCGGGTAGAAGAGGTCAGTTCACTGTCAAAGAGATGACATTAAACGATTTTTACGACTTTGAAAAACTGCTGAAGGGTCCAATGATCCTAAGAAATGTCAATTCAAACAAAGAAAAGGTACACTGGCCTGATATAAAATGGTTTAGATACACACAAGCCGATCAGATGATTGTCCACTATAAAACCAATCTAAGGAGTGAAAATGACTACAAGCAGTTATCATTTCAAAGGTACAGAAGAGCAAGGAATACGAGTTTTGCGTTGAGCGTCATCTCCGAAACACCTCTCCCAATAAGCGCGGAGAAAAAACGAGACATTTTGACACTTCTGCCATTCATAGACACAGAATGTCACGATTTTTATAAAAACTTGCTGTCTTCTGAATCGGAGAGAGCAGAAGAAGATCCAGACTTGAGCTTTACAGCAGAAAATGAAGTGTATACCGTGGATAATTAGGTACCACTTGATATGTTTAATGTTGATTTTTTTAAATAAATACATATTATCTTATAATATAATATATAATATATATAATATAATTATGTTTTAATGATAGATTTTTGTTACCGAGTAAAATCCTAGACATTGATAATAGAAGGAAATAAGCCGTTATTGTCGCAATAAGTATTCTTATTTAACGGTTTATGTGTAATTATTTCTATAGTATATGGTTAATTTGACTAGTATAAGTAACGTTATTCCATTATTACTTTGTTAGTAAGGGTACAATTCGTAATATTCCTTTTAATACGAGTAAACTGACTAGTATAACTAACGTTATGCCTTTATTCCTATGTTAATAAGGGAACAACTCAAGAAAAACACGAAAAAAATATAGAAATAATGAACAAATGTGAAAGTGATTAACATTAAATGAAAGGGCTATTTTTTTACTACAATGATGTATCCAAATTTATTTAGATTTTACTTGCGAAATAGCAAAAAACATTAAAAGTTTGGTTTTTTGGCTCTCCTGAAAAGTGCTGATTTTGAGTTAATCCCTTTTTGACTAGAGGCAGTGATATAGGGTAGTAGTATCGGAGGTAGTGTATAAATATAAATAGGCATAGGCAATTTTAGGCAAGCTTTCTCTATAGATAAAATCCATCACTTTGCCTACGCATGTTTCTAGTTTCGAAGTTAAAATGCAGTATAGATGTAGCCACACTAGATTCCACGTCGGCTTTCATGGTATTTAAGGTATTTAACATTGAATAGAAGAAGACTGGGTTCCATGATCAAATAAATAATTTTGTGTCTCCAATATCACAAAGGAACATGCTTAAAATTCGTGCCCCTAGCAGAAATACAATATTCTTTTCAAAAAGCGTTTACGGAATGGCTCCTAAATTGTATAATAAATTACCAATAGTGTGCTCCGAGGATCTTTTCTGTTTTAAAAGCAAATAATTTTAGTTTGGGAATAGATGGCGCTGTGTGAAATTAATATCCTGTAATTTTTTTTTAGTCGACAAGACACATTTTTACTCAGGGAATACCTTGATGATAGAGAAAGTTAGGTAGGTATATTCCCTATTCATATATATAACTAGTTGCATATCTTTGCCCGACTGGTCCCTGACTAAAATATACAGTATAGGTATCTAAGTTGTGTGCAATTTAATTTATTATTAATTTAGTTTAGATTTAATAAATTAGAACAAATTGTCTTTTTCTTCATCGATATTATGCTATATTATTATTATTGTAAGCCCAGAATGGGGACACAGTGGACATTTGTATCATTATTTAATTAACTTAACCTGTGTATCGCAATAAAGGATTCCTGATTCTGATTCTGATTCACAATAATTGTGAATCAGAATCAGAATCAGGAATCCATGAGTTTACAATTATTGTAAACTCATTCGAATTCCAGATATGAAGTCGTACGTGACCGGCTCTGTGGACAAGACCTGTAAGCTATGGGACGTCAGAGACGAGAAGGCCAAGCAAACATTTTTCGGTCACGAAGCTGACGTGAACAGTGTTTGTGTAAGTAACTTATCAAGTTATTATAAAATAACTTCCCGGAAAAAAATTGCTCGGCGAAGTAATAAATTGTTAAAGTATATACAATTAGTAGAGTTTTTAGTAATATCATCATCATCCTCATCAGTGAGGATGCATGCCTAATTGCATAACTTGATTAATTTCCTATTACCAGTGAACTTCAAATCGATTACCAGTGGTCGACCCAGTCTGAATTATGGCTGTAAAAATGACAGTTGAAGCCAAGGCTTGGTTTCAAATGTCAAAAATGAAGTCGATGTGATTACCAGTTGAATTACACAGTAAGGCTCATCCCACTAACCGAACTTCCTCCTTTTAATACAAAAAAGATTCACACTACAATGTATCTCATACTCATGCGACTGCCCTGATGAGATCCCAAGGTTGCACCAAACAGAATTACCGACAGATGATCATCTCTTCCTAATGCAACTTAAGTGCAACCTAGTTTTCTTCCAGTTCCACGCCAGCGGTCATGCCTTTGCGACTGCCTCAGAGGATAAAACGGCACGAATGTTTGATATCCGCAGTGATCAGCAACTCGGCCACTACACTCCACCTGGCCAAAGCGGGTTCACGAGTTGCAGTGAGTACCCAATGGTAGCACACCCCCCCAAAAGTCGCTATGTCTCGTGTATAGGTAGTACCTATATGGTCCTATACCGATTTCCATTTGAAACACCAATTCCGGGTGAAGTGTGCTTCTTCTACCTTCTGTCTTATCATAACTACAAATTCAGATGAGATGAAGGACAAGCACCTTCCCGTCTTTGTACAATAAAAAAACCTTTTCACCTTCATGGAGCAATGGCCGACCGATAATCAAATAAAAAAAAAAGATCAAATCGAAAAAAAACTTATATTATCTACTGGGATAGCTCGCTCAGCGCTCATCTATGCCCAGGCAAGCCTAAATATCTATAAATACACATCTGGTAATAATTTACTGCAAACACAACTAACCACTATATGGAATTGTAAAGTGTCAGGCTAAACAAACTCATCATCAGATTCGCCTAATCCGGTAGAGCCCCAAATTACCTTTAATATTCTGATGCAGGTCTGTCCCTGAGTGGTAGATATCTACTTGCCGGTTCTGATGACAACGCCGTTCATTCTTGGGACACACTGAAAGTCGCTCACACAGGTAAATAATATGGTAGTCTAGCTCTTTAACTTTCAGAAAGATAATGAGAAATACCTGCCAAAGAGTGCCAACAGGATCATAGAAGTAAAAAGATTCAGGACATCAATTTCTCGATATGGGATCTAGATTACATTTACAAACATTTATATATTAGCGTATATAGATAGACTTAGCGAAAAAGAAATACACGATCAAATTATATGGAGACATCTCTTAGCCATCACACACAAAATTAATTAATTTAGTGGGCTGTTTTGAGAACAAACTCTACGTTTACGTTTACGTGTACGTTTGGAATCGCGACCACAATCAAAACTAAAACTAAAATCAGAGAAAGGTGTGGATGTCATATATTTATTTATTTATTTATTGACACATTCAAATATAAAATTACTTTAATAAAAAAATATAAACAAACAAGTGCTTACATATTAAGTGACATAAAGGTCATTTACTTTTGCAGTAAGCGAGAAACTCTCTCTCTATCAATTTCCAACCGTCCGTAAACAGATCCACCTGAGGTTGGTTAGCCAAAAAATACCAATACGTTGAGGTTTCAGGTCATGAAGACCAATTACTGCTAAGGTGTATTTTTTTGCCTTTATTAGGAAATTGAATAGGTACGATTTATTTCTATTGTTAACATTACTTTAACCCTCTAGTAAGTAATAAGACTGCCCGTTGTTACACAATTTTTGTAACAATGTTCTCCTTGTTTTTTGTTATATTGGTGTGCAATAAAGAATTTTCTATGTGTCTTATCTACGAGTAAATTGATTACCCCCTAAACATTTGGTATGTTAAATAATCTAATCATACAAGGGTAATTCTCAGAATGATATCTCTGAGATAAGCACCGCAATCAATTGGTAAACGTGTAAATTAAAGGCTTTTAACTATATTTTTACTTCTTCTGTAAGAAACATATTTTGTTTTTGTTGTTTGAAACTTAATAAATTACTATCGTAATACTGATTATACCTACACGAAGTGCCTATATAACTATAATACCTATACCTATAATATGAGACTTACTACTAGGTAATACCTATCTCTACCTACCATCTACCTATTCTCTCAGTACTAACTACTTCCACTTTGTGGTATGTATGATCGAATTTCGTCATTGGCTGTTGACACTAGGCAAGTCAATGCGCTTAGTCGACTCGAGTGCTAAGTATGTCGAGAACTTGACCAAACAGGTTCATGTTTATTCCATCGATTAAAACATTATATTAGTTGAAATGTATTCTCACAATTATTGTGTATCTTTACTTGGTAATATGACATTATCATCTGCAGACTTTTCTAATTAAAGTAGGTACCAACATTTTCTGGTATTGTAAATCAGATTAAAATTATTAAATATATAGAGATAAAATCTACATAAGAGGTACATATGTACCTCTTATGTAGTAAGTACACAGGTATATTGATATTGCCTTTTAAAATACCTAAGTGATTCATATTGTTATTATAACCTCAGAGAAAAGTCACCCAATTCGCAATTGTTATGATGATCTCTGTGATCCAATTATTACCAGCGCAAGACCCTTCGCCAAATAGGTTGTCATAAATAAATTAAAAGTTATTCATAAACTCAAGTCTAATTTAGTACCGATATGCTACGAAAGAAGACCTAAGAAGACCTTTTACCTTGCGCAAATTGCTCCACAGGTACCTTGAATGGTCACGAGAACCGAGTTACATCCATCGCCATGTCCCCCAACGGAGTTGCCATGACCAGCTGCTCCTGGGACCAAGGAGTCAAGGTGTGGGGCTAGCTGGCAAACCTAGTCTATCTCATATCACACCAGCGCCCTCTTGACTTCAAAGGCAACGATCAAGACTGTATGCATAATTATCGTTTTGTAACCGTCATTACAGTTGCAACAGTAATTACCCTCAAATTGATTTGTTTCGTCATCGTTACGATGTCATACCCTCTTTTCCCTATTGTTAGTTAGCTACTCTAAACAAATTCGAAATATGCAGATATCAGCTTATATTCATAATAAATGTTTATAAACTTTGAAATCAGTGTTTTTTATTTACATTCCTAAGTAGTAGGACGAGCACTGGATATTACGTTTGGACGTAATCGTTAGTGTAAAGCTTGTGTTACGCGGTACATGTAAAAACAGTGATTAAGAAATAGTGTTTCAAATGTTTTTCCTTAATTTCAAGGTTTTTAATTCGAGATCGTTGTATTACTTTGT
The DNA here is from genome assembly GCA_951394065.1 of Venusia cambrica. Taxonomy (NCBI): domain Eukaryota; kingdom Metazoa; phylum Arthropoda; class Insecta; order Lepidoptera; family Geometridae; genus Venusia; species Venusia cambrica. Next base: position 15,019,085 of record OX596034.1, read on the forward strand.
CATTATAAACGCGACGATGTTATGTTTTTTTACAATCGATAACCAACACGGCAGCCTCATTTACATCAATGAGGATAAAAAACCAGAACCGGTACTTTTTGCCGAGCACCATTCAAACCTAAGTGTTAAAGCCAATTCGAAGGCTAATGACGATTCAGCCAAGTACATCCTTCTCTGGACAAATCCTAAGAGCTCCCCATTCGTATACTTTGGCGAAGGAAATAAAGTTTTTATAGACAAAAAATGCAAATGGACGAACTGCTATGTGACCGGCAACAGAGAATACCTAGGGCGATACACAGAATTCGATGTGATTGCTTTCAATGGACCTCAACTAACTTTTATGATAAATAATAACGATGAGCCAAGAGATAGGAGCTTCCACCAAAAGTACGTGTACGCTAACATTGAATCAAGCCACAACTACCCCGTGAATACAGATTATTTTGATCGTTTCTTCAATTGGACATGGACGTATAAGTTGAATTCTGATGCAGTCTGGGGATACTTTGTTGTAAAAGATGCCAATAATAACATTATCGGGCCCAATGCAAATATGCGCTGGCTAAATGTCAACGATATGCAGCCGATAGACATAAAATTAAAATTAAGGCTACAGAGGAAGAAAAAACACGCAGTTTGGTTTAGTTCCCATTGCCTAACGATGAGCCGCAGGGAAAATTACGTACGGGCACTACAAGAGCAATTGAAAGTATATAATATAGAACTGGACATTTTCGGTAAATGTGGACAGAGTCAGTGTCCAAAAAGTATTATGATTCGATGTCTGAATATGGTTCGAAGAGATTACTATTTTTATTTGGCATTTGAAAACGCGTTTAGCGACGATTACGTCACAGAAAAGGTTGTGTATGCGCTGAACTACGATGCCGTGCCTATCGTGTATGGAGGTGCTAACTATTCCAGGTACTTTAGGTGACTCATGCCTTTTTACCAGGATAGATTTCCACTTACTAACGCTCCTTGCACATCTCGTCTACCTCATTCACTCTTTCTACGTTATTGCTTACATGCTCCATGGTTTAGGCTTAGGGTATTTCTGACCCACCCTTTCTCGAGAACATCTCTAACACGAACGTACGCCGAGGTCTTACCCTCCCAACTAGTACTATTCACACTCGACATATGAACTTGCTTTGTCAATCTGGTTACATACAGCCTCTCTACATGCCCAAACCATCACCAGCATTCCTATTTCAATCTTTGTACATCCTTATTCACATCACGCCACTGCCTTACTAACACTGATTGATTAATATACATTTATTCTACAGCAAAAAACGCCTACGGGTAATCAGTATTCATCATATTTTACGCGGACATATTTTCGCAATCTAGAGGTAAATACCATTCCAGATTCCTGCCAGATGGAATTTACTTAGATGCTGTAAAATTAGGACCGGGATTGCTAGCGAAAACCATGAATGATATGATTCGAAACCCAGAGATGTTTCACAAGTTTTTCCGATGGAAGAAACACTACTCGTTTGAATTTAGACACGAGAGTCCAGATGCCGATGATTACTGCAATTTCTGTTCGATGGTCAACAACATTACCTTGATGAGCTCGAGCAGTGTTTATGACAACTTCAGCAGCTGGTGGATGAGCTAAATGGAATTTAAAACATCGCCTTGGTTACCTTATCTTGTCTCCGCCCGGTAAGTTGCCTATTATACGTATTTTGAAACAGTAAAATATGTAAATTTACATGATAGCGGCGATAATGCTATAAGACATTGGGATCAGATTAGAGTTATTTGTAGTTTTTGTACAATTTAATTAAGATACTCACGCAAAATATCCTTGGTCGCTTATTATCATAATTCCAGATTATGGACACTGCGCAACGCGCTACCGCCGATCGATGCCACAAATAACGAGCTTCCTCCATTTACCGACTCCCTTCGGTCGCCGTTGTCATGCCATGTCGTTGATGGGTTGGGGGTCTGATCCCTATTGCCACATAATCATTAAGGATTCTGCGTTTCGCCTTCAGATTTATCGTGAAAATTATACATTGTCATACTTTGAGTGTCATTTGCACCTTCATTCAGGAAGTAAACTGGAACCTAAAGATACGTACTGAAACGAGTCGCTCTTAAAATCCAGGTAAGTAAATAAGTACCTATAGAACGTTATGTAAGTATTTATAACAAAATTAATGTCATTGAAACCAGTTAGCTTAAATTACGCTAACAGGTTTACAAGACATTAATTTTAGTAGGAAAACATGTAGGAAAATAAATGGCGGTATTGAAAACAAAGATTGTATTGAAAAATAATACTGCAACAATAACAGCCTACAGCTCGTCATTAAACCTATGCTTGTGTACGCTATGCCACAGAGGAACGTTGGACCAAAACCGCGAAGAGGCAGCCAAGTTCATCTTCATCTGGCTCTTTTCGTCAATTTCCAAGTACTCCATCTTACCCCCGCTGGTCGCAGGTTGCCATTTCGATGGCACTTTCACTGGCTTGTTAGGGTCTCTGAAAGTTAACAATCAATAAACAATTACTCGGCCTAGTGCCTATTCTTATGCATTAGCAAGAGGTAACTTACTTTAACCGTCTATGTGGTCTAGTAGTTCAACCCGTCAATTTCAGGTCCCGGGTTCGATCCCCATGGGAGTACAATATTGTGCTCGGTTTGGTTGGTGGTAGGACTTTGTTTAAGTCTGCCTGGTTAGCTACCACAATCTTACCTAATTCTGTCACCATAATGACAATTCTAATATTGTTGTGTTTCGGCATTTAGAGGTAGGATTCCGGGTGAAGTGCGCCTCCACCTTCGGCCTTATCTTAACTTGTTACCAGTTGAGATGAAGGCCAAGCGATTCCCCGTTTTGGCTACCTCATGCGCAAAACCAACTCACCGAACTGTACAGAGTGTGATGTAGTGGAAGACGTGTACCATATTATTATGGAGTGTGTTCGGAACGAAGCCGAGAGAATTAATTTTATTCAGAAAAATAATGTTGATTTGTTTATTATAGGAATGTGTAACAATGTTCTGGCTTTTCCCTTATCGGAGGAAGCCAAAATGTTGGTTAAATTTGTTAATGTAGGCATCAAACGTAGAACGGTGATTTAATTTTTTTGTTTCTAGGTTGTAAGTTCGAGGGTGACTTAATCAGCGTGATTAAACCCTCTATAATAAATAAAGATTAAAAAAAAAAAAAAAAAAGCGATTCCCCGTCGTACAGTAAAAAAGGTACATATATGGTTTTAAAATAACTAAACAATATAATTTTTTTGCGGTGCCATTCAAATTTTTATGATTTCTTTGCTTAATCCACCTTGTCTCAACCTCAAGAGGAAAAACAACCAAATGAGAAGTGTTAACGAATAAAAATACAAAAAACCTGGGTTAACCAGTTATGGAAGATAATGGAATTAACATTAATAACCCACCCTTTCAGAAGTTATTTACAAAATGTCGGCACCTACTAACTGTTGTTATACTGCAGAAATCTGAGTATATTGTAAGATATTATTCTTCTACTTATTTAACAGGCTTCAGCTTAGTTGGCAGTAGCTCTGCCTTCTGCGCTGTAGGTTGTGGGTTCGCTTCCCTCCCGGGACAACCATGTTTGTGTGATGCGAATATATATGTTTGTTATGTGTTTAGGTGGTTTAAATTTTTTTTTTTTGTGAAATAGTAGCAAACAGTCGCTGCTTTGGAGCTTTCCAATCAGTCATAATCGCACACACACGGTGCTCAAACTAAATTTGAGCAAATAGGTACAACTTGTTTTATAAGTAGGCACTCGCATGACATATATATATATATATATAATCGAAGTCTACAACCTACAGCGCAGAAGGCAGAGTTACTACCAACTGAGATATAAGGCTAGGTAAATATAATGTTATGTTATATACATCACCTATTAAATACCTAGGTAATGTTATATACTTTACTTAGTCATTGTATATTACATTGTATATTACATATTGTTGCTGACTGTACATAAGCATAATATAGTAAAGATAATCAGTATTCCTCCGCCGCCGCCGCGCCGAAGTCGGCGTTTAAGACAAAAACAAAATTGTCATAACAAACAAGTTCGTCCAATATTATTTATAGGTAGCTAAATGACGTAACGGACTGCCTACATAAAATAAATTCAGATGATGTTAACAAAAGATGATTTCTAAAAAGAAATAAGAACCACATACATACACAACTAAGAAACTTAGCTACACTACAAGGTGGATTCATCATTTGTGGTTTTAATGAAAGAAACTCTTTTTCAGGAATCGAAATCTAAGCCCTCCATCTGCCTTAAACTTACCACTGCGCGCCATACATCAAGTATGAAAAATAAATAACATCTGGTGGTCAGAAATATCTTACCCGCTGGAAGCGAAATTGGTCCAAAGCGTGATGATTGCCTCGCTCATCCGGACGTCGGCAGTTGAGAATGGCTTGGTCAGGAAGTGTATCGGGAAAAGATGCATCAGCTCATCCGCATGGCAAACTCCTAAAATCATCAAGAACTTCAAGAAATTGACATAAAATTATTACGAGCCACGACAGTTATTTCCTGCGAGGGTTGAAGTCACTGTTGAGGGCGTGTCTAAGTTTTTGAAGACACGATCGTAATCAAGCGATAACCTATTAATCATAAAAAAACATATCTACTGGGTCTGGTTATCAATAGCAGTGCGATGTGCAATATAGTCCCTATTAGGTACTGAACTCTAATAACCCACGCCATGCATTATTTTTGTCATTTGTTATCCTTCTGTAGATGTTGTAAGCTACTAAGGGATATACTCCAGAAGATTGGCAGCATCTACTGCGATCACCAATCTGCTTGATAAGCGTGATTATCATAGAACTCGTTGGGGAAGACCCATGTCCTCTAATGACTAGTATTTGCGCTTGGCCTTCATCTCACCTTTCTCAATCACACGGAAAGTTTTCGTATCGGAATCATCACTTTTTGTCGGATTTAACAGACTTTTTTAACCACCTCTGTGGTCTAGTGGTTCCACCCACCGATTTCAGATCCAAAGGTTTCGAGTGCGATCTCCAGAGGGAGCAATATTGTAATTTTGGTTGGTGGTAGGATTTTTTTTAAGTCCACCTGGCTAGCTACCCCCATCTTACCTAATTCTGTTGCCATAATAACAGTTCTTAAAAAAATGTTGTTTTCCGGCATTTTAGAGGTAAGATAGCCAGTTCCTCAGTTTGTTGAGGATTCCGGATGAAGTGCGCCTCCACCTTCGGCTTTACCTCAACTTGTTACCAGGTGAGATGAAGACAAGCGCTTCCTCGACGAACAAAAAAAAAGCCTATCTTACCTCTAAATGCACATAAATCTCAGAGCACAATTCAGAAACATTACTGTAGGTATATTTTACATACCGTAATCGCCTTCAGTGTCACCGAAAACTTGTGAAAAGCTGTTTGTCGCTTTATAGGTTAGCTCGTATAAGTAGACTGGTTGCTTTGAATAGCTTAACATTAGTTCGACGGCTTCCACGGCGGGATATTTGAAATAAGAATCAGAGTACATCTGAAACAAACATTTACGATTACTACAAAGGTTGCATAGTGAAAAATTCCAAATCAAAACAACAGTCATGGTCATCTTAATCTTTGGAATAACTTAAGAGTCTATGATATGTGAAATGGCTTAGCTTCAGCGATCATATCTTCCACAATACTTTAGCATTTACTTTGAAATTAATAAATGTAATAGTTCAGGATATATGCTAGAATGCGTGTGTTTCGAAAACAAGATTACATAAAATTTTCTCCATGGACAAAAAATGCAAAGTTGACTCTAATTTGTACCAAAACCGCCATTCAATAAATACGCACAATTATGGTTTAACACTTTGTACAGTAAATAAACACAGTATACAGCAGACGGTCTATGTTTTAGATTTTCAAAATTCATATCTGTTTTACCGTAAAAAAAACAAAACGTAGAAATACGCGCATATTTCTGTTATCTGATGGTCATAAGCACCGTGGTTGAGCGCACAGCAATGTCACCTTTATTATTATTTAATTTTAGTTCGAAACTAGAATAAAGATGCGTTGAGTTGCTAATCTGAGGTATTATAGCACGTTAAGAGTTATTCCAACGTTTTAGGGGTTAAGTGTTTTAAGCTACCACCTTCGGAAGTCAATTTGTTTTTCACGCAGGGCTAAGGATCTAAACAAATATAAAAATGGATATTTAGAAACACTAATTATATTATAATTAATAACAAAAACGGGTCTGCATAATCACGATAATTTAAAAAACGCTACTAATTATATGAAGTATCTACCCACATTAGATTCTTAATTGTAAAGTTCTAATACTGAAATTGAATGATGCAACTTTATTTGTTATCAATGATAATTTTTCACTGAACATACATTTTATTTTTGACAACTTTTAAACATTAAATTTGAAAAATAAAATCTCCGAGATAGTTTTATAAAAAAAAAACAGTGACAAAAACATATGGAACAATTTGAAACATAAGCATGTCACACAGCGCCATCTAGCCCCAAACTAAGCAAATCTTATACCATGCTAACAAATTTACGATTAGATTTTTAAGAATTGATATTTTTTTTGTAAATACATACTACTCATCTCATACAATCCAACACCCAAACACAGATCAAGCATCAATGCTCATCACACAAATGTTTGCCCTGGGTGGTAATCGGAATCCCAATCTACAGCGCAGAAGGCAGAGCTATACTTACTGAGCTGTGAGGCTATACCTAAGTATAGCTACTATACGAGAACGGTGTACTTCTTTTGTTGGGAATAAGAAGCTCATGCTGTGTTGAAAATACAGAGCATGAGCTATTATTTCCATAGTCATCTACTTTCCTTAGTACCCCTAACTATATTTGAGGCTAGATGTTTGGCCCTGTATGAAATTATCCCATAAGTACGGAAAATAACACATAATAACCTCTCAAATTCTACACCCGAGAGAAATAATGCCTAGGGCGCTTCACTGTGACCCTGCAATACAGGCTGTGTAGGGAACAGAGACTCTGTGGTACACCTTTTCGTTACTTTAAAGTTAGTAGTTATTATATTACTACTATACCACTATTTAAGGAAACTGTGCCACTTAAACACCGTGTACAAACAAATAAACATTGTATCACAACATATCGTAACACCAAGCTTTAAACATGTAAGTAGGTATTAGCTTGGAGGAAGTGCTGTTATCTGCTTAGGATTTGCGTTTGTCAGTACAACTACACGACATAACGCAAATCCTAAGCAGATAGTTCCGCTAACGACCCGTTACCCCCTAGTCGTATGTCCTGTTTTCTTATTCTTAATCATTTATTTATTTTGGCTTTGTACTTTGTGGATTATTTTAGGTTAGGATGTAGGTGTCTTTGTTTTTGGAATAAATAAACTTGAAACTTGTCCAACTGGTTGTACCACGGGTAAGTGAAACTTATAGCAACTTGACATTTTGAGAGTGTTTTTTAAAACCTTATGTGTATACATCTCTGCAGGTTGTAGTGAGGATTTTTGAAAATTTCCTCGGGTTTGGATGACAATAACGGAATCCTCGCCACTAGTTAATTTTTAACCGACTTTAAAAAAAAAGAGGCTCAATTGGTCGGAACCTTTTTTTTTATGTATGTTCCCCGATTATTTGAAGACGACTGGACCGATTTAAAAAAAATACTTTTTTGTCAGGATCTGATGATGGGATCCTGGAGAAATCGAGGGAACTCTTCAAATATTATAGGCACACTTGAAGCGATTGTTCCTTACTTTTGAGGTAATACTGGGGGTATTACCTCACAAAAACGGACCCCATATAGGATCACGCGTGTTTCTGTCTGTCCGTCCGTCCATCTGTCATCAAAATAATTAGAAAAAAATACGACATCCAGGTAAATGAAATTATATCATATTCTTCATTGAGTCGGTTTTCTTTTAGTTTTTAAAACGTAATTATTATCAACCAACTTCGTCCCACTACTGCGCAAAGCCATCCCCTAAATCCTCCTTCCACTAGTACACATATGTTTCTTGTCCTTGGATCGATCGGAGTCAAATAGGTAGAATAAAAAGAACTATTATTTATTCTGTGGCAACATATTACTGAATAGATTCACTTGGATATTCCGTCGAGATTAAACAATGGAGCTTAGCCGTGCATAAATAACCAGTTTTTTGACGGTAAGAATTTAAATAGCTTCTTGTTTAGGTACCTATTTAAGGTACCTATATATATATATATACTATCATATAGCTGGTGACGAACGTTGAGTGGAACTCAAGACTGACGTATAAGGTATAAAATAGTATATAGGTACAGAATATTATTTTATTACATTAAAAAGGAAGAAAAGCGAGCCTCAGGGAAATACTGTCTATTTCTCTATTGGCTCTCTTTTCTCCCTTTTTAATGTAATAAAATAATTATTAATACAGCGTTTTCTGCCAATCGTGGAGTTGAGACTGGAAAACCCTTTAGCTTCAGAGGTGGCAACGTATGTGATGACGATGCTTTGATATGATCATTATGAATTAAACATTACCTTAATTCTTTGATAATTTTCATAACTGGTTTGATTATCTTGATACAACATTATATGGAAATGCCTCTGTCTGTCAGTTTGTTACTTATTATCCGCTATACGGATCTTTATGAAATTTGGTGTAGATATACCTAGTGGTAGAAGGACATAGGCTACTTTTTATTTAGGTACCTACCTCGCGGTCGGAGCCACTGGCAAAACTCTACTTTAGGCCCCGATACTAAACCAATCTAGTCTAGATTACCAATATTCTGGCAATTATGCGACGATGGGTACCATTGTCATAGTGAAGCGATTTGCTTTGTAGAAACGGGGTCCCGTATGTTTGCAACATATTGTTCAGTCGAATACAGTTCCTATCTAGGTACTCTAGATACATAAAGTGTACAGTGTGATTTAAGTCACTTACCTCTAATATCTTTCCCTTGATTGCCTCGCTATCATTCTTTGTGAAATAGTTTTCCTGGATTCTTTTCGTTATGTAGTCAACATACGGACTGTTCTCATAGTAAAACGTCACTGGCGCAATACTTTTGAAACCTGATATGAATTCTTCGTATCTCGTGGAATTTGCCGAAATCCCTATCGACAAAGGAAAACATTTTATTCGCTTCTAATAAAATAACAGATATAATTATATAAAGTAATGCTATCTTGATGGTTTCCTATCGTGATAATGTTGGAGGAAAATTATATATCACAATGTATTTTCCTGTAAATTTAACAGTATCGACGATGTTTACCAGCGTGTTCGCTGATTATGTCAACAAGAGTAGGCAGTGTGTTCTTAATTATTCGTTTTGTGCTCTTATTTACTAGTTGACGCAGCGCAGATACACTTGCGGCAAGGTGCTAAGTTCACCACTACATTTCAGCTCTATAAGCCCACTGAACAAAGCATTTGCTTTGCAGACCTCATTCTTGCGCAGGCAAGACCATGAACTTATATAAAAAAACGGCCTTGCCAGTGTTCATGGGCACTGGAAAGGCCTTTTTTTATTCCTCTATCCATAGTCTCCACGTGACTGCGGCCAAAACACAGCCCCTGGTGACGTCGCGGCTAATTCGTCTGCGAAGTGTGGTGTTTGTGGCCACTGTATACCCAGTTCAAGAGCTTACCTAGCTTTTCTAAATGAAAAAAAATCACGCCTCGGCAACTGAATGCTAGGTTAGCTATACCTACACTGCAAAAAATAGTGAAGAAACAACTGCAGGTTGAAAGAACCTCCGGGTAAGACCCCTCGCTCGAAGTAAGCTCTTTGTACAGAGAGGTCATATTACTTTAATATTTATATACATGGGCCTTGACAATGATATCAGTTATATTTTAAGCAATGTTTTATTCAAAACCATCCGATGTTTCCGCGTGGTGTGCAGTCAAGAAAAAGTCAGACAGACATTTTTAAAACCATATTTTTAGCTCCTGTACGGATAATAATGTTTCCTCCACTGTTTTTTTTTATACATTTGATGCATAGATTTTGACCAGTTATAGTTTAATTATAAGTATAGATATAGATGGATTGTTGCCGTCATCTGTATATACCTATTATGTATTGTATTGTATTGAACCCATATTCATTCGAAATGATAGAAGCAGTCTTTTTCAACATAGGTCAGAAGATCGTATGGTAGTGTACTCACAAACCGACTTCAAGCAGCCTTCGTCCTTATTTAAGCCTGTCATCCAGGGCACCGCTGGCACCTCAGGCAGCTCGCGAGGACTCCTGGTCAGGAATGCCCCAGGCAGGTCGGGTTCCACGACGGCTTTGAATGGCGTCATGGGCTCGTAATCCCATGCCTAAAATTATCACAGATACCAGCATTTCAAAAGAAACGCAAGTACAAGAACTGCTATTTACAGCTTGTCATTGTGGCATTTAGATATACAAGTCTGTGCAAATATTACACACTATACCAGCCATAGTACAAACTAAAAAAAGCGACTTACGTAGAATCTAAATTCCGTGTTAATTATGTCATAGCTGTCCTTTTCCCGGAGACAGGCCAGCATGGTCTCGGACGGAGCTTGCGGACAGTCGAGGAACTTCGCCAAGCGGAATGCGTTCCTCAGAGCTTCACCAGGTGGAGCTTCCGCCCAGGGCACCACTGCAGTACCCGACTCAGAGATGCCTTTGTGAAATAGACCTGCAATTCAAGGATTCCATCAAGCGCTTTTGGAAAGGAACAGGATCGGGACTTTACACGTTTTTTACTTTTATCATAGGTACTTTTGCGTAATTAATTGCAATGATTATATATCTAGAAATGTCCCAAAAATGTTTATAGAAATCTAACCCAAAGCTGTGAAGACATGAGTAATACATATAGTAAGTACAAGTTTGACAAGCCTCATAGCTCAGTTAGTAGTAACTGTGCCTTCTGCGCTGTAGGCTGTGGGTTCGATTCCCACCCAAGACAAACATTTGTGTGATGCATAGATGTTTGTTCTGTGTTTTGGTGTTGTATCATATAGTACGGATGTATTTACAAAAAAAAAGTATTCCGTGATCTAGTTCCCATATTACAAGCTATGCTTAGTTTGGGGTTAGATGGCGCTGTGTGAAATTAATGTTATTTACGTTAGGTAGAGATTTCATGTTTAAGAACATACCAGCACTGGATTTCGATATCATGTGGTAGTGGACGCTGGCGCCTCCGGCACTTTCCCCGAATATGGTGACGGATTTGCTGTCGCCGCCAAAACTTTCAATTACTTTCTGTATAAAGCGCAATGCCTCTTGCTGGTCTTTAAGCCCGTTGTTTCCCGGACATTGCTCGTCTTGAGTAGAAAGGAACCCTAGCGGGCCTGAAAGATACCAACATTAAATTACCTATTGGGAACACGCATTGGAGCATACATTTTTTTTTTATTGTACTACGGGGATGTGATTCGCCTTCATCTCACCTGATTTTTCAAATTATATAAGGCCGAAGGATGGAAGCGCACTACACCCGGAATCCTCAATAAACTGAGGAACTGGCTATCTTATGTCTTAATGCCGGAACACAATACTTTTTGCTATGGTGACAGAATTTTTGCTATGGTGACATAATTAGGTAACAAGGTGGTAGCTAGCCAGGCAGACTTAAACAAGGTTCTTTATACCACCAACCAAACCAAGCCCATTATTGTGCTCCCCTAGGGATTGAACCTCCTGGATCCTACCTCTGGATCTGACACCGGTAGACAAACAACAAGACCACAGAGGCGGTTAAAGTTTTGGAACACATAACATAACTGAACAAAGAACAAATACCTAAAACATATATATGGTAGGTAGTTAGTTAAGGTACTTTAAACATTATTTACCCAGGGGATATTTATCGTATCTGAGGTTTTTCGGTGATATCGGGGCACTCGAAAAACCACAAATAGAGCAATGCTAAACATCCTGCAGACTGCAGATAGTGTTGTCATACAACTGATATGTTAAAAGTATTTATTTTGAAAGTATAAAGTTACCTTTTGATATGATAAGCAAAGTATCACTAAGTTACACACGAAGAAATACCAACAACGATTGCATCACTTGATGACTTCACATAAATGAAATACCGAGGTTCACCTTAGAAACTTCAGACTTAAGTTTCTAAGGTGAACCCCGGTATTTAGATGGTGGTAACCGCTTGTGCAAACACGGCAGTGATTGCCACCCTAGGGGTATAAAAATACAAACCAAGTCTGTAATTTGTGGTCACCAGGAGAACATCTCTGTCAAGCAGAAACTCTGGCCCGTACATTTCCGTGGATGAATCACCGCACATCCAGCCCCCTCCATGTATGAACACCATGACTGGCAACAATACTCCATCCTGTGCCAACTCCTGGAGTAATAGCATATTGAAAGAAAGACATAATAGGCAAAGAATAATTTTCTTGAGCAGATTTACAATACATCTCAACTGACATTTTGTAAACTAGCCAACAGAATCAAAACCTGGTAAACATAAATTAAGGAGTAGGTCTGTCCTAGGGCTTAGTACAGACCTACTCTTTTATTTATGTTAATATAATGTGTGTAATTTATGTTATGTGTAGCAAAATAATGAGACACTCACATTATTTTTCACTGGGGAGTAAATATTCAGGTATAAACAGTCTTCTTGTCCTACGATTTCTTTTTGGCGTGTGTATGGGTTCCTTTGTACACAGACTGGGATTGGTTGAGTCGCATTCAAGTTTCCTTCCCATGCCGATACGGGGACTGGCGCCTGCGAGAGAAGGTTAGGGTTACTCTTAGTTCTCACAGTACCAATGAAGTTACATAACAACTTACTAGGAGTCACATTATAAACAATATTACCTACATAGTAACGAATTATCTTATCGTGCAATGATTTATCTTATCACACACATTTCTAAAGGTAAGAAAATATTTTTATAGATATGATAAATACAATAAAAATATGCTCTTGCAATCGACATCGATCCTCAAATAAATGAGCCGACACCAGGAAAAAAAATACTATAACACTGAAATACATGTAGTAAATACATATAGATAACATATAATATAAATACATATAGAATAACACTAAAATACTATATCCCTACTTAGAAAATGAATGCGCGTGCGTTGAGATCTTTTGTGTGTGAGATTGGATTCGGTAGGTATACATCCGTAAATTAACCGTGTGTTGTACCTATAAGTAAAACAATGTAGAAAAATAAATTCAATCAGGTTAAAATTATAAATATTCATGCAGAGAGCATGCTTATCACGTGTTCTTTACCTTGAACCTCAACTCTCCAAGAGGTGGTGCGGCGTAAGGTAGAGCAGTAAACGCCGCGATCTGCCTTCCACCTCTGGTCTCCATAAAATATCCAGTGACATCTCCCAGAGGCGTGCTGACCACAGGCTGACTTTCGCTTCTCACAAAATTAATACACAACAATGCCACCAACCAAAACATGACAGCCATTTTTAAATAATCTTTTATCGATTAATAAAACCGGTTTGCATGACCGACTAGTCTGTCCTCGCCGTCTTACCGGCTTTACCGCAAACGAAATGAAAATTTACGCTCAGACCTCTAGTTTTTATTTGTTAGATACAGGTAGGTACCTAGGTACCTATTCGACGGCTAATAGGCAAATGAACTCAACACATAGATACACCGCACATGCCACCACTACCTCGAGCTCTCTCATTATTGTTTCGTAGGCGTTAGGTATCTGGCGCTGAGCCGTGGCTTTTTCTATAGCGCAGTGTACGGAGGAGTCATAAAACCAGTCCATAAATTATTTTCGTGATACTACAAGAAACCCTGATGGCGGGATTCCCGTGACAATTTCACCTTACATCTTTCATTAAACTGTAGAGAATAAGAAGGGAAGTCTTATAGAGTATTTAGGTACGACAAAAAGCGAAAAAGCGAGCTGCAAATACTGAATGTAATTTTACATACTTACGTTACCGTTACCGAAGCAAGATTCATGTAACTGTGTGCCTATTTAATGTATTGTGTTTTAGGACAGAGTATTGAGGTAAAGACGATCAGGTAATTTCTTGGCTTTATTGATATATATTTTGAGAGACCGTGTTCTTGTTCGATTTCCTATTGAGAAGATTAAACATCCTGCTCAGGAGATGGGATCGCCTTCGTCGCCGACATCGCACGGCCTTTTCCGCGGGTGACAATGGCATGTAATCATTACTTTCCGTGAGGCTCCTCGATTTCGGAATAAAATTTACACTTCTCCTGCGATAACTCTTCCTCTTCTCATATTCGTCAATTTTTCGTAGTAAATGGTCATTCTGCTTGATAATCTCGGCAGTCACTAATTTTATTTCCGTTAATTCACCATTAATTTTCGGCAATTGAATTTTGTTCACGATCTCAAACTTGTCCGCTAATGCATTGATGGCGTTTACTAGGATATCTTTATAATTTACAGCTTCTGGTGGCGACTTGCTAGGAGCGTGGTGGGAATGAGCACTTTCCCACTGAAAGCCTCGGTCTCCGCCGCTTTGTTGAATATCTTTGTTTTCACGACATATCGAATTGCAAATGTTACAGTTACAACATTGTAAGCCATCACTGCTCCGAAAGGATCGTTGACATCGATGGCAAATCATACTAGAACAATGATACTACAGCTCAACTTTGAAATACATTATACTCCCTACTATATTTTTAATACGTATACGATGTTTGAGGAAGACACCAACTTGTTTCGGTTCTCCCAGCTCTCCCATGATCAGGGTGATCAAGATTCCATGTCTAAAAAGGTATACCAATACTCACGCAAGTTTAAAGTGAAATAGTAATTTGAAATATTTTCAAATTCCTTATTTTGATCCGATTCGCCCTGTGATCCGAATCGCCTCGGTCTACCCTACTTCCTATATCAAGTTACTACAACAAGCCTCATTTGGTAGTACCTTAATTGGTAGTAACTTTGCCTTCTGCGCTGTAGGTTGTGGGTTCGATTCCCAGCCAGGACAAACATTTGTGTGATGAATATAGATGTTTGTTCTGTGTTTCGGTGTTGTAATGCATGATAAGTATGTTTGAACAAAAAAAGTAGGTATCTAAGTATTATATCCGTAATCTAGTTCCCATATTACAAGCTACGCTTAGTTTGGGGCTAGATGACACTGTGTGAAATTAATATTCCTGTAATATTTATCTATTATCAATACTTCCATCCATTCCCTACCATAAATTGGACAAAAGTATTTGTTTATTAGTACCTTTGCACGGGGAAGAACAAAGGCTACTTTATATCAGGATACCATGCATGCAGGCGGCTCTTACCCACTGTTCACCTCCTGACCTCCTGAGACCACCTGGGTGAAGCCGGTATTCAGAGCTGTATTTTTCTTTCGTAAATCGTAATAGAGAGCTATAGTTAGTTTGGGTTTTTCGATAGATGTCTGTTACTTCTTAACGTTAAAACGGACTACGCAAATTTTGTTCCAGAAGTTTCGTTCTAGAAAATAGCCTGTAGGGCTTTTTTCATGGCACACGGGTGTAGCAAAGAGCTTGAGCTATATTTATGTAATCTGATTAGGTTCTAACATATAACTACTTACTTAGACCAGACTAGGAGCATAGCTTAGCCCGATGAGAACATAGCTATAAAATACCTTATAATATATAAAATATTATTATGGTCCAAATATTCTGCTATTATGTGGTCCAAATAATTTAACTATTAAAGGAAAATAAGCGCAATCCACATTTTTTATCCATTATCGGCCATCATAGACGGCGTAGCATTACGAACCTTTACATACTAATAAGTTAGATACATTTAGTACTTATTTAACGTCCTATCGTGCACTAAATATACAGGTTGAGTTTTTTAGGGCTTCTATAGGCTAAAATCTTGGTTTTTGGTTGGTGGTAGGACTTTGTTTATGTCCGACTAGCTACCTCCATCTTACTTCAGTCAGTCACCATCACAACTATTGTAAATTGTTAATCCGGCATCTAGAGGTATCTCACCTCTAGCCAGTTCCGAAATCTGTTGGATTCCGGGTGAAGTGCGCTTCACCTTCGGTCTTATTATAATTTGAAACCAGTATGCCTAGTGCGAGCTGCAATCGAGGTTCACTCGATTAGCGTTTGCTCATCGTGAATGATAAGAGAATAGGTATTATTTTTCATACTTAAACCACAGATAATATAATATTTATACAAATCTTGGTAAACGGCCAGCCTGTTCGAGTAGGTATGGAGCAAGTTGAATACTCGCACTAGACACACTGGCAAGAATCGGCGGTCCTGCATGCCGCGTTCATTTTAACTTTTTTTCATTGTAAAGCCTACGACGCCACGACGTCTCCGACACCATATTTAAGAGTCGTGTGAGGGTGCAATAATACGGGATTCTAGGAAATATCTTCGCAATTTGACTTTTATGGGCTGTAATGATGATGATAATGATGTTGATGATACAAGTATACAGCATTTATAGCCATAATGCATTATCATCATCGTCATCTGATGATGCTCGAACACGTTTGCGTTTACCACGGTTTGTATGAAAATTAATATCCATTCATCATTCGCGGTGAGCAAATGCGAATCGAGTGAGTTTCGACTGCAACTCGCACTGGGCACTCAGGGCCGTGATCATTAGAATCAGCATCAGCACCTCATAAACCAATTCACCGGTACTAACTTGTGTGTAAAAAGCCTGACAAAGCTGAACTGGACCGCGGAAACTAGACCAGTCTGTAGATAACAATCAGCGCATCATAAGTTGATACTTTATTATTACCCATGGTTTGATCAATGTGGGATGAGTAGAAAGAGTTTGATTAATGGTTTGGTAAGTAGTAGGTTAAGTGCACATTTGTAGCCAAGTCTATGTTCTATCTACTCACATAAGTTGGTATGGGTTGGTTATATTCTGCAGCTATAAGCTCCTGTGCCTATGGCGTAAGCTGGTGGTAAGTTCTAGACGGCTCCAATTTGCCGCCCCTTCTCAAATCTTTTTGATTTCTCCGAAAGTATAATTCCTTTATATCCCCAGTATCTCAACACTGACAATTTCGGTACCGATTATAAAAAGCCTGTCTTAAGAAAAAGACGCTTATGGAATCTTAGAATTACCTACCTTAATAATAAAAATAAATGCACAAAATTTATAAATATTTTGCAGCGAAGCCATAGAAAATTATTTTAGACTCAGGTCCACAGACCAACAACTAAACTATGTATTCTATGCACAAGCCCATAGAGTAACTTTTTATAACAGGAATGTTATGCACAGGCTATATCACTGCACACTACAAAGAGAATACGGCACAGTTTGCACTGAGCTTAGTTCATGCTTAGTTAGACAAGAAAGCTGTGTGACGTTAAGCGCGCTAAGTACCTTACCTACTAGCCTAACTATTGTTCTAGCTTTTTTTTATACAACTAGGAGACGGAACAAGCAAGTAGTCCACCTGATGTTATGTGCACTTTTACCTATAACAATGCCTTACTGCGTAGGTCACATCCACAAAGAAAAAAACCTGCATTGCACCCGTCATCTTCAGGCATAAAGGTGTTAGGCCTCGCGTGCCAACCATAACCATACTCTTCAAACCGGAACACATCAATGCTACTTGGTGGCTTAAATAGGTATCGTGGGAGTCCTTCCCCGGACGAGCCTTTTCACAAGGGGCTTTACTAATCTCTCTACCTGCTTATAACTGCTTTTTTTATATTGGCCTTTTTAGCTCGAAACCTATTTTTTACTCATGACAGGTAGATAATGTTTCCATTACCCAATATAAGGGCTAGGTCTTATTTAGACCAGCGAATTAGCATAGCTTTTCAGCGTGGCAATGCAGCCAGTGTCTTGGGCACGCTTCAGTCTTGTCGTGGTCTGGAACAGTTGAGTTACCTATAGGCCTTTGTTTGTAACGGTCCTTAGGTAATCCGACTGATTCCTATGAAAAAAAAAACATTGGTTGAAGTCTGTTAGTAGCGATGGCGACTGAGGACGTTTTTATTTTATTTATTTATTTATTTATTATGATTAATAACTAGAACGGCCAGTGCCACTAACACTAATTACAAAACTATGTTTTAAAAAAAAAAACCTATAGAAATTAATCGTAGATAATGTAGTCAAAAATAATTAAATTTTACAATCAAATAAGAGTCACAAAATAAAATAAAATTTTAAAATACCTATATAACATAAACACATTCATCTCACTCATACACTCATCTCGTTAAACCTCAGACACTCGCACATGATCGCCTTCCATCCATCAGCAAACACATCACAATCAGGGTTTGCGTCCAGCAGGGCATTGAGTGCAGTCAGGGGGAGCGGGGGGGAGCGCGGGGGGGAGCGCGGGGGGTGGGAGACTGAGCACGAGCAACAGTACGGCATCGTGGCACAGCGAACAGTCTGTGTGCCCTATTGCGAGAGTAGTTCATTGGGACATAAAGGCTCATCAGCTCGTTATGGAGGTCTGAGGCATCTATTTTCCCATGGACTATTTTCAGAATAGTTGCCAGTTGATCACTCCCTCTTCTTGCTTTCAAAATATTATCACCTTAACTACCCATGAGAAACTTGGTTGGGTACATGTACGGGTAATACCCATAAAGGCGCAGGTACAGGGAGCGGAGGAATGCCTCTTGCACCTTTTGCACGTCAGCTTAGCACAAACAATATTGTTTTTTTCGTGTATATTACCTACTTTTTCTTTTGCATAACTTTTAATAGAAATAAATAGATTCAAATATCATAGTGTAATAATTAGCAAACTACTTGTATAATAAGTAAGTGCTAACTTCTTACTAAATATTTTTTTATAAATTCTGTACTAAATCGCCTGAAGACTGAATCAGAAAATATGACAAATTAGGTAAATACCTATATGTTTATTCGACTCTATGGTACCTTCGTTAAAATTACAAAGTTCCTCAGTTTAGTAGTAGATTGTGAGCCTTTGGTGTGCTCATTCTCATGCGGGCCACTTATTGCCTCTGTTGACGTAAGGAACAATAATTTCAGTGGCACGCTATTTTGATCGAAAGTTGTATGACGCTTTGCTTCGGTGACTTTACTATGCATTTTTATTCATCAATAAATTCTAAAATATTCATACAGGTAGTTGTTGCCTACCAAAACTTTAATGCGAGTGCTTATCTATATATACCTAATAATTCGTATGTTTTTTTATACAACATGGAGACGGATAAAGCAAACCCCCCCTTAACGAAGCCTTACTGCGTAGGTTATGCAAAATTATGCAAAATAATTACATGACCTACGCTGCACTGCATTGCGCCCGTCACTTGAGGAATAAACATGAATAATCTATGGTCAAAATAAACTCAATGGCAAATACCATAGAAATTATGTAATACGCACCAACCATAAACTCCTGCCACGAACCAATAGACGGGCAAGTGTTAGCTTCATAGTAGTCTATGAGACAGACAGACATACATCGGTATCATGATGGTGTACCGGCTTTCCGTTCCGGTTCCGCCGCCATTGTACCTGTGTTTTTCTCGGTTGTTCTGGACATTATCTGTGCAAAATCAGCTCAATCCATTCAGGTAGTTTTGAAGTAAACAAGTTTAATCCGTCTGGAATGGCAAATACTGACCTTTAACCTGACGATCGGGACGCACGCAAACAAATATATAAAATCAGTTGTAGGTAGGTAGGTAGGTAGGTAGGGTCAGTGCCCTAGTTAACCGGTCAGTTTTAGCTCATTTGACGCATATGCTCTCATACGGAAGATAATATATTTAGATTATAACAAGACTGAGATATGTATGTCTGTTGTTAAATTGTCAAAAAGATACTCCATGTTTGTCGAACATTTTCTCTTGAGAAAAGTGGAAATATATTTATGGATTTATAAAAGAACGCAATTGAGTCTTGATTCGCTCGCACAATTTAGAAAAACTTCAATTACACGCGTTCCAGTGTAACGTACAAATGTTCAAGTTATTCTAAGATGATGAACGTTTGTATCATGATAAAATGTTGATCAGAAAAAAACATAGTGTTGTAAAATACTTAAGTAAATGTTAACCTTATTCGATATATGCAGTCAATACTCTCACAAATAAATAAAAAAATGTTTCAGGACATTCATTTTACACGGCGCCATCTAGCCCCAAACTAAGCATAGCTTGTATTATGGGAACTAGATTACGGATAAGTATAATACTTAAAATACTTTTTGAAAATACATACGTACTATATGAAATAACACCCAAACAGAGAACAAACATCTACATTCATCCCGCTAATGTTTGTCCTGGGTGAGAATCGAACCCACAGCCCACAGCGTAGAAGGCAGAGCTACAACCGACTGAGCTGTGAGGCTTGTTAAAAAAAATGACCACAAGACATGGACCTTTGAGTTAAGTGAGACATCACTTAACATCCCGTATTTCTAGAAAACTACACTAGTCTAAACAAAAAACGCATAATTAAATTTAATCTGCAAATTAAAAATTTCGAATCGATCGGTTCAACCATTCAAAAGTTACGGGCGTAATATTGTATTTCTTTCCACCACAATATCTAAAAAGGGCCTTAAATGTGAAAAATTCCCCGCGACAATTATGTACTCTATCTATGTTATCTTAAAAGCTTACATTTTATGTAAATCGGATATATATGAGTTCGAGAGTTGTCTTCACAAACATTGCCACATACAATACAAACATACATTTTCACCGTATATTACACACACGACTTAAACCAACCTTTTATATTTCTTTACTTTATTTAGGTTACCATTTTTCCATAAATAATACCTACTATTTACCGACCTCATCTTAATAATATAGAAGCAACTGATTTGTAAACTTTATTAGCTTTAATAATTGTCTATGTTAGAAATGGTGGACGCTGACTCCTATAGCACAGGGTACTTGTTACCCTAGTTTAAGAATTAGTTGTATTAACTTATTATTTATTATTTATTGTTGATGTAGTGTAGTATTTAAATATATTAATATTGATTCTTATTTATAATGTTATAGTATAGTTTATTGTATGCAAATGAAATATGTATAGTATAGTAGATATAATGATAGGTAGTAAGTATTAATTCTAGGTAATTAGTTATGTTGCTTAGTTTTATTATTAATAGGTAGGTATGTTAGCACGCCAACCTCTGTCTTTCTTACAATCTTGGTTTGGTTGGCAGTTAGAAAATGCCATCGGCATTATGCCCACCCATTGTACACTTGTTATTATGTGCAATAAAGTGTTAAATAAATAAATAAAATAAATAAGAATTAGTTGTACACTTAAGAGCCCCTTGTGAAAGGTCACAAGGGGCTCTACTACTCTTAAGTGCTCGTCCGGGGAAGTACCACATACCTATTTCAGCCGCCAAGCAGCATAGCTGTGTTCTGGTTTGAAGGGTATGGTTGCCGGTGAAATTACGGGCACGAAAGGCTTAACATCTTTATGCCTCAAGTTGACGGGCGCAATGCAGTGCCGTGTGGGCTATGTTCTTTGTGGATTTGACCTACGCAGTATGGCATGGTTATAGGCAAGAGATGCACTAAACATCTAACCCCTTATTTTGTATGACCAATCGTGTCTTAACGCGCCCGCGTTACGTTAATCTGCATGGACTCATCGTATTGACATATCGTAACGATTGGTCATACAGAGTAAGTGTGCAGGTGGGCTACTTGCTTGTCTCGTCTCCTAGTTGTATAAGAAAAAAACTTACTATATAAATACCTTAAGCATACTATAGACAATTTATACTCCTAAGACTTATTGTTAACAAGGATCAAATAAGTTAATTTTCATTTTCAAACATAGGTAGGTATCTACATACAGTGCCGGATTTCCCAACTCCCAACTCGGAGATCTCTTTCACTTCGCTCGCTCGATCAACTATTAATTGTATGACGGGGGAAGCGTATGTTGGCCAACATCTCACCTGGTTTCAAGCTATGATAAGGCCGAGGGTAGACTTGGACTTCATCCGGAATCCTCTACAGACTTAGGAACTGGCTGTCTTACAAATGCCGGTACACAACAAAGGCGGACTTGAACTAAGTCCCACCATCAACCAAACCAAGCACAATAATGTGGCCTCCTATCTGAGGCTCGCTTCAACCAGGAAGTAGAGTTTGCTCGTTTGGTTGATAAGGAACAATCTTAGTGTAATGAGTTTCTAAGATCTATCGGCTAGATAATAAGTTACCTACTTATTCGTACACACATACATTGAGCCACAGAATTAGTAATAACTACCAGGAGCTACATACCTATACCTACTATTTGTTACTTACAAATTGTCCGAGCTGGTTTTATTAGCTAGACACCAACCAAGGACGAACCTTCCGATTGCAGTGTTCAAGATCGGACTCGGATCGCACGGCAGTAGGAAATCGTAAGGATATTAGTGTTCTGTGCGGAAATTGCCGCAGTCGCCCGACCGCATCACACCTTTTAGCCTACTTTAGCTCTAGTCGGTGACCTCATTTACATAATGTGTTTCGGCACAGGACACAATCTATTGTGTGTGGTATCTACATAAACAACTCTAAAAATGAACGCCCGATCCACAGCGGCACAGGACACAATATTTTGTGGAGGGGTGATCATTATTAGAGTGGGTTATCAGTTATGTACCTCATGTATAAGGTAGGCACATGTACAACTGGTCAAGGACTAAAATTAATAATATTATTTCTTTAGGGACTGATAAAATATTAGTTAATCTTATCCCTGGTTCAAACCTACGGCTATATTTAATTTATCGGATACAGCAGTCTCGAAACGGAAGTAACTGCTTATTACAGCGGTTTATACTTTCCAGGGACAACTTTCTCCGTCATTAGTATCCGCTCTCGAAATCCACAAAAACCTCCGTTTGTTGTGGATTTCGAGTAAAGTGCGCTTCCACCATCGGCCTTATCATAACTTGAAAATCAGGTGAGATGAAGGCAAGCACACGATTTTATTGTACGACGAGGGTCGTACAATAAAAAATAAACCTTATTAAGGTTTTTGACAACTTTTCGCAGTTGGCATCGGTGGTCCTCATTCAGGCATGAAAACAAACTGGTTCCTCTGTGCAACAATCCCTTCTCTTATAAATGTCTCGCAATCACTTTCGACCCTTATATGCTGTGTTTCTGCCATTATCTTCATTAATTTTGACTGATTGTATATTTTATCGAAAATGTGAAAATGCAAAGCGTTTTCATTTTTTTTAGATGAATTTCCCATAACAAGACATTCAGACTCCAAAAGAAAAGGTAGCTGTCCTAAAGACCAAAACCCCACTCTGTAATCTTATCTATTTCATTCCCCATATTGCGATATTTTTTACGTACATTCGGCCTTTTAAAGGGACGGATGAGACTGTGTATTGTGATCTGAGAGAAGATCACAATACACAGTCTCAGTCTCATTCTCATCTTCATTGATTGAGTAGGAAGTTCGGTATTTAATATAATAAGTAATATCTGGAGATACTTAATGAAAACCAATTTAAATCAACATTATTTTATTGCTTTAGATAAGACATAATGCTAGTAAAAAATACATCAAAGTGATATACAAAAAGCGCCTAATGTATCTTTTGAATCTAATTAAAGGCAGATAAATACCTAATTTACCTTCTTACATGTATATTGTTGTACTAAATAAATTGATTAACCAGACTTTTACAATTTTCTACGACAAATGCAATGCAAACCCACCCACCACAGGTTTATATCTACCTAAACTAACCTATTCTATACATGTTCCCCTGAAAACAAATTGTTCAGTTCACATCACATAAATAGTAGATTACTCTACAAGGGGATAAAGGCAAAGTTTGAGCGCTTGTAAGGCTTTTGAGGCCGAATCTAACTAAGATGAAGGTATATAACATGACATGATATTATATTATATATATGACATGAGTTAGACAATTTGCAGTTCACCCCGATTGATGTATACCAACTTACTGCTTTTAACATATACAATATACACCCAGAAATCGGAATAATGATGAAGAATAACAAAATTTAAATTAATCATGCTTAATGTTAAACGTTACTAGAACACTTAATTTTGAAATTGAAAATGTTTTGTGTTGATATTACTGATATCCATTGTGTATATAGAACATGGTAGGCTTAACATGAACCATGCGGGCCTTACCACCAATCACAAACACAAATCCAATTATTCTAGTTAAATATGTTTTATATATAACTAGACATTTTTACACAACACCCTCTAGTCACAAACAGTTTGTAACATGGGAACTAGATAACTAAGAATTTGAACACATTACACTTTTTCAAATACATATTTAACATCAATATGATATAACACTATAAAATATAACACCTAAACACAATAGAAAGATATTATCTATATCACAAAAATGTTGGTCACTGGTGTGAATCAAACCCATACCCTACAGTGCAGAAGGCAGAGCTACTATCAACTAAGATATGAGTGCAGTTTCAATTCCAAGACCAACAATAGATTCTTTCAATTTGTTCCTCTTGTCCAACTTTGGTGGCAAGGCCCGCGATGAAACAGATACCTGGTTTTCATACAATTTAATATCCCAGGATATTTTAGATACAAAA
The DNA here is from genome assembly GCA_951394065.1 of Venusia cambrica. Classification (NCBI taxonomy): domain Eukaryota; kingdom Metazoa; phylum Arthropoda; class Insecta; order Lepidoptera; family Geometridae; genus Venusia; species Venusia cambrica. The sequence goes on from OX596034.1 coordinate 15,043,705, forward strand.
AAAAATACCAATTGCAATAATATGACATATCCGAGTGGGTGTTGTTAAAAGTATATTACATGATAAAGTATATGCTACTTCTAATTGTAACATTTTGTCGATTTACAAGTTTGAATGATACTTTTTATGGGGAGCCAACCCAGCAGCTATCTGACTGCCCAGGTCAGGATGCACTTGAGTAAACATCTTGATGGCTCTCTCTTGGATAAATCCAGCCGCGTCTTTCAGATTACCCACAATGTTGTCAACAGTGCGTTTCTTTTCATCTGCGTCGAACACCTTGGAGAAGAGCGTAGCGGCTTGCGAGAAGTTGTCTTCAGTCTGTCCGCTGTCGTAACGGTCGACGTCGCCTGCCACAGTGTAGCGCGGTTGCAGGCGTTGCGCGCGTGGGCACTCCTGAGGCCCGGAGAATGAGTTGGGAAAGTAGTTAGGACAGTCGTTCTGATTCTGCAGAGCTTGCGGCCCGTCACGCTGGTAGTTAGCCACCGTCACTCGGTACGGACAGTTCACCGGAATCTGTAGGTAGTTTGCCCCAAGTCGGTGGCGATGTGTGTCGCTGTATGAGAACAGGCGCCCTTGCAGCATCTTATCGGGTGAAGGCTCAATGCCTGGCACCATGTTTGCGGGGCTGAATGCTATTTGCTCCACCTCGGCGAAATAATTCTTCGGGTTTCTATCCAAAACGAATTTACCGACTTGAATGAGGGGGTAGTCTGAGTGAGGCCAGACTTTGGTAACGTCGAAAGGATTCAACTTGCATTTTTCTGCTTCCGCCATGGTCATAACTTGAATATAAAACGTCCAGCTCGGGAAATCGCCCTTTCCGATAGCATTATAGAGATCTCGTATCGAATAGTCGGGATCCTGTGATGCTAGTTCGGCGGCCTTTTCAGGTCTCAGATTTTTGACGCCTTGGTTGGTCTTGTAATGGAACTTGACCCAGTGGGCTACGCCTTGACCGTTTATGATCTTAAATGTGTGAGATCCGTAGCCATTCATGTGTCTATAGCCGTCGGGAATACCGCGATCCCCGAAAAGGTAAAGAACTTGGTGCAAAGTCTCTTGCCTCAGTGTGAAAAAATCCCAAAACATATCAGCATCCTTCAAGTGTGTAGCGGGATTACGCTTCTGGGTATGAATGAAGCTTGGGAACAGCGTCGGATCTCTGATAAAGAATACAGGCGTGTTGTTACCTACAAGGTCCCAGTTTCCATCATCAGTGTAGAATTTTACAGCGAATCCTCTTGGATCACGTACGGTGTCAGCGGAACCACTTTCGCCACCTACTGTTGAGAAGCGAACAGCAACTGGTGTTCTTTTTCCAATAGACTCAAACATCGTAGCTGCACAATACTTTGAGATATCGTGGGTGACTTCGAAGTAGCCAAACGCACCAGCTCCTTTGGCGTGTACTACTCGTTCCGGAATGCGTTCACGGTCGAAAGCGGACATTTCATCCAGGAAGTTGGCATCCTGCAACAAAGCTGGTCCATTTTTCCCAACAGTTTGGATTGCAGTTTTGACTCCAACTGGTGCGCCAGATTTAGTGGTGATAAATCCAGGGGAATCCTGAAAAAATATATATTACATTTTATGACTATATTGCTTTAAAATTACAATCACATAGAAGTAGTAGCTGGTCTTTTGGCCCAGCCATTATAATGTTGGATTTATAGGATGATGAGTCTGTGTACCAATCGCTTGAGTGTACCATTTGCTTGTGCAAACACTGGGTGGTGTAGCTAGTATTATAGTATGATAGGGCTGATGAATGGGATCAGTATAGCAGTACAGCAGTATAGCAGCATAGCAGAACAGCAGGGGCAGTGCAGAACATTTTTCCTTCCATTTCATATTAGAAGTAGAATTCACTAGTGTAGAGGATTAAAGTTATGCATGTAGAATAGTCTAAATAGTCATGTAAAGCAGCATTTATATTTATAATAACATAGTATTTATTATTTATTGTTACCTGGCCATAACTGTTCATATATCAAATTCATATCAACATGGGTTATTCCTACTAGTATCAGATGGTTGAACTCTTTGAACTTCACTCTTATTAAATACAGAATCTATAAATACCTACTGCTACCATTGGAACCACATTTACACATTTTCATTTCATTTGCAATTTGATGAATCAATCAATTAACAAACTACCTACATTTATGCATAAGTACAAAAACAAAGGAGGGCAAAGACCAAAACAACATCAATAATTATGATTACTGATGAGTTTGACTACATTTTAAATGTAGGTTAAGTACATTATGTGTTTAAATATATACCTACCTACCAGCCCAAAACACCTACCTAGGCACTTAAATAAATGTAGCATTGCACAGCAGAATACCTACTGATATGAGCACATAATTATATCTAAGTAGGTGGGATACTTGATAACATAGATCAAAGTTCAATACCTATAATAAATTATACTTGAACAAAACACTAGTAAATAATGCGGTTAGATACTTATTACTTACCAAAAGTCATAGAATACATAATTACAAAGTTTGAAAAACATGCACAATCATTGTCAATTCAAGAACATATGACCAAAATAGGTTTATGTATGTAGTTCTTATACCTGATAAGAACTACATACATAAACCTATTTTGGTCATTGTTCAGTGGTACTAGTAGTGCTATGGTAGGGATTCTAGGTACTTACCTATTCGTTTGGAAATATCATGGAATGATCTCACGTCAGGTGTAGGTGTGTGATAGCGATAGTTTTTTTGGATCATGGAATTAATGATGTAGGTAGCTAGGTACTGACCTTCAATGCTTTTTTGAAATTAACCAGTTGGTCAGCAGATGGGTCTCTCGAGGCCATTTTGGAGCACTAGTCCTCAACTCACACAACTTTCTAAACACTAGTACTGGACGCGTTCGCGTACGCCGCACAAATAACGACGGCCAGCTTCGGAACTGGTCGTTTTATAGAATTTCCTTATTACGCCGCCGCCGCCACCGCGCCACGCCGGTGGAGGTGTAGGTAATCGATAGATATCGGTATGATAAGTAAACAAACAATATTTTATAGGTAGTCTGATAGTATAATACCAACGTTAGGTCAACCAACACCAACTCGTATTTATTTATTCTCTACGAGTTTGTTGACTACGCGTTTAGCAAAGAGAATCTAATACAATACATACGAGATTTATGCATCTACGTATAAGCGTTAAGCTCAAAGAGTATTTAAGAGTACTTATCAGTAGGTAAGTGTAGTTTAGCTTCTAATCAGAAAACTCAACCCAAAGAAAAAAAACGCGGGATAGGTACTCATCACATGTGTACTATTTTTTATTAATATGTTAGTTTAAAAGAGAAGTAAGATATCATTACCAGTTCCGTAAGGTGGGTTAACCCTTAAACAAACGCGAGCCCCTGGTAATGGTAATCAAAAAAAAGATGTGATTTCTAGGTAATTTGGGGTCTCTGATTACATTTTTTTTGGAAAAAAACAAAAAAAGGGGGTGGAAGGGGGTGATTTTTCGGTGGTATGTATATTACCATTGTCTGTGTAGGACTTGTAAAATAATGTCGGTGGTGGTATCTATATTACCATTATCCGTTACGGTCTGTTAATAATTTTAGACTAGTTGTTTCCCCTGACTGCAGTTGGGAGCTATGATGAATTTGAGATTATAGTCGAGGTGAACGGGTCTTCGTCAGGTAAGTGCAGATTGCTTTGCTCTATGAAAGAGCATAGTGTAACGGGATCTCTTTGTGGAGCTGAGGTGAGTGAGTCTTCATCAGGAAGGGGGCGACTGCTGTGCTGTACGAAAGAGCACAATGGTGTTGCAGAGCGACTTCGGTTAGCCAAGGTGAGCGGGTCTTCGTCAGGTAAGTGCAGATTGCTTTGCTCTATGAAAGAGGATAGTGTAACGGGTTCTCTTTGTGGAGCTGAGGTGAGTGAGTCGTTCATCAGGAAGGGGGCGACTGCTGTGCTGTACGAAAGAGCACAATGGTGTTGCAGAGCGACTTCGGTTAGCCAAGGTGAGCGAATCAGTAGGTGGCAGACTGGGGCCTTGAGTAAGTCTATTTGGCTCATTTTCGTAGTTAAATGTAGATGGACTGTATTGCCTCTTAGGTGGGGGGCTATGTTCGAGAAGTTTTTGAAGAGACTCCCTCGTTGCCGCTGTTCCTTGAAATTCGTCATTTACTTCATCTTCTACACAGAAACCAAATATTTCCTCCAGGCGCCTTTCGACGAGTTGTGCTTCAGATAAATGAATGACGGAGTCTGAAGGACTACTTACGCTGTCTCCATACAATGCATCATCTTCTTCGTCACAATCTGACAAGTCGGATAGATCATCAATGTTGTTCACGATGTCTTGTAGGCTATGGCCTCCCAAAGCCTTGTTCTCTCGAGAAACTATTTTTTTACGTTTATTTGACATGGTAAGTTACTGAAACAAAAAAAATACTAATTCAAAAATCACATTATACTTACAAAAGGCTAACAGACATTTTTATGTATATAATTCGATTATGAACTTGACGTGAATGGACAATGGTCAATTAGATACCACTTATAGTGTCTACTTTGAGCGATCAAAAACTATACAAATATAGGTAATTATCCCATCATTCAATGTGTAAGACCACTAAAACACAATAAAGTTTACTTTTTGTTACTCCTCTAGAGCACTTACCATAATTTTCGCCACACAAAAATCACAAAAGTTTGAAATTGAAACTCAAAACTGCAACCTGCCAACAGAAACTGGTGCAAATATGGTCGTTTTTTGTACCGACTTTACGATGTACCCCGTGACTTTATTAAAAAAATATATTTTAGTGGGGACCTACGGTAAGTTTCCTTCCCGTTCGTCCCCACATTTATTTGCACGGGGACGACCGGGAATAAAACTTCCCGCTGGTCCCCATGCAAATAAAGGTGGGGACTATGCGTGGGGACGAGCGGGAATAACTTCTAAATTCTTACCTACGATTACGTAATACGAGACAAGCAAGTAACTTTTTGCTAAGCGATAATTTACTGCGACTGCGACTGTTAACACCACAGAACACTATTATTCCTGGTTTACACAGCAAAATGTTAGAAGAGTGTTGCTATGAGTTCTCGAGATCTCGTGTGATATTTTTTCAAGTTCATGCGAGTAGGTAAGTGTTGCGTGGTCGTATGCAGGTACAAATCAGTTTAAGTGCGATATTTAATTTTTCCATTCGAGTTTAGTTATGGTAGCCACTGTTCATACGCGGGGACAGATAGCCACAAGTGTTACCGTCTGCCCCCCTCGTGGGGGTCGTTCGTAGAAGCAGACGGTAACAATTCTGGTGGTAACTAATTTATAAAAATAAACACGGAACAATGAAACCTCTTTGAGTTGTGAGCCTCATATGGGTCCACGATAAACGGCGCTAAATATTATTTCATCATCATTATCATCGCCACCATCTTCATAATTATTATAACCGTCAAGGTACCCAACTATAAAAAAAATGGATTTTCATTTTTTATTGTAGCTCCCTACATTATTTAAAATATTGAATTTTGTTTTTATGTGAAGAGGAGCTGGTAGGTAAGGCAATGTAAGTAGGTATGATATATTTATTTATTTATTTATAACGCAAGCGTGCATTTTCCGCATCCGGTTATTTTGTAGAATAGATACCCACATACTACCTACCATCTATGTATGTATCTACCTAGTACCGGGACTGATACATTTGCGCGAAAGACATTCGCGCAAGTGTCCTTCACGCAAGTGTCTTTTGCTCAAATGTCCTGATACCCCTAATACCTACCATCTATGTAGTACATCTCTAGTACCTACCTGCTTTACACAAGTAGGTGTTATTTGGTGTTAATGGGCTAGCTAACTAAATTATCACTGTTATTTTGTTACTGTTTGCACGACTAGTTTATATTAGGTACGTACAAAGTGTAGGAGTAAATTATCTAACGTTGTGTCGGACAATTTGCAGTTTATCCGACGGCATGTTCTGCCTCCTGCGCTTCAGGATATGGGCTCCATTCCCACCCAAGACAAACATTTGAATGATTAATATACTTAAACGTTTGCTCTGTGTTTGGTTGTTGTACTGTATGATATATGGTATATGTATATATTTAAAAAAAAAAACACATTCTAACACCACCAACGTCAGATCCAGAGGTCCCGGTATCGATCGACCTGAAGTAAATATAGTGTGCTTAGTTTGGTTGGTTATTTAAGTCCGTCTGGCTAGCTACCACCATCTTACCTAATCCTGTCGCCATAACGACATTAAAAAAAAAATGATGCTCTGCGGCATTTAAGGGTAGGATAGCCAGTTCCTTAGTTTGTTGAGGATTCCGGATGAAATGCGCCTCCACTTTCGGCCTTATCTTAACTTGTAACGTGAGATGAAGGCCAAGCGCTTCCCCGTCGTACAAGAAAATAAAAAATAAAAACATAGGTTGGTAAGTACCTATGTTGCCTCTCCGTAGTTTAGTTCCGAACGCCGAACGCAACTAAAATGGTTTGCCGCCTGAAATGGCTGGCTATGATAATAATACATTTTAATATCTCAATTCTATTTTATCTATGTCAAATGTAATAATTACCGCTTACATCTATATCTAAAACAATACAAATTAACGTTTTAATAAGTTAGTTAGGTTGGGAAATAAATGGTAAATGACGCCATGGCGTATGGCTGCGCGGCTGCTCGCAGTCTGACATGGCGGCTGTTACACAGCCCACACGAAGGAAGAAAAAACACACCGGGACCTCCACATCGAGTTGGTACCACATAGATAGTATATTATAGTACTAGTTAGGTATTATCTATCATCCCGCTACATATAATATATATCACGTGCACAGAAAACCATTGAAGCCATCCCATCGGCGGCTTCGCGACATCGTGAGGATAAAGACAAGAACGAATCTATGGATGGTACCTAAGTGTAGTGATAAGAGACCTTTTAAGTGTAATCAACAGAAAAGTGCCTCATTCCAAAATATTTTTTGTAAAACTAGCCCCGAATAAAATGTACAATTAAAGTGACACTGTAAAATGAAGCTTATGATGTTCCCCATAGCATACACTATATCCACGCCAAAATAAATTATGATCCGGTCAGCCGTTTACTCGTGAAAAGGACCTACCCTTTCACTAATAAACGGCTAACTAACATAAACCAACAAAGTTACTTTCGAATTTTATAGCATTAGTATGTTCTATACCCAGTTACAGCTGATACCTACAGGTGGGTATTATATATATTAGGTAGGTACTTACATCCAGTTCTGCCTTCTCAAGTCAAGGCAATCAGTAACTAAGTAACTAGTTTCGTTCAGTGGTATGGCCATTAGTTGGAATTGAGGTCGTTGCTCATTGGTTGAAATTGTACCTTTAAATGAGTAGTTATAGCTACTTAGTAGGTACCATGCTACTATCTTAAGGTGGTACCCGACAAAGTGTTCAAATTAGGTAGGTATACCTACTCACTAACCAAGCATGAGCCAGACCTGCATTGGGCTCAACTAAATACTTACAACAGACCCCAGATTTAATTTTCCTAGGAACCTAACTAGGAACAACTCCAGGCTAGGTAGCAGATGCTCACACAATCCACGCTACGAGTAGAGCGTGGATTGTGTGAGGATCAACAATGGTGCCAGCTTCCTAGATGATACCCACTAGTATCATCTGAAGCTGGCTCCATCGTAGACCTCATCCTTGCTCTGGCCTAGCCTAGAGGTCAAGTCAAGACTGACACATCATTTAACTAAATAGAATCTGATCAGAGATGATAAAAGACGTGTCGTCTTGTAATTTTTTTCTTCAAAAATTAAAGTGGCGCGGAGTAACAGTATATTTTCTTGACGGAAAAATTACGAATTTCATGATCTGCGTTTTTAATAACATAATGGAATATATGTTAACTGTTATTCGTTGGATTTGTGCTGCAATATCATTAAATGTGAATAAATTCAAATTGATCTGTTTAATCATATTTATTTTTGATCGAGTAAGCGAACCGAACGAGATCTCCAAGTTAAGTTGGGAAATCTGGCATTGTTTATGTACGTATGTATGTATGTATGTGGCAATGTTTGTAACGACATTATTCTCGAACGGGTTATCTGATTTTAATAGAATTTAACCTGTAAAGAGATTTAGAAATTGATCGTCACTGGGGATTGTTGAAAACTGGGTAAAAGTAATAAAATAAATACAATATTTTGTCCTTATATGTATATATTTATATAAGGTTAATTATGTCCTTTTTTGTATTGTATCTTTTAAGTGGGTGACCTGATTGATGAGATTACACTCATACCTACACCAACACTCATCAATAGGTAGGTACTAATGAGGATTTATATGTAACTAGGGTAGATTTTAGGAAATAGGGGTGTTAAGTGAGACAAGAAGATCTATGAGCATCGGCTGCACATTTAACATTAAGTTATTTGACTTTCGAATAGGGGTGGTCTTTGTTACATGGGCGTCCGGTAAGAGGGTAAAAAGTACCTACTGAAAATACCCCGGGAGCAAGACTGCTCAACGGACAATAGCAAATCATAGATATCTTCGGCAATGTTTTATTGATTGGGTAATTTCGTAAAAAGTCTTATTTCGTTTCGCAAGGATTCAAATAGGGCCCTACAGGTGAATGTTAGTTTGTAATACATTTTGTGGTCGTGGGTTTTATTCCGGCTGGACACCAATTGGCAAATCGAATACCTGCATAAAAAGAACTTAAGGTTGGTACCTACCTTTAGTTTTCTTCAAGTATGCAGGTAGTAGTTTCATGTCAAATCTATTTTTTTTCTTTAAGTAACAGATTGTTATGGTTGCAAAGGTTTTGATAATCGTCAGGTCTTCGGCCAGTTCAGGTCAACAGCTTCTCGTTTAAATAAAAACTGGTCAATTTACTGTTTGTTTTCTGACTGCGCACATCCAAAATCAACAACCCATTAATGTGTCATGATGTCTTGATGTAGAATTACCTTCCTCCAAAACTGTAAGGTTTAAACATTATCACAATAAATTATGATACGTACCTAATCACAATTAATGGCAGACAGATGTATAAACACAGAAAAAAGTGGTAAAACCCCTTGGTCGACTTTTATGACATCCGCGCGGCCGCGGGCCGGAGGGGTAGATTTTTATACCATGCTACTCATAGTATAAAAATCTACCTCTCAGTAACTCTCAGTCTCAGATCAAGTAAAAAAAGGTTTTCACCTGCTAGACGCGGGCGTCACGCCGCCGGTCATTTGTGCGCGGCGTATTTTTTTATTTTGCCATCTACGGTCATGGTGTGATTGGTCATCGGGCAAAAGTGCGAAATCACCCGCCAGAAGTTTAATGCGAGGAAGTTTTTTTGTGTAAACGGTTTTTTTGTTGAAAGTCCTGCCTTAAGTGTAGGTACCTAATAAACATTTATAAATGTGATTAGCAAAAATAAGCGTCACAAAACATTCGGTGATCGATAAATACAAAAAGTTTATGAATATGAATATTGATTATTATTATTTTATTATTATTTATTAATATCGGTTAGAGTTTACATAGTAGGTACATTACCCAGCAAAGATAGCGAAAAGCAAGGAGGAAAAGCTCATTTGCGCTGTAGTTGAACATTTTGGGCAGGGTACAATAAGTACCAATTTTAAAAAATCTAATAGGTACCTACTGCCTGCCGCGCCGCCGCTGACTCTTTTGGACGCGGCGCCCACCTCTAGTAGGTAGGTATAGTTACCTACCTCGGCAACGATTTGGAGAGCACTCTTCAAGGAACATCCTTTTTATATTGGTACCGAATGGGTGACTTTTCTTGCTTTCATTCTGGCATTGCATAATAAGAGAGTTGGCAACGAGAGAGATTGAGACAAGCGTGCCGAAGAAAAGTTTCTGAGTGGGTATGGTGTAATGAAAGCGCATTATTGAAGCGCGATTTTCTGCATGAATAATACACAACACAAACCTTATAGACATAGACATCACCATTTCTCAGCTCGGTCGGGGCGAACTACTAGTAGAATACAATAGAACCGCCAGTTTCAAAAGTGAGTAGTCACCACAAAAAACCTATTTAGTGATACACCAATCCAAAGAGCTAATTACCTACCTAGAAGGCCAAAAACATACTGAGCGTATAGATACGGATCTCGAAATACGCTGAACTGAAGTATGGCTGTAGTTGCTCATAATACGCCGAATATAATATTACGTAAAATGCCAGCCCATCTTCAAGGCACTAAATAACGCACGGTGGCGCGGCAGCGCGGCGCGGTGGCGCGGCGGAGGCGGCGGCAAGGTGAGGCCGGCCGCGCATGATAATTTGTTTGTGCGTGATCGCGCTATTGCGCGATGCTTCTTATGCGTAACGCGACGCAAAAAGAGCCGCGCGCGTTATTTACGTTTACTGTAACGTGTAGTACTGCTTTACTCTTTGCCAAAGAGTGAAATAGAGCAGTAGACGCAATAAACTCAACTCCACTTCTTTGTTATAAATGGAAACCAAGTGATTGGGGTCACTTTTCGTACTGCCAAAGAGTGAAATAGAGTAATAGTAGACGCAATAAACTCAACTCAACTTCTTTGTTATAAATGAAACCAAGTGATAGGGTCACTTTTCTGCCAGTGTCCATGTCCATGATAGCTTCGCAAAGTTTGTTGTTGTGTCTGACGTTTGTGTCAGAATTATGTCAATGTTTGTTTCTGTGGATGGTGATGACTCAATGAAAATGGACGCCTCTATCCTCCTCTATCCATTGATCAAATAATTCTTTAAAAAAACTGGTAAATGTGAGTTGGACACACACATCTGAAAGTTTAACCGACCCACATGATAAGGCAAAACACACTGATAAATGATATAAAGGACTTGAAATGACTGGTTTGAATGAATTTTGTTCTGGAGAGTTCGTCTAGGCCCGACTCACACTTGGCCGTTTATTTGTATTGTTGGTTGATACCTACACATCAAAGTAAGGATTATCACACCAAGTTTGAACTATGAGCATTACTACTTTTACGATTGATCTAAAATAAAATCGTTTTAAAATCACGTTCCGTCAAATCAATTGGTACGGTAAGTACCAATGTATTTTGCATAACCCTACAATATATTTTTGTAACATGATTTTAAGAAATTGTTATTAATATAATAGAAATCACCCAGCGTGATGAACACACTGAAAATTGTCTAGCTATTACAACTCATCTAGCAGACAGACAGATGAAAGGACGCGGACGGATATAGACTTAGATTAGTCTGATTTTTGTTCAAAAATCAAAATTGTAGCCAATGGTAGTTTTTATAAATGGCTCAAAAAAAATCGCGATTTTGGATTTTACTTTTAGCTATGACCGTGAAAAAGTAAAATAAGAAACAATGTGAAGTATTTATTTTTGCGTCATTTCTTTGTTCAACTAATTTATTACAATATCAATATTTTTATAGTAGAAAACATCTCTCCATAATGGTATCACTATAGAAGTTCAAAACATTTCATCTTCATCATCTCATTCGATTCACAGAGATTCGATCTGTGGATTCGATTTTCATTGTTCTTGTATTCGGATGTGTTTCTCGCTGCGTGTTTGCTGTGCATTGTTAAGTTTTTGTTACCTATTTTGGAGTTTGTAAGTTGTTTTGTTATCTCGTTATTGTTTTTCGATTTGTTAATTATTGTATGTGTTCTGGAAATGGAGGCATCGCCGTCACCGGGTTGATCAGCCGGCGTACAGTGTAAGTGGATACATTAGCAAAACAATAGTAGTTTACTGCAGTGGCCATCTGATTCAGTTTACACCATACATAATAGATAATGTTATGCTAGGTACTCTAAGTAGCCCTGTTACTATACTAATCGTATAAACCAGGCGTAGCCTTGTATCAATTTGGCACACTGTGTTTTGTCTTTTGCATTCATAGGTGATTTCAAATTAGATTGATTAGATATAACGCGTTGTAACTACTCTAAGGGATACGCTAGATTAGATACATAGTTACGATTAAAAGTAAACAGGTATTCGATCATGCTGTTATTTAATCTTATTATGTATCGCAGAAGTTTAGACGCGGGTGAGTGCTAGTAGGTACCTATAGTATAGTGATCCATTGAAAACCTATTTTTCTCCCCTGGATTGTAACTTTGACAAGGACATAGTTTGACATATTGTATCGGCAGCAAAGAGTACATAAAATAGTAATCGTCGTCAGTCTGAAAGCAGCGAGTTGCAACTTGTTCGATGAAAACTAAAACCAGAATGCAATACTATAATAATTATAAATAATTTACAAATTAAAAGCAAGGGAAACGACCAAACTGGAACATAATTGAGTAAGTTCATCGTTGAGGAGGTTTTGTGGCTTGGCTGATAGCATGAAATGTTTGGAAAGTCATTTTCTGAAAACGGCTCACTTCATTGTAAACCTTATTTTTGCCCAGAAAATCTTTGAAAATGATTTTTAAAATCTAAAGCAAGTATCAATGATTCGAAAAAAAAGTTTAGCAGTGGACGTGTGTGGGTTGATACAATGATGATGATTTTTTTAAGGAAAGATCAGTGTCACTTTACCATGAGCCTTTAATTAATTATTATATATTTATGAATTCTAATATCTAATTATTATAGGTATGTAAGCTTGTTTTGTACCTACAAGTAAAAGTTAGGGAAGCATATAAAAAAACGAGTGGTTCTGTGTCGCGCCACTGAGCAATGAATAATACTGAGTCATTACAGATTGTAATACAAAACAAGTTTGACTTCGTTTTGAATATTTTAATTTAATGACACCTATTAGGTAATACATAAAAAACTTATTTCGAATATTATTCGACAACGATTATATTGCTCTCAGAGTCGGTAGAGTTGAATAATTAATACACATACAACTAAAATAAATAAAAATGGATAGACATTTGTGTGATGATTATAGAGGTTTGTTCTGTGTTTGGGTGTTGTATTGTATGATAAGTATGTATTTACCAAAAAGTATTTACGTGTTCTATCCGTAATCTAGTTCTCATATTACAAGCTATGCTTAGTTTGGGGCTAGATGGCGCTGTGTGAAATTAATGTCTAGTAATATTTTTTTATTTAAAAATAATATAATAGCAATAATTTACAATGTAAACAAATAAAAGGAATACAAACCGACAGTTAAGCTCAAACGCAACCACCGTCATGGTATCGCTTTTAGGTGTCGGTATGCGGAGCGTGGGCAGCGTAAAAAAATCACTCATCATTTTTCCCAAACGCGCCAGAAAAAGTAGGTAAAAATTTAAAAATAGTAGGTATACGAGTATTATATGTGACGTAAGTGTAGTCAAAATTTTCGCTATTATGGTTGTGTAAGTGTAGAGATTTTATAAATGCTAATAAGTCACTAAATATAACACCATTATTATCAATAAATTATGATAAACATTGGTAGGTATATACCACGGAAGTAATAATGTTCTACGAAATTCCTTTAACTACACATTGTGTTGACTGTTTTCTTCCACGCATTTTGGTCGGACTGGACTGTACTCAATTATTCCCAGCCCGCCGTTTCCTTTCGAAGACCTGGCAACACTGCAAGCAACTGTCAAGACAATTTATTTCAACATCAACAATCAAATTGCATTGACGGAAAGCAAGCAGTGAACATCTAGGAGAGGTCGTGGAGGATTTTACCATCTAGCCACCATCGCCGTTCGCCAATTACACCATGGCTGATACCGAAAAAGCGCCGCAGCCGCAGCCCCAACAGCAGCAAGACTCAGAGCAACCATCCGAGCCGCAAGCAATTAAGCCAGCGGCCAAACAAAAGCAGGTCATTGGTAAGTACCGCTACGCCATCTTGGTTAGCATGCGCCGGCACGGCATCAGTCTTAGTGAGCACATGTTTCGATAGTTCCTGAATCCGATGATTTCTCTGCATCGACTACTGCAAATACTTGAAATATTCCTCCAAAACATCGAAATATAACGTAATTATAGTAGTTTAAATCCCCCAGTTATTTTTTTGCAGTGGATGCTGACTTCGGTAGGTATACATGCATATAAATAAGTGCGTTGCGTACCTAGGTACCTACCTAACGTTAGTTCTGTTTGGTGGATTGTGTCACGCGGTACAAGTCGAAATCAATAACCGCGCGAAAAGAGATGCGTCGTTCGTATGTTATGAAATGGCGCAGTTTGCAAGCTCTGGATGCACGGAGTTAGGTTGTGAATCTTGTCTCGAGAATGCATCCTATTGAGAAGCGAGTTCACTTTCGTAAGTTACTTTTGATAGGATGGTACCTACTAGACATTAAGTTTGTGTAAAAATACCGCTGACATCACCCTCTGTCTGCAGTGTTATCGTATCGTACCTTCATCCCGGAAACTGTTGTATTGGTTTGGTACCTACCTACCTACTAATTAATTTCGTAGTATTAATATGCCAACGAACCACCCACACAGTCATGTCATGTTTGTGTAGAAACTTTCATAGACATTTTGATCTTTATTTAAAATGTTTAGATAGAGGTATTCTACTTATCTTTTGTTTATGTGTTGATAGGAACATGATCACTCATTTAACTTTACCATAGTTTGTACTCATCTTGAGCAAAAAACTCAAAACTATACTATAATTTAATAATAAATTGAATTATATTTTTACAGCTGAAAAAGTTTCCGGCACTGTCAAGTGGTTTAATGTCAAGAGCGGATATGGGTTTATCAACAGGTATGTTCTGTATATATTCTGTTAAAAGTTTCCTCAATTTCAATGATTATAAGTAATGTTAGGTACCCAAACACTTGTACATTTGGTATTCTTCCCAATAGGAACCAATATATTAAAATGGAGATAGAGGCTTGCGATAGTACCAACACTATTTATTTATCTGAAAATGTATTCTATGCCCTATTCATAGCAAACATGTAAGTACATATATTTCAGAGAATGAGTTCCAAGTCCATACTTGGGATCATGCTCAAAACAATCAGAATATAGTGGATATAAAACTCTATGACCACTGAACAAATACAATTATCTAAATGTATTTATACCAAACACGGTAACTTCATTTGCAAGTTAACTAAGTTTTGTTCTGTGATTTATTATGTTTTTTTTATAAAATATTGTCATCAGTGTATAGACAAAATAGACCACCAATAACTTTTGTGAAGTTAGCAGTGATTCTGTGTAATAAGCCTAGAAAGTTGTTCAAAATGATGACAAGTTAGGGTTTTGTTTTTGTTTTACTTTATTCATGTTAAAATCATAAATCTGATACAAATTGAATATATATATTCTTCGGCAGCTCTTGGAATTCTAATAGATGTAGTAGAGCTATTGACGAGCAGCTACTGTTTCATATGTCCACATTTGTGTAAAAGTTTGTGCAGTCTCTTTTATAGTTGAGATTGGTAGCCAATTTGATGGCATTCACAGTAGCAGTACAACATCTACCGGAAGTCAATTCCAATTGAAGTGTCAAGGATTAAACAGTCTGGTTTGATTCTTCTTTTTCAATCTATAACAACCAATGCTGAGTAAAAGTTTCTTCAGATGCATGCCATCTTTCTTGATCTTGTGCCATACCAATTTGACCCCTGCTATCTTGACCTGGCTCTTTTGATTATTGTTATTATAAAAAAGAAACTTGTATTGTACAGGAACGACACCAAGGAGGATGTATTTGTGCATCAGACCGCTATTGCCCGGAACAACCCTCGCAAGGCTGTGCGTTCGGTCGGCGACGGAGAGGCGGTGGAGTTTGCCGTGGTCGCCGGGGATAAAGGCTTCGAAGCAGCTGGCGTGACCGGCCCCGGCGGCGAGCCGGTGAAAGGATCACCATACGCAGCCGACAAGCGCCGCGGCTACCACCGCCAGTACTATCCTCGTCAAGGTGGACGGGGCGGTGAGGGCATTCCACGCAGGGGTGGAATGGGAAGACGTGGACCCCCACTCAACCCGGGGGGTGCACAGGGGGATGAGGGGGCGGAGGGCGCAGTGGCGGCGCCACAACGGAGCTACTTCCGTCGTAACTTCCGCGGAGGGCGTCGTGGCGCCGGGCCTGGTCCCATGAACCGAGGCGGGTACCGCCGCAATCGGCCGCGCACCCAGCAGCCCGCCTCTGAAGACCAGGCACCACGCCAGAACGGCGAGGGCGAGCCGTCTGCCGCCGCCGATGCTGACATCAAGCCCAAGGTCAACATCAAGCCAGCTGGCACCACCATTGAGACCACTACTAACGAGAGCCAAGCCTGAGAGTACCTTGGCTTGACCTCTCACGGCGTGGCACCTTCTATTGTAGTGGAACTTATTTGTAGCAGTGCCACAGCCCTCATGACATGTTTTGTCCGTTCATCTGAAGAGTGTTTACTGTTGTGTCACACTAATGTAAGAACAATGTATTTACACCAGTTATGACATATGGTGGGGGGAAGCTATATTAATGGAACTGCATATTATCATGGATCAACTATGTGATATTTTAATTACTATTTTTAAAAAAATAAGTATATTGTATTGTTTGGTGTTTAAACTTGTTTGGTGTATACTAGATTGTGTATAGTATTTTGAACTGAAATGTTAATGGTTATATAAAACATGCAAGACACATTTTGTGCCTAAATGATATGTCACAATGTTATTGAGAAATGATGTGCAGGTTCCAGTGCCCCAAGCTTATTGGTGAATATGTCATTATTTTGAATTCAAATGTCAGTTTTTTTTTTTAAGATAATGAATAATGTGTTGTTAATACATATCTTGTGCTGGCTGATAAAACAATATATAACTGTAAATGCTAAATATTAATGGAATTGATTTATAATGTGAAATCGGTATTGTTTATTTCTTATTTTGCTGCTGTCTAATAATTGTTTTCGCATTAATATAATTCTGAACACTCAGTAAACATTAAATTCCTTTTACCTGTGTGAAAACTTTGTTTTTTTTTCTTATGCAGTCTGTCCATAGTCAGTTTCACTAGAACCTCTATAATTTAGATTAGAAGTAAAAACAACTTTTTATGGAGCTGGTCTGGGTGTGCCTAGCGCCAACAATAAACACAATCGCAACTTATAAAACAATATATTATATCAGTCATTCCACTCAACGGAACAACTAGTTGTATAGAATAGTACTCTTTTCCTTTTTAACAGACATAAAAAAAGGAGGTTCTTAATTCGTGGGAATTTTTTGTTCTTTTTTTTAATGTTTTTCCTCGATTACTCATACGCCTGAACCGATTTGGAAAATATATTTTTGTAAAGGGTACTAATAACTACATACAAGTGGGCCCATCCTCCCCAGATCCTGATCTGATGATGGGTCCTGGAGAAAGCGAGGGAGTTCTTTTAATATTATAGGCACACATGAAGCGATTTATTTATTTTTAGGGTTTTCGCTCAAAAGTAAGGAAAGTCGGGATCTGATGATGAGATCCTGGACAAAACTAGGAAACTTCATTATGGACACATTGAAGCGATTTGGTTAATATAAAGGTTGTAGAGAGATGCGAACTCTCCATTATGTAGGCTTTACTTCCCCCTACCCTCCCTCTTCCTTCGCCATATCAGTTTTAACCGCCTCCGTGGTCTAGTGGTTCGTCGCCTACCGGTGTCAGATTCAGAGGTCCCGCGTTCGATCTCCAGGGGAGTACAATATTGTGCTTGCTTTGGTTGGTGGTAGGACTTTGTTTAAGTGCGCCTGGCTAGCTACCACCATCCTACCTAATTCTAAAATTGTTGTGTTCCGGCATTAAGAGATAAGATAGCCAGTTCCTCAGTTTGGGCCGACTGGCGCGAGTCGATACACGTGCTCAAAATGTATACGCGTGCTCAAAACGTATACTTAGGCGTTGCTGAAGGTACGGACAAAAATAGTCCGTACAAGGCTTAACACTTATGCGCACGTCAAATGGGTTTGAGTTACTTTCGCTTTAACTACTGAACCTTTCTTGCTACGTTGAGATAATTTTATAAGTCTTGGTGGACACCCATTTTTCCTAGTAGGTACCTAACCTACACTGTAAAGCCTCTACTAACGGTGTCAAAGGCTTAATACTAACTAAGTATATGCTACTTCTTATTCTAAAGAATATTTTGTTCCCGTGCATTAGAAATACCTAATCCTTCACAAAAACTAAGTCCTCGCCATTGGTAAGGTTGCATTACCAATGGCATTCAAATGAATTCAAATCCATCCAGTAGTTTTAGCGTGATGCGCATTCATGACAAAAACATAAAAATGTTGGTAGGTACTATTGTTTTGGCTTTGTATCCATAATAGTGTTTCTTTATATATATGTATAGGTGTTTTTATATAATTTTTATTTTCAAAATATATTGAATGTGCCTACATTCTTGACCCGTTACAGTTTTATTACAAGTATATACCTAGAGGTAGATGTGCAGTCAAAATATAAATGATGGTGCACGCAGTCAAAAGAATAAGACAAATCACAAAGACTCCCAATGCATCATTTGAAATCCCCCAGGCCTCAAAAATATGCGGTATTAAACTAAGTTATATCAGCATCAGTAGTTGAGCTTCAGAGTTGAGCCTCTTCTTAATCCACATTGTTTAGGTACCTATCATAATGTAGGTATAAAAAAGACTTTGTAACTGGGTTAGAATTATCTTCTGTAAGATTTTACTGATGTCATAGTAGGTAGGTACTGATATCGGCCTAAAGTTTGTTGGGTTCAGAACTGTTACCAGATTTTAAAAGAGGAGTTATTATAAGTACTATATTTCAATATGTTGGGGAATACGCTGCAGTCGACGCGTTCGTTGTAAAATAAAAGCTTATACATGCGCTTTATCATCTATTATTGGGTTTACAATGCTTACAAAACGTTTCAAAAGCTGTTTCAACTTGCAACAATCAATATTTCAAGATAAGTACCTACATACCTATATCAAGATTTCCAATTTATAAATTAAACTCGTTAGTTCTGCTGTTTTTCCATTTTCCATTCTCAATATTAATTAAATTGAAAAGATCACAAACCTTCTTATAACTCTGATAGAGATCGTAGAAAGATACGGATTTCACCATTGCGTAGGTGAGTAAAAAAATAACAATAAATTCCTAGGTAGGTAAAAAACCTAGTATTTTTTTGTGATCTTGTCCTTTCAAACGAATAAAAATCCAAGCGGCTTCTTTCCTGTTTAATGAGTATGGTTGCCAGTGAAATTACGGGCATGAAGCACCATTAGGTATGCCTTAAATTGGCGGGCGCTATGCATTACTACATATTATCACGCGATAGTATCGCTGCAAAAAGTCGCCGTGGGCTTACGCTCTAAGGCTTGTTTTGCTCTAGGTTGCTCAAGCCTAGGAATAAGATCTACGACGCAATAAACTTTTTCAAAAAGCAAAGGCACTGATGGAACACGGCAAACCGTCAGGCACCTAACTTTTGCAAGTCCTACCACCAGTGTTCTGATCACGTTGCTGTAACCGCTATAGAAAAATCCACGATTCCGTTGCCAGGCGTAAACCACTTAGGAGGTCAAATCACACCTACCCCGCAACCCGCATATAGTTTATAAGTCATCATATTCGCATATTCATAGACTGTACACGTTCTGTCCAGTTGAGAATCTGTCCAGTTGCTACGGAGGGGTTATGTCGAGCAAACTGCAGTTGAATATACCTACACTATATTGTATTAACACACTACGCCACAAACCCAGACCCCGTAGGTACCTACACCCACGTTTCGGTTCGACGCACGACGAGATGGGAGCAGCGGCTATTTTTAAACGACCTGGAGGAGGTCTTCAATTTAGACCGTATTTTATTGATGCTTGTGCTCCACCGATTACTGTATGCCCCGCTACCGCTGAATTTTAACCGTGTGGTCTAGTGGTTCTACCCACCGATTTCAGATCCAGAGGTCCCGGGTTCGATCCCCAGGGAGTACAATATATTGTGCTTGGTTTGGTTGGTGGTAGGACTTTGTTTAAGTCCGCCTGGCTAGCTACCACCATCTTACCTAATTCTGTCGCCATAACAACAATTCTGAAATTGTTGTGTTCCGGCATTTAGAGGTAAGATAGCCAGTTCCTCAGTTTGTTGAGGATTCTGGGTGAAGTGCGCTACCACCTACGGCCTTATCTTAACTTGTAACGGTGAGATGAAGGCCAAGCGCTTCCCCGTAGTACAATAAAAAAATAGTGAATAAATCTTTACAAATGATTTTAGTGGACCGAGGGTGACTTCGGTGAGGGGGATTTGCGTGATTTGCGCACCACAAGCTAAGATGTCGCATAAGGAGAATACCTCAATATCCCTATCTGACATATTTGCTTGTGGTTCGTTACCTACCTAAAAAACGATAAAAATAGAAATATGATAAAATTGTGCAGAATGCGGAGACTTGTCACTACACTTGGTGTATTTTATTAGGGATCTGTAACTTGGTTGTTCCTTGTTAGTGCAAGTTTGATACGTAGGTACCTACTGTTTGTTGGAGGTGCCTAGTAATTTTCATTATTCGTCATTAATGATATTTATTTGATTAAATAACTTTGTTTGTTGGTTTATGTTAGTTAGCCGTTTATTAGTGAAAGGGTAGGTCCTTTTCACGAATAAACGGCTGACCGGATCATAATTTATTTCGGCGTGGATATAGTGTATGCTATGAGGAACAACATAAGCTTCATTTTACAGTGTTACTTTAATTGTATATTTTATTTGGAGCTAGTTTTATAAAAAAATATTTTGAAATGAGGCACTTTTCTGATGATTACACTGAAAAGGTCTCTTATCACTACACTTAGGTACCTACCTAGATTCGTTCTTGTCTTTATCCTCACGATGTCGCGAAGCCGCCGATAGGATGGCTTCAATGGTTTTCTGTGCATGTGATATATATATTATATGTAGAGGGATGATAGATAATACCTAACTAGAACTATAATATACTATCTATCTGGTACCAACTCGATGTGGAGGTCCCGGTGTGTTTTTTCTTCCTTCGTGTGGGCTGTGTAACAGGGGTCAATAAGATTGAAGTCTTGAGAATGTGTGAAAACTTGAAATATCATTTGAAATGAGATAAAATCCAAGAATTCCTTTTAGGGTGTCATGCAAGGGGTTTGACTGCGCATATCTTATATCAACAGCAAATTATTGTCCACCATAATATGGAAAAAACTTCCTTTAAAACTGTAAGGTCTGGCCATAAACACCACGCTTGGCAGACGGATTGGTTCGAACAGTAAAAGTTTTCTTTATACCTACGAGAAATAAGCTGTTGCCTTTTTGTTGAAGCCCCTGTTGTTAAAAACCCCGACGCAAAGAACTTCTTTTTATAGTGGTTCGTTTACAGCTGAAGCTGTTAGGCTGTGGAACGCATTACCTGATAATATTAAAAAGACGACATCGCAACACACTTTTAAATTGAAAGTTTATCAGTATTATCTATCAGTTTATTCTTAAATTATCATTTTTATCCTTCATTATTATTATTATCATCATGATTATTATTGATGTAATTTTATGTATGTAAGTATATTTTGTTTTATATTCGTTACTCATATAGTCCGCCATCCTTGAAAGTCGTTATCTTATCTGTCCATCCAGCGGTTGCATGGAAGAGATCGCTTTCAGCGGTAAGGCCGCCCATTGTTTTACCAGTGACGCTTTGATTAAGTTTCCACTATCTGTATTTTGTTATGTTATTTGTAAATGGTGAACAATAAAGAGTTATCTATCTATCTTGGTTGACTTTACGACATCCGTAGGCTCCAGCCCACGGATGTCGTAAAGTCAATTAAGTAGATTATTAAGGGTAGATTTTTGTGTCACGACTATGGCAACGGTTTTGAGAGCACTTTTCAAAACGAAATTAACCTATGTTTCATTTAAGTAAGGGGTTACTTATTCACTTACTGTTTTCTACCCACTTACTATGACGTACAGTCGGTGGTTTGGTGCTCTCATTCTGGCTTTGCATACAGTAAGAATTAGCAACAAGAGAATGCCTCGAACACTCAGGCGAATAATACCTATTTCAAACCAGAAATTACGTGTCAGTTCGGGGCGAACATCTAGTTTATTGAGAACGAAACTAGCTCACGGTAATTCAATAACTTTATTTTGTGGTAAGTAACAAGGATGATGGTACTGCAGCGTTATGTCCTAAGCCAGTACATGCCGGCCCGGATGCGCGTGTAGTCGGGTAGGCCTTCAGTAGGTCCGACGACGGCGACGGCTGGGCAGCGGTCGTACAAGTACCGTTCGCAGGCGCTGCGCACCAGGGCCGCATGCACGCCCTCCACGGCCGCTACCCGGTTCGCCAGCGACTCCCGTCCCCCGCTGTACAGCACCGACCGCCCCGTCGCTGCACACGACCGACCGAGCTCCGCGTCTTGAGACAACAACTTAGTCTTCAAAATACGCCTCGCGCGCTCCACCTCGCCCTCCGTCAGAGTCACGCACAAATTCATCAGCTCTTCCTGAACCATCGCGAGCATGTCATCGAGATTCAAACTCGGCGACTGAAACTTGACGCCCCAAAGCCCCGTGTCTTTATACGTGATGTAGAAGGCGCGGTACGCGTCGCTAAACTTTGCCAGGCTAGAGGCGCGCGCGATGGGATACGCGTGATCGTTGCCCCCGCCCTGCGCGCGCTCCCACCCGCCTATGATCTCCGCCGCGACCTCCATCACGACCCTGTCGGAATCGCACATGCAAGGCCCCTCCACGGCGATCGCAGCGGTCGCCAGGTGCTGCGAGTCATCTCTCGCGCGGACCTCGGACCCGGTGAACCGGTACACGTCCAGGTCTATGCACGTGGTCGGCTCCAGCTTGCTCATGTACGTATCCGCGAGCGCGATCATCTGGTCGTGCCGCACGCCGCCGACCGCCGCGAGGACGGTTCGGTTTGCGTCGTAGAACTTCTTCATGTAACGCGACATCGTATGCCCGTTGAAGTTGTACATGTTGCAGCTAGGTCCCATCACGGTTTGGGCGAGCGGGGTGCCTTGGAAGGCGGTGGCGTGCAAATAGTCTTCGAGGATGCAGTTTTGGTCGCGGTCGTGGTCTTGCATCTCGAGGTAGACGACCTTCCGCTGCTGTTCGATCTCTGCCTCGCAGTACGAGTTGTTATAGACGCAGTCGGTGAGTATGTCGACGCAAAGCGGCACGTGCTGAGACAGCGCGTGCGCGCGGAAGCTGGTCATCTCCCGCGTAGTCTCGCAGTCGAACCGCGCGCCCGTGCACGCCATCTGTTCCTCCAGCACCGGCCGCGTCCGGGCCAATGTACCCTACAAACGAACGATGAACAGGTACATGTTAGTGTTGCGTTAGGTGTTAGCTACGTCGTGTTCAGATCATGCTACGGAAGTTCCTAATTATAGGTGCAGTGACGAGTTTACCGTAACATAACCTATTCAATTTGGTATAGGCAATGTACCTAGGTACCAAGGTTTGCATGTGCAATTACCTATGGTGGACTCACATGTCAAGAATTAAACCAATTAGGTGCCAAATTTGGTGTATGTAAGACTTCGAGAAAATGCTATGCCAAATTTTTGAGAGCTTTCTTACAAGCGGTTACTTACATTACTTGTATAGTGCTTGTTGGGTACTGACCTCTGCAACGACACATCGTGTGTTTCCCAGCACCCAACAAGTTAATATACATACACCCCTACTTGAGAGCCAAGTTCTGTGTATAGGGTAAGTGAGGTGGTAACCTTGAAAGCGATGTGTTCAAAGAAATGCGCGATTCCATTTTCGAAGTTGGATTCGTACCGCGATCCCGCGTCTGCGAATATTCCGACAGTCGCATTGTACGCCTCGCGCTCCTGAGTGACCACGGTCAGCCCGTTAGCCAGCTTGCTGATCTGGATCGAGGGTAAGTTACGGAGGAAATGGTGGAAGGTAATCGGGTACGAATATGAGCGCACGAACCACTTCAAAGGGCCCCCAACTTGCTTCAAAAACCGACGGGTACTTTTTAACATTTTAGCAACAAGTACTTTTATAAACAAATTACTAGGTAAAAATATTAATAAGTTAAATTTGTTGTTTTCATCGATTTGGTAGAAAAATCGTTTTCATTCACTATGTAGAAAACTAGGTAAAAATAAAACTAGG
The DNA here is from genome assembly GCA_951394065.1 of Venusia cambrica. NCBI lineage: Eukaryota > Metazoa > Arthropoda > Insecta > Lepidoptera > Geometridae > Venusia > Venusia cambrica. Next base: position 15,067,809 of record OX596034.1, read on the forward strand.
CTTTCATTCACTAGGTAAACATATACTGATATACTGTGACTATCAGGCCCGGTCATGTCCGAAATAACTTAACCCTAACGCGTTTTTAAAGGGGCATTAAACGTAGACAACCATAGAAAAATTTTAGCTTTCTAAAGCCAAATTTTACTGTCTAAAGCCAAAGAATGGAAACTCGGAACGAGAAAACCTGACAGCTATGAGCCTGCTTGGGTCAATGATAGACGGCGCTAAAATATATCCCATTACCATTATCATCATCATCACCATTGCCATCCTCACCATGCTAGCTAGCATGCATAACTATTACTTATTATTTTTGAATAATGTAGGAAACTGTAGGTATTCTATGCAAACATTTTCAGAGAACCCTAAAATAACATTCGGTTATAACTGGTTACCTACATACATGAAATAGGCATCTACCACATAAAGTACATGCCTTAAGATCCCTTGAGATTATAATCCAGAAGCAGTAGCAACTCGGGTGGTTAATAGTTGCTGCACAGTTGTACTGGTAATGTCAGTCGAAATACTTGGTAACCAACCACATCTGCAATTTGTTTTCTTGTTTCACTTTTACTTGTAGCTACATTAAATTTAATGCGATATCATAAAACTAATTAAAAATTTTTTCACTTCTCTTGCTCAAAAAGTGTATCATAATAGTGTAGCTTAGCGGGCGTAAAACTCGAGTTTAATACCTAGGGCTAAAAATTATTTTTTCTTTTTAATTTTTGTCTAAAATCATCAGCCCGTACAAAGCATTTGGTCTCTTACATAAAAACTCGACTTCTTGGTGCTCCGTCAATCTTTTTTTTTTTAAATAGAACACTTCTTGGTGATGTTTTATGAAGGTTGATTCTTCCCTTCACGGTAGAATGCGAACTGTTTCGTTGCGGGTTAGATAGAGATAAAAAAAAGATGGAATTGGCGCTAAATCTCTAGATTTTTCTTCATTTCAAATCACAAACTTTTATGTATAACTTCCCGACTTTTACTTCCAAATTGTGAACGTGAAAAATGCCATCAAGTGATAGTGAAGATGCTAATATGCAAATGGAAGAAAAGGGCAAATAAATAATTATGAATCTGTTGCCGACAAAATCGCGTGGAATATATTTAAAGAGTTACGAAAATTTTATAAAATGGAGAGATGAGAAACGTGGATTCTTTTACTGAAGAGGTTTTTCTCACTTATTTTGATGAATTATCGAAAAAATTCAAATCGTCGACTCTTTGGAGCACATATTCAATGTTAAGAATGACCTTACAAACGAGACACGACGTCGATATTAAAAAATATGTAAATTTGACGGTTTTACTGAAGAAATTGTCCACTGGATACAAGGCAAAAAAATCTAAAGTCTTGACGACACAAGAAATCGAAACATTTTTAAATAACGCTCCAAATAAACAATACTTGGCAACAAAGGTAACCTAAGTACTTATCTACTCTACTCAAACTAAATAAATAGATACCTACCTACATACCTAAAATAGGTACCTAGGTTATTACGATTATTAACACACTTATTTTTTTGTTCAACAGGTTGCTTTAATTTATGGAATCAGCGGTGCATACAGAGGAATAGAGCTTGCTAATATAACGCTAGAAGACGTAGAAACCGAAAACAAACAAAGAGCGTAAATTTGTCATCAGTGGAGAATACCTTAATATAGTTAAAGCCTATCAGGAGTTACGTCCCACTAATGTTTCAACGAAAAGATTTTTCTAAATTATCAAAATGGTAAATGCACAAGGCAAGTCATAGGCAAAAATAAATTTGGTAACATGCCTAAAGATATTGCCACTTATCTAAATTTACCAAATCCGGAACTCTACACGGGCCATTGTTTCCGTAGAACATCCGCGACTCTGTTGGCGGACTCTGGTGCGAATATAACGACATTAAAACGGCACGGTGGATCGAGGTCCGATCAAGTGGCTGAAGGTTATATAGAGGACTCTATACAAAACAAGTATCACGTCACGCAGCGGATTACGGAAGGGATCAATATTCTACCAAACATTACAGAACCCCAAGCATCTACATCGCGGAATTGGATGAATATGTCAACTCAGCTGAAGCCGCACTCAGATCTTAATAGTGCAGGAAACTCAAGCATGAGTCGAGGATCTCCAACTTTTACTCCACAACAATCAACTCAAAATATTATCACATCCCAATCACAGAGAAAATTTCCCGGGAAAAACATATCACTAAACATTCAAAATTGCTCTAACTGCACATTTAATTTTTAATAAAATTACTGAAAATTGTTTAATTTTGAATTGTTTTATTTTCTCGCAATCGAAGTGAAAAGTAGAGTGTTTTACTCGGGCCAAAACCATCCATTATAACTCGGTCTTGTCATCCTCTCTCGCTACGCTCGGGAGTATATCAACCTCGTATATAATGGGATGGTTTAGTCCCTTATAAAACAATCTACTATTATTTTGTTGACTTTTAGTCAATCATTTTGACGTTTGGCACATTGACAAACAATAAAGTTGTATGAATACCGGTTACTATCATATAGAGTTTATTAAATGTTTAAGACCAAATGGATCTTATGCACTTGAAACGGTGTCTGCGTTTAATGCCCCGTTAAAAACGCGTTTGGGTTAATTTAGTTCAGACTTGACCGGGCCCAACAGTTAAAGGTCTTGGCTTGAATGAGTGTGACATGAGCAAAGAGTATAAAAGTAATAGGAGAATGAGCGGCATAAGTATGAGTATGACCATATAGATAGAATACTTATCAATAAGTCTACGTAGTAAGTACATATTACTAATAAATGGCCGCCCATTGTACCTAGTTTAAGTGTATTTCTTGCTTGTCTGTTTATTTTTGTTTTTTGGTGTACAATAAAGAGTTTATCTATCTAATAATAAGGTACCTAATCGAAGCTTTTTTAGACAGGTGGCGGTAGGACCTGTAAAGATCCGACGGCTATAAGCTAATACATATGAGCCTATAGAGTGCGATGCTCAACCTATTCAAGGCTTCGAGCTGGTGCCTAAGCCAGCACTTCCTACTCCACCATATAAGATCAGACCTGAGCTTTGTACAAACTTATACCTTCCAACTCACACGAGCTCCACAGTTGATTGGTTTGGTAGTTTCCTTCGGCGTTGTAGGTAGTTATTGAATTTGATTCCGACCCAGGATATACATTTGTCTGACTCTTCGTTTTTTCTGTGTTTGGGATTTGTATTTTTTTACATATTTGTCGTAATCTGAAGTTATACAGTATACTTAGTTAGATATCATTTCTGTTACTATAAAACTGGGATTACCGTTAACTTTTTCTTTCTATCTGTTTTCTTATTATTCGTACCGACACCTACCCGCTCACTGCCAACAAAAGACGAAAATAGTGTACAGACGTTATATTTAATTTACAAGTAGGTAGGTATTCTACAATGCATGCTAATATTGTCGTAGGTACCAACCTTTTATTTTTCTTGGCTTATGGCAGGACACTATACTAAACTCATTATCGTCTTAGCATTCCTTATATTCAATATAAGGAAATGTACCCTTGCTGTATTTTAGAATTTGTGCATTTGCCCACACAAACTGTGTTGACCATCTTCACCTATAGTTGCTTTTTGGAGAACTTGGCAAAGTCGTAGAAAACTTTATACGTCATTTCTACTACCGAGAACTTACTGTCTCTGTTGGAAGCACTTCTCACTAATTGACACAAGTCTCAGAAGGGTTCATTGGTGATCGATTCTTAGCTCGTTCTATCAATGCGTGATCAGAGTCTACTTCCATATGGGTATAGCCAGAATCAAAAATTGATTGATAGTAGCTCTGCCTTCGGCGTTGTAGGTATTGGGTTCGATTCCCACCCAGGATAAACATTTGTATGAACATATACGTTTGTTCTATGTTTGGGATTTGTATTTTCAAATATTTATATTTATCATAAGTAGGTAGATAGAAGTTGGTAGGTTTTCTACCCGTTTAGAGCAATTCCCTTATCACATATAAGCTTTGCTTAGTTTGGGGCTAAGTGGCGCTGTGTAACTTAGTTAATATTGTCGTTATATTTATTTTGGTTGGTGGTAGGATTTTGTTGAAGTCCTTCTGGCTAGCTACCGCCATCTTACCTAATTCTGTCGCCATAATAACAATTCTAAAAAAAATGTTGAGTTCCGGCATTTAGCGGTAAGATAGCCAGTTCTTCAGTTAGTTGAGGATTCCGGGTAAAGTGCGCGACGCGAAGCCTTATCAAAACTTGTAACCGGGTGAGACGAAGGGCAAGCGCTTCCCCGTCGTACAATAAAAAATAAAAAAATAATAATAAAAAACCAATGTGAAGTATCGAACTAGCAGGATAAACAGCGGATTTGGCTGGATAGGAGCAAAAGTTCATGATGGAAGTTCAACGCCTGAATGGGTCACATCGGGTCAGGACTCAGGACCCACTGAACTGCATGGAGTGAAGATTCGCGATAAAATTAGCTCTTTTACAGAGAACACACCCGTCTGAGTCCCTACGAAACCGGAGCTTCGTAACCAGTTACGAACTAAACATAATTCGTCCTCGTACGATACCAGTTACTTGAAAACACTTACAAGAAAGAAAAAAGAAACTTGTAGCGTTCAAATTGTTGCTTGTTCAGAAAAGCAAAATCTTTAAATATGAAAAGTTCTGTAAAAAGGTGATACGTAGCTTGATGCGTATGTACCATAGGCCTTGCACGCCTACGGTAACATAGGAATATAATTCAAAACGGGTTAGGTAATAAAAATGAGACCGCCTGGTGATGAAATTACTAAACACAATAAATATTCATCAAATCAAATCAAATCATGGATCAAAAAGATTGGACGAAGAAGAATGATTTTTGGGCCACCCGTAACCGAACATATTTGTCTAACGTCGATACCTCCCTACGTTTTTTATAAGAGCAACATTTAGTGCTGTATAATGTATTTTCTTGTTAGGAGTTCATTTTTCGGGCGTATTATTTTGTATGCCGATCGATGGACATAATGCATATTCTTGTTTATAGTTATGCTAACTTTAGGTTTGATAAACATGCCTGAATATTTATGCGTAATTATTATTATGCTTTTATTTTCTAAGAGTAACATTTAGTGCTGTATAATGTATTTTCTTGTTAGGAGTTCATTTTCCGGGCGTATTATTATGTAAGCCGATGAACGTGATGCTTAGTCTTGTTTATCGTTATGCTAACTTTAGATTTAATAAACATGATTTTGCCTGAATATTTATGCGTAATTTTTATTATGCTTGCACATTATCAGGATTAGTAAATTTATGCCACACTAAATTATGACATTATATTTTATGTGTATCGATAGAGATCCGAGTCAGAAATGACACACGCTTATTCACACACTTCAAAAGCGTTTTTTTTTGTTAAATAAATGTTACAGGTCAATTTTTCAAATTTACACAGCACCATCTAGCCCCAAACTAAGCATAGCTTGTTATATGGGAATTAGATTACGGATAGGATACTTAAATACTTTTTGTAAATACATAAGTACTATATGATACAGCACCCAAACACAGAACAAACATCTATATTCATCATACAAATGTTTGTCCTGGGTGGGAATCGAACCCACAGCCTACAGCGCAGAAGGCAGAGTTACTACCAACTGAGCTATGAGGCTTGCTGCCACCATGTTAACTATGTCTGTCGGCATAAAAACAATTCTAAATTATTGTTTTCCGGCATTTATAGGTAAGATATATATATATATATATATATTCCAGACTGTTGCGGTTTTTTTTTATTTTTTTGTACGACGGGTAAGCACTTGGCCTTCATCTCACCTGGTAACAAGTGAGATAAGGCCGAAGGTGGAGGCGCACTTCACCCGGAATCCTCAACAAACTGAGGAACTGGCTATCTTACCTCTGAATGCCGGAACACAACAATTTTAGAATTGTTATTATGGCGACAGAATTAGGTAAGATGGTGGTAGCTAGCCAGGCGAACTAAACAAAGTCCTACCACCAACCAAACCAAGCACAATATATTGTACCCCCCATGGGGATCGAACCCGGGACCTCTGGATCTGAAATCGGTGGCTTGAACCACTAGACCACAGAGGCGGTTAAAGATTCCGTGCTAGTACCTATCTACATGAAATCGTTTTCATTGGTCGATAGTGACCGCATGAGGGGTGTGGAAAATATTTTACGATCAGCCATTTTGTTTTTGCTCCCGCGCAGCATCATTTCACTTCTCGTCACACTCGTCAACTGTTTGCAACCGTTCCCTCGCGCTCTCCGCATGCTTCAATCCCGGCCACTTTCGGGGAGCCCTGCATGCTGTTTGTCGACTGAGTTACCGCTTACAAATAAACTATTTACACCAACAAATATTCAGCCGTCTGACTAAGAAGACCACTACGTAGTTATTGTCGATTCTCGTTTCTACAAACAAATTACAATTATAATGTAAAACTGACATTTTCATTTTATTCACCACTATTTTTTCATGTGAATCACTTGTCTACTGATTTCTAAAATTCAAAACTTTAATCGACCACTGACTTCCATTAGTCGTTACCCCGCGTAACGGGGAGTCCCTGCGTGCTGCCTTTGGCTACCAAAGGCAGACAAGGTAGCCATCTAGGGACTAGGGATCATCGTCACCGTTGTACCTAGTATGCTGTGTTGTGTTGTGACGGTCGTGCCGCCTGCCACGCCGAAGGTGTGATGGCTACCTCTACCTTTGCCTTGACACACATGACTCTTACATACCGTTTGCCACGGCGGCGGCGGCGATATGGTGAATGGAATGGAAGCGGTCCAGTCACATCAGAGCCTCCGCCGCTCGCCGGATCAGCGCTACGCAGCATTTCACTACGGTCCGTGCATCCGTGCTACTGCTACGTACGTGGCTATTACCTATTTTATATTTCATCAGTAACAAAATAAGCCTCCATCAGGTTGCCCGCGCTGGCTGCTCGGTATATTTTCCGTGGGACCGAACTTTTTTTTTTCAACAATCGTTAGGGTTCTTAAGTTTACTGACACCTAAATAAAAATAAGCTGAACGCTGGCGAGGATACTTTCAGTTGGTGAGTTACTTTGGACGTTATTATTTGAAATGGTATTTTGAAATCGGGATCCAAATTTTCGGTAAAAGTCATACCACCGAAAAGCACCAAAGCGGTTTAGAATTTGTGCAAAATTACTTTCGTTAGTTTGGTATTACATGCTATTACATTATACTCGTATACCCTACCTAATGATAGGTGTATTTACCACAGTGTTACACAAGCGATTTTGATTATTTGCAAACTCAGCCTTTGCTACGGCAAAGGTTTGGTTCTTGGAATGCTACCTACTGGTTGATTGAGGTCGTTGTCGTTAAGTTTGTATTTGTACACTCGCACACCTAACAAACCTATAGGTATGTTAGGTTGTAGGTAGATTGGTGTTCAGAAGTCGGTACCTAGGTACCGACCGGTACTTATTCAATCATAAAAATGTGAAAACCGATTTTTGTATTACCTATCTGCCTAATCAATAATTATTATTTATATCCTTATTTTCGTTCCGTTTAGCAATGCTGTTTTTAAGGAACTTGGATAAGTATGTCCTTTTATGGTATGTATATATGTTCGATTCCCAGGGGGAGTACAATATTGTGCTTGGTTTGGTTGGTAGTAGGACTTTGTTTAAGTCTGCCTACCATCATCTTACCTTATTCTGTCGCTATAATAACCATTTAAAAAATTATTGTGTTCTGGCATTTAGAGGTAGCCAGTTCCTCAATTTGTTGAGGATTCCGGGTGAAGTGCGCCTCCACCTTCGGCCTTATCTCAACTTGTAACCAGGTGAGATGAAAGTTCAGCGCTTCCCCGTCGTACAATAAAAAAAAAGCTCTGTCGAGACTAACTATATGTGCGCCGTTTGTGACCCTCGGCCTAATTAGCCGCCGCACCAAAACGTATGACACAACACGACGCAAGGGTGTCGACGCAAATTACGACTTTGTCCTTTTATTAAATTGGCAAATAATAACTAAGTAATTCAACTGTGACTAGGTACAATAAGCGACAGGTAAACTGTAAATTCAATTTATTAGCGCCCACAGTACTACTAGTTACTACCTAATTTAGTCTTTGTTTTATGAAAAATAATTGTCAATCTAATCCATTCAATCAAAAATGCATAACTCCAGCAGATTGTTTGGCACGAAACTTTTTCTGTAACTTCTCAGTCATTGATTTAATAGTTGTCTTTCGTTTAGGATATTCTTGTTTCCCATGTTCCTGTCAGAGAAAATCATAAAACATCCTCAGTGAACAAGGAAGCACCCTATTGCATTATATTTTCTGCCTACACCTCTGAAAATCGGGGCATGAACAGCATCCATAGACTAACCTATATAGGTACCAAGCATCTCGTACCTACTGCCTATGGGTATCGTCTCCGCAGCTTATGATGTTTTTCTGATTATGATACAAGTAGTTTATTAGTGCGCTTCATTGAATGTGGATGCCCTTTACCCCACCTAGAGGTCGTTCTTAGCATGGACAGGTAGAACCAATCAGCCTGCCAACCGTACAGAATAGACAACTCTTGGATTATGGCAAATCCTTCCATGCTTATGGGATGTTCCGAAGTGGACTTTTTTGTGTTGTACTGAGCTTGGGTTTAAAATGATTTGTGGAAGTGCAAGTGGGCGCTTAGAAGTAGGTACACAATCGTTAAAATTCAAACCTCTGAAGTTCTTGGAGTCGTTTCGATAACTGTTCTTCGATGTTTTCCTTCAGCAGACTCATCGTGGTTTTCGGAATCGGAAGTGCACGATGTTGAACTGGAGACCTTGTAAAAATAAGAACACACGCTTACCATAGGTTGTACAGCCTGTTCCACATATCCCTACTGGTTTATCCCTTCTGTATATGATAAGAGTTTTTATTAAATTTCGCTATTGAGGGGGAAACACTAATACCTATCTATAAAGCCTTAATGTAAACAATATTATGTTTTAGGTACAGTCCTTAGCTAGATAAGTCCTGGATGGATATGGGAGAGACATTTGAACTGCAGTGGCACAGTCATGAATCTATTATACAATAGGTCCATGGGCACAGTAAAGTCTAATAAAAATTGTTAGGTAGGTTCTTACTCACAATCATACTTATTGAGTATTTTACTCTCTGTGCTTCTACATAAAACGTAAAAAGGTTCTGCTAGAGGAAAGTCATGTATGATAATTCAATAAATAAACGTGATAAGCCACAGTGGCGGATCCAGGATTTCGGCATGGGCGCTGAAAGTCTTTATAACGTTTACTAAAAATCCAAATTTCTACCTAGGTTCCGAGGTCACGTCAAAATGAAACCGAGAAAAACAGCGTGGAGCCAGTGCCAGCTTGCTCTATCATAGACCTCATCCTTACTCGGTTCTAGAAATAGTAAAGCCTAAAGCATAGAGCTGTAAGGTCTAAGGCATAGGCACATTAAGAGATAAGGCACATTCTTTACTTATTTTCTATGTACGACGGGGAAGCACTAGGCCTTCATCTCATCTGGTTTTAAGTCATCACAAGGTCGAAGGTGAAAGCGCACTTTACCTGGAATCTTTTTTTATTTTTTTATTGTTCGACGGGTAAGCACTTGGCCTTCATCTCACCTGGTTACACAAGTTGAGATAAGGCCGAAGGTAGAGGCACACTTCACGCGAAATCCTCAACAAACTGAGGAACAGGCTATCTTTCCACTTACTGCCGGGCGGGTCACAACAATTTAAAATTGTTGTTATGGCGACAGACTTAGGTAAGATGGTGGTAGCTAGCCAGGCGGACACACACAAAGTCTGACCATCAGCCAAACCCAGCACTAAAATATGCCCCCTGGGGATCGATATCAAGACCTCTGGATCTAATACCCGTGGACGCGAACCACTGGACAACAAACAACAAACGCTGTTAGTACCGGTATCAGGACTCAGTATCTTTTGTAGGTATACCATGCTCTAGAGGGGCCTTGGCTGGGCCTAATTAAACACATTAAGAAGACGATGGCCGGACGCGGCTTGACCTTGCCTTCCATTGAACGTCAGTCGGTGATTGACGGCAAAAATCAATAATAAAAAAAAAAAATGGCTCCTTATCTTCGGAGCTATAAGAGTTTTTTCGACCTCATTTTTTAATAACAAACTATAATACTAGAAATGTATTTGATCCTCCCATAAAACCTTGTAAATGATATGTTTCGCGATGCCATTGGGCAATCTTAATTTTATTTCGTTTAACTTTACCCTCCAAAATCAACCTTCAAAACCTTAATTTACTTATTTATGCTACATATACATGGTAATGTAATTAAACTCAATACACATATATGTAAGTACCACCTACCATATTTCAACGTTTTTTGTCCGTTTAGTTTCGGAAAAAATAGATTGTAACAGACACGCGAGTGATCTAATAAGCTTGTCTTCTTGCGAGAGGAGGCTCGTTATGGGATAAGTCTAATATTGCCAATTAGCCAGTTCCTCAGTTATTGAGGATTCCGGGTGAAGTGCGCTTACTACCTTCGGCCTTATCTCAACTTGCAACCAGGTGAGATGAAGGCTTCCCCGCCGTAAAAAAAAACCGAACATAGAGAACCAATCGGCACTCGGCGCGTCCCGCAGCGACGGCGTTTCATTCATAAATAGTATACATTCATAATATACCTAACATAAATACGAAGCTAAGCCTTCAGAACTCCTATATTATTTGATTGGTCCGTTGTTTAGTGCAGTTTTTATCTCTCGAGGTCAACATTCTTTTTGTGAAGAAAGATTTATGCAATATAAGTAAATTACGTTGCAATTTACTAACCGGTATAAGAGAAACCCTTTTGACTTTCTCAATGCTGCCAGACCGGGTCCCTGGAGATTTGAACATGGGGTCTATGCACAGTCTGTTGTCTTCATTGGCGTTGAAAATGAAGAAGGAGTTGGCCAATGGAGGCAGACAGCGGAGGAGAACGTGGCCTGCTGCCAACAGCGCGCACAGAATGCCTGCGCTGACGGCGATCACCGGGGCATAGCCAAGCTTCTCGATGGGGAGGTTGCAATCCGACTTGCGTTCGTCGAACCTGGCACATGAAACAACCTGATTTAACCGCCTCTGTGGTCTAGTGGTTCAACCCACCGAATTTAGATCCAGAGGTCTCGGATTCGATCCCCTGGGTGATCGAATTTATTATTATTATTGTATTACAAGCTTTGCTTAGTTTGGGGCTAGAAGGCGCTGTGTAAAATTAAAACCCGGTAATATAATAAAAAAACAATGTGTTACTGTAATGTTTGTTTTTATCAAATAAATTTTCATTTTCTTTTTCACTTTCAACTTTATACTACAAAGGTTTTGGAACACTAAACGTATATAGTGTCCTTTATGGTAAACGATAATATTTTATTTATTTTATTTTATTTTATTTTATTTTAACATTTTTGGAAAACTTACAGCTAACACAGAGTTTATATTAAGACTATAGAAAACTAATGGCTAATTACAAGTTTCCACTTAAAGGTTACTGTAAAATTAAAATAAATTTCAGTCCAAAGATGTTAAATGTATACGACAGCTATTATTAATCTATATTAAGTATTTACAAAGTAGTAGTCACTCAATAAACGTTTAAGACGCCTAATTGAGGTATTAAATAAATCTATTTCTTCAGTTGTATTATAACTATTCACTAATAAATCATTAAATTGAATACTTGCCCTAAGAATAAACGAGTTCTGCCTATAGTTCGTTCTTACTAGAGGAACGTACAGTAAATTTGGTCTGCGAAGTGAAGCTGTGCTCGTGCGCAACCCGATCAGTTCCAGGAGCTCAGGGCAGTCTACCGTACCGTTTGCTATATTCAATAGGTAGCATACGTCAGCAATATCCCTTCGTTCTTTAAGTGGAAGAAAATGGAATTTTAGACATCGTTCGGTGTAACTTGAGAGATAAATCTTTGCTCTAAATTGTAAATATCGTAAAAAACGTTTCTGAATGCCCTCAATCCTAGATATATAAGTATCGTATCGTGGATTCCATACCTGGGAGGCGTACTCCAAGTGGCTGCGAACATACGCACAGTAAAGAATTTTAAAAGTCTTTACACTTGCAAACTCCGACGACATTCTAAACACAAAACCTAACGCTCGAGAAGCTTTTTTGATAATGTTATTAATGTGTTGATCAAATAACAGCTTTTCATCAAAAGTTACACCCAAGTCACGAATTGTACTTACTCTAGATAAAATTTTATCATAAATGGTATAATCATAATTTATAACATTTGTTTTACGTGTGTAAGAAGACACGTAGCACTTAGACACGTTCAGGTTTAGATTGTTTGTAGTACAGTACATTTGGAATTTGTCTAAGTCACTTTGTACTCGGAGTGCATCATCAGTGCTACGAATAGCGCTGAGGATCTTCATATCATCCGCGTAAAGAAGAATTTTAGCATAGTTGAAACATAAATGGACGTCATTTATAAAAATGAGAAAGAGTAAAGGGCCCAGAAGAGATCCTTGGGGAACTCCTGAAGGAATACTCATAGGAGATGAAGTATATCCACTGAGTACTACCGTTTGGCACCTGTTCCGAACGTAGGAGGCAAACCATCGATACAAATTACCCCGAATTCCTATAAGTTGAAGTTTTTTCAAAAGTATCAAGTGATCTATGCGGTCAAAGCACTTAGTATAGTCGGTATAAATTATATCCACTTGCGCCAGCTTTGACATATGGTCCGATATGAACTCACTACAAAGGAGAAGGTTAGAAGTAGTGGACTTGCCTTTAATAAAGCCGTGCTGGCTGAGGTTAAGATCTTGCTTGATCGCGGAATAGAGTTGTAGGTGGACAATTTTTTCGAGAACTTTAGCGAAGAGACATAATTTAGAAATAGGTCTGTAATTTTCAATATTGTTTTTAGGACCTTTTTTGTGAATTGGAGTAATGAAAGCATTTTTCCAGATATCTGGAACTATGCCTTCACTAAGGGAGCGGCGAAATAAAATAGAGAGTGGCAAGGACAGACTTCCAGCGCATTTAACTATAAAAACTGGAGGTATATTATCAGGCCCAGCAGACTTATTCATATCAAGAGATTTAAGTAGCTTAAAGACCTCTTCATATGAGACCTCTACATCACTTATATCCGAAGTGGAAGTACAAAATTCAGTAATTTCAGTTAGTGTATCCGCATAAGGCACACCGCTAAGAAAAGTTGAGTGAAAATACTGACCAAACATGTTTGCAATCTCATGGCCCTGGTCTGAAGAGCGTTCACCATAGTGGAGTACTGAGGGATATGAATGAGATTGATTTTTCGTTTTCACGTAGGACCAAAAAGCGCGAGGATTTATTTTTATGTAATTTTCAATATTGGTTATATAGGTTAAATAGTATTCGCGTTCCAGTACTTGTGCACGGTCTTTTATAATTAAAAATGAGGTATAATCGTTTTTATTGCCATAGGTTTTGAATTTACGGTGAAATTTATATTTTTCTTTTAGTATTTTAATCAAAGGTTTCTTATACCATACTGGGTACTTGGTGGAAGGTGTAACTACCTTGGATGGTATGTATCTGCTACGTAAGTCATCTAACGTATGATACAAAGTTGAAACAGCATCATTTAGAGACTTGTTATATAAGACCGAGTTCCAGTTATAGGCATCCAAATCAGCACAGATTGAGTCATAGTCGCCGTCCCGATAAATATACTTTATATATGAAAGCGGTTTAATAGTGTGATATTGCATAAAATCTGCCTCGCAAACAATAGATTTATGTTGAGGATCTTCGTTAACTAATGGGGATTCACAGCACTTGACGGAAATATCGTGATTGGAAAAAACTAAATCCAAAACACGGTCGTTAATATTTGAAAATGAGTTATACTGAAGCAAATAACAAGTGTTTAATTCATCAAATACTTCTAATTGATGCAAACCTAAAATGTTATTCGGAGAAAAAGACATACCATCGCTACTAGGTAGCCATAAAATATTAGGTATATTAAAGTCGCCTAGGATTATGAATTTATCAAGTGGATTTTGTTGCACTATGTTAGATAAATTTTTAACAAAGTTTTCGCGTTGAGTAGTTATAGAATTACCTAAGTTTTGGTCACATATATAAACTACGCAAATGTGGATCTTATAGTGACGAGTACTAACCTGATTTCTGTTGCGAATCGAAATCGAAACCCATAGGTCTTCTGCTGACGATAACCATCCTGTTGGGCTCTCAGCCGCGAGTTCACGGCGTACGGCTATTAAAACACCACCTCCCTTTTCCTGACCCCTTTCAGTGTAATTCCGATCAGATCTCCACACCAAGTACCTATCATCGAATAATTCACTGTCTACTATTGAATCAATAAGCCACGTCTCAGTTAGACATATAATATCGTAAGCACTCAAACACACATTCCTATAAAAAACTGTGGTTTTAGTTCGCAAGCCACGAACGTTCTGGTAATATATATTAATCATTATTAAAAGGTACGTTTTTTAGTATTTGTGTACGTTTTAAGGGCAGCATATTTAGATATATATTAGCACAATAAATTATAATAACTATAAATAGCAGGTAGGTAATTAAAATACGGAAGTTAGAAAAAGATACAGATACACGGTAGCAAACGGTTAGCTGACTGGCCGAAGCGGGTAGGCACGGCAAGAGAACAAAGCGTGAACGCAAGGCAGGGCTCGTCAACCCTCGGTGCGAAGTGTAAGACTCATTGAAATTAACGTTATTATACAAACATCTAAAAAGTATTATATTTTTTTTAGATCTGACTCCGACCGAATGACGATAATGGGAGATGTAGTATTTTTCCGTACGCGGATTTTGCAGCCGCTCACCCACGTAAAAGCAAACCCCCGGTCTCTTGCCAGCGCCTTAGTCTTGTTCAAGAGGATCTTATTTTCTACCGTCAAGTGATCATTCACGAAGACTTTGGCATCCCCCTTCAACCCTAGATCACCAGGTGTGGTATTGCGCTTCCTTGCCGCCGCAACGAAGTCATCTTTGACGTATCTGCTGTGAACAGATACGACTATCGTCTTGTTTTTCTTGTCGTTCCTCATTGGTACTCTGGCGACGTAGTTTATTTGCTCCTTTGGTATGGAGTAATTGATGTGGGACCCAATCTTGGCCACTACATCAAAAAGATTTTCCGAGTTTGATAACGGAACTCCTCTTATTTCGATGTTGTTAAGCCTGGATCTCTGCTCATTTTCACGGAGTTGAGTTTCCAGGTTAAGGACACGAAGCTGGAGATACTCAACATCATTTTTAGTTTTCTGAAGAGTTTGAATATCTTTCTCCATCTCTATAATCTTGTCAGAGAGCGCCAGAATCCTGCGATCTACGAAGTCGATGGATGACTTAATCTCCGATAACTCAGGCTTAATAGTTTTAAGCTCCTCCAGTTGGGACTTAATACTCTTAACACTTTTGTCAAGCGTAGGCAGGATGGCAACTTGCAGAGAAAGTCGCTTGAGCTCGGTGAGTACATCCTCCATGTTGGTTGGTGTAGGCGACTCGGCCGACTGTGAGCCGGGCATCGGAACTGAAGAACTCGCCGCTCTGGAGCTTATACCTCACTACATTTTTTTACAAATCAGGGTAGATTACAGCACAAAAGGGGGACTTTTTATGAACCGAAATAATGGCGGATTGACTTGAAAGTTGCTATAAATGCAAAGTATATTTTTTTCATCGTTTTAAAGGCTTTAAAACAAACCCACCCATAACTTGTCTGTTCCGTCTCCAAATTGTATAACATTACAACCTACTTATATGAGCTCTTTGTACATAGAGTTCACTACTCGCGAGGGGACTTAGCTGGGGGGCATTTTCATACTTTCAATTAAATCCAAACAAATAAGTACTAATAGGTTGAAATGAAATACATGAATAGGGTTTCATTTAATTATCTCGCCTGGTTTCAAGTCACGCAGGTGGAGTGCACTTCACCCGGAGTCCTCAACAGATAAACATATGAGGTCTACAATGCAGCGATCCTTCCTAGAAAATGTTTTGTTCAGCAGTGAGCTGATAAGGGCTGAAAATATAGAGATGAGCAGATAGAGTGAAACAGCGCGGGGTCAGCTTTTTATGAAATAGAATAGATGAATTATGAATGATTAAATGAAAACCAACGGTTCGTGGGCTATATAACTATATTTGTCCTTCCTATCATTTTTGTGATTGTGACATAGGTAGGTAGATAGCGAAGTAATAGTGTCGTAGAACAGGTACATTACCATTGCATCATTAGATAGGAATTTGTTCGCGTGATTGAATAATGGCCAGCAATGACCTGAATGAATTGTTAGATGATTCTATTGTCGCAGGTACCTTGATGTACAATTTACAACAAAACTATATAGCGCGTACCTAAAGCCAAGGAACTAGAGATAGATTTTACTATTATTCGAATGTTATATATTATTATAGGAATATTATTCTGTTGGGTAGATTCTTGGTAAGCAACGTTTATCAACCGTGGCATAACATCCCTTCGGCCACTTTCGAAACCAGTTTATAAAACAGAATTATATTTATTTCAGGAAATCTGGTTTCCATTGAAGAAAAACAATTCTATTATATAAACGGTTTCAGATAAAAAATATAAAATTTTCTTTCTAAACTCGTTGAATACCTACGTATACTTGATCAGAAATATTTTCCTAGCCACACTTAATACTTACAAATATTATATAACATTGACAAAACGTCATCTCACTATCAATAGGTATATGATAGAACTAATAGATTTTAAGAGCTGATTATTTAATTTTAAAGAGTTGTGTATTGTTAATGTTTACAACTATTATATAACAATGACAAAACGTCATCTCACTATCAATAGGTATGTGATAGAACTGATAGATTTTAAGAGCTGATTATTTAATTTTAAAGAGTTGTGTATTGTTAATGTTTATTGCGAACAGAGGTTCCGGAAACACCCAATGCAAAATAGTAATTAAATAAAGAGCACTGCAAAGATTTGTAAGAGGCTAGGAAAATACCCAAAGTTATTTTGTAACGACAAACATGTATTTATCGAAAATTGTATCCTTGCGAAGATCCTGGTTGTAAACTGGTCCTGTTCTGGATCACATCTTTAGTTGCTGTGAACAGAGACCACGTTTTTATTAAAAGTCAAAGGTATACTGCCTAGACAGCGTCGCTATCATCCAGGTTTAGTTATTTTAACCTGTTAGTTACGCTACTAGTATCTATTGCCAAATCTTTGTTTCAGAATATCGTAACTCGCCATGGAGTATAAAATTTTCAGCTACCTCAGTTGGATAGGAACACAACAAAACAAATTAAATAAAATGAAACATGCCAAATAAAAAACCCTGTGAATGTACGTTACACAGTGTCTGATCGTTTTGCAAAGCCAACCAGATTTCATGGCCAAAACAAGGCCATGACAGAGGCGCTTTCCTGAAAGCAGCATAGGTTGCATACCGAACCCAAAACAACTGGCTTATGCGCCTGCCTGAAAGCAGTATAGGTTGTATACCAAACCCACAACAACTGGCATAGGTGCCTGGTCACAATAGAATGGCCCTGCTGCAGGAACCTAGTCATAATTGTCCTGCTTGTTTTCTGGAATATTGAAAATACATCCTTAAATTCATAGCATCACCAAGTCGTTTCAATTCCTTTAATAATAATAGCGAGAAAAAAAATACTGATTCTTATGCTATAAACGCCAGCGTGCACTCTAGAGCCTATAGCAAAGATTCTGCAAGCAATGTTTGCAAGGACGACAGTTTGCATCTTTCTTAAAGTAAATGTAAAAAAAAACAAAGCATAGCAAGTGACCGATTCCGGATTTCTATCACCTGTCATACATGTTCAAGATATTTGAAAAGAGTTTACTACATCATAGCCTCAGCCTCAACATTCGCATGCTATGTGCAGTAAAATCAGATCCAGGCAACCAAGTAAGCTCAATACTTGTTGCAAACCGTATATCGGCAACCAAGCGTCTAACGCTTGTTGCAAATCATGTACTGACAACCAAGCGACTAACGCTTGTTGTAAACATGAATACAACATCGTCTGCTGCCATAGCTTACGACTGTAACCGCTCAGCGACTCGTATTTTAACTGCTCCACGTGAAGTTTGGTGATGTGGAAGCACTTGCACGACCTTGTAAGGACCGCGCATGCCAGAACCAGGCATGTCGTCCTCAGTCAAAACCTGTCATTGCAGCCAGCTCACGGAAAGTCAACCTTAGTTGACGCCTGCTGCTGCTGCCACCAACACATCCTCCACCGCCGCCGTCATCAAAATGCGGCCACATTGCACGAACTCAGTCTTGGTCACACTGCCAACAAACACAAACACAGTGTCATAACATAGTGCCGACGAGGAGCCTCTTTGTCCTTAAATTTTGTTTGTAAGCAAAATCCTCTATCAAGACATAGTGGCACTTAATAGAATGCTCGGCATATTCGGGTAGTAACAGTTTTCCATCGTGACAACGAATACTGACATTTCGTTGTCTCATCCACAACACGTCGTCTACAAGTACACCTAGGTAGATGTCGCTACTCATTACAACAGCGGCGCACACAGTGTGTCGCACGCTCTACGTTTTACCAGAATGTGTAGACTCACGCGCACAGCGCATCACAAGTTAAAGTGAAAATGACACTTACTATCCACGGCGCAAAGCACAACACATACTTATCGCGGCGTGCCAGTTTACTATCCTCGCCCTTGCCACGGCAACACATAGGAAGATTTGCTAAAAACAAACAAACAGAGTCATTATATAACAGCACACAAAGCGCACCCACAAACGCTCGTCTATTCTGACCCAAAGCTAAGTAGGTTCACAATCCTTTTAGCTACAGTACAAGAACGTAAGATTAGATTGGCAGTCGCTCGACGTAGCATCCCTTGACATCTAAACCACTTCTTATTGTTTGTCGCGTGGTATCGCGTACAAAATAGATTCCATTGCGTTCAAAATAAGAAAACGATAAAAATCTTTCTGCCACAAGAATATCACCAAGCAAATATCATCAAAACAAACAGGTAACAGTAGGTAGGTGGGTAGGTAGGTAGGTAGGTAGGTAGGTAGGTAGGTAGGTACCAAACCACAATCCAACTACAGGACTACCTTGTATGCTGGTATTTCATTTAAGTACCGTGGGTAGGCTTATAAAAATACCTTACAGAAAAATAAACCTTTAGTTCACTTAGACATTTCTACTATTGCGGGAATCGAACCTGCAACATCTTTACTGATTGTAGCGACTGAATCGCCATAAGAATTTGTTTTGAAATTTGACCAGTTAAAAACATCCAGCAGAGTACGTTTATTAGTCTGAAGCCAGGCTTCAACTCCTTGATACTAGATAAGCTTGCGTCCACGACCGTGATGATGGCTCATCTTGCCATATTATGGACACTAGTGTAAGGAAAACGATTACAGTACCTTCCGCATTGAATACCCGTTACCCTAACGAGCAAGCAGACGCACGCAACCCATGCGGCAAAAGAGAAGTCGATCAGCCACGCTCTTGACAGTCGAAGACAGATGGCAGCACGCGCCGTAGAGCTCACAGCGGCAAGAACTAGCACCTCGTGCCCTGCCCGATGCCCGTAGAGAGCACCCAGAACGTCACGTTGAGCCACGTCCAATGTCTTGGTGAAGGCGCGCAGCAACGGCAGCGTGTGACCGCGTGCCTCGCCCAGCACCTCGATGAAGGCGCGCTGTATGCGTAGCAGAACGCAGCAACACTTCGTACACGTCACTCACGGTTACCGATGATATTATCGAGAAAACAAATAGGTACAACACCATTAGCAAACTGTTTATCGAAACACAAAAACATCAAGATGTTATGAGAACGCTTTCAGAAATGGAATTTACATAGATGGCGAAGAACTCAACTAGGTTGCTCGGTAAGAGTTTGGCATTTGTGGCCGTACAGTCGCTCGTACTTGCGGATCGGTGATTTCGCGGATAATAATTGCTACTATTAGTTCATCACTCAATCCTCGCACTATACGCAAACAAAGAAGTGAACGTCGAACACATAAGCGGCGTACGTGGGGTAGTCAGAATGCAACACCTCAAAAAGGATGTACGCGACAATTACCTACCCGAGAGAGACATTCGTGATAACTCTGATTATTGAAAGAACGCGCACGGTTTACCTCATCACACCAGTCCTCAATGTTATACTCGGATCAAAGTTTGAGATGTAATAAATTTGGTTGGATCTCACCGATTTCCCGAAGGATTGCATCTACTATGCGGTCCGTTTTTGTAGAACACACAGCCGTCGATGGTGCGCCCACTCGTCCAGTGACACCCAGCTGTCGTCACTGTCTCGCTAGACGGTGGCGGTATGACAACAGGCGGCTGACTAGGCGCACGCACCAGCGGCGCGGACCGCACCGTTGACGATGGCGTGCCGCGCGTTAATACAGGCAATGAGGGTACCTGTCGCGTCGTCGTTCGATCGTCGTGTGCGACGCCGCTCGTGGTCTGACATTCCTTTTTCCACCAGTGGCCAAAACGATAAGCACACTGGATAAGATCACGTGAAGTACGTGGACCCTAATCTCACTTCTGATATAATCAAATTCTAGAAATTAGTCATCAGAGAAATGACTTCTGGACTTGTTCTTAAAGGTTATTAGAAAAATAGCGACCTCGATACCGATTTGGGCATGGTAGCGCCTTATTATCACAAACTGTTACAAAATAGCGAGTAGTTCACTCTTCAACGACTGGCTGGATCCTGCCCTGCGCATTTCACAAGATTTCAATCTTGTGAAATCTACCCCGTTTGCAACCCGGGTTGATTTCAGTAAATAAACAAACAAGTATTGAATTGTTAAGTCAGCAACCTTTAACATTATGTCATACAAGACATACCAAACGTTTATACCCTCCCACAGTAAAAACCCATTAAAAAAATAACAAAGTAAAAAAAAATAATTATGAGTCAACATTTTTATTTAATAGGCAGCATCCCTTTAAATTTAAATTTGTTTAGAATCGGAAACCCGTTCGAGAGTCAAGCGCCATTTACATGATGCAAGTTTCTTGCCTGTTGCATACAATAAAATTGAAGCAATAAATTACCTGCATGGTCTAAACAGTACGTAACATTTTGATCTTTTGCGCAAGTTTTGCTTGCCAAAATTTTCTTGGTGTAAACAGCACATACAAAAATTTCTTAGGTGATTCTTCCATTCAATTAGTTTTCTCTTCATTTGCCAACATGAGTGCAGTAAGTGAAGGTGTGTTAATCGTTGCTGCTCTTCTGAGACAAGAAATATTGACAACCAAATTTTAACACTTTTTGACTCATATTTTTTAATAAACATACGCAACTGTTTACACGTGGATACAAGTAAAAAAATTAACGCAATTATTGAATGCAAGTCTTGACAAAAAATAGTTGCAAATGTCTTCTGTTTAGACCAATACAATAATGTTTAGGAGATTATTGCTTTCAAGTTTTGACTTGTCTAAATAGAGAGTTGTATGTGCGTGTACCATTCATTGGCGGGTTGCTTCAAGTATTGCACGTATTTGCGTTGTCAAATTTTTCATTCAAGTGTTGGAAGGTTTTGTAAAGAGTCTGTTTATTAAAAAATATGAGTCAAAAAGTGTTAAAATTTGGTTGTCAATATTTCTTGTCTCAGAAGAGCAGCAACGATTAACACACCTTCACTTACTGCACTCATGTTGGCAAATGAAGAGAAAAATAATTGAATGCAAGAATCGCCTAAGAAATTTTTGTATGTGCTGTTTACACCAATAAAATTTTGGCAAGCAAAACTTGCGCAAAAGATCATAATGTTACGTACTGTTTAGACCATGCAGGTAATTTATTGCTTCAATTTTATTGTATGCAACAGGCAAGAAACTTGCATCATGTAAATGGCACTTTATATACTCGTTGCAACATACATACACATACGGTGCCAGATTTCCCAACGTAACACGGAGATCTCGATCGCTACGCTCACTCGATTTAATCATATTACATAACCAACCGTAGCAGGCGACAGACTTTAAATGTCAATTTGAAGTTACTAAATGTGCTGCCTCACTTTTGTCCGGTCAAGCCTCTAGATTTTACTATGAAATTCGAACGTTGCCGGATCCGAAAGAACTTCTGTCATTTTTGTATTGAAAAACGTTCAATCCGTCGTTTATTGCCCGTGGTCAAATCGTGGAGTTCTATCCATGGGTCGTACTGGTCGATCCATAGGCAATATTTTTTGCCTGTGGTTCTATCAATCGAACCACCGCTATGTATCATATTGTGTTGGTACTGGATCTACTGGTAGAGTAGGACCAAAATAAATATGTTCACCTATAGTGCTACTATTTACATTATTTAGATCGAAAAAATAAACAATTTGTTACCTGTCTATATAAAATAATACATCGTTTTTTTATTTTTATTCCAGACTATAAAAAAATATCTTCTAAAAATAAACGAACTAAAAATACTTCTTATGCAATTATATCAAATCAGCGTATGTTATGCATGTCCGATATTTATGTCGGTATCTAACTAACTCCATTCATATTTGCAAAATAAAATTATAAATTTGAATCGAAACGGAAAAAAAGGTCGCCCTTTTGGACTTCTTTTCGAATTTATTACGTTTTGTATTTGTAATTATGAATACATTATTTATTTTAGTTACGCATTTTATAATATTGGTAATCGGTAAATAAAATTATTGTACCACCTTTTCTAATAATGAAACAAATATCACTTTTTAACTTCGACTTCTGATCTTTAATTTAAGCGGATAATAATATGCCAGTGTCAATTAGATTTATTATCAATCTTATACAATTTTCCTGCATGAAGTTTTCGTGTAAAGATTAGGTACGCACTTTAGTTTTAATAGAACCACGGGTAAACGAACTTTCTCTCAGTACTATCGATAGGACTACGGGTAGTTTGATTTGCCCGTGGTTCGATTGATAGGGCCATAGGCAAAAAACAATACCCATGGTTCGACCAGTAGAACTCCGCGATCGGACCATGGCCAATAAACACAATCCGTCAACGATCCGTCATATTTCGGTTCCCGTAGTAGACCTACAGGACTGACCCCCACGTATATAAAAAAATCGGGTGTGTGTATATATTTATATCCACGCGGTAGAAGTGAAAACTTTTCTAATTCCAAAATATGTAGGTAAGTACCTATACTAGATAATACCTACTAATAATGATCGGCATAAATTCGTTAAACAAATGTTTCATAATTTAATTTTCCTAGGTAGTATTTACAGCAATCTTCATGACAATCTTTCAATATATTAAATTCATTCAAATTACTTGCACCCCTGTAGAATTCAAACTTCGCTTCTGTAAAAGTTAGTAAGTTACATACAAACGATTTTAGCCCTTTTCGCCCCTTCAGAGTGGCGGAGGGTTTTTTTTTTATTGATAATAGTCAAGCGTTTGACCACCAGCTTATATGTAAAACAAGTAAAGATGTGGCCTAAGATGGAGCACGCTTGCCTAAAAAGAACCTATTTACTCTGGACTTGAAGACTCCAAGGTTGTACTCGAGCGGAAAAACAGACGAAGGCAAGGAATTACATTCTTTACCAGTATTAATGATAAAGGTAGAGGCGAAACGATGTGTTCGGCACAATGGAACATTTACAAGGTACGGGCTGTAGCCAGCCGTACGTCTGCTAGTCCGGTGGTGGAAAGGGGATGGTGGGATTAGGTCAAAGATATCGTGAGGGAGATAAAAAGTATATATCCTAGCCAATGTTATCAGTAATAATTTTGTTAGGTAAGTTACTTTCAATGCCGTTCAGTAGTTTCAACGAAATACAGACAAACAAAAATGAATAATACCTACGAGAGTTTTGGCTTTTGTATCGATAATGCAATTGAATTTTTCTAAATATAATTGAATATACAGATTTTGAGCCGTTACAATGTTAATAATAGTAGATCTAGGGGCGTACCACGACCTGTTATAGCATTCTTGTTTTGACATTACTTTACCTTTGTCACTATAGCTATCAAGTGTCGAAAAAGTGAGACAAAAGTAATGTAAGTGTTTAACCGCCTCTGTGGTCTAGTGGTTCAACCCACCGATTTCAGATCCAGAGGTCCCGGGTTCGATCCCCATGGGCAGTACCAAATATTGTGATTGGTTTGACTGATAGGACTATATTTTAATTCGCCTGGCTAGCTACCAGCATCTTACCTAATTCTATTGCCATAATAACAATTCCAAAAATTGTTGTGTTCCGGCATTTAGAGGTAAGATAGCCAGTTCCTCAGTTTGTTGAGGATTCCGGGTGAAGTGCGCCTCCACCTTCGGCCTTATCTCAACTTGCAACCAGGTGAGATGAAAGCCAAGAACTTCCCCGTCGTACGAGAATGCTATAACACGTTGTGGTTGAGAACCAGGTACAATACCAGTCATCCATTCCACAGTTGTTTATTCCATCGCACACCACTCCAGTAGTTAAACAGAACTCTGAATTTCCGACACTACATAAGGTTTCGTTAGACGGTGCACACCCCTTGCTCGGCTTAGCTCTTGCTGTTGTAACGGTTACTTGATACATCTTGGCCTGAAATTAACTTGCATATAAATATGAAAATAAGCTCGGACTTCGGACACATCGGGTCGTTCGCCGATTATCCGTTATAACTAACCTAACATAGATAATATAAGGCAAGCACAAGGCAACCTCAAAATGGCAATACGAAACAGGAAGGCAGCTGTCATTGAAAAACTGGCAAACTGGCCAAGTCCATGTCAGGGGGCAGTGTTAGAACACCTAATTTAAAACTATTCAAGCAGGGGAACTAATATCCCCTGCCCGTGGTCCATCCAACACTATGCAGGCACTTACGTACATTAATGTCAGCATTGATGCTGCTATTGCTCAGAAACCGGAACCGCATCCTGCCCTTGACAGCAGCGACGAAGTACGAAGAGATCATGTCTCTCTCCGCGATGGAGTCGCACACCCTGATGCACCTCTGTTTCTTCATGACGGTGAAGGCGTCGGGGTTGGCTCCACAGTTCACACTGACGCTGGTGGGGTACTTGATCACCGTAATTATCGAGATATCGTAAGGATCCGTGGCAATGTCTATATCGCATTCGTAGTCTGCTTCGCTGTTGGTGCGAAACACCTAGGGGGCCTATGATGAGTACAACGAGTTCCTCTCGCGTGTGCTGTCGTGTTGTAGGCTGCGGCCTTAACTCAGTGCTTCATGATTTGACATTTATCGCGGTGGTTCATCATAGGCCCCCAGGATCATTAGTTTCAGATTAATTTTATCGGTAGCCTGCGTTATTTCTCTGTCCGAGGTTCCGGAATCAGAACTCCTATCCTATTACTACTAAATTAAATTTTCGCCAATGCGCACGATATCTATGACCTAAACCTCCTTCCCCTTTCTACCACCCGGACTAGCAGATGTACGGCAGGTTAAAAACCGTAGCTACCTTCTAGATGTTTTTCTGTGCCGAAGACATCGATTCGCCTCTGTACTTATCATTAGAACATTAGTACTTAGTAAGGAATAGGTGTTCGTCAGTTTCCCGCACCAAAACAATCTTTTGGAGTCGTCAAGTCCAGGGTAAATAGGTTTCCTTTAGAAAAGCGTGCTCCATCTTAGGCCATCTATCCTTAAAATATCATTTTATCCTATACCTATCCACAATAAATACCTAACTCAAATTAATTTGTTTCAATTTAAATTGTTGGTTCCGAATTACCATTGTGTGCTTTCAATCATTTATTTAAAGTGTTAGCCGGTGCCCTCCGGGTTTTCATAAATCTTGCGGGGCATTTTATTAAGGCGCCGGGTGAACTCAAGGGTTCGCTGTTATTTAGGCTAGCGAATAAGCATATCTATTAAGCGTGGTAGAGCAGCCAGTGTCTTGGGCACGTTTTTGTCTGGTACCGTAACGGTAGATAATTTGTAACGGTCCTTAGATTCGGGTGCTTCCCTTGTAAATTGTTGTCTAGTTGTACATATCGCTTGAGTAGGTGTACCATAAATTGTATTTTCGTACCACTTGCTAAAAAAAGTGACATTCTATGCCACAAAAAGCGAACATAACAATAGTCATTTTTAATCTGTTAAAAACAGGGAAAGAAAATTGTACTGAATTTCATTCATCCTCTAGGGGGAGAATGTGATTTAAATTTGGAATACTTACCGAAATTTATACTGAACTACATCTGTGTTTACACCATTGAGTTTGTTTATAAAGCATTATACATCTTTTTGAAAAAGGAATACGCATTTATTATGCAGTTATGATTATTAAATAAAATTACGAAAACCGACGAGGCCGTATGAGCTTGATGTCTTTGCTTTTCCGACAAAAAGATATAAGTCTAGGAATTTGCCGCGTTTTTGTTTTCTTCAAATACATAAACGTTAAGTTTATTTTAATTAATTTTTCTAAAAATACGTTACGATGTTAAATCAAAGCGACAGTGACAGTGAATTCCATCAGTGCAAATGCTGCCGCAATTATAAATAATTTGCTTCCAACAAAATCCAATTAAAATTATTTAAAAACTTATGAAGAATTTTCAACCAGGAGAAGTGCGAAAGGCCTATATGCTTATCTCATATTATTATTGTGCTATTTTTTTCGCAAATGGTACGAAAAGTAGAGTATTTTCCTCGGTGACAAAGCTGTCTTAGTCTTGGGTGAACTTAAATCCCTCGCTACACTCAGGACTCGTCTTAAATCCCTCGCTTCGCTCGTGATTTAAGTTTTAACACCCTCGCTACGCTCGGGAGTAAACCTCGAGTGCTTCGTTACACTCGCGATTTAAATCGTCACCCGTTACAGAAGACACTGCTTTATCCCCTTGTTTAATAATCTACTATTATTGTTATGTACAGTACGAACCAATGTGAGAGTATCTGACATGCCCATACCAAAGGATATGTCAAACCGAAGACGTTGCGAGGAGGTACAGTCGCTGCTGATATCCCGGGGCTTGTACAGAAGAAGTAATCCGTGAGAATCTACTTCTGTGAAAATATATAAACAGGAAAATAACGCGCGGATCATATTTGACACTAACTTTATTAACAAATCTATGAGCCCATGCCTGAATCAAAAATGAATAACAATAATAAATCAGTTTATTCAGAGGTCTTATTCAACTATGAAACGAAGTATCATAGACGAGAACATGCTACAAAAAAGTCGAGAGGGAATCGGTGAAGGCCACATCAATGGCCTTCATGATACCTTTGACCGTCTCTTAGATACCACTCCGTTACTGATCTGCTCCATTCGCCTTTAGTGTTACGTGTCATATCAACTTGAGGTGCCTAAGTGTAGGAAGAACCTACTCAATTTTGCCCCCATGTCAGTCTACTTGTTCAATATCCTGGCCAAAAACAGCGTGGACATATTTTACTAAAACCTGCCGAAACTGATTTCACTGAATGTGGTTTCGGCACAGGGCATCATTGAAAAGAAATGATTATGATGTTTAAATTTGTAGCAGTAATTACCTGTATTATAGTATTTGTACCTCAGATTAAATAACATATTAAGTTACCTAGATTTAACATCGCTTTGGGGTAGATAAAAAAAACTTGATGATGTTTTTTCTAAATAAATAAATAGAAATCTGCTCAGAATGTCTGTTAATTTTTAATATTTTTTTTATTTAATGGAGACACCAACAGCTAAAAATACAGTATACGAGTAATAACTAACTAAGATTACAGTGAGCTAATAATAGGTTTTCACGAGTAAAGACATGATAGGAACAATGAATGTGAAATTTAAATCTATCCAATTTTCGATAGTATTTTAGTGTTGTAACATTACATTGCAATCAACTTCACGCCACTATTTAAAGTATTAAGTGAGTTTAAAGCAAAAAAAACTTATAGTTATTTAATTATTAATAAAAACATCTAATTCAGATTCAATAAAATGTACAATTAAACTAACTAACTATGTCCAAAGGAGTCAGTTAATCAATTATTAATTAATAAATAAGTAGGTCTTGGCAAGTAGAGCATAGGCATTGATAATTGCAGATTAAATACATGAAGACACTATACAAAAATAACTACATTAAAGAAATAAGTAGTTTCTTCTCTAACTTCTTTTATTGTAAATTTTGCACCTTACATTTTCATTAGGTATTTTACTACCTACCACTGCAATAACGCACCGGTAGTAAAATAAGTAGTAGGTACCTTTGTAAGTACCTACTACCTTTGTACTATGGGTAATATTAGCTTTCACATAATAAATATTTTCGATTCAATTTTTGAGTTTTCTTCATGGCAGGAAGTAATGTTATAGATTAGGAACGAAGCGACCCCTCTTGACACTCACGGCCAAGAACTGAGGCAGTGCAATGCGGAAATCTTTATTGTACGCACGTTCACCATCTCCGGTCATTCAGTCTCCTTTCATAAACCGGCGGGTTACGGGAAATCGCTGAACATCATGTCTGTTACATCATGAACCAATTACGTCTGAGCTAGGTTCGTGTTCTTTGTATTTTTATCATCGTCTCATTCTCCAACTTTCTATTTTCAGATGCAATTCCGCAAGAAGCGGAAATGGCCGGAGATGGTGAACGTGCGTACAATAAAGATTTCCGCACTGCACTGCCTCAGTTCTTGGCCGTGAGTGTCAAGAATTTATTACTGCTGGGTAAGTTCAAGGGAATCCTTGAATATCCAAGTATATATATCCAAGAGGAAGGGGTTATAGCCATATTCGATACAGTAAAGCTACTTACACAACATTACATAGCTACTTTAGACCTATACCTTAGTCAAAGTCAAAGTCAAATATTTTTATTCATTAAGATTTTTAGGATCATTTTGAAACGTCAAATCTACCGCCTGTTCGGAATCGCGACCAGAACACTAGGAGAAAGGCAAGAACCTCGGGCTGATTAATTTTTTGATGATCCATTTAACATTTAGGTACAGTGTTTATAATAATTTAATAACATTACAAGTGTTACCTACATCATAAAACTAAAAACTTAATATTATCTTAAAACATTGATTATTACATAACTATCTAATGGGCAGTTTCTTAACATTGAGAAATCACCATTTAACTGTCAACTGGTATAGCAACATCGGGCCACGCGTTCTTATCGTCGATATAGTCACTTATTTTGTAGTAGGCTCTTTTAATTAAATTATTCTTTATATACAATTTGAATTTACGAGCAGAGAGTTTGGTGGCGCTTTGAGGAAGCTTATTATAGTACACAGTTTCCTAAGAATGAATTATTTACTTTTCCTAAGCGATAACTAGGTATGTCAAGTTTATTTTTATTTATAGTTTAACTCTGTGTACATCACTTATTTTACCAAACTCATCAATGTTCCTGTGAGCGTGCATTAGATTTTCATAAATATATTGGGAGCTGACTGTCATAATACCAATCTCTTTAAAACGTTCCCTGAGAGAGTCACGAGTTTTCAATTTATAAATTGCCCGTACAGCTCTCTTTTGCAGGATGAAAATGCTTTCAATATCTGCTGCATTTCCCCATAAAAATATGCCATAGGACATAACGCTGTGAAAGTAACTAAAATAAACGAACCTTCCTACCTACTCGTATATAAGTCTAAAAGCAATTTAGCTATCATGAGGTTATTGCTTGTAATATATTTATAATTTATTTGCCCATTTGGAATGGAGAGCACTGACTCTTGGATCCTTACAGCAAGATCTTTTTTTTTGTGCTCCTAGTTCTTGTCATTAGGTTATGTTTTTGTGATGTCTAAGTACTTATTGAAAGAAAAATGCCGTTTATTGCAAACCATCTCCAAAATAATGAATATGTACCCTACTTTATATAGTATTATAACATATTTAATTAAAGATATCTAAGTAATTAAAAAGTAACAGAATCACAACTTTTGCTCCTTCGAGGTTTTTTTCGAATTTTCTGATCATTACTATGAGCGTGAATCTTATGAGGATCACCTACTAGAGGGTAGTCAGAGGCACGTCCAAACTTACGTTCGGCACATGGCCACGGTTTGCATGTTTTTATCCAATTCGTGACAGGTTGCAAGTCCATCGCCGCTAAGCGGGATAGGTACTAACTAAACATTGACACGTATGTCATTCGGACTTTTGGTCCTAGTGATATTCCGGTTTCCTCACAACGTGACCTCACGGTCAGAGCATGTATCAAATGCGCACATAAACTTCCGAAAAACCGAAAAGACCATTGGTGCACGACTGGATTTAAACCCACAACCTCCGAAGGGCCTTACTAACTTGGCTACAAGCTCCTAATCTTAAAGATATCTGTGGTGGTGAAACTGTGGCTCAGCATAATGGTCGTCAGTCGCCTTCCACCGCAGCTCTGATCTTCCGATAAGGCCGATGTCGCCATTACGATCACCTTGACCTGTGATACTCATCATACTCACTATCCAAGGTAGGTATGTGCCTAGTTATACATATATCTTACATAAGAATAATATCAAGGCAGTACCTTGATAGGTTTTTTTTTTATATTACTGGACATTATTTTTAGACATCACCATCAAGCCCCAAATAAGCATAGCTTGTAATATGGGAACTAGGTTACGGATAGAATACTTAAATACTTTGTGTTTAAATACATACGTACTATATGATACAACACCCAAACACAGAACAAACATCTATACTCATCACACAAAATGTTTGCCCTGGGTGGGAATCGAACCCACAGCCTACAGCGCAGAAGGCTGAGTTACTACCAACTGAGCTAAGAGGCTTGTTAAAATGCATGATTGTGATTGTTTACTAGCTTACTTTTTGGCAGTATTTTGGTTTCAACAGGTAACTAGTGGAATGCCCTTAAATTTGTTTCCCGTATCCCGTGGCGATAGCAGCGCCTCCAGCCGGTCCAATTGGGAAAAACATTTTAAAAATAAAAAAAATATGTCCGTCCTGAGCGGCGAGAAGTTTAGTGACACACACACGTACAGAAGAATTATTATATATAAAGCTTTGTATAAGTACATAATCAAAGATGTGAAGATTTAATACCATCTCCTCGTCCAAAGTTGAATTTGATTGTCATTTTTGGCACTTAATAAAGGAAACAAAGAACCGTTTAACTAATAATTTAATTTTAATAATAATCTAATCGCTCGACGATACAATTCACAAGTTATTTAGTTTTCACTTCCCCGTACTACGGGGAAGAGCTTGGCCTTCAGCGTGCGGTGACTATGATGCAAGTTCCATGATTTTTGTTCACCCAAAAAGTGATCAAGCGCCTAAAGAAGTTTTCACTTAAAAATCGAATAAGAAAGTCCAAAAGCTGGTTAGGAGCCATCCCTTTCAAACGTTGGGCCAAACAAAATTACTTATCTATGTTTAATGTTACTTCTCTCATTTCAGGGTACGGCATGACCCTTGGCTTCCCTACGATAATGATTCCATCCATCAGAGAGCAACACGCAGGCGAAAACTTGTACTTGGATAATTCGCAAATATCTTGGACAAGTAAGAAAAGATGCATACCTACATACTAACACTGGCCCTGGCTTTTGCTAGCAATTATGGCTGAATGATCACAACGCTCGCTGTTCTTTCGGCGAGTATTGGCCTGTAAGGTAGACCTGGCTAGTGACCACTCTCTTGCCGAAGTCCGGTGCCAAACTGTTTGCCTTCTGCGAAAGCTCGCTCTATCGAAGTATCGTAAAAGAAGATGTCCTTTAGATCCTAGAGCTAACTCATCATGTACCTGCATTAACATGGTTAATACATCCCATTGCTTTTAAAATAACTACGAAGTTTCATTATGTTGTAATAATCAAAATAAACTCACTATCTTTTATGTCAAAATGGGATCAACTTTCAAGACCCAGACTTCTAAAATAGTAGGTAATTAGTCAAATATTTTACTGTTTTTAAACAAATAAGTAGATTTTTACACAAGGGTCTAAAACAACCTATATATTTCGAGCATACTACATTCTTTTGGTTAGCTTTTTCTTATCGGACACTTCGCAATCTTCGTATACATTTTCAAAAATGGAATGGAGGTATACATATATTTTTGCAGAGACGACTGTACAAAAAAAGCATCGATAAAAAAAGGCTGCTGCAAAACATGGGCCTCCCCATCAGAATGCTTTTTGTCATAATCATCACATTTGGCGGGTGAATTGGTGATTTTTTTTACATATTCATGTGGATGTTGCTTCTCATCTCCTGGTGCAATCCCTTAGTCGCTTTTTGCACAGGTGTATTGAGTGTAGAATTTATGTACAAGTTTAAGTAATCATCTGCCTGGGACATCAGTTAGGGCTGGTGCGGCGGCTGATTCGGCCGAAGATCACAAAAGGCACAAATATAGTGGTCTCGACAGAGCTTACCTATTTGAGCCTTTTGGGGTGGAGACCTTGGGTCCGAGGGGAGCCGGTGCCCTCCGGGTTTTCATAAATGTTGCGGGGCTTTTGATTGAGGCGACACGTGACCCAAGGGCTGGCTCTTATTTAGGCCAGCGAATCAGCATAGCTATTCAGCGTGGCAATGCAGCCAGTGTCTTGGGCACGCTTCCGTCTGGTACTGGTCTGGAACAGTTGAGTTACCTATAGGCCGTTTGTAACGGTCCTTAGGTAATCTGACTGATTCCTTTGTACATAGGTAGTTAGTTCAATTTGTACTTTTTATTAAAATAAATGAAGTTTAAGTACAATTATTTTGTACCAGATGGTCACCGCCGCCGCCGTCTCGGCCAAATAAAATCCCTAGGTAGTTTTGATAACATTACAGAAGTAGGTATTGTATTTACTTTGGAAATTTAATGCCCGTATCAGCTCTACAAAATATGGACGTGCATAAGGTGCAGTAGCTGAATATTTTATTTTACCTTTAACGGTAGATAAAATAAAATGTTCACTTGATATCGATCGCATGCCTAGTTTTTATACGGATTTGTAATCTTACAGGCGTAGCTAATCTTTTCAAAACATTTTTAGAATCATGATAAATAGTATATACTTACTTTTTTGCGCATTTGAGTAAATTTGTATTTTAACTCCACTACCTACCAAGTGCAGTAGAGTTCCTTGCGAAAGGGTTCGTCCGGGGTAGCACCCATTCCTATTTCGGCCGCTAAGCAGCATTGCGTTCCAGCAGCATTGCTATGTTCCGGTTTGAAGGGTATGGCAGCCGGTGTAATTACGGGCACACCAGGCTTCAAGTTGACTTGCGCATTGCAGCGCCGCGTAGATCATGTTCTTTGTAGATGTGACCTACGCTACCTAGGCTTTGTTATAGGAAAGAGATGCAATTATCAGGTGGACTGCTTGATAACTCAGTCTCTAAGTTGTATAAAGAAAGCCTGGGGACTGGCAAAACGCCGGTTTCGATCCCCAGGGGAGTACCTAAATACATTGTTGTGCATGGTTTGGTTGGTGGTCTGACTTTGTTTAGGTTCGCCTGGCTACCATCTTACCTAAGTCTGTCACCATATCATCAATTCTAAATTGTTATGTTCCGACATTTAGATGTAAGATAACCAGTTCCTCAGTCTGTTGATGATTCCAGATTAAGTGCGCTTATACATAACTTGAAACCCAGATGAGATAGATGAAGGATTAGCGTTTATACTTACCTAGAAAATGGTATTTTTTACCACAGATGTTGGTATCGGCACAGATAATAAAATACTAACGTATTGGTATCGGTATACAGTAGGTACTGTTTACAACATGTTTCTTACTTTGGAAATATATTTTGTTTGGTGGAAATGTCAAAAAAAGACATTCGTGAAAAATTATGTTGTAGGGCAAGAATTGGCTAATCGGTGATATGCAGTGATTATATATGATAGTTTAATAAACCTTTATAGCGAAGCTACTCAATAAATCTACAGTTGTAATACACTTGCGATAGATAGCACTATTCTTCAAGTATACAATAACATAGAGAGTGTATCCGAACACTTTGTCAAAATTTTAAAAAAAAATCGCCGAATGCAAAACTCTGTTCTGTGGTGCATTGCATAACCTCAAATCGGCTTTCATTTGAGCGGAAGGAAAATAAATTGAAATTTTATTCAAAGTAGCCAAGAAATGGGGAAACCAGATTGCGATCACGTTAAGGTAAAAGTTTTTATGCATATTTGTTTATTCGTAATCTATAGAAACGTCATTCTTTATATTCAAAATCCTTAATGTCGCTAGGTAAAATATTCATGTTTTTTTGTGTTCGCGGTATATTCATATCACAAAATAACAGTTTAGTGAATTGTACGAAATTGTCTAAACGAAATATTGGAAGAACTATTAAGTTTACTTGAATATTTGAATCCCAAAGTTGATATTTTATCGTGTAGTTCATGCATATACTAACCTAACATTTTGTTTTACAGAATAAGTCTAAAAAAAAAAAAGATTGACTCCAGTAAAAAAGCCTTCAAAAACAGAAAAGCCGTATAATGGCATCAAGTATAAAAGCAGCTGTATTGGAAGTTAGCAATTCCATTGTACATTGTACATTGTACAGTCTAGAAAGCAGCAAAAAAGTTTTCTATTCCTTGGAGCACCCTGAAAGCATATTATAGCCGCCATCAACATGACCCTACTTCATCATCTCAGCTTAAACGTGGCAAGCCTTGTGTTTCGCCATCTGAAATAGAGATAGAACTGTTGAGGTATATAAATAAATTGCAAGAAATTGGTTTTGGATATACTGTAAAACAGATCCGTATAGTGGCATATCGCTTAGCTGAAAAGGCACAGATTAAACATCCTTTTTCTAGAACAAAACAATATGCAGGTTGGTACTGGTGGGCTTCTTTCAAGAAGCGTTATAATCTGAGTTTGAGAACTCCAGAAAGTTTGTCCATGAATAGAGCTCAGTCAGCCACCAGAGAATCTATAAATTAATTTTACAAAATGCTTGAAGAGCTGTATACAAAGTTGGGAATACAGCATAAGCTACATCTCATATGGAATTTGGATGAGACTGGGTTCATGTTTGTAATGAAGTCTGGTAAAATTGTAGCGTTGACGGGTAAGACACATGTATCTAAGCAAACTTTTGGGGAAAGAGGAACGACAACCACAGTATTGCAGAATCTGAAATCTGGGATGACAGATTGAAGAGTGCTGAATTTCCTTGCATTGTTAAACTCAGTGAAAAAGGCTGGATTAACAATGACTTGTTTTTAGATTTTTTTCAACATTTCATAGAAAGCATCCCCAAGGCAAGACCCATTGTGCTTTTCATGGATTCTCACAAGTCACAACTAGCTCCAGAGGTGTTAGATCTTGCAAGCAAAGAGCAAATATACATTGTTACATATCCTCCGCACCTCACACATCTATTGCAACCTCTGGATGTGGGTATTTTTAGCCCAATGAAGTTCAAGTGGAGAAACCTCTTGGACAGCTTTCAGATCGAGAAACCAGGGGAAAAGCCTACAAGATATGATTTTTTGGGAATGTTTGCTAAAGCATATGCAGAAACCATAGATAAAAGGTCACTGATAGTTAAAGTGTTTGCAAAGGCAGGAATTTATCCAATAAATTATGATGCCATTCCTGACCATGCAGTGGCACCATCTTTAGTTACCTGCGACCCTATTGAAGATGCCAATCTACCCCCTGACTCTATATTAAATAATGCAGCTGATAAAGATACCCATCAACCACAATCAGAATCTAACAAATCACAGGATTCGTGCAAAAAAGCATTAGTGCAAGATGTGTTGCAGATTCCTAAAGCAAAGAAAAAGAAACCAGGCAAGAGGGGTCAAGCAAAAAAAGTAAAAACAGGCCATATTTATGCACCACACCTACCTCAGTCAAAGCTTAATAAGTCCATTCCAGCCAAGACAGAGCAATATTGACTCGAACACCTGTGGATCTTGTAAACGAACTTTTCAACGAGATTTTAAACTTAAAAATGGTAGAGAATGCCAGTTCTGTAAGACATGGTATCATGTCAATTGCCAAAATGTTATTAATCCTAGTTTTTTTCTGTGTTCTAATTGTGAACTTTCAGATTAATTTTGTTTTACTATGATGTTTGTCATTATAAAATTCCTAAAAAATAAGAAACTGAAGCCGAAAAATATTGTGTCATAAGAGTTAACTAATAAAGTAAAACATAACATTTGATTATTATATTTGTTGTCTGTTATTTACAGTTTTCATTAATATCACAGATATCACATATTAACCTGACTGATATCACAAGATAGTCAAGTCTTTGTCACACAATTACTTAATTAA
The DNA here is from genome assembly GCA_951394065.1 of Venusia cambrica. Lineage (NCBI taxonomy): Eukaryota > Metazoa > Arthropoda > Insecta > Lepidoptera > Geometridae > Venusia > Venusia cambrica. Next base: position 15,104,132 of record OX596034.1, read on the forward strand.
TTACTGAGTGACCTCATTTTAGCCTGTGCTTATTCAAATATATTTAATTTAAGCAATTTAACTATTTAATATAGAAGACAATTTTATGAAGTTTTACATTGTAAATTTGCCAAATTATATGATTGGAGAATAAAAATCTGTGGTCAAATAACCAAACTATCACCAATTAGTCTTGCCCTACTCTCAAATTAAAATACATAGCGAGTCAATGCCAGAATGTTTGATTTTTAAATGAAAACTAGTTATTACTCAATTCAGAAAGATTGATTATTATTACTGTTTTAAATTGTCTTATCTCAAGAATATTATTATGTTTTCATATCTTTGTTTAATTTAAAACATATTTTTTTTAAATTAAGAATACGGATTTTCTTGGTTTAAGAGTTGGTTTATCACAGATTTATTTGGATCTAGTTTTAGTGTCAAGAAATCAATTCTTCTCTGATGAACAAATTATATTTCAGATTAAAAACTCAACTTAAAACAATAATATTCTACATTCAAGTATCTGTTGATTAGGCCATATCAAACACAACAAATAATTATTGTTCTTGACCAATAGAATTAATTATTATTTTTAGGAAAACAGTTTCTTTTCCAAACAAAAAACTTCATCAAACACATCCAATTGATTAAAATGACACATTATGAGTAGGTACAATATTAGTGTAAAACACGGGTAGGTTTTATTAACGTTTTTTGTATTCGATAGGAATAAGACTGTTGGCTTAGAAAGCTTTTCAATACTCATATAATCTAGTTTATGTGGGATAAATAAATGAGTCTTTCTTTCTTTTACTCACGTATTCACATTTAGATATCTGTGGCTCAACAATCAGTATTAAAAGGCAGACTGGGGAAGATGACGGCCGCTATTTCTGTTCTTCCAGGCTCAATAAACCTGATTGTGGTGCCAGTTGGTTGTGCGATCTCCGGTCTGGTTACGGCGCCGCTTGGCAGGCGGAGAGCTATGCAGGTAGTGAACCTGCCCTTCCTCGTGGCCTGGCTACTATTTTACTGGTCTGCGAGCGCAGCACATCTATACGGGGCACTGTTCCTCACTGGACTGGCTGGTGGGCTGCTGGAGGCGCCGGTAAGTACCTAGCGTAGCTACCATATCATTAAAATAAAAATGGCAGTTTTTTGGTTATAGGTACCACAGATAATAAAATACTAACGTAGTTATACCTATAACTGTAAGGTTGGCAGGACATTGCATAATGGTAATTTTTGGGTTCCGGAGCCCAAGAGTGCCAATGGGACCCTATTACTAAGCATCCGCTATCCGTCTGTCTGACAGCAGGCTATGTCTCATGAACATTGGTTATGTAGACAATTCTACTTTTTTGTAGGCAATTATTCGTATCATATGTAGGTATAGAATTGAATTTAATAACGCTATATTGTACATAAAACAAAATCGAATAAAACAAACACTGGCTTACAAAGTGTATGAGAACAATGGGCGACCTCATCGCTAAACTCTTCCAGGCAACCTTAGTAGGAGAAATAGAATGTAAAAACATTACAGATGATAGCGCACACATTTTCGAACTTATCAATTTAACTAAAAATATCAAATACACACGTAAATTATAGAATCATAAACTAATACGACAACCAACTAAGTACCAATTAGGTATATTTATACCCCGAATATTTTACAATACACTTTCAGTTGGATTTAGGAAGACCATGCATTGATTTCATATTGCGCCGACTCCTAATTTCAAAGTCATCCTGATGATTAAAGACTTCAAATTTGTCCTGAAGCATCTTTAATTCAAACCTCCAAAAAGTAACCAGCTGAGGTAAAGCATGACGTAGGTAGTAGTAGTAGTAGAAGTAATTCGAATCGGAGTACAATTTAGTACCTGTATCTATGAAATGCATACCTATAACTATAAATTTTATATTATTAAAGCAGAGATTTAAAAAAAAATGTTTTTTTTTGTGGGGCCCATTACGTTCAGAATTAGCTCCAAACCATGCATCATTATGCAGATATTTTCGTAATTACAGCACATATATATACAGAGAAAAAACAATCAACATCGAGAATCCATTGCGTAGAAGCTTGGCAAAAAAAAAATGAATGTTCATCTATTGGTTCATCTACCCAACTATGGTATTGAAGAATCATAAATACTAACATTTTCTCTTTACATTAATAGCGCTTCTAAGTGATACATTTGGAATCACTTTCCAAAAACTAATATCACATGGCAGTTCACTGCTGTGTTGGCATAGATGTGACGATTGAACTCGCAACTCATGACTACCATGTTTGATGTCATGAAATGTTTAAAACACAACGATAGCGCGATCTAGCATACGGTCAAAATTAGCAGCGACATCTTGTTGTATTTTTTGTATCAAAGATTGTGTTCCAAAAATCAAGGTTGTGGACACAAAGTCATTTCAGGCGGAGCCCAATAAATTAATATTTATTAAAATATAGTAAAGAATGCATTGTCTCATGTTTTTCTTCATCTTAAACTCATAAACATTATCATTACCATCCACAGCCTGTTTTTGCAAACAAAAAAAATACCTATTCGTAGGTGTTTTATGGTAGATATGGTAAAAAAAGGCCTCCTTTTATAGAGCTAAGCGGGCCTTTTTATGTTTTTGGTCCTTAACACAAATTAACCTAACAAATTTAAGCTTCTGTGGTCTAGTGGTTCGGCCACCGGTGTCAGGTCCCGATTCCCAGTATGTATAGGTATTTTATTAAAAGATTGAATACTTAAGATAATATTACTAAAAGTAGAATTTATTAAGTGTGGGTAGGGATGTGCCATATTTTTATATGAGTAAGAATTTAAGATTTGACTGTCTCATGTGTACCTAGATCGTTTTTCTAGATTTAACTTGATCTCCTAATTTTCTTAATGATACCGAACTCGTGCCTCATTTAATTTAAATAAAGTTTTTTAGGTATTATTTCTAGATTATTTTTCACAACCTGTCACCACTATAAAAACTAAGTACATACTCAGTTTGGAAAAAACGTCGTAAAATGGAACCTAATTTATTTTCATGTTTAACTGTCATTCTATTGCACAGAAATTTGATGTGAAAAAAGCTACTTAGTTTTTATTACGAAAAGCCGTACAATTATTTTTTTAGTCGAGGAAGACGCATTTGCTTCAAATGGGGAAAATGCATCTAAAATTTTAATTAAAACAAAACAATCAATTTGACACACTTTTAAAAATCCGGCGAAGGAATCACTCCTACAATTTTGTACAGAAGTAGCTGTAATATTTGACTAGAGTTTCAAAAAGTGGATAATGCCATAAATTCCCTCACAATATGGCGATAATTTGAAGTGATCGAGAAATATAACGCAATTACCCCAGTTGACCTTACTCAATTCATCATTCTCCTGTCCTTATCCCACGCTAGGTGGAGTCGGCGCAACGTATTCTCCTCTTATGCTCACTGCTATTAGTCATCAACCCCGCAACCACACCTTGGTTATGAATCCATGTCCTCTTTCATTCAATCCAGAGGTCGACTCTTTTTCGGCCTTCCCCTGGCCGCATGTCTTTAATCTCCTCTTTAACTTTAATCTCCTTACGTGTACAAAAAAATGTAGTGTAAGACCTTCTCGATGAAAAGACATCATCATCGTTATCATATTAGCCCACATCCATTACTAAACCCAGGCCTCCCCCAATCAACGCCACAAAAAGCGAGGAGGCTCAGAGCCTCCTTCATCCATCGACTCCCTGCGACCGCCATTTCCTTGGATTCGTCGGGTGACCTCTTTATCAAAGTAGGATTTACCTAGTTGGACCATCTGGCCTAATGATCCACAACTTCGGTAACATCGTGTCCAATATTGACAGGCAACAGGCTACTATTGCCATGTCACGGACGTTTAACATGATATTTGTCTTACTCATGTTAATTTTAAGTTCATCCTGTCGGGATGCGATGTTGAGGTCTGCCATTATGACTATATCGTCAGTAAAACGAAGGTGAGTAAACGCCATTGATGTTGATGCCATATCCTTCCCAGTCCATGAGCTTGAACATATCCTCCAGTGCAGAGGTGAACAGTTTCGGAGAGCTAACGACTCCCTGTCTCATCCCTTTTTGCCATGGGATAGGCATTGTCTGTAGTCGGATAAACATGGTAGCTTTGATATACCTACAAACACTTCAATATACCGGTATTCGATCTGGCACCTCTGGAGAGACTATAGCATTGTCCAGGTTTCGACTGAATCGAAGGCTTTCTCGCAGTCCCGATCGTACGGTCGATTATACTCTTCGGTCATCTGTATAATGAAAACATACCTACGATGAAGACAACATGCGTAAAAAATCATACTGAAATCAGTGGCTTGATCACGAATGTCTAACGTTATCGTAATGTTAAGGTAACGTTTTTACGGATTTTAACATTACTTGAAAGCACGAAGCACTATCGTATCACCCACGTAACAACGATAGGTTAACGTGAATGATGTCGAGTGACGATACATTAACGTTACCTTTACATTACGATACATACCTTTACATTATATACATACATATGACGATACGCTTACCGTACGATAGCATATTCGTGATCGGGCCTCAGTTACTAGGTACCATTTCCATCGTCTATGCTACTCTCAAGTTATCATATGTATATCTTTTCTTATCTAGGATTGACGCGAGAAAGATGTCTACATCATTGCAAATTCGATTATAAGAAGAACACATTCTAGTAAGTGTTATGACAGTAATTCATGCGACTGAAAGGTAATTAAAAAAAACAGTTTCAAAAACGGACACGAGAGGAATATGAACATTGATTTTGTTGCGTAAAGTTGAGCTATATTTTTAATACAGCTTGATAACGTAACAAACCAGCAGCCCATCTGCTGTTAAACGCAACTCTTGCCTGTCAAAACCTCACAAAGCCAACATTAGCCTTACTACGTAGTTCACATCCACGAAGAACATGATCTACGCGGCACTGCATTACGCCCATTAACTAGTCACAAGGTGCCCGTATTTTCACCGGCAATCATACCCTACAAACTGGAACACAATGTCCGCCAGGTATCTTTTGTGTTATAGTGTGTTCATGTTGTATTGGAAAATCCTTGAGCTATACGAGTAAAAACTACGACGAGATTATTTACGTAGGAGGTGGTAAAAAAAAGAGCTCGGCTTTTTTCAATGTAAAAACGAAACTTTAACACCATTCTGTCGGATAAGCGTGGTGGTGAACTTTACAGTTTTGAAGGAAGTTCATTCAGCATTGTGGTTCAGATTGGTGAACATCACAGTTAAAGTTTTCTTTGAAGGATGCTTCACTTTTACAACATCCGTGGGCTAAAAGGGTGGATTTTCGAACCACGATTACTAAGGCCACGGTTTTGAGAACACTTTAAAAAAAGTGGAATCAATCTTTTCATATAAGTTAGGGATGAATTTTTCACTTAGGTACCTATTGTATTCTGCCCACCCACAATGTAATCGTTCGGTGTAATAGTGCTTTGCTCTCATTCTGACTTTGCATTGAATGAGAGTTAGCAACGAGAGAGACTTGCGAAAGTTGAGGAGAATTTAGAGAGATTGAGATAAAGTGAGCTTTGTATAAGGTGTTATGAAAGCACACTTTTACCGTAGTCTAAATTAATTCTGTTTATTGATTATGATAAAAAAATATATTTTTCATCCCACCATCTCGGAAAGAGTATTTTTACTAAGTATTCGATATCTGAGTGCAAAAGCCGTTTTTATCCGCTAGAGGTTAAAGTAAAATTGAATTTAGAACATCGTGTGCACTAAGTTTGTGAATTCAAAACATCAATAAACCTATTTACTTCTACCTCCATGGTGCCGAATTCATCATACAACCTTTTCTAATTTGTTAAAAACTCGAAATCGGAACCTTCTTGGTGTATTACTTGTAAAGGCATCGTAGGAGCCATTACACTGAAAGAGCCTGAGTCAGATCCTTGGACTGGCCCTTCTACATCAAAAATGAGCCATTACTAAACACCTAACCATCGCCCTCTCATGCCAACATTTACGCCAAGGGAATCCGATGAATCGGTACAACTATTAAGTATGACAGATAGTTTACCGAAAAACAGTACACAAGTGACTAACACCAATATTACAGTACCAAACAAAAATATTACACTCAATTTAAATAACTGTAGCAACGTTACTTTCAAATTTTCTTAATTATACCTTAGTATTATTTTGTTATAATTTAAAGATTATTCTGTAATACTTACCTGTCATAATGTAGTAGTTAATACCTAAACTGAAATAAAAGTACCTATCTTGTGATTGTAAACGTTTTTTTTTGCATTTAGTCATTTCCTCGCTGAGGTGGAATGAAAAGTTACGTGTTGCACTCGAGTGCAAAGATTTTTCACCTCGTGCTCTTTTGATTCCCTCGCTAACGCTCAGGATTCTAATTTTGAATCACTCGCTGCGCTCGTGATTCAATTTTAGAATCCTTCGCTTGCTCGGTCATCAAAATTGAACACGCGGTTATAAAGCAACTTTGCACTCTTGTATAACAAATAACTATTTCAATACACTTGCTCATAAAAGGGCTCTATGGTCACCGCAATTAGGCACAGAATGACACCCATAATCAAACTGTGACTTTTTCATTGCTATAACTCACTAGTTATAGATTTTTTTAAAAATTTTAATGGTTAAAGATCGTGTTCAATAGAACAAATAAATTAATGTTCCTATTGCTTGCTCATTTCAAGCAACTTCTTATTTAAATAGATAAATTTTACTCGTACGTGTTTAATAAATAAAACTTTCACTCTAATATAACTTTTGTTTTCTCTATAATAAAAGAAAACATTATATTCCCCATTTTGTACGTGGCAGTATAGGTGCAAACCCTATGCGCGGAAAATAAAAAAAAACATCATCCCTTTAGTCTGTGGCCGACGCAATGCGCGCGCATAGGAAAACTGATTATTTTTTCTCGCCATAGCGAAACATTTTCACAACTCGTTTTCACTGTTGAAATTATAGTTTTTATTGTTATTTTATTCACAAGTGTGTTGAAAAACGTCGTATGATACACGTGTGTAATGATGATTACCGTCCTCGGCTCTCTTAAGACCCGAGCCGGCGCCTCGGCGGTAATCACCAATGTTACACACTAGTACCATAATGTACTATTAAACAAACTTAATGCTTTTGTTAAAGATCGAACTGACATTGTTAGTCATTCAGTTGAAAAGGAAATTGAAATAGCTTGTGTAGAGCTGGAGCAATTCATTATCATAAGTGTATACAGCCCACCTTGTGCCAAATATTCAATTTTTGAAAATGTTATGGAACAAATATTGTTTAAAGTGTCACAATCAAAAAAACAATTGATAGCTTGTGGAGATTTTAATATTGATCTGTTGACAAAAGACACATATAGCAAAAAAATTACTAACCTGTTTAACTCCTTTAATCTAAAACCTATGTTTATGGAGCCTACTAGAATAACTGAAACCTCAGCTAAATGTATAGATAATATATTTACAGATAATAAAGAAAAATTACTTTTGTACCACTGACAGCTGATAGAGTGGAAAAATTAAAATCAGCACTAATGTCTAAATTACCTGTTTCATATAATGGCAACTATCCTGATTGTTTATATCATACATTTTTTACTAAATTTAGCAACATATTTAACTCAATATATACATCCAAAACAATCACAGTCTCTGATAATACAACATTTAGTGAGTGGGCAACAGCGGGAATACATAAAAGTAGAAGAAAATTGTATGAACTTTATGGTGAAAAACAGTACAACTTTAGTGAAGAGTTTAATGATAAAGTTAAAAAATATTCTAAAATCTTTAAGGAAGTTTGTGTGGCCGCTAAATCCCAATACTTGAGAAAACATATTGTAAATAGTAAAGATAAAATTAAAGCTACTTGGAAAATTATTAATAGTGAGACTGGAAAAGGGAAAAGCAGCAACACTAACGAATTTAATTTAAAAATAGGAAATCTTAACATATCCCAAAATATTGATGTTGCGACAGCTTTTGAAACGTTTTTTATCATTGAACTCTTCAAATATTATGGCAGAGTCAATACTGAAAAACAATGTACCATCATGTAATAAACCATTTTATTTCAAATATGTTAATAATAACGATATTATTAAAGCATTTAAACTTATAAATGAAAAGAAGACCTCTGACCTCTGGGGCATCTCTGTAAGCATTGTAAAACCGATAATAGGCGTTATAGCGCCTGAATTAGCTTTTATTTTCAACGAATGCATCGACTGCGGCGTATTCCCTAATTTAATGAAATATAGTAAAATAACTCCTCTTTTTAAATCTGGTAACAGTTCTGATCCAACAAACTTTAGGCCGATATCAGTACTACCGACATTTAGTAAAATCTTTGAGAAGATTATTCTTACACAGTTACATAGTCATTTTTATGCTAACGCCCTATTTCATGACAAACAATTTGGATTTACAAGAGATCGCTCAACTGCTGATGCCGGTATTAGTTTAGTATCGCATATTTTCGAGGCCTGGGAGAAATCACATGATGCGTTGGGAGTCTTTTGTGATTTGTCTAAGGCTTTTGACTGCGTGCAACATGAAACACTGATTATGAAATTAGACCACTATGGTATCAAGGGTGTTGCACTAGACTTACTCACGTCTTACCTAAGTGATCGCATACAGCATGTCGACGTGAACGGCCAGCGTTCTTCAGGATCTTTGGTTACCATGGGTGTGCCGCAGGGTTCTATATTGGGGCCTTTCTTGTTTTTAGTATATATTAATGATCTGCCCCAAATAATTAAAGATGACCATGAGATTGTTCTGTTTGCAGATGATACGTCACTTCTATTTAGATTGAAGCGACAAATGACTAACTTTGACAACGTAAACAATGCAATCTCAAAAATTGTTAACTGGTTTAGTGTAAATAACTTAGTACTCAATCAGAAAAAGACCCACTATATGTTAGATTTATTTTACCAAATGTAACTGAAGTTGAAGCTAATGTAAAAGTTAAAGAGGAAAACATAGAATTAGTCAAAACCACTGTATTTTTTGGATTAACTTTAGATAATACACTTCAATGGGGCCCACACATAGATAAACTGGCGAAGAGACTTAGTTCTGCAGCATATGCTGTAAAGAAGATACGTCTTCTCACAGACGTTGCTACAGCAAGACTAGTTTACTTCAGTTACTTTCACAGTATTATGTCATATGGCATAATACTGTGGGGAAGTGTTGCAGATATAGACACCATATTCGTTTTGCAGAAGAGGGCTGTTCGCGCTGTTTACAAAATGGGTCCCAGAGATTCATTAAGATACAAGTTTAAAGAAATAAATATATTGACTATGCCCTGCCAATATATTTATGAAAATATTATGTACGCGCGTAAAAACATAAGCTTATTTGACAAAAACTGTGATAAACATAATTATAATACCTACTAGAAGTAAGAATAAACTCGCTGTTCCCACACTAGGCTCCATAAGGTTAATAAATCGTTCATAGGGCAAACTGTACGCTTTTATAATAAATTGCCAAGTGATGTGCTAAGCTTGTCAAATAATAAATTCAAAAATTTTGTTAACAAAAGCTATCCAGAAAAGCTTATTATAAAATTTCAGATTACCTAGAAGATAAGAAAGCCTGGCATTAAAAAAAATAATTTGCTCCAGTGAATAAATTGTAATTAGTATTAGATAATTTTAAGCTATTGTAATAGATCATGAAAAAAAAACTAGCCCGAGGTTCTTGCCTTTCTCCTTGTGTGCTGGTCGCGATTCCGAACAGGCGGTAGATTTGTCGTTTCAAAGTGATCCTAAAAAATCTTACTGAATAAATATATTTGACTTTGACTTTGTAAAAAAAAAGAATAGCGGTTAGAGATAGTTTTATATAGGTTAGGTAGACCTTTTACAAATGTTATTATGACACAAACTCGAACCCGCGTCTTTTCCTGAAGCCGGAAACGCTCTAACCGCTTTCCTAATCAAAAACGCGACATCTTCACGAGAAGGTTCATGTAAAATGCTGTTATTACCAACTCTACTTATATCAAGCTATGATAAAAATGTATATATACTACAAACTTACAAAATATGCTGAACATTTTCAAAAATACTTAGGTACTACAAGTTTTTTTCATGATAAAAGCGAAATTAATACTAACTAGGGCATATAGGTAGGTATGTCCGGAGCGCAATCTGACGATACATTTTAAATTATTTCTATTCAACAAGGTGGCTTGATACCTTGTAAATGTTCCATTGTGCCGAACACATCGTTTCGCCTCTACCTTTATCATTTATACTGGTAAGGAATGGAATTCCTTTCCTTCGTCTGTTTTTCCGCACGAGTAGGTACAATCTTGGAGTTTTCAAGTCCAGAGTAAATAGGTCCTTTAAGGCAAGCGTGTTCCATCTGAGGCCACATCTTTACTTGTTTTACATGTAAGCTGGTGGTCAAAAGCTTGACTATCACTAATAATAATAAAATCCTTCCACTAAAAAACTAATATTTTTAAAGCACACTATTACTACTTACATAAGTTAGTTACTCTGAAAATGTCAAGGATCTGTGGTTTAGGCTCTGCGATGATTTTCAGTCAGTCGATCGGCTACCCGACAAAGAAAACAGATGTGACTCACTTACAGGTCCTCACATACGTGGCAGAGATCACACAGCCGCACCTCCGTGGGTTCCTCTCAGCTACCAGCTCGATGAGCATTATCCTGGGTGTGTTTACACAGTTCCTGTTTGGCCTGTTCCTGTACTGGAGGGTCGTAGCGCTCGTCAATATTATTTTTACGGTTCGTACACATGTAAATCTAACCATAAATATAGTCTTGGTATCTGTGAATACAAAACATTTGATGCTTCTTATGAGTCGATGCTTGTTTTGGCTACGAGCGATACCAGAACCAAACAAGGTGGGACTCCTACCACCATCGTGGTCTACCTACCCAAACCATAAAACCGAAGCCAACGGAACCCTTGGCTTGTGACGGTTGCCGCTGAATGATTCCAACTCTGTTGGTAGGACCTGCAAGGTCCGGTCTGGCTAGCGACCATCCTCCTGCCGAAATCTTACTTCTCTGATGTTTCTATTAGGTGTTGTAATATGGTGTTTTGTGTTATACTGTTCTCAGGTGCTCGCCGTAATTGCCTTGTGTTTTGTTCCTGAGTCTCCTCATTGGCTGGTGTCCAGAAAACGTCATGACGAAGCATTAAAGGTACCTTTTATTACTCTTACAACAGGCGGTCTGTATCATCCATATCGAGAAAACATTGTAAGAAGATTTATCACACTCCCCTGTGAGATTTGTCATAGAAAATGATAGGTTATTTATAATGTATGCCAAATCTTACAAGAAAAAAAACATAAAAGCGAATACAAGTAAAAAATCCTCAATAGAAGTAGGTACGGAAAGCTACTAACAAGGTTTTTTTCGTTTTATGTTTACGGTTAAATTTCGACCACTTCCCGTTTAAAGTTTATGCTTCTAATATAGATACGTAAGTCCATCTCCTAATATTTATCTTCAAATTGCAGAGCCTGCAATGGTTGCGTGGTTGGACCTCCCCAGATGTTGTTGAACAAGAACTGAAAGAAATTCAGGCGCTATTTAAAAATAAAGGAGGTCGGTATTTATTTTTATTATACTCGTAGTTATTTAAGTCAATTAGGTACCTGGTTAAAGGCCTCCTCCCACTCTCTTCCATATAAAACATCGTTCCTATTTTTTTTATACGACTAGGAGTCGGAACAAGCATGTAGCCCACCTGGTGTTAAGTGCATCTCTTGCCTATAAAAATGCCTTACTGCATGCATAGGTCACGTCCAAAAACATAACTTACACGGCACTGCATTGCGCCTGTAAAATGTCGCGTATTCATCCCATTAATTAGTTTCCGTGGGATGAAAATGATTTGTTAATCATCGCTACCGGAAAATAATTGGTTCTTTGTTGCTCTTTTACACAACTTTAATCTTAAATATGCAATTCAATTTAATTACAAATAAGTACCTACCTACTAAAGTGTTGACTTGGAATAATTGATATGAATATGGAAAAACCTTGCTCTTGAAAATGTTTGTAGATTACCTATGATTCAGTGTTTGTCACAAGTTTCATTTAAAATGGTGTTCTATTGAACTGGTATAACATTGTCCATAAACTACAAACTTAGCAGACTAATTGGCCACAATCTCAACGAGGGCCGTGTTTTGAACGACGGTCACGTGCGGAGTTGATGCATAGATGGTCAGCCCTGGACCTCGAGGCTTGCCTGGGAAAGAATGAGGTCTACAATGGAGCGGGCCTTCGCAGAAAATATTTTGTTCAGCTATGGGCTTATCAAAAGATAGCGATGAACTTAAATACTTGGCGCAAGAGTTGCTGCGCTAGTACTAACAAAATAAATCAAACATACATAGATCTACTAAGCTTTCTTTTATTATCATCATCATCATCAACAGCTATTAAGTAACCCACTTCTGGGCATTAGCCTCCTCCCCCAAACGCCACTCTAACTTGCCAGATGTCCTGCCCAGCTCCATTTGAGTTACTTTTATTATAATAGATGAGAAATCAGAACAAATCACATGCCATATACATATTCAACAAGAATATTATGTTCCCGTGTCATTTTATTAATTTGCAGTAAATGCAGCAGATTTAGAGGAAACACTTGTTGAAGAAATTTCACACTATTTGAAAAAGAGTTTCCTCGTTCCTTACTTTCTGGTGTGCTTCAGTTTTTTCGTCGGACATTTCAGCGGGATGACCACGCTTCAGGTTGGTTATTATATTTCTACCTTATTAATATACCTAGTAAGCTTCTACTACGAGCATAATAGGTTCCATCAACATGATAGAAATTTAAACTAGAAAGAATGTTAAAAAACGAAACGTGGCCACTGGTTGGACCAGCTAAATTTTATTTATTTGCTATTTATACATATATGATGCATATGACTAATAACGAACTTGAGTGTAAATGCAATGAAAAACCAATTGTAAGACACTTGTACATACCGGTATGCACAAGTGTCTTAGATTTTTTTGCGATAGTAATATACTTTCGTCACTGCAGACGTATGCAGTGTCAATATTCCAGACGCTCGAAGCCCCAATAGACAAGTACTACGCGACCCTCATCATAGGCATACTGCAGATAGTCGGCGCTAGTCTCTGTGTGGTACTCGTTCACTACACCGGCAAGAGGCCGCTGACACTGCTCTCCACTGCTGGGGCCGCAATATGCTGCTTCCTCGTGGCTATCTACGATGTCTACATTCAGGCCGTAAGCATCAGATTTTAACCCGGACTAGTCATATTTGATTATGACACCACTTGTAGCCGTCGGTGCACATATTTTATTCCCGCTAAAACACGGGTCTACTCTTGATCTTGACAACAGTAGGCCCTAATATAGATACCTACCTATCGCACCGACTTAGTACCTAATGCGGATCACCATGCAAGAACTTATACCACTAGAAATCTAAGCGTTCCTCCCAAGAGGGAGCAGGTACTTAATAATGTATATATAAGAAAGTGTATGTATATGATACATATCCATACATAGACATTATTATCCCCAAAGGGTATTGATTTCCGTTTTAATGTTTCTCCGAAAAATCTGGAGTGAGCTAGGTAGGTACAGATTTTCGACGTGGCGCAGTGACAATAACCATTTTGTAATCTTGTTACAGTATGGTGTTTCATCTATCGACAAGAACTTAGAATCTTTAAATGGTACTATACCCGTCACATCTACCACCGAAGCGATGGTAGGCATGGCATCTGGTTTGGTAAGCAAAAAATATTTTCTTATTCACCAGTTTCTGATTAGACAGTTTCTGGAAGCGGTTATCTCGCTATTTGTGCCATCGGTTGGGAAATAAATACCCATGTTCAGCCTAGGAAGTATATATATACCTCTGCTTTACACTTTCAACAAGATCAGTAAATGTCCGAAGGAAATTGATTTGAAAGCACCACTTCGGGCATTTCCCGGCTGAGGTTGGTTGATGATGCGCTGTGATGTAAACGGTCAATCTGCAGATAAACCGCACATCGGACATTTTCAGTAACATTATGTATTTTTTTACAGAAAAACCCGTACTCTTGGATGCCAATGACTCTTCTTATGTTACTGGCGCTGATCACGCATACCGGCATAAGGTTGCTACCGTGGATCCTGATAGGAGAAGTAAGCTCTCCAAAGCCTTACATATTATTTCCTGACACGAAAAAAAATACGACCAAAGATTTATTAGGGTGGTTTTTCTGAGCTACAGCATTTTTTTTAGCTCTTGACTTGACTAGTATTAAATATGTCTCATGTCAGTAGAGCCATAAATGTATCCACATATATTAATTACTAATAGTTTAATGCTGGCGGCTTCTCCGCATGATATCCGGATATAAAGCCTGACATCTCCTTAATTGGCAAGCCAAACAATCAGCAGTTTACCCGTGAATATGTCACAAACAAACAGAGCTAGTTTCGCACATACAAGGTGAAACAGAATATGTGTACTAAGCAGTGGGGGGGCTTTTCGGACCAGGAAAAGTATTTGTTGTGGTGGGGAGATAATAGTGCATTCCCATTTTCAGTTTCCCATACAAATCTTTTCATTTTCTCAATGACTAAATAGTGACGACCCTATTCCTTTACCGCACTATGCATGTAGGTAGGTAGGTATCAGTTGGTGCAATTGTCTGTTTCAAGGAGTATTAAGGATCTGTCCTGAACCAATTTTAGTGAGAACTTGGAGTCATCTCGTGAAAGTTGGTTATTAGATAGAACATTGATAAATTACATAGGCACCTACAGTTACAAAAAGACGATAAATGCGATGGACGAACAAAAGTACATTATAGGAACGATTATTTTGTATTTTAGCTAACAGATAGATAAAATTCTTATTGATTTGACAAATTAAACCTTCTGGTAATGGATTGTCTCATTAGCAGCCCAGGCTTTTCGACGATTTTCCTCTGTTAGTGAAAGCGCTTTTCGTTCTTTGTGATTGTGACCTTCTGCTATGTTGCCTCATCTGTCTAGAGCTGAGGTCATTGACGCGAGTTAAGAAACAGCTGATTTTAGGGTAGTCTCAACTCAAAAAACCAGCTGTTGGTGTCAGAACTTTGATCTTGTTTTACCAAAAACTTTGAACCAAAATTCAAAAAGTCGTAAAACAAACGTTGTTCCACGAGTCGGGTCGGATAACCCCGTTTCGGCATAGTACACATATTCTGTTACAGGTTGTATACTCAGGTACTATTAGTATCAGAATATAACTTTTCCGACTGTTATTATTGATAACCGTATATTTTTGCTACCTAGATTTTCAGTGCAAAGACTAGGTCTGGAGGCGCTGGCCTGGCTAGTGCAGCAGGATACATCTTCGGGTTCCTCACAAACAAAATGTACATCAGTATGGTAGACACTTTGTCCATATGGGGAACGTATGGCTTGTATGGAATCATATGGTATGAATAAATTACGACCCTTTTTAATTATTACTATCTACTATTCGATATGAGTTTCCCACAGCTGGGCAAAGACCTCTTACCAGACTGTCCTATCCTGAGCTGTAGGTACTTATCCAGTTTTTAAGGAACTGGTGTAGCTGTTCCCGCCTTTTGCAGTATGGGCTGCCGCGATGTCTCTCGCTGGGTTGGGACCTTGGGACGTCACTCTGTGACCACAGACGTGGCCGGCCCAGAGGGGCTACTCTTATTCTTTACATCTGCAATTGCGGCACCGAACGAAGTACGACCGCAAAACGTAATCTGAGGGCCTACTCTTATTCTTTACATCCGCAATTGCGGCACCGAACGAAGTAGTACGACCGCAAAACGTAATGTGTAGCTACTCTTGTTTACTTTCGGATCCGCATCTGCCGGTGCGGTGATCCAGAGACAACCGTCGTGAACGATACCGAATGAAACCACAGATAATATAACAAAAATTATGAATTGCTGCTCAAATCTGTCAGTGCCATTGTCAAAAAAAAAATACAGTACTACTTAAGAAAAGACGGGACTCCTTTCTAAAAAACGGGGCTACCTAGAAAGTGAGTGAGATAACAATATTCGCCACTAAAATTCTGCCTTGTTTTATACATCGTTTTTTTGCATGAAACAGCGACATTTGCGTTTATCTGTTTTGGGACTTGGACTTCTATTTATTTATTGTTATGCCAGTCCTTGTTGACCATAGTATTATATTATTGCTGACTGGGAAACGTTACTTCCATATACCATGGACGAAGAAATACGTCCATGCATATATATTTATTTTATTACGTACCTATATTATTTCATGATAGAAAACAACAAAAGTTTAGTCAAATTAACTTTGGTTTCACAAAGGGTTGAGACAACGGCGTCTCCTTCCTTCTAGACGCTCTTCTCTCTCGGTTTCAAATACCTAGTGCGACTAATCTTGCCCTTTTCTGTTAAACATAATGACTAAGTAGTAACACAAATTACATGAAGGTAATAAACAATCAAACTTTTTAAAAGGTTATGTGTGAACATCACGTATTATACCACTTACTTGAATTAGTCTATCATAGAACGTTCTATTATCTGAAATTAATATGCAGAACCGACCCGATAAGTTCAAAAAAAAGCTTGCGAATTGACAAAAACTCACGAAACAAAGTCGGTCAAATCCAAAAGTTCGGTCGTACATTTCGTGTATTAGAGTAGGGTACGCAACGCTCAAGCTGTCAAATTGCGAACTTCGCGCCGATATTTCGGTTTTCGTTTGATTAGAGTAAGTACCAATGGCACGCAACGCAACCCGAAATTTCGTACTTCGGTGAATTAGAGTAGGCCTTCTGTAGCTACTCTTGTTTACTTTCGAATCCGCATCTGCCGGTGCGGTGATCCAAAGACAACCGTCGTGAAAGATACCGAATGAAACCATAGATAATATAACAAAAATTATGAATTGCTGCTCTGATCTGTCAGTGTCACTGTCAAAAAATAATACAGTACTACTTAAGAAAAGACGGGACTCCTTTCTAAAAAACGGGGCTACCTATTCCCTGTTTAAAGTCGTTGGTCAAACAATCACCTCTTCCTCGGAGTTGTTAGCCAACTCCCGGGCAACCACTTACACTAATGGGCCAAACCACATTATCATTATATCTAAGTAGGTATAGATACCTAACATTTTGTATTTTCACAGTTCAGTGGGATGTTTCACGCTTTACTTCATTCTGCCTGAAACCGAAGGAAAGAAACTCAATGAAATTGAAAATCACTTCGCTGGCATAGGGAAACTTACGAACGAAGTTTATCGCTCAAAGGTATGTTCAGGCACCACGGAGGCTGTGTTAAACGAAACAGAATACAGATCTGGTTGAGGAGTCCTCGGGTCCTCACCAGCCACCGCACTGGCTCTTCTAATGGAGCTCACGATACCCAGGTCCTTTCTCTCAGGCTCATGCCAACTATTTCATGCAGGTTAGTTATTTATTACGAGTAGTTTAGGCATCTAGACTATCTACTCGTCTTTACATGAGTAGGTAGGTACATCTCTTTAGGTACCTACCTACTTTCTACCGGTAGTAATATTTAAGGTCATAGTCCGTCTAGAGGCTGGACTGGCTGTCGCCATAACAACAATCAAAGCATACTTCTATTTTCCCAGAGACGGCCGAGACAGGACACATCAAAAATGCAAGATCTTCACGGAACCACTAATACATCGTATGAGCACGATGTAAAAATGATTTGATTCTTCGCCAGAAGTCCACGCTTGCGTCTTCGAATTTTTTTGTAGCGACGTGTTGTGGTGGTTGTGTTGTAGGTATTGACTTTGACCTATGGGGACTGTTCTGTAGGTAGGTAAAGGATACATACGGCTAGCAATTTGGTAATGGAATTACCTACTTAGGTATAACTTATGTATAGTATCGACGTCATTATGTCATCTAGCTAGGTGTATCTTTAATTATCTAAATCAAAATATTTTTTTTACATAGGAAACATTTAATATATCCATGCAAAAAAATATGCTACCTACTCAGACAGGCAACTGAGCCTCGATGTACCAACAATTTTAAGATTTGTTGATTGTTTGTGCACTTTGATGGTGTACTACCTAGGTTCAGGATGAGGATTGATTTGTATGTAGCTAATTAAAGAGTCATGAGCATTTGAAAATTATTATTTTTTACCTCTGGTATTGTGCTTTGATGTACTTATCTAATATGTACCATTCAAAACCTCATTTGAATTGGATCAAGAGAAGTCCAAGAGAACTTTTTGATATGACATGCATGTGCTCTTGTTAGTAAGAGTAGGATTAATTCACACTAAATTTGTTATTTTTTCTAAGTCCATCATCACACTAATATAATAAAGGGGAAAGGTTGTGTGTATGTATATTTGGCACTCCTTCACTCCATAACAGCAGAATAGATATGGAATAAATTTGGTACAAAGACATTTTAAACACATAGGCTATTTTTTATTCTATGAATCAGTTTCTGTGGGATGGAAATGAGATATCCAACATCACCATAAAAAACTGATCGATTTTGGTTGTGGGTAGCCACAACCTAAACCTACCCAAGTTATGTACACATTAAAATTAATTTTGCTCTGCATTTATTTCTACAAAAAATTGTGAATAGCTGATTTATAAAATTTGCCATTAATTATTAAACTCCAAACAATCACACTCATTGCTGTTAACTTTTTCCTCTCACCTTAACCAACAATGGAACCTGTTTGCCAATTTGGCATCTAATATGGAGGAATTGGCTGGGACTTATGAATCCAAGATCAAACACAAATGGTGGTGGACATCAAAAAGATTTCTAAATCTGAACCCAAGGCACAGGAGGCACCTCAAGCACAACACAAATAATAGTGATAATAATAATCAAGAATTCTCAGAGAAGATAATAAAAAAAATAACAGTAAATATTACAGGACATCAATAATACACAACGCATCGACTTCAGCAGCAACATCCCAAACTAAGATTGGCAGTCACTTTCAGTTTTTCACATAGTTTCAGGTTTTTAAACTATCACTTGGAAATAAATGTCCATGATCTGGACTTAGTTGGAGCTCTTGATGCAGGGGATGGACCACCAGTAAACTGCCACACAAGAATCATCTTTTACATGGGTTGCAGAGTCAAATGATTCAAAAGTTGTAAAATTGGTGTTGAATCTGCTATGCTATATAACCAATTCAATATTTCACCCGAACAGATATCCTCTTGCCATAGCTTTCGCACGAACACCAATAAACCTTAGCCAATATTGGTTAGATTCGCCAACCATATGGTGCGCTCTAAGGTATGTAACTACAAAACTCTGCTAATGGGTCAGTACCCAATAAACGCAAATCAGAAATACTTATTATGAAATCAGTATTTCTCCATGTCAGAGTTTCTGCAAAATCCTGACATGATGTAATCATGACGGCGCGCAAGCACTTTGTCTAACGGTGTTGGACCTCGGAATGCAGAATTGTTGTTCTTCCAGACAATAAGCGCAGGTAGGGTATTGCAGCTTAAACCGCTACTCGCCGAGTATCCCGCAGTGGCATATCTAGTGGCACCCAGCTCGTCTCAAGTCAAAGGAAAGGAATCTGCAGCCAAATTAAGCTCCAGCGTGGAGACCAGGTCCACCAGGCGTACTCGTTGAAGTGATTCTTATTGCCTATGTAGGATTCTATTGTTTACGTGTGTCGCAACACCCCCATAAAATGATTTTGTTGTGATCTTCGTAACATAGCCTCGCAGTAGCTGCTTCGCGTTCTTAAAGTCCGTAGGTAAGGTAAAGTTGGTAGTACGATTAGAAGATCACTTACTTATCACACCTTTCGGCTTGTCTATTTTGATTTCTTTATTGAATCGATCACTAAAATCTCGCATTTAGTCATTCTTTTTTTTTTATGGCAATTGGGTTTACCATCTGCCAGTGTCACGTCATTATTGAAAAAATAAAAAGAAAGCGCATGCAAAAATAAAAATAATTTGGAAAATGTGAACAAAACCAGTTGTTATAGCCTAATATTATTAGAATTTAAAAATGTAACAAGATAATTAAAATTGTCGGGTCTTTAGAATTTAGAAGAAACTAAATGATTAGTAGAAATGGGACCCTGATGTTAATGAGTGACTGAAACAATTTTGAATGATCTAATAAGTGACATGAAAAAAATATGTGATTCAGGTCACCTCCATCGATGCCACATTCGCACAAGGATGAATCTCTCACGTGAATTTTGTGTAAATGAACTGGAGTACAGCAGTGATTCAACCTCATGCGAATAAGCATCGATGTATGAGGTTTTATAATTTTGATTCTCGAAAACCATGGCTTGCAGGGAACTGCAAGCTGTAGGTTGAATTTTACCAAAAAAGGAGCCTTTTGTTAATGACGTTTTCTTCAATCGGGACAACCACCGGCTACGTAGAAGGACCGAGGGAAGAGCAACCAAGTCGTGACAATTATTTATAAAGCCTACACGATCACCACAAGAAATGGCGTCTTTTGCGGCAGAGTCAGCTCTATCATTGCCAGGAATGCCGCAATGACTCGGAATCCAAATAAAAACCACCTCAAGGCCTTTGGAAAAACATTCCATTACAGTTTTTTTTATTTGAAAAATAATATAGTTAATTTTACCGGAAAATGGGTTGGAAGAGAGCGATTGTAGAACACTACAAGCGTCAGAGAAGGTAATAGATTTTGAGAGCTTGAACAACAAGACATACTTGACGGCTTCAAGTATTGCTAAACATTCACCTGTGAAAACAGATCTTTCAGAAGGGCTTTTTACTTTTTGGACAATGTTGTATTGCGAATGATAACTAGCATATCCAACAGAACCTACAGGAGAAAGTTTAGAAGCATCGGAGAATATTGTGTTATATCCACGCCAGTCCCGATTCAAGAGGTCTTTGAAAAGAGAACCAGCTTTTTTGTCTTCCTTGCAAATACCAAAATCAAGGATAATACGAGGGAGGAATAATAGAATTTCATAGTTAAACTCAAAAATAGGCAGATTAGGCATACGGAACGCGGGGTCTTTTAATGATTTGAAATTTTGAAAGCTTTTGACTAGAAGCGGGGAGTCTTTGAGCCGCCAGAATGAGGACGAAAGAGTGAAGCGTTGAAGAAGTTCCAACTTTGGGATAATAGGATGATTCAAAAATATCTTGTAATGATCTGTAATGATCGGTAGAAATAGCGATCTGCTAAAAATTGTCGTCGAATGTCTAGAGGAGGCTCCACACATTCAACCTGCAATGCATTAATTGGAGACGACTTCATTGCCCCCGTAATTAAACGAAGGGCTTTCGATTGAATGAGGTTAAGCTTGTTCATGCAAGCTTTATTCGCGGGAACCAATATAAAAGACCCATAGTCCATGACACTGCGAATAACAGCGTTATATAATTTTTTTAAAACAAAAGGATGGGCACCCCACCACACACCAGAAAGACATTTTAGAATATAGTTTTTTTCACATTTATTGATTATATAATTTCAATGGTCAATACCTGATAGTTTTGTATCCAAATACTTAATAACCTATTTAGTCATTCAATCGAAGATCAAAATTAAAATTGTAAGCAAGTTCAGTAAGTCAAGTCAATCAAACTATTAGAGGTGTGATTAATATATGCATAATAGGTATAGGTAACCTAATATTAGCAATGCATTTACGTAATAGGTATTGGAATCTTTGTAATCATATTGTTATAAAGTGGTCAAATATTAGCCTGATCCAAGATTCGTTTCGTTAACCTCACCGCGCAACAGAGCGGCAAAGCTAACGCCGCGGCATTGCCCTAAGCTGTTTGTGTAGGTAGTATTATGTGTTCTCGGAGGAACGGTACTGTTACGCGCGTTTATGTTCGGGCGAGTGGACGCGGAGGGAGCAAGAGTGAGATGAATGCTATTAATATTTATTCTGTGACTTGTTTGATATTCGTTTCGTTTAGTACTGAGTGAATCTAAGTAAAAAATTGTTTCTGTGATTGATATTCGTCTGCTAATGAGTGAATTTGTGCGAATAATAGTGTGTACGGACTAATAGTGCAACAATGAAACTATCAAGGACCAGTGAAGTTTGGTCACAGTTTACTGTTGAATCGGAAATAAACAAAATGGTTGTAAAACAAAGAGTATAAAACATAATTCAAACAAAAAATAAATACATGTACTTGCAATAAATTATAGAAATCATGTACCTACCTACATATACATCAATAATCATTGTACATAGGTGATTATTTTTTTAAATACGCCAACGTCTAGGTATTTCTTTTCGTTGACAGTCCTAATCCTGATAAAGTATGAAGGAAAATTTAATCACCGTTACATAAACATACGCACCCATAAAGCTAGTTTCACCCTATTATGGATACCTACCCAAAGAGAATATCTGATAGAGTATCTTATTATAAAACCCCGTAGGTACATAGCGTTGAATGCACAATCAGAATCGGTCGGTACTATTACCTATATTATAATAGGTATCATAACATAATCCCGGTAAAGCTCTGAAAATGACCCTAATACATGGTGTATCTCTACAAACGATTATAGTTCACCCAATGACATAGGTATAGTTTAGACCACCCAGGGGATAAACACATGTTTTCAATGGATCACGTCACTATGTAGATACTAGCACTAGCACTCGGGTGGATGTCTTAACCTCTGCGATACATCTGAGATAAAATAACAGCGTGATCGAATATCGGCTTACATTAAATATTAACTAATTAATCTAGCGTATCATTAGAGTAGTTACAACGCGTGTTGTCTCATTCGACATCATTTGAAATCACCTATGAATGCAGGACACAAAACACAGTGTAGGTAGGTACAAGATGGTACCGATGGTACAAGATTACTTCTGGTCTATACGATTAGTTTAGTAACGGGGCTACATAAAGTACCTAACTATCTATATCTATAATTATTATGGTGTAAATAAAACGGACACATTATTTTTATAGGTACTATTTTATTGAGCAAGCATGCCAATTACAAATACATAGGTAGGTACTAGGTATGTTACCATAAAACTGAATCTGATTTTGAATTTAATAGCAGTGGTTTATATTTTACTACGGTTGCGTTTATTTTAAGCAATTTGAACAAACACATCTATCTATCTAACAAAAAACAGCAATAAGATAACAAATTACTTTCTACCTCAACAATAGGTAGGTAACAAAAACTCAGCGAAAAACACGCCCAAATTATGAACAATGAGAATTTAATCTAACGAAACGAATGCGATGAAGAAGAAAAAAATGTTTTGAACTCTCCTTACCGTGTGATACCAGTATGGAGAGATGTTTTCTACTATAAAATATTGTTATTGTAATAAATTAGTTGTATAAAGAAATAACTAAATAATATCTAAGTACTTCAAATTACATCTCATTATATTTTCTTCGCGGTCATAGCTATAAGAAAAATTCTGCAATTTTTTTTGGGTTATTTAGAAAAACTACAATTGATTCTCCTATTAAGAAAATATTTTTTAGTCTGAAATGAACGTGCGCACGTCCGAATGTTAATCACTTTCTATTTACGAAGTTGGATTTCTCTACGTTAGGATATTAGTGTTCTATGGTTACTAACTTACTAACCACTTTCGCCGCGGTCGCCCATTTTAGCGTTCCGCCGCGAGTCGCGATATTTTTATTACAGTACTTACCTAAAACTTATGTATGTACCAAGTAAAATACATAATAAATAAACCAAAACAATGCTGTTTTATTTTGAATAACTAAGTACCTACCTACTAAATATTCTAATACATATAACTACGACTCACTGTAGTTTTACAGGTAGGTATCACAATTACAAATTTCAGTTATTTTCTAGCTAGACAGTCTATATTTACAAATATAAGACCTAGAGGCAACATCCGTTTGGAGTTCTGTGCTCTTAAAGTAAAACTTGTCTGTAGAGGCGAGGCGAGGGATACCTGACTCCGAATATCATGTGTACGTTAGGTACTGCAATATTAGTTAGGTAGGTATAGGTACAAAGTGAATTCAATAGGTTCCAGTCTAAATTAACTTTTATAATCATTATCCACAGTGGGCAATAAGATCTCTGTACGTGGTAATGTGCGGACTAAGTTCCCGTTTTCTTATTTCCTGCAACTATAAGGCTTCCCTCCAACCACTTTCTGTTTCCGATGGATTACGGTTACGGCGGCGCAACACGCTGAATACCGAGGGAATCATCAGGCATAGTTACTAGGCACTTAGGTACCTACCTAAAGATATAATTAGGATTTTTGTTGTTTGTATATGTCGTAGGTTACGAATTTTTCTTTGTTTCTACGTTAGACGGACGCAGACGCGTTCCCGCTGCATGTTTTGTTTTTTCCATTCTTCTTCTTCTTGGTTCTCTACGACCACGAACCGTTCCGTTTGAAGTCGATGTACGGCTTCGATTTGACTGCGTCGACCACAAGCAAGCGGAACGGGTAGTCATGGCGTCGGTCGCGGTCGTGGCTTTGTGGGCGAGGAACGGAACGCACCCATTAATATATCACATTTGACAGCGGGAACGCGTCTGTTTTAGCTTCATAGTGAGGTGAGGTGACCTGCTTAGAAACATGGAATTAATTAAATTATCGATTTATTTTCGATCGTAAATTATGGAAACTGAATAAGACAAGTACATAGTGTAACGTAAAATACATTTATTCTGTAATCAGTTGAGCTATTTGAATAATAGCTAGTGTTGTCATCGTCATCACTGCTGTCCGCACTCGATATAGGATTAATTCATTTTGAATCATAATTGTCTATTCTCACATCTCGTTTAAAATCATCTGAAATTATTTTCTTTGTTTTCTTGACGACTTTTCTCCAGTTTTCCGTAGTGTAGGTACACGCAGTTTGTAGCATTGCTAACATTTTTGCAGTGCCGAAAGGTGGCTCAGTATTGTTACGCGCTGCATGATCCTTTATTTGTGTCCAAATAAGCTCGATAGCGTTATATTGGCAGTGATAGGGAGGTAATCGAATAATTTCGTGTCCATGCTCAAGGGCTAGTTCATCGAGCGAGACTTGGGCGACTTAGTTGCTTTTACCAAATTCAACAACTCAACTTTTAATAAAGTTGGATTTGCTTCCACACCATCCCTTTCCAGCCACGAGACGATTTCTAGTTTTTTATTTGCTTGTGTTGGTGAATGATTCGGAGCGTAGTCCATGACAATTAACGATGGGTTTTCTAGGCTGACTAGCACCTTTTCAAACCACTCTTTAAAAATCGTTCATTTCCTCATGGTAAGTAATCACTCGTAGTTTGAACTCCTTTTCCCGATGGAACTTTTGAGGCGGATGCCACTGTGTCATCGGTCCATGTTTTTGAAAAGGTATAGTTTGCATTTAATAGTCTATGATAAGTGAAATGGTTTAGCTTCAGCGATCATATCTACCACAATACTTTAGCATTTACTTTGAAATGAATATATTTTATAGTTCAAGATTGAATGCTAGAACGCTAGTGTTGCGAAAACACGGCTAAGTACATAACATTTTCTCGAAAAAAAAAACCAAAGTTGACTCTAATTTGTAACAAAAATGTTCGCCATTCAATAAATACGCCCAATTAGGCACACTTTGTGTACAGCAGACGCACTGTGTTTTAAATATTCAAAATTAATATTTGTTTAACCGTAAAAAATTAAAACGTTGAAATTCGTGCATAGTTATATATATGTCATAATATAACTATATGTGGTGGTCATAGGCGCCGTGGTTGAGCGCACAGCAATGTCACCTTTATTAAAATTATGTCTTAGTTCGAAACTAGAGTAAAGTTGCGTTGAGTTGCTAATCTGAGGTAGTATAGGCCGTTTACCATGTTTCGTCAATAAACACTACATTGTCATCATCACTGGTCTTCAACACCTCTACCGTTTAGAAGGTGCGGGTAACGAGCCTTATATCTCTGGCATTAACTTCAGCAGTGACGACCGCTGAGTCACTTGGTTTTGCTGTAAAAGACTTTGAATATGCTGGCCTTTCAGCGGCTTTACGTTGGCCTCGGTGGCTTTCATACGGCGGTTTCTTCGTGGTTTAGAGTGTGTGCCTCGTATTATTTGTAGGGTTTTTGTCTTGCTTTTTTATTGTACGACGGGTAAGCACTTGGCCTTCATCTCAGCTGGTTACACAAGTTGAGATGAGCCTGAAGGTGGAGCCGCACTTCACCCGGAATCCTCAACAAAGTGAGGAACTGGCTATCTTACCTCTAAATGCCTGAACATAACAATTTTAGAATTGTTATTATGGAGACAAAATTAGGTAAGATGGTGGTAGCCTAGCCAGGCGGTCTTAAACAAAGTCCTACCACCAACCAAACCTAACACAATATTTTGTACTCCCCATGGTGATCGAACCCGGGACCTCTGGATCTCAAATCGGTGGGTTGAACCACTAGACCGCGGTTCTAAGCCAATCTGCCGAAATTCATCTATCATAATTTTTAGGTCGCCAAATACTGAGTCCACATCGCCACCTAGGGTTCCGGCATCTATATACCAAACATTCAATTTAGATTTTAGGCGTTGAATAATTGGGTGAATGGCAAGGCTAAAAATGGCCAGGCTAAGATGGTCACCATGCTGACAGCCAACTGCAGACAAAATAGTTTGTTCTTGTAAATTTAGATGGCGATCCATAACATTGAAAAAGAAAAGAATAAATTTCGGGAGTTATGGATTTTATTTGATTTAGAAAGGCGCCTCTGTCAACCGAATTAAAAGCATTTTTGATATCTACCTTTAGAATAACCTCCCCGTATTTTTGATCTAAAAAACGTGGCCTCACAACCGCCTCGCGAACCAAAGCACGGGTCGGAAATAGTCGCCTAAATACGCTTCTTTTTGCGACAGCAGACTTTGGCTGCAAGGCGGCGATAGGTGGTGCCTGCGGCTATGGGTCTTAGCCCGCCATCCTTTTTTTATAAAGCACAAAGGTTAGCACCATATAAGATTTCATAGTAATCTCACTGTTGGCTCGACGCTCGGCACGAGGTTGATTATTTGGAATTTGTTTGAATTGTTTGCTTGCCTGGATATTTGCCCCAGTTACAATTATACTCTTCGCCTGGGTAGGGTTATCGAGTGAATCAAAAAGTATAAAATTAATGGGTGATAAGCAGAAGAAGAAGAGGTAGCTACGCGTCTCATACTATTAAATCGATGGCACTGAAAATTAAAAAACCACGAATGTTTGCTGTTGGCGGGTCACCAACACTTAAGTAGTTATCAATCTGTGCACTGACTAACAACAGAGTACTAGGAAGCTAACGGAGCGAACTGACATACCTGAACACAGACTGACGTGCTTGACGTGACGTGAGTTGAGAGTTGAAATAATACGTGAACGATTGAATGACATGTTTAGTAAAAGAAAATATTTATCGATGTTGATATAGAAAAATATTATATTTTTACACATTTTTATTTATATATAGACAAAGCTTTCAAACCGCAACGAAATTATAAGTGATATTTGTGAAAATAACATATTTACAGTTGACAGTCACGTTTGTTTATTGGTTAACATCCGCCATTTTGTACTGTCGTTTGTTTAGTGACTGGCTTTCATTCCTAGTGATTCTGTTATCATTTCTCGGAAGGCATATTATTGTGTTGTAACTGTTGGTGTACCCACAATGTTTCTGCTGAAAATTTTACACACGGCGAGAACCCATTAAAATTTGTAACTTGTCAAACTGACTTCGGTATAGTTCCCTACCAATCTACGTGCCGGATGTGTCCTACAATCGGCTAAG
This sequence comes from Venusia cambrica, assembly GCA_951394065.1. NCBI lineage: Eukaryota > Metazoa > Arthropoda > Insecta > Lepidoptera > Geometridae > Venusia > Venusia cambrica. The sequence continues at coordinate 15,132,008 of OX596034.1, forward strand.
GCGATTTTACGTGCCACCTTGAGTGGTGTACGTGTCCTATGCTGCCAAGAGCATGAGTGGCAACGGGAATCAGGTGCCGCTGGCACCCAGCCAGCGAGGTCTCGGACCGTATCCTTTTACTACCTAATTTTTAATGATAAAGTAGGTATGCAGGTACATACGTACTTAGTATTATCATTACAAGTATTATTATTTTACGTAATATTTTTCTACTATAGTACCTATTTGTATTTGCCGCTATGCGAAAAATGAAGTACTTATGTACCTACCCAACTTGTTTTATTTTCAGAAAACTTTTTATTGGCTATTTGTTGTATCGTTGAAATGAATTTTAGAAAACATTGAAAGACTTGAAAATTACAAAAGAAAAAAGTTTAAAAGTAAGTAACTAGGTACCTACTTATTGTTGTTTGGTTATATATGCTTCAAACTTGCAGAACTCCATGGTTCTAAGCTTCCTGACCCTACACCTACAAGCCACAGTTTAAAAAGCTATTGTACACTACACTATGTAGTGGGTTCTATTCCAGAGGTGTTAATTTTTTTTTGCAGCCTGTCATCATTATAATTAGTCTTCTACATCTCAACTACTTCAGGGAGGGTAAGAAACAAACATAAGCAGCCTATGTGCCTTGCTTAAATTCAATAAGTAGAGGCTTCTAACAAGCATAACAAAACTTATAAAACTTGCAAAGCGAACAATTTTGATAAGTGAAGCGAAATTGATTACAACACAACCCAATATAGGTATACTACTAACTTATCATGGATATAATTTGTATGTATTTCACAGTTAAAAAAATACTATAAAATCTAGATATTACTAAATGTATGTGGTGCAGTGTAGGAGAAAGTGGTTTGTAAGTTCACATGTTTCTAACTTTCTTTGCTACCATTTCATATCTAAAATTGTGAAATTGCTTGTGTACATGTAAGCTAGACAAAGAATGAGGTTTATCTGAGTGTCAACAAAAGACACCACAAACCTTCCCTCAGAATTTGGAACTATGTGAAACGTCCATATAATTCTCACAAAATATGCTGACTTTGTTGAAGCATTGAGCCTAGTCATACACATCCACCCTGCAAAAAAAATCTTGTAAGTAACTCAAAATAGTTGTTAATTCTCAAAAAGTGTATGGAATTAAAGTAACTCCTAATTTTGTGAGCTTTAGTTATATGTTATAAGATTTATTTTCTGAAAGTGGGACCTTTCTTTGTTATCCCCTCCAGCTCACTATCAGGGCTTCAGGAGTTTTAGTATATTTACTTGCTAAGCACCCTTAAAGGTTTTTGATGGAAGTTTTAGGTTAGGTCCAGCGAATGAAGGAGTAGAGTATTTGAACTGAGTCACATACTCTACTCCTTCATTCGCTGGACTAATATGATTCAAATGAAGAACATCAGTGTAGTGTTATCAATAGTGATATTTTTGGTTGCTTTTATAAATAAAAAAATGTATTAAAAAAATATTTTGGTGTCATAAGACTTATATGACAAGAATGAGGAACATCAGAGTAATGATATTAGTGGCTCATCATGTAGCCTTTATTAATAAAAAAACTATTTCGGTCTTCTAAGACTTACAAATATATACATACTAGCTGACCCTGCGCAGTTACACTTGCACCAAGGTTTTAAGTTCATCACTATAGTGTTGGGTTATATAAGCCCATTGCTTATATGCCACAAAGCATTTTCTCGGAAGGCTCGCTCTGTACGGTTACGTACAAGTACTAAAGTTACAAATACCTAAGAACGGCACAATTAGATGCATAAATCAAATAGTGCATAACCTGCCGCCGCGCGACTAAGACTCTGGCGGCATTTCGCGTGTTATACCTACTTAATAAACGTCATTTATTTGTCATTATACTCAAACTTTATTTGGTACACTACAAAACTGTAAGCAAATAACTACTGTACGGTATCTACTACACCGGGATCGTACATATTGGTCCATTGTAGGCCTCGATCATGCGCAGGCAAGCATCTTAAATCCAGGGCTGACCCTACGTATATATATTTACAAATGTTACTACTACGTATATAATCACAACACAGCCTCAAGAGAAGGTCGCAGCTAATTAGTCTGCTAAGTGTAGTATTTTTAGCGAATGTAGGCTGGGTACACATTTGAGTTTTTTTCCAGGGCCACTGAGGCCAGGTCTGAAACCGTGAGAGTTATCGAAAAGACAGGATAGGAGTTATATGCTTGATTTAAAAAAAATAAGTTCTGCATTTGATGACTTTTCGATAACTCTCACGGTTTCAGACTTGGCCACAGTGACCCTGGAAAAAAACTCACCTGTATACCCAGTTCAAATGTTTTTTTTTTTATACTTCGTCACTGTAATTATATTGTAATTAATTGTAGGTTGCTGTAAACTGCAAAAATGTTGAAGACACAACTGGGAGCTTTCGCAAATTTATATTATATTTTCAAGTTAACCCAAATACTTATTTATATAATTAATTTATATTGAATTTTATTAAACATATAGAAAGAGCATCCAGGTAAGACCCCTCGCGCGTCGTAAACTCTATGTACAGAGAGCTTATAACAGGTTGTTTTTTTTATAGGTCTGTTTCTTCAAGTCTTTAAAACGATGATTTATCATAAACACGTGACATAAATGTCGCATAATTTACTATAATTAGTATTTACGGATAAAAAAGTTTACATCCTAGCCAATAATTAATCTATCAGCAATAATTATTCAAAGTTTCGTTCAAATCCATCCAATTTTTTTTTTATAGTATTTTAAATTCACGGTATCTTCACGTCCAAACTTGACAGCTGTCACTGAAATTAGAGATCTTGGACATATCTTTAATTTGAACTAAGAACGGAGAGTCTAGGACGAGTACTTCCAGAGATATGGCCAATTGAAGTTTGACAGCTGTCATTGAAAATATAGATCTTGGTGATAGCTTTCATTTGAACTAAGAATTCGGTGAGGCGGGCAGTGGTGCTGCAACACAGTTTTGTATAACTTTAGCAGTCATCACTGTTTCTCATGTACCTACCCTATCCATCACGTTTTAAGTTCAATAAAAGATTTTTCATTTTCATTTTTCTTCTATTGTACGGGGATCGTATTTCATTCTAATGAAGCCATATTACTATGTACATGTTACTACGGAAAACGGAATTAATGGTTCGCAAGGGGTAGTTCATCTCTCGACTATAGATATTGTGGGGTTGGAATCTCTGTCGATGGCGAGCGGTGCGGTAATGAAAAAGGGCCGCAGTTACCATATTATACAATTCCTTATACATGTGATAGAACGCACACAAATAAATAATTAATAAATGTACTGGTAATTAAATTCACACAGAGAAAAAATGACACGAGAAAATCTCCTTAGACTCAAATGTCTATAATACCACTTGTAAGTAAGGGGTCGTCGATAATTCTCAAAGCTCTTCTTTGAACCGAGTAAAATGTCTTTAGGGTAATGGCTGGTATTACCAAGCTCCTGTCCCAAGGTGACAACAGTACCTACTCCATGTAGAGTCGGATATGCTACTTCATATAGAAGCATTCTACCCCGCGCTGAAGTATCACTTCTAGAAGAAATCGCAATATCGCGACTGCTCATTGAACATAAATTTTTTTGAGTAATCTAGTTTTTTTTAAGGTGTGCAATAAAGTATTTTCATTCATTAATTCATTGTCGATAGTAGACTATTGTGCACACCGAGCTTTTAGTGTTTAAATTGTAAGATATTTATACAGTCGTTTTTGTGTTTCTGAGTTAACTGGATGATGTGCCGAACCCTAGGAAGTGCGTGATTGCACCAGCAATTTCGTGGCTCGGAACAGTATGTAAGTATAATACTCGTTCTCGTTATTGATCACTAAATATATACAAAAACTGTCACGAATAAAATAATTGGTTAATTTTGTATTAACATCCCAAGTAGCACAAATGTTCACTATATGTTATCACATAAGGTCAAAATCGGTAACTTCGGCATTTATATAGCCGTATGGGTTCAGCCAAACTAAAGCAGCTATTTCAGAAGCTATGGTCGTTACTAAGACATTAATATGCATCACAATGCTTCACTATATTGCTACTTGCTTTAGTATGTGTATTAACATATAATATAACTCAGCTAACGTTAAAAGATATTATTAGGAACATCTCTTCTTTGTTAAATTTAAATGTGTTTCTGTAATGTTTGTTACTACCAAATAAATTTTCATTTCATTTCAAAAGATCGTTATATCGGGGTCCTACTACACTAATTATCGAATAAATGTTCACTTTTGTACCCTTCAGTTACTTACATTTTAAAACAGTACGTGTGACCTACTATAACGTTAGCAATTTTTTGTTAGACTTAATTAACGATGATTTAACAGTGCATGCTGCATATGGTTAAACTTCTACAGTGTTTAACTGCTGTAATCACTAATCACTGCGCTCTTACAACAGCAGTTACAGAGTCCGCGTAGACGCTAGCAGTGGACTTCTATAACGATGAATAACAGCAAGCTACTATGAATCAGTTCACATAAATATACACAAATTAGTTAAATTAGATCCCTAAAATATGGTTTTATCAGTGACTTTTTGATTTTGAGGTTTGGTTCAATGATTTACCATATGAAACACTATTACGTCCTACTCCGACTAATGACTTATTTTGATAACACATAATCTACACACATCAACATTGTCTAGGGATATTCAACATTTTGTTGATTTTTACAAAAACTGAAAATAATTTCTTTACAAAACTAGGTATGGCAAGAATCTTTATTTTGTGTTGTTTATTAATAATAATAAAAACAACAGTTTTATATATTTTTTTAATAAAACTCCTCCCTATAAACTTAACTGCCAAATCTCACACTCCTCCGTTCACGCAATATTCCTAATAGGGGTCCGAAGTTGGTTCTTAGTGTTTAGATATAGGTTTAGTGTGAGTGTAGTAGTTTAAAAGTAATTAAAAATAAAAAGAAACATATTTCAAGTACCTCTTATTTATGATTACGAGATTAACAGTTACTCAGTTTGTTGAGGATTCCGGGTGAAGTGCGCCTCTACCTTCAGTCTTATCTCAACTTGTAACCGGGTGAGACGAAGGCCAAGCGCTTCCTCATCGTACAATAAAAATATATATGTCTTGTTTTTTCTTTTATTCGCATTCCATTTAATTTTATAATTACGGGACTTCTCTTGCTTTTTTCTCGATATAATTTTAATTTTAATTCGCATATTGGATTTTTATGCTTTTTCTCAAAATACCTAAATAAGAATGTGTTGGTTGTAACGGCGCGGAAGTGTGTCCGTCTACCATTACAAATTTTATTAAAGAATCTGAGCTTCCGACTCAACATCCTGAAGTGGTTGGAATTCTGTATAACAGACATGCGCAGAAAGGCGCTGCCATGCCAGGGCGATCAGACGGCAATAATAGCCCCATCACTATTGTAAAAGAGGAAACATCAGTCTATTTCAATGTTGTGATGCTTTGAAACTAAACGAGTATTGATTTTTACCTACTGGTTGTTAAATTTCACAAAAGTATTAGTATTGGTTTTTCTTCGCATCTTAAAACATGATAAAACGAGCGAATAATCGGAATAGTCGTTTCAGAGCGTATATTTCTTAATGGGCTACATTCGCCCGTTTCGTCAAAAACTAGCAACCCTTAATTCACCTCTCATTCGTTACCATACCATCAACGTTATGTTATTTAGTAAAAACTGTAAAAGTATTTTTGTGCGCCATCCATTGCTGCCTGTGTACGGTAAACGGTGCGGCGGCGGCGGTGACGGTGCCGCGGCGGCGCACTGAAAAAGGGGCTCTGTAACCCGTGAGCAATGTACTCGTTCGTATTCGTTTCATTGCTCGGTATTCTATTGTGGTACGAAGTACGGCAGAGAACGCCCCAAAACCTGAATGTGTACTTCAATATACGTTCATCTCTTTCTCTCCCTCTATCCCTTACTAAATGTTTCTCGGGGTGGTTGGTCACAAGACTATTTGTTCGGTTTAAAATAAGGTTTTTTACAGTTTAAATCTTCAGTATTAAGCAAAATGGTGTGATTAAAGCTTATCTTAATGTGATAGTTGGTTCGTAGCAGTGAAGTTATCACGGTGACATAAATCCGACTCAAGTGCGAGCATACGACAATGTAGCATGGAACGCGCGGTTTCCTTATCGATTTTCTCTATGCTGCATTAAATTGCCGCTGAAATAGTGAACTCTGTCCGCAAATATTTTAACATCATGCGTGGTTTTTGCGTGACTTGCTATGAACACTGATTCAATTTAGTGATTTATATTGAAGTGTTTTTCCGTGACTTTTTACTCGTTTATTGTAATTATTAGACGTGAGGCTGGATTGTGTTCACTAGATGGATGCCCAGAGGGGCATATACTGATTAATATAGAGATGGTCAATTGAATGTCGGACCCTATGCCGATGATAGTGCCTCCTCTGTTTTGGGAATGGTTCAACATTTGGCTAGTACAATTTTTAAAAGATTTTTATCATGAGATTAAGATGGTAGGACTAAGAGGTGGTAACAATGCAAATAGTCCTTACTCGCAAACGTGTGCCAACCATGGGATTCCTTCGCAACATACTGGAATTGATTTGACTGTGAATATACCAACGTCGCTAACTATGCCAGCCCCGGCGGGGGCTTCTCATTTTAATCCGAATCAAATAAATCTGCAATCCCTGAGTACAGTATCGCTCCAGTTCGTGCCTTCAGTGCCGCCAATCAATCCCGGAGCGCATAATCACCACAGCCACAGCCGCAACCACGACCATAGTCTGAACCACATTCACGGCCATAGCGCCACTCATAGCTTGACTCAAAGCCTAAACCATACCCACAGTCATGCCAGCGGTCTCGGCCTAGGAGGCACTCACCCCCATACCAACAATCTAGGCTTAGGTGGCTGCCACGGTCAAACAAATAGCCTGGGCTTAAATGTGAATAATAGTCATAGCAAAAGCTTAGGACCAAGTGGAAGTCACAGTCATACAAATGTTGGACTAGGCGGTAATCACAGTCAAAGCCTAGGGGTTAGTGTAAGTCTAAGCCATAACAGCAACCATGGTATGAGCACCAGCCACAGCCACAGCAGCAAAATTGGCCTCGCCGGAAATCACAGTTACACCACGAGTCATGGTATTGGCGGGGGTCACGGTCACAGCACCAACATGAATATGAGTGGCAGCCACAGTCACAGCACCAATCATGGACTGGGTGGGATTAATTGTCATACCAGCAACCTCGGCATTAGCAGTGGCCAAACAAATAGTCTTGGCTTAGGAGGAAATCATAGTCATAACAGCAATCTTGGCCTAAGCGGAAATAACAGTCACAGCCATAGTAAAAATGTGGGCTTAGGTGGCCACCATAGCCATAATGGTAATGTTAGTTTGAATGGAAACCACTGCCATAGTAATAATATCGGTTTAAGTGGGAATCATGGCCACAGCAGCAATTTCGTACTTGGAGGAAATCACAGCCATAGCAGCAACTCTGGGCTAGGAGGAAATCACTGCCATACTCTTAACTCTGGCCTAAGCGGCAGTCACAGTCACGGAAGCAACTTGAACTTAGGACATAGTGTTGCCGGCGCCGTTAATCCTGGTAACAACCAGAGTAACCACCATGGTGTCAACAGTAGCCAAATGAGCACCAAGCAAAATATAACAAGTGGCCAAAACATAAGCTCAGCACAAAACTCTAGTAATAGCCAGCACAACCTTAGCCAAACTACTATTCAGAACCAGGCTCATAAAATTGAACTATCTCGGTATACCACGTCTAACTGTGCGCTACTTTCGCAAGCTCACCAATACAAGCTATTGAAACCAACCAGCAGTAAGTCTACCATTGTGGTCTACGCCAGCTTCGTTATAATTATTGTTTTTATATTTTGCATTGTTTTCTCCCTAAATAGCTGATGGTATCTAATACCTTACTGTGTTTATTAGCTACTTTAAATATTAGTTTTCATTCTTGGTTAAGTACCTGAATGTGAATAGACGAAGAAAAATGTATGCGTAAGAAAACATAATTATGCTGAATTATTGTTTTTATTATTTATTATCCTTTCTCAAACTAGTTGGGCTTCTATTTCGTTTTACGCAATTTAAATCCTTAGCAATATACAGATATCCTCGGGCTTCCACACCACACAGTAAGTATTAGTTTTAATTCCTTTTTAGTAACATAATTTTCAATGTCTTGAACAGAGCGCTGCGACTTATATGGATGAATTTAGGCTCAAATTACTTAAATGTAACCTGTCCTGCCTAGCCACTAAATCAATAAAGGTAAAATTAGTTTAAAAGTATATTTTGGAGGCGGTACCAAGCAATAGCAGAGCATTTCATCATGATAGCCAGACAGGACACCCAAACATTTAAAGCAGGATTACAGTTAGTTGATCGAGTGAGCGAAGCGAACGAGATCTCCGAGTTAAGTTGAGAAATCCGGCACTGTTTGTATGTATGTATGTATGAGGCAAAGTTTATGACGGCATAAATCTCGAACGGATTATCCGATTTTCATGAAATTTAAACTGAATAGAGACAACGTAAATTGAATTTGATTGTCGCGGGGGATTTTTGATTAGTGGGGTAGTTTTTAAGATATTGGGGTGAAAAGAAATACAGTTTTTCGCCTATATATTTTGAATGACTGCTGATCCGATCAATTAAAAATTTGGAACATGCAGATATTATAATAATACTCATCAATCGGTACCAGTATTTTTACACTAGGGTAGTTTTTGAGAAATAGGGGTGTTAAGTGAGACGAGAAGATTCGACAGAGTATCGACCGCATATTCACAAAATATTTATTTTTCTATTTTTTAGGGGTGGTTTTCGTAACAAAGGGCCGCGTTTAGGGGTTAAAATGCTTGGTATGTCTTTTAGGAACGACTGTTAAAGGGTTGACTCCAAAATTAACTTTCTTTTGATTTGCTGAAACCACCCCTGTGTTTACATTAAGTGTTGCAAAAGGCGTAAATAAGATTGAAGTCTTGAAAATGTTTTAAAACATGAAATATCATATGAAACAGGGCTGAGACTGCAGATTTCAAAATGAGTATAGAGTTGTATTGAGATAAAGTTTTGCTTACACAAAGAAAAAAGCTGCTGCCTTTTTGGTTGACTTTACGACATCCGTAGGCTGGAGTTGTAGATTTGAAACCACGACTACTAAGGAAACAGTTTTGAGAGCACTTTTCAAAACGATATCAACCTTTGTTTCATGTTAGTAAGGATATTGATACATTACGTACAAGAGAGAGCCTCCAACACGGGATTTTTTATCTGTGATTCAGGTGAATAAAGAGAGTTCCGAGAAAAAAGTGCTTAAGTTACCTTACTTAGAAAGGTGTTATGAAAGCTTGTTGTTTTTTAATACGTTCTATTTGAGAAATAATCTCCGTCACAAACTAGACATCACGAAATCTCAGTTCAGGGCGAACTACTAGTATTGTTATTGTATATTTTTTTAAGCATGTGTATCTGGCATTGGTTCGATAAACACTGTCACAGTAATATTGCCGCGATGAAATTTTAATGTTCTCGTCCACGGCGGTTCGGTACGATCGCAGCAAGTATTGAAGATGACATTATTTATGACGATCTATCTAGTTACTCTACGGTCTAATTGTTCCTACGCAGTTTCCATTCTAACTAAAGAGAATCCACCGACCGCCCAGCTAGTTATTGGCATGTGGACAATGCATGCCTGCGCATAGTGTAATTTTTAGCTGAATCTTGAATTTATTGCTTCCCAGGACCGGTAGAATGTTATCACCCGAATGGGGCCTCGACAGCAACATACATGTCGAGCTCTACCGGTGGCGCCCAGTCGTCGAGCCAATCGGTGCTAAGGGTGCAGACCACGCCGCCGCAGCCGACCGCACCGCCGGCGCCTCAACAGGACATCTCCAAAACAACGATGGTTAGTATTGTACGTGTGTGTACGCATGACTCGGCTCCAACAACGCTAGCCACCCAGTTACTAGTAGGTAGAGAACCTTTTATTTACTTATTTAGAGTAGATAATTAAATCAAATAAATATTACAGGACATTAATTTCGCACAGCGCCATCTAGCCCCAAACTAAGCATAGCTTGTAATATCGTTTTAAAGAACTATGGTTCACTTAACTGAGTAACAACAAACATTTGATTAAAGTTGGAATTTGAGGGTAGTTGAATATAAGTTGATAATGCACAATTCGTGGCAAATCAAACGTACCAAAAGCGATGCTGAGCCTTAAGTGAATTAAAAATGTATGATAATAGCTCTTCAATGAAAATGTTTATTTTGACATTAAAGTCTCAGTGTTTCTGGTAGATCATCCCGGAAGGGGGTAATATAGGAGAGTTATAAAACTCCATAAACAGACAATTAATTTTTACAAAAATAAATTATATTATCACCATTACCACATTAGAGAGCTACTGACCCTGCGCCTTGAGGGCCTAACACAAGTGCTACCTGGATAAGGAAAAAAATAAGTTATCTATAGGTGGTTTAACTTTTTGCGATGCTGAGAATCGATTAGCGACTATTTTTAGGAGATATCCATCGTTTTAAAGACTGAAAGTAACCAGCCTTAATGAGCTCTCTGTAGAAAGAGAATACTACGCGCGAGGGGTCTTATCTGGATTGTATGACCTCACTTTTAATACCTTCAATTCAATTCAATGAAAACATATAAAAGCAAACAAATAGTTCAAAAACAAGCAAATGGGTTGACTTGAAATCTATACTTGTAATAAAATTGTAACGGGTCAAAATCTGTACATGAATATAATTAATTTTGAATATCTGTATCTGATTATTCTTCGTTATTTTTAGATGTCTTATAAACATTTATTTACAACAAAACATAGGCTTATGCTTTATTTATTTGAACTGACTCTCAGTACAAATAAACATTTTTTTTGGATCCAAAGGTCCCGGGTTTGATCCCAGGGGGAGTTTGGTGGTTTTAGTATTGTGCTTGGTTTGGTTGGTGGTAGGACTTTGTTTAACTCCGGCTGGCTAGCTACCACCTAATTCTGTCGCTATAACAACAATTCTAAAAAAAATTCCCAGTCCGAGGGAGTATTACCACTTGTCAAGACCGATAGGTCTAGGTAACATGTAGACGTAAATCAGAACCGAGTGTCCAAAATACTGTTTATCGCATCAAGGCTACATAATGCTGTTGGTCCTGCTGACTGTCCTCAAACTTTGCGAAACAGACTGCATGAGAGTGTGGCCTACGTGCACGGTGTCCAATCATATGCCCACAGATTCGACACGAGAATCGATTGCTAAAGACCGAAGAACCGATCTCGAGTTTATAAATGGCAACCTGAATGTTGACAGCTGCATGCATCATGTTAGTTACGGTCTTTTTCACAACTAATAGTACCTGAGTTTACATTGATGCACGATAATGCCCGTTTGCATAAAGCAAGGCGGAAAGAATAGCTACAGAGGGAAAGTAACTTACAATAGATATGTATACTTTATACATACTTACACATTGTTGTAGTTTTGTGTGTTATTATTTTTGACGTATAATGATAACTTATGAATAAACGACTATTCATGAAGGCGGAGCCTTCTGCGCTGTAGATTGTACTACTACTAACTGAGCTAAATACAAATATATTTATTCCCAAAAAAGTGTAACATTTCAGTAGGATTACTATAATTGACCCCGCACTAGGACTCGTCTGTTTCACGGGAGTCAGATACAATAGATTACAAGTCGCATTGCGATGCGTGTAAATTGCGAGGAGTGCGCTCTCAAAAAGCAATATCCCTACATAGGTAAATTCTACAGACGAAGTCGAAAACGGATCGTGTGTGTATGGGATGGTGTGTGTGTGTGGCCGCGAGAGAGAGTGTGTTGTAACGGTACTGATAGATAGGATGCGAGAAAGAAGTAGAATGGAGAAACGTAGGCAAGCAAGGAGATTATATACTTTAAGAAATGATTTTCAAAAAGCTTTCCGTTCCATTGAAGTCCAGTGTAACAAGCCACTTTCAAATTTTAGTTTTAGCTCCGTAAAATGAGCAGGTAAGGATATCACAGTGTTTGCTGACAGATCGGTAAATGAACGGGAAAGAAAAGTTTTTAAAGCGGCTAGCAAATGAAGTATAGACTTTAGGAACATCGATACGAATACGGCGTTGGGCTATGAGGCTTGTCAAAATATCTAATTTATATCTAGTATTATTAACCATTCATAATAATTTCCAGGCCGGTCACAGTTTCGTGTCACAACCCCAGACACAGGCACGGACACAGTACCAAAACTTTCCACAGTTCAGAGCCACACAACACGGATCGAGGCCTAATTCACATCCAAGGTAAATTAATTTATGTTTTTGTATGACGGGGAAGCGCTTTGCCTTCATCTCATCTGGTTAAAAGTTGAGATAAGGCCGAAGGTGGAGGCGCACTTCACCCGGAATCCTCAACAAACTTAGTAACTGTTAATCCCGTAATCAAAAATAAGAGGTACTTGAAATATGTTTCTTCTTATTTTCAATTACTTTTAAAACTACTACACTCACACTAAATATATATCTATACACTAAGAACCAACTTCGGACCCCTTATTAGGAATATTCCATGAACGGAGGTGTGTGAGATTTGGCAGTTAAGTTTATAGGGAGGAGGTTTTATTACATTTAAACTTTTGTTTTCAACCACTGTATAACTACTTAAAAGCCTTTACCTACCATATTGCTGGAGCATGTTTTCTGATAGCTCACGATATAGCGAACCCTTCGCTTACGGCGGTTTAACATTTAACCTACTTACACTGTAGCTCGATGAACGTAAAAGAGGCCTTAGTATGATTTTTTGACAGCAAACTTAAACTATTTTTGTTTTCGTATAGGGCGCTTGATCCATACATTTGGTTAGCGGAAAAGTAAAGCAACTGTAGTTCTTTTCAATGTCCGCTAACCAAATGTTTGAAAATAAGCGCCCTATACGAAAACAAAAATAGTTTAAGTTTGCTGTCAGAAAATCATACTAAGGCCTCTTTTACTTATTCACATGTTTGACCAACAACGAATTAAACCTATACATATTTAAATAAATATAATTAAAAATCTATATTTGCAATAAATGAATAAATGTAGTTTGTGTCAAAAAGTAATAGTGCGGGATTGACAGGTGATTTAAATCTTACATTTTTTAAGTTCTTATTTGTATGGTGCCAATTGATCTGCTTACTTGTAGTTCTAGGATTCGTCCTGCTTGCACTATAAACTTTTACCATCAGTGGTCAAAGAACCTTATTATTATTTGTATTTTTTTTTATTATACGACGGGGAATTGCTTGGCCTTCATCTCACCTGGTTACAAGTTGAGATAAGGCCGAAGATAGCTAATTGATTCAGCCGTTATTTTGCGGAGATCCATATTTCAAAATAAAATCTGAAAACAGAAAAAATATTTAGTAATAAATCCGCCAAATCTCTCTAAAAAAATCAAATCGACACGTGTTTCGCCTCTACACGAGGCATCCTCAGGAAATATAGTCTTGCTGCTAACTGACTAGGCCTCTGTGGACGTGTTGTCGCTCCGAGCTCTGCGCTGGAAGTGCATATGATTTGATTTGTTTGAAGTGATTTGATTTTTTCAGAGAGATTTGGAGGATTTATTACTAAATATTTTTTCTGTTTTCAGATTTTATTTTGATAAGGCCGAAGCCAAATAATTATCTTACAAAATTACCGACAAAATATTACACATATGTTTCATAATGGATATTCAAGTTGGTTATACGCTTGTATTATTCCGGTTGCCCTTGGCTCTGTCCCTCCTAAGGAACAAAAAGGATTTATTTTCCTGTTTGTCCCTTTGTATTAGGCTTAGGGGCAGAAACAAAAAACAGTTCTGTATGTCCCTCTATCACAAAATATTCTGTATTCTCGGCATTGCGTGTAAGGAACACGCAATGCGATTTACTGGTTGACCCTGAATACCATAGGTATTAATTTTTTTGGTGAAGTAGGGCCTACAGAATCAAAGTCGTTTTTTACTTTCTAGGTTAGATACAGCTATGTGTAGCAGATGTTGTTACCGTCCCGGTTTACATGCAAATGGGGAATCTGATAACGTGTTATTTTTATTGAGGTGCTTCATTATAGTTTCAGATATAATGGATTCAATTAACTTTGATATTGTAGGAACAATTACTATGGGTCTATAGTTTTTTTGCATCAGATGTATCTCCTTTCTTTTTATAAAGTGGGGGTGATTCTTGATTATTTTAATATTAGTATAAATAAATAAATAAATATTACAGGACATTCATTTTACACAGCGCCATCTAGCCCCAAACTAAGCATAGCTTGTAATATGGGAACTAGATTACGGATAAAATACTTAAATACTTTTTGTAAATACATACGTACTATATGATACAACACCCAAACACAGAACAAACATCTATATTCATCACACAAATGTTTGTCCTGGGTGGGAATCGAACCCACAGCCTACAGCGCCGAAGGCAGAGTTACTACCAACTGAGCTATGAGGCTTGTCGATAATTAGTCGATTTTAAGATTCCATTCATTAAGAATGTTAAACGATCACACAAATTATGCATCATCTGATATACGAACGTCCCAGACATGTCAAATAAGTCCTTAGTATTACTATTATTTAGTTTGTTTTTAGCAAGTATCAAAAGAGCTGTTGGTGTTATATTTTGAAAAAATAAATTGGTTGGTTTGTTACATGTTTTTTTAAGAAATCAATGGCTGTGTGTCGATTTGGTTCATTTTTTAGTTTTAGTTCGGCATAATTTATCGGGTTTTAGTCTCATAGCATTATCAGTTTAGTTCCAAGTCCATTCTTAATGACCTTAGTTGAGTTTTCTTTTATAACATTCCAGGTTTCTTTTTTAGTGTTCTTTAGAGTTAAGAATTTTGATATTAATATAGTGTGATCTTAGATTTTGAAAATTGTGATTGTTTTGCTTAATTTTGTTGTTGATTATTTCTATGCTTAGTAGGTTTGGGTATTGTCTCTGAATTTGATACAGGTCATGGATGTCGTGTTGCATTTTTATTATCTCGTCACTCATCATATACCATTTTCCTTGATACTACAGACATAAAGTACGTAACTTGGTGAGTAGGTAGTTGGTAAGTAGGGGAACGGTTGGGATATTGGTTTTACGCGTGCAAATATAGTGCAAGGTACCATATCAAAGTTGATGACAATGGATTTGCTAAGTCAAGTCTACATGCTCATTTATTAGGTCCGAAGGACGCATTCGTTGCTTAGAAAAGAATGCTACAAACACCATTGCAGTTACTCTAACTGAACGCAGGCTGCGTTCCTAGGCTAACCAGCTCTGTCTTTAGCTTACATTTTCCTATAAATACAAACTGTTTGATAATAGACAATAGAAATCCTCCTGCCTTAATCCCACACTCGAGTGGGAGTGATAATGAACAATAATTAACATGATATTTTTGTTTGGCAGGCACCAACAACCCTTCATTCCAGGTTCTGCACAATCGACCGCCCCCGTTATGCTGCACCCTGCTTTAGTTTTCCAGCCTCACATGGGCATGCAGGCTTATCAGCAACCGAGATCCGGCTCGCCTGGGTAAGGAAATTTTAACCTAGTTGCATTCCAACGCATTTGGAAAATCCTTTGAATACATGTATTTGATACTAAGACAGGGCAGGAAGTGGCTCAATATAAAGCTTTATCGAATAATAAAGAAGGTTTATCGCTACAATCTTTCGTTGTAGTCGCGTAAAGGTTACAAATACATGATTACTTTCGAATTTATAATATTGGTATGGATGATACCTCAGATCTGTGTGGTTTGTTATGTTTTTCTCATGTGATTTGAGAGTCTTCTTCGATTCGGGCCACAAAATGTACTCAATAGGCAATTTATCAAATACCTACTAAAATCGAAGACATCACCGATACAATGTTTTTTGTGTTTACAGGTTCTACCCATACATGGGGCCGTACATAGGGTATCCTAATAATCCACAGACTCACACCTCTTCCTGTAAGTAAAATCTGAAATCGATATAGTCAGTCGTATCAATCTACCTCAGAAGTGACTTATGAAATCGACATTGGTAACATTTGAAATGGAATATTTTAGATTATGGATACGCCGCGAACAGCCCGCAGCTGTCGACGCCGAGCTTAGGTACGGCGTCGAACAGCGCGCGCAGCCAGTCCGCCAGCCTCGGGCCGCAGGGCTCCCCGGCCGCGCCCGCCGCGCCGCCCGTCTCGTTGGCGCACTCTCAGCCGCCCGCGCACAATCACCAGTCCATGTCCGGTAACTGACCACACACCTATCATCTACCATCACCGACGCAGACAGTCGTCTCAACCGCTGTAGCAACAGTGAAAACGACGATTATCTTTAACTCTTGGAGATGTTTACATCTGCATTTCTGATACTTTTGTGATATTCTAGTATATATATTTAATCGACTCTGTGGTCAAGAGGTTCAACCTACCGATTTCAGATCCAGAGGTCCCGGGTTGGATCTCCAGAGGGAGTACAATATTGCGCTTGGTTTGGTTGGTTGTACGACTTTGTTTAAGTCCGCCTGGCTAGCTACCACCATCGTACCTAATTCTGTCGCCATAACAACAACCCGGCCTTATATTAATTTATTAATTTGTAACCTGGTAATATGAAAGCCAAGCGCTTCCCCGTCGTACAAACAAATTATCAAAAAGACTAAAACTGAATGTACATCTTAATATATCCCAAGATTTTAAGCCGGCTTATTCGAGTGATTTAGGCATTTGTTACTTTACTAGGCTATCTCAGAACCTCGTCTTATAGCATTCTCGTTTTAATCTAACATTACTTTTGTCTCTTTTTTTTCTACACTGGACAGAGATAATATAAGTAAAGAAATATAAAAACAGGAATGCTATAAGAGGTCGTGGTACCCCGCTGCAAATGTTGTGTGACTTATTCAAAATGATCTATTTGACGGTACCTGGCTGAGCCGAACCATGGATCTTCGGTTTTGGAATTAATCATCATCAGACGATGAATGTGAATCACGTGCTGTCTCGAATCGCCGAGTTGATATTGTATAAGCACGACTACCAAGGCTACGTGTCCGTAGGTGTTTTATTCATATATTTTTTTATTGTACGACAGGACACTTAGCCTTTATCTCACCTGGTTACAAATTGAGATAAGGCCGAAGGTGGAGGCGCACTTCACCCGGAATCTTCAACAAACTAAGGAACTGGCTATCTTACCTCTAATTGCTGTGAGATTGCCTCAGGGCTGTCTTAATACTAATATCTTGAGGATTCCGGGTGAAGTGCGCTTCCACCTTTATCCTTAGCCTTATCATAACTTGAAAATCAGCTGAGACGAAGACCAAGGCCTGTCCGACGATTAAAAAATAAGCACGGTATCATCTCGCTTACCGTCAATCACGATTCAAGCCTGCAATATCCTAATCAAAATGGTAACATCACAATGATAAGCCCCACCGGGATTTGAACCCAGGACGGCCGGATCGAGAGCCACAGGCCCTATTCTAGACCACTGTGTTGTTGTAATGTCTATTTGTGAGGGGTCATCATCATCAAAACAATAGACGGTTACTTACCGACCACTGGTTGTAAATTAATCCAGATGCAATTTAATTTAAGTTAAAAATACGTTGTATTCATTGTAAGTTCATTCATCAAATCATCACCATTTCAACCTACATACGTCCACTGTTCAGCAGTGGACGTATGTAGGTTGAAATGGTGATGATAGGCCTCCCCCCTCGACGCTACAAATAGCGATGCTGAGCCGCCTTCATCCATCAACTCCCCGCAACAGCCACAATGTCGTCGGTCCATCGAGTCTTCCCACACCCCATTTCGCGTTTCATTGTGGTCGCCATGCGAGGACCTTTGTCCCTAGCGGTTATCAGTTCTGCGAGCTAGTGGCCTGTCCACTGCTACTCCAGCTTGCTAATTCTGAGAGCTATGTCAGCAACTTTGGTTCTCTAACAATAAATATTTATTCAAACTATTTAATAAACTATTCAAAACGATTAAAATATTAAGTCATAAAAATGTGTTTATTTTGATCAGGTATACGCCAAGCTCCAGTCCAAAAAAGAAGTCGCAGACTTGCAATTGTAGATCCTGTTACACGTAAGTTCACTAGATTTTAGTTGCGACCGTTCTGAAAAAAACAGTGCAATATTATTTACGTCGGATTTTACCTTATTTGCAGAACAAGATATACTTTCCGATTTATATCCTACGAGTAGTGAATATTCTTTAAGTGGAGAACAAAACGATAGACAAACACCTCAACCTGTAAGTATAAAGCAGAAATATTATGATAGTGAATGTTCCAGTTCTGTTGAGTATAATTCCCTAATATGCTTCCTCTGTGCACCAGGAACCAACACATAGTATAGCTGAAGAGTTTACTAGAATGGTAAACGAAGCTATAAACCAGCCGAGCCTTGAAAATGCAATAAAAACGAATTTCGTGCCTATAAATGATGAATCAAATGTATCTTCCACGAGTAACGCTCAACCTCATAATGCAATAAGCTCTTTGAGCTCTATAAATAATAATAATATTTTAAAGTCTGATTTAGTAAATTTAAATGATAATAGAAGTTTGGGACTCGATGCTGCCGCAACGCTTTGCGAAACGCCTGTCGTCTCGGCAATATCAAACAGTCCTGTAATAGTGCCTAAAATGACGTTGAATGTCAAACCTAATCAGAAGATTGAAACGACTGTACAGTCTAATGTAGACACAAGTAAAACTATGCAAATAAATATACAAACGAATAAAAGAAATACCCTCACAATGGAGAAGGTAAGTAAGGAGAAAGATAATGTATTAAGTCCGATTGTAACGGTGGTTACGACGGCGACGGTTTCCTTCACGAGCTCTACTCCGGTGGCGGTGCCATCCGGGCCCGCGATCGAAACCGTGACTGCGCCCACGTTTGAACCCGTCGCGCCCACGTTCGTGCCTTCCGCGCCCACATTCGTAGCCGCCGCGCCCACGATCTTGCCCACGTTCGTGCCCGCCGCGCCCACGTACGCGCCCGCCGCGCCGCTGCCGCAGAGGGTGCCGAACACGCGAGACAGATCTCACAAGTCCGAAGAAAAGGATAAATATAAGATCGACAAGGAATTTGTTATCGCTCCAATCAAACAAAATGGCCCTGCAACTGCGCAATGTAAGTACCTAAATATATACTTTTTGCATAATTTTTATTACATATAGATCTGCACCATGAATAAAAATAACTTCCAATATTATAATTGAAGCGGATACTCGAATTATTATATGTACTATAACATCACCACTACGCTATTAGACTATTTAAAGTGACCGTAAAGTATACGGGGCCCTCAAGAGTTTAAATGCAAAACGTGATTCTAATTATGCTTATTTGAGTAAAATTATCTAGTGAACACATGCAACAGTGTATTAAAATGATCACGTTTTAAAAACTAAAAATAAAACCGACTTTAATGAAGAATATGATACAATTTCGTTTACCAAGATGACGTTTTTTTTTCCAATTATTTTGTTGACAGTTGGACGAACCGACAGACAGACAGACGCGTGATCCTTAATGGGGTCCCCCCCTCATTTTTTTTAAGTCTGTTTAAAAGAAACTGAATCTAAAATATACTAACCGAATTTGAATCTGTTGTGATTCTGTTTTTATTTCGATTAAAACACTAAACATTTAATTCGTAATATTGATGATACCATCGGTAAATAATATTGAACACGAAAAATGTTTTTATTTCATTACTTTAAAACACAAATCTAATTAATGGGTTTTTTTATTTTGTTCAATGACGATGAGCTTCCTAAAGCTGCCTGCTGTTACACACAAGAGCGCGTCTATGTCTATACCCATCACAACTAAGAAACTAAACTTGTAAAGGGAAAAGTGCGAGCTCACCCGCCCTCGTGAGATAGATAAACTAAATGTAACATCTAAGAAAGCACTCGCGGGTTTTGAAATTTCAAAACCCCATTTTTAAAGACCCCATTATCTAGTATCTGGGGCATGGAGACCATTCCACATCTTGAGCGTTTTTTGGAGGAAATTTATCTTCGTAAAGTCACCACACCAATCAAAACACCACGGTATTTACACATCCCAAGAAGAGCAAAAGCAAAATTGTAAGACGGCAACTTCATACATTCACCCCTATTAGTTTTTCGAATGATTTTCGTAGGTATTCATGTAGGTTAGGGGGATAAGATGAAATAAATTCCAACCCAATTCACGAACGAAGTTTATTCTGGAGTTTTCCGTGAGATATATCGTCACTGCACTTCACACTACACCTTGTGTCCGTACCTTATTAGTTTACTTAGATTTAATTACAGCACAACACAATTAGTGATTTTATAAATCAAAACAAACGCTAATCATATACCATAACAAAAGCCAATCTTCATTGACATCAGAGAATATAATCCACTATACCTTGTACCTAGTCGAAATAAAACGGAATTTGCGGGTAGTGACGCTGAGGACTTCTGCCCTTACTACGACGATAAGATATGACGAAGCGGACGTTCATTGTCGTGACGTGTTGCTCAAATATTTTATAACTAATAAATTATCATGGTTATACATATATAGATAGGTACATAATATCATATCGTAGATGTAAATAAAATAAGTTCGTGTAAATATGTATAATATCTGTTTATTATTTATAACTATAAGTAGTTCCCCACATAGGTATTAAATTCGTTTTCCGTTGATACAACCATGATTTTGTGTATATCACTCAACGAACGAGTGGACGTGGTATAAAAGGGGGCACGGCATTGAACATCAATAGAAATTCAGTGATCTTGAATACCTAATACGGAATATTTTAAGCCGCTAATACTACTGTCCTCTAAGACAGACGAGAAACAATTTATATATGCGCAGATTCGAAAGGCATGATATGTTGAATATTGTTGTGATGAATATTTGCGGCATGGTATCGATTTTTGTTTCACAAAATGTAGGTTTTCTTGCGTGGGCTGTGCGCTGTCAGACTATGAGTCGCCACCGCCATTTAGCTTGCGTGGTGTGCTAATGCCAGGGTAAGGTAACCCTTACCCTGGCAAAATGTTAGGTTCCATAGTTATAAGAGTAGAGTTTACATGTAACTGAAATGTATACTTAAAAAAAAACATGTACATGTACTTTAAAAGTTTTTTCGTAAATATCTCCAAAATAAAAAAGGACATACAACTTTCCATCATACTTTCATCCGTATGGAACGCAATATTTAGGCCTGGGTAACGCACACAAGTTGCTTGTAAGGTTGATCCTGATAAGTAGGTAATTAGATATCGATGACAAGTAATCAAGTAGGTAGCTTGAGTTCAAAGATAGGTACAATGTCACAATGGCACAGTAGATAATTACGCTTTAAGAACTAAAAAGAAAACCAACTTTCTATTAAGGTATTTAGGAAGGAAGAAATTGAGGTAATACATACTAAAAATACCCAAATCGCTTAAAGTGTGGCTATAATATTTGAATAAAAAGAATTGATCCCATCATCAGATCTTGACCTGATGACGATGGGACCACCTGGGAAGTATACCCTTTTAAACAAAAAATAATTTTCCAAATCGGTCCAGGCGTCTTCGAGTAATCGTGGAACATACATTAAAAATACATACGAATTGAGAACCTCCTCCTTTTTTTGAAATTGGTTAAAAAAGGTTACTGATGGCGAGAAAGTAGGTAGGTAAGTAAAGACATGTATCATATCATTAAGACACGGTGACCGTTCAATAAATAATAACATAATTTAAGAACCTACCTAAACAACTGTCAGTATGTCTGCACGTCACTTATTGCGTGCGTAACTGTAACAGCATATTACGTGCTTCCCAGTTTGTAGAACAAGTATATCTGTAAAGGGTCCAGCATTAAGTTTGTTGTGATAGATATCTTTTGACACGTTAAGGTTTTTGATATTAAATGTGGTCAAGAGTT
This sequence comes from Venusia cambrica, assembly GCA_951394065.1. Lineage (NCBI taxonomy): Eukaryota > Metazoa > Arthropoda > Insecta > Lepidoptera > Geometridae > Venusia > Venusia cambrica. The sequence goes on from OX596034.1 coordinate 15,154,067, forward strand.
ATTCGGATAGTTACATTAGTAGCTTTTTATATGATTTTAATAACTTAAATTTCAACAGTCATTTAAAGCTAAACTAAATATCAAGCCCATAGGTTTAACGTTTATTCAAAATTCAAAAATTCAAAATTCAAAATTATTTATTTGGATTTAATACAATGTACAAAAACTGATGCAACGATAATGCTCGCAAGAGTTTTACAAAAACTGTGTCGCGAAACCATTAACGCCCTCCTCCGTAGAAACTGTATCCAAAAATGTACAAGTTGGTAGGTATAATAAAACAATATGCAAGTTAATAATTAAAGTTAAAATAAAAACCTAGTCTATGGAAGTGTGTAAAATGTTGAGAATTTAGTGTGGAGTATGTATGTGTGTGTAGAGTGTGTGCTGTAGTGGTGAGTCCGAGAACACCAGTTTCAAAAGAATCTGGGCAACGGAAGATTGTGTGTGATGATGTGTATGTGTATGTGTGTGTGTTATGACGAACTTATTGGCTTAGCTTCAATAAAGTAAGATTAGTAGGGAGTTAGAAAGCTTTCGGTTTCTTCATAAGACAAGGTAACGAGCCAGCTGAGACATTTTTCTTTACATTTATATCGGGTAAGAGGATATAAATTTAGTATTTTATTAGCCCTGTTGTATAGAAAGGGACTTAAAAAGTGAAAATGGCGACTAGCTAGCGCCGTGCGACGCATTTCGGTAGTGCAAACACGGTCAGATCTGCGCTTTTTGTCTTTTAAGGTTGGATCATAGTTAACTGCTAAGTGTTTCCGTGTAATTGTTTGAAGAATAAATATTTGTCGGACAGTGGGAACTTTGTAGAGTTTATAAATTTCGGATGTAGGAAATAAAATTGGTTTATTAGCTAAGACTTTTAGGACCGCTCTTTGAGCACGTTCCAGCCTAATCAGAACAGTTTTTACACAGCCGCCCCAAGATGGAATGCAGTATGTTAATATGGATTGACCTAGGGTGTAATAAAACGTTTTTAAGAGATTAAAATTGAGTACTACGTCCCGTATTTTTTTAAATACAAATATAAGTTTGCGTATTCTTGAAGCGGTGGCGTCTATTTGTTGTTTCCATGAAAGTGTACTATCCAACATTACTCCGAGATACTTGAAACATGAACAACGTTCAAGCATCAAGCAGCTACAAGGGGCAGTAGAGGTATATTTACAAACATGGGCAGAGACATAAAATGTGGGGGGAGGTTGAGATAGTTTGTTTGCGGAAAATGCGATAAATTTGCTTTTAGAAATATTGAGTGTTAGAAGATTGGAAGATAGCCAATGCATTACATGACTGAGAGCGTCTTCAGCGTAGTTTCGGGCTTCAGGCCAAGTGCGACCGTGGACGAGAAGGGCAGTATCATCTGCATATGTTATAATCTTGCAATGAGGAAGAGAAAGGTTACACAGCTCATTTATGTAAATTAGAAATAGGGTAGGTCCGAGAACACTACCTTGAGGAACTCCAAAGCATAGTGATTCTTCACGACTCTGGAAGCCGTCTATCATCACATATTGCATACGATTAGAAAGATAGCTTCTAAACATATCTAGGGCAATGCCTCTGACGCCAACACGCTCCAATTTGCGAAGAAGAAAAGGGATTGAGACTGTGTCAAAGGCCTTGGAGAGATCAAGGAAAATACCAAGAACTTTGGTTTTCTTCTCGATGGACTTTATAATAGTGTCACTAAGTTCTAAGACAGCGTCCTCTGTAGATCTACCACTTCTAAATCCAAATTGGTTATTCGAAAGAACAGATTTTTCATTAAGGAAGCTAATTAGTCTGCTGTTAAGTATTTTTTCAAAAACTTTTGAAAATACCGTTAAGACAGAAATAGGCCTAAAATTTGAAACACAATCCTTATCCCCGCCCTTAAAAATTGGATGTACTATAGCTGTTTTGAACGCCCGAGGGAAAATACCAGATGAGATGCACAAATTAAATATGTGGTGTAGCACTGGAATTAATACGTGCTTAGCAGATTTAACCACTCTGGTTGATATGCCATCGCAGCCCACAGCACAATTATCTTTGAGATTAGCGATGATAATGCCAATTTCTGAGCAATCTATGCTGTGAAATGCCATAGAGCTGCATGCGGAGGGGACTGGAACTAGCGTTGGCAAGTAAGGAATGGAAAGGGAGTGTAAGGAAATGATATTTGGTTCAGATTGAATTTGTAACGCGAGAGTTTTACCAATATTTGCAAAGAAGGAGTTAACTTTGTCTACCGATGACGATGGAGAGTTGCACACTTTCAACAGATGAGATGAGCTCGAGTCTTTTCTGTTTAGATTGGCAATCTGCTTAATGAAATTCCACGTAGCTTTTGGGTTTTTCTTAACTTTCTCAAATTCATTTAGGTTATATTCATGTTTAAGTTTTTTAAGGAGTTTGGTACAGAATTTTCGATAGCGCAAATATATAATTCGCTGGCTTGTGTCTTCCGGATTTTTTTTGTGTTTACGATATAGTTTGTCTCTATTTCGGATGCACCTTAAAATACCTGGAGTAACCCAAGGTTTTAAAATGCGTTTGCGGCTCGGAACAGATGAATTTTGGGTGTGTTTCTTAACAATAGAGGAGACTAGGTTGATAAGTGTATCGGTACTTAGTTCAGGATCAGGGGATTCTAAAATGTTAGAGAAGTCAGCATTTTCTAGGTCTTGAACTATGCCAGGAAAGTTCAAACGGTGAGAAATACGTTTAGTAGTTGTGACGTTAACTTTCCTTTTAGTACTGAAAATAACGGGAAAGTGGTCTGTGAATTTGGAATCGAGAACAAGAGTAGTTGCAATGTATGGAGACCGAAGGATAACGTGATCCAAACATGTACTATTTCTCGTTGGTAACAAATGAGTGGGAAGCATGGCATGGGATGCAACTAAATTTAGGTATTCATCTGCTTCGGAGTCATTGTCGTCGTCACTTGGAATGATATTAATGTTAATGTCACCAATTATTATAACAGTCTTGAAAGATTTGTGGTGATTAAGAGTTAAGTCTAAGCAATTTAGAAAAGGTTCTAGTTTTGTATACGAAGGAGAGCGGTAGAAGGCTAGAATGGCTATGTCGTTATCAATTGTGATGTTTAAGCAGTTTGCTTCTTGAAAATGTGGAATATCAACTTTAAATTTCAAACCATTTCTGATGTATGCAATCACTCCTTCATTTTGGTTACTGAAATCTGATTTGAAATCGTCATAACCAGGTAAAGTAGGTATAAAAGGACATTTACTCAGCCAACATTCAGATAAAATTATGACGTCAATTTGGTATTTTATTCTCGACAATAAGAGACAGAGCTCGCCAAAGTTACAATTAACACTACGAATGTTTACATGAAAAATTTTGAGATCACTTTGCTCAATGTAATTGCCTACATTTTCTGGAGAACATACATAAGACTCTGATATGCTGATTTGCTCTAAATCTTTATTTACTTGATTTAAACTATCCATAATTTAGTAGTAAGTTCAACGTGGGACAACTGATTCTGGTGCAAGATGGGGAAATGCAAGGACTTTGTAATTGTGCTTTGCCAAGTGGTTTACTAAGTTCATCGTAGACGTAGAGAAAGTGTATGTGTACGTTAGTGAGAATTGGGTGTAGAGTATGCTTAGTGTGTACATGTTGAGAGTGAATAGTGTAGGTAGTGGTAAGATTAATAGCGTTGAAAACAAGTATAAAGAATAGAACTACTAATATAACTAGGGTTTGGCATTGAGTGAGAGATGAAGCTGGAGAGCCTAGTCAGTCGGACTTTTTGAGTTGTTCCAGGTCGCTTTCGTGCATAATGCGCACGAGGGGGGCCTTTTCTCTGTGTCGTGCAAAAATCTTGCCGTGCGAGATCCAGCAAAACTGGAAATCACCGGCCTTCGCAGCTTCTCTAGCCAAGTAGAACAATCTCTTCATTTTAGGAGTGAGGTTTTCCGCAATATAAATTGGGACCGCTGGTCCTTTGATTCGAATGTGTTCTGTGGTCAATTTGGAGTCCTTGTTAAATTTGCGAAACATTGCCACCACTTTTTCTTTAGTCATGACGCTGGCAACATCAACAATAATTGCTTTCTTGGCCGAGTCCTTTGTTTTTATTCTAAAAATATCCTTGACTTGGTCATGTTGAATTGGGACTTTCAAAACTTTGGTGGTGTTAATAAAAGTTTCAAGGAGGGTAGATTTTGTCTCTGATGAGTTAAAGGGAATGTTTCTAATCTCTAGGCACGTAGATCTTGAGTTACGCTCAAGGGCGTCCAATTTCTGTTCTAACGATTTAATGTAGAGAGTATCATCTTTTCGGCCGACTTCTAATTGCTCAATTCTATTTTGAAGAGTTTCAAGGTTCTGAGCTAAGAAATCTACCGTGGCCCGCATATCCTCAACAGCAGACGCCAGTCTCTCGTCCCTTTTAACTTGTTCGCTCTTAAAGTTTGCAAACATTTGTCTCATCTCCTTCATAAATTCCGCAAGCTGATTATTACCACCATCAGTAGTCGTAGGCGTATTACGTTTCCGACGTTTTGATGCACTTTCTGTTAGATTAGGTTCTGAAGAACAACTAAACATGCGTTGTGCGGCCGAGATTTGTTTGTCAGCAGGCTCTGTTGGGGTCGTCGATCGCTCAAGCGTAGGTAACTCGGATATAGCAAGTGTGGTGTCAATAGGCGCAAGTGCTGGGGAGGCAGGTGGTGTCCTTTTTAGCGGCATAGCGGCTATATTTTACGGCTGTTTACTTAGTTTGTAGAAGCGCAAAATACAGGCAGAAGAAGTGTGCTAATGTAAATTGAGTACCAGGCGAGCAGCAAGCCCAAGGAGTAACTCGACCGGCCGACGTGACGTAAGCGGTAGCAGGCAGAGGCGGAGTCAAGCGACGTGTAGTAAAGTAACCGGTTGTAGTGGGTGAAAGGGGCGTGAGTGAGTGAATGAATGAAGCTCACCTTGTTGGTATCACGCGTGTTGCGGTTTCTGAGAGCTCCTTTAGATTTCTGCTGCCCTATTTTTGTGTGTGAATATTTTTTAAAATAATTAACTGAATTTATAAAATAAATTAACGTGGAGTAAAGACGTGTACTCTTAATCGAGGTCCGGAGGGAAGGGGATTATTATAATACATGTTCAGTGATATGTAGGATTTGTTAACCAATTGGTATGTTAACAAATCCTGATATTTTTTTAAAATTAAAATTGGTTAAATCCTTATCCAAATAAATCAATTGGCTGTTTCAGTATAACTTTTAGAATGATTTAAAACGGACATCCCATTATTTCAAGGCTGTAGATTATTTTTGAATTATTGAAATGGGAAATTCCATTCAAAAGATATCTTAAATAAATAAAAAAAAAATTGTAACTGTTTTTTATAGTAAACGATAATATACCCCCATCAATAATTTATTCCGCGGAATGGCAGGGAAAGGGGGCAAAGGGAAAGGGGGGATTGATTTTTACAGAGTGGCATAGTATCATATGATATTAAATACTTTTATTTGGTATTCGATTAATAAAATCCCCTCTGAATCCCAAAAAACAGTGGCCGTGATCTTTCCGGCCGATATAACTAACTATCCGGTTCAAAATTTCGTCCTTGTCCTCTACAGACATCCAAAAACTCGCGTGCAAAAATAATTTATTATTTTTATGTTTTTTTTTTCCACAAAGTCTCTTACCAAGTAAGAGACTTTTTAACGACACGACACTAAATGTTATAAACGTTTAGCGTTATTCTCCTGATTGTACTGCTATTGTGATAAATCAAATGGTAATTACTCGATTTGTCCGAAATTTTGTATATGTAACTGTATTGAATACCTGGAGAGTAGGTACCAGACAAAAAAAATATCCCAACCCTTCCCTTCCGCGGACTTTTTGACTTCCCTCGCAGTTAGCGGGATTCACCTGTTTCGGTAAGGTCGGCAAGACAATGCCCCAAATCTCAGCTTTGTGATCAAAGTTACATTTCTGACGTAAACCTCTCTTTGTGATTAATTATAATTCCATTTAAATATAATGGTATTTAAAATGGAAAAATATTTTACCTGTTTCGGTAAGGTCGGCACGACAATGCTCAAATCTCAGCTTTGTGATCAAAGTTACATTTCTGACGTAAACCTCTCTTTGTGATTAATTATAATTCCATTGAATGGTATTTAAAATAGAAAAATATTCCTTCCTCGCTTCTTTGCTTTCTGGTTGGTCATCTTCTCAACAAGGTCTACAGCCCATATTCTACGTACAACTTCTCCATTGCCAGTGATTCCCCGGTGCAATGGAACCCAATCAGTGTCAATTCTAAGTTGCCTCCAAGGATATGGCCAATGTGTTGATATGGCCAAATGGGACCCTCCACAAGTAACGCATCTGATCAAGTGATCCATGGTCTTCGTAATTATGGCTTAAATTGTTAACTGTGTGTAGTATAAGTGCTTGAAAATGAATTAATAAATTTATTATTATTAAAATAAACATATGCGAAATATATATTTAAATTTATAAACTGCAACATTCCTTATAAGACCATGTCACTATCGCGAACCAAAATTTGGACCCACAGTAACGCGCCCATTTTGATTACGGATTTGGTTGACACGTCAATAAAATCCTTAATAAAAGTGGGTAGCGTTGCATGCAGTCTATAAATGTAAATATACAAATCACATTTTTGTTAGTAAAGTTTTGTAAACCGTATCGAAAGTAGGTACTAGTCATAAAATTAACAAAACAGATTGAAATATTGATTAAAGTTTTGTTGATATGAATTCGTTACATCGTGTTCGTTATGAATTGTATAGCCGGAATCATTTAGTGAAGAACCGGAACTATTAGGCTATTAAAAATGTATCGTGGCGATTACTGGAATTCTGTTTATGACAATGCTATGTCATCCTGGGACAGACATAATACAGTTATTTGAGCTATTTAAAGCACATATTCGACAACATAATTCTAAATCGAATTTTGAGTTCAAAATACGTCTACACAGCCTAAAACAGCTTAGCTCTTAGCGAATGATATTAGATATCATATGGAGGTATTTGACCATGGGTGTCAAAGTAAATTGATTTGTACTCAAATAGTTTTATATATTCGTTTTCGGCACTCCTGCTTATAAAATCTTTAATTTAGATTCGTACATGGGCATCAAACCGCCCATGTGGCTTTTATGGACGTTGAAAGTAAATTAATTTGTGTCAAAAAACTTTAAACTTAACTAATTCGCCACAAAATTATTGAACCCAATAATATTGGTAAAACCTTAATAATACTGAAGTGTTTCATTGGCATGTTGCACTGTGGCAGCAATTTAATAAAAAAGTGAATCATCATCATCACCATCATGTATTGTCAAGAGTTATGTAGGCGAAGGTTAAAGAAAAGCAATTAAATGTGATTAATGTTTGTAGATCCAGTGTTAAAGCAGGCAACTTATAGCAGGAATGTTTTGCCCCCACCTAATGTACAAATTACATGGACACCTAGTAGGTACAAAACATAGACGAAGTGACATGACGTGACTTCCAATGAGAAATGAGGCCAAATACTCGTATCATACTCAGAATTTTTATTTCTTCTGAGGTTTCATAGGTACATTTCATATAACCGTAGATCAAGCCAACGACATCTATAGAGCTTAATAAAACAATGGTACAAGGAAACAAGGCATAAATAAGCATTCAGATTATGTAATGGTCACGTCGGAGATACTTGAGTTCGTCACCAAAATGGCGGAACCAAATTATTAAACACAGCAAAGTCAATACGATTTTTCCTTGCTGAGTGCCGAGTGTCAGTTGTAATATTGCTCCATACCTACTCGATCGCGTTAGCCTTTGCTACGATTTGTATGAAATTAGCACATCGCCATCTAGTGTAATGAATATGAAACACAATTCGCGAGTGCAAGATTTGTACGGCAAACCTATCGAGCATCGACTATCGGACGAGAGTGGGGACGCTATCGCTCATGATTGGTTGTTTCAACCAACCACGATCATTTTGGCGCAAACTTTACTTTACGCGTTCGTAAAGTTATCACTTCCCATCGCTTGGTTTTTCACAATGAGAGTAGAGTGAGTAAGTACGCAAATAAGCACCAATTAAATTATAATTAGAATTAAATAGGGATAAGAGTACCTACCTATCTTACCTACAATATTTTTCTAGCAGCAGATTTCCTTAAAAATAAGGTTTAAGTTCTGATAAAATAAAGCCTTGTTGATCAATAAATTTGTTAGTCTTCAATCAATTAGGTAGCAGGGTACTTACCTAGCTTCCTACTAGGTAGGTACCGTCAAACGGGGGAAAAAACGCCGCCGCCGCCGCATAAAAAGAAGAAACAGCGCTATCTTACTATAGTATTGATTTGAACGAGAAGGGCAGTATGGTTCAGAAATATCATATTTTAATTCTGGATTTGGAACATTAGTGACATCTTACGCCTTAGAAAGTAACTAATTGTCAAACGCTGTCAGCCTATTTTAAATTGGACCATGGTACAACGCGGCCAGATAGTGGTAAATGTCATTCTAAATTTGGTTGGTTTAACTTAGTCACCATTCGCGGTGCAAGCAAACGCTCATCGAGTGATCTTCAATTATAAACAATCGTAACGCGGGCGCGTTAAGACACGATTGGTCATAGTGAATAAGGGGGCCAGTCCGTTGAAACTGCCCTGGGGCCGGCCCTACTATGAAAATCAAACATCGTCAGATCCGAAGAACTTCTTTCATTTTTGTATTGAAAAACGTGCAATTCGTCAACGAATCCGTCATGTTTCGCTTTTCGTAGTAGTACTTCAGTTTCTGGGTGACGTAAAATCATAACTCCCTACTTTGATCCGGCTTGTGCGAATTTGAATACATAAATAAAGTGGATTCAAATAAAAGTAACGTGATTAATTCATTTTATTGTATGTATGACCACATAATGTCGCGCGGAGCAGATCGCGTATTATACAGGTTAATGAGTCAAATGGTAAATATTAAGTAGGTATACTTAATTAGATAAGTTACTAGGCCAAACGTGTGTATAAGCTGGCTTGTGCGAATTTTAATAAACCTTGTGGCTTTATATAAAAGTTATGCAAGTAATCAATTTTATCGTAGGCCATCGTTAAGCGCTAAGGATCCAACCCACACATTTTTTGTCTATATAGTACATTTTGAGCTTGGTTTCCACTTTCTTAACATAAATGAAATTATGTTGTGTGCCTGTTTGCTAATGTATGATTTGGATTGCTATGATTCAAAAACTCGTTTCGCAATAACGACTCATTTTTGTACAAAGTGCAAGTAAAACCAATTGACTAGAATATAACATTACTACTTTATGTTTCGATAAAACACCGACCTATTAAAATAATATCAGACTGTAATTCTGTGTTGGATTTTGTTACATATGACTCAAAAATATGATAAAAAACATCAGTGTTTCTCATACTTAAGTTCAGGCGCTGATACCATGCTCTTAATCCTTTATAAAATTATATAAATTTTTCAATTAAATTAACACTTACTTTCTAAATTTATTGTTAATAGTGTATTTGAGGACCGACTTATATTTCACAAGTTACAGAGGCAGATTATGTTGTTGGATTATTTTCGATAAATAAGATTTTCAATAAATCTATAGCATTATCATTTAACAAAAAAGATTCATTGAATGAATATCAAAATAAAATATCAAAGTATTTTTATAGATTCATATAATTTAGGTTATTGTCAAAATCAAGTAGCTTATTCAGCACCTTCAGACTCAATTATAAAGTCAGGTACATCTCCGAACGCATCACTATCGTCCTGAAGAGAGCTATTCCCCTTTAAGGACTTACATTTAGCTACAAAATCGTCAAATCGTCTTCTGATATTTCTATGAGTCCAGTTCTTGAAACTCGTTTTTATATGATTTCATAAAGTCTGTATTTTGTTTCTTTTTCAATCAAAATTGGTTTATTGTTTAACCAGTTCTAAGTCTGGGTGGCAATTCAATAGCATTATCATCATTGGTAATATTTTTAAGTGCCGATTTTCCTACACAACAGTTACTCCACAAAATTAGGTTTTTCACCCATAGGTCCAATTTGTTTTTGATATATTGTCTCAATGCACGATCTTACTTCTTGTGAGCCTCGACCTGCCTCTCCCTCTACCCATACGTAACAGTGGCCAATGTGATTAGAACCTGCGTGAATTCTAGTTCCGATTCCAATTCCAATAGTAGTTGTGTGTTGGATCCTTTTCACTTTACATATACCGTATGACCACAATATGTCGCGCAGAGTAGATCGGGAATAACAGTTAAATGAGTCAAATTGTTAAACTACAATTAGATAAACAATATGTCGCGCAGAGTAGAATGCGAATTAATCAGGTAAATGAGAGAAATGGTAGAAACGATAATTAGCTAAATTATGAGGCTAACCATTTGAATAAGAAGCCTAACAGAATGAGTTGACTGTTGACAACACATTTAATGATCACCATAGATAATAAAGTTATATTCTCTCTGAATGAAGATGATTGGTAAGTATGTAAGGTAGGCAGGCAAGTACTTACCGGGTATTTTAGCCAAAATAATTAACGCTTTTATCATTTGATCAAATATTCAAAAGATGTTAAGCAATTGTTATCATACTTACAGGCATCGCCTCTACCGTTATCTTTGTAATTGAATGGAACTCGTTGTCCTTGTCTAATTTTACGTATCAGTACAATCTGTAGTTTAGGGAGCGAATAGGTTAATTTTAGTGCCCGTCATCTTAGGCCATATATTGGGCATAGGTGTCAACTGGCACTTTCAACACATTATTAGACAACATTTCGTTATGTATTTGCTCTCTTTGACTATTTATCGCAAAATTTTTAACCTATGAAAGTTTTTAAATTTAAGTGTCGGCCAGTATTCTATTTTTTTTTCTTAATATCTTCTTATCTTATTATATTATAGCCACGGAGATGAGCTGGGGGCGTAGTTTTAATTTATCAACTTTCAATAATGCTGTAATTCTTTTTTTTTTTTCCTTGAATTTTTAACCAAGGCGAGAGGTTCGGATACGGGGCGACTGGGTGAAGCAAAGCGATAACGTGATATTATATACCGAAAATATATAACGTTATTTAGTATAAATTACCCCTATAATTTTAACGTTACTTAATTTTTCGGTAACCAGGTAACGATACTTGTCAATTGGTATTTTTTACTGTGTAAAAGCCTTGGATAATAATATCTCTGACTGGCCCGACAGGCGAGTGTCGAACTGCAAGGAGACACCTAGACACTTCATATTCTTCCGAAAATATTTTAATGCTAGTAGTTCGCCCCGAACTGAAATCTCTGGTTTGAGTTAGGTATTTAACCACGGAGATTATTTCTCAAATATAAAGTTATTAACAAACGATCAAAGTGTGCTTTCCATACACCTTACTTACCTTACTTAAGCACTCCTTTTCACAATCTCTCTTTATTCCCCCGAGTATCCGAGGCACTCTTGTTGCCAACTCTTATTGTATGCAAAGCCAGAATGAGAGCAAAGCACCAAAACACCGACTGTAGTGTAGTAGGTCGGTAGAAAACAGTAAGTGAATAAGTCACCCCTTACTTAAATAAAACATAGGTTAATGTCGTTTTGAAAAGTGCTCTCAAAACCGTTGCCTTAGTAGTGGTGACTTTAATAATTGACTTTACGACATCCTTGGGCTGGGGCCTGCGGATGTCGTAAAGTCAACCAAGTGGCTTCAACAAAAAGGCAACAGCTTTTATCTAGCAAATAAACAAAACTTAAACTGTGCGCACCAATCTGTCTGCCAAGCGTGGTGTTTATGGCTAAACCTTACAATATTTGAGGAAGTTTTTTCCATATTGTGGTGGACAATAAATTGCTGTTGATATGAGATATGCGCAGTCGAACCCCTGGCATGACACCCTATTAGGAATTATCGGATTTTATCGACACCCGTGGTTTGACAACCCTATTGAGTGAATTACATACAACAAATAGACCAGTTTTCATGAGATTTCGAATACCTTCTCTTATCCTTCTAGACCTGATGATCATCTTTTGACCCTTCATCTTTAAAAACCGCCCGTATTAAGGGGCAAGATAAATTAATTTTGAAATCTGCAGTCTTGACCCCATTTCAAATGATATTTCAAGTTTTAACACATTTTCAAGACTTCAATCTTTTTCACCCCTTTTGCAACCCTTAATGTTACTACAGGGGTGGTATCAGCAAATTAAAAACAAGGTAACTTTGAAGTCAAACCCCTTTAACAGGATATCCTAAAAGACATTATTAAGCGTTTTACCCTCAAAACGCGCCCCTTTGTTACAAAACCACTCGTATTAAAAAGTTAAATATAAATTTTATGAATGTGCAGCCGATACTATTTCATATGATACCCCACACGCCATAGAACTTCTTGTCTCACTTACTACCCCTATTTCTCAAAAATTACCCTAGTGTAAAAAAAATCCTCATACCTATTGATGAGTACTAATATAATCTCTGCATATTCAAAATAAGTAAATAAATAAAATTAATAATAAAGTTAATAAAATTAATAATAAACTTAAAATTAAAGATTTAAATATATAAAATTTTATTAAAGATAATAAAATTAATAATAAAGGTGTTAAGCGAGGCTTAACACCTTTATGCCTCAAGTTGACGGGCGCAATGCAGTGCCGCGTAGGTCTTGTTCTTTGTGGATGTGATACCCGCAGTAAGGCAAAAAATGTACTGAACATCAGGTGGGCTGCTTGCAACATCTCCATGCTGTATAAAAAAAGGCAAGTGTCACTTTCAGGAGTGCCTTGTTTCTTTAAACCTACTAACAACTAACACTACAATTATTACGAGGCACTCCAAACCACAAAGAAGCCACTGAAAGGCCAGCATATATGCAAAAGTCTTTCGAAGCAAAACCAAGCGACTCGGCGGTCGTCGCTGCTGAAACTGATGCCAGAATATAAAAAACTAGGACACTGCAAATTTGCAAATATACATCTGTCTTTAAAAATGTCATGTCAAAAATGTACATGTACATTTGTCAGATGACGTAACTCGACTCCACTTTGATACCAACAAATTCCGGATATTTTTTTAATCGTTGGCTCAAGTTTCACAACTTTTTAACCGACTTCATAAAAATAAGAAAATTCTCAGATCATCGTTTTTTTTTAATTTATGTTGCCTGATTAACTAAGACGCCTGTTTTTGTTTCATAGGGTATTGTGGTCCATTCATCATCAGGTCAGGATCTGATGATGGGATCCTAGATTAATCGAGGGAAGTCTTCAAACATTATAAGCACACTACGCGAGTTTAATAAAAGGATGAAAATACTTATGTAGTTAAAATATATATATATGCTTTTAAATTGGTCCCGTAGAAATTTCATCAATATCGGTTCAGTAGTTTGGTTTTCAAATCAATATAGTTGGAAAAAATACGTCAGCCAGGTAAACGAAATTGTATTATATTTTTCATTAAAGTCGGTTTTGTTTTTAGTTTTTAAAACGTAATTCCTCGTTGTCCTCGCTTAAGTTATATTTATTTTCTGCGATGTAAAAAAATATATTGTATTACATAATTCAAACCAAACTAGCGTACGATATCTATTTTGATACAATACATCAAATAATAAGTACAATCAAGTTCAATAACTACAACCTAAATCCATGCAATCGCCTAACAAAAATGCTTAAAAGTGTCATACGAACTCGAAATAAAGACTCGAGTTAATCGATCGTTTCGTATTGCGCACGTCTTAGAGTTGCGCACATCACTAGCTGCCTTACCCGCCCGCGCCCTGCTGAGTATCTGCACCGCCCGCACCGCGTGTAGATTGTATAGATCCAACATGGCGGCTTTAATTTCACAGTCACTTTGACCATGGCTGGGTTTTTAATTTTAAATATTTTTAACTGAGAACTTTTTTTACATAAATCTACTTATTTTATCATTTTTAGTGATACAGTTTTACTAAGTTTTAAAATAAGTTAAGTCGTTTGAGTGTTAAGATAAAAAGACATTCTAGATCCTTGAGTGACCTTTCGGATAACTTTCTATAGCCATATTGTTACGTTTACATGAATTGTGTTGGGTTTTGTGTAATATATAGAAATATTTTTGATTTGGAAACCGTGATAGAAAACTGCTATCCATGCAACATAGAAAAAGTCTGATAACCAGGTACTGTGCAAGAACTCCCACGTGGAAATACCTCACGTCTCTATTTTTAGAATCCGAACTTGGTTCACTAAAATGGCTATTCGCGATTATTGTAAAAGCTACTAAAACATAATATAAGTAAACTTGTCTCTGTGTGATCTATTTTGCTAGGTTACTTTCTCAGTGTGTCCGTAGAAAGACATAATATCTACATATAGAAAACGGATCGATATTATTATATGTAGGTATAGAAGACGTGTAGTATGCCTACTTATCTAAAGTTATATACGTAGACATTCTAGCAACCCGGTTTTGCAATAGGTAGGCATCTAGCTAGGATACACAGAATTGAGGTCAGAGTTGACTCCATGGAGCATCTTTTGAAATAGATTGTCAAGTCTTCTTTGTACTAAACATATTACATTACTTGAAAGGATAAACATACATATATATATTCACATTCCTTTTTTTCAAGGTTGTTTGTATAAAGTAGGTACTTTATACTTAAAAACAAAATCAAGAAATGTAGGTACATTTCTTGATTTTTACTATGATTAGGTACCTACTTTGATAAGTTTATTATTCAATTCTACCATATGGAATATTACATTTAGCACACTTATATATTATCTAATGATAATTCAATTCCACTGTAAAAGTTTTTTTTCATGATAATGTGACTGTAAACTGACTGTGTTGAGGGTTCCAAGACCAACTCCATTTTCACTTACCACCTATAACCTTCTCATCTACTTGTGAATGCCTGCTCTCCCATGCAAACATTGTTCATCATTTAATTCAAAATGGCATGACTAAATCTGGTTTTACATCTTTTTTTTGTGTGGGCTGGTGTTAGACATTACCAGCAGGTGCCACAGGTCTGACATGGCTCTTTTTTTATTGTTTGCTGGGGATGGGGTTGGCCTTCAATCTCATCTGATTTTCATGTTATGATATAGCCAAAGGTGGAAGCATACTTCACCTGGAATCCTCAACAAACTGAGGAACTGCCTATATTACTGCCAAAAACCGGAACAACCATTTAAGAATTATTATTATGGTGACAAAGTAAGATCGTGGCATTTAGCCAGGCTGACTTTAAAGCCGGTTAACTTATTTTTTTTTTACTTTTATATATTTTACTTATTTAAATGTAAGTACATTTGTTACAAATTATTGACCTTTGTTTTAAAATGATGACACATTTTTTTTTGTAAACTGCTTCTTCAGGTACAGTGCAATGCCTTTGAACTGCATCATTGAGACAAGTAAAGCAAACCATTTTATATTTTCAGCAACAAACCTCTCATGGGCCCTTTTTGTGTGAAGGGTGGGTTCTTGCTAGTTACATTGAGACAGGTTGTTACCACTTTCTGCACAACTGGTTTTTTTTATTGGACACAGGCCTCATGGTGTTTTAATTATTTATATTTAGAACCTCAGGCTAGTTAGTTTTCGATAATCATCAAAAAACATTCCCTTGATGTGTACCCATCATTTATGGTAAGCAACTTGTGTAAAAAGGTTATGATTTTAATAACAACTTGTTTTTTTCAGTGATCAGTTCTGTTGATAGTTTACAACAAGCTATTAACTCTCCAACTAGTCATTTAATAATTCAAGGTGCTACAACGAAAAAACAAGCAATATTAATAGATTATAATACCCCTGCCCCAGAACAAACATTAACTGCCACAGAGCTTTTGTCTGCTAGTATAGAAAAAGTTGCGAGAGAGCACATTGCTCCGGAACCAGTTCCTGAAAAGAAATCAAGTGCTTTTGAAGCACAAGCTAAGTTAACTCAGAGCATATCAAGTGTTTGTCGCGCTCAGAAATCTGAATCTAAGATGAAAGATATCAATCTTAACAGTAAGACTACAGGTTTGTTTAATTTAAATATGTAATCATAATTTTCCTACATGTAACATGTCATCTTTTGTTGATTCTATCGGTGATGTCTTCTTTTTAGATCCTGACACTGCCAATGGAAATACTACAGAAGTAGTAAAGAGTGAAATTGTTAAGGAAGATAATAGTAAGAATGAAAAATCATTGAAGAATTCTAAGAATAACAGCAAGAAAGCTGCAAAGATGGCTAATGTTGAGGCAATTGAGATGAATGTAGATTCATGTGAGAATTACAAAGATGAGACTGATAAAGTAATTAAGGTAGAACAAGAGGTAGTTTCTGCCCAAGAGGAGACAGACCAATTGGCCCCAGAGGAGGAGGAGGAGGAGGAGGAGGTGGAGGCTGTGGAAACAATTGAGGATGCACCAGGGCCTGATACACCCACTGTGTTTGTGCCTAAGTATAAGTACACTGATGGTGAGTCAGAGCAATTCTAGCCTTACATAATACTGGTATAAATACTGGTCCAGTTTGTTATGAGATTAAATAAAGTTCTACCGAGTCAATTATAATTTATTACAGAACAATGGTCTCCACTAAACAAATCTGGCAAGAAGTGCTATGATATTGGATTGCTCAAGCAAATTAAGGAAGATCCACTTTCAAAAAATAAGCCCAATGCACCTTTATTGGAAGCTTGTAATGTGATTAGGGTAAGTGAACATGACATATATACAATACATTTCAAAGTATGCATAGGAGATCAACACAAACTGAGATTTTGCAAATAATAAAACTGATAAATAAATAGAGAGTACATATCGAAAAGTTTTGAATCCAATACTCAAATCCCTTTCAAATGATACCTGACTAAGATTTGCATGTTTACCCCAGCCCTGTTGAAAATCTCGACTAATCAAACTATCAAAATGTGTATCAATTTATGTTTATTATCATAAATTTTTAAAAGTGTTCTACAGACAGCACCAGGAGTCTCAAATTTTGTTCTCATTCTACAACTAAAATGCACACGATTGCATACTTGTACCTGATACACATTGTATATAATAAGTTAACGCTTTGGTATAAAATGAAATAAATGAAGAACAATTAATACAGAGAGCAGCTCCGACACTTGGCGAAACCTGTGTTGCAGTCTTTTTCATAAAAAATAGTTTTTGTTTATCAAAGTGCTTCCCCATCATGCAATAAAAATAAATGTAAATAGCAAATTCAATTTTATTAAAATCTGATAACCGGTTCAATACTCAATGCCGTCACAAACAATGCCACATACATAAATAAAGTGCCTTATCACCTAACATAACTCTGAGATATAAACTAACTTTTGTTTGTAGACTACACCAATGCAGGAACCTATGACTTTTACGCCAATCTCAAGACCTGTTAACAATTCCCTTTTCCCTACATTCTTGAATGGAGGTCTTGGAGGGTCCAGGACTATGCCTAGAGATCCGAAAAAGGATGGGAGAAACATGGCAGTATCTGGTAAGTCATCTTATTATAAATTTGATGGGTACTAGAGTATGCAGGCATCAAATTCGACCGTAAAAACTGCACTTTACTTGCCTGTAACTATTTCAAATTCCACTAAAATTCTTTAAAAGGAGTCTTTTATTAACATGAATTATTGTACATGTTTTATATCTAAGTGTTAGAATGCTCGCTGCATATCCAAAGAGGATGATTTGATTAGTAAAGCTGATTATATGCCTAAAAGAAAAGAAATAAAGTGAAATATTCCAACCAAAATCCTAATGCAGTACAAACCATGAGACGTCAAATCCGTTTATGTAGTGAAAGTAAGGTGCTCCTTGTTTTCATACATGGACTTGTAAGTTAGTAACAATAAAAATAAATGTATTTTCTTGAAATAAGCCCTTTACAGCTAGTTCACACAGTAACTTTTCGCCGCGGTTTGCGATTCATAACGGTCGTCACCTCGCTCATCTTTCAGGGAAGCAGTGTCACGTCCCGTCGTTAGGTCATTTACTATCGTCTAGCATAGCTCCACTGCGCTTGTAAACTGCAGTGGGACGCTCGACCGACGGTCTATGATGTAATATAATACGTATGATGTAGTATAATATCACGCGGCATTCGTCCCGGCACGCCTTGCGCGCCGCATGAAAGCGCGTGTTGACCGCTTTGTTGGCCTATTAATGTGATTTATTTTTTCTTTAGGAAAAGGCAGTGTTAAGCTGAGTGCACCGACCAGTAACAATAGTGGTCACAAACCAGTTATTCATGTATCTTTGTCGTTGCGAGAAGATGTCAAGCTCAGGGAAGTCGACTCTGCTTGGAAACCGACCAGATTCAGGAAAGAAAATAGTGGTGATGTTGATAAGAATACACAGGTATGATGTTATTTAAATGTTTAGGTACATGTTTGGAGTGACAAGGATGTTTAGGGTGAAGAATGAGTATATTAGGGGAAAATCTCTGATAGTAGCGCAAGTAACAAATAAAATGAGTATTATTAGGTTATCGTGCCTATGGACATGTCATGCGGATGGATGAATCTTTTTGGTTGGTGGTACGACTTAATGTAAGTCTGTCGCCAAAACAATAAATAATAATGTTAGGTTGGAATGACGAAGGATGTAGGAGAAGAGGTAGACCGGAAAAGGGATGGGATGGATAGTGTAAATGAAGATATGCGTGATGTGAAAGGAGTGAATTGGTTACTGTGTTGATGGCTGACAGAGATAAATGTAGGAAAAGTACATGCTGTGCCGATCCCACCTAAGTGTTAAATAAGATTAGGAAGATGTTGGAAGACAGTAGTATACTATGTAGTAGTATAAATAGAAAATAATTAATTTTTATCTATGATATTTTAGGAACTTTTCAAGAAATTTAGAGGTATTTTGAACAAACTGACACCACAAAAGTTCGAAACTTTAATGGACAAAGTTCAAGCTCTTGAAATCAATAACCAAAAACGATTGGAAGGTGTAATTGACCTATTGTTTGAGAAGGCTATTGAAGAGCCCAATTTCTCTGAATCCTATGCAAATATGTGTCATAAACTATCAAATACCCAGGTAAGAAAAATAAACCTTGTGATGTTCGAAGGTTATTTGAAATTAGTTGAAATATTAATTTTCATTGTATTTTACAGGTGCCCTCGAATAATGATGAAAAACCATTCACCTTTAGAACACTTATTATTAGTAAATGTCAAAATCAATTTGAAACTGGAAAATCTGATGAGCAAGTGAAAAAATATGAGAAGGAGATAGCAGAGTCTGATGATCCTGTATGTATAAAATATGATGTAATAGAGATTGGTCTAACCTGGTTGAATAAAGAAACCATTCTAAAATGGCGCCTACCTCTCACTTGCACACTATTGTGGTCCATACACATATATTTACATTGTATAACATACATATATATCGTACAGGGTGCAAAACAATGATTATCAAATGTCAGTCTAGATTTGTCATGGCTGTCATAATGCTCTGTTTTTTATTCGCATTCATGTCATATTGTTGTGTTTTATTGAGTTTGGTTTTTTCGAGTTTTTTTTTTGCTTGCTAATGAGTCCCCGCAATCGAGGAAAGGTTCTCCATAGTGAAGCACGACAAATGTTTAATGTCATCAATTACTTGAAGAAGAAATGCTCTGAGTGGAGCCTTCAGATTCTTCATATAACGTCGGTTAAATAAGTAACAAATTGTGTTATATGGTATGTTTACAAGTTATGGTATGGTTTAAAACCAATGTACCTAAGTCAAGCCCCAGTTTTATTGTACTTATTCAAATCTTAACATAAAAACAGAGGCTTTAAATGGAAGAGCATGTCATTTTTTTTGTTTTGATTACTGTACTATCTGTCAATGCAAGTTCGGGCCGACATTTTACAATAGTTTCTCTTATCAATCGGCTTATAGTATGTTTAGTGTTACTTGAATATTTTTTATTTGTAGTCCAGAAAGAAAGAACTTCAGATGATGATCAATGAAGAAAACAGAAAAGTTCGGTTGAGAGCTGTGGCCAACGTACGATTTATTGGTGAGTCCCTATTTATCACGAATGTTTTCATTCTGCAAATGTGTACTGGCTAACGTTTTAAAACGAGTAACATCTTCAGAATTGAAATTGCCTCCGTTTATTTATTATTTTGTATATTTAGCGAATTTATTTTATAAATAGTGAAACACGATACGATACCTTAAAATTAGGTAAACGCCTTTTTACCTAACTACACCTAGAGGAACAGGATTAAAAATAATTGTTTAAAGCTATATCAAAATACCGCACAAATGGTTGCTAGTATCGCTCGTCATACAAACTAGTTTTAGATGAGGTCAGGGGGTTTTGTTGATTGTACATACACCTAATGCGAAAGTAACTGTGCTTGACTGTTTGCTACCTTTTACGACTTATCGGCTGAACTAAGATCCCGGAGTACCATTGATTTCCTTCATTATTCTACTTGTTCTAAAAAAAATACAAATGTAAATACGAGAATTCCCCTTTAACGAAACAGTCTATACATATGTTTTATAGAAAAAGTAAAGCACAACAAATACATATTATCCCCATCCAATAGTGCTGTAGGTTCGGTGATTCATCATCGTTTGTTAGGGTCCTGTTGCTGATAATTAAGAAATTCGTTTTTGAGAAATGCCATTGCTCGCTTCCTGGGCTATTCAAGATACGATAGTTTGTTTCTATGACATTCGCCTTTGAGTAACGAAAATATATGACTTGATGAAAGTCATAAAAAGTGTTTTTTTTATGTTCACTACAATTCGTTCCTTACTGGTTTGCAGCATTAGTAGTATAACCATATAAGACCTGTCTAAGGTCTAATTGATGGTCAGCTGACGACCCCATTTGTGGTATGAGCAGAGTACGGGAAGCTTCGTCATAGATACCGCAGGGTTTCAAGACGAAAGTTTAACCAGTGTGTTAGTTATACCGTTGATGCCCATAAATCTGAGACGTGATCGCCGCCGACAGGCCGGTGTACGCAACGAAAACCGCAGAGCAAGCTATGCCGGGAGTGTAACTACGGAATAAAATTAGTATGAAAATCAAAGTAACCGACATGAGAATGAGTTGAATTGGCAGCGGGCAGGCTACAACTCGCAGAACCGATAACCGCCTAGAGATTAAAGGTTCTAGTGAACCACGATCGACCGACGACAATGTAGCGGTCGCGTGGAGATGGATGGACGCGGCTCAGGTCGCCATTTGCGGCGTTATCGTTCGAAAGAAGTTTTTGTTTAGCAGTGGACGCATATGGGTTGAAACGATGATTATGGTGATGGTCTACATGTAGAATATGAAAACATGTGTTCATTTTATTGCATTGCGAATAACTGATCAATTTACATTAATATTTTTATTTTTGTGGATCTGTCTTAGGTACGCGCAATATGGTTTTTAGTAAATTGTAGCTTCAAAATATATCGTGGATTAAAAAAAAGTAAAAAAAAAGCGAACTTTGACAGTTGGGAACCAATATAGCAAAACTAACCATTTCATATTTAAAATGTTGTTATTGTTGCATGTAAGCCTGCATATAGTAAGTTTTTATTTGCGATGTGTTTTGAAACTTCAACAGGATTTAACAAAAACCATCTCATGTGTATCTTACTTTGAGAATTCGCCATGCAGGGCAGTATTTATTTGCGAATGTATTCGCTTGAACACGCAAGTGTTATACTTGGATGCACTAGCTTGATGTTCTAGTTTAATTTCATTTATTCATATGATCAGACGCCATCGTTTAAAGATAATGGGAACCGGATGTTCGCGCGTTAGTTCGACGATTGCCGTTAGGGCGCTGATCTTTTTACTAGGAGGTCCAGTAATAACGCTTTTCCATACAAACGCACCGCAAAACCACAGATAATCCTTATCGGAGTATTCCATTTCAATTTGACGTTTCATTTTTAAATTCACGACAAACTACGTTTGTACTGGAGAACGAAAATTAGCGGTACTCCAAGGCGTTCTTAAGTGCTGATACACAAGTATGTTGGTATTCAAACTAATATAAATTATATTCATAAATTGTTTATTTTATTATGGGCCAGTACTTTTCCCTATGTCCTTCAGCATAATTACGGGTATTCATTTGAATTATTATTGTGATCTATTTTGCATAATAAGCTACCAGCGAAATCGTTTATATATATTTTTCAATGCTTTATAATCGAGATACAATTTTGTTTCGTTGTAAACAGGTGAACTTTACAAACTAAAAATGCTGAATACCAATATTATGGACTACTGTATGAAGCATTTGATCGATAAATTAGAAGAAGAAAAACTTGAATGTCTCTGTAAACTTCTAACCACCATCGGCGAGCAGTTCCATTCCGAAACCCAGCAGTCCGCTGCTCTACTAGATGGCACTTTTAAGAAGATGCAAGAAATTGTTAAACGCAATTCAAACAAGATTAGCAGCCGTGTCAAATTCATGATCCAGGATGTGATTGACCTAAAGAGGAGAGGATGGGTCGTCAAGAGTGTTGTTGATTCTCAGCCCAAGAAGATGGATCAGATCCAGAAGGAAGCTGAGCAGCAGCAGCGTCAAATAGAGGTAACCTACTTCACCTAAATTTCTTGCAAAATCCAAATGGCAAATCCAAAACTAAATCGGTTAAGTGTGAGTCGGACTCGCGTGAGGCTTCGTTCCGAAAATGTTATCTAACTCTAGGGAAGCCTTTGAGGGTTAAATTATACAGACTAAAAAAACTTGTTACAAATATTTTTGGAAAGCAAAAAGATTACGGTCGGCCGCGGCTTGATATGCCTTCCCTTGAACGTCAATCTGGTACAATGGCGAATCTTATGAGGGTTCCGTTTCATCATCGGGGGTACAGAACCCTTCTTATCCCGCACCACTAACTGATTTAAATTGAATCGACAATGCAACGTCATTTTGTACCTTCACTCACACATGCAAAATATAACCAACCTTTAAAATAAACCCACCTAATATGGGCTCTCAGTATAAAGAGTTGGTCCTGGATGGACAATACGTTCAGTTAAATAACAGTACACTTACTTTTTAAGGGCTGACTTGAAATATATACTGTGAGCATGGCAAAACCCCAGCCCAAAGTTTTGCAGTGTATAGTTAAATTTAGTTTCAGTGACTGACGACATTTTTAACAAGCTGAGGAACTGGCTATCTTACCTCGATGCCGCAACACAACAATTTAGAATTGTTATTATGGCGACAGAATTATGTAAGATGGTGGTAGCTAGCCAGCTAGAATTGAACAAGTCCTACCGCCAACCAAACCGAGCACAATATTACACTCCCTCTGGGGATCGAACCCGGGACCTCTGGATCTGTGGGTTGAATCACTAGACCACAGAGGCGGTAACAATAGCGAGCCAGTGGTTTTAAATGATATTATAGTGATGAACTTAAAGCCTTGGCGCAAGTGTAAGTTAAGTTATCTATAACCCGGTCTTTGTTTTGTATGTAAGGGCATAAAAATAACTTATAATAGTTACTGAAAAGGACATTGTTGATGCTACTTTCACTTGGTAGGCAAGCGAAACACAAACTTCCGCCTCACAAATATGAGTGTTTTGAATGTGTGTTCTAGTTTATGAATGCCGGCGGCGGCATGGGCGGTGGCGGCGGCGGAGGCGGCAACTCAGGACAGTTCCGCCGTGACGATGGCGGGCGTGGCAAGCGCGGCGGCGACAATCGCCGGCAAAACAACTTCGTGGACAACAGTAACAACTTCGCCAGAACTAGAACCCCCAATTACATTGTAGACAAACAAAAACTTCAAATTGGGTCCCATATTAATGTAAGTAATTATTTATATTTTACCATAATGTTTTGATGCGTGCATGTTTACGTATTGTAGAGTAAACATTAAAGTATCTCAATTTGACTGCAAAATATTATGGTGGGACCATAATATTTTGCAGTCTCGTGAATTATAAGAATACAGCAAGCTTCTGATCACGCAACACGTTATTGATAAGCCAGCACGCGTGTTGTTATCTGGCCGTTATATAATAATAACGATGACGTTATCCTAACCGTGACTAGAGATTATCGCCGTGGTCGGTCCAGTCCGTGTAATGTAGAAGTAAATTGATTATGCGTAGGTAAGCGACTCAGTGCGTGACAATGCACTCACACATACGAAAGCTACCCTAGTATTAGTGCCTAACCTGCTAGCCACTAACTAATTCACCGTGTACCAACTACTAAGACGCCTCTACGCGGTAACATTAGCTGACTATGGCGGCCCGTTCGCAGCGTCGCAATGCATCGCCGACTATAACGGAGCACGCAAAGCCAGCTGAGAATCGCGGCAATGCACGCGCTACAGATACGATAGCACCAAGTTGTGTTTGTCGACTTAGCCAGTTTGTTGCATATCTAGTGAAGACCGTTAAAAATAAATATGCAAAAATAGTTGTATAGTTGTTATTATTTAGCTGCAACAGCTACTGCTGGCCTAATCTGATTTCGTTGAGAGCAAATATGAAACAAGTAAAACCTACTTGCAGATCATTATATTTCTAACTAATGTTGGGTAATATCATTTGGTTGAAAACATTTGTTATAGTGTTACTAAATGGCTATCAATAGTATCACCAACTGACAGACATCGGAAATGCATTCTCTCAGCGTCTCCATTTTTTTTTCTAAGGAATGTCAACGTTGATCCCTGGACTCGATTGAGCGTCGTGCTGCTAGGTTCATAGGTGATGATTTGCTTGTTGAGGCCAATTTGCAGAGTACAAAACATGGACGGAGCGTTGCCAGGCTGTCTGTGTTCTATAAATACGAGTGTGCGCTCGATATCTTTGACCTAATCCGTCTAACCCCTTTCCACCACCGGCCTAGCAGACGTACGGCAGTTAGATTCAACTAAGGGATTTGACCTGGTAATGAGCTGCAGCATCCATTTATTCGAGTACCTACCTAACATCGTTACCGTCCATAAATTCTTCTAGGTAATTTGAAATTTTATAAGAATTCCTAGATGGCTTTTGTTTTCTATGTTTTTTATTTATTTTTTGGCAAATTTAGTACATTACTTGGTAATTTATTATAAAAACGTTTATTTTGCCCTATGAACGATTTATTAATTTTATGAAGCCTAACTGTGGGATGTTTATTTTATTCTTCTTTCTAGTAATATAATTATGTTCTTCACAGTTTTTTTTCACAACATTCTAATGTCTCAAAAACTACTGTAGCTTAAAATCAAACCTATTGCTAATAACTGAGTACAAGAGTAATCTCAGAAATGCATAATTTAAAAGATGATCGGATCAAGCATTCAAAAGAAGTGGGCGAAATATTGTAGTTCTCGCACGCCTTACTTTGTACTGCTAAAATAGTGGCATATTATTATTTTGTCATGCGATGCTAGTAAAAGATAACAACATTTATGATCAGGATCTTTACAAAGAAATAACAACTTTAACTTAACCCTGAGTTACGCACCTAAAAACTTGCGTAAGTACTCACGTTTTAGTATTAGATGTTTCGATTAATTAACATATTAACTCATTTGAAACAGATGATTTCATAAATATATCTAATAAAGCAACGGTTTATAGAAACTAGGTTTTTATATTGCATTTCTACCGTGTCGAAATGACATGGCTACTGCACACATTATTGATGGCATTTATAACAAACTGTTTTTGGTTTTTGTTCGTTTGTTCTTGGACAAACAGGGCATTACTTTATTTCAGGTCTTTATTTTAGGTCATTGGGAACAAGATAACTCAATTATGTAATTTACTACCAAAAAAAGGCTTCATTACAACCCCATAGATTTCGAAAAAGGAGACTAAAGGTTATGACTAGAAGATAAGCCGCTACAATCTTTAGATCATAGCATTGATGCATAGTGTTAAAATCCTTTACTCTGATCCATAACTGCGATCTCAAACCCACCTAAACCTAACAAGCGAACATAAAGTTTTTGCGAAAATTTTGGTGGAGGCTCATGAAAATATTGGCCGTTTTCTGGCGCTTGGTAGTTAACTAAATCCAATATCAATAAATTAAACGTATAGTAAAAATGTAACTACTTCTAATTCCCTTAAAATGAGCACACACACCCACGCGAGTAATTTAGGGTTAAAAAATTAGGACCTAAAACGGAAAATAAGCTACTGTTCGTTACAACTGATCTGTAGCTCCAGTGCGTTTTGGTGTAGTTTTAGGTAATACACATTCGTGCGAATGGTGCGTAATTATTTGTTTTATTGATGTAAACCCGCGACAATTGATTTATAAATATGTTATCTCATTACAGTTTAAAGTTCCCTGTTACCCGTTCGAGAATTATCATGTCACAAACATCGCCACATACATACATACATATACAGTGACGAACTTCCCAATTTAACTCGGATATGATAAAAAATACAGATTTTTTTATCCTGACTGCTACTGGTGTCTGGTAAAGTGTATCATTTATTTATTTAATATTCTTGTTTTTAGAATGTCAACACCATCAAATTGGCTCCGACTCACTGGAACCATGGGGCGTCAGGCGCCAAGCCCAAACAGGCTCCGGTCACTAGCAATATTAGCATTAGCAAAAACAAATTCAGCGTTCTCGCGAATGTGCAAACGGATCCCACTTCAATAAGAGGTAAATTTTACTGCCTAGAAATGTTTAGTGACAGATATCTATACCCATAAATAAAATCAGACATGTTCTCAGGGAATCGCGACTCGCCGACGTATCACTCAAAGGGAGCCTCCATTGAAAGGTCAACGTTTAGCTCTAAAGGAGAATTCCGTAAGTTCATTGATATTTTTCATTTCATCATCATCAACCTATCGCAGTCCACTGCTGGACGTAAGTCTCCCCCAAGGTGCGCCACTGAGCCCGATCTTTGGCCTTTCTCATCCACTCTCTGTCCGCTACTGTACGGAGGTCGTCGCTCCATCTAGCCGGAGGACGTCCTACAATACGCTTGCCTAGACGTGGTCTCCACTGAAGGACTCGTTGAACCCACCGGTTGTCGGTCCTCGGACAAATATGTCCAGCCCACTGCCACTTCAGCCTGCTAAATCTTTGAGCTATGTCGACCACCTTGGTTCTCTGTCGGATAACCTCATTCCTGATTTTATCCTTCAGAGAAACGCCAAGCATAGCTCTTTCTATAGCGCGCTGAGTGATTTTCAATTTGTGGACTAGCCCTATTGTCAGTGTCCACGCTTCGGCAGCGTAGGTCATCACAGGTTGAAGACTTTAGTCTACAGGCACTGCGGGATGGATGACGAGAAGACCTGACGAAGTTTCCCAAATGTTGCCCAGCCCAGCTGGATTCATCGGTTCATTTGTGACAACGCTTTTAAATTTCCAGTTTTCTTTGATGGATGGTAGTCTGTGGTCTAGTGGCCTACCGTGTACCCACCGATTTCAGATCCAGTGTTCCCGGGTTCGATCCCTATGGGAATACAATATTGTGCTCGGTTTGGCTGGTGGTAGGACTTCGTTTAAGTCTGCCTGGTTAGCTACCACAATCTTACCTAATTCTGTCACCATAATGACAACTCTAATATTGTTGTGTTCCGGCATTTAGAGGTAAGATAGCCAGTTCCTCAGTTTGTTGAGGTTTCCGGGTGAAGTGCGCCTCAACCTTCGGCCTTATCTCAACTTGTTACCAGGTGAGATAAAGGCCAAGCGCTTCCTCGTCGTACAATAAAATAATTATCGCATTTGTATGAATTGTAGCAGTGGCGGGCAGTGCTCGGTCCGGCAGCGTAGGCGTGCCGCGGTCGCCGGTGCCGGCTGCGGCCGAGGTGCCCGCTTACGCCACCGCGCCCAACGCGCCGCAGGAGCCTCTACCCGACGACATGTTGTCGAAAGTCAAGTCTATCAACCTGGACGAGGAGGAGCTCGTGGTCGAGGTCAAACATCTCTTCCCGCCGAAGTACCACGCGGCTGTTATTGCTGAAATACTTAATATCGTCGTAGAAAAGTACGTTATATCGGTTTATTACCATCGGACACCATGCCTCTGGCCCCACGTGGGGTCCGATAAAACTCCAAAACAATTTCAAGCCTATCCACCCTCTTGCAAATTTTATGCGGTCGGATGGGACGAAAAACTTATTTTGAAAAATAATACTTTATTTCGTTTGACTTGAAAAATATTAAATACAGTTTGTAGTAGTACTTGTAGGTATATTATTTTCTAATGGGTCATTTGATTGCTCAACCGTTCTCCTATGACCGATTCGTCATTGGACTGTTCGCCGTCGGGATGATTCATTTATTTCTGTTTCACCAGCAGAGTTTTTCGACTACAGGCATTTACACCTACGCGACGATAAACCTATAACTCTTTTAACTACAGACCTTTCCATCTACGGAGAATTCGCCGACAATAAAATAAAATATTGAAAAAAATACACATTATTAGTAACAACACAGCTTACTGCGTTGTTACTAAGATATCAAAGCTGGCTACTTGGCTATTTATTATTTATCACACCGTAAGTTAAAGATAAAATTAAAGTATTTTCTTCAAAATCAAACAGAACTTAGTTTGATTTTGCAGAAATACTTATTTTTACGACTACTATCACCATAGTCAACCAACACAAACCACTTATTTTCAGGGGTTATTTACACACTATTCAAAGGAAAAAATATTAAAATAAAATGAATGAGTCATGGGGTCCGTTGGTAATAAACCGTTATATCCACAAGTATCATATATTTGTGTATATTTTCAATTACTATCTATTATATTAGTTATATGTAAGTATATTAGTTATTGTTAAATGTTATATCGCTTCATGAGGTCGATTGACTGGGCTGGGTCACAACAGAATATCAGCGCTGACCTGTGTTACAGTGAGGCATAATGCTGAGCTGTGTCCCATTTGTTGCTGCACAGCACAAACTGTATTCACATAGTGCACGTGTTTTTCTGTTTGTCAATTTCGTTCTGTTATGTTTTTTTATGTGTAAAAGTATTTAAATGAATGTCTATGTAAGCTTCGTGACGCACAGCTCGCACTGCGTTTGCTTAAGCCTTTCAGTACAAATATTTGATAAGTCCTGCTTTTATATTAACAAATCAATGTAATTTTTTTCCCCCGTCTGATTAATACAATTATGCGCCACTCGCGTATTTTCCAGAATTTGTCCTGCAAATACCTGTCTAAGCGCTATGGGAGTAGGCCTTAAGTTCAATTAAGCTTCTGATATGGGTAACACTATTTTTTCCGTTTTCAGGGCTGTCAAAGATGTGAAAATAATCGCTAAGTCATTATTCCACTTAGTAGTGACAAATACGATTGCACCAGAGAATTTCGTAGCTGGATTAAAAGACATTTTTGAATTTGCACCGGATCTGTTAATAGATATTCCTATGTTGTATGACTACATTGGAATAATCTTAACACCTCATATTGAAAAGAAGGTAAACTTGAGTGTTTGTTTATTAATCCTCACATCTAGTTGATTGATAATAACGTGTCCATTACTATTTACGAAGCTTTTTTAATGATGCATCTCTCTTTAAGTGATTTATGGACGCCTTGATTTCATGTTGTGTAATTTTGTTACAGTATATCACGCTTGAGAAGACACTTAAACTAAGTGACAGTATAATCTCAGCAAATCAAGGCCATCTACTTCTTAAGTCAATCATTTATCAAATGAATGATAGCATGGGACCTACCTTTGTAAAGAGCGAATGGCAAGAGTCTGAACTACAGTTCAGCCAATGGATGAGCGAAGAAATGGTATTATACCTGTCTATTTTGCTAGTGTCTATTTAATTTGCAGTTAAATATTTGCTTTTATATTATTTTTATTGATCCAGGTGCCAAAATGGATAGCTGATAATAAATTGCAATTCCTTGAAGGAGGTGCTCAGTCACACGAGGAATCTGTGAAGATATTGTCACCTTCTGAAACTCAAAGCAGAATACTACAGTTAATGAATACCGATCAATCCTCTGATTGCATCAAAGGATGGGTGCAGGTAATGTATAACAAGTGTTTTAACATGTGATAAACAGCAATGAGCTTTTGAATGTGTGTAATCGTGAGTTATTGGGGAATAATAAAATAGGGATTTGTAAAATTCAACAACTACACTGATATCCTATTCATCATCATGTCACTGCTAAATGATACGCGACGATATAAGCTGCAGCAATATATTTTTATTTGTATGTGCATCCCAATATTAACCAAGCTTTTACTATTTTCTCCACGCTCGCTCTCACGCGATAACACCGCCCATTGTACTTTAAGCTTTAGGTTTTATACAGGACAATTGATCTGTATAATAACTCGATTCCGTCAGTCCAGCAAGTCCCGTGGTGTTCTTACGTCCCGCTATGCGATTATTCGATGTATGCTAAAAGTAAATGCAATTTGCAGGACAAAGTTGGCTTAGCATCGCAAGAGGATTGGTTCATGCGAGCGCTGATCCAGGCGATCTGCGAGCATGCGCTGTACGGAGCGAGCGCGGGCGCCGGTGGCGAGGTGCTTCAGATGCACTTCAGCCCGGAGCGAATGGGCAAATACGCCGCGCTCATCCACGATTTCGGCGAATCGAAACAAGCCAGGGAGGCCAACTGCCTCTTTGGCATCCAGCACTTGCTACACAAGCTAGAGCATCCACAAGGTCATCATCTAAACTTATTGCTTTTCATATTTTATTGTACGACGGGGATTTGCTTGGTCTTCATCTCGCCTGACTTTCAAGTTACGATAAGGCCGAAGTGGAAGCGCACTTCACCCGGAATCCTCAACCAACTGGCTATCTTACCTCTAAATGCCGGAATACAAGAATTTTAAGAATTGTTGCTATGGCGACAGAATTAGGTAAGATGATGGTAGCTAGACAGGCAGACTTGAACAAAGTCTGACCACCAACAATTATTGATGGGTTGGCTCTTGACCTAGCAAAGCTTGTTTAGCTTTAGGCAAAAGCAAGAGTGAGGTTTATGATGGAGCGAGCTTTCTTAGAACAGAAGGCACTAGAAGGAAGGACGGAACACTGAAACCGTTAGGCGCCGCAGAAGGAATGCTTAATAAGTGAATAGATAGATCGATAGATACAACGTTTATTCACACAAACACAAAAAACACACACAGTAAAAAATAAACAACAGACATGACAGTTATGACGTTATGCATCAACAGAAAGGTATTGAAGAAAATAAATATAATTTGGGAAAATTAAATAAATAAAAATAATCATAATTCAAATAATAGTTATATATATTTATTACTCCTCTGCCTTTCTAAGGTACTGGAGAAGGTGGTGTGTTCACAAATGACTGAATATCTGGAAAAAAATGATATCTTACCTCACCTCCAATCTGGTTTTAGAAAGAACAGGGGGACGGATTTATATCCAGAAGTCACAATATTCATGGTATAAAACTATACAGTGTGCAATAAAATACAGCGAGCATGCATGTTTTCTTATATTTATATGATAAGTGTCTAACTAGACCTGGTGTAGATAAATACTTGAACGAATAACATCTTCAAATAATCAAAACAGATTAAAAGTAAAAAAAATTAGCAGATTTATGCCAAGCATTATCCATGTTTTTTTCTATAGCCCTATTTGGTTACACATAAATGGGTTCAGGCAAATAATATCTATAGGCTATCCATTGAATGTTACATTATAATTGGTCCAGCCATTTCAGAGATAAACCGGAACAGATTATGTATTTATTCTGTGGCTGTTATTTTGATATTTAAACAGACAAACTTAAATTTATTGATTGGTAGATAGTTTAATTTCTTATATGTTTCACTATACTTATGGTGTATTTTTTAATTTCATACTATCTAGAAATCTTAAAAGTTTTACTATTGACTATGTTCTCCATTATTCTGCACTCTTCCTTAAAATCCTCTGTTGTGTCGGTTTGAAAGATATTCACATCATGTACTGTTAGTTGAGATCTGTTGCGCTAAATATGCTGTAATGATGTATTCTGTGGGTGAGATATTAGGTAAAACCATAGTTTTTTTCATTTTCCAGGTCTAACACTGGAGATATTCCAAAATTTACATGAGCAATACTTGATTTCATTGGATGGGTTCTTAGCATGGGGGGACTCTGAAAAGGAGCCAGAAGGAAAGGGTAAGAATTCTGATATATATATATGTATGCATATGTATATATATGTGTACACAATAGTTTTATATTCACAACCCACAGTGCTGTTTATATATGTTTATGTACGACAGCGCTCTGTGCCGGGGCTGCTTACAGGAGGGAACTATAGAGCATGTGATCCTTGACTGCACAGATACAGAATCAGCTAGGGAGAAGACGGGCTAGGGAAATGCATTGCCCAGGCTTGGAGCTAGTATAGTCACCCACAACATTAGCGTAATTTTCATTGCCCAAAATCCTGCTAGTGGTATTTTAAGGGCCTGGACTTGCTGGGGTAGGGCTATTTAAAATCATTGGGGACAAACAAAACAACCCACAGCGGGACGTCAGTGCTGGCTTTAGTCACCCCTACTCCGAATAAGAAAACATTCTTTGGCCTTTCCTAAGACAAAGGTGGCAGTGGGTAGTGGTAGTAGAGTAGTGGGGTATGGTTTCTGTATATATATGGGTGGGTATATTATTATGGATACTGTTGTGAGGCGGGTATCAATATTCATACTAATATAATATAATATAAATTCGAAAGTGTATGTCTGTCAATCTGTTACGTTGCGGATAAAATATACAATGACAAATTGAAGACAAAGGGTTTTCAATTTGTCAAGGAGTCATTGTTTATTTTATGTTATAGAGATCCTTGTCCATAATATCGTCTAAGCTGTCAAATAAGATTATTTACGTTGAAAGAAAGAAAAGAGATTTTACCCAACAAAAATAAGAATAAAACTATATTTAGTTTAAACTAACTTATTCTAAGCTACACTATGTCGAACACAAGTAAATTCGGGTAAAAGGGTACTCGGACTCAGCTTTATTGCAGCATCGAGCATAATGCAACGATGGTGCGCTGGTTTTCAGCCAGGTCCACGTTGAATGATCACTTATAGGTACCAGTGGATGTATAATCCACTCGCACCTATAAGTGATCATGTCCTGTCTCAGAGTTGTTACTATGAATGTTGTGTGCTCCGCAGCTGTGATGCTGAAGGCGCTCACGTCCTTCTTCACGAGCATCCAAGAAGCCGACAATGAGGACACTGGCAGCGAGGACTGACCCTTGCCATGTATGTACGTGCCACCAGTTTTACTAACCTATTCCGACTGAAGTCTAGTAAGCTTTTATTTTATGGATTTCATTAATGCACACATAAAAAACATTGCTAAACGAAAAGCCAATAAATGATTATCCGGGATTCAGCCCGCCGGATCATAAGGAACCCCTCCTTCCATATATATATATTTTTTATGCAACCAGGAGACGGGCCAAGCTAGTAGCCCACCTAGTGTTAAGTGCATCTCTTGCCCATAACAATGCCTTACTGCATTGGTCACATTCACATTCACAAAGAACATAGCCTACACGGCACTGCATAGCGCCCGTCAACTGGAAGCATAAAGGTGTCTAAGCCTCGCGTGCTCGTAATTTCACCGGCAACCATACCATATTCAAGCTGGAACACAGCAATGCTGCTTTGCGGTCGAAATAGGTATGGTGGTAGTAATTCTCCGGACGAGCCTTTTCACAAGGGGTTTCTACTACTCTTACATACATACATACATACTATTATTGTAAATGAATTCGAAAGTGTCTCTGTCTGCCTGTTTTCGTTAACGTTTTCACGGATAAACGGCAGGAAGGATCTACAATATACCATGGAGAAACTTATACGTAATATAAACTAGGCTCTCATAATTATATTATTTATTTACAATTGCAACCACCACTGTACAACCGTGTACCTATAAAATAAGTTTGTGTCTCATTGACTTGTAGACATAAAATATTACAGGACATCAATTTAACACAGCGCCATCTAGCCCCAAACTAAGCATAGCTTGTAATATGGGAACTAGATTACGGATAGAATACTTAAATACTTTTTGTAGATACATACATACTATATGATACAACACCTATACCCAGAACAAACATCTATATTCATCACACAAATGTTTGTCCTGGGTGGTAATCGAACCCACAGTCTACAGCGCAGAAGGCAGAGTTACTACCAACTGAGCTATGAGGTCATTGATTAATATTAGTGTCGTTTGTTCCACAGCCGTGATGCTGAAGGGTCACATCTTCCTTCTCGAGCATCCAGGTGGCAGACAAAGAGGATACGGGCAGCGAGGGCTGTCGCGTGCTACATGTATGAATTTAAGAAGTTCATAATAAATGTGTCTATACCTTATTACACTATGTCCAACTAAAGTCTCTAGTAAGCTTATCGATTGTTAAAGAACATCCATGATAAATGTCGAATAGTGAGTGAGATGTTAGATATTTACAATTTATGGAATTTAAAATACTTTTGATCACCTTATTGTCACCTATAATCGTTCACTCTGACCACTTTACTTGGACATTGTGTAGTAAGCACTTGATGTATTATATTCATTTTTATTATTTGTAAAAATCTGCATAAAGTATACAGTAGTTCTGTGTGCACGACTATAACGTATTTACTTTTTAATATCTCATTTTATTCATTGAATAGTTAAATTTTGAAGATAGTAGGTAAAATGTTACATGTTTATAGACAAAATATATATTATAAAATGGTTTCTAAACAGCCATTACTTTATTTATTTAACTTATAGCCTTGTATCGGTTATTATGGCAAAACAAGACAAGTTATTGCGGTGTCAGCCTTGCAATCACGACAGACATCTTTCAATATAATTTGCATGCATGCCCTATGATTTGCTAGACCATGCATTCTACTTCGACGATCACCTCCACCCTCTTCGCCATGCTATTATAAAATATGATTTAAGGGCGTACAGAAACATTTCCGTAGAACATACGAGGTTTCATTTATGCATGCAAGTGTATTTTAATGTTTTCACTTGTTTCTTTTTTATTCTTGTTGTAATTCTAATTGAGCTGAAATCAAATGTGCCTCAGGGTTCATTATGTGGATGTTATGTCAAGCAGTTTGGTGGCACACTACAATAAGGGAAAACGAGTAGGGGGCAAGGGGGAGGTTGACGGCTCCTCTACTCGGCAATAGCCCAATTATTTCATCTATCCCTATCAGATAACCAGCTAAACTGAGATAAGCCTTCACCCATCTGTGGGTGTAAGTGTAAATAAGGTTTAACAAATTAAACAACCGATTATTTACTGCCTTTAAAACATTTTCAAATATTAACCAAATGATTTTAAACCGAATGAACTGGACAGAAAATCATGAACCCCTCCTTGTTGATAGTATAACACACCGTTTTTTATTCCATTAAAATTATATGTATTCATCGTTTATTATTATAATTTTAATCTTAAACAGTGTTTTTAAAATGTAAATTTATTTATTATTAAACTTTGTAATAAATTTTAAAAAATCTCTGCAGAGATATTTGTTGTTTGATTTGATATGCTATGCTGCAAAATTGCACTCTTCTCACAATGTATTTTCGTGGCTTGATTAAAATAAAACAACAAATTCCATTAAACTCAATAGATGTAGTTGAATCAGGCTATGATTGTATGAAAGTGTCTTCATGCAACCATTAAAAGTGCATCTTTCTCTGATTTTATATCACTGAGAAAGAAGCATTTCCGAGTATGAAACGAGTAGATGACCTCATCTCATTGGAAGTCATGTCTATGTTCTGTGTTGTGTACAAGTATATGCATGCAATATAGGAATGTAATAATAATTGATGAATATGAATGTGGTGGTAAGTGACTGCTAGAAAATTATTGATTATATGAGTTAGTAGGGCTTGTGCTTAATACTCATAAATACAAATATTAGTTTCTGCTATAGTTTGCCTGTCTTACTTCTAGATCTACAATCGAAATGTGTATTACATTGCGTTTCTTTTACCTGCGCTTGTATCTTCACCATACTTTGTTATAACTTCATAACACTATCTCAACCCTGCTTGAAACCTGGATTGAGTACAGATACTGATTCTGATAGCGCTTAGATTTCCCTGCCGGAGAGTAGTTTTGTCAACCCGTGTTCGGATCTTATCTGAATAATATCTCTTATTTAGGCCAGCGGATTAGCATAGCTATTCAGCGTGGCAATGCCCATAACCTGAGCACGCTTTAGTCTGGTATTGGTCTGTAAAGGCCGAGTTACCTATATACCGCTTGTAACAGTCCTTAGGTAATCTGACTGCTTTCGCTTTTACATAGATATTTTAAGAATATACAGGTGAGTTTTTTTTTCCATGGCCTCTGAGGTGGAGTCTGAAACCGTGAGAGTTATTGAAAAGTCTGAACGTCCAACCTTGAATCAGGCTATGATTGTATGAAAGGGTCTTTATGCAACCATAAAAAGTGCATCTTTCTCTGATTTTATATCACTGAGAAAGAATCATTTCCGAGTATGAAACGAGTAGATGACCTCGTCTCATTGGAAGTCATGTCTATGTTCTATGTTGTGTACAAGTATATGCATGCAAAATAGGAATGTAATAATAATTGATGAATATGAATGTGGTGGTAACTGACTGGTAGAAAATTATTGATTATAAGAGTTAGTAGGGCTTGTGTTTAATACTCATAAATACAAATATTAGTTTCTGCTATAGTTTGCCTGTCTTCTAGATCTACAATCAAAATGTGTAATTTCATTGCTTTTCTTTTACCTGCGCTTGCATCATCACCGTACTTTGTTATTACTTCATAACACTCAACCCTGCTTGAAACCTGGATTGATTACAGATACTGATTCTGATAGCGCTTAGATTTCCAAACATTTCATTGTCAAAATGCAAACAATCGTAACTCTGAAACTAAACGTCATATGTATGTATACTAAATATGGCAATAATGGTTAAAATTAAATATTAGTTAACTGTTAATTGATAAAAAAATATATCGATATTTTTATTGGTTGAAAATATTAGTTAATATTATTTGTTGAGTACCTACACGATTTGGTTATTGGTTGATGTTAATGCAGTTGAATATTTTATTCTATTGATCAAATAAAAGTAACCGCTAATTCGTCTCTATCATAGTAGTACTATGGGTATTTGTTTAAAATATCGCATCACTTTGTATTGAATAAAAATATCATATACAGCAAATCAGAGAAATTTAATCTCTATAGTGAGGAGTCGAAAGCATACAATTGAATGAAGTCAACCTAATACATAGTTGAAAACTCTGCGAGCAGCAACATACGAAAATGTTTCTTATTTGTAGCATCTTAAAGTTAAAATTTCAATGCATTCAATTATGTTAGTTCTAACTCGGGCTGAAGTTGATATGATATTTTTATTCGATAATCTTAATTCTGATTATTGAATATAATGGTTGATTTTAAATATTAGTTAAATTTATTGGTTCATAGTTATATTCGTCATCTCTAATATATACCAGTGGTGTCCTCGGACAAATGATCGGTAACATTATGATCTACATTTTGGATGACAGCTGTCAAACTGCAAACAACCGTAAACTTTGAAACCAAACGTGTGGCTGGGAAAAAGTAGTCTTCGTAGCCCTGCTTTTTTTTTGAATATCCGATGTTAAAAAATAAGCAGGGCTTTCCATTTGTCCGTCAAATGGCAGCACTTTGAATCCACGTCCTGAAGGTGCCGTAGCTATTGGAGTCCCCTCTCCAGCTTTGATGCTTCCCAACTCCTTCACGTCCGCAATCTGTGATTCAGCTTCAGTGAGGCGGTTCTCATGTTAATGCTTCTGGTCTTTTATCACTCTGATCTCTTTGCGGAATGTGGCGTGCAGATCTTTCATGAGGACCATCTGCTTCTCTTGGCGAAGGGTTTGCTCCTCTTTGTCGGTCTGCAGTTGTTCTTCCAATCGACGAGCCTGTCCTTCCTGACAACGAATCTGTTCTTAGAGCATGGCCATGAGAGCAGCAAGGTCTAGGGCTGTTGACGCTGCAGGGGCCGGTTTCTCGTGGTGGCAGTTGTTGATCTGTCGTTGACTGCGCCACCCGTGGCGAGGTTTCTCCAAATTTCCGCTGGTCCAGATCCTGCTGACGGACCTGACTCCTGAACCATGACTCCATGGGTAGAACCGGCATGCTTTCAATCCGCTCTTCTGACACCAATTATTACGAGCAGGGGTTCTTAAGAATACAAGGTTATTACTCAAAATAAGACACGTTTACTCAGCATCAAACTAAACTCTCAAAAATCTCAAACGTTGTTGATGTATGGTACATATTACTATACAGTGAATTATATAAGTCGATAACTAAGTAGGTACCTTATAATTATAAGTGATAGTTTAATTATGGTTTTAAGGAAGTAGGTTTACTATTAAGTAGTTTTGTGACTGTCACCTCAATTAGCAGTTCATTTAAAATGAGTTTATTTTTATAATATTAGTTATGGTGTTGATTTTATAAAAATGCATTGTAATAGAGTTATATATATACGCAACCGCGCAACGAATTATGGTGCAGCTACGTCTTTTTGACTCTACTCGACACTGCTGGAGACCATGGAAACAGGGAAGAGTAGAATTTTCTAAATCAACGGAGAAGTATTCTGAGGACAAGGCGCAACCACGCCCCAGCAACGAGGTGATGCAGCGGTGCTGCGTGCAGCCGCGTTTGGGCACTTAGAATCAGACGTGGGGCTGCCGAGTTCAGCAACGCTGCGACTCCTGCCAGCGCTCTGGTCACTCATCCGCCAACAGCTGGTTGCAGCAAGTCCTGTCCTGAGTCATCGCACCTTCACCCTCAGACATCTCAAAATAATACTGGCGACCGTGACACGACCTGCGATTCGAAGATAAGTTTAACGTTCAATGCTCAACTTGTCCGCCGCCTTTTTAATTGGTTGTTTTTTTTATTTTTCAGAAAATTAAGCCCAAGCACAGCCTGCGCAGGCACAGCTTAAGATGAGAAATGTACAACATGATCGGAGCAGCCTAAGTCTAGAAGCGGTGCACACATAACTGTTGGAACAAGAAGCTTCCTGAATACCTGCCCCGCATCACGTGATAATCAAACCGTGAGCCCGTTCCTTTAATTTTTCCTAGTTTCCCCTTCTGACTGTATAAGCTTCTCAAAGGGTTGGTAACTAATATTTCAGTTCAACCATATTTCCCCCTATCCTACCTATATTCGTCCCATCATCGAACTATAAATTATAGTGTTAACATCGAACTAAATCGCTCAGTAGTCCGATTGTCTGCATCACCGGACTGCCAAGACGAAAAAGTCTCGTTAGTCCGATCTTCAGCAGTGCTACTCTGCAAAACGATATATCGGGACAATTATCGTGCAAAACGTACTCTTAGTGCCATAGTTTCGATTATCGACCGATTGACCGACCGACATTAATTTTGACAATTGATGCCGAAAACGATAAGATGATTTGAATTTGACAGTTAACAACTCGAATCGGTCGAATTGCTGCTGTTATCAGCAATTCTTGACGACACATAGGTTGCTATCGTCTGACAATCTTTGGACTCTCCGCACGCGTTTTTGTTTTACTCGTCCTGCTTAACGGACTAGCGATTTACCTTGTGGTTGGATTAAATAAACTCAACACCAATAGTAAATTTTAATCTACTAATGGTGTTGTTTTAAAGTAAAATAACATTAAAAAAGTTAATCACTATCAGTTAATCAGTGTGAATGACGTTGATTCCAGTGCGCTCCTGTTTAATTCTGCGGTTTGCTGTCCGACTACCGAGGGCAATCGAGGGCATCGTGCACACTTAATTCGCACAGCTGATCGCTCAGTCTTCGATGAGGACGGCCTACTCCAGTCATACTGCGAATACAGGAGCGTAATGTATTTGTGATGTCACTTCTCTTCACTTCCACACCAATCTACACCCGATATTAAGCGCAAAAATTACCAACCAACTTCACGGTGTCGCTTTTAGGTGTTCGCGTGCGCGCGCATTGTTAAAAAACACTCACACAATTTTTCCAAAACGAGCCACAAGAATAATGACTTCAAAAAGTACGCGGGGCAACTCTATATTCTGTGGTCATCACGGTACAAAATATTTTGCCTTCATACGTTAACCACTTTAAGGTTATAGTTATATTACTTATAGAAAGGCTGTTTGATGTTCTTAATGTGAAGTAGCACAAATCTGACTTCAAACTGGAGTAAAACGTAATATTCTCGCATATTGCAAGCGATGGCTATGGGGCTATCTTACATAATTAGACTTAAGGAAAATAGCCACATTCATGTGGCGTTCCACGCGCGGGCCCGCAAGGGGGAGCTTACGTCGCAACGAAACCGATTGTCAGCGCTGACAAACCAGCGCGGGCTCTTCCTCGAAGAAAACGTTTGGCAAAAAATTATTAGCAAAGCAATTACAAAACAAAACATTACAATTACCTAATTACATAAAGAATATACTTGGCTTATCGTTTGAAGATCAAACCCACACCCGTTTAAAAAAAAAAAAATGAGACACGTTCTCGACGACGGTGAATTGAATCACTGTTTTAAAAATACTCATTAAAAACAAAACACTTACGAAATAATGATTAAGAGTGACATCCCACTCACAAGCACAATTTTCACACTACTTTAAATTCTGTCAAAAATCGGGTCTCGAGAAATGTCAATGCCACTTGGTTTCAGAACCGTTAAAATATATTTCGTGTCCAGTAGACCAACAGACACAGAATACAATAAACCTTGCTAGATACAAAACTTTTGCCTTGCGAACGTTGTGGTACCGTAGTGTAGTACCCATGATCGTTCAATTGGATCGTTCCACCCAATTCCCACGTAAGTCGTCAAAAAGTTTTGTGGAACTATGGTACCCAAGATCGTTTAATTGCATAGACAAGGTGACAAACCCTGATTACCGACCGGTGTAAAATCGTTTATAGGTACTCTCACAATTTTTCCCATACGCACAAAAAAAAGAGTATAACTTACAAATGCAGTTCTATCATAGGGAAGGCGCAGCGAGCCGATCAGTCTGAAGACGGTCTTGTTGAACTCAACGGGTACCGAGTCGGAGCGAAGCGGCTTTCTTGTATATCGTCATTTTCCTTTTCAGTGGCAGCTTGGAGCGTTGAATTGTTTGTT
Organism: Venusia cambrica; assembly: GCA_951394065.1. NCBI lineage: Eukaryota > Metazoa > Arthropoda > Insecta > Lepidoptera > Geometridae > Venusia > Venusia cambrica. Next base: position 15,195,278 of record OX596034.1, read on the forward strand.
CTGATTCCTGAAGCTGAGACTACGGTCAATGGTGACACCCAAACATTTAATATGGTTGCCAAAGAATTTTTCGCTATAGAATTCTTGAATGCAGGACGTTGTCTGTGATCATCGCCTGGGTCTTCGCGACGTTCACAGACAGATTCCTACACACTAGTACTCATAACCCTGATTTATTTGAGGATTGGGTAGCTTGTACAGCCGTCCTTCGTGCCAGACTGTCGAAGCCTTTTTCCATGTCCAAAAGGACTGCTGCAACGCATTCCTTCTTGTTTTGGCTGATGTGCATCTCATTCAGCATCTTTGTTATGGAGGGTGGAGGAATGCTCGGACCTAAACTTAAATTGTTCCTGCCTGGGCTTTATGTACAGCGTCAGATAGTGGAGCAAGAGACAGAGACATCACGATCACGGTGTGCTCATCCCATTTTTCGTCTGTGGTGTGGTCGACGAGGGCAGCTCACCACCAAGGCATGGAGGTCCGTCCCCACTTGGGGGCACCTGGTCGCTAGCCACAGTTACTCTTCTCCCTTTTGTCGCGGAGATGGTTCCGTATCTTTGCCTGGAGAGCATTTTGTCTCTTAACCGACAGGGAGGTGCGCCAAGCTAAAGTCGCGAATATCATTACACTGTAAATACCTCCGACCGACTGCACCCCATCCTTTTAAACAAGTTAAGAAATAACTTCAAACATTATCGATCAGTGTCTATGCTGTATAAGCAGGAGATAATAGTCTTCACCACTACAAGTTATAATAATAATAAAAACATTAATTTTAGATTCATAATCCATAAAAATATTGGGAAAAAGTAAAAATATTGTAAAAAATAAAATAAAAGAACACATTCATACGTTACAAATAACTATAAGTAGGTAGCAGTACCTACAATCAATTTAGGTGGCTATCTCCACCCATCGTCTATACACTGTCGTCTGTATTAGCCTTTCTGCCAGGCTCCTGATGATAACATTTCCACGCGTGTCAACACTAGACATAAAAGACGCTACTCTCTTGATCACTGTTAAATGACGTGAATGAATCAACTGGTGCTACCGTGTACATTTCTGAAGCACTACCAGTACTTTCTTAGACCCAACTGTCTAAAAAAGTTGAAGGCAACGCTTATACTGTTATGCGTCTGTTTTGCATAATCTGTATTTTAATTTGTTTGTTTTATTTATTTTTTAACATGTAGTTAACACGTTTAAAAAGTTTGGCAGAAAGACTTGAACTCCAAACACAAACTCAAGTTCACTGGTTACGATATGGCCAATATAATTATCTGTTTTTCACTTTCATGGCTGTCCATTGAGGTACCTACACTTCTGGCACTGGCACGCTCTCAGCTCTCTTTCCGATCTGAATATGACCATTTCTGTTTTTTGACATTATATATCAATTCATGTTCTTTTGCGTATCTTTCAACTTATTGCTGTGAGCTTTTTCAATCCTTTGATCGTGGGACTGATCTGCACCATATCGTCAGCGTAGCTCAAATTGTTTACATATCTGTCATCCAATACGAGTATGAGCCCTACGGGTACCAGTAGGGCCAGATTGGACGACAGTAAAAGTTATAAACAATATAAGTTTGCTCTTTTTACCACTCAGCATTAACTGCTTTTTTGTTTCATCATCCTTTCATAGTAGTACCTACCCCGAGCACGGCCTCAAAATGTATACGTAGCAAACCAACTAGTACGCCACATTATCGCCAGACCCCCACAGGGCAATGGGCACAATGGGCCCTCGGACGTGTCCACTGATGATTTGCATTCAATAAATATTTGTTTTAAATGATGTTATATCAAAGAAGAATGGAGACCTGCGCATGTGGAAACTACTGTGAAGACACCCGATCGCTATCTGCCATTAACTTAAAAACATCAAATGCACTATTTCGTCCTTACCTACCAAAGGAATGTCTAAAAGTAGCATTCGATGCACTTCATCGCTTCAGTCATCCCGGCATCCGGACTTCACGCAAGCTATCCGTAGAAAAGTTCTTCTGGCCTTGGCCTAGCGAAACAATGCCTAGAATACCATAGGTACATCGACACACATCAAGCGGATTATCTACCAACGCGCTCACGGAAAGATTCCAGCACGTACCTACATGTCGATGTAGTGGTTCTCTTCCTACTTCACCAAATGGACAACGGTATCTCATCACTATGACAGACTGAGCGCTACGAGATGGCCAGAGGCTATCCCAAACGCAGAAACATCACCTGTAACCATAGCGAAGTTAATCTACGAAAACTGGAATACTCCTCGGCGGCTGTTCGTTGCGCTGGTGCGAGAGCTGCAGTGCCAGGCCTTTAGTGTCTGGCTTCGGGCCTATAGTTCGGGCAGGGCGCGCATGCCATCTGATAGATGCTGTTCTTCCCTCCACTGCTTCAATGTGATACCTGGCATATAACGCATCACTGAGGTATTGTGTGGCAAATGGCAAAGAAATAACAGCCTGGTCAACCCTTCAAGACTTGGATGGCGCTCACCACATCGGCAGAAGTGACAGCAGAAAACAGGGAGCTGAAATATATATTACGCTTTCGCATCCTTCACAATGATATATGGAGACAACAATGTGTGTGTATGTGGTGCTTACAATGTAATATAAAATATTTGGCTTTTTTAATAAATTTATTTCCGTCTCAACATAGTTTCATTTAACCTAATAGGTATATCTATATAGGTTTAATCTGCATAAAATGGTATTGTTACGCCAATCAGAAAAGTCTAGAATCATCACGAGGATTCGCACAGTTCCGCGAAAATAAGACAATAACAACTTGTTCATAAATAACGCAAAAGGATAATAATAATAATCACCCTGAAGCCGACTGGTGACGACTCGCGCTAGTCGATACGCGTGCTCAAAATGTATACCTAGCAAACCAACTCGTACGCCACATCATCGCCAGACCCCCATAGGGCTGACCGTGAATGGCTGAATGGGCCCTCGGACGTGTCCATTGATTGTTTGCATTCAATGAATATTTGTTTTAAATGGTGTTATATCAAAGAAGAATGGATGCCTGCGCATTACATGTGGAAACTACTGTGAAGACACCCGATCGCTATCCAATCCCCCAGGATTAAAGATTTCACCTATACCAATTGCGAAGAAAACCATCTTCAGTACGCTATCGTACTGAAGATGGTTTTCTTCAACCAACAAAGTTCTCCAATGAGCTTCTTCTAATTCGCACAGATTTGCCCTAAACTTTAAAACATAAAACGCACTATTTCGTCCTTACCTACCAAAGGAATTTCTAAAAGTAGTATTCGATGCACTTCATCGCTTCAGTCATGCCGGCATCCGGACTTCACGCAAGCTATCCGTAGAAAATTCTTCTGGCCTTGGCCTAGCGAAACAATGCCTAGAATACCATAGGTACATCGACACACATCGAGCGGATTATCTACCAACGCGCTCACGGAGAGATTCCAGCACGTACCTACATGTCGATGTAGTGGTTCTCTTCCTCCTTCACCAAATGGACAACGATATCTCATCACTATGACAGACTGAGCGCTACGAGATGGCTAGAGGATATCCCAAACGCAGAAACATCACCTGAAACCATAGCGAAGTTTGTCTACGAAAACTGAATTACTCCTCGCGCGGCGGCTGTTCGTTGCGCTGGTGCGAGAGCTGCAGTGCGTCCTAAAGGCCTGAAGCCAGAAACTAGAGGCCTACCTAACTAGAGTAGGCCTCTAGTTTCTGGCTTCAGGCCTTTAGGTCGGGCAGGGCCTACTGTTGGCCGGGTCATCGCCCGTTCAGGTAGCGTGGGTCTCCCAGTCTCTCGGTTCCATCTGATAGATGCTGTTCTTCCCTCTCCACTGCTTCAATGTGATACCTGGCATATAACGCATCACTGAGGTATTGTGTGGCAAATGGCAAAGAAATAACAGCCTGGTCAACCCTTCAAGACTTGGATGGCGCTCACCACATCGGCAGAAGTGACAGCAGAAAACAGGGAGCTGAAATATATATTACGCTTTCGCATCCTTCACAATGATATATGGAGACAACAATGTGTGTGTATGTGTTGCTTACAATGTAATATAAATATTTGACTTTTTTAATAAATTTATTTCCGTCTCAACATAGTTTCATTTAACCTAATAGGTATCTATATAAGTTGAAAAATCTTCATAAAATGACACAAAATAACACAAAACGATGATTTATGGCCGCCGAGGCGAAAATAATAGAGTCCCAGATTACGCAACAGTTAGTACCGCGATAATTCCCGCGCTTACTAGATCATTCGATAGACTGGGACGCTACCGCCGACGGCGAAGCCGATCTCCATTGATGGCTTTAAATTAGCTTCATGAGAACTAGAAACGATTTTTACCGTCAAATGTACTGAACGGATAGGTTTCATAACATGTGTACACTTTTGAGATGGGAAACGCCATTTCGGATATGACACATACCTAAATCGGTAAAAATCGTTTCTAGTTCTCATGGAGCTAATTTAAAGCCATCAATGGAGATCGGCTTCGCCGTCGGCGGTAGCGTCCCTGGATATAAGTATGCCGCGCGATTCGGAAGCAGGTAAGTATTCGATTACGATACAGCGAGATAACATCAAGTGATATTTGAGTGCGATAACAGTGTTTAGTAATTCGGAAGTATAACTAAGTAGTTGTACTGTTTTTGAGAGTAATTAGTTCGGTGCTGAATAAACGTATCTTATTTTGAGTAATAACCGGTTGCTTCTAATTCTTACGAACCCCAGCTCGTAACAATTGGTATCAGAAGAGCGGATTTAAAGTATGCCGTTTCTACCCAAGTATGATGTGGAAGGAATCCGCACCAGGAGTCAGATCCGTCAACAGGATCTGGACCAACGGAGGTTTGGAGAAACCTCGGCACAGCCGCCGCAGTCAACAGCAGTTCAACAACTGCCACCACGAGAAGCCAACCCGGAACCTTCCGCCACACCTTCACCGGACTACCTTGCTGCGCTTATGGCCATGCTCCAAGAGCAGGCTCGTTGCCAGGCGGAGCAGGCCCGTCGGTTAGAAGAGCAGCTGAAGCGTAACAAGAAAGAGCAGACCCGTCTCCAAGAGGAGCAGATGGTCCTCTTGAAAGATCTACACGCCACATTCGGCAAAGAGATCAGAGTGATAATAGACCAGGTGCATCAACACGACAACCGCCTAACCGAAGCTGAATCACAGATTGCAGACGTAAAGAAAGAGTTGGGAAGCATCAAAGCTAGAGAAAGGACTGCAACTCCAATAGCTACTGCACCTTCAGGACGTGGATTCAAAGTGCCGCCATTTGACGGAACATCTTCGTGGTCAGCCTGCAAAATACAATTTGAGGCCGTTATTAAGGCAAATGGATGGAATAAAGGTCAGGCGATGACCAACTTACGCTGAGAGGCCTCCGCGATCAAGCCTTAAACATCCTCGAAGCCCTAGGTAAAGAGGTGACCTACGAGCAGCTACTGGAGGCACTGGAGGCAAGATACTCTGACGCCCACCTAGAGCACGTTTTTCAAGCACAATTAAAGGATCGTGTTCAACGCATTGGTGAAAAGTTACAACAGTGGGCCTTGAAAGTGGAGAAACTGGTTCGAAAAGCATACCAGTCAGTACCTGCGCTCATCGAGTGAAATCTGGTGCTAATATTCATCGATGGCATTCTTGATATGGAAGTGAGGGCCACCGTGAGGCTTGGGTATTACGACACGCTTAAGAACGAATTAGCTCATACTTTGGAAGTAGAAGCTGTAAGGCAAGATCATCGTTCCCAGTGTGCAGGGGTTGACTTTCGTGTCCAGGAAAGCAAAGGCTTTGGAATTGAAAGTCGGGATCTCGGAGACTGATGGCGATCTATCACGAGAAGATGTCAGACCACGGGAGCGTCCGAAACAGAGTTTACAGCGTCGTGTAGTGCCACACAACACCGAAGTGAGCAGCAAGCTGACATACAGTGCAGATGAGGAGGAGGCTAAGAAACCTGTATAAATAGCCAAGCCGGTGACTTCTGAGAAGAGTTGTGAAGCCGCGAAGTTGGTTGGCACGGCTGTCAAGGAACATGAGAATGAAGACCATTGGCGCAAACAAAGAGAGAAGTCGAAACTATTGAGTGACGGAGAACACTGTAGCAGATCCAGGCGTAACGACGAACAAGAGGGATACTTGTGCAGCGACAAAAAGGATCGAAGTGACAATTTGAAGAAAGACTACAGCCAGGCAGATCAGCGGGACTTATCGCGAGATGACTTGGATCTTCAGGACTACGAACCCGGGGGACTACAAGTGGCACAGCAAAGGATTCTAAGAAGGTTTTACATAATCCACTTCGCAGTTAAGAAGATTGATTGGCGCGATATTCTTGAGCTGAGAATGCTCGGGTCGAGCATGTCGAAGAAAGGGGCAGTGTTACGCCAATCAGAAAAGTCTAGAATCAGGCCTTCACACAGTTCCGCGAAAACAAGACAATAACAACTTGTTTATAAATAGCACAAATATATAACACGATAATTTATGGCCGCCGAGGCGAAAACAATAGAGTCCCAGATTACGCAACAGTTAGTAACGCGATAATTCCCGCGTTTACTAGATCATTTGACAGACTGGATATAAATATGCCGCGCGATTCAAAAGCTGGTAAGTATTCGATTACGATACAGCGAAATAACATCAAGTGATTTGAGTGCGATAACAGTGTTTAGTGATTCGGAAGTATAACTAAGTAGTGTTTGAGAGTAATTAGTTTGGTGCCGAATAAACGTGTCTTATTTTAAGTAATAACCGGTTGTTTTTAATTCTTGCGAACCCTAGCTCGTAACAATATGACCGCGCGCGCAATTCGTATCCTGGTTCCCGCAACCTGAAACATAAATTAAATGTGAATTGATTACATATTACTGGGAGTAAAAATAAAAGGTCACCTGCAAATTGGTGAAAACCGCATCTCTACCTTTATTTCCAAGAGGTATTGGGAATTTAATTCATTATAGAAAATTGCATTAATATTTTTGTAAGTAATCACAAGTGCAACAGAAAATGTTACAAATGTGGTCGTTGATCATTAGGTAACGAGTATATATATTTATAAATTTCCGGAACCGACAGGCCGCTTATTATTATTATTTCATAGGAAAAACCATTGATGATGGTGAGATTGCAGAAATACTATTGTCAGGGCTGCCCGAGCAGTTTAACCCGCTAGTAACTGGCTTGGAGACGGCGAGTATTGCAAATGCATTAACAAGCGAGGTCGTGCGGACGAGACTTCTACAAGAAGACCACCGTCGTAATGGCAATAACGAAGACAGTTCAGCTTATCTTGCGAGTAAGAGGAAACCCGACAGTAAGCTTATCTGCACCTACTGTAAGAAGACTGGACACGTCACAAAGCGATGCTTCAAAAGGAAGAGGGACGAGAAAGGCAACAAGCCAGAGGATCACTCGATGTTAGCTACAGCCTACTCCTGTAGTACTGATGAGTTCATCGTGGACATCGGCGCCACGTCTCACATGTGTGCTAACTCTAACCTGGTTCAGCATGCAGTACAGAAGAAGTGTGCGATATATGTCGCAAATGGAGAACAATTATTAAGTGAATGTTTAGGTAAGGTTCCTCTGAAGTGCAATATTAATTTAGAAAATGTTTTATATGTCCCTTCTATATCGAACAATTTGATGTCTGTCAGTCCAGATTACTGACAAAGGTTATCTTGTTACTTTCCATAAGGATAGATGTAAGATTTATAGTGATTGTGTGATCACAGGCAACCAGATTTTGATTGCAAATAAAAGTAATGGGCTTTATAAAGTGAAAGTGCAAGGTCTACCCATCTCTCATGTAGGTCATTCCATGTCCCTTCAATCTAGGCAGGGAACAGTGAGTGCCAATGCTGCCGGGTGTTTGCTTATGAGCTTATGGCATAAGCGTCTAGGCCATCTTCATCAGAAAGGTATGTCTGTCCTTGGTGGTGGGAATCAGTGTGTTGGTGTTGGTTTTCAGAATGAAAACAGCGTGCCAAACAGCTGTGTCTCATGCCTTACGGGGAAGATGCATGTTTCATCGATTCCTCGGGCTGTTGCGAGACGTGCTGTACATCCACTGGACCTTATCCACTCTGATGTTTGTGGGCCGATGCAAGTGTGCAGCTGGGGTGGAGCCAGATACTTGTTAACTTTTACCGATGACTGCACGAGGAAGACTTTTGGCTACCTTATGAAGAATAAATCGGAGGTGTGTATGTGTCACCGACTGCACAGTCACCACTGTCCGACCTGTACCTGATGATGTCTGCGGTGATGGAGATGATAACCTCTGGGTCGCTGAGTCTTCTCTGCCGGACTTTTCATCTGCAAGAGGAGAGTCGACTACGTCAGTAGGTACAACGGACGCGTCGATCTCTCGTCCCGTACGTAGTACTCGAGGTAAATTAACTCGAAATCTAAAAGACTTCGACTTGTCATCATTTTTGGCGCAAGCTAGTTCGTCAGACGAACCATTGACTTATCACGACGCTATGAATTCACCTGAGAAGGATGAATGGCTTATAGCAATGAAGGGTGAGTATATATATAACTTCGCCTTGGTAGAAGCGATGGCTCTGGAACAGCTGTCTACCGAGCCAGTCCCAAGCCTGGAGAAAGAGGGAGGATGACCCTTCCCCACCCAACCCCATCCTAAATAAAACGCCAGACCTGCTGCAGAGATGGCGTCTTTCCTTCCCCTGTTTCCCTCCACACCCCCCTTCTCCATCCTGCCCCATACCCAATCCCATCACAATATCCTATCCCACCCAGTCCCCCAACCAAATCCGCCACGAAGCCAGGTGGTACCGCTTCGTGGGCCTGTTTTAAAGCAAACAGGTGGGGGGAGGAACCACCTACGTCTAATGCTGTGCGTAGGGGGCCCGTGAGGGAGGATGCAACTGACCTGGTGGCTGAGCGGACAGACATTTCTTCCGCAACACTCCACTTCGGCGTGAATTTCACCCAAAACGGGAGGCCCATGGTCTAGCCAACCATGGCAAATCAGCACAACGGTGGGCCTTCAGCTCCCGTGGCGAGAGGGGGGGGGGTCGATGGGGTCTGCAGTCGGCGGAGCACGCCTTACGCTTGATGAAGGTGGTCGACATCAGGTTCGGTGGCACCGTTTAGGCTCGTAGGCAACGCGATCACCCTCTCTATATCGGAACGGTAGCCCTGGTGTATGAAATACATCCCCAAGGTGCGGACTCCATGGTGGGTAGGGAGCCGGGAAGATAGAGATAGAGCATATAAAAAACAAAAAAAAGCATGTCCTCAACAAAAAAAAATGACCACTCTAAAACCCCCTCTTCAGGGGAGGCGTTAAAGGACTTGGAAGCGAAGGCCGCCTCGCGGTCCCCCTGTCTAATACTGCTGCCTGGAAGGTAGTTGAGCCAAAGGGTAAAAATAGCAACAGAGCTGGGAAAAGGGGTCCAGAGCCAAAGGCCGGACCCTCGAGTACCAACTTTCGACCCCTCGAGGTGGCTAGCGTCCCGGAGGGTAAGAATGTTAAAAAGCTCAATAAAAAACAAAAAAAGAAGCTAAGGCTCACAGGAGAGCAACCGGTGATTCCAGGACATGGCACACCAGTTCCGAAAGCCCCTGGCTCTAGCGCCTTTTACAGGAAAAGTCAGAATGACAAACACGCAGAGATGTCCAACCCTGAACCGCATGCCCCGCCGGTGGGATCTAAGGGCTTGCCCGAAGAGACTACTGGGCCCGTTGGTAGCAGAGGTAGGTACAGGCGAAAGGACCTCGCACAAAAACAGGAACAATCGCCAGAAGCGAGCGAAACGAGCCTACAAAAAGAGCGCGACTGGATGATACTGTGTCCCCAAGAGGTCAGCACAAGAAGCAAAGAGTTGAGAGCACTCGTCGCACTCCTGCCGTCAGCTATGCTGAAATCGCGCAGAACAACCTCTGCGTGGCGGTAGTGAGAAGCGACAACCACCAACTAACCGAAGAGCAAGCCACTCTGATAAAAAAGTACCTAGAGAGACGCATCCTGGAAGGTATCAAGAGTGGTGACACCTTCTCCTCCAGCTTCATGGGCAAGCCGACGGTCTCCAACGGCGCCTTGAAGCTGTGGTGCGACGATGATGCGTCACTTCGGTGGCTAAATCAGATAACGGCCCAACTACCGGAGACAACATGCCCCCGACTCAGGGTGATAAAGCAAGGCGAGCTTACCAAGAAAATCCGCGCCATCTTTATCCCTGATAACAATAACTCGCTCGACTGGCTGTGCAGAACAAGTGGGCTCGAGTGAGCGAGTGGACGGTACACTCCCACAACCAGCAGAAGGACGACATCCTCGACTTGCCTCCAGCGCAAATCGCTGGAGGCAAGCAAAAACCAGACCATAGCCTTGATCCAGGAGCCGTGGATCAGGGCAGGACGCGTGTGTGGTCTAAACAACATGAACGGTAAGTTACTATACGACAGAACGTGCGCAAATCCGCGTACGTGCATATACATACCATGAGTTCTGTTTCAGAGATCTGTCAGACTACAGGACCCTTGTGGGAGTGAGTCAGAAGACATGATGCTCGCATCAGCATACATGCCCTGCCATCATACATCCCATCGAGGAGCATCATGGATCTGGTAAGAAAATGTGAACTCAACAATCTTAAACTCATAATCTCAGCAGATACAAACGCGCATCACCCCATATGGGGGATGCCAACATCCAACAGCAGAGGTGATGACCTTGTAAATTTTCTTTTCACCACAATCTATCCATAGCAAATTTTGGGGCGGAACCAACTTTCGTGACAAAAAGATGCCGCACCATAATAGATCTAACGATGATGTCAGGTAACTGCGTTAACTCTGTGCGGAACTGGAGCGTGTCAAATGAATCCTCCTGCTCCGATCATAGGTGGATCAGATACGAACTGACACTGCACACAACAACTCCAACACCGAGTCGCAACCCCCGTAGAACTGATAAGGTGTTGTTTGCAAACTCCCTGAAGCAGCACCTTGGCACAGGTACAGTGGGATCAAACTTAACAAATACAGCAGATATAGAAAAGGCAGTCGAACACATTACAGTAAGTCTGACTAAAAGCTTTGAAGATGCATGCCCTCTCACCGTGGCTGGAGAGGGGGATGCAGACAAACAGGGATGGTCCAAGCAACTTGACAAGCTCAAACGTAAGGTACGTAGACTTTTCAACAGAGCAATGAACACCTACGGACAATGACTGGGACGAATACAAAAAGGCGAAATCCGATTACAAGAAAGGTATTCGTCGCAGGAGTCGTCATAGGTGGAAAAACTTTTACACAAAAATAGAAACTAACAATAAAGTAAACAAAATTAGGAAAATTCTAGCTGCCGAATCAAATCGGGAGGGTTCCTTGAAAAAGCCAGATAACACCTACACAGCTACAACCACAGAAACACATGAACTCCTGCTACAAACACACTTCCCGGGATACCACCTGGGAAAGACGACCGAGTGGTACACGACCAGCTCCGCCTTACCCACGGAGGCAGACTGGTTGGCTGCTCAAACGATTGTAACCGGGAACAAAGTAAACTGGGAAATCAACACCTTCCAACCGTACAAGTCGCCGGGCATGGATTGTATATTCCCTGGCCTCTTACGATGGGGTGAACCCCACCTTAACGGTCAGCTGACAGAGATTTTCAGAGCCTGCCTAGCTTTCCGCTTTGTACTAAATATGGCAATAATGGTTAAAATTAAATATTAGTTAACTGTTAATTGATAAAAAAATATATCGATATTTTTATTAGTTGAAATATTAGTTAATATTATTTGTTTAGTACACGATTTGGTTATTGGTTGATGTTAATGCAATTGAATATTTTATTATATTGATCAAATAAAAGTAACCGCGAATTCGTCTCTATCAAAGTAGCACTATGGGTATTTGTTTAAAATATCACATCACTTTGTATTGAATAAAAATATCATATACAGCAAATCAGAGAAATTTAATCTCTATAGTGAGGAGTCGAAAGCATACAATAGAATGAATACATAGTTGAAAACTCTGCGAGCAGCTACATACGAAAATGTTTCTTATTAGTAGCACTTTAAAGTTAAAGTTTCAATACATTCAATTATGTTAGTTCTAACTCAGGCTGAAGTTGATATGATATTTTTATTCGATAATGTTAATTCTGATTATTGAATATAATGGTTGATTTTAAATATTAGTTAAATTTATTGGTTGATAGTTATATTCATCATCTCTACTTTGTACCATTAATATGGAGAGAGGTCAGAGTGCTATTTATACCTAAACCAGGAAAAACCGACTACACTGAAGCAAAATCCTATAGGCCGATCAGCCTAACATCTTTCATCCTCAAAACATTAGAGAGACTATGCGATCGGCACATTAGAGATAACATACTAAAAACATCACCTTTACCTACATCCACAACAGCATGCCGACAGCGCGGGGAAATCTACTGAATCGGCGCTACATGCAGTGGTAAGTAGGACAGAACAAGACATAAATAACAAAACACTCAGTCTTGCCGCCTTTCTAGACATCGAGGGGGCTTTTGACAAGACAAACTTTAACAATATCAGCGAAGCCCTAAAGAGGCATGGCGTTGATACAACGCTGGCAGATTGGATCATAAATATGCTTCAATCAGCAGTACGTATTTACGTGAACGGGGAGACCAGGGGAGTGGTGGCAAGAGGATGCCCGCAGGGCGGTGTCTTGTCACCACTCTTATGGAACCTTGTTGCAAATTATCTTATCACCAAGCTATACGCTCAACGCTTCTACACGGTTGGCTACGCTGATGGATCTTGCAATTTTAATATCGGGCCACTTCGCGAGTGTGGCTTGTAATGTCATGAACAATGCCCTTATAATCGTTGAAGAGTGGTGCACAGCACACGGACTATTACCGTGAATCCAACTAAAACAGTAATAGTCATGTTCACAAACAAGCGAAATTTAGGAACATACCAACTTCCTTTCCTTTTCGGCACACAGCTAAAACTGTCCGAGGAAGTTAAATACCTAGGCATAACGCTGGACAACAAACTAAACTGGGCGGAACACCTTGAAAACAAAGTGAGGAAGGGAACGATCTCCTTCTGGCAATGCCGGAAAATGATAGGTAAAACATGGGGTCTCAGCCCAAAAATCACCCTTTTGGCTTTACAACACCGGAATAAGGCCTTCTCTAGCATATGGCGCCCTAGTGTGGTGGCTTGAACGAAACAGCTTACCACAATAAATAAGCTCACAAAATTCCAGAGACTAGCGTGCGTTGCCACAACAGGATGCATGAGGACTGCCCCCACGGCAGCACTCGAAGCCCTGATCGGCTTGTTGCTCCTACACCTGTTCGTGCAACAAGAGGCAGCGGCGGCTGCCTTCAGGCTCTGGACTCTCAAACTATGGGAGCACAACACACAAGCACATCATACAACTATCATAGGGGAGTATGCCAAGGGCAACCCTATACTCCAGTCCATCTATGATAGGGTACCCAAGAAACACTTGCACGCAAATACACGAGGAGCCTAGTGACTACTCAAACATACATGAAGTGCGAATATACACAGACGGCTCTAAAATGAAAACAGGAACGGGAGCTGGGACTTTCTCAGACGACCTTAACATTCACAATTCGACAGCACTGGGCAAACACAATTCGATCTTCCAAGCGGAATGTGTCGGCATTATACAGGCAGCAGACGCAATACTAAGGAGAAAGGTAACTGACCACAACATCAGAATCCTCTCAGACAGTGCTGCAGTTCTACAGGCTCTAAACAAAAGTGAGTACAACTCCGGACTAACAATACAATGCCACTATCTATTGGAAGAGGTAAGTAAAAACAACAGGCTCACTCTCCAATGGATTAAAGGACATAGTGAATCCAGAGGCAATGACGAGGCTAACGTACTGGCAAGGAGGGGCTCTGAAATGCAACCAGCAGTTCCTGAGCCAATCATCCCTCTAACCTCCAGCCAAGCTCGCTCCTGGATCCACGACCATACTACAAAACTGCACCAAAACTACTGGGCAAGTATGCAGGACTGTAGGCAGTCGAAGGAGGCCTTGCCGGCTTTAAACCCGAGATACTCCCGAAAGCTACTCAGCCTGAAACGTGACAAACTCCGACGTATCATCGGTATTGTCACAGGACACTGCTCACTAAATAAGCATTTTTACACAATGGGTATCACAGACAGCCCTCTATGCAGAGGGTGCATGGCAGCAGAGGAGACGGCCGCACACGTACTCCTGGAGTGCAGTAGCGTAGCGTCTCAGCGCCAGCAACACCTTGGGACACCGAGGACACCCAGGGAAGCCTGCACCAGCATCAGCGAGCTGCTGGCCTTCTTGGAGGACATCGGGTGGCTGGAGCAGCAAAAGTCCGCCCGTCACGCAAAAAGGGCCCATAGGAGGCCCAGTTGCGGAAAAATTGTCCGCGTACCAAGTACCAAGTACAAGGGTGAGTATGGCTCCATGATTAAAAATAATGTATGGAACCTGGTCGCCCGTCCTGAGAGTCAAAATATAGTTAAAAACAAATGGGTTTTTAAGAGAAAATACGACGCGACAGGTAAATTCGTAAAGTATAAAGCTAGATTAGTTGCCTGCGGTTACAGTCAGAAACAGGGTATTGATTATGCTGAAACTTTTTCGCCTGTTGTAAGACATTCTACGCTTAGAATGTTATTTAGTATATCAAGTCAGTTGGACCTATGTATGGATCACATAGATATCACCACAGCATTCTTAATTGGTGAACTAGATGAAGTTATCTATATGGAGCAGCCAATTGGTTTTGAATCTGAAAATGATAATGCTAGAGTATGTTTACTTAAGAAATGCATATATGGTTTGAAACAAGCAAGCCGTGTATGGGATGCTAAAATTCACAGTGTATTATCTGAAAATGGGTACAAACAGAGCAAATGTGAACCTTGTGTCTACGTAAAAAGGACCAAGGATGATTATGTAATATAAGCTCTATATGTAGATGACTTCTATGTATTTCATAATGGATGTAGGTATAACAAGTGTTCTGTCTATGTTAAAATTGCATTTTGAGATTCTTCACTCAGGGAAATTACAAAACTGTTTAGGTATCAATGTAACTTTAAACAAAAGTAAAACCCTTGACCAATCTGATTAAGTAAAACGACTGTTAGTCAAGTATAATATGGGTGTCTGCAAGCCTGTATCTACCATTACCGGTGAACTGTAAATTAGATAAGTCCGATAAGAATTGTTTAGATGATAATGTTTATCAGTATAGACAATTGCTAGGATCACTGGTGTACCTATCTGTATGTACACGTCCAGATATTTCATACGCTTGTAGTCAACTAAGTCAGTACAGTACATGCTTTGATGAAAGTCATTGGCGCGCTGCGAAGCGAGTTTTACGCTATTTAGCAGGTACCATAAATTATGGTCTTAACTATGTCAAAGGCAGCCACTATAACATAATTGCTTATGGAGATGCAGACTGGGCCAATGATTTGTCAGATCGCAAATCTTATACAGGGTTTGTTATAAAAATTGGTGAAAATGTCATCAATTGGGAGGCTAGAAAGCAATGATGTATAGCTCTATCTAGCACAGAAGCAGAATATCTTGCTATTAGTGATGTATGCAAGGACATCTGTTTTGTTAGGAATTTTTTATCAGAAATAATTGATCAAAATTTTGATGTCACTGTATTTAACGATAGTCAAAGTGCTCAAAAATTGTTACTTATTAAGGAATACTCCCATAAGAGAACTAAACCTATAGATTTGCGATATCATTTTGTAAAAAGCTTAATACAGGAAAAGCGTATAAATGTAAAGTACTTACCCACTGATCAGATGACAGCTGATATGTTAACGAAACCTTTATGTAGGCAGAAACATGACGCTTTTGTGAGTGATTTACGATTAAATTTTTTTTCAAAGGATACCTTTGAAATTGTATTCCATGTTTATGTTAGCGTACCCGCTGTAATGTGCTTATGCCTAGATCAATCTTTGATAGGTATAGGTGAATAATATAGAGTCATGTTACTTTGTGAACACTATGTAATTGTTGTTTAATTGAGTAGAGTCATGAAGTATAGAGCCATTCTTCTTGTAAGGGAATTCTTCTTATGAGGAATGTAAAGAATAAGGAGGAGTGTTAGAAATATTATCTGTATTGTATTCCTTACATTATCTGTGTTGTGGAAATCCATAAGTCAATGCCTCGTGTAAAACATGCTATGCTTTTTCCTCTCTCGCTTCTTGCTCATCGCCCTGACGAGGCGGCTGTATTATTTTTGTGTCGTGATGTCCTAATTATATTAAATCTTTAATTATCAGTCTAATCAATGAATGTAATGTGATTTAATGACGATGAATATAACCAACAGTTCTTAAGGAAGCCTCGTTTGATTTCTCAAGTTCTTCACACAGCACACCAAGTTCCACTGCAAATCCCTCCATCTGCTAAACAGTTGTCTCTGCTAATTCAACATTTTGAATCGATCGGTGAATGATATGGGTGAAAAATGGTATTTCTTTCCACCCCAATATCTCAAAAACTACCCCATACTTATTAAAAATCCCCCGCGACAATCAATTTCTAATTATGTTATCTCTTTACATTTTCAATTTCATCAAAATTGGATAAACCGTTCGACAGTTATGCCGTCACAAACACTGCCATTGCCACATACATACATAGTCCCGGTTTTACCAACTAAACTCGGAGATCTCGTTCGCTTCGCTCACTCGATCAATAAGAGTGTGATTTTATAACAACTTTCTCTGAGCACACATTTTATTTTATTCGCCTTATTCGAGTGTTTGAAACTGTCTCGTTGCTTACTCGCATCAAATGCAAAGCCAGAATAAGTGCAAAGCACCATAGCACTGACCGTATTCTTAGTGGATGTGCAGAATACAATAAAATGCATTAGTCACCCCTTTCACCAGTTTTCATAAAACAGATATCAACCTATTCATACTAATTACCTTAAGCTGATATCTTCATACTAACATGAATAGGTTGATATCGATGTCGTCTGAAGTCAACGTCTGAAAACGGCCAAGAGGTACCTACCTCAACAAAGTAACAGCTTCCTTCTGTGTATAGGCAAAACTTTACGTCACAAATCTGTCTGCCAAGCTCGGTGATTATGGAAAAACCTTAAAGTTTTGGGGGAAGTTCTTTCTTCAACGTGGTGGACATGAATGGACTGTTGATGTGGGATTTGCGCAGTCAACCCCTCGCATGTCATTACAAAGTTATCAGCACCCTTGGATTGCAATTCTTTGGGTGAAACGCAATCAAAAACTCTACCGGTTTTAGTATGAATTAGAAGCGCCAGTGTGCAGGAGACTTACCTACACACCATGGACTGACGACATTGTGGCAGTTGCGAGGAGTCGATGGATGGAGGCGCATCAGATTGCTATTTGTGGCGTCGATTGCCTATGTTGGTCGTTAGAAGTATGTATGTGGGCTGAAATTATGAATTAAAAAAAGAAGCCAAATTCTCAGTTACTTTCATCTAGACCTAGTAAGAGGTACAATTAAACTAACTATGTAAGTACAAAGGAATCAGTCAGATTACCTAAGGACCGTTACACACGGCCTATAGGTAACTCAACTGTTCCAGACCAGTACCAGACGGCAGCGTGCCCAAGACACTGGCTGCATTGCCACGCTGAATAGCTATGCTAATTCGCTGGCCTAAATAAGAGCCAGCCCTTGGGTCACGTGTCACCTCAATCAAAAGCCCCGCAATATTTTTGAAAACCCGGATTATTTTTTACCTAAAAAGTTTTGTAGTTCGATGATCTAATTGTCTGGACGTAAATATTAGGTCCTTACATATGACTTACCTTTACTAAAAAAACCATTCGGACGGGAATAAATGAAATCTTTGAAAGCGGTTTGGACTGCCTCATCGGAATTGAATTTTTTTCCTTGCAAAAAGTTATCCAAATTTCGAAAAAATGGTAATCTGTTGGAGCAAGGTCCGGTGAGTACGGTGGATGTCTTAGACATTCCAATTGAAGCTCCTCTAATTTGGTAGTCGTCTGTTGGGCCGTGTGTGGTCTAGCGTTGTCTTGAAGCAGCAGTGGCGTAGAGCGATTGAAAAGTCTCGGTTGTTTAACAGCGAGCTTTTCGATCATGGTTTGCAGTTGCTGACAATAGACATCAGCCTTAATCGTCTGACCAGATTTAAGAAAGCTATAGTGTACGACACCGGCACTAGTCCACCAAACGCTTACAAGTAACTTTTTTTGAGTCAATTTTCGCTTGGGGCAAGATTTTGCTGGTTCACCAGGGTTCAGCCATTGGGATGAGCGTTTACGATTATCGTACAGGATCCACTTTTCTTCACATGTAATGATCCGATTTAAAATTCCTTCATTATTGTGCCGGTTGAGTAATGTAACGCAGCAGTCGACGCGCGTTTGTCGGGTTGCTTCACTCAATTCATGAGGTACCCACCTTTCAAGCTTTTTCACCTTCCCAATTTGCTTCAAGTGGATTAAAACGGTTTTGTCACTAACACCGCAGCCTGCAGCTAACTGTGATGTGGTTTGCGATGGATCTGCTTCCACAATAGCCTTCAATTCATCATTATCGACCTTGGTCTCCGGCCGTCCACGGGGCTTGTTCTGCAGGTCGAAATTTCCAGAACGAAAGCGTTGAAACCAAAAACGCACCATGTTTTCTTTTGCGACACCACCACCATACACATCATTAATCCTTCGAGCCGTTTCTGCAGCACTGGTGCCACGGTGGAACTCGTACTCGTAAATAATGCGATACTTTAAGTTTTCCATTTTGTGAAATGAGTGACGCAGAAAAAAAAAGCAAAAGAGAAAAAAACAAATTAATTACGGTTTTCGAAACACAAATGCATGAGTAAATAGCTGTTTAAATTTGAATTTGGAATTCCTAACCAAAGAGGAGATATTTAAGATCAAAGTGGCCAGTACGACAAAACGCCAATTTCATATGTAAGGACCACATATATTCGTCATGTCCAAATTGTTAGATAAGTCAGTCTAACAATTTAGAAATCTGGAATGTCTATTTGTGTACCTAATACCTTTTAACCGCCTCCGTGGTCTAGTGGTTCAACCACCGGTGTCAGATCCAGAGGTCACGGTTTCGATCCCCATTCGGAGTACAATATTGTACTTGGTTTGGTTTGCATCTTACCTGAGTCTATCGCCGTAACAACAATTCTTTAAAATTGTTTTGTTCCGGCATTTAGGGGTTACATAGCCAGTTCCTCAGTTGGTTATGAGGATTCCGGTTGAAGAGCGCTTCCACCTTCGGCCTTATCATAACTTGAAATATCATGTGAGATGAAGGTCAAGAACCTATCAGTCGTAGGTACTATAAAAAAAAACCTTACCTACCTACGAATATTATGGTTGGTGGGAGGACTTTGTTGAAGTCCGCCTGGCTAGCTACCACCATCATACCTAATTCTGTCGACATAATAACAATTCTAAAATTGTTGTGATCCGGCATTCAGAGGTAAGATAGCCAGTTCCTCAGTTTATTGAGGATTCCGGGTGAAGTGCGCCTCCACCTTTGGCCTTAACTTGTTACCAGGAGAGATGAAGGCACGTGAAAAATACATCATGGACCTGAAGACCCACGACACCACCAGGGGTGTCGCCGGGGGTATCGTGGGTCCGTAGTGTGTCTATAGATATACTTAACTAAAGGGGATAACGTGTCCGTTATGGTAGCGTACACATAATCGAATTCACGGTCGTGGTTATGCCTAAGAAACTGAGAGGCAGTATTTCACACACTATTTGTAAGTAAGTATAGTGTGGGAACACAACATTGAAGCGGACGCGCACACACAGCTACGAGCATAGCAGCGCGCGCGCCGTGATACTGAGGGAATCCGCCGACGCAAGCAAATATTTATACATAGCTCTGTCGCGCTCGCACGCGTTGTCCCTCTCATTTGTCCGCGTAGACAAATCGTGTGCTGCGTGATAAGCAACTCTCGGCACTGATATATAATCCTTGATAAGGAGGCAATTTATTATTAATACACCGAATACCGTGATCGCGCCTTTCATTTTTACCTAGAGTCCCTGAGTGAGCTAAAGTGAACTAAAGTATAAGTGAGTGAATAGGCAGGCAGACAGAGTAGGCTTAACCACCACATTTGGTAACCCCGACCACAGCTGCGAATCCAAGGAATCTACAATGGCAGAAGCTACAGCGTCGTCGGCTCCTAAGATTGAAGAAACTGCAAACAAGTCCATGGACCTCGCAGCAGTCACGATTCGATCAAGACTACTACCGTTCTGGCGGGAATATCCGAGGTTATGGTTCATTCAATTTGAAGCCCTTGTCGACCCGTTGAAAACTGGTGATGAGAATAAGTACCGCCATGTTCTAAGCCAATTGCAAACAACAGATCTGCAGCATTTGTCGGATATACTGCTCAATCCTCCGGCAACGGGTAAATTCGAAGCTATCAAGGCACGCCTGTTATCAGTCTATGAGCAATCGGAAATCAAGAACTTCAAACATCTTATAGGCGGTTTGGAACTAGGCGATCAAAAGCCATCTCATCTACTTCGTCGGATGCGCGAGCTTGGTGGAAATATGATCACAGAGGCTGGATTAAAAGTAGAATGGATGAACCAGTTGCCACAGCAAGTACGAGTCGTTCTCTCTGTGAACACAGAATCATCCCTCGATATGCTGGCTGCAATGGCCGATAAGATGATGGAGTACTCAGAGGCAAGCACAGTTGCTGCAATGTCAAGAGCAGAACCGAGTACCAGTATTAGTGCAAGTCGGAGTGCGATAGACATTAAACTCGAAGCGATGAGTAAACAAATCGAGGAGCTTTCTTTTGAAATAGCGGAAATGCATGGCAGAGGAAGATCGCAGTATCGCCGTCCCTTTAATCCACGTTCACGATCACGTACAAACTCGGCGAAGAGGATTAAGGAAGGCACATGGTTGTGTAAATACCATTTCAGATTTGGTGACAGAGCAGTTCGTTGTGAATCTCCGTGTGCAAAACGAAACTCGAGATCGGGAAACTAGAAGAAACACCGACCGTGGCGGAGGTCGGTGTTGTTCCTGCTAGCAACCGCCTATGTGTCTACGACCGCAACACTTCGCAAGGTTTCCTCGTGGACACGGGCGCTGACATATCTGTTTTAGCTGCCAACCGCTCTTCGAAGAAGAAACCTATGGTCAGCGCCTACCGGTTGTACGCCGCAAACAGCACGCCGATAAGTACCTACGGTGAAAAAAGTTTGCAATTAGATTTGGGTCTCCGACGTTGTTTTCGGTGGACATTCATAGTAGCTGACGTGAAGACATCTATCCTCGGGGCAGATTTTTTGCGTCACTTCAAGATATTGGTCGATTTGGACCGCAAGAAACTCATCGATAAAGTAACTGAACTCTCCATAAACGCCGTGCAAATTATATCGAACCAAGAAACGGTACACGTAATTAGCCAAAACCAAACATACCATGACATTCTCAAGGAGTATCCGGATCTGCTGAGACCCATGTCACTGAAGTCGCCACCAAAACATGACGTTGTGCACCATATAGAAACATCCGGACCGCCACTGTATGCACGAGCACGTCCGCTACCTCCCGACAAATATAAGGCCGCAAAAGCAGAGTTCGAGCGCCTGATGGAAATGGGCATTTGTCAACCATCGAAAAGTCCGTGGGCCAGTCCGCTACATATCGTGAAGAAGAAAGATGGCGGTTTGCGATGCTGTGGGGACTACAGAAGGTTAAACGCGGTCACTCTACCAGACAGATATCCGATACCAAGAATTCAAGACTTTACGTACCAGCTTCACGGCAAGAAGATTTTCTCCAAGTTAGACTTGAAAATGGCGTACTACTGGATACCCATATCGGAGGAAGATGCACAGAAAAGCGCCATAATAACTCCTTTCGGATTATTTCAGTTCAAATCCACTACGTTCGGACTTCGGAACGCTAGTCAGACGTTTCAGCGTTTCATGCACGAAGTTTTTCGTGGTATGAGCGACTGTTTTACATTTGTGGATGATGTGTTGGTGTGCAGCGAAGACGAAGATAAACACAAGACCCTGTTACATGAAGTCTTAAGGCGACTAAACCAATACGGGCTAACACTCAACATTGAGAAATGCGAGTTCGCCAAAACGAAGATCAACTTTTTGGGCTACGAAGTCACGTCTGAAGGCATCAGACCTACGGCCGAGCGCACGAGCGTCATCTCAAGCTATCCGCGCCCTAAGAACGTTGTAGAGCTTCGTCGTTTCCTGGGAATGTTAAACTTCTATAGAGACTGTTTACCACATCAAGCTAAATTACAGCGGGAGCTTAACAAGTATCTACATGACCGGAGGAAGAATGATAAGACACTAATAGAATGGACACCGGAAGCTAAGCTAGCATTTCAAGAATGCCGTCAAAGCATTTTGGAAGCTACCACACTCACACATCCTGTTCTGAATGCCCCGCTCAGTATCATGTCCGACGCCTCGGACCACAGCATTGGCGCGGTTTTGCAGCAAAAAATTGGGAATGCATGGAAGCCGCTATCATATTTTTCCAAGGCAATGAGCAGCACTCAACGACGATACAGCACGTACGATCGCGAACTTCTAGCTATGTACGATGCTGTAAAACATTTTCGCCGACTCATCGAGGGTTGTGAAGTTACAATTTGCACGGATCATAAGCCTCTCTCTTTCGCACTCACAAAATCACCGAGCAGCAGTGACACTCCTAGACGCGAGCGGCAACTCCATTTCATAAGCCAATTCTGTACGAAGATCATTTATGTAAAAGGGGAGAAGAATTCGGTCGCCGACGCATTATCACGCATTGAGGAAATACATTGTCCTTCAAACATTGATTATTATGCTCTAGCTGCAGATCAGAGAAGAGACGAAGAACTAAAGCATCTTAGATTACAGCCTAATTTAAACTTCACCGATATCACCCTACCCGGCATGGACCAACCAATCGTGTGTGAAAGCTCACTGAGTACACTTCGACCGTACCTACCTTTGGCGCATCGGAAGACGGTATTTGAAGCCCAGCATGAGCTTTGCCATCCAGGGATAAGAACAACCAGGAAAATTGTCACTTCAAAATTTTTTTGGCCATCCATGAATAAAGAAGTCGGCATATGGGCAAAGAATTGTATCGGCTGTCAAAAAGCCAAGATTAATCGCCACACCATCACACCGCTTGGAAGTTTCCCGCCATCACAGCGCTTTGAGCACGTTCATATCGACATCATCGGGCCACTGAGGATATCCCAAGACTATCGCTACTGCGTCACAATTATCGATAGATTCACAAAGTGGCCAGAAGCGGTACCCGTCCGAGAAATCACAGCGGAAGTGGTAGCTAGAGCATTCTACGAGAATTGGATTGCCCGGTTTGGCTGTCCTCTGCGGCTATCTACTGATCAAGGGAGACAATTTGAAGCAACGCTGTTCAACGCGCTGATGAAGAGGTTTGGAATAACAAGGATTCGGACAACCCCGTTCCATCCTCAATCAAATGGACAAATCGAACGATTTCATCGCACTCTTAAAGCAGCGTTAATGGCAAGAGGCACAGCTACGCAGTGGAGCGACGACCTACCTACTGTCTTACTTGGTCTACGAACAGCACTGCGTGAAGATACCAACTTAAGCCCAGCTATACTGA
This sequence comes from Venusia cambrica, assembly GCA_951394065.1. Classification (NCBI taxonomy): domain Eukaryota; kingdom Metazoa; phylum Arthropoda; class Insecta; order Lepidoptera; family Geometridae; genus Venusia; species Venusia cambrica. Next base: position 15,219,019 of record OX596034.1, read on the forward strand.
CATTCGGCACGACTCTACGCATTCCGTCAGATTTCTTCGTACCTACAAACTCAAACATCGAAGAAACTGAGTTCGTGCAACGCCTTACAAACGCTATGGCAGCGTTATCACCGATGCAACGCATTCCTTCGGCTTCTACGCGGCCGTTTGTTCACAAGGACCTTGCTACCTGCACGCATGTCTTCATAAGGAACGACACCGTTCGAGCACCTCTCACACCGCCGTACGACGGGCCTTATCAAGTTTTAGAGAAACATGAAAAGTATTTCAAGATTCAGCTGCCAAGGAGAGTTACTGTTGTTTCATTAGATAGACTTAAACCAGCATACATTTGGAACGAAGAGGATTATTCGCCATCAAAGGAGATACAGCCATCCATCACCAAAACAGCAAATAAGCAGCCCTACGTAACTAGATATGGCCGGACCGTCAAGAAAACCGTACGCTTCGCTTGATGGGGGGTACTGTGGGAACACAACATTGAAGCGGACGCGCACACACAGCTACGAGCATAGCAGCGCGCGCGCCGTGATACTGAGGGAATCCTTTTTTTTTTTTTTATGAAAGGACAATACGCTGGCCTGGTTCTGAACCTGGGCGGCAGCTTTGCGCGGACCTGGCTGGCGCTGAAGGCGCGAGCCCAATCACTGAGGGAATCCTTTTTTTTTAATTTTTGAAAGGACAATACGCTGGCCTGGTTCTGAACCTGGGCAGCTTTGCGCGGACCTGGCTGGCGCTGAAGGCGCGAGCCCAATGATTGATTTTTGAGGCAACAAGCGCAAGGGCACCACTTAGGTACGGACCTCGGCTTGGGCTGTTGCCATTTGATGGGGGATGATAGGAATGGCCGAAGGCGATACCGAGGGTAACGCTTTGAGGCGGAAAGGTTCATCGACTCCGCCGGCGGAGTCGGTGTATCTGTATAGTGTTTTCTCTGTGTGACGAGATAGTTAATGAATGGATGCCGTCACCTCCGGGTTTGCGGTGGTGAGTGGGTCATCCGGGTCTCCAAGAACGTGTCTTGGCCTACGGAGGGACCGATACTGAGGGAATCCGCCGACGCAAGCAAATATTTATACATAGCTCTGTCGCGCTCGCACGCGTTGTCCCTCTCATTTGTCCGCGTAGACAAATCGTGTGCTGCGTGATAAGCAACTCTCGGCACTGATATATAATCCTTGATAAGGAGGCAATTTATTATTAATACACCGAATACCGTGATCGCGCCTTTCATTTTTACCTAGAGTCCCTGAGTGAGCTAAAGTGAACTAAAGTATAAGTGAGTGAATAGACAGGCAGACAGAGTAGGCTTAACCACCACAATAGCATTTCTGATAAGAAACACTCGTTTTCTCTAAGAACTACTCGTATTACGTTGTTAAATAGGTACGCTGCCATAACGCCAGTTCGGAATGTCATTCAAAAGTCTTGTTCAATATCTCCGTTCTTATAAGAGGCAAAATTTCATAATGATTGCATTATGAAATTTTGTATAGCTCGGGTAGTATTTGTGTGTAAACTTCGTTGCTATAGTACACAGTCAGGTCATAAGTATTGTCACACAGTAAAAACTTTTCTTTTAGAATGCTGGCCACAAAAAAGTTTATTGAATTCGAATTTCGAATTGTTCATGAAAATAAAAATGTATACTATTTAGAATTTTACCCCATTTTTAAATATGGTGTGGACGCTTAAAGAAGACCGTGTTGCAGTTATTGCGTTGCATCGTTGCGGTTACGCGCGAATTCAAATTTTTGACATACTGAAAAATTTGAATATAACCAAAAGATTAGTTTATCGTACCATCAAACGATACAATGAAGACTCTAGTGTAGATGACAGGTCAAGAAGTGGTCGCCCTCGGTCTGTTAGGACTACAGTGATAAAAGCTGTGAAGGCGCGAATTCAAAGAAATCCCAAACGTAAGTAGAAACTGTTGGCTCTTCAGATGGGGTTAAGCAGAACCACGGTGAAAAGGGTGTTAAATGAAGACTTAGGGCTTCGGGCATATCGAAGAAAAACAGGACATCGTTTAAATGCTCGTCTAATGGACCTGAGACTGAAGAGATTTGCCGCGTACCGCTTTGTTGAAGCGGTACGCGGGAAAAAAATATGGGGTTTTTTTTTTTTCGGATGAAAAATTTTTACCGTAGAAGAGAGCTACAACAAACAAAATGATGAGGTGTACGCACACAGTAGTGAAGAAGCGAGCAACCGTATTCCGCGTGTCCAACGAGGTCATTTTGCATCCTCGCTCATGGTATGGTTGGGAGTTTCTTATTGGGGCTTAACAGAGGTACATTTTTGTGAGAAAGGTGTAAAAACGAATGCAGTTGTGGTATTCCAACAAGATTCGGCGCCAGCTCATAGAGCGAAGAGCACACAAGACTGGCTGGCGGCGCGTGAAATCGACTTCATCCGGCACGAAGACTGGCCCTCCTCCAGTCCAGATTTGAGTCCGTTAGATTACAAGATATGGCAACACTTGGAGGAAAAGGCGTGCTCAAAACCTCATCCCAATTTGGAGTCACTCATGACATCCTTGATTAAGGCAGCCGCCGATATTGACATGGACCTCGTTCGTGCTGCGATAGACGACTGGCCGCGCAGATTGAAGGCCTGTATTCAAAATCACGGATGTCATTTTGAATAAACTTTATTGTCATAAGAATCTATGTTTCGTTAAGTTCATTTTGGTATATAAATGGTTACATAATGAATAAACTTGTTTCAATTATTTTATATTAAACTTGTGACAGAATTTATGACCTGACTGTGTATAAGCCAACGATACAACTTTAGCGTTTGAAAACAGAATTACTCCTACATTTAAAAATTAGAATAATGTTGGTTTTATATCATGGATCAAATTTCTGGATTCTCCAGATTTGATTTGATTGAGAGATTCAGTTTTGCACAATGGATTTGCCATTGTGCAAAACTGAAGAATATCAATATTCTGAAAAAAATTAAGAACTAATTGTTTCTATTTTTTTTTCTCTGCAACTGTACGGTGGGTACGACAGCAAATGTTCAGCCATTAGGGTGTCCGTGCCTTGTCATCAGCCGATGACGATTCAATCAGTTCGCGACTGCGCAATGACAAGCCCGGTATTATGAAGCCTCTTCTACAGATTTATTTGAGTGTTTTCTATGAAAAATCATTTAACTTTAACATTATTTAACAATTTTAAAATTTTTTTAATAATTTAAGCTTAGCACCGAATTAAATATCGTCCATGAAAAATAAAAGTAGGAAAACTAAAAGGTATGCCAGGTGTGGGGTTCGAACCCACGCTCCCTCTCGGGAACCAGAGCTTAAATCTGGCGCCTTAGACCACTCGGCCAACCTGGCTGTATAATTTAAGTTAAATATTTGATACACCTCTAAACTAAATTTATGTTTAAATCTCATGGCTTTTCGTTTTCCAATACCGTAGCGAGACCACTTTCTACAAGGTAGTTATTATGTAAATTACGAGTGTTCATGGATTGTTTTAATTATGTCTTATTTTTATTTAAGAACTTTACCCAGATCTGTTAGCCCATACCTACTGGCTAAACAACGTAGAAGTACTTACTAACTAAAACCCTTTCTTATCTTAATTTAAGTCATTGTTTGTTTTTTTGTGTTTTTTGCGTTTCAAGTGTGAACTATGTGATTCCGAGTTTGACATATGAATTAAAGATCCTTGTAGTACTTGTGATGTTAATCAAGGTATATTTGTTGGTATTATCAGTAATGGTTGTTGTTTAACAAACTTCAACGAATTAACAGTTAATTCAGATATACCTGGTATGTAAAAAAAAGTATCCGGTCAAACAAGTACGAAAGTGTATGAAGAGATGACTAAGGCTGGCGTGGAAGAGGCGAAACATGCAAAATAAATTGGTAGTGTAGTGTAGGTAATGAAGGAACACCAATGATTGATGTCATAGCCGATGGATGTTGGTCCAAAAGATCATTTAGAAATAATTATTCAGCGTCATCAGGTGAAGCAGCAATTATTGGCGCTCATACTGGTAACTTATATCTAGAATATTTATGTGCACTAATTTTTATTCTAATGATAATGAGTTATTTTGCTTTAAAAAAATAATAAAGATGCACTAATAGTTTGCCGCGCGTCAATTTCGCAAGACAAGAGCGCATATTAATTTGATTCCGAAGCCCAACCGCAAATCCGACTCATGCTTGGCCAGTTTCAGTCATTGTAATACATCATGGTCAGAACGTAAGTAAATACGAAACCCTGAAACGGGTTCCGAAGCTTTATTTCACTAGGTGTTTGCAATGGGAGGGATATCGTCTGGCGACCGAGCCGGGCCATGCGACATCCCTCTCTGACGCCTGCAGCGGAGATTTCCGTAGGGTCGGCACCTACTCAATAACATGCTCAGTCGCGCATGCGTATTGACATCCTTGTGTCGTAGAAATGAGTAATACGATAACCCTAACCTAACCAGCAGACATCCAAAGGTGGCAATTTTACAGATTTGTACTGTAGGTACTGTCTGCAAGAAAACGGTCGGTTTTCACAAATGCCAATCGATCTGGTGGCTGTTAAGGCTTTTCATTTCTTTTAGGCTCTTTATGAGCAAAGTTCGCTCAGCCAAGGTACCCATATGAAAAATATAAACATCATCCACATTTTCAAAATCTTTATGCATTTAGTAAAGTTGTACGTTCAGACTATGCGTACCTAAGCTGAGCTATTAGGTAAATCTTCTTTTGCTGTTTTTTTCTGTTTGTGATGAGCTTGTGTATATCCAGTATATATCACTTCTTTCGTACATGTACTTTATCAGGGCCGAACTTCCTCGGGACGAATATGGCTTATATCATTCTGTTATCAGTAGAAAAGAAAAGGGCGTTAGTATTCTGCTATTACATATTATTACTAGACCATTATCGCTGTGTGCAAGTCATGTTCACATATAGGAAATCCACAGGCAAGGATGCGATCTTCGAGACCTCAACCTTGCCTCATCCTCTGGGCGAAATTAACCAGAGGGTGCCAACTAATTCAGTACTTGAAGGCACCACGAAAACATAGTCACTGGAAGCTGATTGCAAGTTGATGCAGTACGTATATTAAAATATTTTACATTACATTGTCCAAACTAATGGAATAAGCATCTACCAGGCTAGTATGATAGTTAGTAGTGGAACTGAAAAACTGAAAACCTATTATTTGAAGACGGAATAAGTTAGTGAAACTCTCTAACCGCTTCTGTGGTCTAGTGGTTCAACCCACCTATTTTAACTATAGAGGTTCCGGGTTCGATCCCCAGGGGGATTACAATATTGTGCTTAGTTTGGTTGGTGGAAGGACTTTTTTAAGTCCGCCTGGCTATCTACCACCATCTTACCTAATTCTGTCGCCATACCAACAATTCTTAAAAATTGCTGTGTTCCGGCATTTAGAGATAAGATAGCCAGTTCCTCAGTTAGTTAAGGATTCCGGTTGAAGTGCGCCTCCACCTTCGGCCTTGTCTCAACTTGTTACCAGGTGAGATGAAGGCCAAGCGCATCCCCGTGGTACAATAGTAAAAAAACGTGATGTCCTGTTTGTGTGAAATTAGGTATATGACCCCGTAGATTATTCCTTACATAGAACGTTATTAACAAACGATAAAATAGTTTTTAAAAAAGTACACGTAATAGTACTAACCTTATTTTATTTACCTAAGTCTTCGAGGCTCTCTCTTGACTTATTATAATATGAGACAAAGGTTCTAACGTTTTGAAAAATGCTCTCAAAACAGTTGCCTGAGTAGTCGTTGTTTAAAAATCTAATTTAAATTTATGCTCCTCCAGCTTTCCACATTGTAATGCTATGTATTTTATATACACTCAAATCTAAAAATTCGAATTATAAATTCAAAGACGGTTCTATAGGTACAGCCGCACTTTATAAACGCATATACATAAAATTAAGAATAAAACTCATTATAGTACCGCTATCTTTTTTTTTATTATTTCATTAAACTAGTCTATGGTTTTAGGCTGAATTTGAAAAAAAAAGCGCACACATTCGCAGTTCGAACTGTGAAAAAAATGGCGCACGCATGCGTAGTTGAGCTTAATTTCCCGCGCTTCCCATACATTTTTTTGCCGATCGTGTTTTTGTAACCTACCTACTTAGTTTAATTTAAATTTTTCCTATGAGTGAAGATAAAGTAGTGTATGAAACTGCATATAACTTAGGTATTAAAACACGAGAGTCTGTTTATCGTATGAGGCGAAGCCGAATGCGATAATAGGTTGACTCGAGTGTCTCTTCTTATATGACAGTTGCATAAACTACTATTATTCAGCAATAAAAATACTATAACTTTTACTTATACTCGTATACCTCCAGGTTTGTGCGGAACCATCGGGCCGTGACACTCGCACTTGGTCGGTTTTTTTCGTATCAAAATAATATAGACTTAATGTACCTATTTACACTCAGGTGATTTAAGTCAGGTGATAGAGGAGACACAGACATTCTGTGATAGAGGATGGTTTATTGTGATAGAATGAGGCACGCTGCGACGGCGGCGGTACGTAGATACCTTCGCAATTCGCATCGTGCGGGCGCGTCAGCTGTGCGCGTAGTAGGTATTACCAGCGACGGGCGGTTATTTTAATTGACTATTATAGTTTTATAGTTTTTATGATTCTGATTACGCGTTTTTTAATTAGATTATTAGATAAGTAAGATTGTATTATGCAGTACAATGCGTACCTACCTAAAAATAAAAACAGATCGAGCAATATCGATTTTTTTTTTCGCGATTTTTCAGTCTCAATATTTTGTCAAAAGTCATGGTCCAATGGCACTCTTTTAGTTTTCGGGAGTAATCTGGTTATACCCTGTATAGTCGATAATTAGTGTACTTAATGCGATTTCGGAGTGCACCCCAGCGTAAAATAATGTGCATATAAAACTCTACCGAAGTGCGACAAGTTTTGCGCGGAAATTGATCCAGAGTTAGCCCGTCGGTACCAGGGCATCACGAGCATGGAAGGGGTAGTCTAGACAGGCCATGGAATAAGCAGTAGCAACTTTCAACCGGCTAGGCTTAGAAGCACCAGAAGGCAAGTCACGTGACTTCGTAAAAGAAAATGCCCTCAGACCAGTTGTCCTGCTGACATACCAAAAACTTATCCAACCCTTACGGTGCGTACTTATTGCTTATCATATCACCGAAGTATTTGGGTGTCAGGCACGACGAAGGCGTTTGGAAATACCTTGCAGAATTTTCTTTTGTTTATCTTTTTGATCTGAGAACATTGGTTGAATACGATAGGGTGCTATGTTGTATGTACATTTGCCTGCAGTAGGTACCTAATATGTACATAATTTTCTCTCACTACATAATTTTCAAATTGTTTGGTGTGCTGTCTGTTGAGGATTGCGGGTGACGTGCTTTCACCTTCGGCATTATCATAACTTGACACCGGAAGGGCAACTATGATCTCTGTAAGTAGGTAGGTACCTATCAAAGTAATTTTAGTATTACCTCAAAAATAACTAAATAATTGGAAAAACTACGTCATCCAGGTAAACAATATTGTATCAATTCTTCATTGAAGTCGGTTTTCTTTTCAGTTTTTAAAACGTAATTATTAAAAACAATATAATTTAAATTCGTCTAATCGAGCACGAGCATTTTCTAAAACTGTACGACATAAAGACTGTGAGATTGCTGACATCTTTTCTCTAATCTTGGCTTTTCATTAAAGTAGGTCACTACCTACTTGAATGAAAAGTAGGTCACTACCTACTCCTCGGTTTATGGGAAGCGACCCAACATTGTTTCGGCACTCAATTTGCCTAAATTTAAATCTTCAGGCAAATTTAATTCCTGCACCATCTGGATCTTGGACGGGTGTAATTTCAAATCTCATTTCTAAATAAGGCGCAAATATGTGCGTGATATTCCTAATTCGGCCGAACGTTTGCGTGTCGATAAACCAGGATCGCGTCGAATCGAATCCGAAACTCTGAGCGCGTTATCTTCACTCCGTGGGCCGCCTGCTTGCTTCACATTGAGTGTCGATCCCGTCTCTTCGACTTTCTTCACCCATTTCTCTATTACACCTGGACTCGGACACTTAATCGTATACAACGCGAAATAAACGCACACACAATAACGAGCGAACTATCGCTAATATAAAATTCCCGTGATTCCATTCCATTGTATTGTGACAAAATTTCCAAGAAACCAGCTAGCAAGGGGATGGTCTAGTCCATCCCCTCGCCCCGCGCCCTTGGGTGCGCGGTAATCAAACTTAAATGTTAACATGGCCAATATTCAACAAAAAAATTATGTTCTTGTAGATGGAAACGAAAAAAAAAGTTTGTTTTTGGAGGCAGATCACGCTGAAGAAAACTCTTCGAGAAGACGTCGACGACAATAACAAGAAATTTTGCATCCGTGTCCGCGGAGTTGCTCGGTTCCGCACAAACCTGTAGGTATAATAGTAAAAGTTATGGTATTTTTATTGTTAAATGTAATCCATAACATTAAAATGTGGAAAGCTGGAGGAGCATAAAATTTAAGACAAAGGTCTCTTTATCGTTACTAATTATTAAAAAAAAATGTGATGTAACGAAAAATTTATGGTTTTCAGAATTTCCCTTTATGTGTGCCTATATGATATATAACAATAATTATTATTGTTATTTTTATGTCTTATAGCAATGTTGTTAAAAATAAATCTGTATTTCTGCATTTTTTTACTGAACCTAATTAAAATAAAGAGACCCATCAATTTTAGTCGCGATTTTTCGGAGCTTAATTAACTATCTACCCGTTTATATGAACCGCATATAACCGGGTAGATAATTTAGCTCCCGCATATAATGCGGAGGCGTACTTTGTCGCCAAAGTACCAAGGGAACAGGAGAACTGAAGAGTTTCATCGAAAAAGTTGAATGAATAGGTACCGTTACATAGATAATACAATAAAGCATGGAGTATGTAGTAGTCATTTTACGCGCCAAGTAATTCGTCGATTATCTATAATTAAATATCAATTTATATATGTTAATTAATGCATCGCACTATATTATTTCTGTGAAAAACCCCGTATTAGATGATACTACAAACCGGTGAAGTGCGTATCGTGCACCGAGTCCTTATTTCGTATATAGAATTTAAAAAAACCCTTATAATTTGCCTTGAAATGAGACTGGTTTAGTAATGATATAGCCCACTGCAGTGCTGAACAAAGCATATTCCCGGAAGGCACGCTCCATTGTAGACTTCATTCTTGTCCAACACGTCTCGAGATCTAGGGACGTACCTATATATATAAGCATGAGCCGCCTCTATCCGTCCACTCCACGTGACAGCCACCGGTGATGTCGCGGCTAATTCGTCTGCTAAGTGTGGTGTTTATGGCGAATGTTATAGTTCCATTTCCCAGTTCAATAGCTCTCAAATTTCAAATTAAAAAAAAGAGAGTTGTGCCAGCGATTTAGGGTAAACGCCGATCGTGCCATGCGTAGCCACAAATATCATTACCGACTTGTTACGCCGACCCAAGTTGGCTAAATCAAGAAGGTCGGTTTACATAATGGGCCCCTCCATATATCCATTATAAAACGTTGCTTCATGCCAAATTTCATGAGTCTAGGTCGACTGGAAGTATCCTTTAGGTTTTGATTCCCTTGCGAGTAGTTGCGAGTTTAAAATAGGTATGCGACTTAAATTACTGTTTCTTTTGATTGCGTTGACATAGAAGTTGTACTTTATTAAAGCTTAACAGTGTTATAGACCTGAGTATTTTAGTATAATACCACTACGCGTTCATGAGGAAAGGGGTAGTAAGTTTAAAATTATTTTAAATATTTTGATTATCTGATGTAACAAAAAATTTATGCTTTTCGCAATTTTTCCTTTATCTGTGCTATAAGACGTTGCTTCGTACCAAATTTCAAGATTCTGATCAAAATTCTTTTCGTACGGAATCCTAAAAAGGTTTCTGCCATAACCACCACATTTGGCAGGTTAATTGGTGATTACAGTAAAGGTAATCCACGCCACGTAGGTACTACAAAGGCTACTTTTCATCCCATATTTCAGTTCCCGAGGGATGGGATTAAGATGTCAATCATCATACAAAATTGATTCGTTCTTTGTTGCACCTTCACGCGAAAACAACATAACAGATTGTGCTGAAATTTTGCACAGATACTGGCACCACCAAAACATATCGGCAATTAACCTGTTCTAAATTTAATAAAAAAAAACTGTTTAGCAATTTATTTTATTGTCTACTTAGAATTTGCTGGCTTGCTTTTTGACGACCTATAAGAGCCGATTGACGTTATTTTTCCCAATTGCCCTAGGAGGGTAATGTCTTTCGAGAGTACCTATGTATACCTCGTGTTATGTGTTGTAACATCTACAGCTTGATTTTAAATTTTGATGTGAGGTTTCGTTTGTTTCCTCTTACCTAAACTCTCTTGTGAATTCTTTCGTGGGAGTGTCACAGGCTTTTTAATATTAATAATGGTGTATATTAACATTTAAATAATACAATAAAATAATTTATTCTATCAATATGGTTGTCGCGTTTCCGAACGAACTTTGTTCACTCAAAGTGTCAAAAATTCAAGATGGCGAAAATTCAAAATGATATGATTCATTGTCCTCGTAACGTACCTACATGTTAAACTTCAATATACGAAAATATCTAAAATCTTCGGAGTTGTTCATTCCTGACCTCAACACCAGCCTGCAGCCGCAACAATGATATCAAATGAATGGAGAATACATGCCGAAAATATACTTGAACACACAAGCTTCAAGTATTGCGAGGTTTTACAACATTGAATGCTACTATGCGGCTCTTGCAGCCACTTATGTACCTACAGCCACCTGCAATAATATAAATCAACTTTATAACCATCAAAATTATGCCATTACTTATATACGTCAAGTTTAGTTATTATGTCATAACTTTTTTATTAGGTACTAATATTATATAACCATTTTACATATCCAGGTAGAGGAAAAAAACAAAAAACTATGTATGAAACAAGACAAAAGCTCTTAACGGCGAATTATCTCACTCACTTTCAGGTAAGCCTCGTTTTTAACTATGGAGTCCCATCTCATCTTACGTAATATTTACTGTACACTGTTACAATTTCTAAAGATTTAAGAGTTGAGATCCAAACCGAAAGCTCTGGAGATTAAGCCACGCTGTCCCAGAGTTCCTATAGCAGGCCGAGCATTGCAACAGTATCTTTTTGAAGGGTCGTAGATAAACAGGAGAAATGAAATGCAGGTGTGTAGATATCATTTCAACATATACAATACCTACCTACAGAAGATAAAACTTACTTATTTTTAAAATACAACTTCTTCAGATAGACGGTTCCAGATAAGTTTTACTCCTACTCTATCGCAGAGAAAATGGTATAACTGTGCAACGCTCATATTTTTCGAGGGTTTATTGACATTCTATGACCACGGACCTCTTTAAGTATATAAAATCGATATTGGTGATAAAATATCTTGCGGGTCTCAATGGTGCCCTGACGACGAAGGCATCTCTATCTGCAAGGATATTAGGCATAGGTAATGCGCCAAGTCTTTCAGAAAAGATTTTCGACGCAAGCATTCAGGAATCATTGCAGGAATTTGTAAATAGCTTTTTTGTAAATTATTGCAGAGATATGCTGTGCGACGCGTCGCATCTTCAAAGCCCTTATTTGGAGTCAGAAATACGAGTAGATATCTTTCGCATCACCTTCATAGAACTTTATTTACTTCTGCAAACTTTAGTAATATTGCATATAAAGCACTTATTAAATGAAGTACTTATTAGTCAAGTTTTTTTCTTACTAACCTTTTGCGCCATAATAATTACTTATAAGTAGGTAAGTATAAGGATGTTTGTTAAGCATAGGTATTTTTTTTATAATGTCATAGTAAGCCTACACTACCTATTATATTTCTCTTTTGCATTGCCAATCTACATACTTATTTGCTAAATATATTGTAGTTACTTATTAAGAGTATCAGCATAAGCTACCTCGAGAAATTGCGGCTCTTGCTCTTGAAGTGCCGGCTCTTTCTTTGCGTTTGGAAGTCAAGGGCATAGAACAATTTTACTGCCAGTCAAGGAGAGCTTCAATTTACACCATAGTAAAACTGTGGTTCTCCTTGAATATATCTGAAATCTACCGATAGTAAAGATAGTTTATTTAATAAGCAAAACAAACATTCGCTTTGTTTGTTTTGCATATTAACGTACCTTTTACTTTTCAAAGTATTTTGTCTATGAATTTTAATGGGCCCTCGCGTGTATTATTTTGATTTAGATGCGTAGGCTACACTGGCTACAATTGTGAATTGAAGTCAAAGTTAGTTGAAAATTAGGCGAAATACCTTATATAAAAATAGCAGAACGGGCGGGCATTTTGCACGTCGACTGATGAGCCGCCTCCGTATATTACCAGGCTCCCATAACGACACAAGAGATCGAGTATAACGAACCACAGACACACTCTTAGAAACAATATTGATTTCCTCCATGAATGATATTTAGCATGAGTAGTGTTAACGAGATCATGGTCTTGGATTCTGATTCTAACTGTGGTTCTGACCTACTCTAATTTGGTTATTATTTTGTACCTAGATAAAACTAAAATGTCGGTAAATACCTAGTCTAGTCTCAATCTAATTTGGCGAATCGCACTTCTGTCTAGATATTTAATTAACTAAGTTTACTATGACGAACCGTGAAATCTCAACGAGTCACACCCACTCATGAGCAACACTTCTTCGATGCAATCGTGCTCCATCGGAGAAAGCATTTTCATTTTCATGCCTGTTTAACTAGTAGTTCGCCCCGAACGGAGATCTGTTGATGTCTGGTTTGAATCGGTTAAGTCTATGATATATACCTGAAAAGGCTTAGCTTCAGCGATCAAATCTTCTACATTACTGTAGCATTTACTTTGAAATTTATATATGTTATAGTTCAGAATTGATGCTAGAACGCTAGTGTTGCGAAAACACGATTACATAAAATAGTCTCGATAAAAAAAATTCAAAGCTAATTTGTACCAAAAATGTTCGCCATTCAATAAATACGCCCAACTAGGCCTTGACACTTTATACAATGAATAAAAACAGTATACAGCAGACGCTCTGTGTTTTATATTTTCACACATTATATTTTTACATTTTGGCTACATTAATTATTATGATCCGGTCGCGCTGTATCAATAAATCATCTCAGTTAGTTTAAAGCAGTTACTTCGTGGCACTTTTTCCGTCGACTGCCTTTAGCAGTTTTGCAACACACCCGCCTGCTCGGTACAGGTACCAGGCTAGCATAACGTTGCAGTAGGTGAAATATTTCCAAAGGGGATACGTTTGTGGTACTCGTACATCAAACTCCCTCCATGCCATTTTGATTTTTATTCAAGTGTGTACGAATTTGGAGAAGACAAGGCGACTGGGATTGTACTCGGTTTGGTTGGTGATAAAACCGAATAAACATATAATAAAACTATAACTTACTTTATTCCGTTCGCTCGCATTTTTTTATCATTTTTATAACAGTAAAATCAATTTTATTAAAAAAAATATAGGTATATATACAATTAAACTAACTTCATACAAAGGAAGCATGTGGCTTACCTGAGGACCAGACATCCAGACCTGTACTAGACGGATTTTGAGATTGCCACGCTGAATTGCTGTTATGTTCACACAATGTTCGTTATCGATCTCTTCGGTGATTTTGCTCTGATCCACATTCCTTAATTAATGTTTTTAAGAAATAGCAAGCAGTCAGTATCATGTTGCTTAATTAGTGACCTCTTTTTTATGTTTAATAATTCATACTGACATGACGAAATGACCCAAATAAAAAAAATGAATTTTCATAGACTTTTTCTGCCCGCAACAATGTTAACAATGGATTACCATACAGTTAACAATGGATTACCATACATTTTTCGCGACCGCTTTGTACAACAGTAATTTATTTAACTTTCAACTTCTCATATTTGTTTACATTTTGGACCCAAGATAAAAAAACCCGAGAGTAAGAGAGAGTTGTTCTGTCGACCTTTATTTATGCAGTTTCGCAACTTACCAGCTTGTACTTTGAACAAACTAACTTAGCGTTACACTAGGTGCATAAATAGGAAATAGGGTAGTAATTGAGCTCACACCAAAAAATACTATTTTTTTCTAACAGTATACAGGTACTAAAAGTACATTGAACATACTATTTGCTCATCAAATTTGCATATCTATATTAAACAAACTCAAAGTCTATTTATTGTATTATGAACAACTACTTTAGTTTATGACCATCTAATTATCTATAATATTATCTATTCATCAACGAAAATAGCTAACTACATTGACTGACTGACGGAAAGTCAACGCAGAGCCTACACCGGTCGTATATTAAGGAATTATTAAAATAAATTAGGTACCCTACTTATTAAAGAGAAGATAATGAAGATGAATGTATTTTATTACCAAGCAGCAATTAAAATCACAAATTCAGTGAAGTCACATACACTACCTGTGATATGAAGGTACCTAGGTACCGATTATATTATTACTGAGCCTTTATGTGATGATGGCCTTACTCTTACTTCCACTGCCGGCTTATCGTCACCAGCTGGTGACGCACCCTAATACTTTTTTTCAGGATAATTTCCGTAATATTGTGTTATATATATTATGTGTATAGTGTGTAATATTGCTTATGCTGTGGCGGTTGCGGCTTATGAATCGACTCCTAAAACTCAGCCTATGGATATCGTAAATGCCGATTTAGGGATCTCTCTCACCAGAAGAACGGTAGCAGCTTCCTTCTGTGTATTATCTACACCTTTACTGCGTTCACCAATCTGCCTGCCAAGTATGGTGATTATGGCAATACCCACAAGCTTTGGAGGAGGCTCTATCCAGCAGTGGACATTAATGGGCTGTTGATGTGATTTGATGTCCTGTTACCAACTTTTTGGTCGTTGCAAGATATGCAATAGATTAGCAACATGCATCTCTGGACAGTTCATGCATGACAATTGGTTTGCAATGTCTTTTTTTTTAACAAAAATTGTCCGGTCTTCAGAATATTTTTTCTTCAACCAAGTAAAGTGCTAACAAGTTTATATGATATGATTTTGGCTGACAAGGTCAAATAATAACGTTAATAGAAAACATAGAAACAGACTCACGAATTGTTTCACTTCATCGAGTCTCAACGTACGTTTTTAATTTTACGAGGAAGGACATAGTAAACAAATGAATTACGCAAAAATTACCCCGGTTAGTTATTGTTCTCACACAACACGCAAACTCTGCAAGTATCTTGGATTCTATGGATCTCAACCAACTGTTTCTAACTGCAATGGTTTTCTAAAATTAACCAGCCCTAGTCTTGCCGTTCTCCTTGTGTGCTGGCCGCGATCCCAAACAGGCGGTAGATTTGACGGCTCAAAATAATCCTAAAAATTTTAATGAATAAAAATATTTGACTTTGACTTTGACTTTCTATTAAGTACTGTATAAATCTGCTGATACTGTCGATCTAGAAACCCTTTAACTCTAAATTCTTTTAAAACAGATAAAGATCACACACATAAAGGACATATTGGTCGATGTGAAGCAAAAAGTGAACTTTTGTCGAAATGCCATTTTGCAGGTCGAGCGACGAGCTGCTCCGCATTTGACTACCAGGCTCCCATAACGGCACAAGAGATCAATTTGTTTGAGCATTGAGCAACAGATGAACCACAGACACACTGGTAGTTTTAATATCGATTCACACTACCTCGTCGGTAATACCGCGCCCCTTCTGCATCTGTCAGTATCGATTAGACAGAGATGCAACATACGAGGACACAGGCAGATGCTTAGCATGAGTTGTGGTGACGAGTTGTCACCACAACTCATGCTAAGCATCTGCCGTCGTCGGCACGTGACGTCGTCGTGGACTTGGATTCTGACTACGTACAAAAAAAATATATTGTTTTGAACCTATACAAAACTTAGGTACCTAGTCTACTTAGTCTAAATTAAAGTTAGTGCTTCTATCCTTATATTTAAATTATTAGGTAAGTTGTCAACGTGTCACACGCACTTACCTACGACACAGATTGGGAAGGATACTTCGAGGCAAGCGTGCTCCACCGGAGGCTGCATTTTTGGTAACCATCTGGTGAGATAGCGGCCAAAACGCTATTTACGTAAGTAGGTAAGTATATCATAAGAAATAGAAAACTAGGTAGGTAGTCAGGTACTACCGACAAAACGACAGTAATAACATTTTGATATCATTCTTTTGTAGGCTTTTTATGTTTTTTGCACTTGGTCACATTTACAAAAGTTAATTGCTTTGCTGAGTCTAATATGGCACTAACAGTTGCAAATTTTGTCAGGACTCTTGTGGCTTGGTTAAGAGCGTTTCCGGCTTGAGGATAAGACGCGGGTTTGAGTCCCGCGGGACTCAAATTTAAGCACCCGCGGGTGCTTAAATTTTTGTGCTAACATTTGCAAGCACTGATTGACATTAAGCGTCATTGAGAGAGCGAGTTAAAATGTATGAATAATCGGTTCAGATTATTATCTGATATTCAAATTCTGAACTTCTGAATTAATAAACATCGGTTACCCAACCCCTATTTCTCTCTTTGAAAGTGTACAAATACAAAACCCAGCGTACGACGCCTATAGGTATAAATAGATATAATGTCGCCTCATATCCCTGTGTGACAGCAAGGGGCGTGTCTCCTCAACCCCTATAGGTTGAGAAGACACACCCCTTTTCTCATTCCAAGGCCTGGCTAGACAGTCTCTACTATGCTCGTGTTGCCCTGGTACCCGTGGACGAACTTCGGCATATTGTCAGCGGCTATACAGATCGCACATGCGCAGTCAGTCTACCACCGCGAGTGAGGGCGCCGCCGAATTTGCAATTTACAGTTTGGTTTCATCAACATACATACAAGTGGATCTGTGATACGTAGATCTCGCGAGTTGGACTCTGCATAGCCTGAATAAATGTCCACCGAAAACCTATGCTAACTGAAATGGTTTAGCTTCAGCGATCATTATCTTCCACAATACGTAGTTTGTGTATTACACAATAGTGTATTTACTTTGAAATTAATACATGTTAAAGTTCAGGATTGATGATAGAACGCTAGTGTTGCGAAAACAGGATTACATAGAAAAAACTATAGAAAAAAATCCAAAGTTGACTCTAATTTGTACCAAAAATGTTCGCTATTCAATAAATACGCCAATTTAGGCCTTGACACTTTGTACAGTAAATAAACACAGAATACAGCAGACGCTCTGGGTTTTTGATTTTCAAAATAAATATTAGTTTTAGCGTAAAAAATTAAAACGTAGACAATCGCGCGTAGTTCTGTCATCTGGTGGTCGTAAGCGCCGTGGTTAAGCGCTCAGCAATGTCACCTTTATTAATACTACATCTTAGTTCGAAACTAGAGTAAAGTTGCGGTGAGCTGCTAATCTGAGGTAGTATAGGCCGTTAAGATAAAAAGTTGAGAGATGACAAGAGATTCTTCAATCTATTTATACACCTTTTATATATTCTTATGGATTCGATTCTTTGTCACTGTATTGAGTATACGATTTCTCATAAGAAATTAAAGTTTCTCGTTAGTAACTAAGACCTAAGTGTTTATTTCTTGATCACCTCTAATACTTACCTATCACAGTCGTATATACCGTATATACCGAAACAGTCAAAGAACATAAGCTACACGGCACTGCATTGCGCTTGTCAACTTCACCGGCAACCATACCTTTCAAACCAGATAACAGCAATGTTGCTTGGCGGCCGAAATCGGTATGGTTGTAGTACCTACTTCCACGGACGAGCACTTTCATAAAGTGCTCTACTACTCTTAAAAGTTGGATAGTTCGAAGTTATATTCCGAAAGCTGATTGATTCCCCTGTGAATGGATGCGATACAGGATATTTGAGATTTTTTTACACTATTTTCCACATGGAATCGGGGCCGACCTCTAGTAGTTTATCTGATGAAAAAATTATTCGGAAAAAAATGTTGCGTCCTAGGGATGTGATAGTGGTAACAAACAAGTATTGTGACAAATTTATCTCAACTTGTTACCAGGTGAGAAGAAGGCCAAGTGTTACCCGTCGTACTATAAAAAAAAAAATGTCTGATACATATTTTATTTACGTTTTCATCCCATATCCCATTTTGAAAAATTGACCGCCGGACAGACATACGAAATCTCCTAAAAGCCCAAACTGAAACGGAGGAGACCCTACGCGCTCGCTCGCTCCTCTTTTTACTAATCTTCGGCATTTTTTAAACCACTTAGTATATACGTAACTTAGACTACAACTGAAAAAACTAGGTTCAAACTATCTTATACTAAAAAGACACTGGGGTCAAACTAGAAGCTAACTTATACACTACGTAGATGCTAAAAAAAACTTTATAATATTTACTAACTAGTCCGAAATGTTTTGGAATTATTACGGCGTAAAAAAGGCGCGGAACCGCAGCAAAGTGACACAACCTTCCCGTCTGAAGGCTAGCGCATCACTGCCGGCCGTCGCTCGCCCCCACGCACTCAATGTCGTTTCATACGAAAACATCGAAATAAATTATGGGTCGCGTAAAAATTAACCTACTGAAAAATCCTGCCATACATTTTGAGGTCTGTTGTTTCTCTATTTTTTGGTTCAAAAATCGTATAAATACTCCAAACCGTTTAAAAGTAGATAGACATTTTAGGTCGAAAACTGCTTCATTGCAAAGTATTTTTTTACTAATTAAAAAAACACCTGTATTTTTTTCCCGCCATCCAATTGAAGATAAAACATCAATAAATAACATATATTTTTTTCACATTTTTATAAGCATACTTCAAAGAGAAGATAGACTCCAAATGTGACCATTTGACCCGTGTAATCGCCTTAATAAGAAACACCAAGGCCGCCCTCCGGGTTTTCAAAAGTCTTGCGGGGCTTTTGATTAAGGCAACACGTGACCCGAGGGCGGCTCTTATTTAAGCCAGCGAACTAGTATAACTATCCAGCGTGGCAATGCAGTGTCATGGGCACGCTTATGTCTTGTAGGTACTGGTCTGGAACAATCGAATTAACGTTATTATTTTTCTTATTATATTAAAGTTTTTGCCTAACGGTCCTTAGGTACCGACTGCTTCCCTTGTACACAGTTAGTTTAACTGTACATTAATGTTTGAGTATTTTTGTAATTAAAAGCGTTGAATATATTTTTTTATTAATAAAGATAATAATATAGATAAACAAAAATTAATTATTATCTTTAAGACATTTTGATTCTAGTCGAGAGTACATGAATGAGGCAAAGTTTTGTTCATATTTGTTTGTTGCAAAGAAATTATAAAAATAAAGGCCTAACCTACGACACAAGGTCACAAGATCTCCATATTTCTGGTAGGTGCACACACATTTAATATGTTCACTATGTATTCTGTAAAAATTAATAAATTGAAATTGAATATTTTTGATGAAATTTCAGTGGATATCCAATTTTAGGCTGAATGTTTCAAGTAAAGTACCTACACTACCTAAGATAGGATTTTTTAAATGTTTGTTAACTCCGAATTCCGTCATTTTATTAACGGATTTGGAGAATTCTTTTGACCGATAGAAATACGTCTGAAATTGGTCCCATTGTAATTTGGTCACTATCCGTTGAAGATCTTTTGACTTGGGGACCAAAGATCCTTAACGGACATCAGCAATATCAGTCTGATTTGCATGAATCTTAATTTTATTTTGATTTGATGATTGGGTTGAATAACCTACAAATCAATGTTGATTTTACATAAATTTGGTGGTTGTGAGTTTGATCCTAGGTGGACACGAATGATTTTTTGGCGGTAAATCATAATTAGAATAAATACTTAATACTATCGTGTTTTAAGTTATTTTTAGAAAAATATGAAAACTTCACTAAAATCTTTTAAAAAAATGGATTACGGTACAGTTCATATGGAAGGAAAGAATAGAAGGCGGGAGGTTATCGTTGTTTACCTTAGGACAACGAACCTAATGCTTGGCATTTAGCAAGTCGGCATTAACTTTAAAAATTATGAACTTACGCTAACACAATTATTATTTTGGAACGTTAATTAGTATCGTAAACTGGGGATACTTTGAGCAAGTTTTGAGATAAAAGTAGTTAGTATAACGTTCACATGAACTTAAAAAAAAACCACACGAATGGCTTGCTCCCTTGTAATCAAACTGATGGACAAGATGACCAAAATGTCAATGCTACGAACAGAAGAAAATCATATTATATGCGAGTTATAGACCATAATGCAAAAAAAATGGGTAGCCATCAACTTCGCCCAGTCGTCGTTTGAAAGCCGCCCCAGTTTACGGTACCTGCTAGTTTCTAGTGAAGTTGGTTCCATTTGTATTCTATAAACAACTGATCAATGCTTAAAACGGGCTCCATTATTCGTTGAACTCGGTAGATGCTGTGAAACACTCACGGTGAGTTTTACATTGAGAACAGGACGCGCAGCACCCATCGAGCTAAAACCACTCACATATAGCCTGAATCGAATAGCATGACTTAAGAGATTGAATGAAATTATTACTTGTAGTTTGTGACAACACTCACCATCACAATGTATAAACTAAACGACAACAAAAAAGTTCAGAAAGCGAGTGACGCACACATTCATAAACCTACCTGTGGGGTGTGGGGAGGGGTGAGGGGTAAGTCTCCCCAACCCCAATGTAGTCAGAAACGTACTACTGTTTATTCTATGGTACGTTTGGAAAACCTCTACAGTGTTTATGATTCCCTAGTACCCGTAGGCCAACTTCTATCTACGGCGCGCGGCACGGTGAGATAGCGCCATCTATTATTTTCAGATATAACTTTTGGGTAGCGGTTATCTAGTAGGAACCAATGTTTTAATTAGGAATAGATAGGTACCTACTTTATAGATGCAGAGTTTAGGGTAGTTTGAACAAATATTCTCAGATGGCGCTTCTCCGGACTAGAATCCCCCGGAAGAGAAGAATTTTATTGAAATAATTTCCATTTTCTACAAAGTGCCTTTGTGACACCACAAGTGGAGATTAAGGTTTATTCCCATATCTGTGCTATAGCTACACTCCACTTCCAGTCAATGGGGAGGCTTACTGCCAACAAAGCCAGCCGTTTTCATACCTGGTTGAATCACAGTGTCCTGCTTTAAGTGTATCTAAGGGAGACTGCACGTTTGCAGTAAAGTTGGTCTGACTTCATACTTTTTTATGGTACGAGGTGCTTGAACTTCATCTCACTTGATTTCCAAGTTATGATAAGGCCGAAGGTGGAAGCGCACTTCACCCGAAATCCTCAACCAACTGAGGAACTAGCTATTCTTACCTCTAAATGCCGGAACACATTTTTTTTAAGAATTGTTGTTATGGCGACAGTCTTAAGTAAGATGGTGGTAGCTAGCCAGGCGGACTCAAACAAAATAACAACCAGACAAACCAAGCTCAATATTGTACTCACCACAACTCTGCCACGGGTGGTCGAACTACTAGACCATAGAGGCGGTTAAACTACTTGATAAAATTATTTATTTATCGAGTGAGCGAAACGAACGAGATCTCGCGAGTTAGGTTTGGAAATCCGGCACTGGATGTATGTTTGTGGCAATGATTGTGACGGCATAACTCTCGAACAGATTATCCGTTTTTTTTTTAATTGAAATTAAATATAATATATATTTAATAATATAGTTTAATTTAAATTGTAAAGAGATAACATAAACATAATTTGATTGTCGCGGGGGATTTATGATAAGTAGAGTAGTTTTTGAGATATTGGGGTCGACAGAAATAAAATTTTTCGCCCATATCTTTTAAATAGCTGATCCGATCAATTCAACATTTTGAACATGCAGATAATATATTCATACTGATCAATCGGTACGAGGACTTTTTTTTACACTAGGGTATTTTTGAGAATTAGGGGGTGTTGACGAGAATATTTTTGGCTTGTGGGGTGTCATTTGAAAAAGTATAGAATGCACATTGTTAAAATATATATTTTACTTGTTATTACGGGTGATTTTCGTAACAAAGGGGCGCGTTATGGTATTAAATCGCTTTGTACGTCTTGTAGGATAGACTGTTAAAGTGGGTTGATTCCACAATTAACTGACTTTTGATTTGATGAAACCACCCCTGTATTTACATTAAGGATTGCAAAAGGGGTTAATAGTATTTAAGTCTTGTAAATATGTTAAAACATGAAATATCATATGAAATAGGGGTTGAGACTGCAGATTTCATAATAAGTTTATTTTTGCCCTAATTGGGGGTGGTTTTTAAGATGAAAGAGCAAAGGATGATCATCAGGTCTTGTAAGGCTTACCTTAAATGAAATTTTGACTACCCTCTCTTAAGAGGGTAGTCAAAATTTCATTAAAGCTGGTCTATTTATCTATTGTTATTCACGCAATAGGCAGTCGATAAAATCCGAGAATTACTTTTGTGGTTTCATCCAAGGGATTTGGGCATATTCCATATCAACAGTACATTATTGTCCACTGCAATGTGGAAAGAACTTCCACTATAACTGTAAAGTACAGCCATTATCACCACGCTAAGCAGACATATTGGTGCTCACAGTTACGTTTACAAAAGTTTGGTTTATCTACACAAAGAAATAAGCTGCTGCCTTTTTGGTTGACTTTACGACATCCGTGTACTGGAGGGGTAGATTTTTAAACCACGACTATTAAGGTAACAGTTGAGAGCACTTTTCAAAACGAGCCTTTGTTTCATAGAAAGGATATTACATTACGTTAGCAACAAGAGAGAGCTCGAATACTCAGGTGAATAAAGAGAGTTCGAGAAAAAAGTGCCTGAGTAAAGTTGAAATTAGTGTGATGAAAGTACCCTTTTTATCGCTTGTTACGTTTATTTGAGAAATAATCTCCGTCACAAACCAGATACCACGAGATCTCAGTTCGGGGCGAACTACTAGTTTATAATAAGAATAATCTCCAAACATAAGTGCGATGTCAGGCCAACTTTTCTTTTGCTAATCGCCACGCTTAGCAGGTGGATTGGTGATCGAAAAAAAGAGTAAATAAAATGTAAAAGTGTAAATAAAACGCAAGAAAGCTGCTGCCCTTTTGGTAAGATCCTGCAGTCGGCTCTTCGACTCGCATTGGATTCAACGACATCCATCGGCAGAGTTGGAGAGGTCGATTCGCAAGCCGCGATAACCACGGCATATTAAACATGAGGCAGGTTTAAATAAAACATAAGACTTTGGTAGAAACGTTTTAATTTTTGTAGTCGGTAATACAAAATTTGATGTCGTACAGTTGACAGACTCCAGCATACTCTGCAGTCAGCGAATCCACTACTTGGCGCCAGTAATCCCGTTTGGACTCGTCATCTTGTATTTGAATGTTCACTTTCTCGAGTTCTATAATTGAAGAGCATCAGTCAAACCACACACAGTAGGTAGTACCTACCTAGAAGGTACTTACGGTGCAGTGGTTGGCCCCGCCGCTGTACCTATATCTTCAAAGAATCCTTACCAACCACTATGAGTTACTTTGAAAAGGGAACACTCTAATGCATGATAATATGTTTAGAATCATTTTTTTATGTTCGTAAAATGCTTAGACGTTCTTACTTTCGCAAACTCCGCAAGAAAAAATGAGAAACATTCTTTTGAGATCCACCTCATCTTCCACTCTCCCGATAAAGTGGAACCGCACCAGCCTCGGCATCAGCTCAAAGATACGACGCAGTGGAAACACCGCAAACCGCCATTGATGTATACTTAAGGACACTGAAAATAAAATGCGGTCCGCCTTCAGAATCGCGATACTTGACTTCTTATAATGCATGCCGTGGGAATGTCTGTGCATACCTCTAGGTTGAATCAGTGAGACAGTAATTATATTTTAACATTCAAATAAATTATTTACCCATATAGATAAATGATTTATCTGTCGGTTAAATATCTCCAAATCTGTAGACAGAATTCGATCAACAAATAAAATACCTTCCTATTCAACATTTATTCCAGCGTCATATCAAATAACACGGGTGCTTTTAAGATGATGATTTTAGAATTGTAGAATAATGACGTTTTAAAAACTAAAAAGAAAACCGACTTAAATGAAGAACATACTACAATTTCGTTTACCTGGATGATGCATTTTTTCCAATAATTTTAATGACAGATGGACGGACAGACAGACAGCAGACGCGTGATCCTATATGGGTCCGTTTTTTCCTTACTTTTCAGGTACACCCAAATCACTTCAAGTGTGCTTATAATATTTCCCTCGACTTTTCCAGGATCCCATCATCAGATCCTGACCTGATGACGATTGGATCACCTGGAAAGTATACCGATCCTAAAAATACCCAAATCACTTCAAGTGTGCACATAATATGTGAAGAGTTCCCTCGATTTCTCCAGGATCCCATCATCAGATCCTGACCTGATTTAATTGGGACCACCTGTGTCCTTTTGAAATATTTTTTTTTCCAAATCAGTCAAGGCGTCTTCGAGAAGGTAATCGGGAAACAAACATTTAAAAAAAAAATCCTTTATAAAATTAGTTCCTTTTTTGAAAATCGGTTAAAAATAGGGAGGTACTTAGAACTTTTATTAAATGCCGATTTGATAAGATATACCTTGGTATCTATTTATTGATAGTGATTTGTAAAGACAAAAATTTTGGCTTACTTCGGCAAGTTGATCTACGTGCGACCGGAAAGACTTTAGCTGCGGCTGACTTTCAGACGTTTGCGTAATTTCCTTCCAACCTGAACCCAAAATTGCGCACTCACTGGTGCTTCCTAATCTTGTCATGCAGACACCAGGTATTCGGTTCCATAGAACTCACCCAATGTGTTCTCATATCGGTAAGCAACATGACGAATGAAGCAGCTCATGTCCGAATCTTGTCTCTGACTCATCTTCAGGTCTATACCATGTTGAAGGTGGATCTCCCGCAGAGGGAGACTGGGCACCAGGAACCTTCGTATATTGTCGTAGTCTCGGATTCGGACTGCCGAATAATAATAAACATACTTGACTCTTAGATAATCAGATTTCAAATTTTAACATTCGATTTTTTATTGTACGACGGGGAGTTGCTTGGCCTTTATCTCACCAGATTTTTCAGTTATTATAAGGCCGAAGGTGGAGGCGCACTTCACTCGCAATCCTCAACAAACTCAGGAACTGGCTATCTTAAATCTAAATACCGGAACACATCAATTTTAGAATGGTTGTTATGGCGACAGAGTTAGGCAAGATGGTGGTAGCGAGCCAGGCGGACTTAGACAAAGTCCTACCACCAACCAAACCAAGCACAGTATTGTACCAGGGGTGTAACGAATTTAAAAGTGTAACAAACTAATTATTTATCAAACTCAAATCATAAAATGCGACACTTACCCACCAGTTTTGTTGCCGTGAGTGGCATAAGCATAAGTTAAGAATCGACCCCTCCAACTCAGCCCGTGGATGTCGTAAAAGCCGACTAAGGGATCTCACCAGAAGAATGGCAGCAGCTTCCTACAGTGTATTATCTACACCCTTTCTGCGATCACCAATCCGTCCGCCAAGCGTAGTGATTATGATTAAACCCAGCTTTGGAGGAGGGTCTGTCCAGCAATGGACACAAATGGGCTGTTGATGTGTTAAGTAAGCAAATAATAATATCTAACAGAACGCCATGAACAGGTATAGATCGGGGCAGGCCATTTTCACTCGCCTCCAAGCCGTATCGGGGATCACGTGACCACCAGTTCCGAGGGCTGCGTCAGCGCGACCCGGGGTCTGATCTTCCCGGCACATCAACTTTTAACAGAACAAATCACGTATAAATTCATAATCAAATAAAATGTACTTACACTATGTACAAAGGAAGCAATATGCAGGTCGGGTTACTTAGGAAACAGATTCCGTCTGGTACAGTTACCAGACGGGAGCGTGAAGACACTGCATTGCCGCGCTGAATAGCTATGTTAATTCGTTGGCCAAAATATAAGAGCACTGGCGTTAAAATATTGTTAGTGAGGTCACCGGCTCACCACGGCCCCAAGGCCTCGATCCCAAAAGCCTCGAAAAGGTAAGCTCTATCGAGATCTATATTTGCACCTTTTGGTGATCCTCGTCCGAATCAGCCGCCGAATTTCCCAAGAGACAAGGGTTAATATACTGGAGTCATACCATCGCATAGGGCCGCTTACATATTGGTTAGCGGCAGCGCGGCGTGACGGTATGACTACATAGATTTACCAGTGTCAATATTCCAGTTGTTATCGAGCCGAAAGTCTATAACAGCAATAGACAGGGATTACAAAAACATACGTACGTATGTTTTTCATTTTGCTTATATTTATTAAAATACTAGCAAACGCCCAGACGTCGTTCCTGTCATCGTGTGGGAATTTCCCACATTCCTGTCCTATTGCGCCACAATACCACGAAATGAAGCTACCTCAAAAAAATGTAGCATGTAGATAACTATATTGGATTTCAAGGGTTCAACTTTGTTGCGCGGAATCCTATCTTTTCTAAAATAAGAGAGCCGAAGTAACTCCTTATTACATCAGCAGCAGCTATCTGCCAGTGAAAGTGAAGGTGGGGAAGGTACTGTCATCATACCACAGGATGGGTATGATCTGTCATCATTTAGTTACAATAAAGGTAGCATTGTGAGCGCACAGTTGTGCTGAGCGCACAACTGTGCTTATGACCACCAGATGGCAGAACAAATAATAATGTTGAAAATCTAAAACGCAGAGCTTCTGCTACTATGTTTACTTTAAGGCTTCTGAGCTTATTGATTGAATTGCGATCATTTTAGGTCCAAATTAGAGTCAAATGTGGTAAAATTACCACGAGAAAATCTTGAAACACATTGTAGCATGAATTCTGAACCGTAGCGTTCATTAATTACAAATTAAATGGTGCAGTGTCATCGCTGAAGCTAAGCGATTTCAGGTATCACACATTTTGCTTTGGAGAACCGGGAACTCTTTTTCGTATTTTACCTGTAAACGAAAATGGGGCCTTTTTATGACTGGCAGGAGCGCTAAAAGAGCTCCACCGGATCCATCCGCAATATGAGAGTATTCCAATGCAAGAACCCTCAAGTTTTGCAACTCTCCAAGACTTCGGAGAAAGCAATGTCTGGTTTCTGGTCGTGGAATGTATTGTCCGCTTCCTGCAAAAATAATAAGGCTTCTCACTAAGATGTAAGTATGTAGAGGGATAGATTACCAGACTAAGCCTTACCATAAAATTATCATAAGCAAATATTTTTAAGATTCCATTCCTCCGATGACAGAACGGAACCCCATATAAGATCACTCGCGTGTCTGTCTGTCTGTCACACTCACACCCCATTTTCTCCGAAACTATACTGGACGGAATCAGATTAAATTTGTTACATCAACATCCCATTTGTGTCCACTGCTGGACAGGGGTTCAGCACCTTCAGTGGACACACAAATGGGATCCTCCAAAAAAAGTTTTTTTTTACAGAATAACCACGCTCGGCAAGAGGATTGTTGATCGCAGTAAATAGCGGCTGCCCTTCTTCTGGCAGTAGGACTTCTGTCCTACTGAACTGCCTGTCTTCCGATATCATCGTCACCTGATGATGAAGCCAAAGGGTTCACAGTTTACCGAAACTCCGTAAAATCAATTTAACCTGGCATTGTTTGGGCTTAGTGGAAATGTCTTAAGATGCATTCTGGTTATAAGTGCCGTATACTTGTATCACCATCATCATTATCACCGTCCATAAAAGTCCACTGCAGGACATAGGCCTCCCCCAATGCTTAAGAAAACAACGGAGGGGTTTGCCATTATCAGCACGCTTGGCAGGTGGGTTACAGATCGCAGTAATGATTGATACTAATATACTTTTTCTTTTTTTTTTACAATAAAAAACAAAAATCAAATACATATTTTCTTTCTTTCTTGTCTAGTTCGAAGATTGAGCAAGGCTGAGGTCTTCTATGGAGCGAGCTTTTCCAGAAGGCACTGACGGAACACGGTAAACGTTTGTCGTTTTTCAAATCTCCATTAGTAAGCATCATTTGTGAATACATTTTGAATTCATCTCTCATTACATTTTCCTTTGTCCGTTTATTTGTAATTTTAGTATAATTATTTTTCAGTAAAATTATCAGTAGGTTGATTATCCCAGGTCCTCGTCTAGTAATTTTTTTATTCATTTCTTTATGCCAACTTTCTAAACAATTCGTAGTTTTGTGCGTCTGCCCTAAAACAGACCAAGCTTGCTTCAAATTAGATTTATCTAGGCAATATCTATATGACCTCTTCTTGAGTTCGTATTAAACTGCAACGTCCAACGGGAAATAAATATTCCTGCTGGTCAGAACAGTCTGACTATCAATCTGACCACTGGGAAACAATAGTTCGGGGTCAGTTGTACCAATGGTATTGCCTAATGATACAACTGGTCCAGTGGCACTGTCCGTAGCGTAGGTAAGGTTTATTTCCACATAGAAATAACTTGCTGAATTCACTTTGTTTGCTGACAAAATACATTTCAGAGCTGACGAAATCCTCCTAAATTAGCTGACCGTTGAAATGATAGTCATAATAAAGTAGTAAATTGAATAAAATAATGTTTTTAGCAATGCTTTTACTCGAAATCAAGTTGAATTATTAAAACTAGAAAAAAAAATGTAAAGAAACATACCTAGTACAATTACATCACACATCAGGCAATATGCACAACTACATAACAAATTAGGTGTTAACCTATATTAGTTTCTACCTACAACGGATTTTTTATCATATCTTTTGTTGTGGCTGCATCATTTTCAATATTGTGAGCATGAAACAAAATAGCCGTCGCTGTTGTATTCTCTACTATGCGATACTGGAAATTAGTTAGGTTTTTCTTTGCAGCTTCCACAGTTTCCTGGAGCCTGAGTCCTGAAACCGGTGATGCGGCTAGTGTTTCTGCATGACACTCCTTCACCAACTCCTGCATATCGTCATCACCCATTGGAGATAATAATTGGGAAGCCCTGTCAAGATGTTCCTTGAGCTCGCAATCGATACGGACGAGTTTCTCTTTGCTTGAATTAGTACGCCACGGTCGTTGAGGATCAGCTTGTGATTTAAGTGTGTCAGTCCTGTATTCTCTCTTGGCTCTGAAAAAAAAGTGATGCTACTCAGAAACAGTGCACAACACAGTCCCAAAAAGAAATAAAGAGTATTAGAGTTCCTTGTGAAACGGCTCGTACGGGGAAGTACTACCACTATACCTATTTCGGACACCAAGCAGCGTTGCCGTGTTCCGGTTTGAAGGCTATGGTTGACGGTGAAATTACGGGCACACGGGGGTCAACAGCGCAGGTCATGTTCTTTAAATAAATAAAATAAATAAAATAAAAATAATTTATTTCAGACAGAGTCCATAGTTACAAATTACAATAGATTTAAAACAAAATTACAATTACAATTACTAACATAAATAAATATAAATTATACAATAATATTAGAAATACGAGCAAACATAGATTACATAAAATGTCATAAAATGTCTTTATGGATGTAACCTACGCAGTAAGGCTTTGTTATAGGTAAGAGTTCCACTGGTCTGCTTCTTTCGTATCCAGGTCGTAAAAAAGATAACAATACATATCTATCTATACTTATAATAAAATCGTAGAAAAGCTGTGTCTGTACATTTAATATTTTCAAAAAAAAAATTATGCTACCTACTTAAAACACGCAGCTCAGTGTAAAAATACAGTTTTTAGAATTTTTGTCTGTTTGTTTGTGCTCGCGTATTTCCGGAACGGCTTATCCGATTTGGATGTGGTTTTCGATGATGTGTTGTGTATGGTTCAAGGAATTTAGATTTTTTCAAAAAAATAAATACATAAAAAAGTTGTGTTGACTTTTAATCATTTTGGTTTAATGCATGCATATCTTATTTATTCATGATTGGATTTTGATAAATTACACGAATAATGTTAACTCAAACATTACTCAATCCATCATTGTAAACCTCATTTAAATCGGTTCATTACTTTCGGTGATTAGCGTGGTCAAAGATACGTTTTCGGGCGTGAGGCGCACTTTTACCTTGTTCTATGCCTAAGAAATACTACGAGTGATAAGTTATATACCTACACCTTGAAGATTTTAATTTTAACGAAGAATGTAGTATTTGTAGTAGTAAAAGATATGCAAAATCGTAAATGGTAGGTCGATCATGAAAAATAGTTGCTGTGTATTGTTATGTAAACGCTTGGCTACGGAACATCACGGTATATTTTTCTGAAGGTAGTTTTTACCTTTGCAGTCCATAAATGTTAGTTTATCAACATCATCATCAACTGTTATTCTCCTGCACGTATCCCTCATTATATAGGTGAGTCAGTATCATCATCATCATCATCATCATCAACTTAACCGAAAAATAACACCACGCTGGGCAGGCGGGTGGTTAGTCGTACTGATATCGTTAAGTTCCGAGATATATACTACTCCTCATCTCCTGGTCGCCATTTACGACATTTAAGATGGCATACTCCTGCCATTATCTAATCTCATTTCATTACTTCTGCATCGAGTTCACCTTATAGGTGGTGCTACTGATTCTGTGGGCAAAGGCATGTAAAACTTTTTTTTTACAAGACCATGCTCTGGCCTTGATCTGAACAGAACGACAGTCATTGCTAATACAATACGTAAACGTGGGTACTAGGGATAATTTGAGTAATTTTTGCTCTGGTGTCGTTTCACAATCATAGCTCAAAGTCAAGTACCATTGCATGACATGGGCCACGCTTGGCAAGCGATTCGGTAATCGCAGTGTTGGTATATATAGTAGGTGATCCTGATAAGATCTACGCTCTGAGGTGATCAGAGGTGAATTCTCGAAGGGGAAAAAGTGAATCTATTTGTATTTATTTTATTTAGTATATAAGTTATTTAGTATATAAGTAAATACATTGCTGCTTTACCAGATGCCTAAAAATAATAATGGGGGATTTGGCATTGCCACTTGGCAGGTGAGCTGTTGATCACATTGTGGGTGTGAGGTAGGTAGGTACCAAGGAGATGAAAGCTGCTGATATTTTAAACATCATCATCATCAGTCAAAAAGATTTACTACAAAACATGGTCTTCAATAGAGTAAACCCACCCTGATAACTTACCTATTTGAGAATAATATGCTGCTACGTATCTCTCAAATCTCATGTCTCAACGAGTGTGACTGGGGGATTTTCCTTAACCACCACGCTTGACAGGCGAGTTTGTGTTGTAGTATTGTTGAGTAGTATTGAGAGATCCATGAAAACATGTATTTACGGCGTCCTATGTTATGTGCAAGTGAAACTGCACTGGTACAGCTAGTACATAAGTAATATAACTTTTGAAACTGTCATGGCGCTTGCAACTGCGTCGAAATTTCTGATAACTCATCCAGCAACAAACCATGGTAAATATCCTGGTGATAATATATCCTGCAACACAATACTGCAATTTTGCACTATAACTGCAATACGCCATGTAATATAAGTGATAGGATTGACTGTAGGATATAATAAGTTGGAGTTATGTTGAACCTACATTACTTCTCCCTAGGACTCAACTTAAGTACCAGACTACGTAGTACCGACATATGTTCCCTGAGGATATCTAGGTCACTTTCCAAAACGATGCACGACCGACATTCGAACCCGCAACCTTCTAAACGAAGCGCAGAGCCTATTTACTCCCACACATTAAAAGCTTCCTTTGAATTCGTTCAGAGATGCTGAATTAGATCACATACACCATTTAGGTACTTACATACTACCTTACACAAGCATGTATCTATTTTTTTTTCTATAAATTATTATACAACAAGCTTTATCTACACATATACCTAAGGGTACCTAAACTTAAGTTACATCTAATAAAATGAAATAATACGTAACTACATGCAATACCAAACTACCTAGTTATTATTGCGTACATAATTAATATATATCGGATGGCATAGCAAGCAGACTATCTATAGTTAGTTTAGTTAGCCGAGTACCAACTACAACTACCAGCCTAGTTTTATTTCTGTCCATTGGGTATAAATCAAGACATGTTAGTGCAATTGAAAAACAAAACTTAAATACATAGTCCTTGGCCTTCATCTTACCTGATTTTCAAATTATGCTATGGCCGAAGTTGGGAGCGCACTTCACCCGGAATCCTCAACAAACTGAGGAACTATCTTACCTCCGTTTTTACAAAGTGAATGTACGAAATTTTTTAGTTAGGCTAGCTCCCACTTAATCTACATGCCTTACCTTTTGCATTCAGTAAGCAGGTCCTGTAATTTTCTTTCGTTTTCTTCCAGAAGGCGTATGTCAGCACGATATGGATTCTCATATACTTCTTCTGAATTGAATTGCGCTTCCTCGTCCTCGACTTCCTTATCAAACTTTTGATGAAAATTCTTGACAAGATCTGAACATCGTTCAGTTAATTTGATTTCAGGTACTTCCAATCCTTGTAAAAGTTTTGCAATACGGGATTTTTCCTCATCTGTAGTCATGCTTGTATGTTGTTTGTTGAAGATTCTTGTCTGGGTATTTGGCTACGTTTATTGCTTGTTTATGTTTATTGATTAAATGCGCCCGGTAGCCATGACAACCTAATCTTTTTTTTTTGCGACAATCTGCTTGACCTCTTTGCCATTGTCGCGTAATTTTAGTATTCTAAACAAGAAAAAAATCGCGCAGTACAAAAACAATTTTTGTACCGATAATAAGAAGTACCTTGGCTTCTGTCAGCGTGTCGGACAGACGGCAAACAATCCAACATCCGACAGCGATACATGATACGAGGAAGTATAATAGAGTTACCTAGTTTTCATTAGATTTCGAATAGGTAGGGAACCTATTCGACTATTCTCTTATCTTACAAGACCTGATGATTATCTTTAAAAACCACCCCTATTAAGGGCTAAAACAAACTTATTTTAAATCTGCAGTCTTAACCCCCATTTCAAATGATATTTTAAGTTTTCACACATTTTCAAGACTACAATCTTATTCACCTCTTTTGCAACGCTTAATGTGAATACCGGGGTAGTTTTTAACTTCGACGAAATACCCGGTTGTGCCCAACCGGGTATTACGTCGAAGTTCATTGCCATCTTATAATTTCATCTCCATCTTCATCTCTAGATAAGTCTGCAATGCTACCGCCATTCTTTATGAAGTTCATCAATGTTATGATGGGATTCCTAGCAAACAATGGAATAAGGATTTAAAAAGGAAACTAGTATAACATGAGCAAAACGCAACGATTTTATAAAAATGCGATATAAAATTTTTTTTTTAATTAGAATGTCATTTATTGATACTCTGTAGTGCTTATCATTTTTTATTTCAAGGTATAAAACAGTAATTTTACCCTAAAACGAATAATTTTACTCAAAAAACCGAAAAAAATATGTTATGCAAACGCAACAAAATGCTGTGGCCAATCAAAGAAAGTTTCCTAGCATGTGTTCACTTTTCAGATGGGAAACGCCATTTTGGATTTCACACTTGCGTTAACTGGTAGGTAAAATCGGTTTCATTTCAGATGAAGCTAATTTTAAGCCAATGGAGATCGGCTTCGCTTTAGGCGGTTCGGGCCCTGGTGTTGTTTCAGCAAATAAAAAAAGAAGTTAACCCTTTTTAACAGTATATCCTACAAGACATTATAAAGCGTTTTACCACCCCTTTCTTACAAAAACCACTCCTATTAAAAAGTTAAATATATATTTTATGAATGTGCAGCCGATACTCTTTCAAATGATACATGCCAAAAAACTTAATGTCTCACTTAACACCCCTATTTATCAAAAACTACCCTAGTCTCATAAAAATCCTCATACATATTGATGAGTATTAATATAATCTCCGCATATTCAAAATAATGAGTTGATCGGATCTGGCATTCAAAAGATATGAGCGAAAAAATTTCTCAATAATTATGTTTTAAAAACTAAAAAGAAAACCGACTTCAATGAAGAATATATGATACAATTTCATTACCTGGATGACGTATTTTTTCCAATTATTTTGATGACAGATGGACAGACAGACGCGTGATCCTATATGGGGCAGTTTTTTCCTTTCTTTTGCGGTAAAATACACCCAAATCGCTTCAAGTGTGCCTATTATATTTGAAGAGTTCCCTTGATTTTTCCAGGATGCCATCATCAGATCCTGACGTGATGATGATGGGATCACCTGGGAAGTATACTGACTCTAAAAATACCCAAATCACTTCAAGTGTCCATATAATATGTGAATAGTTCCCTCGATTTCTCCAGGATCCCATCATCAGATCCTGACTTGATGACAATGGGACCAACTGTTCCCCGTTTTGTTAAACCTTTCAACCAAAAAAAAAATTTTTTGAAATTGGTCCAGGCGTCTTCAAGTAATCGGGGAACATACATTAAAAAAAACCGATGAATTGAGAATCTCCTCCTTTTTTTGAAAGTCGGTTAAAAACTACCCCACTTTTCAAAAATCCCCCGCGACAATCAAATTCTATTTGATTAATCGGATAACCCGTTCGAGAGTTATGCCGTCACAAACATTGCCACATACATACATACACAGTCAGGTCATAAATTCTGTCACAAGTTTAATATAAAATAATTGAAACAAGTTTATTCATTATGTAACCATTTATATACCAAAATGAACTTAACGAAACATAGATTCTTATGACAATAAAGTTTATTCAAAATGACATCCGTGATTTTGAATACAGGCCTTCAATCTGCGCGGCCAGTCGTCTACCGCAGCACGAACGAGGTCCATGTCAATATCGGCGGCTGCCTTAATCAAGGATGTCTTGAGTGACTCCAAATTGGGATGAGGCTTTGAGCACGCCTTTTCCTCCAAGTGTTGCCATATCTTGTAATCTAACGGACTCAAATCTGGACTGGAGGAGGGCCAGTCTTCGTGCCGGATGAAGTCGATTTCACGCGCCGCCAGCCAGTCTTGTGTGCTCTTCGCTCTATGAGCTGGCGCCGAATCTTGTTGGAATACCCAGTGCCTGTTATTGAACATGGTATGAGAAACAGGTTCCACGAGGTTCGTCAGGACTGTATTTTGATACACAACTGCATTCGTTTTTACACCTTTCTCACAAAAATGTACCTCTGTTAAGCCCCAATAAGAAACTCCCAACCATACCATGAGCGAGGATGGAAAATCCTTGTTGGACACGCGGAATACGGTTGCTCGCTTCTTCACTACTGTGTGCGTACACCTTATCATTTTGTTTGTTGTAGCTCTCTTCTACGGTAAAATTTTTTTCATCCGAAAAAAGAATTTCCCGATATTTTTTTCCCGCGTACCGCTTCAACAAAGCGCGGCATCTCTTCAGTCTCAGGTCCATAAGACGAGCATTTAAACGATGTCCTGTTTTTCTTCGATATGCCCGAAGCCCTAAGTCTGCATTTAACACCCTTTTCACCGTGGTTCTGCTTAACCCCATCTGAAGGGCCAACAGTTTCTGCTTACGTTTGGGATTTCTTTGAATTCGCGCCTTCACAGCTTTTATCACTGCTGGAGTCCTAACAGACCGAGGGCGACCACTTCTTGACCTGTCATCTACACTAGAGTCTTCATTGTATCGTTTGATGGTACGATAAACGAATCTTTTGGTTTTATTCAAATTTTTCAGTATGTCAAAAATTTGAATTGGCGCGTAACCGCAACGATGCAACGCAATAACTGCAACACGGTCTTCTTTAAGCGTCCACTCCATATTTAAAAATGAGTAAAATCCTAAATATTATACATTTTTATTTTCATGAACAATTCGAAATTCGAATTCAATAAACTTTTTTGGGGCCAGCATTCTAAAATAAAAGTTTTTACTGTGTGACAATACTTATGACCTGACTGTGTACATACAGTGCCGGATTTCCTAACTTAACTGAGAGATCTCGTTCGCTTCGCTCACTCGATCAACAATGACAGCCTTATTTCCATTTATAACTTAGGATCAGCATATAACCTACTATACATACGTTCATTAAATACCTACTCACCTGAATAGTATTTTTTTCACCCTTAACAATTTTTGATTAAATTCAAACCACATTGTAAGTTCTACATCACAATACTAGAGATACATACCAGTGACGTAAGAGTAGTTGATCAATATGGGATTCTCATTGGGTAGCACGAACCGCCACAAAAACAAATATTTGAGGGTGCCTGCGTTGAAGCACGCCAGTTGCTGTATCAGTCTGACTCCTTCGAGCCGCTTGCAGCAAAGATTCTCTAGTGACACCAGCTGTAGGCATTTCTGAAAGCTACATACTGATCATGTATAGTTGTTGCTTAGAAGAAACATCGCTATTCTAGATACTGCTGCACAGTAGACGCGATTGTGGCTGTAGTACCTACCTACCTATAATGTACCTATATCCACGGCTGGTTCCATACGAGATGCGACCGGAGATTCTGAAGCGAATAAAAAACCCTTATGGCGTGGCTTTTTTGTCCGTCCGTTTGTCTCCGCACAACTAAAGTTAGCACAGAAAAACGAATAGTAGGTATTAGCCTTATATCGAAAATTTTCACCAGTTCACCTGCTAAACGTAGCGATTATAACAAAACCATTTAGTTTTGGATGTGACTTATATTTATGTCTACATAAATAATAAGTTGGTGTCAATAATATGTGTAGGTACACTTGATAATCTTATCATGAAGTATACTCAATAAGTAAACACATATTCATTTTGAAGGATTACCTTTTTGTAGTCTTGGTTAGGGTTATCAAGTGAAGTATACCTACTGGATGGAATAAGTCTAGCAGACACCGGGTATTGGCAAATCCAACTTCCTAGTGGTCTACCGAAGGAGCGGTTACGGGTGAATGATCAAAACACTGATTGCACTGATTGCTCCCCTCCCATCCCCTTCCGTCCACGCCGCCGACGAAGTTTGCTGTGTTCCGTTGGTGCAGTTCCGTTTAGCCAGTGCTTTATGGCAAAGCTTGCTCCATCATAGGATTCATCCTTGCTCTGGCCTTGACCTAGACAAGTCTAGAAGTCAAGAGCAAACCTATAATTTTACTAAATTATAAAACACCATGGCGATGAGCAACAGTCCCGTTTTATTCTGATGACACCAGGACATGCATGGGTGTAAGTTGTACCTATTCATATTGTATGATACGTACCTATGTATTTACAACAAAAAAATCTCGTTCCCATATTACAAACTTTGCTTAGTACGGTTATGTCACAGCATGTCACCCAAAATAAGCCAAAAGAAATATTTATGTATCATCAGAATTACCTACCTCATAATGTTCAACAGTATCCGGAAAAAGGTTTTTCGTTTAAAATGATCCAAGCGATCAATTTTGATCAGTTGGTCGCACACTATAAGGCGACTCATTTGAGACTGCGTTTCTTCCATTTTCTGAAAAACAAAACGATTCGTTACCTAATTCTAATTCTATATTTTGGTGTTCTGCTCTGATGTCAATATTAGCGTACCTAGATGGTATGAGTATTATACCAAATCTAAATACATACGTACAATACCGTCGAGTAACCCAGATCTGTTTAACAAATTGAAAGTTGCTCAGCGTGCTATGGAAAGAGCTGCACGTTTCTCTGAAGGATAAAATCATCGGAAATTCAATTCCTCGCAATCTTTTTCGAAGACGCTAGGATTGATTTGTACAGTTATTATTTTGTGTGAAAGGGTATATATACTTCACAGGTGGTCCCATTGTCATCAGGTCTCGATCTGATGATGGGATACTCGAGAAATCGAGGGAACTCTTTAAATATTAGGCTTCAAGCGATTTGGGTATTTTTAAGGTGTATTACCTGAATAGTAAGGAAAAAACGGACCCCTTATAGGATCAGACAGGTCTGTCTGTCCGTCCATCTGTCATCGAAATAATTGGAAAAAATACGTTATCCAAGTAAACGAAATTGTATCATATTCTACATTGAAGTCGGTTTTCTTTTTAAATTTTAAACGGTATTATGTCTCGCCAATGAAATACCTATATGTATTAGATACTAATAATAATATAGAGCCGTTACCTTCAATGTCACTTCTAAAGACCGATTGAATTCTTTCTGATAAAGAGCTGATGGTAGTTTGAGACTAGTATTTGCTTTCCAAAAGTAACTGCCTAAAGCAGATGGCATCCTTAAATTTGGGTACTGATACGTAAACAGTACTTTTTCACAGTGCATATCTCCCAAAAAATATCGTTGTACATCGTGGATCGACCAATATCGAGTATCAGTGCTCCTGAAACGAGAAAAAATTGAACATTTCAAACCACAGGATGCCACAAGAATTAAACCGCCTCTGTGTTCTAGTGGTTCGCCTACCAGCGTCAGATCCAGAGGTACAGGGTTCGATCCCCAGGAGAAGTACAATATTGTACATGGTGTGTTCTTTAAGGACTTTGATTAAGTCCGCCTGTCATCAGTTAAATGAGGATTCCGGGTGAAGTGCACTTCTAACTTCGGCCTTATCATAACTTGAAAAATGAGGTGAGACGAAGGCCAAGCACAAAAAAAATAATAGTAACGAACATTATATATATTATATGAAAGTATTAGGTACAAGGTATATACAAGGTATACAACCATATACAACCATATACAAGGTATATACAAGGTATGTCCAACTAGAGCATTTAAAACAAGCTTCTCCCACAATTTCAGTTGCTTTCTGGGCCCCTATATCTACAATTCAGTTAATAGTAATTTCCCCATATATCATCTAGTAAAAAAAGAATGTAAGTTAGAAATTACTAAATGGATCAAAACATTGAATTACCAGGAAACGGAAGATTTACTTTCCCCCTCACAATAAGTTAAAATAATAAAAAAAAAACAATCTATTTTAAACTCTACATCTACCATCACACATCCTCTCATCTCTCTCACACACACACACACCCGCCCACGCACAC
Source organism: Venusia cambrica (assembly GCA_951394065.1). Taxonomy (NCBI): domain Eukaryota; kingdom Metazoa; phylum Arthropoda; class Insecta; order Lepidoptera; family Geometridae; genus Venusia; species Venusia cambrica. The sequence continues at coordinate 15,258,081 of OX596034.1, forward strand.
ACCAAATTCACACACACACCCGTACACACACACTGTAATCGTGAAACAATAATTATTGTTATTTCATGCTTTTGTTCTGATTGATCATAATGTATTTTATTCGTTCTTTTATTGTCCCCTTTTCTTTTCTTATTTCTTATCCGCGGAACGAGAGCACTGGTGACCTGTAATACAGGTTTTATCAAACCTATCTCAGGCACCAGTCTCTCACAAAGCAGGTATTAAAAAGATAGAAAATAATATATTATGTTACTGTGTTAGGATTAAGATACCTTACCTTTTGTGAGAGACAAATAAATGATTTATTTATTTATTTATTTAGGTCCTTACATATGAAATTGGCGTTTTGTATGGGAGGAACATAAAGGCAATTTTTTCATATTAAAATATATTTTATTAATCAAAGTATGTACCATTGCTATCTATACACTTTTGCCATCTTATAGGTAGTTCATTGATCCCTTTACTAAAAAAAACATTCGGACGGGAATCAATGAAATCTTTGAAAGCGGTTTGGACTGCCTCATCGGAATTGAATTTTTTTCCTTGCAAGAAGTTATCCAAATTTCGAAAAAAATGGTAATCTGTTGGAGCAAGGTCCGGAGAGTACGGTGGATGTCTTAGACATTCCAACTGAAGCTCCTCTAATTTGGTAGTCGTCTGTTGGGCCGTGTGTGGTCTAGCGTTGTCTTGAAGCAGCAGTGGCGTAGAGCGATTGAAAAGTCTCGGTTGTTTAACAGCGAGCTTTTCCATCATGGTTTGCAGTTGCTGACAATAGACATCAGCAGTAATCGTCTGACCAGATTTAAGAAAGCTATAGTGTACGACACCGGCACTAGTCCACCAAACGCTTACAAGTAACTTTTTTTGAGTCAATTTTCGCTTGGGACAAGATTTTGCTGGTTCACCAGGGTTCAGCCATTGCGATGAGCGTTTACGATTATCGTACAGGATCCACTTTTCATCACATGTAATGATCCGATTTAAAATTCCTTCATTATTGTGCCGGTTGAGTAATGTAACGCAGCAGTCGACGCGCGTTTGTCGGTTTGCTTCACTCAATTCATGAGGTACCCACCTTTCAAGCTTTTTCACCTTCCCAATTTGCTTCAAGTGGATTAAAACGGTTTTGTCACTAACACCGCAGCCTGCAGCTAACTGTGATGTGGTTTGCGATGGATCTGCTTCCACAATAGCCTTCAATTCATCATTATCGACCTTGGTCTCCGGCCGTCCACGGGGCTTGTTCTGCAGGTCGAAATTTACAGAACGAAAGCGTTGAAACCAAAAACGCACCGTGTTTTCTTTTGCAACACCACCACCATACACATCATTAATCCTTCGAGCCGTTTCTGCAGCACTGGTGCCACGGTGGAACTCGTACTCGTAAATAATGCGATATTTTAAGTTTTCCATTTTGTGTGACGCAGAAAAAAAAAGGAAAAGAGAAAAAAACAAATGAATTACGGTTTTCGAAACACAAATGCATGAGTAAATAGCTGTTTAAATTTGAATTTGGAATTCCAAACCAAAGAGGAGATATTTAAGATCAAAGTGGCCAGTACGACAAAACGCCAATTTCATATGTAAGGACCTAATATACTATTGCCAATTTAACACAGTATTTTGTTTTGATGCAACTTGGACACTCGGCTGAGTCGATAACTGTCATGGCAAATTGCCAACGGCTGCTAGCCATATAAAGCTAGTTGTAGTAAGTAAGTGTAGGTGTAGTAAATATATACTATTTGCAGTGATGCAAACGATTCCTTAGTGTGCCAATTCTTCACTCAGAAATTTTGTTCACCCCAAAATATGTTGTCAATAAAATTGAATTTCGACGCTTATGATATTTGAGAAAAGTAAACTTATATCTATAAGCTTTGGCCGTCATGTGGGATACTTATATGTTTCGGCTTGCGCCTCGGACCACATTCTTACGATTAACCATCAATACCTGGGTTGCCGACCGCTGCCGTTATACATTCCATTTGGTGATATCATTATATATTACATAGTATTGGTGTTACATAGCTTAATACTGCAGTAGGTAGCATCTATTGCGAGTTCCTTTTACTCGGTGTCGTGGAAATACGTCTCTAAGCACTGCACAGGCTCGATTAAGTCGCATAAGAACAGTTCGCTATAAACTGGCAACAAGCAAGCCCAGGTCGTCCCAGCCCTAGTCACCATACCTGCAGTAACTTTGGGCGAGCAGTAAAAATATTGTCGACGGTGTTGACTTGTTGTTTTACCGATATACATTCGAAACCACCTACATCCTACATCAAGTGACTTGCCTGAGCTCCCGGTTTATCAGCGGCCCGTTTTTTTTGTTTTATGGTTATATATTTGAAACTATCTAGATCCAGTGACCTCCCAGATACTAATCTACAACAAGCCTCATAGCTCAGTTGGTAGTAGCTCTGCCTTCTGCGCTGTAGGCTGTGGGTTCCCACCCAGGACAAACATTTGTGTGATGAATATAGATGTTTGTTCTGTGTTTGGGTGTTGTATCATGTAGTACGTATGTATTTACAAAAAGTATTTAAGTATTCTATCCGTAATCTGGTTCCCATATTACAAGCTATGCTTAGTTTGGGGCTAGATGGCGCTGTGTCAAATTAATGTCCTGTAATATTTATGTATTTTATTTATTTATTGCTTACATGAGTACATCGTCATCAGGCAACAGACCATCCGAACTTTCAACGTAATTCAGCCAGATGTGGGGATCGTTCGTCCAGTCTCCCAGAGATAGGTATCCGGCGCTGGGTTCGTAGACCCGCGGCCACAGCAGCCACCGAACGGCCTCCAGATGGCCACTGATCCTGATACATCGACAGTCCTCTGCCGAAATTGGGAATTTTGTATTCTGCAACAGACTCAGTAATATCACGATGATCTTACTGAGTCTGCTAATGTCCTATCTGTTGCTATGAAAACGAAGACGTTAATATCTCAATACCTAATACTTATCTTCCTGTGTTGTATTCTGCAATAGACTCAGCAAGATCACGATGATCTTACTGAGTCTGCTGATGTCTGATCTGTTGCTATGAAAACGAAGACGTTAACATCTTGAAGTTCTTATTCAATTCAAGATAAAAAAAACAATCAACAGATTTAGAACATAAATACGTACCTTCAGTACTCATTTAGAATAATATAGATGTGTCCACGTTGCATACAAATATATTTGTTAGGTAGGTAGGCACATCAGCTGTAGTTTGTACAATAGTACCTATAGCTACAGCTTTTTTCTCTACTAGGTAATTTAAAACCTGGAGGGCGTCGTGGGAAGGAAAAATCGAATTCTAAAATCGTACAAAAATGTTTACCTACTAATATTTGGTATCTATAAAATTAATAACAGATTGTTTACTCTTTGCCTCAACTCACTCAACTCAACTGATGTAACACCTATGAACGTATAATAAAACTGGTCAGCGCACTCAAAAATTAGGTACTTGAAATTTACACTCCACGCTCTGAAAATAAGTTTCAAAATTGTTTGTCTTATGTCAAAGTAATAAAACGAGCCAGGTGAGATAGCTCAGTTATAGTCATGAACCTATACTAAAACTGGACTACGCACTGTATTCTTAAAAACGAGCCGAGCGAGAGGTTTGAGAATAGTAATTCGTCTCGTTCTAATAGGGTGTAGTAGATACATTTATTTTCTAATTATTGTAACGGTAATAGGTTTATGGTGTTTTTAGTAAATTTGGTTTTTCTAAACACTTGCGCCTATTCTCAAGCCGGAACCATTAAGGTAATTGATAAAAAAAAATTGTGAATGCGTTAAGTTAGTACCTGAGTCTATCGTTTACCTAGAATAGTTTCTTGTCTCCGATATCAAGGAAGGATATAAAACACAAGATATCAACAAAGATTATTTATTTTAACTTATAGGTACAAAATAAGAGCAATAGGCTAAATAAGTAGTAATAGGAGTAGAAGGGTTTTTCATACGACAAAAACGGCATTGTGTGCCTCAATACGGGACTTGGCTCCCCCGGTGGCTCCCTTAGGGGAGCCAAGGTGATTTTCATATGGCCTTGGCTCCCCGAACGGGGGATATAAAATACCACATTTTCCGTAATTTTAAGTGTTTTTGACTCCCCTATTTAGCGTAAAAATATTTTTGGAAATGAATTTTTAATTTAATTGAAATAAAATATTGTTAAATTGTGTAAAATATCTGTATGTTTGTTCGGTCACCAAATTTGGAATATAGACATAGCATACAATATCCCGATAATATCACGAGAATGGGAATATCCTCTAGCGAAACGATTACATATCATAACATGTAAAATCAAAATATATATCCTTGAAAAACCGAAGAGTAAAGTACATAATGTTTGAAATGTTTAATGCTTCCATTAAAAGCAAATGAAAGCTATGACCATGACCTACATTTTTAATGACAGCTGTCAAACCTCAAACAAACATAACTATGAAACAACTCCTTGTCCTTAGTTCAAATGAAAGCTATGAACGATATCAATATTTTCAATGACATCTGTCAAACTTCAAACGGCCATATCTCTGAAACTAAACGTCCAAAACTCTACGTTTGTTGTTCAAATTAAAGCTATTAATTGGCTCGTTTTAGGAATACAGTGCGTAGTCCAGTTTTAGTATAGGTTCATGATAACACCAAAGAGTATAACAGTAATAGGATACATACCATAGAAAAACAAACGATTTATCGCTGCGTGTGACGCATAGCGCAAGCTAAATATAGAAAAAAACTTTTTTTATAAGAACTATCAAACATCAAACATCAGATTGTCGTTGCTAATTAGCTAGGCGTAAACCTATTTATTAGGTCCTTACATATGAAATTGGCGTTTTGTATGGGAGGAACATAAAGGCAATTTTTTCATATTAAAATATATTTTATTAATCAAAGTATGTACCATTGCTATCTATACACTTTTGCCATCTTATAGGTAGTTCATTGATCCCTTTACTAAAAAAACCATTCGGACGGGAATCAATGAAATCTGCCTCACTCACAGGACTGCCTCATCGGAATTGAATTTTTTTCCTTGCAAGAAGTTATCCAAATTTCGAAAAAAATGGTAATCTGTTGGAGCAAGGTCCGGAGAGTACGGTGGATGTCTTAGACATTCCAATTGAAGCTCCTCTAATTTGGTAGTCGTCTGTTGGGCCGTGTGTGGTCTAGCGTTGTCTTGAAGCAGCAGTGGCGTAGAGCGATTGAAAAGTCTCGGTTGTTTAACAGCGAGCTTTTCCATCATGGTTTGCAGTTGCTGACAATAGACATCAGCCGTAATCGTCTGACCAGATTTAAGAAAGCTATAGTGTACGACACCGGCACTAGTCCACCAAACGCTTACAAGTAACTTTTTTTGAGTCAATTTTCGCTTGGGGCAAGATTTTGCTGGTTCACCAGGGTTCAGCCATTGCGATGAGCGTTTACGATTATCGTACAGGATCCACTTTTCATCACATGTAATGATCCGATTTAAAATTCCTTCATTATTGTGCCGGTTGAGTAATGTAACGCAGCAGTCGACGCGCGTTTGTCGGTTTGCTTCACTCAATTAATGAGGTACCCACCTTTCAAGCTTTTTCACCTTCCCAATTTGCTTCAAGTGGATTAAAACGGTTTTGTCACTAACACCGCAGCCTGCAGCTAACTGTGATGTGGTTTGCGATGGATCTGATTCCACAATAGCCTTCAATTCATCATTATCGACCTTGGTCTCCGGCCGTCCACGGGGCTTGTTCTGCAGGTCGAAATTTCCAGAACGAAAGCGTTGAAACCAAAAACGCACCGTGTTTTCTTTTGCGACACCACCACCACACACATCATTAATCCTTCAAGCCGTTTCTGCAGCACTGGTGCCACGGTGGAACTCGTACTCGTAAATAATGCGATATTTTAAGTTTTCCATTTTGTGAAATGAGTGACGCAGAAAAAAAAAGCAAAAGAGAAAAAAACAAATGAATTACGGTTTTCGAAACACAAATGCATGAGTAAATAGCTGTTTAAATTTGAATTTGGAATTCCTAACCAAAGAGGAGATATTTAAGATCAAAGTGGCCAGTACGACAAAACGCCAATTTCATATGTAAGGACCTAATATTAACCCGACTAATAAGTATATTAACAATGCGCAAATCGCGCTAAGCCAAAAAAAAATGCGAGGTCCTAAAATGCACCGACAATAATTCGAAACGAACTTTTTTTGTTGTGAATTTGCTGTACATTATTGGGCAAACTCGAGGCGATGATGTAAGACCAAATAATTCATAGCCACTTTTTTACTTACCCAACCATTTCAAAATTTATATTTATTTACGATATGATATACGACGTTTTATAAGGTAGAAGCTGATAAAAATAATGAAAAACAACAAGTTTGTTGTATGAGGACAAATCTGTCCGTCCGTTACAGCAGAGTTGAAATTTTAAAAGTGTGTTTTCTTATCAACGAAAATGACTTTAACGATTTGGATCAAATTTTGTATTAAGATAAGAGTTTTAAGTTTATCTAGATAGGTATCTTTACTGAAAAAAAACGATTTTGCACAAAATACATTTTTTATCACGAACTCTTTTGCTAACTATGTCATATAGCGCCATCTCATACATATTTGAGGTATACCTACTTGCATTTTTGTGTTGGATGTTACTTTAAAATTATGTAAGATGACATTATTTTACTGAAAAAAATACAGCAAAGATAAATGCACATAACAATAATAACAGCGACGGAAGATGCGGCCGATCTGATGGTAAGCGGCTATCTAAGTAGCCAATGGATGCTTGTAGGTACTCGTATCACTCGCGCCTTGCCGACCCTTTTAAAACCCCGCATATGAAAGATCCCATACCTTAGTATGATTAAGTATGTGGTTGTCTTGGTATGCATCGGTAGGGCAACCGTTCCACTTTTTTTTTATTGTCTGACGGGGAAGCGCTTGGCCTTCATCTCCCCTGGTTACAAGTTGAAATAAGGCCGAAGGTGGTAGCGCACTTCACCCGAAATCCTCATCTAGCCAGGCGGAAAACAAAGTCCTACCACCAACTTACCTAGTTCTGTCGCCATAACAACAATTATAAAATTGTTGTGTTCCGGCATTTAGAGGTAAGATAGCCAGTTCCTCAGTTTGTTGAGGATTCCGGGTGAAGTGCAAACCAAGCAGAGATCGAACCCAGGACCTCTGAATATGAAATCGGTGGGTTGAACCACTAGACCACAGAGGCGGTTAACAATACACGTACAAGAATCATGTTTTTTTTGCTTTCAAATGTGGAACGCTCCTTGTACATCTGCATTTTGCTGGTTTATTTATTCTAGGCCGTTGCGATCTGGCCTTTTGCTCTTCTTGGAAACCCTATTTATTAAAAACTAGCTGACCCTGCGCAGTTACTTGCGCTTGCGCCCAGGTTTTAAGTTTATCACTATCGTTTCGGGCCATATTAGCCCACTGCTGAACAAAGCATTTTCTCGGAAGGCTCGCTCCTTTGTACCTCAGATCCCATTCTTTCTAGCAAAGGTATACCCATTTCAAGATATCACACATTTAAAATGAAAAAAAAAGTGTTTTCACACCTAATCACTGAATCTTAGGTTAGCTATACACTGCAAAAATTTTGAAAAACAACTGGGGATTTTCTTAAATTAATATCATATTATTTCTAGTCAACCTAAGTAGGTAATATTTTAGTTTAAATATCTTGCAATGTTAATTACTGGATATTAACTATAGTAGGTACCTACTTATTTGTAATTTAATTTAGTTTTATGTGTGGAAAGGGCATCCGGGTAAGACGCCTCGCGCGTATCCAACCTAACAGTTGGTTTTGTACAGAATTTTATTTGAAGTTTCTTTGAATATTCACTTTAAATGATGATTGACCCGTGAAACAAATTTTACAGTTAACTTTGCTTAGTATTTAGCTAAAATGTTTACATCCTAGCCAATGATATCTATATTTTTTTTGATACTTACCTAATACTTATTGTTATATTCACGATACATATTGAATGGAACGGACACTCCATTCAATATATTAAAAATATTAAAAAATAATATAAGCGATATATTTTAGATAAGTTACAAATATCGTGGTGTGTTTTCTACCATATTACCGTTGGGCATATGTATCGCTGACTTTTTAATAAGTATTGATGTGTTCTCTAAAACTGTAGAATATTACTTTGTTCAATGATGAAATTTTCGCAGAGCACGCGATGTAAGGAATTTCAAGGGCAAATTTTCCTTCACATTGGGTTATATATTAGTTTTCGAAAGGATCCCTACTAAAAGCTGATAAGAAATATAGCCTATATATACTATTGGTGAAAGAATTTAAAAATCGGTCTAGTAATTTTTGAGCCTATTCATTACAAACAAAAATATTAATATTTTCTCTTTATAATAATAGTATAGAAGTTATAGATAGACGAGGACAATTTCAATAAAAACTACATGTATTTCAATGGAATTTCTTTATATATTAAATAAAATGTAGGTACAAAGAATGATTAGGTATTACATATTTTTACAATAAACTAGTAAATGCGTTAGTAGGTATGTTATATAAAATGGTTAAGTTTGATTATATGCGGGTACTTACCTAAATGTACAGTTATAAAGTACTATTATTGTACTTAAAAACGAGGTTTTTTTAGTTCAGTGCATTGGTTTTGAAATTTTATTACTTGTTTTCTACGATTCATGTTTTTTTTGCAAGTAAACAATATAGTAATAACATAAGAATTGATACAGTTTTTATTTGAAATAAATGCACTCTACCTAAAGACATTGATGATATTTATGTCAAAATGTGAAAAAGAAATGCTAAATTTCTTTTAAATCTTTATAATATCGATACGTTACTAAACAACATGGACCTAAAGTATATTTTATAGGCCCTGCCATTAAATTATTAAGTTTCAAACTATGTTTTTACGAGTCAGTTTCGGTAAGTGCAATTTCGAAAGTAATTCTGTGTGATGACTTGTTTGTTTGTTTGTTTGTTTGTTTGTTTGTTTGTTTGTTTGTTTGTTTGTTTGTTTGTTACCTAACAGCAATAAGATGACTGAACGGATATTAAGTGAAATATGGCATGGATATAGTGTATGCCACAGGGAACACAATAGGCAACATTTTAACTGGGTCCCTTGCAGGTGAAACCGCGGGATTAACTAGTAAGTAATAAAACTAGTAAATAGTTAGTAAAGAACACATACCAACACGTGTGTTTGTTGTAAAATATTGTCTGTAATTGATAGGTAATTAAAATAGACAGAAAAGAAAAAGCAGCATCTCAGATAAATGAAAAAAAGTGGATGTACAAGTAAAATTGAATTAAAGAAGAATGCAGTGGTCAAATATCAATAGTTTTTTAATGACGTAAATTTTAGCTTTTTTCACACTCCGGAAAAGTGCGCGCAATGTTTCTGATTTAAGGGGTTAAGGGGTCCGTGTGTATTTTTTTTATATATGGATTCTTTGACCTGAAGGAGATATATCTACATCAAAAGATGAAAGACCCTTTTAAAATAGCCATTTCATAGTTTTCAGGGATAGCTCTGATTTTTGTTTTTACTTAATTTCGTGTTAAATAATAAAAAGACAAAGTGATGCGCGCAATGTAAATCATCTGCTTTAGATGCCAAATTAAAAAAAAAACTTTTTTTATCACATGCCTTTTTGAAGTAGTTTTAAGTAGCTTAGTGTGCGTAAGCGTTGTCAATTAGTCAGTCAATCATTTTTATTAGATGTCTGGACTACAAATATTTATACAATTTTCAGAATTACCCAAAAACACAAAATTAAAATCGGAGCTATCTCAAAATATGAATATTAAATAGGATAATGAGGTCAAATGCTTCATTGACTCTACTATTAGCCGGATTTAAAAGTTTTAAGAAATGGACTGCCCGTAATTAAGTGTGTGAAATTGATTTCCTGTAATATTTATTTATTTTATCTTTATCAGTGACAAGACAATACGGTAAAATTTCATACGTATTTGAGCGACTTTAAAATTCAATTTTAAGTCGCTCAAATACGCCAAGTACTCAAAATAGTCAAGTACAAGTACAAACATTTTTTTTTTATACTAACATTTTTTACAGAATCCTGTGACCCACTTAGGAAGACACGCAGCATTATTTATCTTAGGAAGACAACCAGCTTTATTTATTAGGGAGAAATATCGGTTTATGAACAAACCCTATATATCATCCGGACAAAATCCAAACAGTTTGTTCAAAAAGCAACCTGTCTATTGTCTGAATTTCATCTGGACGTATTCGCACTTGGTTCAAGAAGTAGCCGGGTCTAAGGAGGTCAGCCACGGCAACCTTTCGCGATTCAGTCTCGCTAGTGCATTGTCATGAAAATATATTTGAATTTGGAAATGGGCTACGGACTTGCATTTTTTAAATATGCTCTAATAGAGATCGACACTGGTGTGAATTTTGTCAATAACTTTTTTTATTTGAAAGTCTAATGTATGAATAGTAGTTACGTTTCGTTAGTCGACACTGGAAGACATTTGGGTGCTCGTAAAAGCATGCCTAATATGATAAAACTTGGAAGACTAGGAATCCAGAACAGTGGTGGTAGGTATGACTCCCAAAACTTTTGATTTCAAAATATATTCTTCTAAACTGGTTGAAAGTTTAAAAAAATAATACCCGGCTGTAAAATTGTTATCTTCATGGTTTTACGACAGCACGGCCATAAATTACAATCTATGAATTTAGTATACCCATATTGCACTTATTATCAAAAAACAATGAAATACATTTTTGAATCCCACATTTATTAATCGAATCTCCCATAATAAAATATTGTTGCCCATTTCAGTTCCACAATTTAGAATAGTCAAACCAAACGATACTTCACACGCCAAAATCCATAATAGACCAGGGTAGAAGCCTTTAAAAATAATGAAAAGTGAAAGAAAATTATAGTAGGATGAAACCCATTAGAAAAGGAGGGAATTATTATAAAAATGAAAGGAAACATAATTTACGGGCGATCTGAGGTCGGGAAGGGGATGGGGGTGAGTTTTTAAGGGTAAAAAACGGTTTTTCCCGATTTCCGTCAAAACTAAAAGTCCTATCGAAAAAAGTCAAATGGCAAAGTTGTAGATAATGAAAAGATCTAAAACTTTTCTATTGACACTTTTTTCACATAACCTCAAAATTTATGTGAAAAATTCAAAAAACCAAGTTTTTGGTTTTTTATTTTTATCTTTTACAAAAAATCTTTTTTTTCGAAATTTTGTGAAAACTTACCTTTTTATGTCCCAAATACGCTGTAATTTATTTGATTAAAAATATTTATTTTTTCACCTTATTTTGAATTAATATCGAAAAAACACCCTAATTTTCAATCGAAAATTCACCCGTCAAAATATCAGCTTTTTTCAAAAAGTTGGTATGGTTTCTGTTCGTTGAAATCTCTACTTTTCGATGGTGAAAAAAAATATATATGTTACAATGGTAAATCTTCTCAGAAAATGCAAAAATTCAAAAAAAACTTGAATTCGAAAAATTCCCTTTTAAAAAAAATTCCCGTCCCTTTTAATTAAATGACACTCGATATCGTTTTGAAAATGCTCTTTCAATTTATTTTTAATAGTTGTGTAGTCTGGAAGATCTCCTGAAAATCCCTCTTTTATTTCATTTACAGAAAATTGACATTCTGTTTCGTTGTCAACGATATAATTAATAAGATAATTAATAAAATTCTTAGTGTTTTCACATGCTGAGCGACCCCTTTTTCTTTCTGTTCTTTTATTATAAAAATTAGCCATACAAGCAGTGTGATAATGCGCTTTTACTGCGACTAAATCAGGCACATTTTGCAAACGAGCTGAAATCTTTTTATCAAAATCATTTAATGTGTTCTGTTTTTGAATATACTGTAATATATTATCTCTTGTATCGTTGCTTTGAACACATGAATTTTTTTCTTTTGAGATATTACCGAAAAATCCACCACAGATAAAGCAATGAGATTCAAAATTAAATCCAAGAGCATCTTTAATTACTTCTTTTCCTTCCTTTGCTTTTTTTTGTCTTATACTACAAAATGTAGCTATTGCGGTCTCGTCATTATATTGACTTTGACAACTTCGATGAATAAAAGCTGATGTTAAAGTCTCAAATTTTTTGTATTTATTGTCGATTCTTTTCTTGCTGGATACCACTAAACGATTCAAAGCTGCTTTTTTTATTGCATACACTTGCTTATCATCTGCCTTATTGCAAATGATACAAACAGATTCATCCATACTGATAATCTGAAAAGACAAAATCGAATTAATAATGTCTTCTCTATTTAATCGTGAATAAACTCTCATGAAAAAAAAAATATTAAAGAAATAAATGTCAAAATGTATGAATAATATATTATAAATCTATAAAAAATGTATCTGTATAAATGTATGTAAAAAATGTAACTTTCTCCAAATATTGTAGATGTCTTATTTGTTTCTTGATTATAGTAGTATATTTTTATTTGCAATTTTTTTGCTATCAACGTCATATGAAATCTAACGTTTTTCGAGTAATTAAAATGTTAATTTTAATAAATAGCTCAAAATTATTTATAATAATTAAAAAAAAAATTTCGAATTCAAGTTTTTTTTGAATTTTTGCATTTTCTGAGAAGATTTACCATAGTAACATATATTTTTTTTTTCACCATCAAAAAGTAGAGATTTCAACGAACAGAAACCATACCAACTTTTTGAAAAAAGCTGATATTTTGACGGGTGAATTTTCGATTTAAAATTAGGGTGTTTTTTCGATATTAATTCAAAATAAGGTGAAAAAATAAATATTTTTAATCAAATAAATTACAGCGTATTTGGGACATAAAAAGGTAAGTTTTCACAAAATTTCGTTAAGAAAAAAGATTTTTTGTATAAGATAAAAATAAAAAACCAAAAACTTGGTTTTTTGAATTTTTCACATAAATTTTGAGGTTATGTGAAAAAAGTGTCAATAGAAAAGTTTTAGATCTTTTCATTATCTACAACTTTGCCATTTGACTTTTTTCGATAGGACTTTTAGTTTTGACGGAAATCGGGAAAAACCGTTTTTTACCCTTAAAAACTCACCCCCATCCCCTTCCCGACCTCAGATCGACCGTAAATTATTTTTCCTTTCATTTTTATAATAATTCCCTCCTTTTCTAATGGGTTTCATCCTACTATGATTTTTTTTGGTTTTAAAAATTATCGACCCTGGACTATAAAGCCGCTTATGCTGTAGCCTAGCACTCTATATATATACATACATACTCTCTATACAGATAATCTGAGTCAGTAAAATTAAAATGTTAATGTACCTATATGAGGCCATCCTCCAGAATCATATTGAATATTTGAAAACAAATATAAACTGTCGTATTATTATCTTAACCAAGTCCAGTTTTATAAACAGAGGTATACCAATACCGAAGCTTTATAAATTTGATTTGTGAAATATATTAACTGACATTTTCTTATTATTATGTAATATGTAGACGTTAGTTGTGCGAAATAAATTTGTCTCCATCTTAAAGATAAAGTTTATTTATTATTATTATGGTTAAGTATATTTAAAATATGCGGAATTCGTTGAAGCAGATAAGGGCAGAAAAGTATGCATCGAAGATACAGTAATTGTTCACGAATATTTTAATTTAAGAAATCACATTTTAGCTGAAGTGGTGGAAGTTGGTTAGTGCTTACGTGCTTAGGTGTTATATTGGCCAAAACGGAATAGATTTATAATTAAAATAAGGTATACAGCTAATCAGGTATTTATAGCTTAACAAATATTTATGATTAGCAGATAATCATTGCGGCGTGAACTTAATTACTTTAAAAAATTTAGTAACAAGTTTTAAACGGTGGTGGCCATATTTTTCGAAAGGAATGCATGACTCAAACCTATAGAGGGATATCATATCAAATAAATGCAATGGAATGAAACATACTTAAATAATATAGAATAATTTTATCATACTTGTTTTGCTCAGCGCGTTATGCCTCCGGAGGCGTAGAGCTGCATAAGTAGGTACTTAGAACAATTGCGCCAACAGAACGAACAATTGCGCCAACGAAGTCATAGTTAAGGTGTGGACACTCTTTAGGAAGGTACAGAACCAGCAGCTTTTCTTATGCCCTGCATCCATATCAGTATCACTGTGATCTTCCTCCTAGTGGTCTAAGGCCCCAAAGCAACGGAATCACTGGTTTTTACGGTAACGGCTGAGTGAACACAACACCGGTTGGACCTATAAAGGGCCACCTAGCTAGCTGCTGAAATTCAGCGCCAAATGGCTTGCCGTGTTCTGTTGGTGCGCGGAGTGCTTTCTGGAAAGCTCGCTCTATTGTAAACCACATCCTTGCTTAGTCTAGAGCTGGACAAGGCTATACAGGTCAAGAATTACCTTTATTTTAAAAAAAACTGCGGTGACCTTCCTATTTTACATACGGTCCAATTCCACGTGGAATAAATTAGAAACAATCGATATCTACAATCTCCAACATTCCGGTAGGTTGATACATTGCATAAAACAGGCATACATTCTACTCTACTCTCTCTCTCTCTCTCTCCATACCATAAAAAAACTATCTGCAAAATTTCTTTGGTTACACAAATAGGTAAAATTGGTTTGACCACCACCTTCTTGCCGATATGATAACCTGATACTATCAAAGTCATAATCACAGCCCTAACATATAAATAACATGCTAACTGCGGTTTCTCTGAGATCAACAACGTTCTGGACGTCTGTCTGCAATCTGCAAGTATTTATAAACATTTCTCACTTGCTCGATACCTATACGATACGATACTTAAACAAGTGCTTACGTAAATATGCGATGCTTGGAACGTAAATGATGTAGGAGCGAGATAGACAAACGGTTTCCTTAATTTCGTCTTTTGTTTCGCTCGCACAGCACTTACTTGCACGCCGCGATCAAAGATAATTGTTTTGTTACACAGATTTTAAATGCGAGGTTTGCCAATTACAATCAGAGCCCTTCAAAACCTATAAAGCTATAAACATAATTGTACCCATACATAATTTGCTTGTGAATTTGCCAAAACATTTGGACGCATAATAATGTTGATCTATTCTATATGAGAATCATAATGGTATTCTAGTTACTAAGTACTAAAGCAACTGATGGCACTAACGAGAAAACTTTCACGTGTGAATTATGTATTTTTTTTATCAAATGTGGTCCGGTCAGCAGTACGTTTCCCATCATTGATATTTTCATTATAGTAGGTACCTAAGAATGTTTCTAAATTAGTTCAGTAGGTACTGTATCATTATCGTTTAACTTCAAACAAGCAATTCTTCGATGAATATTTCGTGTATCTCGAAAACGGTTCTAACAATTTGGATCAGAATTTGTTTTTGATTTTTAAGAAACTTTACAATTTAATTTAGCGCCATCTCGTACATTTATGAGATACACACTTGCATTAGCCTGCTGTTATCTCTAACCTCTGTGAAATGGCGCTATATAACATTATTGAAGTAATTATAACCTTATCAAGTAACATTACCAAATTCAGGCGTCAAATCCGTGTTAGTGTAGATAGGTAACATGTACGGTTTTAAATGTCTATTTGTAGCCAAACTTTGCACCTCAATGTCCATAACATATGTATGTGACTCGCATCTAAATAAGTAACTTCTCCGAAAAAACACATAAAAAATACCAAGCAAAACTCGGCCGCCGAGGTTAAATTTAATCTAGTAAATTGGATATAGACAATAGCTAATGTAGGTATAGGTACCTCAAATTTTAGCTACTATGTATAAAATTAGATAAATGTATAATTAAGTACCGATGCATGCACTTACAGTGTTTAATATTTTGGGCCAGACAAATATTTTCACATTAACGATTTTGTCTAATCTATAGTGAATACCTACCTATCTACTCGCTAAAGCTCCGCTTGCGAAGGTACGCTACCTGAACCTAACTACTGACAATGTTTCTAATGTAAAACTACTATTTATTACTTACATAGGTACACGCTCGCACAAATTTCTTGTTCATGAGCTCTATCACCATCTTTAGATAAATAAAATAAAATTGTCGTCTAAATAAACACTTTTGGAGCCGTTATATGGATATATTTAGTGAAGGATGCCATTTTCGTTTACGTAGATGACAATAAACATGTGCATCGGGATAGAGTCTGGAGACACTAGGTATTATCGATGGTGGAAGAGACCATGATATCTAACCAAACTATGGACGCTAATTTTATAAAACTCGCAACACGTAAAAACAGGAACATAAAAATATTAAAATTGTCAAAATCCAACTAACGTAATAAATACATTTTGCAAACCCACTTGAAACAACGCGTCCTACGAATGTAGCAACAATCCGATAACAGCCCTTGCCCTCTTCATCAGGTACCTAATGCTCTTTCACAAGTGAACTTGCAAAAACCCAACCACTTCACAGTATCTTCAAAATAGCACCGCCATTAAACTTATTGTTTTTATTAATTTATTGTTTTTAAGAAATATCCATGATAACGATAACTAGTTCAAAATTGGTCATGCACCCACCAGTCATGAGTTCGCGGTCAGTTTCAGTGCTGTGCTTCCAGCGCTTGTCAATCTGTCATCACGCCTATTTCACTCGAGAGCACTTTTATTTTGCTACAAAATTTTCATTAAATGTCTTTCTCACTCACCACTCACTCACCACCAAGACAAACAATAATTTTTAAATGTAGGCGAGCATAAATGGTTCTCTAATCGCGATGTTTAAACCTCAATGATCAAACGATTACGTCGCTTATTCTTCTTACAAAAGTTCCAATTACAGCACAGAGTCCATGCCCAAGAAT
The DNA here is from genome assembly GCA_951394065.1 of Venusia cambrica. Lineage (NCBI taxonomy): Eukaryota > Metazoa > Arthropoda > Insecta > Lepidoptera > Geometridae > Venusia > Venusia cambrica. Next base: position 15,274,973 of record OX596034.1, read on the forward strand.
GATTGATAACAATCTGCGGCCCATAGGGCCGGGCCTCCTCTCAGACGGTCGGCTGCAGCTGCAGCTGGGGCTGCGGCTGCGGCTGCGGCTGCGCGTGCGCATGTGCGAGGGCGAGCGCGTGCGTCGACAGGTGCGTAGAGTCGCTGCGGCGCGGGGGCGCGGGCGGCGGCCGCTTTTTGACGGGCGCGGGCTCCTCGCGCCTCACAGCGCCCCCCTCGCGCCGCACCGCGACCCCCTCGCGCCCGTACACGTTCTCGTAGAAGGGGTCCTCTTGCGCGCTGCCGCCGTAGTGCTCCTGCACCCACATGGAAACGCTCGCCTCCTTGTAGTCCTCCGAGAGCGGATACTCGCGGAAGCCGAGCACCTCGTGGGGCGTCGTGGCCGGCTCCAGCTTGCACTTTTGCGCGACTTGCCACTTCTTGCGCATCACGCGCTGCAGATCCTTGAGAAAATCTTTGGGCGGATTGCTGTTCGAGTCCGCCAACTTCTTCGGGGAAGTGAGGCGCGTGCTCTCGTTGCGCTTGGGCGGCGACGGCTTGCGCGGCGACGCTGGCGCCGCGACTTCTGTTATATTAAAAGTTATCTTCTTATTTTTCTTCTCGGAAGAGCACGTCGGGAGATCGTCGGCGAAATTCACCTTTTTAATCGATCCCGTACGCTCTTTGACACTTTCAGGACCGAGTTTTTTCACAACCGAGGGGCTACCGTTGCTCAGTTTTTTCGTCTGAAGCTCCGCAAGGCAGGCGCCGTAAGCGACGCTTGATTGACCGTAGATGCTCTTCTCCGAGTGCAGAGATGTCTTAGAGGCCTCAGAGACAACGCTGTCGAGCGAGGACTGGCGCGGGAAGGAGTGTACTCTTTGCAGCGGGGCGCGCGCCGCCTGATCCAGCTGGTGCTGCGCAAGCTGCGAGACGAGCTCAAGCACGCGGCCCGATTGCGGCTCGAGCACGTGCTCCGGCGGTGGCGGCGGCAGGCTTAGTTGCGAGCCCGACAGCTCCTCCGTGGAGTCGAGCGGCGGTGGCGGCGGCGGCGGCAGCGAGTCCAGGCTCAGTGATGAGCTGAACATGACGTCCTCGACGGGCGGGGGCGGCGGCAGCTCCTCGGCCTCCTTGGATCGCGCCCCGCGCTGAATCGTGTCATATATGGTGGAGTAGCCATAAAGTCCGCTGCCACTGTCGCTGCTGTTCCGGAAGGACGAGTCGCGTGAGATGCTCTCGTAGTGTCCGTATAAAGGAGACGAGGGCGCGGCGTGGACCGGACTACCCCCCACGCTACTCAGGTGACTGCTGCTCGTGCTGTCGTGGACTGAGCTGGACGAACAATCTGTAACCAACGATTAATGTGAACCTTTAAAATTTTTAAAAATACCTTTTTGTAAAACACCATACTGTAGCTAGGAGGGAAAACATCGGCATTGAAAACCTCGCAGGGTGACCGTTCCACCAATTTTTGGTACACAGGAGAAAGTTTCTCTCGAACCTTAAGGTACGCGAAGGTATAGTCTCCAAAGTGTGGGGATGGAATCTCTAAGATAGATAATCAATAAGAGGTTGGAGGGTCAGAGGTTGCAGACACCATATCAAACAATTCCTCAATACACAACCCATTATTCAAGCGGTAGAACACACACAAGAAAGAAAATTCTCTTCTGAGACTTAAGACTTCAATACCACTAGTTTGGGATGTTCGACAATTCTTACAGCTCGTGTTTGAACCTAATCAAATGGCTGCTGCTGTCGAAAGGCGACAAAAGTACTCCATGTGGGGTCGGATTTGCGACTTTTGAAAGAAGCAGTCCTCGTCCCGCACTGAAGAACCACTTTGCCCTGTTGAGCTCACCAACCTTTTTGGACGCCAGCTCAGCCCTATCCTCAAGGTGATTACAAATTATAAAGCATATGGCATATATGCAGTTAAAAGAGCGTTGGGAATAATACGGCTATGGAAATGGAAAATGAAATCTACAAAGGCATTTATCCACTTAAAAAGAACTAATATCCATAACAAGCAATTACAACGCCCTGCAAGCTGAACATAGTAAATTACAGATAAAGTCAGCTAAAAACATTCTTGGAAAAAAACATGGTAAAAAAAACAAAAGAACAAGTCAATACTCTAGAAAACGAATGAAGTATCTCATGAAGAAAATTACAAAAACAAGTTTAAAGTGTATAAATATAAATAAAAAATTAGACGTTGTAAAATCAGACAACCCAATCACAAAAAATGATTATGGAACTTATGTAGATATTGAGAGAGATTTGACTGGACAAATCATTGAAAGCTTGTCACAACAAAATACACTTCTTATGAAAGAAGTCAATCAACGGAACGGCATGATTGATAATCTCCAAAAAGAAAATGAGATGATTTTAAAGCTGATTCAAGAGTATGAATGTGATTTGAACAAGCGAATGAACACAATAAATACAATAGAGTTCATCGAAAATCAAGTGTCGCATTTGAAGAATGTTATTGAAGCCAAAGATTTATCAATAACTCCTATGTGTTCACGAAAGATGATATGTACCCAAAATGAGCCAGCAATTCATCAAAATCTACAGACCTCTGATAATGTCTTCATCTTCTGCGACGCATATGGACAAGGACTAGGAGAAAAACTCTCCGCTCAATCCTCAAGAAAAAAAAAATGCTCAACTTCTGTAGCCCTGGATCATCCTTCAAAAGACTCATTACAGACCTTTCAGGACATGTGAATCATAATACTAGCAACTCTGTTTATGTACTTGTGATAGGTGAAATGACACGCATTAGTCGTAAAGAGTTTAGAGAATGTGTTCTAATTCTAAATAAGGCCAGCGCAAGCAATAAAATTATTATAACTAGCTTACCATACAAGTCATATCGGGAATATGATGACTATATATATCAATTAAATATTGATTTGTATAACATGACATACTACTCTCATAACATTCACTTAATTGACATATATAATTTATTTAAAAAAACATAATTGTAAATTACCAAACTCAGCCAAAAATACTTTATCTAAAGTATTATTATATAACATTGACGCGCCTATTGGCAAGAAATCTTCAAATGTAATTGAAATAATTACACCATGTGCAATGCCTGACACTGTAAACAAAGAATTGAACATCAGTTGTACAATTCGTTAACGCATATTACACAATAGCAGAATTCCAGTCAGACCACAAAAAATGGCAGAATATTGTACCGTAAATACCATAAATTGCATTTGCATGCGGTACATACCTATACCTACTTACATTTAAGTACCTATTAAATTTTTAGTATATGTATAATGTTATTGTAACAAGATAATTATATAATAGTGTAAGATAAGAAGATACATAAGATAAGTGTAAGAATATTTCGACTCTTGATACAAATAATTGTAATGTTTGACGTTCCTAAGTGCAATGTAATTGCCTATTGTGAAAAATAAATAAACTAAAGCTAATACTAATAGGGAAAATATATTAAGCTTCTATTATCGTCATATGGCAATTTCGGCTGAAGACTTACAGCCAAAGCCACCCCTTGACTCTCAATGGCCTTGGCCAACCCATGTATGAGATACACTAGAAGGTCACCAGACTTGCAACCATGACGAATGCCGTAATGTTACGATCGCTGAGAAAATCGTTCCTTTTTGGGTATCTTAGGAGTTGTCTGTTATTTACACGTTCCAAGACCTTGGAAGAAGATAGATATAGCGATTGACCTATAATTGGACGGGTCTGATCTATCTCTCGTTTTGGGCACCGGGTATACGTTCCACGTTGTGTTCCCATGTTGGACTTGCCTTGTGGAATAAGAGAGATCAAAGATGCGCTTTAAGACAGGTCACAGTTCACAAGCACATCGCTTCAGTACCACAGCTGGAATGCCATCAATCATCAAGGTGAAGCTAAGCCTGTATCATTGTTTAAGATTAGGAATGCTTACCTATGGTATGGTGCCGCTTGAGAGTGGATTCGTTGGAGCGCTGGCTGCGCGGGCGGCGCGTCAGCGTGCCCGAGTCCCCCCCGTCACCTTCCTGCCCGACCCCTTCGCCGTCTTTTTCTACCATTTCCTTGAGCTGTCGCGTCATCCACGTGAGAGGGATGTTAGGTTTCATTGAAGGCTTTCGTTTTATTGTGCCTGAAATATTTAAACGATCGTGTGATTTAGGTTAACAGTGGCTGTCGCGGCTAAATAATCGAACCCTTTCACTCAGCCCATGGATGTCATAAAAGACGACAATGGGATTTCACCAGAAGTGCAGCGACATCCTTCTCTGTATTACCTACACTTTTACTGGGATCACCAAGCCGCCTACCAAGTCTGGTGATTATTGCAAAATCCTCGAGCTATGGAGGAGACTATGGAGTTCAGCAGTGGACTCTAATGTGCTGTTGATATGAGTTAGGTGGAAACTAGATTCGATAGATTTATTAAAGCAAGTAGTAACCCTATAGTTGCTTGTTTATATTTTTCATTGCAAAATAATGTGTGGTTTTGACAGTTTTCGATGTATAGCTGTACAGTGTAGGCTGGGTTGAGAACCAGTAGGTAAAATAGGTACCAATTTAATTACCCATAGGAAATTCGCAGTCGAAGGCGGTTTCGGAAGCCGTGCCGCCATCGGAAAGACATCCACTGGAGCTCGACGAAGATGCTCTGGAGTGCCTGTTTAATATCACACATCCTTTAATTTATAGCCAATATTCAATTATTGGATTACACATCAATTCACAAAATTTACCTACAATATAACTATTCAATTCACCCATAGCCAAATAACATGCGCTTTATTTTCTTCTTGCATCAAAAAAACTCGCAAATTTATACTTAGTTATCGCTATTTCATTATACTTACTAATTTTGCACAATTAGATCTATGTTACAAATGTAAATAATAAACAAAAATATATTGTTATATTTTTCGTAACAATATCTTTTTGTTCGGGTTAAGAACCGTTTCAAACGGTCTATTTGTAGTTCAAATGCTCCAGCCGTTTTATTTTCTTACATTCCAACTAAAATATAGCAAACGAACAGATAAAAATATCTCAACAACCCTATAGCTTAGCAATAAAGAGACAGCTCATAGATGTGAAATGAAATTTGCCAGAGGTGGGATGCCCCTCGACCTGAGTTATTTCCGTTTCACTTCCGGGCAGGGTACAAATTTACAGCCACACAGGCGCAGGTAATTTCTGGGACGATATGTTAAAGCAACTTAGGAAAACATGCACGTTCAAAAGATTTAAAGAAATTCCTACGGGACGACTGGATCGAATTTGAGGACTGTCATTTGTATCATTTAAAGTACCTACCAAGAGCGTACTTGTCATTTCATTGGTACAAAGTTTAATTGAAACGATAACTCTATGAGGTCAATGAGAAACATCGCAAGAGCAAATATATAGCGACTCTGCCAACCAAATCAAAGTTGGTACAAATAAAGTTCTTTCAAATGAAGTAGGAACCTACTTGAAAATATCGCAACCGCTCACAATTCAATGGTTCATATTCAAAGCTAGCAAAAAAAACTTACACCATGCCAAATTTCAGGCATTTTTTCGCTTATTTGTGAGTGACAGAAGTGATCTCAATACAAGGGAAGAGATTATTGGAACCCTAAAAGTAAAAAACGAATCCGTCTTATACACGCATGTTTATAAACAGCAGGTATGGCGACCAATCTGGCTGCACTTCACTTTGTTCGGAACCAGTTCTGCACAAATTATAATAATTCGTTGATCAGAAACAGTTACGAACTGTTACCATAATCCCTTGATCGGAAGCAATTCCGTACAACTAAGAATAATTTCTTGATCGGAACCAGTTCTATACAAACTACAATCAGTCCTCGGTCGGAACCAGTTCCGTACAAGTAAGATTAATTCCTTGATCGGTACCAGTTTCGACACTTTTTTCTCCTTTGGTCGTGTAACAAATATTCTTTACTAAATGCACTGAAGTCTTTAATCATTTAAAACTACACAGAAAAACTGTGGGTTACAAATAGAAAGCATTTCGACAAAGGCAGTTTCTATCTACTAACTAAACAAGCCGGTGTATAGACAAGATTCAGCCTCAGAAATTTTCATTGACATAAGTGCTTTTATACATAAGGGGCATTGGATTTGCGTTGTAAACTCTAGCAACACTGAACTGAATCTTGTCTTTAACAAAAAAATTGACAACAAACATGAAAAGAAATCTTAAAACCATGTGCTACACAAATAACAACGCATGCCATATAATAAAGAGTAACTACTGACCTGCCACTGCTGATATCGGAGTTAGCCACACTGACATTGGACGTTTGGACTGGCAAAATAGTAGCACCAGCAGTATTGGTGATAGTATTCGTCTTCGTGGGGATCGATGTAATCTGTACAAAAGTTAAAGCGTTAGTAGACACAAGAACAAAAAGTAACAAGCCTCAAAGCTCAGTTGGTAGTATCTCTGACTTCTGCGATGTAGGCTGAGGGTTCGACAAACATTTGTGTAGATGTTTGAGATGTTTGTAGATGTTTTTAGATGTTTGTAAAGATGTTTTTTCTGTGTTTGGGTTTTGCATTGTTTGATAAGTCTATATTTAAAAAAAAGTATTTAAATATTCTTTCCGTAATCTAGTTCCCTGTTTTTTTTTATTTGGGTGAATAAATCTCTTTTCTTTTCTCTTTTCCTTCTTTATTACAAGCTGTTTAGTTTGGACTAGATAGCGCTGTGTAAAATTAAATTCCTGTAAGTCCTGTATCATTTATATTCTCTACGCCTACCTAAACATTGTATTTTTTTACAACTAAGAAACGTCAATGTCTAAAAATAGATTATGGATCTTTTTGAAACGTCAAACCTACCGTCTGTTTATAAACAGGTATGACTGTTATTATGTACCAGGGTACTGCGTAGATCACATCCTCATAGAAGATGACCGAAGCGACACTGCACCCGTCTACATGTCCCATAGCGATGTTGAACTTTGTGCCTGTAATTGTGTACCGGCCACCTACCTTTCGAACCGAAACACAATTGGTATGGTGTAGCTTAACTGGGACGAGCCTAAGAGAAGCTCTTTTACAAACTTTTTTTATTGCGCGAAAGACAGGCACTGCGTAGGAAGAATATTGTCGCGAGTTGTTATTTTGCGCGAAAAACCTTAGCACGAACTTGCGCAATAGGATATTTAATGTTGCGCGGAAAAATCACATCCAAAATCTCTGAGAGTAGAGTTGCAAAATTTATCTATTATGTGTAGGTGAGCTTTTGTCTGACTCCAGCTGTCGGCCGCCAACGTAACTGAGCTACGTAACCAGTTACAAAGGAATACTTTTTTTGTCTGTTTCATAACTGTATTTTGTAACCTTTATTCGATATCGATAGAATGTTTTTACAATGTTTTTGGTACCTCGTACTGAGGAGGATATGGAATCAACATCAATGGTGACTACAACACTCACCTTTGACTACTCTCCTCTACACCTCTATATCGATAAACATAATAATATCATTTTAGAACTTCGTAGAATGTGCTACGAAGCTACGCCGAACCCGCGTAGCATACAAAAGATTTTAACGCGCGAATACTTTTCTAGGACAAACTAAATTATCTATATCTCTTAAATAAGAAAAGTGCATATCGCATGGAGCAGTGGAAAAGAAAAATTAGACGCTCTAGGAATGTGGTGTCGGAGGAGACTGCTTGGAGTGTCATGGACTGAGTTCCGTACCATTTGTCGATACTCCAGTAACTAGGTATCAAGAAGCGTTTATCTTCATTACAGTACAGTACAGTCTCATTTTAACGTTTTTCGGACATATCTCAAGGCGAGATGTGGACACTATTGACCTCGAGGAAGGTCACATATGCGCTGGACTGACTAAATCTGCAGTGGGCTACAACCTGCATGAATGTGGCAGACTATCCACCAACAGGGAAAATGGCGAGATATCGTGAGGCGAACCACATTGACCCGTAATAGTACCTAGCGACAACGACCGGGAAGAAGAAGAAATAAGTAAAAGAAAACTAGATCTTGATTTATCTTGCTATCCCCTTCACCTCTCAATATTTGAAATACTATTCTTTAACTTATAACGTATGTTTCCAACTAAAAAAAATGTTTTTTTTTTATTTGAATTATTTCAACCACCAAAGGGGTGCAATTATGGGCAAAAGTGTGTTTGGCTGTTAGTCCTTTTTTAAGGTTAGTTATATGAACATTGGTGTTTTAACTTCTGTTTACGAATAATATCTAATCAAAACTTCGGATATATTGAAAAGAAAACTCATTGAACAGCCGGATTACTATGTGCAACTGATTACTACTCAGCGTGGACTTTTGAGGATTACCTACTAGGGGATAGTCGGAGGCACGTCCAAACTTACGTATGCAAGTAGCTAGTATTCAATAATTTTGTTAACGGCTTCTGTAGTCTAGTGGTACGCCCACCGGTGTCGGTCCAGAGGTCCCGGGTTCGATCCCCAAGGGGAGTACTGTGCTTGGTTTGGTTAGTGGTAGGACTTTGTTTAAGTCGGCCTGGCTAGCTCGCACCAGTTTACCTAGTCGCCATAACAAAATTCTTAAATTGTTGTATTCCGGCATTTAGAGGTAAGATAGCCAGTTCGTTTTCCAGTGTAGTGCGCTTCCACCTTTGGCCTTATCATAATTTGCAAATCAGGTGAGATGAAGGCACCGCGCCGTCGTACAAAAAAATAAGAAACAGAACGAACTCGCGTAAATGTATCTTGCGCATATACCAGACGCCATTATAAAGCACTACGCACCGAACAAGAGCGAGCATGGGCTAGGTGGTCGAGGTCTTCCTGTGTTAGTTCTTCTACTAACGCTCGGTGGTTCTCTACCAGCTGTCTTCCGTGCTGAAATGCAAGATTGCGATCAGAATGTCGTTCCAAGTAGGTACTCATGCAACAATAATTACACAATTAAGATGTAAACACAAAACACTGTTCACCGATTGCCAGAGCCAATCGAAGATATCCATACTAATTATTTCATCAAACAATCTACATTTTTTAAAATAATTTACGCTGTCATTACTTTTCCTCGACCAACTTAGTATTGTCTCGTTCGCTACTGCTGTTTTAGTTTCTATTTATATATATTTTTTAGTAATGATTGGATATTTTGTAGTGTATTGTATGTTTTGTTATTATTAATAAGTAGCTATATAAATTAATGTTTATTTTAGTACACCGCTTTGTCTGCTCTTTCCATCCAAAGGTTGCCTGGAAGAGATTGCTTTTAGCGATAAGGCCGCCCATTGTACCTAGTTTAAGTGTATTTCTTGTTTGTCTGTTTATTTTTGTTTTTTGGTGTACAATAAAGAGTTTATCTATCTATCTATTATTAATCGAAAGGGTTCCTGTTTGAATTTTTGTTACCTTTTCATCACTAAACCTCTAATCGGACCTGAATGAAAATTCACAGTTTATTGCAGGCTATCCTGGTTCTACGCGGCGAAGCCACAAAAGCGAATTAATATGAATACGCTTTAATAAGACTTCGGATTCTTTTAAAAATGTACACGGCCGGAAGATTGTAGATTTGGCATAACTACAGTTCACATGGGAGGAATGCATAAACAAAAAAAAGTATACCTTAAGTAAAAGACTTACGGTCGCATTTCGACCACTGCATGGCTTGCGAATAGAAATTACTTAAAATTGCCACGGAAACTAAATGTTACAATAAATAAATGAGATGAATAATTTAGTTACAGGACCTAAATGTCATATGCCCGGTTTTATCGCTACGAAGCGATATATTTCGATATTGATAGTACACAGTGAATATAACACGTTCCAACAAGGTTAACATTTGTTATGACTAGGCTTCGAACTAGGTTTGGTTACCTTGGCTATCCTCATGGCGGTCAGCCACCTCTCGAGAGTACGCTGGTCATCCGCACACAAAAACTTTATAAATTTGACGCTCTTTGGTTGCTGCAGCCTCGGGTGCTTGATTGCGAAACAGAAGTCTGTAGGCGACTTATATTTCTTCTTCCAATTCAGTCCTATGTACACCTCGTTATTGTCAAAAGTCGCCAAGCAAATCAGTTCCTTCAACGTCTTCACTTTATCTTTAGGCGAGTAGTACAGTCCTATTTAGGGAACAAATCGATCAATTTATACCATATTATTAGTGAGGTATCTGGAGAAAAATGCACAAGATATGTATATTCGCATTTGCATCTCGCAAGGCAAGGATTTTGAGTGTGGCCACACGGCGCTAGCATTACGTTACAGAGATATACTCACCGGAAGGTCTTAAAACGCAGTATATCTTCTTCCACCCTTTTTTGGCATCATTTTTAAGGTACAGTGGTCCCTCCATAGATGGAACTGGGTGTCCAGAAACGGACGGAGCAGTCGTTGCAACACCATTTTGTCCGAAAAAATCGTCAATAATGACCTGTCTCGAGTGCTCATCGTGTTCACTCGACCAACCTGAAAAATGCCGAATTTATATCGGAGCCACAGTACTACATAGCCGGTAGCCAATACTACATTTTTCTTTCAAAAAACCACACCCTTAAGATAGCAACTAGGTTATTCATACCTCTATCATCTTCACCGAGCAGAAATTTTTCTGGAGTTTGAAATAAACAAATCTTATCAGGTCTCTCAGCAAAAAGTATTTTGTTTTTCGATTCTCTTGTCCAGAGCATCAAATTATCGACTAGCAACTCGTGGTCCTCATAAACCCGCTCTGAAAGTTGAATGGTTATTAGCTTTAGCCTAAAGATGAGTGCTTGAGATTATTAAAGCGATTCACATGTCTTACCCATATGAAGGTCGGTCAAGTGCTCTACAATAGCCCACTTTGGTTCCATTGCCACGTGGTTTTTATCAGCTAGCAGTCTAGTTACATATCCGCAAGTCATTTTCTCGTCCACCAATAAACTTTTTGACGAACCATCCATGGAAAACGCTTTGATAAACAGCTTCTTTACGCTTGCTTCTCGCATGCGCTCCAGCGCTAACTTAATTTTGTCTGCCTTTTGTTGAAAACTAGCGTCCTGTAAACGTGTTTTATTAGTATACAAAATATGCCCAATTGTTGAATTTACAAAACCAACTCGGCCTATACACGGGAATAGTCTGTCCATTCAACGTTTGCCTGGATATCTTGGATATCTTTACATAAAGTTTTCTTGATCTGTATTGTTGTCTTTTGTAAGTGGTGAACAATAAAGACGTAAAGGACTCTATGGACTATTATTTAAAACTTTTTTTAAGCTCGTTTCCAATAAAACAAATATTGCAATATCTACATTATACATATTAAAAATACCTGTAAGTACAATCGTTTCCAATAAAACAAATATTGCAATATCTACATTATACATATTAAAAATACCTGCCTTTGGTGTGGGATGTATGTTGAGTTTAAGATTTTTGCATTTTGAACTAGTACTGCTAGATGCGGATGACTCACTCGACAGCATTGATACCTGAAATTAAAAATTACAATTATGTTTCTTTCTCGAATTTTGTATATAGACTTTCATCTGACTAACCTCATAACTTATTTTTTAAAACTAGCTAAACCCCAATCGGTTGAAGCGAGTGACACATAGGAAACTACAGAGATATTGAAGATTTATAACATACCATATATTTTGATTATATACTTATTGCACTTTTGTAAGTATATTTTTGTATATAAGGCACGTAAGTAAACATAAAAAATCTAATAAAAAAATAAATGCCGATTGTCCCCTGGCAGTATTCAAATAGTAGTTCGTAATGTAAGTTTGATACTATAACTTACGGTTTTTAAATAATAGTTCGTAATGTAAGTTTGAGACTACTTACGGTATCGCTAAAAGCGGAGTCGTTGTCAGGTGAGTCAGTACGTGTGATACTGCAAGCGGCATCGCCCGGCTCTTTTTCTTGACTTCGACCTTCGGCAGACCCTTCTCTTTCTGCAACAATGTTGTAAACACCTGCATTATTTTATTTGATTTTTCAGCATAAGTAAATATAGCATAGAAGGCAAAAAATAATGTGACTTCGTCAGAAAATAAAATGACTTCAATCCTTATAATTTTCGCTCGAAGAATGCAAAAAAAAATAATTGGATTTCGGAGAAATACAATTTGCAGATCATGTCTAATCTGCAGATTAACCGCGAATTAAATCAGTTGGCAGTAAATGTACCTCCTGCTCACGTTAAATTGATTCCCAGATTTCCTTGTTCAATTGTAATGTTACTCACTTGCGGAAACTCTGGATATTTCTTCATCGTACTCGGAATCTAAAGCACATAGTTCTCCTAGAATCGCATCTAAATCCGCGTCTTGAGTCTCTTCGAGGTTCGCCATTGAGAATCGGTAGGTGTCAATTCGAGGGGCTACTATTTCCAACGGCCTCATAGCTGATGCGACGTCGCTTGATGAGTTCAGACCCTGAAATGAAACGTCACACTATGAGCTCAGAAAATCACATAGTGGAGCTAGAGAAGATAATATTAGATTTGAATCTTTTTCCGCAGTTGATAGTCAAGCTTTTGACTGAAGCTCCCTTATAGCAAGATAAGTATCTATAGCGGCTTATGCCTGTAAGGATAATTTTTGATCTGGGCTTAAACGCGCAGGTAAGCAATTTAATCTACTTCCCAGAAACCAAAAACTAGCATTTGCTAGTCTGCGTAATGTTGGGTTAGGAGAGTGAATGCAGTTGATTTTCTGGTGGATATCAAAATATTATAAAGGTGCCTATTATGCATAAAAAAACACATTAATTTCCTAATTTTAAGTTAAGTCTCTATTTAATGAAAACCAGTAATTACTACACTATCTTTCACGTGACAAAATGTGCAACTACTTTCGCAGTTTATTGAAGGCGTGCGATATCTTTTTTTATATATGTTACAAAATATAATATCAAATTTCTTGATAATAAAAAGATACAGGTTTTTGTCATGAACATAAAAAATCCTGACTTAGCGCCCCTGGATTTCGCTTACTTTTGATGGTGAAATTGGAAAGAGATATTTTAAGATTGCATATTACTTGTTACTAATAAAAATAAATATATGCAAAAGTGTGGGATGGGAATATTATTTACGTACTGTACGTCAGTATTACCACGCTCCCTTACCTAAATTACGTTTGTATGGAAGAGCTGATACTGAGACTTCTTAATTATTTCTAACAAGCCTATCATAAAGAATCATAAAGACTGTAAAGTCCCATATAGAATTGCGCTCGTCTTTTTGACATAAAGGCAACATCTCACGTGCTTGTAAATTCACCGGAAATCCGTTGGAGCCGGGACAAAAGTACCTAATACTATAATCATAATGAGCATTTACGGACGGAAGTCGCGTTAAAATTAATATATTGACCAAGGTTTAATTATATTCTTATTGCACGAGAAATGGAGTTGTTTTTAGGTAATTTATTAATTCTGTAGGAGAATTCTGTAAAAGATTGTTGTACAACATTTTACAAAGGGTTTACATTTTCCTATATGAGTAATTAATTAGGCAAGTAAACTGTGTAGCCACATAGTTTGTGTGTCTGTTTTTAGTAAGATTCGTCGTAGGACCAACACGATAGTTAGTTTTTGGATTTTAAGTAATCACTTTTTCGAATAATTGGATTTCAAATACTATGTAATCGCTTTTTAGAATGAGTTGTCAACATCTCACTTGAAACATTTCTGCACCTCAATCTTTAACCGGTTGTATTTTTATAGGTACATAATTGGTTATAACTAATTTATATATCTATAAGTTGACTGGCAACAAAATCCGGGATGGTGCAAAATTTTCGTTTGCAATCAGGTACCTACATTATTTTTGATTTATTATGAATTGAAAAATCTAGGCATTTTCATGTTTGAGAATATTTAATTCAGACAAAATAACATCATACAATTCGACTCTATTTTCTACCAATTTTTCCGAATACAAACAAATCAAATAACCCAAGTAATAAAGTTTTAAATTTATATACTGGACTGGAACTGGGCTTTACAACCGAAAATGTTTATTTAATTTTTACGTGAGTTAGGTAAAACTGTAACCTAGTGTTAAATAGAGTCGTTTTAGATGTTTTTTTGGCCGTAAATTTTATTGAAAATTTGATATTGCAACTAACTTTACTGATGGTCCAAACAAAACAATAACTTTGAAACAAAAAAAAAACCGCTCTAGGTTTATTATAGCTGGACTTTTGTTAATTAAGATTTAGAATCGATACCGACCGCAATCTTGGCAGGAATGGTAGGTACACGTGGGTTTGTTTTTATTCGTTCTGTTTATGTGAAGTAAAAATATACATGTCAAAATTTTAAATATCTGTCACAATATTTATGCAAAATTTCAGCTCATTCCGTTCAGTAGTTTTGACGTGAAGGAACGCCAAATCCAAATAAACTTTTGTTAGCAAGATAGGAGTAAATTGTGACTGGCATCGTGAGAACTTGCTTTTGGCTACGTACCGTCGTCGTCATTCCAGAAGTATCCAATGTTTCATCTATTGATTTAATTTCCGATGGATGTTTGTCATTTTTTGATTTGCCACTTGTCACTGTCAATCGAAAGCTCCTGTTTAGTGAGGACAGAAAGCCCCCACGTTGCCACTTGTTCGGCTCGTTCAGTTGTACATCCATCATTTGGTTAACATTGCAGTCGCAACGTCGAATGACTCATATAACAACACTTCGAGCTATAATAGCAATGTGCCTTTAGCCGAAGGGCCACCACTCGTTGCTCATTCATAGATACTTATCCTTTATCGTTGAATTTCATACTCAATTGACGCTCACTAAACCTGTAGACTCGTATTGTGCTTCGAAAAACAGTGCTATAATCTCAAAACTGGAATTCGAATTAGCTAGTTGCATTCATAAGTGCACACACGACGTGAGTATGATAACGAGTTTAAAGTTCCGACACCTTCTTTCAGAGTCTGCGCGGGACGCGGGATACACCTACTTACATATAAAGAGCACAATGTGAGTGACCTCGAACCATCACAACTAAAACTTTATTTTCGCGCACTAATGTTATGGTACAATTTGAATACATAAAAACCACAAAGGACGCTTTGTTGTTTTTGAAACTAGGTATTGAACTTATGAAACACGTTAAGCCTCAGCAATCTCAACCACAACTGCTAGCAATTCGGCTCAGCTCAGAGTAGAGCAAAGTGAAGTGAGTTGTATTACAAAATGAGCCATGAACGCGGTGCGGAGCGGTCGCAAGCAAGCCACGCAGGGGGGAGAGTCGGAGCACACCCGCGCCGCGCCGCCGCCGCCGCCGCTGTGTATTGTGAAATGTGCAAGTGTGTGCACCCTGCCTACGTACGATGATGTTTGCTAGCTTGTGGATAGACGGCGAGGGGTGGCGGGCGGCGGCGGCGGCATCGCGTTGTTGTGTGCGTGAGAGTCCCCTGGTTTTGAATTCATGAAACCCTCTCTGTTCTGCCGTATTTTGGGTTGCTCAATGTACTACTCTGTGGTGCTATCCTATCGCAGTGTGGTATATGCTTGTTTTAGCTATCGTTAACTTAAAGTTCCGGTTAAGATGTGTGCTTTTTCTTCTTTAACAGCTAAAACATGTTGTGGTGCATAACCCACGACCACGTCATTGGTCATATGCATACGATAATTTTTAATAAAAAATATACCTACTTCTAGGAAGTATTTTTTTCTATATTTTAGCATATTTTATTATGTAAATATTTATATGTGTGTATATGCTGTTTAGAAGAGACATAAATAGGGTCAAAAGCTGTTTCATTTCAGGATTTATTATCAGCTTATAAATAAAAAGTGTATTTTTTCCTATTATGAAGGCGAAAAATTGTGGTAAATTATACCCCAGATACATAAACATATCATACTTTTTATCCCATGAATCTGTTCTCGAAGGATGGAAATGAGATGTCAAACATCGCCATACAAAACTGATTGGTTATTTGTTGCTCTTATAGACAAACATTACAAAACGGATTGAGCTGAAATTTTGGACAAAGGTACCCGGATAGGCTATTTTTTATCCCGTAAAGTGCAGTGTTCCGATGGGATGACCAAGTAATTTGAGTTGAGTTTCAGAACTCTCAACGGGTGGAGCTAAAGCTCCACCCGTTGTGAGTTCTACCTTCTACTAGTGGGCGCCCAGAACGTTCAATAATGCATTAAAATGTTGACATAATGTATTCGATTGACAGACCGACAACAAAGTGATTCTATAGATTTAGGTTATTTTTTTCAACTGAGGTTTACAACCCTCACACACAAACTTGTTGTAATCGAAGGCTTTCAATAATTACAACTATTCGTTATTTATCATGTGAGTTAAAAGTTAATCTGTTATTCGTATTTACATCCTCCGGGTTCGGTTTACAGTTGTCTGGAAGCGATAAGGCCACCCATTGTGCATTTTTAAACCTATCTCAGGCGCCAGTTTCTCACGAAGCAGGTATAATAAGGTTTTTACATTTTATTTAAGTTACTGTGTTAGGATTAAGATACCTTGTGTGAGAGACAAATAAATGAATTATTTACTTTCATAATATTTCGTTTATAATTTGTTTACCTTAGCTGTTAAATATAAAAAAAAGATTCCGACGACTTGAGAACCTCCTTCTTTTTTTTTAAGTCGGTTAAATAATACTGTATTGTATTGTAATTTCCATTCCCTATTTTAGCCCTTGAGATAATTTTTCATCGATCATCATAAGTGTCGGATAAATAGAAGTTAAAACATCAATAACTGTATTTTTAGCTACGAGATAATTCAAACTAGGTACTATAGAAACCTTTATAAGTACACTATTTTGCACCCATCCGTTTTTCATTTCCTATTCATAGGCTAACTAGTGAAATTTAACAAATAAAACATTATTTGTAAGCAAAAAGAAGACTTAAGAGCGCGCCCAATGCCAGGAAAAAATCATATTTCACCCGCGCGTCTTGCACCGCCCGCTCTAGTGCATAAAGCTACCACAGCGCGCCACGATCGCTCGAGGTTGTGACGCTGAGCACAGTAAATGCGTTACACTAAGATAAATCATATAGTCAGTGGATAGTCAGAATAGGTACTTGAAGTATGTACCTACTACCTATACCTACATAACCCAAGAGAGTTAGTAGTCGGTATGTAGTAAGGTAGTTATATTTTGTTAATAATTGCAATATCTCCAGGACCATACACGAATTTAATTTTATCACAAACATTTACACGGAGTCATACTCAGTTTTTTTTTTTAAAGTTAATTTAAGAAAATCCGCTGGTGGGACCTTCTTCTGGCGGAAACTGTTATTCCAAATATCTAAAAAATAAATACAGCTATCTACACGTAGGAGATTATTTTAATCGTACCAAAAAGGTTAAATGCCGGCCAGTAAAAAAAAAAATTTAGCTTGAGATGGGAAAAAACATTGAACTAGCGACACCTTACCAACACCACTTCTGACACATTTTACTTTAAACACATTGTTACGATCCTTGTAAATCCGATTTTTAATAATTTTAAAAACTAATGAATTACTATGTATTCGCCAATTAGTTTGAAATACTAAACAACACACAAATACACACAAATCAAGGTCTATTCGTGGTATTATTTTCAAATTGGAGCATCCAGCGGTTTTCAAGATATGGAACAAAATCTTGAATTTCTCTGAAACCTTCTGGCAAACAAATTTCAAAATTACGGGCACGATTGACCCACGTAAAGACCTATCTATTGTTGTATTTGGTTCCAACATATCGGACACAATATTTTGCTGGTGTAATGTTTCAGACATAGCCCATACCCCGCAATATCTGTTTATCGTAAAATATCTCCGAAAGTTTAAGACGCACAAATCCTAGCACTTTTTCCCGTGGGTAATTTTTTATCGATACCTGAATAATTTCACTCAATAGTATCACATCTACACGGTATCATAATTTAATTATTCAAGAAAGTCAAATCATAAAATTCGACACTTTTTCGCCAGGACAACGATTTTTTTTTTATTGTACGACGGGTAGCTAGCCAGGCGGACTCAAACAAAGTCCTACCACCAACCAAACTATAACTGAACAAATTTTGTTGTATCAAAAACACTGGCACTCTGGGAGTGCCGACAGAAGTGAAAACTTGAAGTTTTTACGTTAAGCCTAAGAAAACTGCTGAGATTGTTGGTACTTGAATCCCAATGTGTTTAAAGTCAAAAGTGGTGCCGGTAAGCGTAACAGTGTCGCGCATAATAATCGAATAGCTCGACGATACAATTCACAAGAGCGTGCGGTGACGATGACGCGAGTTACTCACTTTTTGTTCACCCAAAAAGTACATGTATATATACAGTATACATATAGCTCATGGAAACGGTTCGGTGACGATGACGCAAGTTCCATGATTTTTGTTCATGCTCAACCCCCCTGAAGAAGTTTTCGACATAAGTACTGGATTTGGCTACATAATTACTAATTGTAATAATCAACATTCATTTATGTAGTTAGTATGCCGAGTATACAAATATAAATATTACAAATAAATATTACAGGACATTAATTTCACACAGCGCCATCTAGCCCCAAACTAAGCATAGCTTGTAATATGGGAACTAGATTACGGATAGTTTTTGTAAGTACATACTTATCATATAATACAAACACCCAAACACAGAACAAACATCTATATTCAACACACAAATGTTTGTCCTGGGTGGGAATCGAACCCACAGCCTACAGCGCAGAAGGCAGAGTTACTACCAACTGAGCTATGAGGCTATGAGGATACAATGATTTGTCTGAAAATCTTGCCTATACTGTCAAGATTACGTAGAAATGATCAGTGCAGCGGCAAACGCGCGGCCCAGCCGTGTTTTAACGCTAGCCCAGCAAATTTAGACTCAATTTGTATGAGGATAGGGTGCTACCATTATCAACTCTTTGCGTTGATTTGTAAATATTATATTAGAAATCCGTCTTCGTTTACTTTTATTATGCATAGGTACGAACCTGATTAATAAAAATAGATAAGTACCAGTATATATTAAAAACATAATTCGAATTACGCGCTGGATTACAAAACAAAGCGGCCGGGAACAACCTTCCACGTCGAGCGCTGCCCGACAACTGACCAAGAAGCCATGATCTATTTTGTATCCAAATAGCATAACATAAAGTCGAAAATCGCATGGTTCAGTTGCTTATGAAATGGCTTTTAGGTCCACGGTATAATTTTTGTTAGTGTTTTATTTAATTATTCAAAATGTAAACGTGAATTTAAAAAACTAGCCATTCATTCGACTAAAACACTAGTCTAGCTATTTTATTCATAAATAAAAAATGGGGTTGTCGCTGATAATTTCGAGCATTTGAATTAAAAGCGTTTTTTTAGTGTAGTATCTATTTATTTTTTTAAAAAGAACTCAGATTTTTTTTCAAAATTCTATGCGATCATTGTACTACAACAATATTTTTCCCAGCTTTCAGTATTTTTTTTATTGGTATAACTACTTTCATTACTATCAAAGAGTGTGTTTGAAAATGCTCCTGTTGCGTAATTTTGTCATTGGGCGCGCTCTTAACACAAATATCCACATAACGAACTAAAAAAAAAACTTTCATCCCACATTTATTGACCCGTAGAGGTTAACGTACCAAAAATGGAGGCTCATTAAGTTGATACGATTAGGTTATATTCGTAAACAGATGTCTAAACACCAATTTTCATAGAAAAAACAAATCGAACATCCATATAAATTTTTCACTCTCTATTTATAATTTTGTAAGAATTAGCGTTCTTATTTTTTATTATAATAAATAATGACATTTATTCAATAAAAAGTACAATTAAACTAACTATGTACAAAGAAATCAGTCAGATTACCTAAGGACCGTTACAAACGGCCTATAGGTAATTCAACTGTTCCAGACCAGTACCTGACGGAAGCGTGCCCAAGACACTGGCTGCATTGCCACGCTGAAAAGCTATGCTAATTCGCTGGCCTAAATAAGAGCCAGCCCTTGGCTCACGTGTCGCCTCAATCAAAAGCCACGCAATATTTTTGAAAACCCGTAGGGCACCGGCTCCCCACGGACCCAAGGTCTCCACCCCAAAAGGCTCAAATAGGTAAGCTCTGTCGAGACTATCAACAATATATAGACTATATTTGCGCCTTTTGTGATCCTCGGCCGAATTATATATGTTCAAATGAAAGACTATATTACATTCTGTGGAATGGGGCGAATAAGGCATTAACAAAAAAATGTTTATAATATAAACAGAAATCGTTAATAAATAAATTCATGAACGATTTCTGTTTATATACTTAAAACTTAACCTATGCCAAATCTCTCTCATCCCTACAAGCGGACAATATGAAGAAAGGGTCTGAAGATAACTTAAATATATTTCGTTTCATGGTTACCTACTGCGGTTCAAATCATATAGTACCTACTTTGTAACTCAAAAAAGTTCAAGCTGAAAGCGAGATGACATTTTCACGTTAAATCTACTCATTGAATATAAAAAAACCAAAACCCGACTGCAAAATCTTAAACTTCAGGGTTTTACAAAATGACGGCCTTATAAAGTATAATTATAATAATCTAAATTATATCTAGACCCAGCATGTAACTCTGCAATATCTATCATTTGATATCCATATTGTTGCAATAAACATTTTTTTGTTAATGCCTTATTCGCCCCATTCCAGAGAATGTAATATAGTCTTTCATTTGATATCCATATTGTTGCAATAAACATTTTTTTGTTAATGCCTTATTCGCCCCATTCCACATAATGTAATATAGTCTTTCATTTGATATCCATATTGTTGCAATAAAATTTTTTTTGTTAATGCCTTATTCGCCTCATTCCAGAGAATGTAATATAGTCTTTCATTTGATATCCATATTGTTGCAATAAACATTTTTTTGTTAATGCCTTATTCGCCCCATTCCACATAATGTAATATAGTCTTTCATTTGATAGTCATATTGTTGCAATAATCATTTTTTTGTTAATGCCTTATTCGCCCCATTCCACAGAATGTAATATAGTCCAGCCCATTCAAATTTATGTAGCCCATGTCACTCCAAATTTATAGCCTGCGCTTTTGCTAAGCCAGCAAAATAGCAAAATAGCAATTTCGAAATCGGCCAAGGAGTATTTGAGTAATCGGGGAACATACATAAAAAAAAAAGATTCCGACGAATCGAGAACCTCCTTCTTTTTTTGAAAGGTCTTTGCAGATTGCTATCACCCGAGCCAGTGGGTTGAAGGTTCCGTAGTCTTCACAGTGAGCTATATTTTCTTATACTATACCAACATTTTAAACTAGTAAACCAAAATTACGTTTTAAAAACTAAAAATAAAACCGACTTCAATGAAGAATATGATACAATTTCGTTTACCTGGACGGCGTATTTTTTCCAATTATTTTGATGACAAATGTACCGACAGATAGACAGACAGACAAACGCGTGATCCTACATGGGGTCCGTTTTTTCCTTACTTTTATATTATAAATATAATATATCTTACATATAATATTTGAAGAGTTCACTCGATTTCTCCAGGATTTCCCATCATCAGATCTTGACAATCAAAAGTGAAGTTTACCCTTTCAAACAAAAAATAATTTTCAAAATCGATCAAGGAGTATTTCAGTAATCGGGGAATATACATAAAAAAAAAAGATTCCGACGAATCAAGAACCTCCTTTTTTTGAAAGTCGGTTAAAAAGGTCAAAATATGAGTACCTACCTAGAGTCTCTACCTCTTCCTCCTAGAGACTCTACTACCGACATTAAAACCAAGCCGAGCCAATCCACATGATAGAATCTAGCACGAACTGCAACGCGAAACAACCGGGAGCATGGCGCATCTTGATCCTGCCTGACTCAAGTAATAACATATCGAAATAAATTATCCCTACCTATACATGTGGGCATTGCTATATATTTGTACATAAAAGCCCCAAAAGAGATCGACAAAAAAAGGGAAACAGGTGCAGCAGCACAGAAAACCACCTGCTTGGGCCTCGACAGATGCGCGAGGTAATTAAGTGGTACATTATTGTTCCAAAACAAATCGGCATGCCCGAACATTCGAACCACTATTTCTGACTTGATTATATTGATTAAGTACCTATAGCTATTATTATTGGCGGTCATTCAAACGGTCAGCTAATAGAGGTTTTGATCAGCACTACGATGTATTTTGTCAAAAAACAGTTAATTAAAAATCTGCCATTGGTTAGCTGATTTTTCTGGACTATCGAATTTTAAAAAGGCCAAAGAAAGGATGAGGTCAATGGAAAGCGCTTTTCCAAATATCTTTTTTTTTTGTACAATGGGGAAGTGCCTTCATCTCACCTGGCTACAAGTTAAGATAAGGCCGAAGGTGGAAGTTCACTGGTAATGGATATCAATGCAATAAGGCTGCAGCAAAGGTATAAATAATAAATCAATAATTAAATATATCACAGGACATTAATTTCACACAGCGCCATCTAATCCCAATCTAAGAAAATATTACAGGACAGGACATTAATTTCACACAGCGCTATCTAGCCCCAAACTAAGCATAGCTTGTAATATGGGAACTAGATTACGGATAGAATACTTAAATTCTTTTTTTTTTGAGGCGTGTTAAAGTTGAAAAGCTTGTAATTTTAATCTAGAACCTAGATTACGTATATAATGCTCAGATATTTTTTTTTGTAAACACTTATCTTACTTAACGTACAAAGTTTCTTTCTAATCGATTTTTTTTATTGTACGACGGGGAAGCGTTTGGCCTTCACCTCACCATCTTCTTCGATACGATATATTAGATGTAGCTTAATATTGTCAAAAGATTTGATAACATTGCTTTTATTACAGGTACAGGCAAACTTGACAGCAACAGAAGGGCCGTTGATAATCGAGTTCCGTTCGTATTGGAGATAATGAAGCCCAACTAAAACGTTTCAGTGCGAAATGTTAGTAAAAGCGACATGTGGCGGGAGCACCTGTCTTGGCCCACGCCGGCTGAGTGCCACACGTGGTCGATTCAGCTCGCGATGATCACGCGATGCAGCATCTTTTTTTTTATTATTATTTTGTTGAAACTGCTTTGCATCCGCGTTGAGAGATTTTTGGTTAAGGTAAAACTTATGGTGTCGCATCACCGACATGATAATGTGACGTGTTGCGTCAGACTCTTAAACCATGTCGGGGTTCATGAGATTTCTAGATGACGCGGGTTTTAAAATAAAAACTTTTTCTCGCTCTTTAAAACACATTTAATGTTATTTATTGCAATGTGATTATATACAAACTTTATTACTGATTATTTCATAATTACTTTTTTTTTACAAAGTGTAAGCGCTTGGCCTTGCTACATCTCAGTCAATTATGATATTTATAATATAATAGTACCTATTGTGATATAAATTAATGTTTCTAATTGTTATTTTGTTATATTTGTTTAGATAATTTATAAATAATACAATGAATAAATTAGAGGACAATAATTTCACACAGCGCCATCTAGCCCCAAACTAAGCATAGCTGTAATATGGGAACTAGATTACGGATAGAACACTTAAATTCTTTTTTTTGTAAATACATACTTATCATACAATAAAACACCCAAACACAGAACAAACACCTACATGCATCACACAAATGTTTGTCCTGGTTGGGAATCGAGCCCACAACCTACAGCGCAGAAGGTAGAGTCACTACCAACTGAGCTACGAGGCTTTCTCGATCCTATGTGAAAAAAAACATGTTGCCTTAGAATGAATCCAAAGATTTAAAATTACACTTCTAGTTTGGTAGACGCAGAACGAAACACTCATCCCGTGCTCATTACATACATAATGATTTATTTTACCGCTTTGTGTAAATTACTAACTTACCGACTAACTGCTAACAACACACAACGCAAACCAGTAGGAGACTTGAAATTTTGAGGCTATCTTCCTTTTCTAGTATTGTCGGTATGCCCTAAGAATGGGTTTTTTTGGTATTCCTACGGGATGGTGGTGGGACTTTGATCTCGGGAGTTTTACTAGTAAAATTTATGACTTCATTATCTGAAATTATATACTTATAGACGGAATGCATGCCTTCTGCATTTATATCTAATATCTTGGCCTTCTGTACTGCATAAGGCTGGTGTAGCGCCTGATTCGGCCGAGGATCACTAAGGGCGCAAATATGTAGTAACGACTCGACTGACTTTAAAATGCCTTATATATTATATATAAATATGTAGAGACCTTGGATCCGCGGAGAATCGAAGCCCTCCGGGTTTACTGCGTGTCGTGACACAGGCTCTTATTTAGGCCAGCGAATTATTTTATGATTTTGATTGGCAATACAGATAGTTATAACAGCAGAGGGTTACCAAAAAAAATATTTAAACGGTCAGCTTATAAGAGTGTTGGTTAGCTCAAAAAAATATTATTTCAGCAACAAAGTGAATTAAAATAGCTAGGTTTCTGGGTGCAAAAGATCCTACTGTCGTATCAATCTACTGACGTATTCCGCCAAAAAATGTCAACACAACTTTTTTGCTAATATTATTGGATACCGAATATAAGAAAAAAGTTAATCATTTCCAAAAAAAAAAACTAAAGACTTATTAAAATAGTAAGAGGAACTGCTTGTGAAACAGCTCGCCTATGGGGAAGTACCACCACCATACCAACAACTGTCATCAAGCACTGATGTGTTCCGGTTCAAAGCGTCTTCAGTAAAATTACTGCCACATGGTGGTTTTTATGCCTCAAGTTGACGGGCGCCCTGCAGTGGCGTGTAGGTCCTTATGACCTGTATAAACTGCTTGTGTGACCTGCACAGGCTACTTACATTTAGGCAGTAATTGAAAACACATAAGGTAGACCAAGAGAGAGGAGGATGGCCTTCCTATTTTCCTATGTGAATGATGATATAGGCTGAAAAGCAGTTAGTGCTAAGATGGCGGCTATAAAGGTGTGAAGAAATACAACGACTATCACTCGTTGCCGCAAACGCAGATAAAAATGGCGGCACCCTGAACATTTTTTGTCGGTCAACAAAATGATCATTGTCAGTTTTTATCTTGAAACAATGACTGCATCCAAAATGAGATATAATCCAGATACCTTTCTGTAGTGTAGGTTACAAGGATAAAATACTAAGTAACTCACGATTTCTTCCCCTTCGCTGGTACATCACTGACACTACGGTTTTTACTGTGGTTTTTACAATGTGACCTTCATCGTCAAAGCATGCGTGCATGTGTCAAAAGCGCACGTTAACCATAAAGTTTGCACGACTAGATTTGTACCTACAAGCCGGATCGTAAGGCGGGCTGATACTCTCTTGGACTCATAGCTCCAGAGGATAACATTTCATGAATATCTATGAAAAGTAGAGTAAAAGTTCGGCTTTCGCTTACTGCTGTTAGGACAGTGAGCTCTCCTAGCCACTCGTTGAGCAGCGCCTCTGGGTCATCTGATGCGGCGCCGGCGCACCCACTGGATTCCTCAACCAGCGCCATCTGGGAATATACAAATTAACTCATCAGTCATCACTCACATGGAGAAAATGATATCACTAAATTTCTCGAGTAGTTATTTTTCTTTTACGAAGGGGAAGCGCTTGGCCTACATCTCACCGATTTACAAGTTGAGATAAGGCCGAAGGTGGAGTCGCACTTCACCCGGAATCCTCAACTAACTGAAGAACTGACTATCTTATCTCTGAATGCCGTTATGGCGACAGAACTAGGTAAGACGGTGGTAGCTAGCCAGGCGGACTAAAACAAAGTCCTACCACCAACCAAACTGAGCACAATGATGTACTCCCCCTGGGGATCGAACTCGGGACCTCTGGATCTGAAATCGGTGAGTTGAACCACTAGACCATAGAGGCGGTTAAAAATAACTCGTGTTCAACCTTAATATTGTGTAAGCTACCTATTTAACTTTAATGTTTTTTTTATAAACTATTAAAAATAATAATGTCCCTTGCTTTGAATAAATCGGGTTACCGAAAAACCGTTACAAACGGTCTATTGGTAACGCAACTGTTCCAGACCAGTACCAGACGGAAGCGTGGCCAAAACAGTTGCTGCATTGACTCGCAAGGGTGTCGACGCAGGTAGCGTCCCACACCAAAGGCCTACCCATTTCCCAAGGGACAAGAGTCATACCGTCGGCCCGCTTACCATCATCACGTAACAGACCAGTCGGCTCTAGAACGGCTGGAATACTGACAATGGTAAAAACTTGACGGATAATGACAGGCTCGCGTGGCGCTAACTATTAAAATAATAGATGGTAATAGTAACTATACTTAATTAGTTTGAAAGTTTTTGCTGATATTTATGTAAGCAACTTGAAAGTAAGGTTGTTTCTTAGAGTTATGCACGCAAAATATCGTTTTTGGTAAATTATAACTTCAAGCATTTGAGTACCTTGTTTTCAAAAAAGAAATGAGGCATTCAACTTTACATGGAGGCAAGAGTACCTCTTTTTTTTACGTGGGAAATCTGTATACAGACACCCTAACGCACCGAGGGATGCGAAAGGGTAGTGTGATGGAGACAAGAGTACCTAGTACCTACCTAACTAGTAACAACATCCTTTCGAACCTTAGATTGGATTTCCATATGGGTTCTATAACTATACACAGTCAGGTCATAAGTATTGTCACACAGTAAAAACTTTTCTTTTAGAATGCTGGCCACAAAAAAGTTTATTTAATTCGAATTTCGAATTGTTCATGAAAATAAAAATGTATACTATTTAGAATTTTACTCATTTTTAAATATGGAGTGGACGCTTAAAGAAGACGCAAAGTGTTGCAGTTATTGCGTTGCATCGTTGCGGTTACGCGCCAATTCAAATTTTTGACATACTTACAT
This sequence comes from Venusia cambrica, assembly GCA_951394065.1. NCBI lineage: Eukaryota > Metazoa > Arthropoda > Insecta > Lepidoptera > Geometridae > Venusia > Venusia cambrica. The sequence continues at coordinate 15,301,847 of OX596034.1, forward strand.
AAAAATTTGAATATAACCAAAAGATTTGTTTATCGTACCATCAAACGATACAATGAAGACTCTAGTGTAGATGACAGGTCAAGAAGTGGTCGCCCTCGGTCTGTTAGGACTCCAGCAGTGATAAAAGCTGTGAAGGCGCGAATTCAAAGAAATCCCAAACGTAAGCAGAAACTGTTGGCCCTTCAGATGGGGTTAAGCAGAACCACGGTGAAAAGGGTGTAAAATTAAGACTTAAGGCTTCGGGCATATCGAAGAAAAACAGGACATCGTTTAAATGCTCGTCTAATGGACCTGAGACTGAAGAGATGCCGCGCTTTGTTGAAGCGGTACGCGGGAAAAAAATATCGGGAAATTCTTTTTTCGGATGAAAAAATTTTTACCGTAGAAGAGAGCTACAACAAACAAAATGATAAGGTGTACGAACACAGTAGTGAAAAAGCGAGCAACCGTATTCCGCGTGTCCAACGAGGTCATTTTCCATCCTCGCTCATGGTATGGTTGAGAGTTTCTTTTTGGGGCTTAACAGAGGTACATTTTTGTGAGAAAGGTGTAAAAACGAATGCAGTTGTGTATCAAAATACAGTCCTGACGAACTTCGTGGAACCTGTTTCTCATACCATGTTCAATAACAGGCACTGGGTATTCGAACAAGATTCGGCGCCAGCTCATAGAGCGAAGAGCACACAAGACTGGCTGGCGGCGCGTGAAATCCACTTCATCCGGCACGAAGACTGGCCCTCCTCCAGTTCAGATTTGAGTCCGTTAGATTACAAGATATGGCAACACTTGGAGGAAAAGGCGTGCTCAAAGCCTCATCCCAATTTGGAGTCACTCAAGACATCCTTGATTAAGGCAGCAGCCGATATTGACATGGACCTCGTTCGTGCTGCGATAGACGACTGGCCGCGCAGATTGAAGGCCTGTATTCAAAATCACGGATGTCATTTTGAATAAACTTTATTGTCATAAGAATCTATGTTTCGTTAAGTTCATTTTGGTATATAAATGGTTACATAATGAATAAACTTGTTTTAATTATTTTATATTAAACTTGTGACAGAATTTATGACCTGACTGTGTAATTATAAGTCATATTTTTGTATGAGTTTAACTTATTATTAAATAAATTATTAGTGTTTATACTTGACATACCAACCATTAATATTTCAATTAGTTTTTATATTTTTTATTGTTGATTCAAATGACATAACTGATTAATCTTATTATTATTTCTATTGTTATTGTGTGACCTACTGTGACCTAAGGACTGGCTCTTAATTAGGCCAGCAAATTAGCAAATTAAAAAAAAAAAAAATGAAATTCCCATAGGCCGTTTGTAACGGTCCTTAGTTATCTGACTGATTCCTTTGTAGTTAAATTTCCGTCAATTTCTCCAGGATCCCATCATCAGATCCTGACATGATGTCAATGGAACCACCTGTGAAGGTTTCAGGTCCAGGCATCTTCGAGTAATCGGGGAGCATACATTAAAATTCCGACGAATGAGAACCTCCACCCTTTTTTTGAAAGTCGGATAAAAAGAGCGCATCTAGGTATGTAAAACATCAAAATCTAATATTTTTATTGAATCAGTTTTTTTTAGGATCACTTTGGAACGTCAAATCTACCGCCTGTTTGGAATCGCGACCAGTGCACAAGGAGAAAGGCAAGAGCCTCGGGCTAGTTTTTTTATGCTCCATTACAAAAGCTAATAATTATCTAATACTAATTACAATTTATTCACTAGAGCAAATTCATTTTTTTTAATGCCAGGCTTTCTTATCTTCTTCGTGTTCAGACATTTTGTAGCTTTCCTGGACATATTTAACTTCGGCGCTGTTTCTCTCAGTGCAGACTATGGTCGACGTCGATAGATGGACGGACGGACGTACAGCGGAGACTTAATAATAGGGTCCGGTCGACACCCTTTAGGTACGGAATCATAAAAAAGATCGCACCTGTGTATGTGAATATTATTATTACAGCGCTGTTTCTCTTTCAATCGCTTCTATCAGCTTACAAACTTATTTCCGAAATGAGAAAGAAATTCAGGCTTCAAATAATAATAGTTGCTAACAGATGCTGTCCGTGGCCAAGTAGTTTTAACACGTGCGCATTTTTTTGCTATAGCCATTAAAAATCCATTCATACCCCTTGAGACAGCTTCGTTTGAGACATTATATTACCTGCTTCCACGGTCGGCAATTTTAAATATATTTTTATTTACGTTCATATTACCCAGCTGCCTCAGAAGGAGGGTTATGTTTAGAGTAAGTATGTAGGTATGCAGGTATGTTTGTATGTATATTTTATGTATGTTGATATTTATTTAGATAGATAGATATCTCTTTATTGTACACCAAAAACCAAAAATAAATAAACAAGCAAGAAAAACACTTAACCTAGGTACAATGGGCGGCCTTAACCCTTAAATCTCTTCCAGGCTTGTGTTGCAACCTTGTGTATGATTTTGCATGTTATATTTAAGGCATTTATGTATGTTTATATGTGTGTACAGAAATGTAAAGATTAATATTGAGACATTCTTTTTTATCGATACAAATATGTTGTACGTATTAGCACTTTTGGTTACATACCTATTCCATAAGGGTGTAAAAAAAAGGATTGAAGGACATCATATTTGCAAGTACAAATATAAACAAGTTGAAAGTAGAAAAAAAAACCCGACTGCGACATATTGAAATACTAATTACTTATTAGATATAGTTATTATCATTAACTATCAATTATATGTACCATGGACAATCTCTGGTACTTAAGTAAACCTTCGTTTACGTAGGCTATGGGAAGCTTAAGTAAACAACAGATTTTTTTTATATTTTCACTTTCAATTACGCAGGAACTCCTTTATACTTTCACTGAACAATATCGTTGCTGAAATTGTTTTTTGTTTTTGTGTTTGAATAGAAAGTTTCATTACAAAGAATATTTCTACATCAATGGAAAGTTATGAACATTTGTGTGTAAAGGGTTTCGTATTTTTACAAAAGTCAGTATACTTAAGTTTTTTTGCGTTCTTTTTAACTTTCTTTTTAACTTGGATTGCGTCGTAGAAGACGTATAAAATACAAGTAGAATTATTGAAATGTTTATTAACCCCTTGCCCTTCTCACTTTTTTTTTTTTTATTGTACGACAAGGAAACACTTGGCCTTCATCCATACCTGGTAACATGTTGAGTACAATATATTGTGCTTGGTTTGGTTGGTGGTAGGATTTTGTTTAAGTCCACCTGGCTAGCTACCACCATCTTACCTAATACTGCCGACATAATAACAATTCTACAATTGTTATGTTCCGGCATTCAGAGGTGAGTTAGCCAGTTCCTCAGTTTGTTGAGGATTCCGGGTGAAGTACGCCTCCACCTTCGGCCTTATCTTAACTTGTTACCAGTTGAGATGAAGGCCAAGCGCTTCCCCGTCGTACAAAAAAAAAACGGGAAAAAATATGTCATCCAAGTAAACGAAATTGCCTTTTCTGCTTTCCTGTGGTGTTTACGTTCACAAGAGTAGGCCTATTGAACTGCTTACCTTCCATTATTCATCATTATCAGGGCTCTGCCATAATCACCACGCATGGCAGGCGAGTAAGTGATCACAGTAATGATACTTAGATAGGTCTTTTTCTTTTACATAAGTAGGTACATAGTATACCTATTTACTTTCTTTCGTTCTGTGGACTGTGTAACAGTTCTGGTATCAGACTTTACGAGCCTATAGATAACATGGCGTTAACGACGACTAGCATCTTACTTATCGGGCAATCAGGTGATTCGAGCCTGCAATGTCCTAACCAAACTGGGAACACCATCTTACCTTATTCTGTCGCCATAATAACAATTATTAAATAAAATTGTTGTGTTCCGTCATTCAGAGGTAAGATAGTTCCTCAGTTTGTTGAGGATTCCGGGTGAAGTGCGCCTCCATCTTCGGCCTTATCGTAACTATCGTAACCTACCAAGTGAGATGTAGACCAAGCGCTTCCCCGTCATTTAATAAAAAAAAAACCCACAGGAGGATTTTTAGAGGGGGGGAGGTTACAGCCTTCCAGGAACACGACACGACTAATGTTGGTATGTAATACCTTACCTACTAAGAAAATAAAAATAATAAGTACATATTGCTTTCTATGATTTAAAAAAAACTGACACAATATTTGTGCTCAGAAATTCGTAAAAGATAAATACTAGGTACAGTATGTCCCTTAAAGTAGTTATAAGAATCAACAAAGCTTTGTATTACATTTAAAAATTGACACCGTGTTTGTCATCAGTAGCCTAATTAAAATAAGTACAAAATGATACCCATATACTCGTATTATCTACCTATGAGTAGGTACTAGATACATACCGTAACCCATTTGAAATGGACACCGCTGTTGTAAAACTTGCCTGCTGTATTAGGTACAACGTTTCATTTACCTATACATTTGTCAATTTTAGTTCAGTCATATATCAATCAAGAAGATGTGAATACATCAACTTTATTAAATCCCCACATTTTACCCTCAAACTCGCTTTACAACCAGACCATATCACCTCACCCTTTATATTATCGTAACGATATTTTTATAGTCTTATTGCTAACGTGTCTGAAAAGTGTGATGTCTAAACTTCCTATTTGATAAATTTAATTCGTTTAACTGACTAAAACATTTTGAACCTCGTGTAGTAATTAAAAACGTCAGGTAAGCATGTGTCAGGCAAGATTGTCAAGATTAAAACAATTTAAATTTCCCTACTTGTTGTGGTAGATATCGTTCGCTTGCAACATTATTTGTGCAGTTGTGTGCGTTTTAGCGCAAACACTACTTGCATATGTGTTCGTCATAGTGTACCTTAGATTATGTTAGTTTTTAGTTAGTTTATGTGAAAAAAGTTAAGATCAAAACTAACTCTCTTCTATGTCAAAATGATTTTGGCACACGTACATCCTTTGGCATATCAAATCGATGATGAGGGTCGATGAATTTTAAAACAAGTTTTATCTGTTTTTTTATTTTACGACTGGGAAGCGCGCCTTCATTTCACCAGCTGGCATATTGACCAGCTGGTGAAATGAAGAGTTAGGTAATAATCTAACTCTGTTTCGTTGGATTTCAATAAAGATGGCGGCTTTTCTTTGATTTCTCAATGAAACCGAGACATTGTACGGTTTAAGACATTTATTCTCATAAGATTACAAAAATCACTTACAGAGAATATAAAACTAGGTAGGGCTAAATTAAATTAAGTATTAATTTTAGTAAAGTATAAGTAAGGAAGGGAGTGCCATAACAGGTAGGTAGGAAAATACATTCATGAAAAGCAAAATATAACCAGAATATAAATAGATGGTAGGTAGGTACCTCAGTAAAATAGTAATGTAGGTTCTCTGGGTACTACCCAAGAATTTTATACAAAAACATTTTTAGTTTCGTAGATGGGTATGAAGGCAGACTGATTATTAGTTTAATTACTAGTTACATAGTAAGTAGGTTGATATTAGACCAAACAGTAGATGCAACTAAACAATACCTAACAATAGTAGGCAGATTTAAATGTTTTAAATGTTTTTATGTGTCAGCTTCGCGAACATACGTAGGGAGGTAAGTGGATTAGGCACTGAAAACGATACCACCTAGGTACAAGTAGGTAGGTACACAGAAAAGCTGTCCAGAATAGGGTAACAAGGTAGGTAGGTATTAATCTTATTGTTAAGAAGATTAGCCGCCATTTTGATGAAAAACGTGTCAAGTTTCAATAAGGCTAAGGATTCCGGGTGTTTCTAAGAACCGGCTATCTTATAAATAATTTCCTGAATACAACTATAAGAATTGCTGTTATGGCGTCAGACTTTGATATGATGGTGGTAGCTAGCCAGACCTACCATCAACCAGACCAAGCACAAATACGTACGGGGAACGAACCCGAGACTTCTGGGTCCGTTCTTAATTACACCGGTGGGTGACAAGAGACTATATAAGCGGATAGACTGCTTAGAGCAGGCCAAACCTAGACTCTGTCTTAAGTTATTCATATTGATAGAGAAGTGAGTATACCTATGCTTCAGTGAGTGCATCTTCCACGGGCAGTATACAGCAGTCGGCTCTTTTCTACGGACTTTTTTAATGAATGATATTTTAGCTCTTGAATTCTTGCTTAGCTCTAGAACAGAACAGGGAATCTACGATGAAGCTTTCCCAAAACGCACTGGTTCTCGCGCGCACCAACGGCACACGGCAAACCGTTTGGCGCCGGACTTGGGCAGGTTTTGGTCGCTATCTTGATATACCCAGGTCCTACCATTGCTGTGATCGTATTATATTATATTATCGCTTTTACATCGTAAAAGCCAACGATTCCATTGTCAGGAGGTAAATAACACCTACCCCGAGCTTTGTTACGCTTGGCTCGGTGGTAAACTTTAAGGGGATTTATTTTAAAATAAGACCTGTTTGGCTGTCGGGAAGCTTCGACGGCGGCTGTCAAATAAAAGCACCTCCATCCATGATGGTAAGCCAGTGATTCCACTGCCCGGGGTAGACACTAGGGATCTATCACACCTACCTCAAGCTTTGTGATGGTTTGCTCGATGGTCCATTTCAATGGGAATAATACGTTTTAAAAACTAAAAAGAAATCCGACTTCAATAAAGAATATGATACAATTAGATAATTTACTTTCTTTATTCAATAAAATGTACAATTAAACTAACTATCAGTCAGATTACCTAAGGACCGTTACAAACGGCCTATAGGTAACTCAACTATTCCAGACCAGTACCAGACGGAAGCGTGCCCAAGAAACTGGCTGCATTGCCACACTGAAAAGCTATGCTAATTCGCTGGCCTAAATAAGAGCCAGTCCTTGGGTCACGTGTCACCTCAATCAAAAGCCCCGCAATATTTTTGAAAACCCGGAGGGCACCGGCTCCCCACGGACCCAAGGTCTCCACCCCAAAAGGCTCAAATAGGTACAATTTAGTTTATCTGGATGACATATTTTTATCAATTATTAACATATACGAGTACATACTATGAATTACGTTTACTACGTACCTAATTTTTTCGGGATGAAAAAATAACGTGAATCCAGTTCATATACTATGTTATATACCAAGTGTAATCTATAGGTTAAGAACTATTTTCTATATTTTTTATTTACGTAACACGTCCAGGTTTGGGTCACCGACGTTCATATAATTATGTATACTAAATTTCAACTCAATCGGTCCAGTAGTTTCGAAGTACATTGGCTGTGACAGATAGACGGACAGACAGACAGATACACGGACAGACAGACAGATACACGCGTGATACTATAAGGTGTCCGTTTTTTCCTTACTTTTGATTTAATACACCCTCAAATACACCCAAATCGCTTCAAGGGTGAAGAGTTCCCCGATTTCTCGAGGATCCCATCATCAGATCCTGACATGATGACGATGGGGCTACTTGGGAAGTATATACCCTTTAAAACAAAAAAAATATTTTTCAAATCGGTCCAGGGGTTTTCGAGTAATCGGAGAACATAAAAAAAGAATCGACAAATTGAGAACCTCCTTTTTTTGAAGTTGGTTAATAACAGTTAAAGTACAAGGCTATAGGGAATAATCGCCATAAAAAGCATTGAGTTGACGAAACTAGCAATCACAGTCAGCCGACTGTGGACCGCCCGACAGAGGCGTTATCTGATTACAACATGTTTCCTGTCTTAACGCCATATTGCGTTGGTAGGTACTACAGAGGTACCGGTACAAATCTTGATTTTCGCAATCGCTTCGGATCAGTTATTCGACAAAGCAAAGTGGGCCGACACGACACCATTGCTGTTCGAAATAACACGGCCGAAACGAAACCTATGAAGAAAAAAGCGAGAAGACTCGCGTGTTGTCGAGGCGTATCAATGCTACGACGGCGAAACCCAGTGCTATGCGAATAACACGACATGATACTTGTCGCGGTGGATTATCCCACAGCTAGGAAGGTCTGCCTGTAGCTATCCGTCACCGCGTGCGTGTTTGCAGGCCCAATGTGACAATGTAATGCAATGCACACGCAAAGGAAGTCAACGTAGCCATTACGATGCCCCATCATCACTGGTTGCCGCAAGCCCACTCCACTTCCCGCCTGTTCGTCGTGAATAGTATTGAAAATGAAGCAAGAATCGACCACACCCCCTCTACGGGCATCAACAGCAGCCCAGCTCAAAAGTGGTAGGTTTATCATACAATGGAAAGTACCAGTGATCTGGTTTAAGGCGTGAACTCTGGAGATCTAGCTTCTTTACCCTTCCGGACTATTTCCCACCGGCAAAACTACTCCTGCTCGGACATGATCTCATCTAGCCAATTTGAAAATTCCTCTACTGGCTCCGAAACCAAGGCTGATTGAACAAGGCTGATCATCCTCTATAAACTGGAGGGTGTAAACATAATCATTGGCGGGTTGGTGATCGCGAGAAGATAGATAACACAGAAACAAGCTGCTGCTCTTCTTCTAACGAGATCCCTTAGTCGCTCACGTCTACATCTGCGGGCTGATTTGGAGAGGTCGTTTTAGGCCTCGCCCACTTTGGCGCAAAGGTTCTAAGTTCATTATTTTTCTGTAAATGTATCATTGTTAAACTCTTATCTCTAACGGGCCGCCGCGCCGCCTCGAATTAGAAACAGAAACTTTAAATAGGATATTTGATATCTAGTGATGTAAAATCACAGGTAGGCTGAAGAGCTACAAGTTTATTCGAACATGTAGTAAACTAGTACTAGTAGTAAATAAACACGCACACAAAGGTCTCCGATCCACATTTCAAGGCAAATATATACATTTGTTTGGGTCCCTTTCATTTTTAATTTTATATTATTTATTGTAACTTGCAGCAACGGAAATAAACAGTGAGAAAATGTCAACTCTCTACCTATTCCGGTTCATGAAATACAGCCTGTTGACAGACTGACGTACGGACAGCGGAGGCTTAGTTATCCGGTCCCGTAGTCCCTCTTTGGGTACGGAAACGGAAACCCTAATAATTTCGATTAAACTGCAATTCCTGGTGCGTTTTCCGATACCACAAATAGGATAACCTCATAGACTGTCTCATCCTTCGTCGCAAGTATTTGCTGTTTTCTGTACCGTTTTATATGTTTTATCATGATATTTCTAGAACATTTTTTACAATTATCATCCATGTAAGTTAAAACATATATATTTATATTTGTGTATTGTATTTGTATAGTATGTATGTACATAGTGTATAACATGTAGGTATATTTACCTTACCTTATTACATAAGTAGTGTGTATATTTGTAACATAGCTTTACTTATAATGTATTATATATAGTCAATTTAGCTAGACCCCTAATTAATAGGTGCACCAACAACCACATTTTAAGCCACAAAATTATCTCCACCCAAAGGTTGTCTGGAAGAAATAGCTTCTTAGCGATAAGACCGCCCATTGTTTGTACATATTTTTCTTTTGTTATCCAGTTTTGTTTTTGAAGTGTGCAATAAAGTATATTCTTTCATTAATTCATTAATTCATAAAACTTTCCATCCCACTGATATTTCTAACGGTACCGCTCATTAAATTCACCTGCAAGTCATGCTAACGAGTCAATTTGCCAATTTGCGTTCAATACGTGCGAACACACAGCGAACCCGTACCGTAGTATACCTACTGGAAGCGTACTACGAAAATCGAATACGAAGATTGCACGATATTAATTTCAAAAGCTCTTTCGTGGTCTAGTGCTATAGGAAAGGGTTAACGGCTCTCGACCAAAGTCAAAGTCAAAGTCAAATATTCATAATATTCAGTAAGATTTTTTAGGATCACTTTGAAATGTCAAATCTACCGCCTGTTCGGAATCGCGACCAGCACACAAGGAGAAAGGCAAGAACCTCGGGCTAGTTTTTTTTTTTTTCATGATCCATTACAATAGCTTAAAATTATCTAATACTAATTACAATTTATTCACTGGAGCAAATTCATTTTTTTAATGCCAGGCTTTCTTATCTTCTAGGTAATCTGAAATTTTATAATAAGCTTTCCTGGGTAGCTTTTGTTTTACAATTTTTTTTAATTTATTATTTGACAAGCTTAGCACATCACTTGGCAATTTATTATAAAAGCGTACAGTTTGCCCTATGAACGATTTATTAACCTTATGGAGCCTAGTTGTGGGAACCTGGAGGAAGTGCTGGCTTCAAATCTGTTAATTGCCCGTGGCCCGATAGCGGAGTTCTACTGGTCGATCCATGGGCATAGTTTTTTGCCTAAGGTCCTATCAATCAAACCACGGGCAAATCAAACCACCCGTAGTCCTATCGATATAGGCAAGATTGTTTACGCATGGTTCTATTATACTAATGTGCGTATAATTCCCTTTATTAGAAAACAATATGCCATTATCACCTTTGTGATGTTTGTTCCCATTTGGTTAGGACATTGCAGGCTTGATGGCCTGATTGTTAGATAGGTAAGTGGATTTCCTTGCTTCGCTGGGCACGTTAATTCGGTCTCAGGAACACTGCATATATGCACACATATGCACACATATGCAGTGCTGTCTTTAACGACCACTACCAGCCATGTCAGACGTCTTTAGTGGTGGTTCGTAAAGTCTGACACCAGGGCTGCCGACACGAATGTCTATAGTGGTTGCTCGTAAAGTCTAACACCAGTGTTGCCCACACGAAGGCCTTTAGTGGTGGTTCGTAAAGTCTAACACCACGGCTGATTACACAGCCCACAAGAGCAAATACAAATAGAACAATTTTTTGTGGATCCAACGACAATTAAAAGTCCCGTCGTTATGATTGAAGCAATTATTGCTTTGTCAGGTGAAGTCTGTAGTGAGCATTCAAAACGCTGGGAGTATTCTATTGTAACGTTTTTATATTGGCAGATTCCCATAGTAAGGGTATAGGAGCGATGAGGTGGGGGTAGGGGGGTTTTATTGATCGGTGAGGGAGGACGGGGACGCCTGCAGCACGGGCGATTGCAACGTGGCGGTAAATTCGCTTTTCTCAATTATGTTTGAAAATGGGTCTATTGTTATGTTTTTGATTGACAACGTGTTTTGCATTCTATAACAAAGACCAAGAGCGAAATGATATATCCAAACAATTTGCATGATAAAATTAACTACTTACAATGGAAGCAGTTGGGTTACTAAGGACCGTTTCAAACGGTCTGTAGGTAAATCTGCTGATCCAGACCAGTACCAGACGGAACCGTGCCCAAGTCCAGTGTCTGGTTTAGTCCTGCATTGCCACGCTGAATAGCTATGCTAATTCGCTGGCCTATATACGAACCAGCTCTTGGGCCACGTAATAATTATGTTAAATTTCATTTAAATTAATTCAGTTTCAGCATGATGTGCAATCAAGACACTGACAAACAGACATACAAAAATGGAAAAAAAACTATTGTTTTGGCTCCTGTATGGATTTTCTTTTTATAACAATAGTCTTTAACTGATTTTTTTCAAAATACATTTGATGTGATTACTCTATAGTTTTTGTTCGTTTGCTTGTTAGTATAGAATATAGATTAATAAGAACCTTTACGTAATACTTACTACTTTACATTAATGTAACAAGTTGAATGTTAAAAAAAAAACAGACTACAAAATATTTTAATAATTTAACAACGCGTGCACATATTTCCTGTGGCGACATCTTGTTTTAAATTGAAACAAGTATTCATAATTATAATTGTGATTATATGCTATAATATGCATTGTTTGGTTAAATTTTCAGTAGATAAGCTTGTGTCTACATTTCTATGAAAACAGGTTCACTGGCATAAAAGTGATTCGGCGCTACCAAGCCTTTTGAAGACGTTCCGATTTTCAAAAGTTCTACACGAACAGTAAAAGAGGATTCAATAGCTTCGCTTACGTATTTCAGACTATGCGTACAAAACAAAACTAAAGTACAATACTATTACTGAATTCGTATGGTAGAATTTATATATTTTTTCTTTTGAAAGTGTTCCAACAACTTTGGACACATAGTCATCATAAATTATTTTTTTATTATCAAACAATGCAAAATAACATGAAAAAACAATTTTCCATGAAAACTATAAAAAAATAGGTTTTCTTTAATGCAAAACAGTGTTTTTTTAAATAAGTACTTAACTCCTAACATGACTTTTCAATAACTCGGTTTCAGACTTGGCCTCAGTGGCCCTGAAAAAAACTAACTCTGTATATTTAGAATTGGCTTATTCTACGCTTTCATGTGCTACCCAAATTAAATAGATGGAATAGAATATTTTTTCATTTCCCTCAATAAGGCATACCCTCGTAAAGCATAACCCTCCTTCTGAGGCAGTCGGGTAAAAAAGGGTATTTTTACTATTTAGTGACTTGACGAATATCGTCGTATAGTTTGTATCGAGTCGGAACATAGTACCTCCTGCTGCAGAATACTGCGATATGATACCTGTTCTGTTGCAATCATAACAAGGACCTACCAGCTAGGTAAGATGTAAGCGGATTCGAATGGTGATTAGGTGATGAGGTCGCTTTCTTGGTCAGAACAATAGTGCAAATTGACAGCTAGCACCGTTCTTTTCGGCACTGCGAGCAAGGTCTGGGTTGGTGGGGTCGTCGCCCTGGGCACGCGCCCCCCACACCCCGCGTCTCACCAGCTGTCTCCGCCCGGTTATATTTAGACCGGATGGCGGAGCTCTTACTGAAACAGATTCTCCCCTCTGTTTGCATATCGTACCAAATTGTTTGTCGGAATAAATCCTTTATTGCAGAACAATGATGGCTATTGCGTTAGCGTGGTTTCTGAACCTCGTCTGTTCAATACGGAACGCGCTGGTATCGCGTTTCTGTGGCCCGCTTGATATTTCCGCAGCTATAAGCGAACGGAACTTCTCAGTCGAGCAGCCAATATCCTCGGATGGCGATTGGAAATGGAGATAATTATAGAGGAATCATGATAGGACTCGACGACTTTAGTAGGAATTATTGAAGTCTAGAGCAAGAGAGAGAGAGAAAGAAGCCTTGAATTTGTTTCATTCATTAATAAATTAATATTACAAGGTATATATTTCACACCTATGATGCGCCATCTAGTCCATATCTGAGTTTAAAAAAATATTACGGATAAAATATTTACTACACAGACACAGATCGACATCTATATTCATCACACAAATGTTTGCCTCGGGTGGAGATCAAAACCACAACCTACAGCGCAGAAGGCAAGGCTAGTACCAATTAGCTTTGAGGCTTGTCGAATGATCCAACTGTAGGAAAAGGTAGCTGATAAGTAGTTTCCACTAATGCTTTTGATAATGTCATGATGTGTAGGAAGGAGCATGCGTCCGTTTCCCCCACAAAAGCATAATTATCGATTTGATCATGTATGGCTCGTTTTGAAGCGACAAACGCAGTTTTTGGTAGGTATCTTTACCTATTTATCGGCTACAGAGTTATTCCGTTAAAATCAGTGTCTATTTATGGATTATTTTAGTTAAAATAAGTTCAGGTTAATGTTTAATCTATCGATAGCAAATTACGGTAGTGATTTTCACCAAATATGTAGCCTTCTTACGTAAAAGGGCGAGTAGTCCCGTTAGGCGTCAAATGCTGCATGATGCAGTGAGCGACGACAACGCCTTTGCCAATGCACAGTTATGCACACAAAATACGACAAGACAAAATCACGCGACCTAAACTTTCATTCTCGTATCGTATAGCTAAATAAGCCAGGTGATTTGCAACTTTTGAAAACAGTTATATCCATAACCGATCGTGGCGAAGGCTTCGTACAACTTCCCGTTCATTCAATAAGTTTAGTAATGAGTTATAACTTTTATCATTTTATTATTACTAGGGAAGCAGTCGGGCTACCCTAGGACCATTGCAGATATACATTCGAAATTTGGTGGCCGAACGAACACACACATAACACAATTTAACAATACAATTGAACTTAATGGATAACATATTCCTTTTTTAAACTTTCACAATTATTTACAAAGAACAAAATCACGAAGATAAAATCACGGAAAAAAAATCCAATTAGTTCAACGAGTTGATCTTTGAGTTAGACTTAGTGGAATAGAGGACGGTCTATAGGTAACTCCACTGTTCCAGAACAGTACCAGATGGAAACATGCCCAAAACACTATATGCACTGGTATATTTTTTTTATCGTTATTATATACACAAACAATAATTGTCCACTATTTGACATGAACCTCCTCCAAGCCTTAATTGTGTTGCTTTAATCTATACGCTTGTAAGTTGACAGTCGCAGTATTGAATCACAAAATCTCAAGATGTAAAACTCCGGGTCAGCTATACTAATAGGCCGCTCAATCATCTGCGTATACAATACAATAATCGGTTTAGGATGCTGATGGGTCTACAATCCACTAACTGCCTCGTTTCTTCAGTGCATTCACCAAACCGCGCTTCACGGAAAGCGGTTTGAAGAATTTCATGCGCAAAAAATCCGCATCGAAACTCAGCAGACGGCGCAACCAACACTATCCTACACACAGATCCTACAGGTCATTGCGGACAATTGGGGCTAGCGTGTTTTTCTATCTTTCGTTCGAGTTCTGATTGATATTCTTCCTTTAATCCTATTGATTTTGAACTAGAAGGAAAGACCTCAAATAATAAATATAATCTTGAATCTTGTAAATGTTAATTAATTAATTTATATTTTACTAACCTAACATTATGAGCTACTAACATATGGATCTAAGTAATCTAAATTAACAATTTAGTTTGTACTAAATTACCATTGGTTGACTCTTCTACTTTTTTTACTGCAGATACTACACTACAATTCAAGGACACACTCACCTTCATTGATCTACCGGAATCCCATCCCAGTGGTCGATTAGTACCTGAAGCAAATAATAAAGTTTAATGAGAATATGACTAATAAAGCAAAATTATATTTCATATTATACAATAATATTATGTAGTCTATACTATTATTATAAAGAGAATTTTTTGTATTTTTGTTTGTAAAGAATAGGTTCAAAAAAAATACCAATTTAAAAAAAACACTAATATAGTATCACTGAGTAACATTAGCTATATTTTTTGATCCTTACGAAAACTGTAATAATGTAGCCCTAAGGTGAAGGAAAATGGCCGGTAAAATTCTTTAAATCGCGTGCCCTGCGGAAACTATTGACTGTAGAACAAAGTAATGTTCTACAGTTTTAGAGATGCACATCAATTATTTGACAATACATACTAAAAAGTAAGCAATAGCATGTCCAACTATTATAGTTTTGGCACTATAACCACTTTTGAATGTTTGAAAGTTAATTTAAACGCCGGAAGCATCTATACCACGATGTTTGTACCTTAGTATTCATTCTAATACAAAAAAAAAACTTCATAGTCAAGGCTGTTTCAGTAGCTGTAGGTAACTTAAAATTACTTAAATCGAAAATTCCATTGAAAAGATATAGTTATTTTAAAATATTATCAACGTATTAAAATTATATTTTGGATGGATTTGAACGAAACTTGGCATTATTACTGATATCATTGTCTAGGACGTAAACTTTTGTTTTTTTATGCAACATTTGTTTCACGGGTTTATTGTAATAATAATTTTAAAGACTTAATAATTCAACTACAAATAAGTAGGTACTTGGTTTGACTTGATATACAATAATATGAATTTGGGAAAGTTCCCAGTTGTTTCTTTAATAATTTTGATACAGTGACAAGGTATGAAAACATTTTTTTTTCATTTGAAATGATGTGATATCTTGCACTATGTGCACATTAGCTAGAAATACTACACTTAGCTGACGAATTAGCTGCGACTTTCTCCGGGGGCTGTGTTGTAACCGGCGGCAGTCACGTGGAGTTGGTGGATAGAGGCGGCTCATGATTATATTCTGGGTATAGGTAGGTAGCACATTATTTAAAAATACTACACTTAGCAGACGAATTAGCCGCGACCTTCTCCGGGGGCTGTGTTGTAACCGGCGACGGTCACGTGGAGTTGGTGGATAGAGGCGGCTCATGTTTATATATCGTCGACGATATATACGTCTGCCCTGCATCTCGAAGCTTGTCTGGGCTAGAATGAGGTCTGCAATAGAGCGAGCCTTCCGAGAAAATGGTTTGTTCAGCGGTGGGCTTACGTGGACAGAAACTATAGTGATGAACTTAGAACCTTGGCGCAAGTGTCAGCAGACACAGGGTCAGCTAGTAATATATAAATAGATAGAAATAAAGTACCTGTGTATTTTATTCGTATACAATTTTTACGAACATTTAAATTTATAAAAAATAAATATAAATAGATAATGTTTGTAAAATTGTTGACAATGTTATAAAATAATATTTTGATATAGGTACTTTTATTTTACACTACTAACTTAAACTTACCTACTCAATTGTTCCAAACCAGTATCAGTTGGAAGCGTGCCCAAGACACTGGCTGCGTTGCCACGCATTTTTATTTTTTGAAACCTCAAGTTTTAGGACTTAGTTATTTGGTTTATATGAATGATGATATTGGTATTGTAATAAAACTTTATAGAGTGGTTATATAAAACCCCTGGAATGAACGTTACTGGTTATGTACTTATATACACATACATATACAAGGAAATAGATAAAATTAAGGTGTCTGTTTGTAATGTCAAAATAAAAGCTTTTTACTAGATGCATTTGAAATAGGTACAGTAATTATAAAAAAACACAATTGATTAAATATTTGTCTGTCTGTCTGTTTATTCCGGCTTATCTACAAAACGGCTGGACCGATAAAAACGGGACTTTTACTGGCATATATCATATATAATGTTAAAAGAAGTAATTTCAACTTTTTTTATTTTTTTATTGTTCGACTGTTAAGCACTTGGCCTTTCTCTCACCTGGTTACAAGTTGAGATAAGTTCGAAGGTGGAGGCGCACTTCACCCGGAATCCTCTAGAAACTGAAAAACTTGCTATCTTACCTCTAAATGTCGTAACACAACAATTTTAGGATTGTTATTATGACGACAGAATTAGGTAAGATGGTGGTAGCTAGCCAGGCGGACTTAAAAAAAGTCCTACCACAAACCAAACCAAGCACAATATATTGTACTCCCCATGGGGATTGAACCTGGGACCTCTGGATCTGAAATCGGTGGGTTGAACCACTAGACCACAGAGGCGGTTTAAAACTTATATTTATTATAGAAAAATAATAGTCAGACTTCTGTGCAAAGAAAGTAAATCCCATGAAATCGATATATTCTAGATTTTTTAGAAATACCTCAAAATATAAATATAGATCAACGAAAGAAAGCATCATTTCGTGGTATAGGAGAGCAATAAACGGATTTTGGGATATTCCTACGGTATGATGGTAACGAAGTTCCGGGCGTTTGCTAGCAGTGAAATATGAAAGGAAATTGTACAGCCTAGCATTATAGCTAATGCGAATTCATCTCAATATTATCTACAAATTGAATTTTCTACGAGTTGCACAGCCATAGAAAACACCGAGCTGTTAACATAATTCGGTGCGTTACACACGTCATGCGCTGGGAACATAATTGAAGGAGCCTGCATACTGTTTCTATATGGTAAGACAAGTTGATGTTACCATGAATGGAAGTTGAATAAACATTCAAAGCGTCTGACCAGTTCTATACAACGATGTAGGAAACGTTCCTGAATGCTGAGAGGAAAATAAAGCAGCAACGCGCTTATACTCTCTGCTTGGCGTTACCAATATAATGAAAATTATGAATTATAGTATGGATTTGGAAAAAACAAAAGTCAAATTGATTTTTTTTTTATCATTTTGAAACTTCAAATCTCCTGTTCGGAGAAAGGCAAGAAACTCGGGCTTGTTAATTGTTTAATGATCCATACAACATTAAGGTATACATACAGTTTTAAATAGCATTAAGTATATGTTATTTAAAAGGTACATCATACACCTTAATACTTTCATTAAACATTTATTATTACCTAACTACCTAATAGTCAGTTTGTTAACATTGAGAAATCACCATTTAGCTGTCAACTAGTCTAGTAGGTTCATTAGGACCAGTGTACTGTTTGGTATAGTCTGTCCGTTAAGTCTAATTCCCGGTTAGGTGAATCCCTTATGGGTCCAATTACCCATAGGTCTAATAACCGTTTAGTCCAATTCCCGGATTGTCAAATCCTTTTTGTTCTAATTAGTATGTTATAGCAACATCGGGCCACGCGTTCTTCAGTCACCTAATTTTATATACAATTTAGTGGAGTTTGCTGGTGCTTTGGAAGGCTATTGGAGTAGAGGATGACCTAAAAAGAGATGGATAAATAGTGTTTTTTTTTATTGTACGACGGGGAAGCGCTTGGCCTTCTTGGCCTGGTTATAAGTTAAGATAAGCAAAGATAAGGCCGAAGGCCGGAACACAATCATTTTAAGAATTGTTGTTATGGCGACAGAATTAAGTAAGATGGTGGTAGCTAGCCAGGCAGACCCAAACAAAGTCGTACCACCAACCAAACCAAGCACAATATATTGTACTCTCCATGGAGATTGAACCCGGGACATCTGGATCAGAAATCGGTGTGTTTAACCACTAGACCACAGAGGCGGTTAAAAAGTGTAAAAGTGGACATGTGAATGGAGTGGATAATGAGCTGACGGCTGAGGAAGATTTACTTCCATCATGCTCATTTAAAGAGAAGAAGTTGTTGTGTCGGGCCTGCCTAGAGCGGGATAAAGTCGGGAACACATAGCAACATTCAGATGGCAAAAAAATATACCTACGACTATTAATTTTAGTTTAGGTACCTATAATAACTTTTAGTCATTATCTGACTTAGATTTTATTCAAGGTTATAGGGCGTAAACGGATATCCGTTAGGATAGTATACATAATGTTATCTTCAACGAGTTATATAAACGGTTTCTGTTTTTTTTTGAGGTTTTGGAACACCATTCGTTCAAATTAATAGGCCAAGACGATCATGTCACCAACATCAGCGATGAAATTATACATTTAACATAGGTCAGACTTTTCAACCAAAATACTTTCCTCACAACTCAGTTGGTTACTAAGTCTACAATTGACGATGTCAGTTGTGGCTTCGATTCTCACCCGGGAATAATATCTGTGTGATTTCATCAGGTGTTTTTGGGCGTTGTTTGTATCTAAAAGTAGAAAAGGTATTCTATCCGTAATCTAGTTCCTATATTACAAGCATTATTCAGTTTTAAGTACCTTATCATGCTCCACTATCTTACATATCCTTGAACTACTAAGACCAGAGCCGGAAAATAGCTTAGGTCGGAAAATCAGTTTAGATCCAGTGCAACGGAGTCCAATATTTCGGTGAGGAAAACGTTGTTTTGGGGTTCGTTAAATTTAATACAGTATTGTTTTAGAGTGTTTGCCGATATTCATGTCATTTTACCGAATCTTATGGGGAGGTACCGAGCGCTGAATGTATTAATAGTGTGGAAAAGTATCTAGGTACAACGTACTCAGAGGCCAACGATGGTACTGCTCACGAAGGCGTTATCGTAAGTAAACATCTCGTTGCACCTTCACTATTCTGGTAAAGATACTGGCTGGCATTCTGTCGGACCTGACGTTAATTAAAGCAGGCTGAAGCGCGGCCGATACTTCAGCAATCCAAAAATAAACAAATGATACGATTAATCGATACGGATTACGGATGCAGATGTTGGAAATGTAAAGAGGTGGATAGAGACCTGTTCCAGTTCTCCCAGAAGTCAGCAAGGATTTAAACGCGCTCTGAGTGGAATTCTACTCATGAATCATGGCTTTCCGTGATTCGTCATCCCATCCCTATCCATCATGAGGAGCGACTCTAGGACATGAGTCTCGGTAAAACAAGCGGATGCGCCGTAGTGCGTCAGCGTGAAGAGGAAGGGCGAGTTTATCAGGCCCACCTTGTAAGTTTAGGGTCTACTCCAGGCAACTAAACCGCTGGCTTTTGCAAGCGGTTACGGCTGACTAATCACAGGGTGGTAGGTACGGTTGCCTTCTGGGAAAACTCGGTCCATCGTAGACTCATCCTTGCTCTGGTGTAGAGGTCAAGAGCTAATCCATCAGTTATAAATACCTACCTGGGAGATTTCCCTCTCAAAACACAAAAAAAAGAACACGACGAGGAGGAACGCCAGTGTGGTGGCCAACATCTTTCTCTACAATTCACAGGAGTCGCTAAAGGAAATGGCCGGTACAAGTAGGTGTGTATGTATGTATGAATTCTACAAAAAACAATATTGGCTTGTGCTAGCGTCCTTAGTCGCCACTGAGACACTCTTCCTTACATATTTAGGTACTTATACGAACACTACAACTAATTTACTAAAAAATAATTAAAATAACAAAAAAAATAAAGCTAAACAAATACATGTACTCGTACCTATCCATAAAAATGAAAATCATAAAACGAAGACGAAATTGTACATACAGGATATTAAAGTAAATTTTTAGACCAAACTGATTTACATTGGGAGTCTAAGAAATATTTTTGTATATATATATGTACAGTTTTTATAGTTTATAGAATACACGCCCCATGTCATGCTCTATTACAATTTTAACACAAAAGGCCAACTTTAATCCGCTCATCATTTGGAAAGAAACCTTTACCACGTAGGGTTTAAAAAGGGGACTATCTAGTAATGCCCAAATACCATTAGTAACAATTGCCAATCTTTGCATAATAGTATTCTATCGAACTACAATATGTTTATGCCCATGGTATTCGTTTTAATAATGCAACAGAAGAACGTATGTTGGAAACGAAAGAAATGTCGGTACATACATCGGTACACCACGGTCATTTATGGTAAAGCCTCCAAGATCGGAACTCGACTCGGCTCCGTTTGGATGTATGAGGTAACTTAGTAGGTAGGTCTGTACGTTCTCCAACGGAAATGCCAGTCCTACACAACGTGCGCCCGCGCAACTTGTAGAATATCATTATATGGCATATTAGATGACTGTATTTCCATGTTTTAGTTCTCACAAACATATAATTCGTAAAAAAATGCTGCTATAGGAAGAAGTATACTTTCTTGATTATACAATAACAAAATTTAAGATGAATGAATAAAAAAACATGATGGATTCGCCCTAACATCCCATACGTAGGTGATATAGGGTTTGCTGGAAGAAATCTCTACAAATTAAGGGTTAAGCTTGTGTATGTTATATTTTTTACTGTTTTCAAGGTTATTGTATAATTAAGAATTATAGAACACATTGCGGTAATAGTCTGTAACCGAATGCAGGCACCGGGCAGGCAGTCGGTTACCTACGGACTGTCTACATTGCAGTTCTCTTAGATCTCTAGCCTTTGTCTCTTTGCGTGTTCTCTTACAAGCAATTACAGAGTAAAACACTTACGGGAGTAATATCTTACTCCAGTAATTTTTCCGGTTTTTGCAAATAACGATTTAGAAGTCCATAAAACTATCATAGATAATTTATGTGGATAACTTGTGTTTTTGAATGGAAAAATCTATTTCTGGTATCGTTTTTTTTTATATAAGTCTCTGTTTTGAATTGATTTTGTAAAAATGTCTTTCTGTGGCAGTGTCAAGGTAGCAGCGGGCCAACCACAAGGTACGACAAAACCATCATGATTCCAGAACGACTTGAAGCAAACTTGAAACAACATGACTTTAATTTGTACCATGACCTTTCAAAACATTATTGTTTTATAAATTCCTGCGCGCTGCGTGAAGATTGTCAACGTACGAATGTTTATTTCTATTATTGCGCTTTGACAGAGCGGGAACCGCCATGGTGTGAATAGCGTTGTCACTTTCGCACAGTTACTATGGGAGCACGATCCAAAATACGCATTTTTGATAACAGTTGAAACCGCAATGGTACATTTTCATTTTGTTAAACGGAATTTATAACATTGATAGAGAAAATTATAAAGAGTAACTCTTGGAGTAAAAAAAAACATCAAGAAAATAGCGAAATTTAAAAATTATTTTTGTGAAATAGAGAACAGTTTTGTTGAACTTTTAGAATAAATAATAAGATGTTTAGCAGAAATTGAAGGAATACTGACAAGTTTAAAATAACTTTTTATATGTAAAAAACATCCTTTTTAACCAACTAAAAAAAAGGAGGAGGTTATCAATTCGTCGGAATCTTTTTTTTTATATATGTTCCTTGTGGCTACCGGTAATGCGTGCTCCCCCAAACTGACAAAAACTGATATAATACCATACACTACACATACAAGAAAACACCTAACCGTAAAGGAAAGTCTAGAGCTATACAGTGAAGCTGTCAAAGGCTGGGCAAATAGCAACACAGGCACTGTATCTAAAAGAGGTACTATGTCAAAAACCGGCAATATACTAGTAGTAAGTAATAGATCTTAAAAATCACAAACAAATGAACACATGACCCAGAAATCCAATTCAAAAGCTGCAAATAATCCGACAGCTAGAACGAACAAAAGACCCAACAGTGACCACAGATCAGATCACAGAGAACACATTTTACTAATAAAATAGAAAACGAGGACAACCAACCCCAAGAACAGAGGCTAAGACTCGAAGCGCTAATAATGAAACAGACTGAAAGAATAGATCAACTCATAACTCAGCTAGGAACAATGATGAATCTCAGCATGTGGTAGTACTTCCCCGGACGAGCCCTTTCACAGGAGGCTTACTCCAGGTCATCGACGCCTTTCTAAAGAGTTTCCTTCAGAGACATCTGCCTCCAAAACTCTAACGATTCGTATTAGTTGACCATCTACAATGACATCATCTTGCACATTTTTCCGAAATAATCGGTCTCCAGTGTTGAAACTTGACGCTGTCTCGTGCTGCTGTTGCCTGTAGCCGGCTACAGACGGACATACCTTTGATTCTTTTTAATTTTTGATGTTTCTGCCTATATGTGTATACACCATGACTTAGTACTCTCCGCATTGCCTGCACACCATCTTAAAACAACCGTCAAATTGTAAATAAACACTGTCTATTCGGTTTTATATAATTATCTAAGCATATCGAGAAATAATTAAATACACCTAATCCTTTTGCCTACAACAAAAAGTTGCACTTTATGGGTTTCCAACTTTTTACAACAATCAAGTTTGGTATGTCATGACAATACAGTTCATAATAATGGTACGAGCTGGGGTTCGTAAAATTAATAGTAACCGAATATTACTCAAAATAAGACGTTTATTCGATTCAGCACCGAAACATCACTAATAACACCAAAAACATCACTAAGTTATACATTCGAATCACTTAACATTATTATCGCACTCGAATATAATTTATTGTTATCTTACTGTATCGTAATCGAATAGGTTCCTATACCAACTGTCCCACTTCCGAGTCGCACAGCATATTTATATCCAACTCACCTGGTTTTTCAATGATATGAAGGGCGAAGGTGGAAGTGCCTTTACCCGGAATCCTCACATTAGAACAGTCTGAGGAACTGGCTATCTTACACCTCTAAATGCCGGAATACACCAATTTAAGAATTGTTATGGCAACAGAATTAGGTAAGCTGGTGGTAGCTAGCTAGCTGGTTACAACCAATCAAACCAAGCACAATATTGTACTCCACCTGTGGATCGGACCCGGGACCTCTGGATCTGACATCGGTGGGCGGACCACTAGACCATAGAGACGGGTACTCGCAGATTAGGTACTCTAAGCACGTAGTAATCGATTGTCGGGACTATAACCCATCACCGGAAGGAAATCCCAAAGGAGTGTGAACGCGTGCACAGCATTCAACACGTTATTACAACTACAGCATTAAGATTTAGGCTACGTTGACCCTCCGATTCAGCCCATGATACGTAAAAGCTGACTAAGGGATCTCACCAGAAGACGGGCATAAGTTTCCTTCTGTGTATTATCTACAACTTAAATGCGATCACGAATCTTCCTACCAATCGTGGTGATTAAACCCCTCTAGCTTAGGAGTGACACTAATGGGTGTGAAGAATCAAGTTTTTGTTTTGTTATCTCACAAGGTTGCCTTGCCATTTTAAATTGAGTAATCTTTTGAATTATTTAGAAAAATTGAAATTTTTCGAAACAGGTGGTACACCACCTGCAAGGCAAAATATTCCTGAGTACAATCTCAAAAAAAATGTACAATTAAACAATACCTTGTTACTTCTTGGTTTGTCTTTCATTTTATATATAACGTTTGTTTTATATAAAATGAAAATATTTTTTTCCCCCGGAATCCTCAACTAACTGAGGAACTAGCAATTTTTCTCTAAATGCCGGAACACAACAATTTTAGAATTGTTGTTATGGCGACAGAAATAGGTAAGAATGGTAGCTAGCCAAGCGGACCCAAACAAAGTCCTACCACTACCCGGGTGTGGCAAGCGATATTTAGAAAATCATTGAATGCAGTTTATTTGCTTTTTACAAATCAAGGTTTTTTTTAGTAAAATTGTTTATTTCCAGAAGTAAGAAGATTTAAAGCACTTTCCCTTCAGGTAGCGTTAAAAAAATCCACCCTGTTCATTGTATTGCCACGCTGAAAACATATGCTCATTCGCTGGCCTTAATAAAAGCCAGCCCTTCACGAAAGGCCTTAATCAAATGCACTGCAAACTTTTTAAAACCCAGTGTACACCAAGTTCTCACCCCAAAAGGCTCAAATGTAACCAAATGTAACCTCTGTCGAGACCACCATTTAAGATTGGATTCCTGTTGTTGTTTAGATATTCAAAGAGCATAGTAGGTACTAGTACGAGACAAGCCCACAGACTCGTAGAGAAGACGGGTCCTCCCACACGCCGCCTGTTGGTAAGGTACCTACTGCCCACGGCTGCACGTTGCATTGCACCCAACCTTTCACAAAGCATCGGACCTTTCCATAATCATTATCTTTCATAAGTCATAACATAAGGTCACAACAATGCTATCTATAACCATAACGATACACAAGTGTAGGTATCTATCTATAGCTATCTACGTCCAAGCATATTTTTATATTGTAATCGAGTTGATACGAGGTATAAATATAAATCGGAATTACACTATGGTCTCTGTGGCCGCCATCTTGGTGTTATGTTGGTTGCTAGGATAACTTTGCAATGTATGAATAATATTCAATGATGAAACACAGATTTATACTAGAAAAAATATATAAGTTAACTAGAAAATAGAGAAGTGCCAATAACATCCTTACCGCGAACTACCGACACAAGAGAAACAGATTTGAGGGTACTAAAAAGATATGAAAGAAATACAATCTTTAATATTTTTCAAAAAGTAATGAAAATATCATGTAATTATTTTTTTTAATATAATTAAATTGTTTGCATAACATAATATTTTTCGGTTATTTAAATAAAATAATTGGTTTTAGGGTAAAATTACTGTTTTATACCTTAAAATAAAAAATGATAAGCACTACAGAGTATCAATAAATGACATTCTAATAAAAAAAAATGTGATATCGCATTTTTATAAAATCGTTGCGTATTATATTATTTATTGTATGTATTGGCAGTTGCTTTTCATAGCAACAGCGATAGCAACTCCAAATCGACATGTTATGAGCCTACCACTCGATCACAACTTAAAAACAATGCGAATCGAACTTCGCACTACGTAGGTACCTCCCCATAAAGGCCCTCCCCAAAATTTAATAAACAAAACTTAGACATGTCTACTCCGAACTTAGATTCAAACTTAAACTTGAAATTTTCTGTACACAACTAAAAAATAAAATTGCAGGAAACTTACAGCTAAGTACACAAAGCATGATTAACTTAAACTAGTCTCTATTCCACTAAGTTGAACTCAAAGTTTAACGAGTTGAACTAAAAGGATTTTTTTTCCAATTATTTCAACATTCTAACTAGGTTCTTTGTGAATGTTAAAAAAGGAACATTGTTATCCAGTAATTTATATTGAAATAAAATTATACATTATGTTGTCAACTATTATTTACTTGCGCGGTGTTGTATGTTTGTTTGGCCAATAATGTAGACGTTCTATGGACATAGTATACTTTTGATATTTCCATAAAAAAAAACCTATTCATTCGCTATATTAATATATTGAATATAATTAATACGTTAGTGTGTCTAATTAAATAATAAGTTAATTAATAACAAAAACGGGCCTTCATCGCGTACCTTTTTATATTCCCGGTTTTCACTATGAGCATTACTTATCAAACTTGTGTTTCATATGTTGTGAGAGGAATATATTTTTTTATTATACAATTAGTAAGTTTATCTTAAACTGTAATGCATTTAATTGTTGTTGATGTACTTAGTCAGCTCTGTCTGTTAGTATTACAGTTATCTACAGTATTGCATAACATTCACGCTATATTTCCGTGTTCGTTTCGCAGCGAGATCGCGCAACAGAGAGATATTCATTACAATAAATGTTTAAGGTAGAACCTAAGTACCTACATGATTGTGTTCCAGCATTGGTGGTAGGATAGCCAATTCCAAAGTCTGTTGAGGATTCCAGGTGAACTGCGCTTTCACCTTCGGCCTTACATAACTGGACACCTAGGTGAGGGTGAGATGTAGGTCAAGCACTTCCCGTTGTACAATAAAAAAATACAAAGTTTTTAGTCAATTGTAAGCTAAAACACATCATGTATTCAAACGATGCATGTAACTAGACACAACAATATTTTTAAAATTGTATGCTTCGATATCGGTTCCCAAACTGAATCTTTATGAGCAAAGTCTGCTCATTTATGTAACCAAAATGGAAAATCTAAGCATATAATATCTAAACTACTACTGGTAGTAACGACTCTATCGTATTAAATCCAAAATGGGTTTAAAAGCATAGAAATTATTTATTCACAAACAATTCAAAATAATATGTTTAATTAAACTATGCTTATGAAACAGTCGGATTACCTAAGGACCGTTACAAACGGTATATGGGTAACTCAACTGTTCCAGACCATTACTAGACAGACGCGTTACCAAGACACTGGCTGCATTGCCTCGCTGAATTGCTCTCGCTGGCCTAAATAAGACCCAAGTCACGTGTCAATTCAATCAAAAGTTTTGTAGCTAATTTTCCAAAAACCATATAACACGTACCCCAAGCTGAGGCACAACCTTAATTATTAAATTTGGAATGTCGCTGTGTTTTATCTAAGACGGCAAACAATAGACACATTATCATGTTACATCACCTATTGTTTGACCAGGGCCCAAACCGCCTAAGGCGAAGCCGATCTCCATTGGCTTAAAATTTGCTTCATATGAAATAAAAACGATTTTTACCTATCATCACAAGTGTGAAATCCAAAATGGCGTTTCCCATCTGAAAAGTGAACACATGCTAGAAAACTTTCTTTGATTGGCCACAGCGTTTTGTTGCGTTTGCATAACATAATATTTTTCGGTTATTTAAGTAAAATAATTCGTTTTAGGGTAAAATTACTGTTTTATACCTTAAAATAAAAAATGATAACCACTACAGAGTATCAATAAATGACATTCTAATAAAAAAATAATGTGATATCGCATTTTTATAAAATCGTTGCGTTTTGCTCATGTCATACTAGTTTCCTTTTGAAATCCTTATTCCGTTGTATGCTAGGAATCCCATCATAACATTGATGAACTTCATAAAGAATGGAATGAAATCTGCAATGCTACCGTGCAGACTTATCTAGAGATGAAGATGGAGATGAAATCATTAGATGGCAATGAACTTCGACGAAATACCCGGTTGGGCCCCAGTTTGTATTGAAAAATCGATTGACTAGATTGGTTGCTCTATCTACTCTTAGGTGTATAAAGTCGGTGAGTAGAGTGTCTCTACACGTTGTTTTGTATTTGTATCTGATTTTCAGCAGGCAGTTTGGTAATGGAAACATATGAAAGGTTATTCATACTAATAAGCCAGTGTCTTGGGCAAGCTTCCGTCTGGTACTGGTCTGGAACAGTTGAGTTACTTATAGGCCGTTTCTAACGGTCCTTAGGTAATCTGACTGATTCCTTTGTACATAGTTAGTTTAATTGTACATTTCAATGAAACGTGACTGAGTGAATCACAAAATAAGCAATGATTTCATCAGTCATGACTCGTTTGCTATAAGAAAAGATTTGGTAGCGGGATCCTATCCTACACTATCGCACTTTGCCGATTTATTCAATATTTTCATAGAATCTTGCTACTGATTACAAAGATAAGTCTATTCAAATTGCATACATAAAGGCTTGCGAAAAAATAAATCAACATTCTGGGAAATTATACATTTTGGGATTTCAACTTTCTGATCCTAAAGGTTCAAATCGCACCATGCCTACTTATCAGTTAACATCGAAATTATGTCGCAGTCAAACAACTTTGCAAATAAACGGTTACATAAGAGTGTATTGCCTTTTTTTTACTTTAGTACCAGTTACACAAAAAATATACCAACCAAATAGATTTAAAACCAATTGATATTAAATCCACCAGCGCCATATATTGAAGAACATGGAAACCACATCTTATGGAAACTGTTTAAGTTTCCATTAATAATAAAATAGACTTCAGGGTGTTGCTCCTACTAAATTCACCTACTGGCAGGAGGAAGAATACAATATAGTACTGATTCTCCTACTGCAATTAAAAATGTAGATATATCAAATTAGGAGCATAAAAACATAAGACTTTTTTAATACTCTTTTATTATTTTATATTGTTAATATTATTACAGTCATGCTACTGATATAAAATGATGATGAAATATTGAATAAATCGGCAAGTTATGTACCATAATTATGCCAACAAATGAACATCACGCAAAAACGGCTACCAAATCCTTGGTTGACTTTTGACTCTCAGATTGTTAATACTTAGATTGAGATAAAGGATACTTTTAATCCCAGAATAATGATCCATAGAATAGAATAGAATAGAATAGAATAGAATAGAGTTTATTTGCAACAACAATCAATAATCATACAAACTTGTAGCAATAAAAACTAGAAAATATAGTAAAATAAGTAAATGTCGCTGCAAAAGGGTCCTTACTCAGCATAAAGCAGGTTGGACAAAGACAACCTACGCTGATCTTCCGTAAGAACCATAGGACACATCAACACCAAATTTCAAGTGAATACGTCCTGTACTTAGTTTTTTTTATAATCCCACGGGAACCCTACAATTTTCCGGGATAAAAAGTATTGTGGTAACTCAGGTATTAAACTATCTGTAAGTATGCCAAATTTCATCTGAATTTGTTCAGCCGTTTTTGTGTGATTGAGTAATAAACATCCAAATAAAAAATTGGTTTTTGATCGCCTATGTGGTCTAGTTGGTTCGCCCATCGGTGACAGATCAAGAGGTCCCGGGTTCGATCCCCAGGGCAATAGAATATTGTGCTTGGTTTTGGTTGGTGGTAGGACTTTGTTTAAGTTTGCCTGGTTCGCTACCGCCATATTACCTAATTATATTGCCATAACACCAAGTCTAAAATTGTTGTGTTCTAGCATTTAGAGGTAAGATAGCTATCCTCAGTTTGTTGAGGATTCCGGGTGAAGTGCGCTTCCACCTTCGGCCTTATCATAACTTGTAACCAGGTGAGATGAAGGCCAAGTGCTTCCCCGTCGTACAATAAAAAACAATAACATTAATCATATGAGTAGGATTGTACAGGATACTGAGAATTAGACAGTGTTACAAAGTATCTACAAATAGTTCAGACACCTAGATGCGAACACGCTGATACGCTGTCCAGTACAAACGTAGTAGTAAATCTCTCTCAATTTGTACACCGACAATATCGGTAAAGCATGTTGTAACACACACACTATTAAAATAGATACCATCTTAATGTACACATGGCTTAGCAAATAAATGATCTTTATCTTTATCTTTATCTTTTGCCATTCATTAGAAAAAAGGAAGTTAGATTGCAGGTAAATGTGGATATAGATATATTCCGTGTTATCCATATGACAGCAATGAAATCAAAATGCATAGAAATTAGTGTTTGTCGGAAAACTCTTTTGAACAAGTTTGTGTGGCCAAGCAAGTATGTAAGTATATAAGTAAGTATATAAGCCTTTCGATCCTGAGGCTTCAAATCCAGTCGTGCACCTTTGTCTTTTTGGTTTTTCGGAACTTTATGTGCGCATTTGACACATGCACATGCTCTGACGGTGAAGGTCACATGTATGACTGACATGGTCACTGTCTAGTTTTCCGCTAAGCGGCGATAGGCTTGCACCCTGTCACGTATCGAATAATAGCTACTTGAAAAACCTGCGGGCATGTGCCCAACGTAAGCTTGGACGTGCCTCTCACTACCTCCAAGAAGGTGATCCTCATAAAATCCATGCTCCGAGTAGTGATCAGACGTGAATCCGCGAAGGTGAAACAATCGTGAGTCTATTTTTTTTTCTTTTTTTTCTTTAATGGTAGGTTCCATGCTCCGAGTAGTCAGAGGTGAATCCTCGAAAGGGAAAAAGTCGTGAGTCTATATATTTATCTATACTTTTCTTTAATGGTACTAAGGGTACAAAGTTGTGTGACTAGTGCTGTCACTCGTAATAGTATTAGTCAATGGTACTACTGACATAAAGGCAAAAAAATGGCCTGGGCAAATAGGTACCAAAGCGTTATCTTTGAGAAAGGAATATCTGGCGACCTCATTTGACGGTCGTCGCCCTTGGCTATCGTGGTACGCCACGACACGGCGGCGACGGCGGCGGCGGCGGCGGCGCGTCGACACGCTTATCGTGTCGTGGGTCGTGGCTCTACGTTTATAATTGACTGGCGACGGTTTGCACAGAGTATGTTATGTACCTACCTACACCAACTTAGGTACATCACTTTGCTTTTCTCGATATTATAACACCAAACGTGTTGCGCAATTTACGTATTACTTGTATTGGTCCCCACGATACGGGCTGTGCCTAGAGTGGAGTTCAGCAGACAATAAGTACTTGTTACCCACTCTACATAATAAACTTATGTTGCTGTTGCCTAGAATCTTATTGTTTTTTTTTATTCTATATGATAGTGTAGTGATAAAATTCTTTTTTTGTTTGTTTGTATAACTAGTTAGTTAAGTTTATTAGGGCTGGTTGAAGTTTGACAGATTCCAGAAACTTCGTCTCAAAAATATGTAATAAGTACCTACAACTTGTCTGTTTTTCACTATTTCTAAAGGTAGACGCAGAAGTCGGCTCGTAGTAGTAAAAAGTAATAAAAAAAAAGTTTATAAATACGAACAACTACTATTTGGTCCAGCTAGTAGTACAAAATAGTAAAACAGACGGTTATACCTTTCCACCCACAATCGAAATTCCTTAACTTAAATTATTATTAGACTTATAAAAAAAAATCTACTTAAAAAAATTGCATTACTCAATTTGTTTATTTTTTCACGTATCAATTCATTTGACATCGACTCATTGATAACAGAATCCAATCGCAATATCGCAGCTGCGTTTCCACTCTAAGTATATTTGGAATGCTTATACCGAAAAATGTAGAAGGTGATTAAAAGAAGATGAACGCAACATTGCTAATTCCCGATGAGGCGAATATAGCCTAACATACATTCCTGCTCCGTCACGCGTCGCCAAGACAACTTCGCTCCTTATATACATATGTATAGGGAGTATATTTAGATTGGAAATAACTTCCGCGCAGGCACTCATTCACAATTTCACTTTTCAGAATCCACATGTGTTTTAAGCTCTAATTTAACAATAATCAACTTACGCATATCTGACGCAGAGGATCATTCTCCACTGTAACCTATTTCTTATTTCTAGTCTAGAACAAAGTCATTGTAAAATTTTCAGCTCTTTCCCTAAGAGGTAATAAAACATATATATATATATATATCATACCCTATCCTAATATACAATAACCGAATAAATTCTAATGAATTTAATTCATTTATTGGAAAACATGTAAGGTTAGACCTATACAGCACTAGTTAAGTATGTGAAAGAACACAGGTTAAATTAATGAGGCACCAGCAACTTACCGAAGAATCAAGAATCCAAGAAAGTTTTCTCATACTAAACTTATTTTCATTTCCACTACACCGCGCCGCGCCGCCGCGTCGCGCTGTCACTTGACATGAGTCAAGACATGACTGCGGGCGGAAGCGACTTCCGCCTGCGAGCATGTCTCACACCTTCACAAAACTATTCCATATTATACCGCCGTGTCCTCAAAAAAAAACAACCTCTGAAGAGGCCCAAGACCTTAAAAATGCAGCTGTCACAAATTTAAACTTATTCGGTAACACGAACTAACTACTGGTTAACATTTTCGCTCTTATTACAAAAAAGAAACGAATTTAGTCGTGGTCTAATCCAGAACTACGTAGTCTAGGCTTAGTACGGTACTAAAATTGGTCCATGGATGGATTAAACTGTGTTCCTAATTCAAAATGTTGACGAGGTGAACCTAAACCAGATATCGCATGGTAAAAATTGTTCATTTGATTGTGTTATTCTATTTATGGTATCGGTATATAGAGATTGGCATGTGTGGTAAGTGGGTTGAGATGGCACATAATGATAATTGAAAGAGTGAGCGAAGCGATCTAAAACGCTTTGTATGTCTTGTAGGATATCATGTTAAAGGAGGTCGTTGACTTCACAAATTCCCTATATGTTTATTTATTCACTGAAACCACCCCTGTCTTGACAAAAGGGTTGAAAAAGGGTATATAAGATTGAAGAGTTTTGAACATGATAGGGCATGCAGCATGTTTATTTATTTTGTCCACAGGTGGTTGAAAAATAAAGAGTTGTAAAGGATTTGATGAGCATCAAAGATGAGGTCTTGCAAGATAGTGACGTGAGGGTACTTAGTCGCTTATATACATTAAAACAGGTCTATTTATTTATTGTTTTTCAATCAATTTGTTGCCTAGTTATGGGGTGTCAATAACTTTTGGAATGTCATGGGTTTGCCTACGCACCTCCCTCGTCAACAGCATAATTAATGTCCACCACAGTGATGAAAGAATTTCTTATAAAACTGTTAGGTTCAGCCATAATTGCTTGGCAGACAGGTTGGTGTTCACAGTTAAAATTAGTTTCTACTCAGACGGAATCTGCTGCCTTTTGGGTGAAACCCCTTGGTCAATTTTTAAGACATACGTCAGGCAATATTTTTGAGTTTCCGTAAAACAGACCTTTCGTATTCGTAAGAGGTAACATATTAATTTATTGTATTGTGCTTAGTTTTCATTCAGGTTTTACATGGAATGAGAGTTAGCAATGAGAGTAAGCTTCGTGAATAGAAATATTGAGAAAGAGTGTGCTTAGAGAGGTGTAATGCAATCACACTTTTACCGGAGTGTTTCTAGCTTCCTTTTTGTGTGATAATCTCCGTTACCTAGCACGAATTATACCTATTAAGAGATAGCAGTTCGAGGCGAGCGACTAGTTATAACGAAAAATAATTTTCATGGAAGACAACCGATGCACATTGATCTAATATTGAAATAATAAAAGCTGCAAAACGGAAAGGCGGACGGCGGCGGCGGGACAGAGTGAGGCGTCGCTGGTATGAGCGCGCACGCTGTTCGGCATGCAATCATGCAATAGGTAAAGCGTTCTACAAGATAAGCGCTGTTGAATAAAGTAAGCGTGCACTCTACATACAATATTTAGATACGTTACGATGTTGGAATGTATCTCTATCGTCTCAACGACTCCATTGGATGCAGCTTGCGGTAAACAAGTGGTACCTGATCCAAAATATATTTATATTGTATTATCGTGTTTATATTCTTTTGAATTTAATTTAACTCAAAGTATCACTATTCAGAGTAATTCGATCGCTCGAGGCTTCGCCGAGCTTGTGGATTCTAGTCCTGGCAATCAGGCAAGTTACATATCTTTGCAGTTAGCAGTTTATGACTAATCAATGCTGACAAGCCTGCGCGGGTGCCATTTAAAGATGCACTGTAGAGGCTGTGTCGCAGGCAACACGCCGCGCCGGTAGGTATACAATAACTACCGAATTAAATACCTTGCGGGTAACATATCCATTTGGCAAAAGCCTGCTGCAGGCTGTTGCCGGTGACATAGTGAGCGTAAGTTAGCAGGTTGTGGGTTCGATTCCCACCCAGGACAAACATTTGTGTGATGAGTGTAGATGTTTGTTCTGTGTTTGGGTGTTGTATCTTATAGTATGTATGTATTTACAAAAAGTATTTAAGTATTCTATCCGTAATCTAGTTCCCATATTACAAGCTATGCTTAGTTTGGGGCTAGATGGCGCTGTGTAAAATTAATGTCCTGTAATCTTAATTTAATGTCCTGTAATATTAAAGTCTTGTGAGTAAAAGCATTCTGTTGTCGGTTAACTATCTACGTAATAAAGCCTTTTTTATTGTACGACGGTGAGATGAAGGTCAAGTGCTTCACCTTCACCACTCCACAAGTTAAGAAAAGGCCGAAGATGGACTTCACCCGGAATCCTCAACAAACTGAAGAACTGGCTATCCTACCCCTAAATGCCGGAGAGTAACAATTTTTTTTTATTGAAATTTACTATGGCGACAGAATTAGGTAAGATGGTGGTAGCTAGACAGGCGGACTTTAACAAAGTCCTACTACCAACTAAACCAAGCACAATATTGTACTCCCCCTGGGATCGAACCCGGGACCTCTGGATCTGGATCTCTTGATCTCGACGGGTTGAACCACTAGACCATAGAGGCGGTTAAACTGAAATAGTGCCTCGTTTACATGTTGTTTATTTAGTATCCTCAAATAATGAGGCCTTTATACGCGTGTGGCGTACGACCAAGTCCCATAGAGCTCAGTGTTGGGAAATGATGAAAGAGATGAGTATTCGGTCTTAGAGAATGTTCGGTCTGTAGCTGGCGTGACTGACCAGTTCAATATGGCAGTAGACTTACACCAAGGATTGGGAGTCTATGTTATAGTTTAGAATTGATGCTAAAACGCTAGTTCGTGCAAAAACACGATTACTTACAATTTTCTCGATTGAAAAACAATTCAAAGATGACTCTAATTTGTCCCAAAAATGTTCGCCATTCAATAAATACGCCCAAGTAGGCCTTGACACTTTGTAGAGTAAATAGACACAGTATGCAGCAGAAGCTCTGTGTTTTAGATTTTCAAAATTAAAAAAACAAAACGTAGAAATCCGCGCGAAGTTCTGTTATCTGGTGGTCATAAGCGCCGTGTTTGAGCGCACAGCAATGTCACCTTAATTATAACCACATCTTAGTTCGAAACTAGAGTAAAGTTGCGGTGAGTGGCTAATCTGAGATAGTAGAGCCCAAATTTGGTTCTTATGATTTTGGTTCCTCTGACATCGAACATACAGGAGGAGGCGCCGAAATTAGATCATGTTGAGCAATGAAAAAGATTAATGTGTAAATTAACCCACCGATTTTAGATCCAGAGGTCCCGGGTTCGATCCCCAGGGGGAGGAATACTGTGTTTGGTTTGGTTGGTGGTAGGATTTTGTTCGATTCCGCCTGGCTAGCTACCACCATCTTACCTTATTTCGTAGCCATAATAACAATAAAAAAAATGGTTGTGCTCCGGCATTTAGAGGTAAGATAGCCAGTTCCTCAGTTTGTTGAGGGTTCCGGGTAAAGTGCGCCTCCACCTTCGGCCTTATCTCAACTTGTAACCCGGTGAGATGAAGGCCAAGCGCTTCCTCGACGTACACTAAATAAAAATACCCAATTGTCTGTAACGTACCTACCTACCTAAACCGGAGGATTCACGAAGTGATTCATCGTCACAGTGCAATATATCTTTCAAAGGCGATAGAGGTTTTAAGGGTAAGGGGACACTCCCTAACTAATGCGAAGCAGCCCGCATGTCGTTAGGGTAGGGCTGCGACGCCCGGTGACTCATCAAAATGTCGTTCTAATCATTTATTAGAATTTCAGCAATCACTTTCAATAATTACGCGGCGCAGAGATCTGAACATACAAATATTAGGTCCTTACATATGAAATTGGCGTTTTGTATGGGAGGAACATAAAGACAATTTTTTCATATTCAAATATATTTTATTAATCAAAGTATGTACCATTGCTATCTATACACTTTTGCCATCTTATAGGTAGTTCATTGATCCCTTTACTAAAAAAACCATTCGGACGGGAATCAATGAAATTTTTGAAAGCGGTTTGGACTGCCTCATCGGAATTGAATTTTTTTCCGTGCAAGAAGTTATCCAAATTTCGAAAAAAATGGTAATCTGTTGGAGCAAGGTCCGGAGAGTACGGTGGATGTCTTAGACATTCCAATTGAAGCTCCTCTAATTTGGTAGTCGTCTGTTGGGCCGTGTGTGGTCTAGCGTTGTCTTGAAGCAGCAGTGGCGTAGAGCGATTGAAAAGTCTCGGTTGTTTAACAGCGAGCTTTTCCATCATGGTTTGCAGTTGCTGACAATAGACATCAGCCGTAATCGTCTGACCAGATTTAAGAAAGCTATAGTGTACGACACCGGCACTAGTCCACCAAACGCTTACAAGTAACTTTTTTTGAGTAAATTTTCGCTTGGGACAAGATTTTGCTGGTTCACCAGGGTTCAGCCATTGCGATGAGCGTTTACGATTATCGTACAGGATCCACTTTTCATCACATGTAATGATCCGATTTAAAATTCCTTCATTATTGTGCCGGTTGAGTAATGTAACGCAGCAGTCGACGCGCGTTTGTCGGTTTGCTTCACTCAATTCATGAGGTACCCACCTTTCAAGCTTTTTCACCTTCCCAATTTGCTTCAAGTGGATTAAAACGGTTTTGTCACTAACACCGCAGCCTGCAGCTAACTGTGATGTGGTTTGCGATGGATCTGCTTCCACAATAGCCTTCAATACATCATTATCGACCTTGGTCTCCGGCCGTCCACGGGGCTTGTTCTGCAGGTCAAAATTTCCAGAACGAAAGCGTTGAAACCAAAAACGCACCGTGTTTTCTTTTGCGACACCACCACCATACACATCATTAATCCTTCGAGCCGTTTCTGCAGCACTGGTGCCACGGTGGAACTCGTACTCGTAAATAATGCGATATTTTAAGTTTTCCATTTTGTGAAATGAGTGACGCAGAAAAAAAAAGCAAAAGAGAAAAAAACAAATGAATTACGGTTTTCGAAACACAAATGCATGAGTAAATAGCTGTTTAAATTTGAATTTGGAATTCCTAACCAAAGAGGAGATATTTAAGATCAAAGTGGCCAGTACGACAAAACGCCAATTTCATATGTAAGGACCTAATATATAGTGAAGTTTTTTCAAATTCAAAAGATTTCAAGTACTTATTTGAGTTGTTTTCCATGAAAATAAGACTGATGAGCTAAATGTGTAAAATCTATTAAAACTTCTTGAATATATTTAGCATTCGATTGTTGTAAGAAATCGAATCGGTAGCGCATTCACTAATTGATTAAATAGTACCTACTCGAGCTGTCAAAAGTAAAATAAATGGTTAGACGAACTCATCAGTTCTTTTTTACCGTGTGTTTTACATTTTCCTCAAGTACTAATACGACAAATCTTAGAACAGATTGTTGGAATAAGATGGTGAAAAATATAGTTTTGACATTTTACACATCATTACTAACTGGTCTCTGCCCTAAACTCCAAGTTGGGGAAATTATTTTTTGAAAACTGAAAAAAATATGATTTCAGTTGCTGTGTCATTTCCAACAAAGCAACAACGTGGTAAACGTGTTAAGATCCAATTCCCTTATTCCTTTATTATTCGTCTTGAGTACACTTCCGTCTGGTAGATACTGGTCTGAATTAGTCGAATTACCTTTAGACTGTTCGTAACGGTAACGGCCCTCAGTAAACCGAATGCTTCCTTTGTAAATAGATTCATTATTGTAGGCACAAGTTATTGTGCCAGTGTCTTCAGGCAGCTTCTGGGGAAGCTCACTTCATATTAGACCTCAACCTCGCCCAGGTGAGCCTCGAGGAAGATCTTACGCATTAAAAGTAGGTACCTAAGTACTCTAGGTACCTATCTATTCTTGGTGGAATAAGTAAAGGGGACGACGATACAAATTCAGTGTCATCTTCCCCGGTACTACCTATAGGTAGTACCTACTACTTTTAACCGCCTCTGTGGTCTAGTGGTTCAACCCACCGATTTCAGATATAGAGGTCCCGGGTTCGATCCCCATGGGGAGTACAATATATTGTGCTTGGTTTGGTTGGTGGTAGGACTTTGTTCAAGTCCGCCTGGCTAGCTTCCACCATCTTACCTAATTCTGTCGCCATAACAACAATTCTACAAATTGTTGTGTTCCGGCATTCAGAGGTAAGTTAGCCAGCTCCTCAGTTTGTTGAGGGTTCCGGGTGAAGTGCGCCTCCACCTTTGGCCTTATCTCAACTTGTAACCAGGTGAGATGAACAATCCTTGACATCAGCTTCTAGGAAGACCTAATTTGCCTAGGGAGGCTAGTGTATTACACCTTACTTTTTTCTATACATTTTTAGTAAAAAGTAAGTACATAAACGCATACACTCTCATCTGAGTCGCTCGTTTAGAACTGAACCTACAGTGACACGCTTATGCGACGTCGTGGTACGAAATAGCAATTCAGCTCAGTTTAGGTCGTCAATTAAATCGCAATAAGCCTTCATGGTACGGCTCCAGACCTGGTAAACAGCGGTACCTAGGTATACTGTTATCAGTAAGATTAAAGGCACAACACTAAAGTCAAAGTCAAAGTAAAAAAAGAATGGCGGCGGATTGTATAACCACTAATCCGATAACCACAACCAATGTGCCAAGAAAATACCGAAGAAGAATTACTAGTACATAGCTACATAACTGGGATACCTACGTGGGGCTGGGACGTTACTCGCATTCGAATTAAAATCAAAAAGAGGTTGGTAAGTAAGTAAGTAGGTACTTACTATCTAATACTAAGGTACCGCCCTAGAATTTTCGATTTAATATAGGTAATTAGTAGGAACGTTCTCTATATTGAGCCTATTACTACGCTTACTAAGTAGTACCTACACGAAATAATATTCGGCCGAAACGAGCGCATCTGGCGTTCTTGTCAATTGGTCACGCAGACCAAGCACTACTTTACTAGAAGTAGGTACCTATCTACCATACCCATACTACCTACCTACCTTACCTACATAATAACATTACGCTATTGAGGTTATACAGTACAGCTGTTTATACCCTGCTGAAACACGTTGTTATACCTACCTACTATGTTATAGAGCAGACACAAACTTTTGCTATTGTTTTATGCACCTATAAAACAGTCATCAGTTAAAATAGGTAACAGCAACAACTAGCTGACTGACTGACAACGCACACACAGCCCAAACCAGAGAGGTAGCACTCAGTAAGTACCTACCTACCTATCTAATCTACTTGAGAACTTATATTTTCAAGCTACCTACCTACCGAACTTCCCTTTGTAGCGTAGGGGTGCACTAAGAAATGATTTTAGTAAATTTTCACGTGATGACGGTTTCGAAGTCTCTGGCGAGTGATTCACTAGTATACCTACTAGTACTACAACTACTACTACTAGTACCTGTTTTTTTTTTATTGT
This sequence comes from Venusia cambrica, assembly GCA_951394065.1. Classification (NCBI taxonomy): domain Eukaryota; kingdom Metazoa; phylum Arthropoda; class Insecta; order Lepidoptera; family Geometridae; genus Venusia; species Venusia cambrica. Next base: position 15,341,401 of record OX596034.1, read on the forward strand.
ACGACGGGGAAGCGCTGGGCCTTCATCTCACCTGGTAACAAGTTGAGATAAAGCCGAAGGTGGAGGCGCACTTCACGGAATCCTCAACAAACTGAGGAACTGGCTATCTTACCTGAATGCCGGAACACAACAATTTTAGAATTGTTGTTATGGCGACAGAATTAGGTAAGATGGTGGTAGCTAGCCAGGCGGACTTAAACAAAGTCCTACCACCAACCAAACCAAGCACAATATATTGTACTCCCCTTGGGGATCGAACCCGGGATCTCTATAACTGAAATCGGTGGGTTGAACCACTAGACCACAGAGGCGGTTAAAAGTGGTAGGTACTGCCTATAGGTAGTACCGGGGAAGATGACACTGAATTTGTATCGTCGTCCCCTTTACTTATTCCACTAAGAATAGATAGGTACCTAGAGTACTTAGGTACCTACCTTACGAAATTTTCAGCAAAACCATCGGTTCAAAAAGTGATTACCTACCTGCCTATACATTATCTATTAGGTACCCACTACTATACCTTCTAGGTACGTAGGCACAAAAGTAGCTTTGTTTATTTTCTATAGCAGACAACGCATGTTTCTTTTCAAAGTGGTTAACGAATTATTCAATCTAACGAGGAACCTAACCTACCGATGATATCTCTTATAGTGAGGCGTTGCATTTATCTGCATCATTGGTGTAGGTATGTACCGTACCGAAGTACCTAGGTAGGTAAGGTACATACAACGGGGTAAGAAAGACTCACCTAGCACAGAATCAACTGATGCCGGCAATCCAAAATGCAGCTCTTTACTGAATTATCTCATCTCGGTCACTGCACACTGTGATGAAGCCGCGATGCTTAGAAGTGACTAATGTTTCCACTGATCAGTTTACACAGTTTAGTAAGAGCGAGATGATTTTCCGTCAATGCGAGCCACACGAATTGCGCGATTGTGTGTCGCGACCGGGCGAGAACGCGCACGCTTTGTCGGTATCACACGAAAAGACTGAGGATACCGAACTATACGATACGATAGCGGCCAGTACTGACTGTTTGTAGTACACTGGTGGGCGGAAGCGCGTATTCATACATACCTACCTACCTACTACAAACAACTTGCAAGATAGGTAGATCCGAAGTGCGCAGCGCAGCTCTCTCTTTTAGCAAAGTGTGGCGCCATCTGTTCACTCAATGTAAAATTACATTAGAGTAACGAGACTTGAAAAAATGTTCCTACCCGTATTAAAAACAGAGTTTGTATTATTGTATCCTACAATGAATGCCAAAGTTACATCAATATTTTTATCATTGAGGTATCTATCTATGTATAGCCTAACCTATGTTATGATATGAGATATATGTGCCTACACCTACGAACGTACACCTAGGGAACTATTAAAGTCGATGCTTGCTGTTTATCTAATCATATGACACAGTAGTTTATTAATATGTTTTGGTTCTATAGAGGCTAATTCGCAAAACAACTAAGGCAAATAATTAAAAGATACAGCTACACCCACAATACTCACAAAGTCATCATCAACCTAGTCAGATTGTGGTTGTGAGACATCTGTTGAAAATCTTTTAAACTAAATCAGCAGCGGCGGTAGCAGTGGCCTATACTTGCGTAGTAAAATAGAACTACAGCTGCGCGTAAATTATAACGAGTTTTGCTATATTGACACTAGATGGCGTTTCATAGCGTACAAACGTTTACTATGCTATCTTAGTACCTAATAATTAGGTAACATAATTGTTGTTAGCTGTAGGTACTACATTGAACCTAAACTATTTTATTTATATAGTTTCCGCTAAGAAAGAAATTCCGAACCCTAGGTTAAAAGTATGGAGTGAAATGTTTGCATATCTCTGAAACCACACATGATAGGCACTTTAAAAGTAGCACCTATGTAGATTGCCCATATAAAGTAAACATTGGCATGTTTTAGGGTTATTGAGAATATTCAAAAATTAAGGGTCGGGTTGGGGTTCCAATAATTAAGGAAAAACTCTTTAAATAATCTTTAAAACTGTAACTGGACGCAGGTTGAAATTTACGGCCGTTATCTCATGATATGTAAGAGAAACAAAAATTGTAAATAAATGGGGCTGCGAAACAAGAAACGTTGTTATGAATTGTTGTTTTCTACCCAGGTATATCAAACTCGGTCAGTAAATAAATGAATATTAAAAACTGGCCAAGCGTGAGTCGGACCCGCATTCAGACTAAAAAAAGATTTATATTTTTTTGCCTGGAAAAGTGGGTCGGAACACTCAGTATGCGTGTCTGACTCGCACATGGCTGTTCTGACAATTAGGGCACAGCCTCGGTCAGTTCAGGATGTGACGATGAAATCTTGGAGAAATCGAGGGAACTCTTCAAATATTAAAGCGATTTGGGTATTTTTATGGTGTATTACCTCAAAAGTAAGGAAAAAAACGGATCCCTTATAGGATCACGCGTCTTTCTGTCTGTCCGTCCATCTGTCTTCAAAATAATTGAAAAAATACGCCATCCAGGTCAACGAAATTGTATAATAATTCTTCATTGAAGTCGGTTTTCTTTTCCGTTTTAAAACGTAATTATAAAAAAACCATTACACGATGAAGTCGCGGAAGGTTGCTAGTTTTTTTTTTAAATGTATGTAGGTATCATGAGGTAACCAAATGAGCCCAAACACGAATGTTTTAATGAAAATCTTAATAATAAAAAGGGTAAGTATGTAAATAAAAAGGCAAGTCTACTACGTACTGCCCTGCATTATGCGACAGTAAAATATAGAATTTAGATCACCCGAGATTCCGTAGAATATAATGATGATGTGGAATTTCCCACACGGTAGGTTTAGGAAAGATACGGTCGTTGACAAATTACTGCCAGCCATCACATAGAAAACAATAGATAATAACCGAGGTTTGCCTTTTGTCACCAATATTGCAAGTGCTGATCGCTATGAGATCTAACGCATCGGTAGATAATCTTACAGGTACAGCAAGCGCTACATGATACAAGTCACGTAGCTATAATAAATTAATGTATTACAAAAATAGTCTTAACTAAGGTATTAAAAATATCATAGTCTGCAAAAATCTTAACAATACTCAAACATAATAAAAATCATACAGATACAGTTAATTAATTCACTAATGTCAACAAATGCCTTTTCCACGAGCCATGACTTGAGATTGAATTTAAAGCTCGGGAAACTGGGTACGTTGATTACATGCTCCGGTAGACGATTGTAGACGGTTGGTAGATACTAATTTCTCTGACTTGGAAAGTCTGTGTGCCACTGCATCGAGCTTGCCGTTGTGAATGCGTCACGAGTGTACGCGCGTGCCTGTCCACTCGTGTTGGGGATGTTGCAGGATTTTTAGCCTCGCGTACATTGCAATCTGGAAAATCACAATCGAGGGGGTTTCATCGATGTCACACGTCACTTTGGCGATCCGTCACGGCACAATTCGGCACGCGCAGGACACGCCCTTGCGTTTGCCGTTCCCTGTCGGCAGCGCGTCCCCAAAGCTCGCAGCCCCGTACTGTAAAAGCGAATGTACGGATGCAAAGTAACACACTCATACCACACATCTGATGAAGCCACACGGAACCACCTGTACTAACATACATACACTACCAAGCTTTGCGCAGACTCTGTCAGTGTGCTTAATCAAGGTGAAGCTACGGTCGATTTCACATCCAAGAAAAGTGGTTGTCTAAACATGCTCGTAGCTATTGAATTCATTGACACTGACAGTTTCCTAGATTGTGTCCAGACAACAAAAAGTGTGGCTTTTTGTGGATCTAGGCTTCCCTTCCGTTTCACTTCCACCACTGCGCCACCTGGTGAAGCCTCATTAATCCGTCGCTCGAGATCCCCGAGGGAGAGGGTAGTGAGGACCGTCATGAACACCTACTGAAATAATGTTCGTATGATTATGGACGGACGTAGGAGTAGGGAGAGACCGGGGAAGATGTGGATGCTGAGTTTACGTTGATGGGTTCCAGGTCCGCGCAAAGCTGTCGCCCTCCCGGCTAAGAACCAGGCCAACGTATTGTCCTTTAAAAAAAAAACGTTGACGAGTGACAGGGAGACTGAAAGGGAAAGTTCTGTACCGACCTCGCCGTAAGTGTTGTATAAGGGCAGGAAGTGGAAGGTGTAGTGGCACAGTGGTCTAATACGGGAATCGGAATCGATGGCTCTTGTTAGCGTAGAGAAAGGCGACAGCGTGTCTAGCTGCAGCACTAACAAAGCTAGCAGCCACGTACCTATCAACTCCATGTAGCTTTCAAAGTCAAAGTGAAGTCAAAGTCAAAGTCAAAGTCACTTGGAAACTAATGTTTTCGGAGGCTGGATTGGAAAAAACGAAACGGTCTTGATCCTACGCGTGCGTAAAACCTACTATTTTTATATGATCATCATCTTCCTGCCCGTTATCCCTCGTGTGGGAGGGCCACACTAGGTGGGGATGGCAACATATCTTCTGATATGTAAGAGTTTTGGCTGAAATTTTAAGACCACCTGTCTGATTTCAATCCATCTTGGGAATATACTATTTTTGGGATGAAGGGATAAAGATTAAGTTAATTAGGTGGATAAGAAGGGACGAGGATATAGATAAGGTGGGATGAGGATGTCTAACGGTGACACTTGTCACACTTGCCATTCTCCTGAGTCAGTCCAGGGTAAACCATAATTTCCTCTGGAAAATACTTTTCTGTAAGTAAATTTGTCAAATTTGAAGTTTGATTACTAGATTAACATTACTATAAAAAATATCACCTTCTAACGATAACTTCATAGAATCCTTATTTCTTATTACAATAATATTAGGTAAAGGACTTGCATGATTATCTTTTCATTGAATGGGTACTTACTAGATTATTTTATAAAATTAAAAGTGGATTTAAAGCACAGCAGTTGATTTTTTTCTTGAATAAAAGTTTTTTTTAATTTTTCGGAATCCTCAACAAACTGATTAACTGGCTATGTAACATATGCCTCTAAATGCCAAAACACAACAATTTTAGCATTGTTATTATGACGACAGAACTAGGTAAGATGGTGGTAGCTAGCCAGGCGGACTCAAACAAAATCCTACCATCAACCAAACCCAGCACAATATTGCCCCCCCTGGGGATCGAACCTGGAACAATGAAGAATATGTTCTTAATATGAGATATCAACTAGTTAGTCATGACCAGTTAGTTATGACCAGTTAATACACATATTTTTAGATAAGGAGACCCTTATGCATTGCTCATAATAAATAATAGCTTCCAGTATGTTAGTATTACCTCGACACCGTTAGTAAATTGGATTGGAGCAACGACCAGCCTCGCATTATTATTGCAATCTATTGCCATCCTCCAGGATTTCATAGAATAATCGGTATTATAATGTCTGTGTCCTGTCCTATTTTATTAACTACTGGATGACCCCGCGCATTACTTGCGCAAAGTTCTTCAAAGTATATTTACTATCTCAGTAAAAACAGAAAAGAAAAACAATGAAGTGAGAGAACAGTGTGGTGTGAAAGAGCATGTAGTGACAACGATTGAGAAAGGCATGCTAAAGTGATTTGGACTTATAGAGAGGATGGATGAAAGCAGGTTGACGAAGCAAGTATATATGTCGTGTGTGAATGGTGAAGTTGGGAGGGGAAGACCTCGGCGGACGTTCTCTAATCAAATTGGAGATGTTCTTGAGAAAGGCCAGGTCAGAAGTACCCTAAACCGACGAGCATGTATGAAGAAAATAATGAGAGTGAATGAGGCAAAAGAGGTGTGCAAGGAGCGTAGTAAATAGAATTCCGTTGTCTCTGCCTACCCCTTTGGGAAACAGGCGTGAGTCTATGTACGTATGTATTTACTATCATTATTATGCCCAGCCCAGTGTGGTGTTATGGCGAATACCTCCGGCCTTATCTTAACTTGTAACCAGGTGAGATGAAGGCCAAGCGCTTCCCCGTCATAAAAAAAAACTTTCTACCAAGAGGAAAATAATTATTTTGTGATGATGCTATGTACTCGGATACCCCGGAAGTGAATATGGTCACCTTGACGTTGTAAGAGGTGGCTAAGGGATTATACCAGGAGATGGGTTAGGAACAGCTACTTCCGAAATACGTATTAAGTTGTACCTTTTCATGCCAGATGTGGTGATTATGCGAAACAGTGATTACATTTATTCAATAAATTAAACTAACTAAGTACAAAGGAATCAGTCAGATTACTAAGGACCGTTACAAACGGCCTATAGGTAACTCAACTGTTCCAGACCAGTACCAGACGGAAGCGTGCCCAAGACACTGGCTGCATTGCCACGCTGAATAGCTATGCTAATTCGCTGGCCTAAATAAGAGCCAGCCCTTGGGTCATGGTTTTTTATTTAATTAAAAAAAATATGCTCAGATTTCGACTCGTTACAGTTTTCTTATAAGTACCTGCTAGTACTAAGGTATGGGTATATAGATGGGTTAGCTCTTGACTTCGAAACTTGTCTAGCTCTGGGCCAGAGAAAGGATGTGGTCTGCGATAGAGCAAGCTTTCCTAGAAAGTACTGGCACTCCCGCTTATTATTTAGGTTATTAAACTCTATAAATATGGAGGAAAAACACACCGTGTTACTAAAGCACACTCATTGAAGAGTAGTTTATCCGGTTTATCACGACCGCTGGTATATGCCGAGATAACTACAGAATATATAGAGGATAACGAGCTAAGGTACCAACATCAAGTTTATGTGGGAATACAATTTCTGGAATCCGATCAGGTTCAGGTAAGGTGTCTCATCCCATTCGCAATGGTTTACTATTCGAATAGTAGTTCGCCCCGAACTGAGATCTCGTAATGACGGATATGTGTTAAGTATTTAATTATTTAATCGCAGAGATTACTATTAGACTTATTCACATTATATTTCACCTTTCTCAAAGCACTCTTTTTGCAATTAGTCTTTATTCACCTAAGTGTTTCTCTCAAGGCTCTCATTCTATGCAAAGCCAGAGGGCAAAGCACTGACCGTAATAGGCGGAATACAATAAACGAATAAGTCATTACATATGGATGATACTTATCTGATTTATGAAAAGTGCTTTAAAAAATGTTAACATCGTGGTTCTACCTCTTTAACCCTTTAATCTACCCCGCCAACCAAAGTATGTTGTTGTACAAGTCGACCAAGGGGTTACACAAATAATAGGCAGGCGCTTCCTTCTGGGTATAAACAAAACTTTCACTGTGAACACCAATGTATCTGCCCAGTGTGGTAATTATGGCCATACCTTGCAGTTTTGGATTAAGTTCTTTCTTCACTGTGGAGGACATAAATAAGCTGTTGATGTGGGATGTAGGCAGTCACACACCTTGCAAAATAAAAAAAAACAGTGCAAAAGTTATCGACACACTTGGCTTGGGAATTCTATTGAGTGAAAAACAATAAATTAAGAAGATTATTCATTTCATTCATTCATCTCTTAATCTTGAAAACCACCACTTTTAAGGACAAACATTAACTAATTTTGAAATCAGCTGTTTAAACCCTGTCACAAAAATCAGTATTTACCCGGGAAACCTATACCCATACACATAACAAGGGTTTTACCCTCCTAACGCATCCCAATGTTATAAAAACCAATCCCTTTTAAAAGTAAAACAACTTTTTTTAATGTGTAGTTTATAAGTATGTACTCTTTCAAACTTCTTTTTTCTCAATTAACACCCCTGTTTCGAAAAAAATACCCTACTTCAAAAATATTTTTCTAGCTCACTCTCTCAAGTTTTCATTTATTCAATAAAAAGTTATTTATATTAAACTAACTATGTACAAAGGAATCAGTCAGATTACCTAAGGACCGTTACAAACGGCCTATAGGTAACTCAACTGTTCCAGACCAGTACCAGACGGAAGCGTGCCCAAGACACTGGCTGCATTGCCACGCTGAATAGCTATGCTAATTCGCTGGCCTGGTAAATTTTGAATTGTTTGGATCAAATCATTTAAAAGCAATGTGCGAAATGTTGTAGTTCTTTCCATCCCTCCCAATATCTCAAAAAATACACTAGTTATCAAAAATTCCTCACAACAAAATCAATTTCTATATAATAAAGTAAATTATAAACCTTTTGTTTATGAGTTTTTTTAATAACCTAATAATGAGCTCTCTGTACGAAGAGCTTACGACGCACAAGGCGTCTTAGCTGGATCTTTTTTCCATACATTTAGTTCAATTCAATTACAACTAAGTTGGTACTCTAAACACTTACACTTGTAATCATATTTCAAGTCAACCATTTACTTTACAACTAAATGGTTGACTTGAAGTATATAATATGAATATGTATGAATATTTATAAATATAAATTAAATATACAGGATATTGATAACCAACCAAAACCATTTGATAAAGACACTACCAACCCTACTTGCATGCAATATGGTGTGAAAAAGGTACCAGCTACACCCAATTTTAAATAATATGCTTCACAAAGTATCAGAATGTATAAAAGAAAACCATTTAAATAGAAATAATTCAATTAAAACCAAAATCGTGCAATTCACGTAGATCCAAAATTATCGTTTCCTTTAATTTTTTATGTTAAGCCTTGTACAGACTAGGCCTTCCAATGTACGCGTAATCTAGGTATATAGAATACGCGTACAAGGCACCATACGCTTGATTGCACACTTAATGGGATTATGAACTCGTGGTAACAAGTCGCGTGTCGGCCAAAGGGTCTAAGAATGGAAGAATGAATGAACTAAAACCTAAAGAATGAGTGCGATTGCTTAGATAATTATTTATCGAATCGATATCGATAGCAAGTGATGTGCTATAAATGCTTTACAATATTTATAATTTTATAAGGATCAATTACAAACAGACATTGTAAGTATTTCCATTTCTTGTTTATAATAGACCCTCATAATCTGATTCTTATGAAAGTCATGCTCAATAAATCAAGTTAATGTTGGTATACAATCTGGTGTTTTATAAACGTGCGGATTTTTATGAGTGTACTGAGACTGAAAAAAATATTTGCTCCTTTTTCAATAACAAATTCGATTAACCAAGCATAAGCATCGATAAACCAACACTGTGTTACCGAAAACTGATCTGCACAAGTCATCTAGTACCTACTCAACACACGAGTCGATATACGCGTGCTCAAAACGTAAACGCGTTGCTGCAGATACGGACTAGGCGTACCTGCGTACGCGTAGCGGACTACGCGTACATTGGAACGCCTAGTCCGTACAAGGCTTTAGTTCGCCATTAAAAAATAATTAACGAAAAATGGAACGGCTATTTCGCTTGCAATTATCTGTCAGCAAGGCGACCCGATTGGCCCGGCCATTTTAGTCTTGCCATTCACCAAATAATTCAACGCCTGAACTGAAATCTAAATTCATTTTTTGGTATCTAGATGAGGAAATCGATATCGACGTCGGCGACGTGGACTCGGTATTTTTGCGATCTAAAAGTTATTGCAGTAGAATTTTGGCAGATTGGCTCATAACATTTTTTTTCAAAATGGAATCTATTCAGACAATAATAGACCATGTTTAGATAGAAATTCAATTAATAAAGATAAAAATTGCACTCCGCCTACTAGGTTCATCAATTCTTGTTGAACCTTTTCCGGGTTATTAGAATACAAATATGACATTATATACTTGCTCAATATTCAGTCCGAAAACAGCGTGGACATATTTTACCAAAACCTGCCGAAACTCATGGAAACGGCATAAGTCGTCATTGAAACGAAATGTTTACAATGTGTTATAACTATGGTATTTGTTCCTTAGATTTATTAACATAAGTTACCTATAGAAAAACCTGTAATGATATTTTTTATTCTAAATAAATTAGTATTATTAATTACAGCTACATATCTAATATAAAATTAATTCAATGTCAAAAAACAATCAACGAGATGTCAAAGTAGTCGTTAAGAAACTCATTTAATTGACGTATTATTAGGCTTTTTTACTAAAATATCACATAACCGGCGCTCGATTTGATTCGTAGACCACTGTCTGCGAATCAATTCAATCGCGAACAGATTTGGCGATTTTATTGCAAATAATTGGAGCGGTGCAAAACACACTGTGGAACAGCTTTGTTTTAGAAGTAACATGACGAAGATTAACTTCCGAGCGACTACCAACAACAGACCATTCAAACTGTTCTTTAGTATGAATAACAAAATACATACCTACTTCATAAATTGTGAATCGATGGAAGTGTAAGAAGTTTTAATTCAAAGTAAAAAACATTCTTTACAATATTACTCACCAAAACACCATCTATATTGACGTTCCTGGCAATTCGATCCAATTTTCTTATCTTGATGAGGCTCGAAACTAGGTAGACTCAAAATTGTAAGGACAAGTAAGTATTTTATAAAATAGCAGCGAGTCGCTAAATTGCATTGCAGTATCGATACAGTGACAAATCGGCGATAGTAATATGGTTCTTAAAGCAAAATGTGCATAGTTTAGGACTTGATGGCGCTGTGTGGAATGTACCTACTGTAGTATTTATTTACTAATTAATAATGAATCGTTTGACACTATTTCAAAAAACAATTGTTACGACTCAGGAACTTATCTACGTGAATAGTATACATAACTAGTTGAGAAGTAATCTAATAGGAAGTTTGTAGCCTTAGTACCTACTTCTATACAAGTGAGTCTGTCGATTGGACATGTTTTGCGGAAATAGCGTGTTCTGTGCTCATTGGGATGCGACACGGCACACGACCACTGTGATAGGTCACCATGGCCGTAAGGCCATTTACATCCACTGATCAATCTATCTGTAGTAAAGAAGACTTATTTTACCTGTATGCATTTAACTGCATATATTGTCTAATAGATCCCCACCGGTGTCAGGGGCCGAAACGAAAGTAAACAAGAGTAAAATTACGATTTGCGATCGCACTTCGTTGGGTGCCGCAATCGCGGATGTAAAGAACAAGAGTAGGGCCCCAGATCTAAAGGTCCCAGGTTCAAACCCCGGGAGTGTACAATATTTTGCTTAGTTTGTTTGGTAGTATGACTAAGTCATCTATTAAATCATCCTACCTAAATCTGTCGCCATGACTACAATTCGAAATTGTTATAATCCGACATTTAGAGATAGCCAGTTCCTCGGACTGTTGAGGTTTCCAGGTGAAGTGCGCTTCCACCTTTGGCCTTATCATAAATTGAGACCAGGTTTTACTCGCCTCTGTGGGCTAGTGGTTCAACCCACCGATTTCAGATCTAGAGGTCCCGGGTTCGATCCCCAGGGGGTGCAAAATTGTGCTTGTTTTGGTTGGTGGTAGGATTTTGTTTAAGTCCGCCTGGCTAGCTACCACCATCTTACCTAATTCTGTCGCCATAATAACAATTCTTGAAAAAAATGATTTGTTCCGGCAATTAGAGGTAAGATAGCCAGTTCCTGAGCTAGTTGAGGATTCCAGGTGAAGTACGCTTCCACCTTCGGCCTTATCTTAACTTGTTACCGTGAGATGAAGGCCAAGCGCTTCCCCGTCGTACAATAAAAAAAAAGGTGAGATGAAGACCTCAAAACTTGCACAGACAAGGATGAGGTCTGATGGAGCGCGCTTACCCAGAGAGTATTGACTCTCCCGCGCACCAACGGAATACCTGCTTGCTGTACTCCGGCATGGTAGTAGTTGCTAGCACGGAGGACCTTCACTCCTACCACTAGAGTTGTGATCATTCTGACGTAACCGTAACAAAAAGTTAGACAAGCCTCTTAGCTCAGTTGGTAGTAACTCTGCCTTCTGCGCTGTAGGCTGTAGGTTCGACAAATGTGTGTGATGAATATACATGTTTGTTCTGTGTTTGGGTTATATAGTACGTATGTATTTACAAAAAGTATTTAAGTATTCTATCCGTAATCTAGTACTATGATTACTAATACTATGCTTAGTTTGGAGTAAGATGACGCTATGTGAAATTAATGTCCTGTAAAAAATAATAGTAAGCGATTCCTTTGCCCGGGGTAGACCACGGGGAGGTACCTAGATCCCACCTCCCCTAAATTCTTGTTGATGTTATTTTAAGAGTTCTTAATAAGGTTACACAGGAACCTTCAGGGTTCCGTCCGTCCGCTCCGTCGGCACCGAAACTGGAATACTGGCGGGGTACCACGACCTCGTAGAGCATTTTTGTTTCGTTTTTTTTTTACAGGACGTTAATAAAAAAAACACTACTTTACTTTATTTACTACAATACTTTACTTTTGTCACTATCTGTCAAGTGTAGAAGAAACAAGACAAACGAGAACGCACTAAGACGTTGTGGTTAGGCCCTTGGTGCCGAATTTGGCAATTACTCAAATTATTGTGTATAACCATAGAAGTACCTAGTAGGTATAAAGGTGTATTTGTAGTCCTATGTCCCTATGTATAATTTGGTCTGTGGAATTACAGGTATTTTAATTATTTTTGAAGAATTAATCTGCATATAAAAAAAAAAACATAATATAGAAGTCCTGAGTGACTGACTGATATATCACAGCCTAAGCGGCTGGTCTTAGAGACATTAAATTTGGTGGGTATGTTTGTCTTGTTATGCAGACGCTCACTAAGAAAGGAATTTTGAAAACTATACCCCCAGGGGTTCAAATTGGGGGTCAAAGTTCTGAGTGAAATGCTTGCATATCTCTGAAAAAAAATTGTATGTAGATTGCCCATATGAAATAAACAATTTCCTTAAAGAGCTACTATATCTTATAAACTGTAACAGGAACTGTTGAAATTTACAGACTTGACAAATAATAAGCAGAAATTAAAAATTTAAGTGGCTCCCATCCAAAAAAAGTTATTATAAATTGCTATTTCCTATCAATAACAAACTCGGTGTGAATACGAATATAGTGCTCACTATGAGGTCAATAAATAAACAAATAGTAAAAACTGGCTAAGCTCGAGCCGGACCCGCACTAAGACTAAAAAATAACTGTTTTTTTTTGCCTGGAAAAGTCAGTTGGAACCCTCAGTGTGCTTGTCTGACTCTCACTTGGCTGTTCTGACAATGAAGGTACTTCATTTCTTCAGGCTTCAGAAAAAGCCTAGAAGGCCACGGTTGGCTGGTAGGTCCTAGACTTGAAACTTTCTAGATGTTAAATCTCAGTCTATTACGTGTACTACGTAATAGACTGTTGTAATTAAATCCAACCATTACGTGGACGAAGTCGCAGGTAAAAGCTAGTATGTCTTATATAAACAATTAAAAATAATGTGTACAAAAACTCAAATATTTTTATTCATTAAGATTTTTAGGATCATTTTGGAACGTCAAATCTACCGCCTGAACCCTTATTCTGTATGACCAATGTTGCGATATCTGCCTGCATGGAATCATCGTATTGACATATCGTAACGCGGGCGCGTTAAGCCACGGTTGGTCATACAGAATAAGGGGGCTGTTCGGAATCGTGACCAGCAAACAAGGATAAAGGCAAGAACCTCGGGCTGGTTAATTTTTTGATGATCCATTTAACATTGAGGTTTACAGAGTTTATAATAATTTTATAACTTTACAAGTGTTACCTACATCCTAAATACTTAATACTACTATTCACTAACTTTTTACAATGGAAGCTGTCGGATTTCTAAAGACCGTTACAAACGGTCTATACGTATCTAAACTGTTCACTGCATTGCTGTGTTATGTGTAAAAATGTCTGTAATATTTATTTATTGCCACGCTTATTCCGTTGTATATAGGTACGTTGATTATTCAGACAGTCAGTTATACAGTAATTAGATTTTTTTGTTGATTATTCTTAGCTAAATTGGTATGTTTATTTTTCCATAATTTGTGCGTTACCTGCTAATTCGACTTCTTATTTTTCCTTTAAAGGTGGCCTGAAATAAATTGCTTTAACGATAATGTCGTCAATTGTACTGATAAAATGTATGACCTAAATGTTTGTATTTTTCTATGTGTGAAATGAATGTCCTGTAATATTTATTTATTATTATTTAGTTATTTATTTATGTTTTTTTTTATTGTACGACGGGTAAGCTCTTGGCCCTCATCTCACCTGGTTACACAAGTTGACATAAGGCCGAAGGTGGAGGCGCACTTCACCCGGAATCCTCAACAAACTGAGGAACTGGCTATCTTACCTCTAAATGCCGGAATACAACAATTTTAGATTTGTTTTATGGCGACAGAATTAGGTAAGATGGTGGTAGCTAGCCAGCCAATGTAATTTCTGTGTTTAATTAAGTGTTTAGTTATTTATCGTAAAATCTTATGTATTTAGGTTGGTCTCGATTGCCTGCATCTGCTTCATCAGAACAATTTGAAAGGGATCGGACCGACACTTCAATGTGAATTGAGGAGCTCGCGTCGTTCACTATATTATACGTACTATAAGATACAACACCCAAACATAGAACAAACATCAATATTCATCATACAAATGTTTGCCCTGGGTGGGAATCGAAGAATCCACAGCCTACAGCGCAGAAGGCAGAGTTACTACTAACTGAGCTATGAGGCTTGTTGTTTTAAAACGTTAAAAACTACCAATAATAGTTACTGTCTATACTTATACATCTTTCAACTTCTTTTTTATGGTTTTTATTCCCAATTTGATTGGGGTCAGCCCTCCTAGTAAGTCTGCGCCACATCATGCGGTTTTGGGTTGCTTTCGTCGTTGAAGGCCAAAAGCTTCAGGTGCTCCATGGCTTCGCTTTCCTTCTTCTAATGAAAGCACAGTTATGTGGTCATCCTCAAGTCTCATGCCATCACAGTTCCAGGCGCAGGCAGGCCTCTCTAATTCTGTTTTATAAACTGGTTTGGAACCTTTAGTTTCGAAAGTGGCCGAAGGGATATTTGTCAGAAATGCATGGTGCTACTATGAAGGTTCCGCGTCTTCGTTTCAAAGTTAGTAACAAATAGTGAAACTATCTCTGTAACAGTGCACATTTGTGATTAACATCGGCGACAATTCCTCCGGTTCTGCTGCCACTCAATCTGGATTTGTAGTCGATACCCTGACTCGCAGACAATACATGATTTCTGGTACGTTTTCGTCACGGCGAATACCCGCTATACCAATACCCCTATACCCCTATACGTGCTAGTAAGTCAGTGCATAGTAATTCATGATAAAATGAATTACGGCCGGTTTGTGATACGCGCAGCATGAGTTAAGGAGAGATTCTTTATGGATCAGATATAGATCGCATGATTGGACTCGTTAAAATACAATTTTGAATATACAACCTGACTACGATGTTACGGATAGATAAGTACAACTCATTACGTTTTATTTTCCTCATCATCGCTATAAAAATGTAGTTCAGTCAAAGGGAACACATATGTACTGACTTAAATGAAAAAAAAATAACATGCCTCGATGAACTCTTTAGTGCATAAATTTATTATATGGTCGTGGATACGCTGCCTCTTAGCCTTGTGGCATAAAGAGAGCGTGCTCGACCAACCATTTACAATCAGACAATGTCCTAACACCCGGATAGCGCTTTGCTATGCATAGTGCAGCCGTCACGGGTCAACGGTATCCAGGACCCGTGAGTTTTATTCTGTCACAGAAAGAAAATTAAATGAACCTTTCGAGAAGGGGAAGTATATAAAGGTGAAGGATAGCATCTCGTGCGACTCAGTAGCAGGTCGAGACGCAAGCAACGGCCGCATCGTCAACCTCTGCCACTCAGGTGAGCGCGCAACTATCGTGTGCACGTACAGTACCGGTTTGCGGGTTTTATCAGTCGCCCCTGCTGCGCAGCCAGCCGCTGCCGCCGCCGCCACCGCCGCCGCGACTGCTCGTCTACCAGTGCTAGTTGCCAGTTGCCAGTTGCTCTCTAACCACGATCGCGCTCTCTCATATGCTCGCGCTACGCCGCATGACGCCAGAATAACTTTTTCGCGACAACGACACGGCCTAACCCCGGCTCGATGAGGTGAGATTGTTAAATATTTTAAGTTAACGGTGTTTTTATATAATTTGCGTTCACTTTTTAAAATTTACAAATTATTGAAAATAATATGTTCGTAAGAACATGCACTGCCACTTTATTCAGAGATTCAGAAATTAGAGATCTATTAAAGCCTGACTTCAGAGCATCCAGAGCTTTGGTAATATATCTTTGAGTGTTTGTGAATAATATTCTTAATATAATATAAAAAGCTTGGCGCGAGTGAGTGACGTACTGAAATACAACGCACAGCCTTACCAAGCGACTTGAAATATAATAATAATAATAACAATCGTATATCTGACATAATAAATAATTTGATATGTTAAATATGGAGGGTACCTTTGAGGTGTTGGGCTATAAATGTATTATTTTTATGGAATGGGAGCGAAGTGATGTGGATATAGTTCCACTAGTTAATCCATTAAAGGAAAGTATTTACAGTTATAAATGTGGAAATTGGTGTGTATGCCTCCTCTTTATAAATATTATTAATTTGCATCGACGTTCTTGGAAATGAATCCCACAAGGGATAAAAGGGATGATATCGTATGGATTTATTTTTTATTTTTGAGGTTCAAAATGTAGAAACATTCAATTAAAATCATTTTCCTGCCCTTGTTCCGCGTTAGAACTTACAAAGAACACACAGTCTAAATCAGAAGCCTAAGATACATGTTCATGGTAGCTTCCCTTTTGCCTCTATTTTGATGATAGTTTTAATACTTAGCCACCGTGAGTGCAGGGGGTTGTATCCAGAAAAGTGTAGACTATTGCTTCTTCTTTTTAATTGTACAACGGGGAAGTGCTTGGCCTTATTCTCATCGTGATATTTTATTAGTTTATTGTTAGTATACGTTATCATTATATTTAAAATATTTCTGTTATAAAGGACCATTACAGAAAGGATAAGATATAAGAATAAATTATAAGCTTTCAGCAGAACAAAGATTTTTGACAACTTTTCAACATTTTCGCTCAACGGCCATTTTTGATGATAGTCTCAGATGGCCAATCTCCGAATAGATCTTAATGGCAGCTATACCTCACGTTCCTGTCATTCTACGATGGTAATTTTTTGTCAGTAAAAGAAAATTAATGTCCTTCGCTCACACGCGTTCAATGCTTAAAATTTGACCGTATATAAACAAAGCTTTCTGCACTAGTTCTCCGTATTAAGCTATACGTATTATGCGAAATACGTTTCTCCTGTAGTCTGATTTTTTCACTCAGCGTTTTAATACAGAGCTGTTATGATTTGAACGCGATCATACATAGACTTTGCAGTTAAAGGAAAACAAATGAACGTAACTTTTTAATTAACCATAAACAGGAGAAAAGGCAATCACCTCGCAACTTTGATGACTTAGTAGGTACGCGATTGTTAATTGAAACAAGCGATGTAAGCCGTGTTCAAATCAGGTTTGTCCAATTATTTACACACACAGTACATCGTAAGTCTTATATTTTTCATCGTATGTCTATTAACTAATTAAGCTTCGAGTCCATTATCTAATTAATCATCAACAAGTTTACCCGATGATTGTAAAGATCGGAACGAAAGAAGCAAATTAAAGTACCTACGTACCTTACCTAAGTGCTTATCATCAAACATCCAAACTAACCCATTAACTTCCTAATATGAAGAAGCAGAAAAATACTGTATACTTCATCAATTAAAGATATGCTTCGAAGTAAGTTCTTGGTATGTCCAAGAAGTTACCTCGATGGTCTTGATAATAACGAACTTATAGATTGTAGTTGAAATTTTACTTCATCCAGCCAATAGGGTAAAATATTGTTAGCACCGATGCCTTCGTAATGTAAGGGTTTATTGCTGCAATAACATTCTCTCACGCGAAGCTGTTTGTACCATAACTTTTTTTACTATTAAAACGTAACGTTATACGTAAACGATGTGACGTTAAGTATGCCTTATGTCGCGATAAGCACAAGCGTAACATTTAGATGACCTATGTAAAATGTAATTGAAGTTGGAAAGTTTGTCAACTTTTATTATTTAGGTATAAATTGTAAATCGATATAGGTACTCGATGTTATTCGATATTATCGATATTGTTTAACAAGCCTCATCGCTCAGTTGGTAGCCTTTTGTGCTGAAGGTTGTGGGTTCGATTCCCACCCAGGACAAACATTTTTGTGATGAATATAGATGTTTGTTCTGTGTTTGGGTGTTGTATTTTATGATAAGTATGTATATAGAAAAAAAAAGTAATTTAAGTATTGTATGCGTAATCTAGTTCCCATATTACATGCTTAGTTTGGGGCTAGATGGCGCTGTGTGAAATAATGTCCTGTAATATTGATTTATTTATATTTGCTCTTTACTTTTATGAGATATGCCTTTTTAAACTTACCGGGAATGAAACGTTTTACTGTCTTGAATTCAATTATATACGACTCAGGGTCGCATCGCAAGGCCTTTCGGTCAACATAGCTTCGTAAGGATAAGTGTTGAAAAACAAGCGATGAAGTCATTTTTTCAGAGTTATATTCGTATACATTCACGTTTGCGACTTCCCCTGCGTGGTATCCGGTTAAAAATAAGCCTAACCTAATCCCATGGTTAGGATATATCACCGCGAGAATGACAGGACATTAATTTCACTCACAACGCCAACTAGCCCCATAACTAAGCATAGCTTGTAGTCACCGTGTGTGCTACGCCACCTCGTGTGTGCTGACGTGGCGTAGCACAGCTACGGCGGCTAAACTCAGTGCTACGTGAACGACCAGACAGCATGACATACCTTTTGAGACCTTGGGTCCGTGGGGAGCCGGTGCCCTCCGGGTTTTCAAAAATCTTGCGGGGCTTTTGATTGAGGCGACACGTGACCCAAGGGCTGGCTTTTATTATGGCCAGCGAATTAGCATAGCTGTTCAGCGTGACAATGCAGTCAGTGTCTTGGGCACGATTCCGTCTGGTACGGACTGGAACAGTTGAGCTACCTAAAGGCCGTTTGTAACGTTATTTAGGTAATCTGACTGATTCCTTTGTACACACTTAGTTTAATTGTACCTTTTATAGAATAAAAAATGTTTTTTTTTTAAAGTCGATAAAAACCTACCTTAAAAATGGATTAAGATTTTATGATTTCTCACACAAATCGTGGACACAAATTGGATCTTTGCAGCAAAAATTGATAGTAATCGTTGGTTTTTTTTATAATGTAGGACTGCGAAGCCTTCATCTCACCTGATTTTAAGTTATGATACTCAAACTGTTGAAGATTCCGGCTTCAACCGGAACCCTCAACAGTTTGAGGAACTGGCTATCTTACCTCTAAATAACGTAACAAAACAATTTAGAATACTTGTTATAGGGACAGACTTGGTAAGATGGTGATAGCTAGCCACCAAGCACAATATACTACCCTGGGGATCGAGCCCGGATCTCTGGATATGATACCAATGGGCGAACCACATTAGACCACATAGGTGGTAGGTACTTTATAAAAAGTAGTTTAATTAGAGTATAATGATAGACTAACTAAACGAAATATAACAAATATAGACGGGCTTATAATTATGTACCTAATTGCTATTGTCATTATATAATACGAATCCATTAGGTAGTATGTAAAGAGGAACAATGATAAAAATACATTCCTAATTATGCACGTTCATCCAAGAAAAATACGAATTCAGAATAATATCCGTTTTGGAAATCACATTACAACAATTTCTCCGAAGTCAAAGCTTATTTCTCGTAAAATAACATTCTTGTTATTTTTAATTTGGTAAAAACTCTTCCATCAATGTTTTACTTTAAAACAATTAATATTTATTATAATTTTAAAAGAAATATTACCTACATCCCTTTTACATATTTTTGATTTAACTCAACACGTGTGTGTATGTGATAAACGGTCTTTAGAAAGGTTTAGAAAATGTCAAAATCTGTTAGGAAAAAAAAAGAAGATTATGGATATTTTTTTTCTCTCGTCAAATAATCTGAGTAATGTGTTTAAGAACTTTTGTCTTTGACCTTACAACTGCGGGTCGTGGTCACACCAGATTGTCAATAAATTTTTTTTTTCTCTCGTCATAATCTTTGTCTGCGTCATAACGAGAGTATACAGACACAAGCAATATCTATATTTTCTGAGAGTAATCCATCCCATAATCGTAAAATTGCCTCTCAAACGATAAAAGCATCCGTGTACCGTAGTCCTATAAAACATTGCAACGCATTATTTATCTTATACTACATAAATTATACCTCCAAACAGGCTAAGAATAATATATTGAGGTTCGGTAAAATGTTGTACTCGAATACCCAATCTACAAGATACATTGAGAACTGCGTAATATTTTGATAAAATCTTCATCATATTTGTTATGTAGTGGTTTTCACAGTGCCATTGCGATAATCATTTTTATTCCCGTCGACTCCTTTCAAAGTCTTTTAAAAGTTATTTTCAAGAGTAGAAAGAGTTAAAAAGAGGATTCGTTGATCCTTCTTCGAAGTAAAATAGTTTATTTAACATTTTATTATTAGTCTGGAAAGTAAATTGAGCCGCGTTTAAATTATGCAAGCCACAAGCCACCATTGCCTTTAAAATGTGCAATATAAACACGCCATAGAAACCGGTACTCAGGCAACTGAGTAGGTTAGGTATCTAGTCCATTCATCAATAGAATGCAAAATTATTAAAAAATGTGTAGTTTTTTATACTACGACGGAAAAGCGCTTGGCCCTTATCACCTGGCCGCAAGTTATGATGAGGTGGAATAGAAACACAGTTCACCTGGAATCCTCAACAGACTGAGGAACTGGCTAACTTACCTCTCAATGCTGGAACACAACCACAAAAAAAATGCGATGTTCTGGCGACATATTTTGGGAAGATCGTTGCAGCTAGCCAGGAGGTCAGAAGCGCTCTTCAACCAACCAAACTAAGAACAAATTTGTATCTCCGTGGGGACCGAACCAGAAGTTCTGACCTCTGAATCTGAAACCGATAGGTGAACGACTAGACGACAGTTGCAGGTATAATTGCATAGGGATAAACTAGGTTTGCATGGAAAAATTACTGCGCATATGATAATGATTTAAAATGTAAGCTGGATTCCGGGTGTGCTTCCACGTACCTTTTCAAAACACAAAAAGTGATGAAAGCGATGAGCTTCCCGGTAAAAAACACACCTTTCAAATTGGTCACTTCTCATAAATGATTTTGATGAAATTTTTGGTGTGTATTTGAGTGGGTTACGTGATGGTTTAAATTCATAATCCGGTAGGTAGCGCTGCGGTCACCACGGGTGATGGGAACGAAGCCCCTGGCGTTTCAACCAATTACTTCACTATGACAATGGTATCATCGGAATATGGCCACTATAGGTGCCTTTTGGTATCCTAGTAGATGATGATTCAGTTTCTGTAAACATTAAACACTTTGCTTCTAACTTGTATTCATAATAATGAAGGTATATTATATATAATAAATACCCACGATCGTTGTCAAGACCGGCGAATTTTTCGTGTACTGATGATAAAATTGGGTAGTTAAGAGTTACGATTTTATGAAACTTGTTACGTTGGTAAGTCGGACTCGCACTAAGGCTCCAGAACTATATCCGAAAAAAACCCGCTTTTTTTATTTGAAATGTGACCCGGAACCCTCAGTGTGCATGTTCGTTTCGCACTGAACCGGTTTTCATTGAATGAATGAATGTTTTTTTTTTATTGTATATAGGACAAAAACATATAAGACAATTGGCAATTGTAAAACTAAAGTTAACAGTAAAATGGGCGGTCTTATAGCTTCGAACATCGATCTCTTCCAGACAACCTTAGGATCGAGAGGATAGTACAAGTACGTAGTATGTAGTATCATTATAATATATTTGTGTCGAATCGAACATGTTTCCTCACAACATCTCTCAGCTATCCATAATTGATCGAGTGAGCGAAGCGAACGTGATCTCTCAGTTAAGTTTGGAAATCCGGCACTGTATAATTGTATGTATGTATGTATTGCCACATACATACATACATACAATTATACAGTGCATGCACATACATGTTTGTGACGGCATAACTCTCGAACGGATTATTCGATTCTCATGAAATTTAAACTGTAAAGAGATAACGTAAATGGAATTTGATTGTCGCGGGGGATTTTGATAATTGTACTGAAAAACGTGCAATCCGTTATCTTGTACGGCCTCCGAGCCGGAATAGCGCGAACTGTAATTGCATGGGTAACAATCCTGGAGATCAAAAGGGAATCGTGTTTCCTCCACTCGCATTGGGTCTAGGTAGGGCAGAATTGACAGCGCCAATAAATGGGAGTGGAAATTTATATCTTCTTCTTCTTCGTTCTGCTTTTTTTTCTTCTTCTTCTTCCCATCCACTCCTATTTTTATGACGCGCGAGCGGAGTGAGGTTGGTTCTGCCCAACGTTGACTGAAAGTATCTCTAATTAGGACAGAAAGTGATTGAAAATTTTCAGTAAAGGTGAGGCAATGAACCAACTAACAAAGTTGAAGCGAAAATCAACTTCCGACATGGCATTTGTCGGATGTTGTTTTGCGCACGAACTTCCGTAACCGTATTTTATATGACACAAAATCATATTTCAAATGCAACAGGCGTTTGCAATTTGTTTTAACAATGAGTTTTACGACAGGGCAATTGCAGCGATATAAGTAGATAAACTCGATTTTCAGATTGTTGGTTTATTGTGATTTATTGTAGGTACATAATGTGCATATATCCAAGGGGATAATATAAAATGAAATAAACCAGCCCAGTGAACCGTTCGACCCAAATTTCATGGCAAAAAGACACGTTTATGGTAAACCCGCCTTTAATTTTATTTTTATTATTTGTTGCTATAGCGACAATAGTGACTCTCTGTGAAAATATCAACTTTCTACCTATTACGATTCATAAGATCGAATAATAAATAATAAGATCTAGTCTAATGGACGGACAGCGGTGACTAAGTAGTGTCCAATTGGCACCCTTCGGGTACGAAACCATAAATATGTATGTCTATAACATCCATTTGTTATTTTGCATTGTCATTGCTGCGCATGAATGCACGCAGGATGTTTGCACCTAATATATAAAAGTTGTGTCCCTTGAACTCCGAAACGGCTGGGCCTGTTTTACCGGGATTTTCACTGGCAGCTTTAACAGTCATTAGCTCTTCTTAGTTTTTGTTTGGTTTTGGTATGGTTTTCATCTTTACTGACCCTTTTATTTAATTAACCAACATTGAAGGACAAGCTAAGCTAAATTTTTCTTCAATTGTATGAAATTGGCGGTGAGAAATTCACACTGAGAACAAAAGAGTCAGACGCGTACGCATTATGTTAATGATTTAGTTTTAGGCACTCATTTACATTTCTAGACAGTTAAACTTCATTTCAAATATGGTAGGTGTACTGTATGTGGCCTGTTTTTACTTTGGATTCACTTCGGACATGGTCCGATGGGACTCCAAAGTAAAAACAGGCCCTTGTTTGACAAGGGCCTGTTTTTACTTTGGAGTAAAAGGTCGAGGGGCTCTACTACTAAATGGATGCACTATATTCTACAAGCTTCTTGCTCAGTTGGTAGTAACTCTGCCTTCTGTGGTTTAGGGTTCGATTCTCACCCAGGACAAACATTTGTGTGATAAATATACATGTCTGTTCTGTTTGGGTGTTGCATCATATGGTAAGTAGTTATGTATTTACAAAAAAAAAAGTATTTTCGTATTCTATCCGTAATCTAGTTCCCATATAACAAGCTATACTCAGTTTGGGGTTAAATGGCGTTGTGTGAAATTAATGTCCTGTAATATTTATTTATTCTAGATCAAGTAAAGAAAAATCCTTCTCACCGAAGACATTCTTTGAATTTCTCTATATTTTAGCTAAGTATTCATATAAATATTCCATGTAGTTTAGCAGAAGATAGTAGGTATGTCAAAAACTATTGTGGGATTTATTTTCACCTTTAAAACGAGTAACTATTTTTTTTTTTCGACTACCCAAGCTTCTAAATCAGTAAACATTATTTTATATTGACTCGACACAAGCAGATAGACTTCAAATGGGACCCATCATCCAAATGTTTCATAAAATGTAAAATGTTAACTTACCCACTCAAATTTTGATACATGTTAATAAAAAAAATTGGTACCTATTACATTTCATATCAGTTACCAATATCTATGTGTGCACCAGAAGGCTGGTACTATAAAGGGGTAAAGTTTGTAAATTTGGGTGTACCAGGTATCCGAAACTACACATCCGATTTCAAATATTCTCGCACCAAAATTTGGAATAGACTTTCAGAGTGAACAAAGGCGTTATTATCGCGTTAAAATAAACAGCTTTTTGTGGAATTAAACATGAATACATATTTTATTAAAATAAAAATGTAGGATTTTTAGGTTACAAATATAGTTGAAGAGAGTGATATAATTTAGTATTTTTAAATTTTACTATTAGACTATTACAGTCATCAACTGAACTCGACGCAAGTCCATGCGGGTACTGTGATAAAATAATGTTGTCGGAGTACACACTTTTGTCTTCCGACGACGACGTCGGTATTTTTCTTATCAGAGATGGATATTTGAAATTATTAAACTACTAAGGAGTTTCCATCAAATGTATTTGATTGGCAAAACAAAAAACACTATTGAAATAATAGGGATTCTCGATTTAATTTTCAACTTCTTTGTTGTATGGCAATTAGTGATGGGGGTCACTTTTCTGCCAGTGTCATGATAGCTTCATATACAAATTAAGGGGAGTATATCTAATAATATGGCCGGTTTTATAAAATGGGATCACCAAATTGATTTTCTAAAACATGGACAACACAAATAATAAACGTCAATGTTAGTAAGTACCTATATTATATATATTATATCAAGGGTTAGTATGAAATTTATATACATTTATACACATAAGTACATTTTTACAGTTTTATTTTATTTACAGTAATAAATTTACAAAGTAATTATACAAGGGGACAAGGACAGGGAAAAGTAGACATTTCAATGAAGCGATTTAATTTTACAATAGTACGAGTTCAGTTTGACAAATTAACAAAGTCCACAAGTCAATGTATTCCCTCTCTCTCTTCAACAGCCTATGAAGCTCCACTGCTAGGTAGAGTCTCCTCCATTTCAGTTTTGTCATTATCACCACACTGGGTAGGCGGATTGGTGATCGCTGTAAAGTATTTAGAAGTATAATGCTGCGCATTTCCTGGTTCCCTTGTCGGCTTTACGACATCCGCGGGCTTTTAGGGGAGACGAACAAAAATGTAGACTGAGCAAACATAATTATGTGCCATAGACACTAAATTAATCTCTAGCTTATATGAACAAAAACGCTGAATATTTCGTCTGAGGTAACAGCACCTGTTGCTAAACATCGAGACAGCTATACGGCTGGCGGCATCGGTAGGTATAGGTAGGTATAGATACCTACAGAAGTCGTGGCGCGTGTCCAATTCATTCCGGTCTTTAGAGCATTATACTAAACAGTGGATATTGCATTCTACTTAACGGTTACAAATACCATGTCCAAACGGAGCAGGCCCAAGGATAAAAGGTGCTTTAGTTGTCCTATTGAAATCAAAATGCGGATATTGCTTAGGAAAGTAACGAAAATACATGACACAAAAACCTTATTAATCCTTTTTTTTTTTACAGTGGAGACGCAGAGTATAGTCCGACCCACTACAACAACATGCGGAGCGACGTAAAGTGAGTATTGGTTTTGTTTGAAACTCTCTTTTTAAGCGTAAGTTTATCAGCAACTAATCATCTATTAGTCTAACTTATAAAAATATTGCTAAGCCACTTCCCAAACTCACTTTAAGCTCATATTTCTTATTGTGTTTGTATGTGTTAAATTTTTTGAAGTGAAAACTTCTTTAGGCGCGTGGAGCACTTTTTAGGTGAATAAAAATCATAGAGCTCGCGTCATCGTCACCGAACGCTTTCCATGAGCTATATGTATACTGTGTATTATATGTGTATTTTTTGGTTGAACAAAATGCGTGAATCCCGCGTTATCATCACCGCACGCTCTTGTGAATTGTATCGTCGAGCTATTAGATTATTATTTTCGAATTATTTTTGGTTTATAAAGAAGTGTTAATGAGCAAGGATGCAGTTGCAAACCAAAAATAATATTACGATACAATTCAGAAGTTACTTGTTTTCACTTATATCGGCAGTCCCCAAAGACTGTCCTGCATGTTTTTCATAATTTGCTTAAATTTGACCTTTAAATTTAAATTTAATTTTACGTTTTTAAGCCTTATTTTTTTTTGTACGGCGGGGAAGCGCTTGGCCTTCATCTCACCTGGTAACAAGTTGAGATAAGGCAGAAGATGGAGGCGCACTTCACCCGGAATCCTCTACTGAGGAACTGGCTATCTTACCTCTAAATGCCGGAACACAACATTTTTTTTTAAAACCTACCTACTAAGAGAATGCTACATTTGCATGCACTAGCAAGCATGTTTGATTTAAGTTTAAATGGAATGCCTTAACAATGGCAAGATACTACGAGTAAAAAAAATAAAAATAATTAAGAAAAAATAAGAATTTGGTCGCCTCAATCAAAATCTCTGCCCTTTGGGCTTTCAAAAATAATCCTGACTCCTGACGAACCAAAAGTCACGACCCCAAAAGGCTTTGATAAGTAAGCTCTGATATTTGCGTCTTTTGCGGTACTCGAAATATACACAAAATCATGGATTCATAGAAAAAAATATAACGAATATGCTGGCTGGTGTCAAAACTACACTTTGACTTGTGACAATCCGAAGTCAGCTAATTAATGAAAAGCTTGCCATTTTGCTTCTTAGTTATTTTAAACGAAGACAGTTGCTAAATCCTTTCTAAGCGACCCAGCGCTGATATCAATGTCTTAAAATTTAAGCAACGCTTATGATATAGGGGCTATTTTTAACTTGGGATGGGTCATCTACTGCAAAATGCCTTCGAAGAGTTTGTTGCCTCCCGTCCAGCAGACTTTTTTCAAGAAGGGCATCGATAAATCGCCACTGCGCTTGCAAAGATGCGTCGACTGCATGGGCGATTACTCTGATTGACGGATGTAAAAAAAAATACTTGCATTGATTTCATACAAAACGGCAACTTCATAGGTGAAACCTATGAACCAACAATTAATAATTTTCAAAATGTCAATTTTACTTTTATATTCACGTGTAAAATTATATCATTACATATGTTTTCATTCTGGGATATATTACATTTGATGGCCAATTTAATAACATATCACATAGTACCTTACATGGACCGTTTATACATAACCGCCATACCTGAGGTCCCACTCCTGTATGAATGCCAGATTAACGCTGTCTATTTTTATAACACACGAATAGTTTAGTTAACAATAGTCTCACAGATCATTTTTATCTACGTATCGAAATTGATGATTTAGAATTAGTGGTACCTTAGTACCCATCTAGAATTCGTGTTCGGTGAAGGTTATATTATATTATTACTAATTAAACAGTAAAATTCACACCAACTAAATTTGTATAGTGAGATAAACTCTTCATATGTATACACCAAATAAAGTTGTTATTACAGTCAAGAAAAAATATGAGGGAACAATAGCTAGTTATCTACCTTACATTCAACGCGAATAGTATTTGAATAATAATACTAATATTCATGAGGCCAGTGTCTTGGACACGCATCCGTCTGGTACTGGTCTGGAACAGTTGATTTACCTTTAGACCTAAGATATTGGATGGTGGTAGGACTTTGTTTAAGTCCGCCTACTACCATCTTACATAACTCTGTCGCCATAACAACAATTCTTAAAGAATGTTGTGTTCCGGCATTTAGAGGTAAGATAGCCAGTTCCTCAGTTGATTGAGGATTCCGTGTGAAGTGCGCTTCCAACTTCGGCCTTATCATAACTTGAAAGGTCAAGTGATACATAATTTTATATTATATATATTCCCCGTCGTACGATAAAAAATAAGAAAAAGTCCGTTTGTAACCACCCTTTGATAACCCGACTGTTTCCCTTGTATATAATATATATATATATATATATATTACAGGACATTCATTTCACACAGCGCCATCTAGCCCCAAACTAAGCATAGCTTGTAATATGGGAACTTTTGTAAATACATACTTATCATACAATACAACACCCAAACACAGAACAAACAAACATTCATCACACAAATGTTTGTCCTGGGTGGGAATCGAACCCACAACCTACAGCGCAGAAGGCATAGTTACTACCAAATGAGCTATTAGGCTTGTTAATATAGTATCATATTTATTATAAGTTTAATTGTACATTTTATTTGATTAGATTATGTTAAAGATGTTTGTTTCTACGGACTATGCTAACCAAGTCTATGAGAAAACTAAACAAGACAATGTAGCGTTGCGTCACACTGGCGCTGCTGTACTCAGTATTTTTCCTTGAAATATTGTATTTGGTAAAATGAAGGTAGGTGGGTTCCGATTTCCCTATTTATAAATATTTATTAGATACCCACTGAAATGGCTTCTTGCGAAAACACGATTTTCTCATTACCTCCCCCTGTTCTTGCACTAAAGCCGAGAGAATAGAGTGCGTGACAACTTTTGGATGCCTGAAAAAGTAGCCTTCTTACTATAATATAATGTAACTTTGATCGAACTATTTGTAGCTATGTACAATGAATGTATGAATGAATGACAATTCTTTATTGCACATCTTAAAAATAAAACTTGATTACTTAAAAAATGTATATACAATGGGAGGTCTTATGGCTTATATATATAGAAGCGAATTCTTTCAGACACCCTTTGGATGGAGCGGACTTTATGGTTAAAAATATTTTTTCTAAAAATATATCTACACACTACTTATATAATATAAATACATATTATACACTATGTACCTACATAATATGCAAAAACATTTAGAAAAACTATGAATATGGCGATAATTGATTGAAAGCGTTTCTTCTGTGCTATATGTATGGTTTTTGGTAAATTGTTTATTTAAAACAGATCAATGATTCAAACAAGTGTATTCGTCATTGCAGTCGACTTATAAACAATAACGATAATATTTTTGACATTGAATATAAAAGATCTGCCATATTGTTTCCCTGACTGTAATAAAAAGCAGTCTTTAGAGCCAAGTTTTCTCAGTTAAGGAAAATTTTAATATTATTTTTCTCAAATAGCATGCCTGTATAGCGGCTTATTTTACTTCTTAAAGTTCTGGACCCAAAGGGTGCCAACGGGACCCTATTACTGAGCCTCCGCTGTCCGTCTGTCTATCTGTCCGCTGGTTGTAACCCTCGAACCGTAATAGGATTGGAAATTGATGTGTTCCGGCATTTAGAGGTAAGATAGCCTGTTCTTCAGTTTGTTGAGAATTTCGGTTTTCCGATTTTTTATACAATTAGGACAAGCAGGTAGTTTACCTGTAGTTCAGTGCATCTCTTGCCTATAACAATGCCTTACTGAGGCCTCACATCCACAAAGAATATAGCCTACACGGCACTGCATTGCGCTCGACATCATGAGGCATGAAGGTTTTAGTCCTCGCTTGCCCGTTATTTCACCGGTAACCATGGCCTTCAAACCGGAACACAGCAATGCTCCTTGGCGCGGCTGAAATAGGTAGATATGGTGGAAGTACTTCACCGGACGAGCCCTTTCACAAGGGGCTCTACTACTCTTACCTAAATCTGAGGAATAATCATTAGGAGTTAACAATTTTGGTGTAAATAACCTAAAACTTACATATACTAAGTCGATCATTTGTTCACATTTTTGCTTTTATTATACTATCTAGACGTGAAAATTATTAGCCTTCTGATTCTATTACTGATGTTTTTTACATTATATAACTTAACTTTAAGAGCTGTTGGTTTTCCAATAAATAAATATAGAATCGCATTTTGGATGGAGCGTTGGTTCTTTCACTCATTCGTTGGTCCTTCCATGGTTCATTCAACTTTCGAAAACTGTTAGTAGCAATATAACGGTTCTTGTTCGCACAATCCTGTCTTGGTCCTAGGGCGGTCCCACGCCACCCATACAGTACCGTTAGTTAATGAGTTCTGCCGCTCCTAAGCTTTGGACTTAAAATACGTTTTGTAAACACTGATAATACCTGAGTACCTTGTCGAGGGGCAATAGAATATGATTTATGTGTCAATAATTTTGTACTCCTACCTACTTGTACTTAGTTTTGGTCGCACTTTTATTTTTATTACTACGGGGAGTGGCTTGGCCTTCATCGCACCAGATTTTTCAGGTTCTGATAAAGCCGAAGACAGAAGCACACTTCACCCACATACCCAACAACCAACCACAATATTGTACTCCTCTGGGGATCGAATCCGGGACCACTGGATCTCACACCGTAGGGAACCACTAAACCACAGAGGTGGTCAAAATAAATTATGCAATAGAACCAACATTATTTATATTTACACATGATACCAATAAAGATACATAATTTTCACATAAATTAATTCACTACCATTTTACATAAATCATTGGATCGTAAAGATTAAAATCTTGAGGTCAATAAACAGTTTAATGACCTTTCGCATTGGATGGTGAACTTAGTAGAACCGGTCTGAAATAAAATATTATGTATTGGCATTCCACATTCCGCTGATATACAGTAAATAAGACTTTGTAAGAAGGCCCCGAAGAACCGATAACTGATGAAACATATCAGTATAACCAAACAATGTTTATCCCAAAGATTTTTGTTCGCGTGTATATTTCAAATATTACACTGCATTAATCATTTTTTTAAAGCGGATTCAGAATTCAAAGCAGAATTTATTAAATTAATTATTTTGTTACCTAATCCCGTGAGATAAGATTTGAGCGGGATCAGCTGACTAATAGGGTCGATATCGTACTTTGCCACCTAATTTCAAATCGGCACTGACAATCACCAATTTCTCAATACATTTAGGTATTTATTGTGTTTAGAAATTGTGGAATAGTATGTCAGTATGGGAAACCCATGAAAGTAATATGTAGGCACTCTTAGGGAAGTCTCGTTTCCATTATTTAATTACTTAGAGTGTCAAATCGACACGTCATCTGTTTATTACGGTAAATGTGAATTTGAAATGTGTTTTTTTTTCGCTTTTAGTGAGAAGGCTGCCCATTTCACTTGTATACTGTGTAATAAGTTAGTGATGTTTGTTATTACAAAGTATAAAAGTGAAATGGGCTAGTTAGTGATGTGTGTATTATTCGATGTAATTTGTGAACAATAAAGCATACTTCAATTAAATTATATTCTAAATATTGTAATATGTTTGTTACAGTTAACAAATGAAATGGGCTAGTTGGTGATGTTTGTATTATTCGATGTCATTTGTGAACAATAAATCTTACTTCAATTAAATTACATTCAAAATATTGTAATATATTAAAAAATCAGATGTTCGCCATTTTCTCAGAGTAGATACTAAATAGGTAGACAAACCAAATGACCCACCAGCATCAAACATGTCAAAATCCATCTAGCCGTTTATTGATTTGTTTATCAGGCTGCAAACATATGTAGGTACTGACAAATATATACTCTCGTAAAACCTTAGTGTCATTTTTTCATATTTGGTCAGCAGGAAAATCAGTAAAATAAATATTTTGGCAGCATGTAATCCGAACTTATGATGGAGTAGGTACCTACGTCATTAGGTTGTTCTTTTTTTGCACCCAAGTCTTGCTTTGTTTATACACTTTGTTTGCCCTTTACTTAGCCTACTGTTTAAATGACAGCTTATTATCAAGCACTTAAACCTAATAATAAATATTCTATACGTAATCTAGATCCCATGTTACAAGCTATGCTTAGTTTGGTGCAAGATGGCGCTGGTTGAAATTAATGTCCTGTAAAATTTACTAAATTATAACCTTCTTATTACTTCCTAATTTATCCAAGGAATATGAAATAGATGCGCTGATTCACCATGAACTAAAGGCGGAGGTTCACTAAGAAACAATAGTCAGGTTCTGCAAGCTACAATGGCTCAGCACCTAAGACTCCCACTTAAACGTGACACGTGATCCGGGCCCTGATTCTACTAAATCAATCGCTTCACTATGGTAATGGTATCATCGCAGAATGGCTACTAGAATACCAAAAGGCCATCGTGGCATAGTATAGTGGCCACTCTGCGACTCTATCATACTACCATTGTCATAGTGAAACGATTACTTTAGTAGAATCAGGGCCCTGATATTTTGTGTAAATATAAGGAGGCTATCGTGGCGAGACGTTTTATGGACAGCAGAAAGCAGTTCACTAGCAGTAATATGAAAAATGTACTAGCTATTTAGCTACAGCATTTCTTTAAGTTTTTTTATAGGTACCCCATTATTAACACCGCAAATGGATACTGTTGGGTGGTATAACAAAACTATTATGACAGCAGTTATCCAATATTAAGACTAATATTCCGAAATGTCAGTTCGAAAGTGCCGTTAGTAGCTGGTTTCACCCTCACCATTATAATTTGCGCGTGAGAGCAGGCTCAGTTGAAGGGAATCTGAGGGTATCGGGCTCTCTACCTTGCAATGGCATAGCGACTAAAACTCATCGGTGCTCCCTCGCCCACCTAAGTGCTAGCGCTCAACCCGTCCTAGCGACAGGTTGAGCGCTAACTAAACTCCGCAGTGACCCGCTTTCGCCGTGTGGTGGTGTCGTGGGAATCCGGCTACACGGCCTTTACCGCCACAACACCACCAGCGATTGCCGCTTTACAGGGGCCCCACAGGCCCCCCCAGTGTGACTGGGGGGGATGGCGGGAACAGCTGGGTCGCCAGGCCGTTCCCGCCGTTCGAAGGGGATGAGGTGCAATGGAGGCCGGTTGAACGCCCCTACGTTCCCGGCCCCCAGAACCCCCATCTGATCCATCATTGCCCGACAGGGTGGCCGAATTGACCCTCCCTGCCGCGCCGCCAGCCTTGAAGGCCGGCCATCCCACGACCCGAAGGTCCACTGAGTCCCTCACTGGGACTCCCCGCCCTGCGGAAGACAGCCTGTCCATCTACTGTGCCCTATGCTAACTTCATAGGGACACGCGGAGGACACCCTCGCGTCGGATTATTCGCTGCCGTCGACAAGTCCCCATAAGTGGGAAGTGATTGACGGCACCCAGGGTACACCACGATGAGGTCATCCGACCCAGTACCCCCTTAGGTTCCCAAAATTGGTACCTAAGCTAGCTTACATCAACCCTAAATATATCAATCATTGGGCACGGGCTTACAAAGTACCTACTACAGTACAAGTGCACTTAAGCCTCACAATAATAATTGTATAGTTATGTGAGCACTGGATAGTTCGTCTTTGAATTTGTGTGGCAATTCAACTTGGTACACAAGACAATGCTATTTATTATCTAATTATTTCTCAGCATCGTTAATGATACTATTATGTACTACGTTGTTACATACAATACATGAGTAGGTACCTACCTAGGCTATCATTATTTAGCACAACTACCGTTAAAAAGTTTATGAGAAAGTCAAGCCATGTACCCGATGGGGTTTTGCATTAATACAATCTCAGGAGCAACTTTTTTTTAACAATTATTACAATAACAAATTTAAACCAATACGTCCACACTAACGTCCAAACAATTGTTGTTCAAGTACTGACTAGTGCACACAACCACAAAAAAACAATACATGAAAACTAAGGTTTCCGATTCAGACTCGCCTTTCAAGACAAAAAACATGTTTATTGATTGATTAGTAGATCAGGAGTCTTGACGTGAATCTTTCGTTAAAAACGGTAATACCAGTACCTATACCTTTCCTATATTCATGAAACTTGGTACGATCATAATGCTTGCTCTATATGAAAAGTGTTTTAAAGGATTTTTGATTTTGATCCATTCATTTGTGAAATTTGTGTTTAGTTTGTGATTACCGGAAAAGGATTTTCTAGGCTAGAAGAAATACCCAACCCAGAGGTTTCCAATAAATCAGGACAAAAATGCTCGTTTAATGATCAGCTGGCGTGATCGTTCAAGAGCACTTACAAATAACGACCATGTTATGACAACAAAGCTCCGAAAACCGAAAACATGATGTATTTTCACAACGACATAAGTATGTCCATTATTATTTAAACAATGAGAAGGAAATGAAATGCATACAGAACCTGTCACATTGATTTAGCAAAGAACGTAAAAGTAAGTGGCACGTATGCATATAATAGACACCACTTACTTATGCACAACATGCATGTAATGACACATACCTACTTTTATTGTGTATTTACATTACCTGTCCAGGCGACATGGATTTTTAAACAAAGTCCTGCTTATTGTTTTCATTCAAAACCATAACGGTTTTTCTACCGGTGCTATTCATCTCAAACAGCCAACAATGTCATAGCGGAATAGTGGTAGGCAGGTTCTTTCGGTAACATTTTAAGAGGTTTATAGGACTCTGGGTCACACAACAATGTTTTATATTTATCTGAAAACAACGGCACACGAAATGTGCTTCTATGGCAATTCGCAACTCAGCTATCAACTTCCGACAAATCATAGTAGCTCTCTTTTATGAATAGGTATTTGTTTGAGATTGTATTTAGGCAATCTCGCATCACGCAGCTATAAATCAGAAAAAACAATGCCTGGCATTGTTTTGTCTGCTTGTCATATTTTTTGCTATCCTAGGCCTTCGTGTGGAGACGTATCCAGCCACTAGCCATTTCCCCAGCAACAGTGGATCTCATCAGTCGGACAGCGTTCCCTGCATTGTGCTCAGCTTTAATTTTTTTCAATTAGAACATATCGTAACTCGGATTTAAACTGGGTTTTAGCCTTTTTGGAAGACTAAAATGATATATATATATATACATTATATATTACAGGATATTAAGTTTACACAGCGTCATCTAGTCCCAAACTAAGCAAAGCTTGTAATATGGGAACTAGAATACGAGCTATCAATATATTAATTTATGTAATTACTAGATTACATTGACAAACACGTAAAAACCATTACCATGAAATGAAGTCTACATTGTAATCTACATTTTACAGAAAGATCTTGACTGTTATCGCTACCTATAGTACCCCGCTTTATTGATGTTGGATAAATCCTCGTGGAATCAATAAATTACGTCATTTCTCTTATGCATATATGATGGCGATTTTGTAACTTTATAAAGGTAATATGAAGTCTACCTAGATGCTAAATTACTTTACAGAGTAGAAAGACACAACCGTCTTTCTACTAGTGGACTATCCCGGCACTACACTCTCTACCCCGGACAACAGAACCGCTGGCCCCTGCCATTTTTTTTATGATGGGGAAGTTATATTTTGGCCTGGCCTTCATCTTAGTTGGTTCAGGTTATGATAAGGCTGAAAGTGGAAGCGCATTTCACCCAGAATCCTCAAAGAAATAGTCGAGTATTTAAGGTATGTAATTCAAATCTTGCTCAAAAGTGGCAAGAAACAAAAAATAAATTCTCCAGAGGTTAACTGAAGATGGCCTGAAAATTTCATCATTGGACCAGTTGTTTTCTCGTATACATGATAAACATCGATTTTTAAATAGTTAAAGATACGAATGTGGGCGCACCCCTAGAGGGTATCATTTAGGCAGAGCAGGGATCTCTCGTGATTTCTTTTCGTGTGGCACCAAGTCAAAGTTGAGAGTACCTTTAGCAAATTGGGTTACCAAAATAAATTGAAAATTTCGAGGTAATTTTCTCCTTGAAGAATAATAAGTGTTTTTTGTACACATGGGAATTGGCAAGGGCATGTAGATAAAGTAAGGTAAACGTATAAGGTACGATTTTGTATGGGTTTTGCTAGGCAGGTCGCTGCATAAATTTAGTTTTCGATATTATGAAATTTGCCACGTGAAGTGTACCCATTTGCGTTCTACGAATTGACCGATGTTCTCGTAGGATAGTAATTCCCCCTTGACAACATGGGGGGTAAAATTATGTTTACCTTGTCCTCGGTACCTAGTTATCTCTGTAATTGCTCTGGAGTCTGTCTTCCCCGATAGAAATTATCTTCCATTAAAAACCTAAATAGTTTCGTAAATCTACACTCGAGACCAAAAATTCCGGGTCATCTATAAAAACATGAATATATATATGTAAATAAAAATATACCTTAAAACTTGATGGTTGTTATAAAGTAAAGCCACTTAAAATTACACATATTTCCAAATTAGTGAATATTGAAAAAAAAAAATTTTTTTGCTATTGTTTCTATTATGTTAACAGAAAATGTATATAAACGCCCTTCTTAATGTTCAATAATCATAAGAAAAGCTGATGTAACGCCCTTATAAGTATTTACATATTTAAATATGTAACGCTAACGCCCAAAGAATTTACTAGCATTTTCACAATACGGCCAGATCAATGTGATACAGCAAGGACAGTCGGTGTGATGGAAAGCGGCTGTAACCTACCAGGAACCAGGACAGGACAGGACCAGGAAATGACAAGCCCTGGTACACCACCAAGATGTATACTTGGTCAGCAAAAATGCTTCGAAATCAGTTTCTCATGAAAACTGCACTTTCACCAGTTTCTACGCCTTAGAGGAAGCAATCCAAGTATATGGACTATAAGACGACGACTTGCAATAACTAATTTGAGCCTATTTAGACCCGCAAACGGCTTTAAACTGGAGCATCATGGTATTTTCAGACAAAGATATTGCTTAGACTGGACCGTCACATATTGGTCTAGTCATGTTCTAAGACCAATAAAGGTAACGCTTTATGAGCACGTCGGAAGAACAAAAGCGAATAGAAAACCAGGGAAACGATTCAAGCAAGCATGAATCAATGAAATCGAGTTCGCTTTTGATGCGTATTTGTGTACAAAACGAACATAAATATAGTACCTACATAACAAGTCAACTTCATGATAAAATATAATCACGTTAATTGAATAAGTGGATCTTCAAGCAATTCAAGAATTTCTGTTCTCGAGTGTAGTTTATTTTCTATGAAATCAAGTTCGCCTTTGACGCCAGCGGATTTGCGTATAAATCACACATATACACGGGTAGGTACATAGCACAATCAAACTCCATGATAAAATAGAATCATGTAAATTGGATAAGTGGATCTTCAAGCAGGATGACAGTGAGACAATGCGTTTGCATAATATTATTTGATATTAGCTGAGCAATTTTCCTTGCACCAAATAAGCCGGAGAACATTGTAAGATGAAAGCTAGCTATTTTATAAGATAAACATAACCACAGCATGCTCAATTTGTATTGGAAGACTTACATTACCTGATCAGGAGGTTGTAGGATTAAATCCGGTTGCGCACTAATTGTATGCTTTACTCGTCCTCCGCAGGAGCGTAATTATTTTCGTATCTGAAGTAATGATTATGTCTATTTAATGTTATCTGTGGGAGTGTCATTATGGTGAATTATTATTAATATGGTGAGTATGGTATGATGAGGTCAGGGTGGAGATAAACATTGTTATTTTCTTTTTCCTGTGTTATATCGATGTTCCGTAGGCTAAAAACTCTCAGTGCAAAATATCAGTTCCAATGTCAATATCTTCTGATTTTTCTAGATTTCTAGATTTTTTGAATGACTGACTCAAACCGGTTTATTTATATTTTATTTCTAAATCTTACCCTATGTAATTACTGATACACATATATTCATTTAAACTCGTATAACATTTACCCGTTAAGTATGATTCAATGTCCCTAATGGGCAGTTGTAGGATCTTCTTTTCCAAAATATTGAGATTTTGTCTCGCAACTTGGTAGGTCTTGCCTTGCTTTTACCCTGCTACAAATTAATCTCTTGCTTCTTACGAGCTTAACACACCTTTCTACTGCTTCAGTGTGGAGAAGAAACCTCTCTAAGTCTGGCATACTAATTTCTAAACATTAATAAGTAAATATATAAATTAAATAAAACATTAAAACAATAAAACTATAGGCCGTTTGTAACGGTCCTTAGGTAATCTGACTGATTCCTTTGTACTTAGTTAGTTTAATTTATTGAATAAATGTATTTATTTAAAAAAAAAAAAACATAAGTCTAAAATTTGTCAATAGTAATTGAAAGGTCTGTTACTAATTCATTCGCCAATCATCACATCACAATAATTTGACGCATCTACTTGAAATAGGAAGTCAAAATTATCATATCTTTTTTTCTTTTTATCTATATATACTTGCCTTTAATACTCTTCAAACAATCAGTTTACTTATGTGTGACGCATTCGCGACGTAGGCAGCAACAAGTTTTCTGGATGTGTGAAGAAAGATTTATTATCGTTTTTAAGAGAATGCTTCCAAGTCTGCCCGTTAATAAAAACATATGTATGTTTACGTTAATATGTGTATCATCATAACCGCATTATGAACACGAATGGATCATAATTAAAAAATACTGTGCTTTAATATTGAATTAGGTTGGGCCGGAGACTTTCGTGATGAAAGTAGCTTGTTCCTTTAATTGTTCTTGTCCCTATAACCGCCTCTGTGGTCTAGTGGTTCAACCCACCGATTTCAGATCCAGAGGTCCCGGGTTCGATCCCCATGGGGAGTACAATTATATTGTGCTTGGTTTGGCTGTCGCCATAATAACAATCCTAAAAAAAATGTTGTGTTCCGGCATTTAGATGCCAAGTCTTAGTGCTTCTTAACCGTCGAACAATAAAAAAAAACTGGTGGTTTACCTGGCCCAGTATAAATATTCAAAATTAATAGAATATTTTTTGCCTTTGCTCAAGTCTGCAAGTCTTAGATAGTGTGCTAGTTTTCCTGGGAGTATTTTCTATACGTTTCGTGAGACCATGCCATTTTATCATTTTTTTTTAATCAGTTCCTACATACTTTTCAAGTCAGTATTCGGGCAGTTCTACGGGAGTGGAATTAAACGCCTCTATACAAAGTTGACACACTTGTCGAGCGTTTTTCTTATGCTGCCAATTGCCAATGCCTTTTAAAATCAAAAGGCGTAGAGTAAACTAATTTGTATGTTGTAAGAATTGTAAAAGCAGTTTTAAATGTATAAACAACAATGTAAAAACTACAAAAATAATGACCACATTTTTATGATGGGGAGAATAGACTTATTCCATAAATGTATGAGCAATAATTTCACATAACTCCTTAACAGTTAAACTCTTTTCCATTATTCAACTCCAATAAATTATTTATAGTCCACAAGTACCTGAAATTTAATAACAATTCAATACAATAGAGAAACTCAAATCTCTAGGAGTTTTAGACATTTTAGACCTGGAGGTCACTTTTTCATTCTTTGTTTATTTTTGTTAGCAGTGATTTTTCAGAACATTTTGTAAAGTTTCACCTGTTTTATTTTTAATGTAATAAGATAAAAACCCAGACATACGTGAGATCACTTTTAAGTAAAATAAGAGATTCCACGCTTGGTGGATGGATAGGTGATCGCACAAAAGATACTAGATAAAACACAAAAGTAAGCCGCTGCTTGATCTAACTGCCCTCTTGTAAGTAATCAGTTTGAAGTTTAGTTTAAAAGTTTTAGTAAAAAGTGAACTGCTGACCTTTTAAGGACTTATAATGCCCCTTTGTAAGAAATGCGCGTTTGGGCAACAGTTGCCTTTAGGTTTGCTAAAACGACAATAGTATTCAGAACAACGGAGTCAAAATGAAGAACAAGATACACAAAAACATGCAAGTCAAATAAATTAAAATGTTTAAAAAAAATCAAACAACTAAAACAGAACAGAAGCTTAATCTTACCTAATTCTGTAGCAATAATAACAATTCTAAAAAAAAATTGTGTTCCGGCATTCAGAGGTAAGATATCCAGTTTCTCAGTATGTTGAGAATTCCGGGTGAAGTGCGCCTCCACCTTCGGCCTTATCTTAACTTGTTACCAGGTGAGATGATGGCCAAGCTCTTACGCGTCGTACAAAAAGAACTCTCTATTCCCTTGAATTTTAATTGTGAGGAAAACGCGCATGACTTTAACCCATAAGTTTTACTCCCACCAAAAATCTCTATACGCGGATGAAGAAATCGCTTCAAAATGTTTCTAAACCTTGTTTCAGGCCCACGTTTTGGAATAAAAGGACGCCGATGGAGAAGAGACTCGTAATACTCAGTTGCGTGGCTAGCCTGCTCGCCTTTGCGTTCTGCATCGCGTTCATATCCAGCATGGTCACGAACAAGCAAACTGACATCAATGGTATGTTTTATTTGTAAGAATAGTATAGGGAAAGCCAACTGCCAAGGGAAGCAGTCGGATTACCTAAGGATCGTTACAAACGGTCTATACGTAACTCAACTGTTCCTGACCACCAGACGGAAGCGTGCCCAGGATACTGGCTGCATTGCCACGCTGATAGCTATGCTAATACGCTGGCCGATGAGTCAGCCGAGTCTCGTCTCAAAAGGCTCTAAGTAATATCTATCGAAGCTGTTGTAAGTACCTACTTCTTGACTATTTACATGTGGTGAAAAGAAACTAGCCGAGTGCGAGTCAGACTTACACACAGGGTTCTGTCCGACATTTTCAGGCAAATAAGTATAAGGCTATTTAGTTGTAGAGCCTTAGTACGGGTCCAATTCACGCTTAGCCAGTTTTTGATAACTATGATATGCAGCGCATAGCTGCGAATACTTCAGTATACCCTTGACCACGACCGTTGTAACACGGTCGAAAATGTAAACGGGAAAATAAAAAGGTACGCGATAGAAACACGATTTGTTAATAATTTTATGATCACACTAGTTTTTAACTTTATATATCACAATAAAATGGTTAAAAATCCCTTTATATATATTATTACTTGATTACGTACACCAGTCAAATCAAGTAATGTTGCCTTTACCTAATTTAATTATCGATCAAAGCAAGAAAGTAAAGTAGCGAACAAAAGCATCTATGAACATTTTACGAAATGGTTGAAATATGATTTTATTAAGGTCTTAGCCCCCAAATGCCATTTAAAAGAACTGAATCGAAAAAAATATAAATTATATAATTATTGAATCTACTCACAAAATTTCACGAGAATCGGTTAAGAAATGCGACCTGACAGATACGGAATACGGAAGCATTTTTGAAATGGGGACGCATAAACAAAACACTCTGTTACCTAGTATAACTATACTATCACTATACTACAGATATACCGTTTACTATTAACTGAGGCATAGAGAAGAGTAACTACTCTCCTCATAATAAACGGATACATGAAAAAGCAATCAAAAGTTTCCCACCAGACCACATTCATCGTGCTACTGATTCGTGAAAATTGAACACCGGCGAGTAAATAAAAACAGTGTAGGTCCCGTTGTTTTACATGAAAATGTATATGACATGTCTCAATGTGGCCTCACTAAGGCCTCGCTGCCTAATAAAAGAAACAAAATCCGAAAACTTTTGATTTGTAGTTATATCACATTGATAAAATCTTTTTACGATTAAAAATTAGCATTTGCCTTCAGAAACTTGACCATGACACGTACAGGGTATGTACGGGAGTCCATTTTGCAACTTGTAAGTTGTAAATTCTCATTGAAATCAATTTTATCCTGTTGTAAAAATTCACCGCTTAGTGGAATACTAGCCTGTGACATTTCTATCGGATACACTTCGGAGAGTGTGCAGCGGAACGACATAATCTGATTCCGCCATCCCCATTTTTTCGCGGACAACCAGACGCTCGGCTATGCGCCACAGGTGGAGATACCTTCCTCGCGCATTAAGCGGTTTTCTTCCTCATTTATAATGCGCACCGCCAAGGAATGGCACGCTATGCCTGAGATTGAAAGGCGGACCCATACCTACTTGGCCACTCAGCTCCTCTATTTGTCTCAGCAATTATTTTAAAATGACTATTATTCACTTCACTAGTGCAATCTTTATAAAACTTAAACGTAGAGGCCTGAAATAAATGTGAACAATTCAATAAACTCATTTAATGATGTTACAAATTATGAAAATAAATTTAACGATTATTTGTATCAAATATGTAGTTAAACTAAACATCTGAAATATAAATCTTCCTCGAACTTCCACCATGCCGAGTACGTTTGTTATGATGCCTCATTTGAATATTCATTTGTTGCAGAGTATGAAAAGCATCAGTAATTAGGAAATTTACATATGTAAGCTGCGAAGTAATATCAAAAAACCAATTGCACATAAACTCGGTGACTAACTCGCTCCGAACTGAGTGAGATCTCGCGATGGTTTACGAGTATAACCACGGAGGATATATCTCAAAAAGAAAGTTATTAACACCACGATAAAAGTGGTCATGACATCTCTAAGCACACTTTTTCTCACTCACTAAATTTACTTGAGTGCTCGAGGCTCTCTCTCGTTGCTAACTCTCATTCTATGCTAAGCCAGAATGACAGCAAATAACCATAGTACTGACCTTACGTCATAAGGTGGGCAGAAATACCATAAGTGAATAAGTCACGCCTTACTAACATGAAAATGTTGTTTTTTTTTGCAAAGTACTCTCGACCGTTGCCTTAGTAGGCGTGTTTTAAAAATCTATACCTCTGTAGATTTAAAAAGCATGATTTATCAAAGTATAAAAGCTTTATTTGAAATCTGCAGTCGATACTCTTTCAAATGACACCCCACAAAACATATATGGTATTTTCAATTTCTCAAACACGAGTTTTTTAACACGAGTGTAGACTCGTGTTAAAAAAGTATTATACCGATTGATGCGTAATATATAATGTAATATCTGCATATTTAAAATTTTGAATCGATCGGATCATCCATTCAAACGATGGGCGAAATATTGCATTACTTTTCACATCAATATCTCAAAAACTACCCGACTTCCGGGAAAGAAAACCCCGCGTCAATCAATTTACATGTCTGTAATCTGTTTACAGCTAATTAAAATCGGATAACCCGTTCGAGAGTTACGCCATCACAAACATTGCCTTATACATACATACGTACATACAGAGCCTTCCTAACTTAACTCGGCGATCTCGTTCGCTTCGCTCACTCAATCGATAATTTATCACATTTCCAGCTTATATCCACTCGTGTTAGGTACTACGTACAAGGTACCTACTCAACTTCAATTTCGCAATCGTGCTACTCGTAATGTGATTGTCGCCGGGAGATCGATGCGGAAACTGATCTGCTAGGAGGAGCACGATCGACGGCGATGTGATTGCAATTTGCACGTAGCGCAAGATTTACCCAGCGGAAGCAAAATTGCTCAGTGCAAGCAAAAACGATTTAAAAATACGATACGTTTAACAAAATATTGCCTGACATGCAACACAAGTATCGACATTACGAGTGGCAGTTACAAAATAACAAATCACGATGTTGCAACCGCTATGCTCCGTTGCACGTTCCTATAAACCAATTTGCAAACAATTGATCGGGTAACCCACAAAGGTCAGCTGTGAACGCACGTTATTAGAAAAACCAATTTCATTGACTAAAATAATAATGTAACGTAGCTACATAACAAAAGGTATTTTACCTTTTGTTATGTAGTTTCGTTTGGTGGTAGGACTTTGTTCAATTCCGCCTGGCTAGCTACCACCATATTACCTAATTCTGTCAACATAACAACGATTCT
Organism: Venusia cambrica; assembly: GCA_951394065.1. NCBI lineage: Eukaryota > Metazoa > Arthropoda > Insecta > Lepidoptera > Geometridae > Venusia > Venusia cambrica. Next base: position 15,384,983 of record OX596034.1, read on the forward strand.
TAAATTGTCAGTTCCTCAGTTTGTTGAGGATTCCGGATGAAGTGCGGATCCGGTGAGATGAAGGCAAATAATAGCGGTTCCCCGTCGTACAACAATTCCTTTTGGGGTCGAAAACTTGGGTCCTAGGGAAGCCGGTGCCCTCAGGGTTTTAACTTTGTTAAAGTTATGAATATATAATGTATATAATGTACTAGTATATACTAGTTCTAATGAATTGATTTTGCAACAAATTGTCCCTATTGTTTATAACTGGCCTTGACAGTTGGTAGCTCTGTCAAAACAAGGCTGTCTGAAGGTTGTGGTTGTGGGTTCGATTCCCATCCGAAACATTTTTATAATGATACATGTTTCTGTGTTTAGGTGTAATAAATTTACAAGCTTCGATTAGTTTAGGACTAGATGACGTTATGTAAAATGTCTAGTAACATTTATTATTCTTGTCTACCAAGTAAACCTTCATTAAATAATATTTGCATCTGCATTCTTTCTTCGGTGTATTTTCATCGTAATGAGAACAAATAAGACAGTGCACGAAAACAAAATTGTGTAATAGCGCCAAAATGTTATCTTGTTGGCCTACCTTTTCTTTACCTCCACTTTTAGAGCTTCACACAAGTGTGCTAACGGGACCCTATTTACTTCAATGTCTGTCTGTCTGTCAGTATGTATGTACGACCTCAAAAGTCTGTATTTTTAAAGCGCAAAGGTAGGTAAGCAGTTATTTTTTTTCTAAACATAATTTATTATTTTAGCTATATCGTAAAAATAGAGATCAAAGTGATGCGGACCTGCACTAAGGCTCTAGGTGGCCTAATATGATTTTTTTGAGGCAATTTACGCTCTATTGGTTTTATCATAAATAAATAAAAAAACTTGATAACATTCAGTCGCGTTTTTGAACAGTGCTTACAAAACTTGAATACCGGCCATTAACAACTTATCCAGTAGCGAGCCAGCTTGAATCCAGCCAGATTTAGTAAGCACTTAATAGTAAGAAAAAGAAACAAAGCAGTATTAGGCCAAAAACGGAATTGCCTGAAACTTGGATGGTTTATAGAAAGTTCATAGTAGGCCCTCAGAACGAATTTCAAAAATATATACATCTTAATAGAAGTGGGACGAATCGGAACACTCAGAATAAGAATAAGTAGCCATCTCGCACTTAGCCGGTTTTGTATTTTGTGCCGACTTCTTATATCTAGCTTTGTATCTGCATTTTAGAAATGCCACAGACTAGTGAACTGAGACTTTCTTCACCCATGCCTCCTGCTGTCATCGCTAAAGGAGACTCGGACATCGGGTTTTGCAGCGCTCCAGGTTGTGTACACACAGGTACCTATTCATTCTTTTTATAACAATATTATATTGTAGATATTTATTTATTTATTGAATCGTACGAAACGTTTGATAAAGCGTTTATTTGGTTGCAAGTTAAAAGGGGGCACGAAAGGCAGCCACCCGAACCCACGCTTTGAGCGATCGATGTATTATACTTATTATTTATAATTTGAACGCGGGACGACAGTTAACCTAAAGCACTTTTGTTACTCAAAGTACAAAATCTCGTAATAATTTGAACGTGGGACGAGTTAACCTGTAAAAATAATTTTAAAAATGCATTGTGGTGACTCATATCTCGACTTACTCTTAAAGAACCCTAACTTTCGGAGATTTATATTCCTTTGTTTACAGATTTGCATTAAATGTACGGTCAGCACGAAAATGGTCGGATTATAACGAATACACTAAGATACCAATCGATTCGGTTGCTTTTCAGTATAAATCGCCAAGTAATATTTCGAGGCTTGAAAGAGAGAGCAAAGCTAGTTAATAAAAATTGGGCACAGTTTATTACCGAACAGATACATCCCATTCGGTTCAGCCGTTTGATGTTCTTAAAACGAATGGTAGGAAAGGCTTACTCAGATCGATTTGATCGTGAGGTACCCACACATAGTCATTACTACTCCAACATACACTCCACTTAAAACCGCTGTAAACATAAAACATAACATAATTATAGCCAAGTAATCTTACACAATTAACAGGTTATGGAAGTACTTCGATATATTACCTAAGCGTTTTACTTACACCGTAGCGTTGCAACTTTAATGCGGATGTGTTTAAACGTAAATGTGAGGTATAGTACCGATGTAAAGCGATTTCTTCTGTTTTAGCTTCGAAGCTACTCCTGAACATGGATGAGAAGGTGGACCCGTGCGATGACTTTTATGACTTTGCGTGTGGCTCATTCGTTAAGAGCACCCGTATTCCTGATGACAAGACTTCTGTGAACACCTTTTCTATCATCACTGATCAGCTGCAGGAGCAGATCCGGGCCCTGCTTGATGAGCCCATCGTCCCTGAGGAACCCAAGCCCTTTATCCTTGCCAAAACTCTATACCAGGCCTGCATGAACAGAAGTGAGTCCGAATATTCTAAAAACTGGAACATACGTTTAGGAGAGTTCATCATTTAGCAGTTATCAGACCGATAGATTATTGTATTTTTGTCTCAAAGTTGGTGTTAATTTAAATGTTGTACAGACGATATGTAATCTAGTTCATTACCCTGTGTTAATTTACCAAAAACTATTTTGTGAGAACCTAAGCCGAACCGTTTATGAATAATGAACTGAACAAATTAATCAAACTCAACAAATGTATAATTAGCGGTTTTATCGCTAAAGCAGCGATATCTACCGGACGACATTTGGATGGTGAGGATTTCATTAGTTGACATGGGGATAACAATGTACAAAAAGTAAAAAAGTAAAAAGAAATCATAAAAAATAATAATTGCCGATATTATTCGAAAATAAACTAAAATGTTACACAATACAATTTTACTGGTAGGTTTTGACACTGAAACATGTAATTATGATTCGAAGTGAAAGTTATCAAAGCGACGCTTCCGCAATTTGCACAACTAGTATTGACGTAAGATAATGGGCAACACTATTTAGTTTGGTTTAAGTACCTACCTCTCTAGGTTAAACAAAATAAAATATAAACATGACAAAAAAATATATTGCTGACTGATTGACGCATTCAACGCAGAGCCTAAACTAGAGAGGAAAATATCCACTAAGTGTTGAGGCCATGGCGGTCGCGGCCGAAGAATCGACCCCTCCAACTCAACCATGGATGTCGTATGAGGTATGGGATCTCACCATAAGAAGGGCAGCAGCTTCCTTCTTTGTATTATCTACACCTTTACTGTGATAACCAATCTGCCTGCCATTCATGGTGATTATGGCAAAACCAGCTTTGGAGGAGGCTCTGGCTAGCAGTGGACACTAATGGGCTGTTAATGTGAACCACTACACACATCTATTTATAAAACAACCATTGACTTGCGTATTTTCTATTTAACTTTCATAAGATAATTATCATTATAAATAAATTACTCAAATGCAATCTTTAATTTGTGTACTAGGTGCTATTGAAGCCCGTGGTGTTACCCCACTCCTGGATATGATGAAAAACCTTGGAGGGTGGCCAGTGCTAGAAGGCAACTCTTGGAATCAGAACAACTTCACCTGGGAACAGTCCGTCTACAATTTCAGAGCAGCCGGTTACTCCGTCGACTACTTTTTAGACTTCTCCATCAGTGTTGATGTTAAGAATTCCACGAAAAGGATTATTGATGTAAGTTGTTTCTGTTCTATTTTAGCTGTTATCTTTTTCGTGGTATTATGTATTAGATTATTGTGCTTTAACTGTATTTAAAAAATGCATTGCATTCGTGCTTGCTGATTAAAACATTTTTGGTCTTGTGAGGGTTTTTGCCAATTTATAGTTTCAATGATTTAAAGATATCTTTCCCTTCAATAATAGGATAACTAATTTCTTATAATCTCTTTTGCAATTGTTGTTGTCATTATTTCGTGATTATTCCATATTATATTACGAGATTAGGTACCTATGTATTAGCATTGTAGCGAAGTATAATACTGTACCATCAAAGCCCAGCGATCTCTGATGAATCATACTTTAGATGCTCAGGAATAGATACCGATAGCATGCATCGCCATGCATGCATACAAAATTTGAGATTGAGAGCGAATGTTGTTCAATTTAATGATTTCTGTATGTGATCTGAATATAGCAAGCAAATTTACGATACAGATATTTCTCATTTATTTTTAGAGCTTGATTTAAAAACAGCTTTCATATCCCACAGCTGGATCAAGCTTCCTTGGGCCTGAGTCGTGAATACCTGAACCGGGGACTGTCCGACAAGCTAGTGCAAGCATATTACGAGTACATGGTGGATATAGCGACTCTCCTCGGCGCTGATCGAGTCAGAGCTAAAGACGAGCTCAAGGAGTCTTTGGAGTTTGAAATTATGCTTGCCAATGTGAGTTACGCCTTTATTTGTTTTAGTTGTAACTAAAGATCCCTAAACTTAAAAACCCCGCGCAGTTACAATTGCGCCTAGGCTCTAAGTTTGTCACTATCATTTCGTCCTATGTAACGCAACTGCGCAATTGAATCGAAAGAGAACATTGTATCATAATCTTGTGGAACAAATGTTCTATAATTTACTTTGCTAAGTGCCAATCTATAGAAATTTTCAAGTCAATTCGTCAATATATTCAAATTAAATAAAAATCTTCACCACCTGGTAGTACTCCTATACGGGTTAGATTTTCGAAAAGAAGAAATTGATGATCGGTTTGTTTATTGTAAAGAATAAAACTATGTTTCGTAACCCAAATCCTGCCCAGTAAAACGTTTTACCCCTTATCGCCCCTTCAGATGTAACTGTAGTTTCAGAGTTATGTGCGTTCAAGAATCGAACCTTCGTATTCAGCGTGCGGATTTCGAAAGAGTCGACTAAGGGATTTTTTCAACAGAAGAGCTTCTTTCTGTATACTACCTGAGACCTTTACTGCGATCACCAATCCGTATGCAAAGCGTGGTGATTATGGCAAAACCGTCCAATTTCGGAAGTGGCTGTTGATGTTGATGTGCGTTCAAGATACGGGCAGACAGACAGACAGACAGACATAAAGGGGAAAAAAAAACATTGTTTCGATAAGTGTTATAAAATAGATACATAGATAAGTGATAGAAATCAATTGTTACATACAATAAGCTTTGACGGGACATAATTACAATTATAGTTCCTAGTTAAGTTTTATACGTGTCACGATTATCAAACGATATAAGTGATCTTTCTCTTTGCTTCGATATCGTCATGAATGTTGAGACCTTTAAAAAGTCTTTGGTATGGGTAGCATGGTTCTGAGTTTTATTGTTGACCCTCATGCCTTCGCCTTGCCAAAAGTCTGTGCTACATCGAGGAAATCAGAAGAGTAGATTTCTTTACTCTCCTAGTTTAGTTGTTTCAATGACATTTGTGATCCTATGGACTTGGTTTATTACGGAATGTTTTTCCTGAAACTAAACTGGTAGTCCGGAATCAGATTATTGCTCTCAATAATATGTTTAAGTTATTTTAGAAGTAGTATGAACTAACAGAACCGCAGAGCCAAGCGCAAAATATATTTTAAGTTGGCTAGGTATTCCTGAAACGGTTTATTGGCCCTACAATATATCCAATATGTGAAATTAATCCTATCTCGGTCCTTGACAATTCATTTTAGTAACATTGCTGGCATTGAATTGAATATCACCTCATCGAGCCCCACGTTCGACAAGCTTTATGGGGCCACTAGGAATTGCTTTTACGAGCACTGGTGACTGATGTTAAATACATCACCCAGAAGGCTATCAATTATTTTATAGGAGTACGGACTAGTTGACCATAACATATTGCTACAAAGACACTGCTTCATGCGACAAGAACAAGACAAGAAGACTCGTGCGATTTTTTCTGATATTGATGAAAGATTACACCTTACCGAAACGAATATAGTTAATTCTTCGCTGAGAATCTATGGAAACGGTCCTTGCTTGTTTCGTCATTGTGAATTTAATGAATATGGCGTCAAATCATTTAATTACTAGGTAGTACGTAACGTAACGTAACGTGAGTTCAAGTAAATACAATGAAATGCTGGGAAAAATTGTCGTTGATTTAGCAATTCCGCGTTCAAATGCATCCGTTTAGACAGCCACCAAAGCACGCACAGTCTTTGATTAAAATGAGCCTGTAATATATTTTTTATTGACCCAATTGTCTGGCGCTACCACAATTAAACGTGTCGATCAAAATAAGCATAACGTGTAATGGGAAGAGTCGCGTGACATGACTAGCCAAACCGATTTAAGGCTCGAGTTGAGATTTTCATAAAATAATTTTTGCGTGATCTGTATCTCATTTATATTATGATTAATTGGTTGCGATTGCAAAATTGACCTACTCGTATCTTCTGGCGAAACAGAAACTTAACAAGAAAACTCGCCTGAATTATATATATATATATATATATATATATTGCAATAGAGTAGTAAAACAAAAATATGATTAGGTATTTTATCGTTTACAATTAACAACATTTACAGTTTTGTGTTCCAAATCCTTTCCAGTAAAAAGTTACATAAAACCCTCTTTTGAACCCTTCAGAAGGGATAATAATAAGGGGTGATAAATAGGTTCACATGATCCTTGCCAATGACATCAGTAATAATTGTACAATGTTTCATTCAAATCCATCTAGTAGTTTCAGCCCCTCGGTAGCAACTGGGCATATTCGCAAATGGACAGATTTCAAGATACAGACAGCCGTAAAGGCCACTCAAACATGCGTCAGACAACATTACGCATGTATGATAATTTGTGAGCACTAGTAGAAAACAGAAATTGGGTTGTTAATTCAAATGAATATGTGTAAGTTGCAGTTTTGAAGATTTATTACTCGCAATCAATCGCTCACTCAGTATTTTTGTAACCCAAATTCATTATATATGACACTATTCTATTAAAATTTGAGCTTACAGTCACTCTCAGTTCAGTTGGATACTACCCACATTCTTAGTACAAAACAAAACGCATAAGGAATGTACTTTCGATATGGTGGAAATGAGTGGAAAAGTATACCCGAAATATATATGACGTGAAGTAGCAAAAAGTGAAAAAAAACCGGTCTTCCCCACTTCTTGGGATAGACCAGAGATTTCAAAAACACAATGACTACACTCCAATTTAGGGCCGTTCGCGGGTTTAAATAATTTTAAATTAGCTTCCGCGAGTCGTAGTATTATAGTCCATGCCCAGTAGAAACTAGTGGGTAAGTGCAGTTCCCATGATAAAGCCATTATAAAATAATATTTTTAACCGCCTCTATGGTCTAGTGGTTCAAGCCACCGATTTCAGATCAGAGATCCCGGGTTCGATCCCCATGGGGAGTACAATATATTGTGCTTGATTTAGTTGGTGGTAGGACTTTATTTAAGTCCGCCTGGCTAGCTACCACCATATTTCCTAATTCTGTCGCCACAATAACAATTCCAAAATTGTTGTGTTCCGGCATTCAGAGGTAAGATAGCCAGTTCTTCAGTTTGTTTTGAAAGCAAAAACAAAATTAATAAATTCAAACAACCGTATTCAAAAACTGTTTTGATGACATAACTTTACAACAACCATGAAGTTGTATGACATCTAAGTAGTATTAAATTGTCTATCAAACACAATTTTACTTTTTGTATTTCTATGATTCATGGTTAAATGGTTCATGGCACATTCACGGTTTCTAAGAAACTCAAGTTTTTACAGATGATCCGGAATGTTTGCTCTCGAGTGTAGATCGTAACATTCGCATAAGCACCTCTCACGGTCGCACTGGTTGTGTTATTGAATGTAAGGCACGACTCGTGTGTAATTAATATTGACGCCACGCGGCAAAATCTACAAAAAATAATGTTTCTGTAATATCACGTACTAGGATTACCAGTAACTGACAAAAACATGCATATTGGCTAAGCAATTTCGCGTATTATTTATATTTAGATTGCGATCAACATCTCAATTGCGTGACACGCCACTCTTTTGAAGTCTTGAAAACAGAAAACGACTTTTTATGACACAACGTCTTAAAAAGCGCCAACTAATTCGCAACTACAATGTACCTATTACGTGTTCTGTTTGTAACGTCGAAACGTTTTGTTACAGATTTCCTTGCCGCTTGAGAAACGCCGTAATGCAACCAGTCTCTACAACCCTATGACTATATATGAGTTGGAGCAGAAATTCCCGAAGTAGGTAGAGGGAAGTTTTAACGGGAAACGAGTTCTCCGATACTTCGACACAGTTTCATGCCATGGTCGTCGTTGATTGTAAACAATGTCCATAGCCATGATACTTAGTTTGAAAAGTTAAACTTGTTTATATCATCAACCTTGAACTAGATGGTTTACGTTCAGCAGTCGGCTTGGTGTCCTTCACTTGACACTTATACCTACATTTTAGGGTACTCAAGTGCAGACATAGTTTTCTTGCGTATTCAAGCTCGATTGTGTTCAATCAAAATGTGTTTATTTATTGGTTTTGCTATTCTACAACTTTGAGCGTTGTAAATATTTAATCCAGATTCGAATAGTTTCCAAATGAAACAGATCGAGCCTCCAACTGTGTTTTTTTATACTTTTTGCCAATCTACAAATTTAAGCGCGTTGGAAATATTTTATCTAGATTAGATTAGTTTACTAATCAAAATGAATCGGCAGCAGCAAACTGAGTTGTTTTGACATTCCATAACTTCAAGCGCGTTGGAAATATTTTATCTAGATTAGATTAGTTTACTAATCAAAATGAATCGGCAACAGCAAACCGAGTTGTTTTGACATCCCATAACTTCAAGCGCGTTGGAAATATTTTATCTAGATTAGATTACTAATCAAAATGAATCGGCAACAGCAAACCGAGTTGTTTTGACATTCCATAACTTCAAGCGCGTTGGAAATATTTTATCCTCGATTCGTTTCCAAATTAAAATGATCGAGTCAATAGCAATCTGTGTTGTTTTATATGTTTTGCCATTCTATAACTTCAAGCGCGTTGGAAATGAATTACATCTGGATTGGATTAGTTTACAAATCGAAATGAATCGAGGCTTTCTATCGCCATAACAACAATTCTAAAATTATTGTGTTCCGGCATTTAGAGGTAAGATAGCCAGTTCCTCAGTTTAATGAGGATAAAGGCAAAGCGCTTACCCGAATAATTAAAAAAAAATGCAATCATTTTAATTTCTGTCAGTTATTTAGATGTGTCATGTAAGTCATCATCAAATAACTAATTACATTCGCTTATTCACAGACACCACACAAGCGCTATCGTTATGCTCATTCACATATAAAAGTTTGTCTAGGAGAGAAGAATTGAGGACATTGTAATCACCCGATTGAATTTCGTGAAGAAAGCTTTTGTTGTTTGTAGGATCCCATGGCTGCGGTACATCAACCGGCTACTCGCGCCGCACGTCACAGTGACCCAGGATGAAGTGACAATTGTGAGCGTCCCGAAGTACATCTCCGATCTTGAGGTTTGTATTTTTTTAACAACTTCATTAAAAAATAAGGAGTTCCTTAATTCTTCGGAAATGTATGTTTCCCGATTACTCGAAGACGCCCGGACCCATTTCGATTATTATTTTTTGTTTGGAAGGGTGGTCTTCACAGGTGTTCCATCGTCATCGGGTCAGGATCTGATGATGGGATCATGGAAAATTTGAGGAAACTCTTCAAATATTATGATCACTATTCAAGCTATTTGTTGTTAATTTATTTTACGACGGGAAAGCGCTTGACCCGCATTACACCTGATATGAAGTTATGGTAAGGCCATATTCTGGGCCATTGTGGAAGCACACTTCAATCGGAATTCTCAACGGACTGAAGAACTGGCTATCTTTCCTCTAAATGGAACACAACCTGTATGTAACACTAGTAAAACGTTCAGGTCTTTTAAAACGTTCGTTAGGCTCCCATTATCATAATCATAATCATAATCAATTATTTATTTGATAGAATACAAATAAAAGCTAAAGGTCAGTAGGTAAATGTTCCTATTCGACCTGCATGCAGGCGTCCAAATATTAATATTTTTTTTCATAATAATCAAAATATTCAATTAAATTATCAAAACAATTATACATTAACCAATCATTAATTTTACTCTTCAAATGCGTATAATATTTTCAAAACACTTGTTTGTTTGTTTTCATAATTATTATAAATTTGAAATGGTTTTGTATCCACATCGGCTGTGTTTAACATATATATGTTATTAATTTGGTTTTCAAGTGTACAGTCGCCATCAATCAGGATCTATTAAACATGTAAGAAGTAATGACATACTTTACCAGACGCGAATATAAAAGTAATGTCCATTAGCAAAGGTGCTTCGTTTATGATAATAGGGTCATTTTGAAAATTATGAAGTGTATACATATTATAAATAAATAAATATTACAGGACATTAATATTACACAGCGCCATTTAGCCCCAAACTAAGCATATATCTAAAATAGGAACCAGTTTACGGATAGAATACTTAAATACTTTTATAAATACATACGAACTATATGATACAACACCCGCAACTGTACCCATTTATTAATTACTAGCTGTACCAGTGCCGTTCAGTAAATACATATTTTTCCGTATAAACTTTGATCCCTCCTGCCTACCCCACAGAAAAACGAAGTGATATGAGATTTTACATCACTGACATTAAATATTACCTATCAAAGCAAAGTTTCTAGTTCGTGCAGCAGCGCGGTAAAGACCAAGTATAAGTCCCTAGCAGAGGGACTTATTGACCCACCCGTGGATGTCATTCGATTCGACTTAGGGATTCTGGCAAGCGATGGGCGAGCAGCAGCTTCCATTAATTTAAGAACCTACCTGACACCAATAACGATCACTGTGATGACCAACTCACCTGCCAAGCATGGTGATAATGGCTAATCCCCCCATAATTCTTATTGGGAGATGGGCAATATACTCTTTAGTACTAAATACAAATACTGCTTTCATCAACTCGCCTGTCAAGCGGGGTGGGGCATATATGGCAGCATACACTCAAATAGGTAGTTTATCAGTGTGGGTTCACTCCTTCGTAGACCTTATCCTTGTCTGTACAAATCTAGAGGTCAAGAGTAGTATATATCTAGGGACTTACGACTAACCACATGCCCGCCCAGAATGGTGATTATGACAAACTTTTTTCGGTTACAATGATGATGATGATGATGAAACTGACCCACCTATATAATGAGAGATACGGGCAGGAGAATACCAGTTGATTATGATAATGATGATGATTAACTAACATTTATGGACTGCAAAGGTTAAAACTACCTTCAGAAAACGATTTTGCGAACCTTTTATAACTACAGATAATAAATTCCTAGTTAAAATTTAAATCTCCAAGGAGTATTTAACTCATTACTCGTCATCAACGTTTCGCTTATGCATAGAAGTTAAAAGTGTGTTTACATTAAATGCGTCACGCCGAAAACGTCTCTTTGACCACGCTAATCTCCGAAAGTACGGAACATATTTTAATGAGGTTTTTAATGGTAGATTGTGTAATATTTGGGTTAACATTAGTCGTTTATTTTATCAAAATCCAATCATGAATAAATAAGATATGCATGTATTAAACCGAAATGCAAGAGATATGATTAAAAGTCAACACATCTTTTTTATGTATATATTTTTGAAAAATCGATCGTCAGATCCTGCCCTGAACTATACACAACACATAATCGAAAACTACATCCAAATCGGAAAAGCCGTTCTAGAAATAAGCGTGCAAACAGACAAAAATTCTAAAAACTGTATTTTTATGCTCAGCTGTGTATTTTAAGTCGGTAGCATCAATTTTTTTTTTTAATATTAAATGTACAGGCACTGCTTTTCAACGATTTTATTATAAGTATATAGATAGAAGATAGATAGATATAGATAGAAGATATAGAAGATAGATAGATGTGATATGTTTTTTGACATGTCCTTTTACCATGCAACAATAAATCGACCTGATTTATCAGAGTTAGCATAAGGCGTAAAAAATATATATTTATTCAGCAAGATTTTATTTTGATACGTCAACCTGTTGCGACCAGATTGGCTACTGCTTCTGCTAAACGTGGATCACAGATAGATATAATCAAAATATAATACATAAAAAAATCTTCTTCTACCAACACCATTCCGTAAATTTAGATATTGTTTTTAGGAAGTGCAACGTATGCACCTCAGAAAGATTATCCGTAGCCAATTATACCTGCATTTTTTTTTAAATGGACTTACATTTCGATATGAACGATAAACTACGTTTGTTCTGCATATAAAAAATCAGCGGCAATCCGGGGCCAAGATAAAATTGAAAGGACAAGATAACTAGCGAATTATAAAATTAACAGTCAATCAAAATCTAGCAACGCATTTTTTTATTGAAATGGGAAAGGTCTTGACCTCGAGGGTTACCAAGTGACCTAGTCGAAAATGAGGTCTACGATGGAGCAAGCTTTCCCAGAAACTTGAAGGCACTGGCACTTCCACGCATCCAATCAAAAATGCATCATAAAAAATTGCCTCGCAGGCAGTAACTTTGTTGTATGAAGTTAGCAACACAATCAAAGTTATCCAAGGATATTCTCTCCGCCGGTGAACTAGTTGGGTAAATGAACACAATACAGGCTACAGTGATAAGTCGTTTCATTTAGTCTATTAACTAAACCGGCCAAGTGCGGTTACGAATACCGAGGGTTCCGACCTACATAAAGTGGCATCACTCACTTTTCTCTTTTATTGTTGTTATATACTAGCAAACGCCCGGGACTTCGTACCCGTGTTATCCCGTGGAAATTTCCCAAAATCCTATCTTATTGCACGCGTATTCCACGAAATGTTAACAAAAAAAATATCAGGTCAGATACATATTATATTTCAGCGGGTTTTTTTTTGCGTGGGGTTCCACCTTATCATTTTTTTTAACTAAAAGTAAGTCTTAGTTACTCCATTATTAGCTATATGCCAGTGAAAGTCTTGACTAAATTGGTCCAGCCGTGTCGGAGATTAGCCGTAACAACAGACAGACCGACAAAATTGTATGTCACATGCCCATGATTTGCAAGTAGTTAGCATTCAACAGGTTGCAAGCCCATCGCTGCATAGCGAAATACGAGTCAGTGAAACATGCCATTTGGATTTTTGGTCCTAGGTACATGCTGGGTACATGGTTTCCTCACGATGTGACCTTCACTCCCCGAACATGTGTAAATGCGCGTAAACGTCCGCAAAACCAAAATGTTCATTGGTGCACGACTCGCTTTGAACCCACAACCTCCCGCATAGTAAAGTGGGTCAATACCCACTCCCCTATTCCCCATCATCACACTCAATAAACCCTATTGAAGATTATATTAACGATAAGCCGATGCCCTCCGGGTTTTCAAAATCTTGCGGGGCTTTTGATTGAGGTAACAAGTGACAAGGGCTGGCTCTTATTTAGGCCAGCGAATTAGCAAAGCTATTCAGCGTGGCAATGCAGCCAGTGTCTTGGGCACGCTTTCGTCTGGTAACTATAAGTAGAACTTTCCAGAAATTATTATTGATGGGGAAATTCGGGAACACGACCTTGGGGCTTATGATGAGCACACGCGACAAAAAACTCTGGTCTCGTCTCACGCGCGACATATAATAATCGGGTTATTAGATGGTTGTCATGTTCGGTTTTAGTCATGTACTATGCTTGGTCATATTCTCGTCTTGTCGAAATCTACTACCCGAGACTCAAGTCTACCACGACACACATCGAATCGTGGCATGGCGGTTATGTAAGGGACTGACGAGAGATCTAATAACGATCTCGTCTCTGCCGCGACTCATGTCATGTGAACATGACAAAAGCATAATATGACTTAAACTAACTGTTATTATAACTAATCTAGAACATGACCAAATCAGAACATGACGAAGCATATTACATGACTAAAACCGAACATAACACCATCCAACAACCCATAATAAGCCCCAAGGGTACTTATGATGCAAACCATCACACCGATATTAGAAAAGCGAAAGTTTGTTTCGGTTTGTGTATGAATGTTTGTTATTTCTGCATGTCAAAACTACTGAACAGATTGAGCTGAAACTTAGCACATATAATAAATAAAATATACATGTTTCCTATGACCGGGAATAAGGCATGTCATAAATAAGTTCCCTCAGTCTGTTGAGGATTGAGACATCCGGAAGGGTGAAGTGCATTTCCACCTAACATCAGGTGAAATTTAAGGCCAAGCGCTTCCCCGTAGGACAACAAAAAAAATTCAGCTGAATTGTATAAACAAAACATTGTTTTTTCTCTCCATACAAAAGTCTAGGCTGTAGAGCGTGCCAATCTAATGCATAAATACATGCATACATAAAAAACATAGGCCTTAAGTAATAGTAAAAGATAAACGGCTTTTTCTCCTTCAAGGAACCGGCCTTACAGATTTGGATTTTTTTAATGTATATCCTCAAAAAATCCCCGCTATATAATAGTGACATAGAGCGGGGATTTTTTGCTACGCCATTTGCGTAATCTATATCTCGTGTCCAACAAAAATCTTGTCTTGGATTCGCTTCCATCTGCTAGAATAAAATCACTGTTCTTTCGTAGAAAAATTGATAAGAACATTACAAATACAAAATTAAAACAGCGCATGTAAAATTACTACAAAAAGGTCCATTATTCAGCATGATGCGACTCAGCAGTTTGTCCGGAGACAACCTGAGCCCTAATATCTGCACGGAATCATCGTATTGACAAATCGTAACGCGGGCGCGTTAAGACACGATTGGTCATACAGACTCTCTAAGGGCTCTGGTCTTCCTGGTAGGGGCCTTCTCTTGTGGCAGACTTACTGACGTACTTGTGGTCCATAGTTTAAAGCCCGACTGCTTGTATAAAGTAAGTCTATGTTTGAATTAACCATATAATGTACGAACAGGTTCTTTTGGAAACTACACCAAAACGTGTTCAAGCAAACTACGTGATGTGGCGCGTTGCTGGAGCGTCGGTGTCGTACCTCACAGACAGTCTGCGCAGGCGGCAGCTGGCGTACGTCACTACCTTGTCGGGCAAGACTGAGAGGGAGAGCAGGTGGAAGGAGTGCACGGACACCGCAAGCGCTAGGTAATATACCCGTGCCTCGTGATGGCACATCTTTGAGGTAGGTACTTTCAGCTTTCCATCAAATTTACTGGAATAATTCCATTTATGATCAACTGAAATGTACCGTTTTAAAAAAAATCCGTTGATCATGAAGGGTAATACTTCGTTGCAAGGCCCAAGAGTATCGCTGATTATCGCTTTTCAGTACAAACATTTTGTCATCAATAGAAATCGGAGCACACCTGAGAAAACTCTTTCCCATGTATTTGATTTGTACATTTATTGATTTTTAAAAGTTACGATCTCAGGCAAAAATGCCTTATGAGTTTCTGACAGCTAACTGAAACTATTTTCGTTTTCGTATAAGGCGCTTATTTCCATACATTTGGTTAACAGACATTTAGGAGCTACAGTTGCTTTATTATTCCGCTAACCAAATGTACCATACATTTGGTATATAAGCGCCCTATACGAAAACGAAAATAGTTTCAGTTGTCAGATACTCATACTAAGGCCTCGGATCATTGCTTATACCCGCAAATTATATTGAACATAAATGAACGACAAACTATGTTTGTACTGGACAGCGAGAGCCAACGGTAACCTAGGGCCATCTCCGCAGGGACGACGGTGGAACAGCCTATCCGTATATCGCTATAACAACTCTCATTATAGCTAAACGAGCTCTGGACTAGGTATTCGCAATTGTAAATAAGACCTTGCTAATATACAGGTCCACAGTTAATTAAGAATTAATGATTATTTTTATTTACCTTTGCAATAATTGGTTTATCCCAAAACCTGCCATAGCTTTCCGTTTCCTGAAGAAGGGTGAGTCTAAATATGAATTGTGTATGTTTTCATTCCCACCTAGTGTGTCGGTAATATTACTTGCAGCACACATGCACAACTATTACACATAGAGGTACAAACACACAGACACACAATCATGTTCAGCCAACTCGGTCAAAGTCATAGGGTCATCCTAAGAGCCACTATAAGTGTTGTTCACTGACCTTTACTTATTTGGCATAAACCTCGTCATATTTATGTAACTTTTTCGGTATAAAATGATATATGGATTGAATATTTTAGTTGGCTTTCCTGTCATTACAATAAAAGATAGCCATGCATGTTTTATAGTTATAGACGAAAACCTAGATCAATTTATGATGTTATTAAAATTGCCTTTTATCAAAACCTTCCCCATAGCTTTCCGTTTCCGGGAGAAGGGTGAGTTTAATATAGTCAGTATGTGCGCGGAATGGAATAACAGTGGCCTTGAGACCAATCCCATCCTTATCCAGTATTTTATTTTAGTGAGGGTGTAGGCTTTTTTGTAACCTAACATAAGCTACCAAACAACCTTATTCTGATACGATTCCAGTGTAGTTATAATATTATATTCAGGATTTTCTTAAGTACCTACCTATATTTCACAGTATCGACTACAAATAGGTAGGACAAAACGACATCTCGTCGAAACTGGTGAGTCTGTGTATTTTACATATTCGCACTAGTTATTATGGTGGTGTGAGATGGTCATAACTCTACCAAAATAAAACGCTCTCGGAGCGACTGAAAATGTTTTGTATGATGTGACCCACGAAAGAAACACCGGATTATTATTGTAACTGAAGCCAGAATAGCAGCATAAATGATTTATTGGTTTACATGGTTGATATATTAAACTCTTGGCTTCGTACAGTCCATGACATAATTGTCTTTACACCCAACGAAATTCATCTCATCAGTATAGATTGATAAGTGTATCGACTGTTTGTGAAGGAAAGCCTGTACATCAACTACTAATATAAAGTGTTCAATGATCATATAAACCGTAAAGAAATATTTTATAAATGTTTAGCTTTTTGCACTCCATGTAAAATCTTACACTCTACCGTGCTATTCCGATGTACCGATTTTATGAGCAGGTATGTATAGGTAATAGGTAAAAAAAAATTGTTTCATTTAATATTATTGTTTGATAAAACAGAACGTCGTCACCTTTTTCTGTCATATCGGTATAACGAAACATTTATGCTCGAATCGCATTCATAACGCAATTTACGTTATAAATCATGTTTAATTAAACATTATGAATGTTTCCCACAGTATGTCTATAGCAGTAGGAGCGCTCTACATCAGAAAATACTTCAATGAAAACTCCAAGGCCAACGCTCTCGAGATGGTTAATGATATCAGGTAAGTTCCTTTTCAACCCCAATCACGCTGGGAGTCTGGCAGACTTCTGCAGTTTCGTAGACTCGTAGACATTGGAAAAAATTCGAAATGCCTATAAATTTACCGAGAAGCAAGATGGTAAATAATAATGGGGGAACGTCTTCCACGGGTCGGGCTTTGATGGGCGTTTCTTTTTTTTTATACAACTATGAGACAGGACGAGCCTGTAGCCCATCTGGTTTTAAGTGCGTCTCTTGCCTATAACAATGCCTTACTGCGTAGGTCACATCCACAAATAACATAGCCTACTCGGCACTGCATTGCGCCCGTCAACTTGAGGCAAAAAGGTGTTAAACCTCATGTGTCCGTAATTTCACCGGCAATCATACCTTTCAAACCGGAACACAGCAATGCTGCTTGGCGGCCGAAATAGGTATGGATGATGGAGTTTGCTAGATATCAAACTAAAAGTTTGTATTGTTATATGTCAATCCATCCCCACACAAGACAGAGGTATCATAAAAATAACTGCTTTCCCTTGCCCGTCTGAATAGGTCATACCTAGATCTATAGCAACCGGACCGTAGTAAGTTGTCCTTCATGTCTGCCTTTATTAATGAACAACCTATAGCAGTCCACTGCTGGATATAAGTCTCCCAAGCTTAGCCACTGAGCCCGGTCTTTGGCTCTCCCCATGAAGTCCATAGTCAACGTGCCGGCAAATGTAGTGTTGGATGACCATCCAACACTACATTTGCCGAGACGCGGTCTCCACTTCAGAGCGATGGTCGGTTCTTCGGCAAATATGGCCACCCCACTGCAAATTCTTTCTGCTATTCTTCTGGGCTATGCCAGTGATTGCCTCTACTATTTATCTAAATCGTCGTGAAGCTGAATCACTGGCAATCAACACACAGCCGAAGCCAGATAATATTTAACCGCCTCTGTGGTCTAGTGGTTCAACCCACCGATTTCAGATTCAGATGTCCCGGGTTCGATCCCCATGAGGAGTACTGGGTATATTGTGCTTGGTTTGGTTGGTGGTAGGACTTTGTTTGGGTCCGCCTGGCTAACTACCACCATCTTACCTAATTCTGTCGCCATAACAACAATTCTAAAATTGTTGTGTTCTGGCATTTATAGGTAAGATAGCCAGTTCCTCAGTTTGTTGACGATTCCGGGTGAAGTGCGCCTCCACCTTCGGCCTTATCTCAACTTGTAACCAGGTGAGATGAAGGCCAAGCGCTTCCCCGTCGTACAATAAAAAAAGACATGGTAGTTTCCTTTTGTAGTGTTGGGGCGCACTAAGAATGGATTTGAAGAAATTCCCACTTTATAAAGGGTACTAAGTCACTAGTCTCTAATACCTCTTGTGTTTCGTCAAAAAGGCAACAGTTCCGTAAGACGCTTAACGAAGTAGACTGGATGGACGCTGAGACCCGTAACGCAGCTTTGGAGAAAGCAGATTCCATGGCCTCACACATCGCCTATCCCGCAGAGATGCTCAACAACGACAAGCTGACCGAGTTCTATGATGGGGTAAGTCCACGCTGCAGATACATTGTTTTTGTAAAGAGGGATTAGCTCTTATCCTCTAGGCTTGTCTAGCTCAAGATCAGAGTAAGAATGAGGTCTACCAGGGAGATTTTCCAGAAGATACTGACTCTCCCGCACACCGATGGAACTTGACAAATCGTTTGGCACTGGAATACGATATGAGTTTCATTTTTTTCATTTAATCTGCTCATCTTTTATGACAACACTTCAAGATTTACAAGAAGGTTGACCAGCACTTGCACTATATGTATACGCTACATCATTTTTTTTGTCTCCACATCTTGTAGAATAATGTTACAATTTAGTATTCAAGCGTGAGTATCTCTATCTACTTTAATTTAGACTACAATACAAATGTAGTGACATAATTTACCACACGTGAATGTCTCATGGCAATAGATGGCTTCATTTTGAAAATTGAGAAGAGTATACATACTAGTGCATGCGACTGTAGGTACATATATCACATAATCTTAAGCGTGAAAAAATACTATGAAGACTTTCGTTGAGTACAAGGAAAATGGCAAAAACCTGTCCCGATTTGTTGTACGTGGTTTTGTGGAGGAACACATTTCCATAACGAGTTTTATTTCCCTATCAAATTATTTAAAACTTGATATCAGCTGCCCCAGTTGTTTGTTTTTTTTCCGTAATTAAAGGGTGCCAAGGGTGTCCATCAGTCCCTCCGTCTGTCTGTCTGTCTGTCAGCGGGCTGTATTTCATAAACCATAATAGGACCGTTGACATTTTCAGAGTTTATTTTCATTGCCGCTAAATAAAAACGAAATAATATGCAATAATATTTTTGACTTGTTCGACTCACGTCTCAGCAATTTCGACTGATTTTGGTTTTAGATAAAGTAAAGCAATGCAAACTAAGATTATCGCTATCTATAACTGAAGCATTTCAGTTTAATAAGACAAGCTATTTCGAAATTAATAACAAACTTCATTTGTATGGAAGAGCGGTACTGTCAGAAACCTAAGCGCGATTCCGACTCATGCTTGACCAGTATTTAGTGTCTGACATGAAGGTAAGGAAGGTTCCTTATTTTAATGGTTGTCATTAAAGCCGCCACCATATTTCTTTGAGAACTTCAACTGGGTATCACAATTCAAAAGATACAGACAGCCCTATATATCTATACGATCTCGTTCGGTCAGACAATCAGATCAGAAATCGGTCAGAATCAGAAAACGAAGTCTTCGAAGTTAAATGGCCTTGGGTACGGAACCTGATGGTGATTTGTGGTTTTGGAAATTCCCTGAAATTCCACGTATTTATAGGTTAGGTAGAGCTAGTAAATTTTTCTTGGCAAACAAACGAGTCGTATTGTAATATCTACTCATTTGTCTGGTCTATGTAAAATAACTCTGCTACCTACAATCGATCTTCATATTAATTTATTTTGAATCGGATTTGCCGCCATTTTTAAATAAATGACAGTATTGTATCGGAATTAGAGAACTATAGATACAACTGGTACTAAGTAGTATATCGATGTAAGTTTTTTTTTATATGAACTGATTGCACTTAAAACTTTAAAATAATTCTATGAGTAAGTTGGTGCCGACTTGCTAAATCAAACAACAGGCTCGTTGTCGTAAGTTAGTTTCTTTCCATAACGATAAGCACCGCCTTCCAAAATGTATAAACATTCAAATACAAGTTTTTATTGAAGTCAGGTAAATTGTATGTTTTAACAACTAGTTTTGCAACCCCAAAAGTCTTTGTTATCCAAATTAACCCACAACCACCATTTATCTATTGGTCAAAAACTCAAACAATCAAACAAAACAAGAATCATTCAAATCGGACCTCAATTGTTGCGCAATTTTTGGGCCCCAGGTCTTTATCCAACCGTTGTAAACTATTGGTTCTGTAAGAACAGTAGACCTCGCGAGCCCTTACCTCCATGCAATTAATATTTAATTATGGACAAAAGTCTGAAATAAACGTATTTTATGATTATTGAATAACCAATGTTTTCACTTTTCCTTTTAGACTTTTGGGCAAAAAGAGGTATAAGCTTTAGTGATTACTCGTGTTCCCCTGATCCTAGGAGGTCAAATCTGATGTCTACGAGTGCGTCTCGCAAAGGCGGAGAGGACTGCGTAATCTGATTGGTATACGTAGGTATAAACTTACCGAAAAAAAATGAAAAATTTAATCCTACAGCAAACTTCTCCCCTTTTCTCACTCCTCAACCCCTTTTTGTTTTTTTTTCACAAATCTTGTGTACAGTTAAATCCTTTGTGTGTCTTCTAAATATAATTTAAATCCGTTGATAAATAACGCTACAGCAAACTTCGCCCCCCTTTCCCCACCCATTAAAAAATCGTAGTAGTCTAAAAATATTTAGTAAATCAAGGAACATGTGTGCCAATTTTCATCAAAATCGGTTGAAAAATGAGATCTGTAGACGAGAACAAACCGACAAACAGCGGACAAAAGCATTTTTGGCCAGTCTCGAAACATGGACGCTTCGCTCGCTCGGTCAATAATAAACACATTTTCCTACCTCCACCTTTTTTTGAATTTGTTTAAAAATAGAAGGATTAATTTCAGCTGGAGATGTCATCAGACAAGCTAATGGAGTCTGTATTGAACCTGACTCTATTCGGAACGGAATACCTGTTCGGCAAACTCCGCGACCCAGTCAACAAGACGGATTGGATAACCCACGGTCGCCCCGCAGTCGTCAACGCTTTCTATTCCTCAATCGAAAACAGTATCCGTAAGTACCTTACCTACCTACTATATTATCAGTGATACTCTTGGCAAAGTGACAAAATGTTCACAGAACTTCGCAGCTATTATTTTTATCTATACCTACTCGTACCAAGTAGGTGCGTACTATACCTTTCGCAAAACATTCATCACAAATAAATGTGTTTATGTATTTCCTCCTAGAATTTCCCGCTGGTATACTTCAAGGAGCTTTCTTCTCCGCCAAACGACCTGCTTATATGAACTATGGAGCGATTGGATTTGTTATCGGTCACGAGATAACGCACGGTTTCGATGACCAGGTAATTTGATTTTAATTACGTCTTTCTAAATGTATTATGGGTATGGGATAAAATTAGCATTTTCTATTTTTCAACCAATACATCACACATGAACAGCCCATTAGTGTCCACTGCTGGACAGAGCCACTAATGGCTAGAGGGTTATGCCATAATCGCCAAGCTTGGCAGGTCGATTAGTGATCACAGGAAAGGTGTCGATAATACACAGATGGAAGCTGCTGCCCTTCTTTTGGTGAGATCTCTTAATCAGCTTTTACGGCTGAGGTGAAGGGGTCCATTCTTAAACCGTGACCACCACGACAAACAGCGGTGTTATAAATTTGAGGCCTTAGTATGTCTATCCGTCTGTGGCTTAGAAAATTAAGCTCCGAATTCAATGTAGTAAGAAACTTTTTTATTTGGGAATGCTCTTATTTATGTCTGCTGCGAATCGGTGCAGCTGTTTCTATGTTGTGATGATATCGTACTCCAGAGTCTGATGACCAGCATATGATGCACAGGATCCAAGGGAATTGTAGAGCTGTATATTGGTAGTGAAGTATGAGTTTTTCTATAGAAATTATCGTCGGGTGTTTTTTCCTTAATATTTATTTATTTTTATATTATAGGACATTCATTTCACACAGCGCCATCTAGCCCTAAACAAAGCAAAGCTTGTAATGTGAGAACAAGATTACAGATAGAAAACATTTTTCTTCTGGTAAAATAATATACTTATCGTACAATACAGCACCCAAACACAGGACAAACATTTTGATTCATCATACAAATGTTTATCAGCGGAGAAACAGAGCAAGATATCTATCAATACTAATACACATGCCGTTCAGATCCAAGGGATATGCCGGTTTCCTCATGCGACTTTTAATGTCGGAGGATCAGCATGTGTCAAATGTACACATACCTAAACATCCGAAAAACTAAGAAGAAGCATGTCCAGTTGTGCACGACTGGATTTGAACCCACAGACTCCGGATCGGAAAGCGGTGGATGGATACTTGGCTACACAGCTCTTCTCAGAGCTTCTCATGATTATAACTAATCGGCCCTTTCTTTGACATTACGGAACAAGCCCGTGTATCATAAAATTACGTTTGATAAATGCAACACAGTTGCAAATGTATCTCACAAAAGCTGATGATGCTAGAGTAACTGAACATTTTACCAACACGCAGCCTCTTTTGGAAAAACCCTGAGCCGGGTAGAGCAAGAGCCCGCGCATTCTTAAGTTAATAAACAATTAAGAACGAGGAACTCAAAGAATTATATGAAAAAACCACATGAACACAACTGAAAGAGTAATTTGAATCGTTGTAGATTTTACCGCGTAAATCATACAACAATTCAAATGACTTTTTCTACAGAAATATTAAATTTCAGTTGTTTGGTGATGTGTGTGTGTGTGAAATGAGTGACCGCTTACAAGTTCTGGCTGCTGCTTCGGAAGAAGAGTAGCCGGGCTTTCACGAGTCGAAAGCGAACTCGAGCGAAGACGAGCGTCCTTTGTCCTCGGAGGATGAACAGGACCTCGCCACTCCACCAAAAAACATGCGCAGTAAGTCGAAGATCACAGACTTCATTTGTTGATCATACAGTTCATGATCAACAAATGAAGAAAAAAAATATCTTCAAATGAAGAGTTGTGTCATCTTAACAATATAAAGACTTCATAGCATCTGCCGAAAACATGTTGGCTGGTTTAACCAATGCTTACCAACGCATAACTGCGATAGGAACTATGAAAGCAGGGCTTACAGGACTTACTTAACTAGGCCACTGGAAATCCTGAATGAATTAAAAAAAAATGAAATCCCAACGTTTCTTTTTGAGAAGGTTTCTTTACTGTTCGTTCAGTACTCGATGGCCCGAAAAAAATAGAAACAGGCAGAATGCATCGTAATAAGACAGGAACGCATCCTGAAATAAACATCCCCAAGTAAAGATCTTTCAGGGGTGGGAGGGTGATGCTTAATGAACCATGAACACCAGGAAACGGCCTGCATATGCATGGAAAGAATTGGGTGCCATGGATTTGGGTGATAACAAAGAGGCCGCATACCCTTACAAATAAGAGTACTCCTACACATTTCGAAAATCTAATTAAGAAGGATCAATACAACAGTTTCTTCGGAGATGACCACAGTAATACAGGAATGAAAGAGAAATAAATTTTGGAAGAACCTTCTTCTTTTTCTTTCGTCTTAAATTTAGGTATCTTTTCTAAGATGTTTAGTAAGAAGACACCAAATGGGGGGGTGCGCCAAATATTCGATCTAAGACTGAAAGACTGAATAAGCATGTAACGACCTAACACTTCCAGTTAATTTCGCAAACAGATGTGGCAGAATTATTACAAGGCAACGAATGGATAGTGAAGATAGATCTGACACAGGCCTATTGCAGAGTCGCACTGCCGCTTTACAAGAGTTTATTTCAACAACGAAGCGCTTCAGCTAGCAGCTTTTCCATTTGGCCTTTCCTCAGCCCCACGAAAATTCGCCATCTTATCAAATTGGATAGCTATTGAGGACCAGGGGAGTGTGACTAATAGTTATACCTGGTCCCCATCAGTACAGGTGGAGCTATACTGGTGGCAAATCGGTATTGACCACAGCTCTGTCGCAATACAAACCATAAAAGTAACCTACTTCTTGACCACAGATGTTGTGGATGCGGGCTGGGGTGCTCACCTCAACGAGAGGTACCTGAGGGGCAACAAAGAGGTGGATTTCGTGTTGCCAGATTGTGCGTAGAAGACAAACTAGCCAATAGGACTATACTTTTTACATAAACCCGCTATGGCCACTTATCCCAGATGATAAAAAATTTGAAATTAAGAAGAATAGAGATTTATTTGTGCAGCAAACTATATCCCTTATAAACCCGAATCTGAAATCCGAAACAGAAAAGAAGACACCCATTTGGGATACATAGTTGCTTTTAGAATTTCTTAATTTCCCTAAAG
The DNA here is from genome assembly GCA_951394065.1 of Venusia cambrica. Taxonomy (NCBI): domain Eukaryota; kingdom Metazoa; phylum Arthropoda; class Insecta; order Lepidoptera; family Geometridae; genus Venusia; species Venusia cambrica. The sequence goes on from OX596034.1 coordinate 15,409,806, forward strand.
AAACATTGTTTGACATATCAAGGGAAACAGCTATTATTTTACTCTTAACTTCTGGTCTTCACGACCTATCACTTCTACATATATATCAAGATATAGAATGTCTGTTAATGATACGAATTGATCGATATTATTATGGATAAGATTCGGCTTAAAGACCGACAGTGCTGATAATAGACTATATAATAGATAATAGGCTGAGAATGAAAATATATATACTTTTACACATAAATTGTTAGAGGCTACAAAAGATAGACGCTCTACCGATTGTTAAACAAATCTATTTCTAACAGTAACAGGAATAGTCAAACCAGCATCATGAACAATAATAGCTGGTTGGGTTTAGGTCTATTCTGAAAGAGGTTGGAATTCATGTACCTCCAAGGAGGTGAAATCACTTGTTGAGCTCTGGGTCAGACATTTCGTAAATTTTACTAACGAGCTGATAATCAACATGCTAGTTGTACTGATCAGCTAATAAATAATTTCTTATTGCCTAAAACTCGATTTTGTTAAGCTTTAAATTTTAAACTTAGTACGTGGTAAATCCGCCAGTATTCTAGCTGAGTAGTGGTGGCAACGATCGACTGGGTTAACTGGGATAATAGGTACATTTGATATTTTTCTAAGAATCTAAATAGGTGTAACGTAAGTGTCATAAGTTCAAAAATAAATGTTTTCTTTTAATTAACAAAACAAAACTTATCTTGATGAATATGAATATTTTCGTCGTAGTAATATGAAGTATGTATTGATTTCCTTATACTTGTGATTTTCATATATTTTTTTTTAATTACTCTCAGTTTTTCTTTTTGTACATTTGCGAGTAAGCAGAGCTTTCTAGATATTGATATATAGCATTGCCATTTAAAATAAAAGTTAAATACTAGGTACCTAGGCAACTACCATAGTTATTACCTCTACCTTAATACAAGTAAAAATGGGTATGTTGTATAACCAATACCAGTTGATTATATTTTCACTGTAGTTAGTTTAGCTAGTTTTCAAATATGATTTAAACTTAAGTTAAGAAAGAAGAAGTTACTTTTAGCAATATAATAAATGCTCACACACATAATACTTGTTGTATTTTAATGCAAAACGGTCAAATTACAGGGTCGCCAATTTGACAAGAACGGAAACTTGGTAGAATGGTGGCAAGAGATGACCAAACTTAAATATTTGGAGAGAGCCAAATGCATCATCGACCAGTACTCTAATTACACCGTGAAGGAAGTTGCACTCAAGGTAAACTATGAATATTTTGTGTTCTATATATCTCTAGCTATCTGGTTAGATGAGGATGACACTGACATAGCTGTATTGGGCGGTGGCTGACCGGTTCCGTGGGTGTGGAACCCAGATGTAATTAAAATTCATGTCGTTGAACTTGTGGACAACGAACTTGCTTCATTGCTTAAGAACAATAGCTGCGGTAAGGTTATGTACGATCTGTGGGTACGGCCTACTACCGACAGACCTTAAAAGTACACGCATATAAAGTAACGCATTGTCCGCCACTGGGTAGGAATAAAACCGAACTCGTTATATTAATACCTACTGGTGAAACCCTCAGGAATTTCCCAAAATCTATTAGTGCACACACCCCAGCCCTTCACTACAAAAGGAAGTTATACCATGAACATTTCAAGTCTAGGGCTTCTGGTTTGGGTTGTGCGTTGATTGACATTCAGTAAATCACACAGGTACAATACTTACGACTTTATATATACAGACATAGTTAAAGACAATTTATTTTATTGGTGGTGATTTAAATACAAGGTAAAAGTGTTCTTGTGTTTGTGATCTTAACGGGCGAGTAAAATCGCCGAGTAAAATCGCCCGGGTTAATTTATTGCATGTTTCTGGCCATTTCATTCGGAACTCGACGCCTTGAGATTTTAAAACGACGAGGGAACGAAATGATTTTAAAGTAGAATTGGCTCGGACATCGTCAAAAGTGGGAAATCATCTCGCAATCAGCGCGAGTTTTATTTTCGAGGGCCTCTGATGCCTGTATGTAAAATCCAAGATGAACCAAGTCATCGTACTTTTTCCTATACCTAAGTTCATTAATTGTAAGGTGGGCATACATATATGGGAAAATGGGCGGAGGCACCTTGGGTTCAATTCCAAAATAAATAAGAACTACATTGAGTTTTTCGCCTTTTTTTTCATTTTTGTTCTTACTATCCAGAAATGTATGACTATTTAATGGATCTAAGCTTGTTGGAACACCTAGAAAAATAAACTTGTTTTCCCAAAGAAAATGAATATTGGAATGAACCCTCTTAGGTTTAGCGATTTTTAATGCATGCCAATAACATAAAAAAATATGATTAAGTGCATATTTAAAACTGAATAGCATGCCCCTATTGTGACCCTAGTATGACACAGACACTCTCCACATCCCTAATTAAGTTTTTTCAAGATGGTATATCATGACTGATTTTTGTAAAATCTTGATTAGGGATGTGCAGAGAGTGGGTACTTTTATGCTCATTTGTGTACCCGTATCAAACTTATAAGGAGTGAGCACTTTTGTGCCACGGGTGAAGGAATGTTATCGGCTTAAAACAGCACCTAATAAAGTCGTTTAATCTGTTAAATCAGCTTAATGGCGTGAACACCCAAGGAGAGAACATCGCTGACAACGGAGGCATCAAGGAGGCTTACTATGCGTACCAAGCCTGGACTCAGCGCCATGGAGAGGAGCAAAGGCTGCCCGGACTTGAGGAATATTCTCCACGACAGGTACCTATATACACTCAATCAACTGTTTATTCATTAGAATCACTAAGAACACTTTAAAAACTAAGTAGTTAACTTTTTATTCGCAACAACGATGCACCTCAAGGAGCACAGACAAGAAACCTTTTCAAAAATCTCAAACAACAATTAAATACGAGTCGCAATGGTTGACATCAACAGAGCGAATTGTGTGAAATAAACCCCCAACGAGACTTATGAGGTGTGGCGTGTGACTCGAATAAAAGCTATATGGCAAAAGGAAGGTGTAAAGGAGGGAAAACCTTCTAATATATCCAATCTTCCTTACCCCTTTCTCCTCCTCCGGCTTATCTCCTGGCCTTCATCGAATCTGGTGTCAATCTGTGACTAGGTCGAAGGTGTTAGCGCACTTTACCTGGAATTCTCAACAGACTGAGGAATGACTGACTGAATTTACTCACGACTTAAGATGATGATCTAGCTAGCCAGGCAGACTGAAAACAAGTCCTACCACCAAACCAATCACAAAGTTGGAACCGAAGAACAGGAAACCCGGGTTCTTGGTCTGATATCGGTGGGCGAACCACTGGACTGCAGAGACGTAAGTAAAGTACTTTGAGTAAAGAGTTTATTACATTTCCAGCTGTTCTGGCTGAGCGCCGCCAACACATGGTGCGCCGTGTACCGCAACGAGGCAATCAAACTTCGTATCACAACCGGCTTCCACTCGCCCGGCCGTTTCCGCGTCATCGGTCCCATGTCAAACATGGAAGAATTCGCCAAAGATTTCAAATGTCCGATCGGATCCCCCATGAACCCCATTGGGAAATGTAAAGTCTGGTAAACATAAACTCATAAACCACGCTGCTCGCCTCTCTTTCCGCAGTAAATGAACACTCGTAAATCTTACTGACTTTAACACGCAGTTTTACACTTTTACACCGCAATACACTGGGGTGATATGAGACGGGCTTTAGGATTTTTTGGCGAGTCAGCTGGACCGCGGAGTTTGTGACGTAAAGTATTTTCTAGATGTTCCGAGATATTTCGGTGTTGTAGGTGTAGATTTCTTAGATTGATTGTTACTGTTATATACCCTCAACGGCTGTTATAAGCTTCTATTAGGTGAGAATTTGGACTGAGCACAAAATGTTAGCCCTACACAACAGCTACTTACCTAAATTACAGAACAAGTAAAAGTAACATGTGATTGTGAAGTACAAACTCCTCGCTGCAGATTTGTCGTTATTAAGAGTTGTTTTTTTTATACTGCATTTCAATAAAACACTTTGCTGTTACACTTTTTAGTCTAGATAATATATTTATTGTTTATGTGCCGCTCAGGCAGTGCGTCACCTAAAATGTATTTTATTATTCGAATTTAATTATGTTTAATTTGTTATTTATGTCATTGTATGTACATTCTACACGGTTAACTGCACTGTCTTTGTGAATCGTAGTTATTTGAATGTTATCTTAGTATACAGTACACATAATGTTTCACTGTAACGAATCTCATGTTTAGAACTGAGCATTGATGTACCTACCTAATATAATATAATGTTAGTTGTTATGTTAGTAGCATAATAACGTTATACTTAGACGCGATTGTTTAATATATCGTTGTAAATCATTGGAATACAAATAAACTAAGTTGTAACGACAGTTCTTTTTCTTTTTTCGTTGTGTCAACACTAATGTCAGACTTTTACGAGCCGCCACGAAAGGCGTATGACAAACTTAGTAACAAATAGCAAGGGGAAGCTGCCAGACCTACCTACCTACCAACTTGTTGTCAATCGGTATAATAGTTTTATTTTCGTTTTCACTTTCACTCAGATGTGTTTCGGAAGCAAAGAGCAGAGTTTGATCTTCATTTTTGACATCAGTTTTCAGTCAGTTATAGTTTTAGACAATATTTATCCGTGGACTAACCCTAGTACAAAATACATTATGTAAGCACCTACCTATCTCATAGGTAATTTTGGAAAAACTATCGATAAAAAAGTTACCTACGACCTACTTATTCATTTTTTAATTCGTGTTGCAAACAATATCTATCGGGAGTATAAAACACTTTTAAAATGACCTACGGAAAATGTATGGTACCTTTACTAATACTGCCTCTTCCTGAGACCAAGATTTCTAGAAAATTCTCCTGCCTCCCCCAAGACACCCGAGAAGTAAAGTCCACGAATCCGTTATCTCTGGTAGTTTTGACCGGCGCTAACAGACGGAACGGTAGGTACTGATGATATTCGTACCTTCAGTAGGTACCTACCGGTAAGGCGAGCAACATCGTCCCAACACTCTGCGATACCCAAGTATATAAAAATATATTTATTTATTTATTATTACAGGGCATTAACGCGCCATGTAGTCCCAAACTAAGCAAATCTTGTAATATGGGAACTAAATTACGGATATATTACATTATATTTAAAGAGTAGTAGAGCCCATTGTGAAAGGGCTCGTCTGGAGTACTACATACCTATTTCAACCGCCAGGCAGCAATGCTGTGTTCCGGTTTGAAGGGTATGGTCGTCGGTGAAATAACAGGCACGTGCGGCTTAACACCTTTATGCCTCAAGTTGACGGGCGCAATGCAGTGCCGTGTAGGCTATGTTCTTTGTGGATGTGACCTACTACGCAGTAAGGCATTGTTATAGGCAAGTGATGCACTTAATATCAGGTGGGCTACTTGCTTGTTCCGTCTCCTAGTTGTATAGAGTGTGCATTACTCCAGCAGGTAAGTATCTTCTAGAACGAAATGAGTTAAACAAATACTTGGAGCGATATATGCTGTATTAGTGCGCCAAGTATGAAATTAGTGCATGTTACCGTTTTGGAATAAAACGCGAAAAACGTTTCCTGCTGGAGCAACGTTCTTCCAGCAGAAAGATTCTAAACGAATGACCGTAGCCATAAGTGACATATATGGGCAGAAAGCTTACATTTGTGCATAAAAGTGTGCGAAAAATGGAATTAGTGGGCCTTAATGTTTTTGAGATATTTCATTTACTGCTGGGGAAGTTTTGCAGAATCGTGTTTCTCGGAAACCATTAGATGTGCACCCGTAATATATACATAGGTACATGAGTATCTCTTCATCATGAGCTCTTCATTTGTGCGTATTTGTGACATATTAATATTATCAAAAATATATACCGTTTTTAAGTAATCTAGCTTTTTTTAAAACCCTTAAAAGTGTCTAGCTCTTAAATGGGCAAACATACAAGTTCATTGTAAACGGTATTCGGTTCTTGTTGTTATTCTATGCAACCATATAAAACTTCAGGAATGCACATACAAGCGTTTTTAAATAATATAGCTTAGATCAAAACTTTTAATGTCATAAGTTTGATGTCAAAATGCAAGAAACCTTTTCAACCCACGATTGTGAGTTTATACCTTAGAATTAGAGCGGTAATAGAAAATTATATCTTGAAAATTTCAGCTTTACACGTCTCGCATTAAGGTAAAATCTATTTTTTACAGTTTTTCTGGATAAAATTGAGTTTCTTTTCTTTCGCACCTTTCTTGCTTTAATCACTGTCTGATATGATAGGAATTTGACACAAACTACGTTAAAAAAATCATAACGTAGTATGAATATTTTTTTACGCGTGCTACACACTCGACCCGAATAACATCATCTATTCGATAATGTTATTATCTTAACCCGACTGCCTTCCGAGACAGTCGGGTAAAAATACATCTGATACTAAGTACACTCCCTTAATTACTTGATCTGAGAGTATGCTTGGAACTTTCCATAACTTTTGTTCTTCAGTGTACTCACTAATACAGCATATATCGCTCTAAGTATCTGTTGAACTCATTTCCTTCTAGAAGATACTTTCCTGCTGGAGTAATGCACACTTGTATAAAAAAAATATGTTTTGCAATAATTCGTTTTTCACCTGATTTGTGCAGGTTGTTGCCACTGCAGATTTGGTTCCTTTATTCGGTGAATGGCAGATTCGCAAAATGTCAGATTCTTAAAACGGCAAATTCGTAAAACGGCAGATGTACAGTGAAGTAATAAATTGAAACTCGTTATTTTTTTAAATAGGCAGGTTTTATTTTTTAACTATTTACACGACATAATCTTCTTAAACCCTCCATTATGGAAACTTCGCCTTTGGATATAATTTCTAAAATTTGCTGGATCTTCTGATCTTTTTCTAGATCTATTCTCCTCCTTTTTTTCCCTTAGTAAAAATTATACTTTTGTTCGATTTAATATCTTGGTCAGTCTAGTGCCTAGGTGGCCTTCCTCATTATATAGGTACATGAAGGTGTATTTTTCTCGCTGAGCAAGGTTAGCTGATCGCTACCTTCATATATTTTAGATATAACTTCGTCCATACTATTAATATATCATCGAAATAAATTGTTTGTCACGTTATAATAATATACATATATATTTTTATTTAGAAGGGTCAGATCTTGACTGAAACTTGCATGGGCAAGGATAAGGTCTACGATGGAGCGAGCCTACCCACAGGGTGGGTGCCTATTAACCTTCTTCTAGGAGACAATAGGATCGTAATTGTACACAGCGGAAATACAGAGGTTAACTGGATAAGACGAAAGCTTTCCAAGTTTTTTGTGATAAAATATTTTGAAAAGCGCTTTTAGCTGTGAATCTGCAATTCCTAAAAAAGAACCGTGAAGGCGGCATAAGGTCGTGATGCTCTAGAGAAATGTACCCACAGAAGTAAGTACCTCCCAGGGCCCAGGCTGCCGAGCCTTGCTATTGCAAGATGTCTTCACCGGTTGAACGGATCTTGAATGCGTAAAGGGGAAGATATGCTTAAATTTATTGTCTCCGTTTCCACGCGCCATAACTAGTATATTGAGTGAAGGCTCACTCCATCGTAGACCTCAAGAAGAGCAGAATGGTCGCTACATAGCCAGTTATGTCACAGCTGTCAACGAGACAAGGCTGTCCTCGAACGGTCCTCATCCGTACTCCGTATGATCTGTAAGATAATGTGAAATGGTCCCGGTCCTGTTTTTTGTGATCGTTCAGCCTAACCAGAGCCAGCCATTCTGTTAGGGCACAGTTGGTGTTACGTTGCCTAACAGTTAACCGTCTAACCGCCTCTGTGGTCTGCGGTCCTACCGGTATCAGATCTACACGTTCCAGGGTCGACCTCCACGGGAGTACAATATTGTGCTTGGTTTGTTTGGTGGTAAGACTCTGTTGAAGTCCGCCTGGCTATTTTAATGAAGTAGTAGGTATTTAATTAAAATGCACTGATAAAAAAAACGAGTTATACAACTACTGTAAGTGGATAAATTTTAGGTTCATTCACCAATAAACGATAACGTAAAATTCAATGATGATAAGTTTCTTTTCAACCTTCTAAAACTAATCACTGTAGATTTGTTGAACACTCAACGTAAAATTGTTTGTAGATTGATTATTTTTAGTATCGAGTTAGATACATCGATAGAAACCCACATTCGTTGATTTATATGACGGATGTGGACATGTACAAGTCGATATTTACTAAGAAAAAATATTACAGGACAAGACATTAATTTTTTGCACAGCGCCATCTAGCCCCAAACTAAGCATAGCTTGTAATATGGGAACTAGATTACGGATAAAATACTTAAATACTTTTAGTAAATACATACATACTATATGATACAACACCCAAACACAGAACAAACATCTATATTCATCACACGAATGTTTATCCGGGGTGAGAATCGAACCCACAGCCTACAGCGCAGAAGACTGAGTTACTACCAACTGAGTTATGAGGCTTGTTAAGAACACAAAAACATTTTGTTTCACACTTTATTTGAATAAAATGGCTTAAAACTAATAACAAAATAGCTTGAATCTACTTTATAATTCGAATTTCTACTCAAGTGATTTTCGAGACAATGAGGCGGGTAAGGTTAATAATTAATTTCACACAGCGCCATTCTTCACTTTCGCCAGGTTACGGATAGAAAACATAATACTTTTTGTAAATACTTATTATACAATACAGAATAGACATCTATATTCATCACACAAATGTTTGTCCAGTGTGGGAATCGAACCCACAACCTACAGCGCAGAAAGCAGAGCTACTACCAACTGAGCTGTGAGGCTTGTTAAACTTGAGATTACACTCGACAGTTATGTCAAACGTTGGTACGAGTTTCATAGATATATACTTCGATATATCGTTAAAAACCTTTATTCACAGCAGCATAATAACAGTAGAAAACTAAATATTTAATTTCTTACACAGTTGAAAGCACAGTAGGTATAAAAAGAATAGAAAAATAAATAGACTAACCTACTAAATTAATATCTAGTGCACAAACTTATGACTAGCTTAATAAAAAATAAAGCTTATATAATGAGAAAAGAGAACATACAAAAGTATACTGTATACTATGAAACTGCCATTGCGGTAAAAATGATATTAAAAATAAATGTGTATCTTAATATGGTAATCCCGGGTGTCTACCTGGGATTATCATATAAAGATACACATAATAGCAACCTTTAAAATGAAAACTACTCATAAGTATCACGCCACTTCATTGACAAATTCGGAAAACTGGTTTTGTAATCGATACATAAATTTCGTGATTTGAAAACCTAACAAAACACCAAAGGTATTATAATAATACCCCAAAAATACGATCCGTAGCGATAGTTTAACAATTATCGAAAATCATCGATGATTATCGGTGTTTTTAACACCCATTTTACATAGTACAATGTCGCTGTGTGAAATGTTTATTTGAGTAGGTAGGTATACAATATTTATATATTTATATATAGTAGGTTCGCTACTTTTGATTAATACGTATTCCCAAAGGCAGGTTTATATTGAAACTATGACAGTCTAAGTCACTGAAAGCGAGTTTAAAAATGAAATATGTAGAGCTGCCAAAGACTAGAAGTACGTCTACAAAAATGGTATACAATAAGTAGTTAGTCTTCTGCAATAATATGTATACGCTTCATAATTAAAAAAAAACATGTGTAATGTTTTTTTTTAACATTACATTCGCGTCTGGTAAATTCTGTTCTGTCATAACTTCTGACAATGTACCAAATCTGGTTACATAACTATTTTGAACATATCAAAACATGTATATACATGTTATTGCAAGCGACTGTCAAGACAAAGGTAATATATTTAATTAAGTCCCTACTACACCGATAATTACTTGAATTCACAACATCAATCAATAATACATCAACTTACTTTTTATATAGAACGCATTTAGATAAATTTACTTGTAAAATAGAAGCATTAAATAATTTGGGCGGTCATTGATAACAACGTATTTGATTAATAATGCGTTTTAGAACTAGCATTGTTTACTTGAAAATCCAGGGTGGCGCTTTGTAATTACAGCGGACAGAGAGCAGACGGGTTTTTTGTTTTTGTTAAACTTGTAGAAATAATTGGACAAGACATTTAATAAAAACTACTCTATTGTATACATATACTACACAAGCAACATCGAGAAGTATATTGTGTATGATATCAGAAGATATACAAATTATCTTACATCTATGTATCCTACAATAATACTAAATAACAATAGTATATGTATATGTGATATCTACGATATCTTCCAAGTTATCGAAAACATTTAATATGTTTACGAAAATGATAATATTATGACGCCAACCGCTGCCAAGATATAATAGAAGAAATAATAAAATGAAGAGTTTTACAAAACATTACCGAAGATATCGACTTGTATTGTTAAACCAAATAATGTATTTCACTGGTATTTTTTTCTATTAAGTACATAAAAATTATACGAGGTAGTAATAATTGTTATTGTACTATTGATCAGTGACATAAACTATGATTAGATCCCAAAAATAATATTTTGTGCAACAGTCCTGGTTTTAGTAACTAAGACAATGAAAATGGTATACAAAAACAAAAAAAAATGACGACTTTTCCCCTTGAGAATCGCTACTGGAAACCTCCAGTAGGCGATACTAGACACGGGCTACCTATTCTGTGTCTACAATTATACCTTTGAATTAAAACCTTCATATACCAAAGTCACACATAAGAATAACGAATTCTCGACAAATTTGCTTGATCATTCTTAAATTATTTTTTAGACAAAAACATTTAAAAACATGTACAAAGGCGTACTTAACCATGAAGCGTTTTATTACACAAACCTTTATAGAGGTAAAAAAGGCTGTAAATGAGTAGAGAAACTAAGTGTACTAAAAAATAAGCTTAAAAAAATAAATGTAATACTCATATCTTATCTATATAAATACAAGATACATATATTACAAATTAACAGAAAATACATATGAATAATAGTGATTTACATGTCTAAAATAATAGTAGTTGTATACATATACATATACTATAATCTACTCTATCATCTACTAGAGATCTTTATTTTGACATCAAACTATACTAATATCAACTCTGTTTTGTATTTTAAATAACGTGCCTTCCTTTAGTGTATTAGAAAAGAGATTGACCAAACAAAAATGGAAACGAAATATAAATAAAACGAAACTATGAATTCAACCTATGGAAAACATTTATCTTCTTATTTGTTAGTTTTAGAAAAAATTTAGAACCGTGAAGGATAGTTACGTTTCCGTTTACGTATACAAATTTGGAACTAACTTCGTTCACTTTAAAGTCCAAGATGCCATTTCGTAACGTACTTATCAAATTATACGAAAAATATTACGAAATCGTTTCTTCATGCCTGAAGTCAACACTATCCTGTAACCGCAACAGTTGATATGTCTATAGCTAAATTAATAAATAAATAAATATTACAGGACATTAATTTTAAACAGCGCCATTTAGCCCCAAACTAAGCATAGCTTGTAATGTGGGAACTAGATTACGGATAGAATACTTAAATACTTTTTGTAAATACATACGTACTATATGATACAACACCCAAACACAGAACAAACATCTATATTCATCACACAAATGTTTGCTCTGGGTGGGAATCGAACCCACAGCCTACAGCGCAGAAGGCAGAGTTACTACCAACTGAGCTATGAGGCTTGTTGTTAGCTACATCAGAATATCTATAACATAAGAAGATACCTTTTAATCCCGAGCAGTAAAAGCAAAAGTATGCATCTAAAGAAATGAAAACACGTTATTTATATAAAACCGTCTAAAGACATGCTTAACATTACCAGTTTCTTATAATAGTATTTTAATTAGTTTTTTATTAAATAGATAGATTACTCTTCACGGTACACCAACAGAACAATAAAACACAAACAGGAGTAAATTAACACTAAAATAATAAATATGTATTGGGCGGTCGCTAAAAACGATCTCCAGACAACCATTGGACGCATAGGAATGTAAGAAATCAACGACGGTGGTGTACTTTAAAGCTAAAAGATAAATAGCAAGTCATATATATACTTAAACTAATATAAACTATTACACAAACATAGTAACCAGCGTACAGTTTAAGATATTGAGAGGAAATGAGAACAAACATAAAAAAGAAACAAAGCTAGTCCTGTCGACTATCAATCTGGCTTCGAGACGAAAGAGCATACAGTTTCAGTTATGGAGGCGAAATGAGAACGAAAATAACAAAGGAAACATAGCTAGTGAAGTAAATAAATCGGTATCCAAAGGTTACACGTCTTTATCAGCCTTTCGAAGCCTGTCGACTATCAATCTGGCTTCGAGACAAAAGAGCATAGAGGAAATGAGAACGAAAATAACAAAGGAAACATAGCTAGTGAAGTAAATAAATCAGTATCCAAAGATTACAAGTCTTTAACAGCCTTTCGAGGCCTGTCGACTATCAATCTGGCTTCGAGACGAAAGAGCATACAGTTTAAGTTATGGAGAGGAAATGAGAACGAAAATGACAAAGGAAACATAGCTAGTGAAGTAAATAAATCAGTATCCAAAGATTACATGTCTTTATCAGCCTTTCGAGGCCTGTCGACTATCAATCTGGCTTCGCCCTAAAGTCTATCATAATCCATGTTTCAATAATCAGTCACCACTTCTGTTCATTAGCCTACGATGTTCAACATACCTTGATCTATCTTAAAGTGGCATCGTACCATGTTTTAGCTTTCATTCGCATCCCTAATGTTACAAACCATTGATTTAGGATGATAATATTATCACATCTTCATTTAAAATCACATCGAGCGTTTAAAACCAGCTGAAAGCAATCAACATATCTTGCTATCATAAAGCACAGCTCAATTTTTCACCTACACAGTGTTTAGGTTCGAGGTTCTCCGTACATGGTTTTACAGGTAGAGCAGCACTCGAGCCAGACGACTAGATTCAATTACCTGGTGGTGATCTCTTGTGAGGTGTTCCCAGTATATTTAGGACTTAGGTTCTATTCTGATTGTCTGAGAAGTAAGATGATTGCTTCAATCGGTGGGCACATAAAGTCATCCTGAGTAAAAGTAGGCCTGAATAGAGATCTGGGGGGAACCACGACCTCAAGCATTCTTGTATTGATATTACTTTGTTTTTGTCACTATCTATCCAGTGTAGAACAAACGAGACAAAAGTAATGTAACATCCAAACGAGAATGCTAAGACGTGGTTAGGCCTCTTGACTTATTTTGATGTGTTTATTGTTGCGGTTTACTGCTGAGGTGTGGGCGTTGACGGACCGGAATCATCGTCCAGATCGCGAAAGTCGTCCATCAGGGCGACGGTGGCGCAACGGACGTACTCCATACTGTCATCCAGTATACCCTCAGCCAGATCCTCGCCGTCGAGGATATCCTCAACTGTGTCTTCGACCGAGTCATCAATATCCTCCACCATTTCTTGCATCATTGACGCGTGCGATTTCAGATAGATCCAGTACGCCAGCAGGCGGTCACTCTCAGCGTCTTGACCGCTGGAATTAAAATTATTCATCATCAACCCGTATGTAACTGCCTATACAAATATATGGTCGGAAATACATAGTCTTCAAATCACACATCATACCACAATATAATATATATATAATGTTAATTTTAGGACTTATGGTATGACGTGTAATGCCGGGCCAAGTGCGTTAATATTTGCAGCGCATTCTGCGCTGTCCGGGCAAAATGAGAAACCCCTCAAGCGTTTCAAGACATTAAAAATAAAAAAAGGATTTAGCCATGACCTTTATCTAAGCATAGAGGTCATGTCATGCTAATTTGACATCATCATTACAGTCCGTAAACAAACACTGCCAAAGGGAGCAATGGGGGATTTGCCAGTAAGGTACTGAGTTTTTTTATTTATTTTCGAGACTGAAATTTATAGATATGGAGAAGATGATATTGTTTATGATCTGAACCACTGCTTGATCATAATTCCGAAAATTCACCACAGAAAAAAAACATTACAGTGTATTCATAGCCCGATTTGTAGACTATTGTGTATCTAGTACATGAGACGCGGTGTATCCCGTTGCTAGAAAAAGGTTGCTTTTCTTCTCTGCCGAACAGAGTTTCAAGTATAATACTTCATTGAACTTACCCAATATCCACATCCAAGGCTAAGGCAGCCTGATGAGGTTTGCCCTCTTCATCAATCCACCTGAAACAATATTAAGATTCAGTCCTAGCCTTTATTGGTGATTAAAATCCACTGCAACCAGGGCCAGCTTTGCCAGAGCATTAGAGAGGCGTGCATTAGTAAAGCAGCTACTGCTGATGAGAGCCCTTACTCTACTTTTACGACATCCGTGGGCTGAGTTGGCAAGGACACTTCACAAGCCAACTACCTAGGTTACCTTAAAACGATAAGTAAACCGTTCCTCTACCGTTAGCAGAGTGACATTACTGTCATTGTCGGGCCGCCGCCGTAAACTAGAAACCTCGCATAGATTAGTTCGTCCCAGAAAAAAAAAATCCCTTGAAATAAAAAAAAGTCAAAGTTCACATAATCTGTGAACCTTATTTCCACCTGTATTTCCGTAGCAGTTGTTTATGACATTGACATATTAATAACAGACTTATTGACATTCTACCAAATAGACAAGGAGTTCCGATGATAAAAAATATATTACAAATGGATTTGCGCGCGAATGTGCATTCGCGGTAAGCGGGGCGCTCGTCCACAATTATATCCGTTCGCAGCAGCAAACAAGCGGTAAGGTACTAAATATCATAATATAAAATAGTACACAGAGGCCCGATTACGAATATGCTATCGTACGTTCACGTTAGCATTTTGTATAGGATTTCGCACAGCGCCTCTACAGTACGTAAATAGAACTAAATTTGCGAACACGTACCTTTTGACACATGTATCGTAATGTAAAGGTAACGGTAACATATCGTCACTCGACGTTTACATATCGTTGTTACGTGAGCGATACGATAGTGCTTCGTGCTTCCAAGTAATGTAAAGGTTACCTTAACATTACGATAACGTTAGACATCGTAATCAACCACAGATGTGATAACGGCTCACTCCAACGACAATAATCATCGGCCAGTACCTATCCCATCAAACGCTTTCAGTAGAGTAATCCATGGTAAGAACCTGGTGGCTTGGGTACTCACGTGTCAGCACAGGCGGGCGAGGTGGAAGGTTCGGTGCAGTAGGAGTGCGGGCGGCGCACGGTCCGCTCTGTGACGTCACTGAGCGCCAGCGCCGAGGTGACGGTTGCGCGCATCACGTGCCAGTACATACGCAGCGGCTGGCTGCACGCCACATCCTCAGCCTTGGCGCGCTCGACGCGGACCCAACCTACACAATGCACTCATCATAAACCAATACTAGCTTTTCCGTGCTGCGCCGGTACGCCAGAGCCGGGGCCTTACCTTACCTTACTTTTGTCTCGTTTTTTCTACGACAGATAATGACAAAAGTAAAGTAATATCTTTGGCTTTCTGGGAAGGTCACTCCATTACTGACTTCATCATTGCTCTGACCTAGCTAGACAAGCCTAGAGGTCGAGAGCTAACCCATCATTTAGAAGTAAGGTAGCCAGTTCTTCAGCCACGTGAGATGAAGGCCAAGCGCCCGTCGCACAATATAAAAATGTATATGAATACTAGCCTCACAGCTCAGTTGGTAGTAACTCTACCTTTTGCGCTGTAGTGGGTTCGATTCCCACCCAGAACAAACATTTGTGTGACGAATATTATGTCTGTTCTGTGTTTGGCTGTTGTATCATGTACTAAAAAAAAGTATATTATGTATTCTATCCGTAATCTAGCTCATTACACAGCTTTGCTTGGGGCTAGATGGCGCTGTGTGAAATTCATGTCCGGTGATATATACTAACCACGGTAAGAAGGATCGGAGTCCGGATGGCATTCGACGCAGAAGCAGTGCACGTTTCCGCCGGTGACCACCTCGCGCATGTCCGAGTACGGCGCCACGATCTGGTTCCAGAACTTCAGCGCTTGATGCATCACCTCGCAGTTGCCGTTCGTCTCCGAGTAGAACACCCAGTCGCGCAGGTCCGCCATCGCGCCGGTCACGCGCTGGTCCCAACATATGATCCCGTTCAGGTAGTGTAGATTCTCCACGGTGAGCCCGTCCGCCCAGTAGTCGTCGCGGCGCGTCGTGGTCGACTCGTCCACCGACAGGGACTGCTCCTCGTTCAGATCCGGCATGTTGGTCGTCTCGAGGAACATCGCGTCGGTGAACACGTTGTCCAGATGGTCGTCGATGGCGTCGCTCGCGTCGTACCCGTCGTCTGATTGGTGCTCGTTCGCCTCGGGGTACCGGTCGTTGTGCCGTATGTTCGTGTCGCACAGGTCCTCCGCCTCGTCCGAGCTGTCCGTGTCCGAGAATATGTGCAAGCCCAAGCCCAGCGGATTTATGAACGACTCGCTGGAGCTGGAATCGTCGGAATGGGAAGCCTCCGTGTCTTGCGCTTCGGACAGGTTCTGTGTGGAGTGGCATTTCTTCAAGCCGCGGGACTCGGCGGCGAGGTCGTTGTCGGCAACGCATTCGTCGTACAGCGAACTTTGCTGGATGGACGTATCCTGCAAGGGCGAGTCCTGTTGGTACGCTTTGATCTCGGAGTCGGTAGCGTCTGCACTGGCCTCCGGGATGAGCTCGTACCGTTCGTACACTTGGACGATCTCCTGGATGTGCTCGATGGGGTTGCTGACGTCGTCCGCGTTGGTGCTGGAATCCTCGCGGTCTTCGCTGTACGGCAGGTCACGTGATCGCATCACCTCTTGGTAGGAGAAATCCTCATCATAGTAGTCGTCTGGTTCGTCGTCGGACGGGGAGGTGTCGGGGTTATACAGAGAGTCGGGTGTAGGTGTCTCGCATCCCTGGTCGTCGCAGTCGGAGTACGAGTCAGGCCCTTCGGTCAATGCTCCCGCTTCCGCATCAACCTAGTGTCAAGACCAAAGTTAGCGGAGAAACCCTAATCTAATTCATCCCACCCTATTACATATCTAATAATTGTATACTTATCTAACTTGCCCACATAACAAAGACCCTTATTTAGTACCTACAATATGCCTATTTGAGGCTACTCAATGTTAATTTTAGTTTCTTAATTTAAATAAGTTAGGTTTTTATAGTTAGTACATGTTGAATGTAGATAAGTACTGTATATGTAGACGTAAGTTGAGATAAATAAATTTATCTTATCTTATCTTACCTCTTCGCGCTTCTCCTCGATCATCGGCAAGTCGAGTGACGTGCCGCCAAGCACTACGTGTGGGTGCAATAAGATGGATACCTGAAAGATAGAGTATTATTGTATAACCATTATTTGTACCGCATCTGTGGTCAGATCTAGAGGTCACGTGTTCGATCCCCAGGGGGAGTACAATATTGTGTTTGATTTCTTAAATTGTTCTGGCAAATAGAGGTAAGATAGCCAGTTGAGGAACTGGTTAGTAAGCTGAGGATTCCGGGTGAAGTGCGCCTCCACCTTCAGCCTTATCTTAACTAATAACCAGGCAAAGCGCTTACCCATCGATAAAAAACCGTTGTCTAAAGGTAACGGGAAACCAGGTCAGTAGATCCCACAAACCCTAAATCTAATATCTAATCTATGATCCAAAAGCATTTTGAACGCCAGATGTAATATTAGTACGGTTTTTTTTTATATATTTATTTACCAAAATAAACTTAAATAATAAACATAGTTGAAAACATAGCTTTAAAAAACCAAGGAGGTTTGTCCTAAAACTAGCTTATTTACAGAAATAGCTGCCAACAGCAAAACAGAATTTATTTAATGTTGAACAAAAGGTTCACATAGTGCAGGTGGATATCTACTTGCTACGTTACATCCTACATCCTACTTACTACCTACATTTCATAATGTAGGTACAAATAGAGATTCAATATTATTTCTATTGTTTACATATAATTATCAATGTTATTTATGTTATAAGTTTTAAATGAGTGGTTAACCTGCACGATCCTGCCATAGAGGTCGATTGTGGGGTAGATGTCATTGAACCCCCGTGGAATAGTGGCTATCACGCCGCGCAAGACGCCGTCTGTCTCCAGAGTCAGCTCCGAGTTGAACCGGAAGTGCAGGGTTAGCACCGAGTTCTCCGTTATCTCTTCCAGTTTACGACCGACCTCGCTCATCGTCTGAAAGGAGCAAACCCAACGTGAGAACCTGTAGACCTCACTATTTTCTGATTGAATATGGTTCTTGTTATGACTAAGAAACATTTGAATTCTTAAAATTAAGTTTCTTTTATGACTTTTGGATGAGGATTGTGTGTGCAAATGTTTCCCAAATAACAACATCAATCAACTTTACATTAAAAAAAAAATTGCAGCGTCACGTGGTCTCAAACTGAGCTAATCTTGTAATATGGGAACTAGATTACGGACATAATACTTAGATACTTTTTTTTTATACATACTTATTATACAATACAACACCCAAACACCGAACAAACATATGTTTGTCCTGGGTGGGAATCGAACCCACAACATGTCTGGCAACAACTGGCACAAGGCATGTCAAAATGTTATATTTAGATAGATATCTACTTATTGTATTAAATGCTGTGCCTTAATCACTCACGTATACGCCCCGAGTGTACAACACGTCATTTGTAACCACCCAGCAAGGCATTGCGAAGTGAAGCGCCGTAGATGGCGGCATTTCCGTCGGCAGCATAGCCAGGGCGCCGATGCAGACGGTGCCTTCCCACTCGTCTGTCACTTTGTCCACCCGGAACTGGGAAATTTACATTATATCTTATGCTATATATATTTTACATATTATATGAAAAGAGAAAGAGAAGGAAGCCTTCATCCAGCAATGGATAGCCCCTGACAATTTAAATTTAGAACTTCGAAAAAATAATATATTCACTTATAAATAATTGATAATCATTGTATATCAGATAATAATAAAACATTGTAACAGAATTACTTAGATATATACATTAAAATGGAAAATTATTTAGTACTGTAAATAAATTTAATATTGTAACTACTGATAAGGAAAAACACGTGTCGATTTGATTTTTTCAGAGAGATTTAGCGGATTTATTACTAAATATTTTTTCTGTTTTCAGATTTTATTTTGAAATATGGATTTCCGCAAAGTAACGCCTGAATCAATTAGCTAAACAAAAGCTACTTTAATTTTAATTTTATTTATTGCATATATCTAAATATTCGTTTACTGTACGCTTGGTGTGAGATTTGATAGCTAACTGAAACGATAAACGTTTACGTATGATTCCCTGAGATTCTATACGTTTTAGCAACGCGCCTAGCGTTACAGTAAAGCAATTGTAGTTCCTAACAATGTCCGCTAACCAAATGTATGAAAATAAGCGCTCTTTACGAAAACGAAAATAGTTTCAGTTAGCTGTCAGAAGCTGTTGGTAAGCTTTGCGTTCAGCGCAGGTTGTGAATTCCATTCCCAGCAATAAACATTTGTGTGATGAATATAGATTGAATGAACTAAAGAATGAGTTAGTAAAATGTTAATGCTAGTAATACTTTAAAAAAATCCATATATTATATTAATATTTTCAAAAAAACGTCGGGTCCTTTAATATTGCACGAACGGAAAGGAGTAGAGATTTGGCATAAGTAATTGAAGTTAATTTTGAGGTGCAGAAAGCTAAATATTCATGAATAAAAACGGTCGAATATGAGACCTTTTAAATTTCCTTCAAATTCGACTTTTTAACGATTTGCTAAATAAAGTATTGTTTGTAGAACGTTATTGTTTCATTTTGAACAAATAATATGCGGCGGAACGGCTTCATTCATAGAAATAGCAACTTTTATTTATTTTTAATCATACCGTTTTAATAGTGTATTTTTTTTTATAAAAGACGAAATATTTTTGCTCAGATTTTTTTTTTATCTAAAGAAATAGAGACAGTGCGATTGTTGGGTTAGCGAGTTTATACTAGTAAGTTAAGATAAACAACATTTTATAGTTCACTTTCGGGCATTTTGTTACATGACTGGATAATGTGCTCATTCATGGTGGGAATTTAATTCAAAACCAAAAACGCACATACCTACTACCAAACGAGTTGCAGGGGCCAACTGTTAAAATATTTCATCATAAGATCTAACAAACACAATCGCAGAAACTAATCAACTTAGGCAACATGTTAAGCCAGAGACAGATGATCATTAAAAGCACCCATACAGTTTTACCATTGAATACTAACACTAAATAATTTGATATACAGATGAATTGAATTATACGAAATAACTGAAAACCGCTGTGCATTGACATTCGCAACGAAAACCTATCCTCGCTGGCGAGGCAACCTTTCTAATTCAAAAAGGGCGGAGCCTACACCATTGCTCTCCTGAACCCAACCAGCCCAGCCCCTTAAAATTATTGCAGCATTGCTCCAGACAACTTGAGGTTGATGCCGTTTGTCCCTCAGCAGATGGGTCAAGCCAGATTTCACTCTAGCTTCCCTTGTGGCGGCGCAGTGAACAACCACGTGCGGTGCGCCACCGTTTCTTCATTATGTAAACAACCGTCTCTGTGGTCAAGTGGTTCAATCCACCGATTTCAGACAGGTCCCGGGTGCAATCCCCAGGGGGAGTCCAATATTGCGCTTGGTTTGGTTGGTAGTAGGATTTTGTTTAAGTCCGCCTGGCTAAGACCGTCTTACCTAATTTTGTCGCCAAAACAACAATTCTAAAATTGTTGTCTTACATATTCGATAGCCAGTTCCTCAGTTAGTTGAGGATTCCGGGTGAAGTGCGCCACCACCTTCGGCCTTATCTTAACTTGTAACCAGGTGAGATGAAGGCCAACGTGCTTCCCCGTCGTACAATAAAAAAACCGCGACAAATGCCACTTTCTGTGGCACCTGCCTTGACAAGATGGTGGTTGAGTTCAGTCTTTTATTGTAATTTAAATGATTGTCGCTTTTGCGTCTCGCAAAATTTCCCATGACAATTTCACATATCATTTTATTTTAACAAAAAAAAAACCTGAATATATGACTTATAATGTGGTAAGGGTAAAATACAGATCATTCGCCCTTATGCTTGCTTCGAGCGAGGCCTAAATCCCGTATTAGTAGCTGTTTGCCTTAATTTATGATTAATACAAAACCTTATCCCATTTGCATAAAAAAAACAGACGAACATCTTATAACACTTAAAGAACGTCGCATCTTTTGCAAAAGCGCCTTCGCAAATCTTATAAATGACCGGGATATTTTTGCAGGGGCACCTACAACAAGCCACAATATACCAGCAAGCCAGTTTCAGCACGTATTTCAGCTGGAAACACCGAGATAATATCGGCGTTTCTACTCGTTGTCAATAAATGGTCACGTGTCAATAAATGGTCACGTGTCAATAAATGTTCACGTGTCAATAAATGGTCACGTGTCAATAAATGGTCACGTGTCAATAAATGGTCACGTGTTAATAAATGGTCACTCGTCAAATCTCAAACATTGTAAAAGTTTCCAGTGCACAGTAATTCACTTTGCGCAGACGCTAACGACACAACAACATCATGATAATGATGATATCGGCAAGCTAGCAAGCTGTGATCAGCACGTCTGTGTTGAGTACATACCCGAAAAGCCTGGCCCCTGCGCAGCGGCTGGCTTGCCACCGCAACGGCGTCGCTGTAACCCCTGAAACGCAGCGCGACCGTATCTAAAAACAAAAAGTTTTCTTGTTGTAAAAAAAAACATCAAACAGGCAGTCGGGCAATAGGACTTTTGAGTTTGGCACTAGGTCTCAAGAATATAACTTAGATATCTATGTGTAATGAGTCAAGACTTCGACTTGCTTTTATAAACTCATTTTTTTCAGTTGCCTATAAGAGGATGGGAAGGATGATGGCCTATACACTGATACCGTGTAATGCGAATCCCAAACTCGCAATCGAAGTTTCCCGAAAGACGGACGGGACTAAGTAAAAGAAGATGACGTCATCCCCTTACTGCCCTATACGCCAAGGGAGATAGGGTCGGCACAGAATATATTTGTCCTCCTAGCCAGAGGGCTAAGAGGACATGTGGAGGACAGTGAATGAGATGTCGTCTAGAGAGACGACATAATGCAACCTGTAGAATATAGATAGGCAAGCGACTTTTCGCCAGTGCTCGAGACTTAGTTTTCACACGAAATGCTCACCTATCAATCTAAAAGCTCTATGTTCAATCGAATCAAGGACATCAAGCTGGTATTTAGCCGAGCCATCTCAAAGTTGACAACAAATACCCGATCGGACTTGGGCCTTATATAAGCTGTCCAAAAAATTACCAGAGCTGCAGAGTCGTATGTTGTTTCCGGTCAAGAAGTGGAACGTGTATGGCAAAGCGGCACGCCGCTGGCGCACCACCTCCCTAATGGGGGACGCAGCGGAAGTGGACGCCACGGGTTCACTGCAGGCGGTGTCTTCCTCCAATGGCGGCGCACTAGGGACGATGTCTCGGGCTGGGTCATCAGGTTGATCCGGCGCCGGAGGGTTCGGTACAGCCGGTTCGTCCGTCTCGCTAGACAACGCATTTGGTTCGATGCTCCTCGGGATGTCCAAAATGCTGGCTATACCATCCGATGTACCGGCACCCGCCTGCGAGTCTGGCTTGTCGTTTGGGACTGAAAGCAAGCCAATATTAGGGTCATTACAACATAATTTGGGGTTTGCGTAAGTTAACCAATTTCGGGAAAGCGGATTTTGATCATAACAGACATTACTTTAGTGTATAGCTCAAAATATGTTATCTTAAAATCAAGCATAGTCTGATATTACCATCAATTTCCAAGTAAGACTTTAAATTGTGTCATTGATATATCATAGAACGACAATGTATTTTTCCAGTCCACGTGCTAGTGCGGGCGAAATTCTCAGCCTCCATAGGGGGATGTTTGAACCTCAAGCTTAACTTTGTGACTGAATGGGGTGACGCAAATCTTGTACAGTTTAAAGCCTCCAAAACTCAGACGTGTCTGTTCTCTCAACTATGAACCCATTCCACCCCGCACCTATTTTAAGCGGCACTTCGCTATAGTTCAATGATAGATTGAACTCTTTTAGATGCTGCTTTCATTTAAATTAAACTTTGGCTCTCATATCGATTCCAAGGCCATATTTACAAGTGCCGAAAACATCGATATGCCTTTATCGTGAATACTGGTAAGGAATAGAACAAAACTCCTTGGTATATTTTTGCGCAGCAATACAATCTTGGGAGTTTTCGTCCAGAGTTAACTGCTTGCTTATTACCTAAGTCTGTTTCAATTGGGTTGCAATCGGTTTCAATAAAATTGGCGGCATTACTTTGCCTTCTTATAAAACCGAAAATAAATACTAAGGTTATAGGCCAACTGGTTCTTTTTAGACAAGCGTGCCATATCTATACTTGTTTTTCAAGTGAGTTGGTGGTCAAAAGCTTGGCTATCACTTAAAAAAAATAACAGGAAATTACTTGTGCTTTGATTTCCGAGGACGACGTTGGTGCCACGAATGGTTTGAATCTTCGTTGTTATTCCATACAATTCCATCACCACATATACTTTCTGTAATCAAAAAAACAATTTAATCCATATTTTTAGAAATTATAAAAAAAAATCTTCAACGGAAACTTTCTACAAAAAAAAACACCCATATTTTTTTATGTTATGAAATGTATGATTGATAAAGAAGTTTGCTTACGTCTGGGACTTTTTCGAATGCCACTTCAAGTAGTTCCGAGTTGTAATAAACCAGGACTTTAGAATCGGCGGTCCTCTTCAGTGCGATCCTGTCGCCAGTCCGCAGCCACTCGAAAGACGGCACGAATGAACGTAAATCTTTTTCATTCGATTGACCAGGGCGTGAATACGTAATGTATTTACCTGAAAAATACATCCCATTCAAATAAGCTAAGTATATATTATATTGAGTTCATTATATTCATTTATTGAAATTAAATTTTTACAAATGTTTATTACATTATTTTCAAATCACATAAAAAAAACATAAGTAATTTGTGCTTATGGTAAATTAATGAGTTTTCTTATAAAATACATCCACAGATCGAGTTCAAAAACATTTTCACTTTTCTCCGTACGTCAACTTTTCAGACAGTTATTTCCAGACATCCACAAGAACACTTCAACCCAGACCTTCCAAAATTGAGTCGTAAACGGAACAAGGTCTGTTCAACAGAACCATGGCACAGAGAAAGCAAGACGCCACATTACCAGATTTAAGATTTCCTTTCAGCTGTTTGATTTGATTGATTTGTTTGATCTGTTCAACTCCAATTTCGTAGGAATTAAATGCCTTAGATTCGTTCGTTATGCGCTAGATGGCGCTGTATAAATTTAATGTCCTGTATTATACTTATATTTACTAATTAAATGTATAAGTAGACAGTATATTTTATATTTGGTTTATTATAGGGCGTATAATACGCGATAAACAAGTTGTCCTCTGACGAACCACGTGACATAGATGCGCAGAGCACAATTCATAGACCAAATTAGTGGGCGTGTTGAAGTGCGGGGTACAGATATTTGAATGGCGGGCCGTAATTGGCTAGATCATTTACTCCACACACCCCACGTTCCGCGCTCATCAGATCACCTTCTCTTTCTTCCTCTATACTCTACTTTGATACCTTAAAATACTTTTGTATTTATATAAAAATACTACTTTATCTAGAAAATATCAATCATTTATAAATAATTGCTTAGTTAAAAACATACAAAAATCATTTTTTTACGATGAAAGAGCGAGGTAGAGCTATACGAAACTGCACCTATCTATTTTGCTGGCGGCATTTGAATTATGTGCGCAGGTGCACCTACGCAAGTATGGGAATACTTGCTACCCGTCACCGGACAATTTGCTAGACGCGAATTATACAATGATCTTATTCACTTGCAGCCGTATTCAGAAACCACTAAATATATACCCCCTTATTTGTTGGGTTCCTAACCCAAAGGGTGCCAACAGGACCCTAATACTATTGGCCGTGCCTACCTCGCTTCCATTGTTCAAATTATCTTACCATCAATAAAAGCAGTAAAGTGGGGTAGCCAGGAGGCGCAGAGCGGCAGGTGGCGGTTGATATTTGCATTCAAAACGTTGACGTCCGTCACGCCAATACGAAAGCAACCGGCATACGAGTGCTTGCATTGCAATATCTGGATCTGCAACGATAAAACAATTGTATGGATACAGCTAGTTACAATTACGTTTTAAAAACTAAAAAGAAAACAGACTTCAATGAAGAATATGACACATTTTCGTTTACCTGGATGACGTACATTTTGCAATTATTTTGATAACAGATGAAACAGACAGACAGACAGACAGACAAACGCCTGATCCTATATGGGGCCCGTTTTTTCCATACTTTTCAGGTAATACACCCAAATCGAGTGAAAAAAAAAAAAAAAAGTGTGTCTATAATATTTGAAGAGTTCCCTCGATTTTGCCAGGATCCCATCATCAGATCCTGACCTGATGCCGATGGAACCACCTGGAAAGTATACCGACCCCAAAAATACCCAAATCACTTGAAGTGTGCATATAATATTTTAAGAGTACCCTCGATTTCTCCAGGATCCCATCATCAGATCCTGACCTGATGACGATGGGATCACCTGGAAAGTATACCGACCCTAAAAATACCCAAATCACTTTAAGTGTGCATATAATATTTGAAGAGTACCCTCGATTTCTCCAGGATCCCGTCATCAGATCCTGACCTGATGACGATGGGATCACCTGGAAAGTATACCGACCCTAAAAATACCCAAATCACTTTAAGTGTGCATATAATATTTGAAGAGTACCCTCGATTTCTCCAGAATCCCATCATCAGATCCTGACCTGGTGTCAATGGGACCACCTGTGAAATAAACCCTTTCAAACAAAAAAATAATTTTCCAAATCGGTCTAGGCTTCTTCGAGTAATCGGGGATCATACACAGAAAAAAAAGATTTCGTGAGAACCTCCTGTTCTTTTGAAAGTCGGGTAAAAAATAAAGTAGTAACATTACACCAAATAACCTAATACAGGTTTTTGAACTTATCTCAGGCGTCAATCTCTCACGAAGCAGGTATCATTATGTATTTTTACTCTTTTATTTTTATTTAAGTTACTGTGTTGGGATTAAGATACCTTGTGTTGTGTCGTGAGAGACAAATAAATGATTTTTTTTTTATAATACAAAACGCCTAAATAGAGTAGGTATATATTACCTCGTACAGCTCGTTGACTATGAGGTGTGCAGAGCTGAATAATAGTGTACCCATAGGGTCTGGCGTCACCCGGCGAGCGACGGTGCTATCCTTTGACAGTGTCACGTTGTTGCCGTGGTATTCGGAAAAGCTCCTGCCAAACAAAAAGAAAAATAAATATATATCTAAATATAAATAAATATATATATATAGCTTAGATGTAAGGTAGTTTAAGTTGAAAGTAGGTACATTGACCCTGTCAGGGCGTTGCAAATCACATGGTCTTATTTATTACAAATTGATTACATTGATGTCAGATAAATAAAATTAATATTAGAATAATAATCACAATTAAGCACGTCAGTAGTTCAAAAATATAACTGCGAGTAATTAGTTTTATTTTTTTATTGTATGACGGGGAATCGCATATCATCAATATATTAACATAAATTCACTTTTCTATAAATAAATAAAAAAAAATTACACAGCGCCATCTAGTCCCAAACTAAGCATAACTTGTTATATGGGAACTAGATTACAGATAGAGTACTTAAATACTTTTTGTAAATATATTCATAATCTATCATTTACTATTAACCTCCTTACGCTACCTTAAGCAGGTAATCAATATCGCGACTAATGAGACACTATGATAACTTTAATGAGGGTGTCATATTGTACTCGTATAATGTGTCCCATCATTTTGCCTCTTCTACATTCTACTGTGCTAATTAGAGTTTATTTTTATTGCAGGACGGGGAAGAGCTTGGCCTTCATCTTACCTGGTTTTCAAGTTATGAAGGTGGAGGCGCACTTCACCTGGAATCCTGAACTATCGGAGTAACTGGCTACCTTACCTCTAAATGCCGGAACACAACAAATTTCGAATTGTTGTTATGGCGACAGAATTAGGTAAGATGGTGGTAGCTAGCTAGCGGACTTAAACAAAGTCCTACCGCAAACCAACCTAAGCACAATATTGTACTCTAACTGGGGATCGAGCCCGGTAGTTTTGGATCTGACAACGGTGGGCGTACCACTAGACCATTAAAACGGTCAAGACAATAACTATCCTATACAGTTCCTACGGTCAGATTGTTACTTACCAGTACGGTGGAGGTGGCGTTGGTACGGTTCTTGGATTTGCCAAGATACCGTGATCAGTACTGCAACCGTTGTAATTGAATGCCCTCTCCTCGTTCTGAAGGATTGTTACCTGTTGATCAAAAATTATGTCTGTCATAAGCCTAGATTATTTTTGCTCCCGTAAGATGAACAAGCTCTGCAACCGTTCCAGATCATATTTGTGCGTTTGGTTTGTATTCGCGCCTTTAAAGAGACTTTGTTCAACAAACAAATTAAGTCGTCAATTGGAAATGGCACATCCAATTAAATAGAAATATAAATATATTTATTGGCATCTTATAAGAAACCATAATCAATACATTATATAAGTTTACAGAGACTAGAGCTTAAGGTAAATACATTTTCATTTTAGTGTTATTACTGCTACCTAAACTAGGATAATTAAGTATTACCCTGTATGATAGGCAACAGTGTCCACACCTTAAAAGGGGATATTCAGATCAAACATTACTCAATAATGTTTAAGAATAAGTGTAACTTAGAATAATAATATGGTAAAAAACATAGTAAGTTTCCACCTTTAATTATGCAGTTTGTTTATTATTGTACCTTTAATTATAACAAAGTAAATACCTACCTATGACATAAACTAGGAAATCGAAAACAACAAATATAAGAATAAGTGGGTAGGCAGTAGGTAGAATTCAAATGAAATTTTGCAGGTAATCGGATAGTGATAACCAATGTATAAAATTAATAGATAAAAATAATACAAATTAAAACATATACTGTAAGAGCATTTAATAACACTATTTTTGATATATATATATAAATTAAAAATAGTGTTAGTACATAGTAGCCCACCGCAGATTATTCTCAAACGTTACAGTGAAATTATTCTTTGATTGAATCGCGTATCTGCGCGTATTTTCTTGCAGGTACAACAGATGTCACGCGGCGGAGATGTAGCAGCCACATAGTCAGGCGCCGAACACGAAAATACCGAATCACCAATAGAAGCTATTAATTTAACTACCAAGGTTTACATCGACCATTTTGTATTTGTATTTGTTAAATGCTAAAAAACTATACCACAAAGATGTGAACTTCACGTGCCCGTAATTTCCCCGGCGACCATACTCAGCCATACCCTTCAAACCGGAACGCAGTAATTCTGCTTGGCGGCCGAAATAGGTGTGTGAAATAAAGTGGTAGTACTTCCCCGGACATTGAAATTTGACAGTGCCAGAGGCCTTGGTATGAGTCTCTGACAGCTAGCTGAAACTATTTTCGTTTTCGTATGTTTTCGCTTATTTGGATGCTGTGGATCCTTTCAATGTCCGCCAACCGGACGAAAATACGAAATACGAAAATAATTTCAGTTAGCTGTCAGAAACTCATACTAAGGCCTCTGGCGTCGTGTGTCTAAATGACGTGCTATGGTGCTTACCTGGGTGCACTGCCCGTACAGGTCCACTACAGCATAGATGTTGAGATGCGGCAAGTACCAGGTTTTACCCATGTCCATGCCGTCTAGGTAGTAGTGAAGACTGCGATCCGCGTGCCACATCATACCTGCAATAAGATAAGACCTAGCAAACCTACTGAAATTAACTGGGTATTTTTTTTATTGTAAAACGGGGAGGCTTGGCCTTCATCTCACCTGTTTTTCAAGTTATGATAAGGCCGAAGGTGGAAGCACTTCATCCGGAATCATCAACAGACTAGGAACTAGATATATAATCTCTAAATGCCGGAACACAACTATTGAAGAATTGTTGGTATGGCGACAGAATTAGTTTAACCGCCTTTATGGTCTAGCGGTCCAACCCACCGATTTCAGATCCAGGGGTCCCGGGTTCGATCCCAAGGGAGTACAATATTGTGATTGTTTTGGTTGGTGGTAGGACATTGTTTAAGTCCGCCTGGCGGTAGCCTGGTGGTAGCTAGCCAAAATCTTACCTAATTCGGTCGCCATTACAAAAATTCTGAAAGTGAAGTGTGAAGTGCGCCTCCACCTTCGGCCTTATCTCAACTTGTAACCAGGTGAGATGAAGGCCAAGCGCTCCCCGCTGTATAATAAAAAAAAAAGTTCTCCAAGCAACAGCAAATATAGTGACATTAAGCCACCTTGACTGACTGACCTACAATGCACAGCCTAAACTGTTAGTCCTAGCGACGGTAAAAGAGTCCCGGGCATTACACGACTTTAAAATATTAGTATTTGTACTTGAGTGTATTTGATGTTTTTTTGATGTCTGCTTTGCTTAGTTTGGGGCTAGATGGCGCTGGATTAATGTCCTGTAATAATGGTTTATTTATTTGATAGAATAACTTGAATGCGCAGTGTCGTACCGACTCTGCTGCCGACGGTGAGAGTATCCAGGTCGAGAGGATACCCGCTGCGCATGCATTCGCCGTCCTTCATCATGGCGGACCCGCTAAGGATGTACGTATCCCAGCTGAGGTCGGTGGCGGTGCCGGCCAGCGCGCTCAGCCCGCCGTTATCTTCCAGGTCGTCGGGACGGATGGCCGTCACCCCTGACAAACAAACGACATTGTATCACTTGTTCAGAAGGCCCGCATTTCCATCGAAACGCGATTTGTCGCACATTTTGCAGGGTTACCGGAGTTTTTTCAACTAAACACTCTTTCAATTTTTCAAGTGTAATTGTTTTTTTTTAAGTAACTATTATATATACATAAACAGATTATCTCTATCCGAATATACCAACGAAACTGATGGCATTGTGTGACAATACGTTTGATTTGATCCCTGCGATAGAGTAGGTGCTAAATGTGCTAATACTCACCTATCTCGAGACTGCCGATCCAGCAGTCGACCATCTTGTCGATCCTGATTTCGAACATGTCGCACTCGCGCATGGCGTGCGAACTGAACAGCACAGCGTCGTTGAACTCGGAGTAGACGGTGGCGCGCGAGGCTGTCAGCCTGTTCCGCGACAAGCGAGCGTTATGCCCGTGGACGCGATGGAAACATTTCTCCCTGCAAGAAACATTTAACCTGAATTTTAAACAGTAAGCCTTGGCGGTCGCGGCTTACTTAAGAACCGAAATCGCCATTTTTTTTTTTTGGTTAAAGCGTTTGACCACCAGCTTACATGTAAATCAAGTAAAGATGGGGTCATGGAGCACGCTTGCCTAAAACCTATTTATCTGGACTTGGATACTCCAAGATTGTACTCGTGCGGAAAAACAGACGAAGGCAAGGAATTCCATTTATTATCAGTATTCATGATAAAGGTTGAGGCGAAACGATGTGTTCGGTACAATGGAACTTGCAATAATAATGGGATTTACAAGGCACGCCTGCCGTACGTCTGTTATTCCGGTGGTGGAAAATTGATGAAGGTATTAGGTCTCAGTCCATGAATACCGTAAAAGCCGACTAAGAGACCACCAGAAGAGGGGCAGCAGCTTCCTTCTGTATTATTATCTACACTTTTACTACGATCACCATCCGCCTGCCAAACATGGCAAGCGTTTGCCATAATCATGGCAAAACCCTCCAGCTTTGGAGGAGGCTCTGTCCAGCAGTGGACACTAATGGGTTGTTGAAGTGATGTGATAAACACTAGAACTGAAGACAAGAAATCTTATACTTCTCCGTGCGCGCGAAGGCGCTTCAAATGAGTTCCGAAGTTTTATTTTCACGTATACAGATGATCTTTACACACTTTATCTTGAACCCTATTATCGCATTAAACCTTTGAAACAAAACTTGCATACCTAGAACTCCCTCAGAAGTCAAGTCGAGGAGAGATTCATTAGCGCCAACGAAAGTTCAGACTAAAAACCAACAGTAGAAATTCCCAGCGACAGCAGTTCGAATGTGTTCGAATATGTGAAATGGCGATTTCAGCGATCATATCTTCCACAATACTGTAGCATTTACTTTGAAATGAATATATGTATGTAATGAATATATATATGTACGAAAACACGATTACATAAAATTTTCTCGATCGAAAAAAAATCCAAAGTTGACTCTAATTTGTACCAATAATCTTCGCCATTCAATGAATACGCCCAATTTGGGCTTGACAGTTTGTACAGTAAATAAACACAGTATACAGCAGACAAAAAAAAAAACGAAAATACGCGCATATTTCTGTCATCTTGTGGTCATAAGCGCCGTGGTTGAGCGCACAGCAATGTCACCTTTATTATTACTATATCTTAGTTCGAAACTAGAATAAAGTTGCGTTGAGTTGCTAATCTGAGGCCCGTTAAAGATTAAGACCCGTTTTGTAACTATTTGTAATAATCGCGATGATTTAAAAAGCGACAGCATTTGACCCACAGAACCCCCAGGCACTGGACTAGCCCAATGGAGATCTTCCTTTTCTTGCTACGTGTAAGTGTGTCAATAGGTATTTGAAAACCGTTTGACGTTTGCGATATTTTATCAAAGTGCATCTCAATATCTTCATCTATTAGGTCTGTATAACGAAGTGTACTTGTGATATGTGATTTACAAAGGGTAAGCCGATAGGAATAGTCGTATATGGACATTTTGCCAATGGTTTGGTATTCCAGTTTGTCAAACACCGAACAGAGTGATGTCACCGAGATGTCATGTTTCTGTTCTTATCCCGCTCTAAGCAGGGAAGGCACAAAATGTCATGCATGTTTGACATGTTATTTTAACATGTTAATTAGCCTACCTGATGTTCTCTTGCCTATAACAATGCCTTACTGCGTAGGTCACATCCACAAAGAACATAGCCTACACGGCACTGCATTGCGCCCGTCAACTTGAGGCATAACGGTGTTAAGCCTCGCGTGCCTGTAATTTCACCGGCAACTATACCCTCCAAACCGGAACACAGCAATACTGCTTGGCGGCTGAAATAGGTATGGCGGCAGTTCTTCTCCGGACGAGCCCTTTCACAAGAGGCTCTACTACGCTTAAACTACTGTTTACTTACTTGAAACATGTGTTAGTAAGCCCACATCTGAGTGAAGCCATGTCTAAATTTGTTAATTGTAATATTCACTTCTATTAAATGTTAAGTTTGATTGACTGCAAGTCGTAATGACGTCACGCGCCAATAAATATGACTGGTTGGCTGTTCTTCCTTCTCGGTTTGATATCACCGGTCAGAGCGTCAAGACAAAAAGACATGAAAATTCAATGCATAACATTTTCGAAGATATCAATTCAAGAATGAAATGCAGCTATGTCGGCTTTAAAACCAACGCTTAATTATCTGATATGGTTCTGTAACCAGTCAAGAAGTTTATTGCTACGAAACAGGCAAATAATTAAAAAATTGAATTGAAATATCGCCGGCCGAAACAAGGGTTTGCCTTTAATCAAGCGATGTTGAACACTATCTGTCTGGCAGCAAAGCAATCGACCAGTCGATACCTAGCTCATGAATACTTAACTAAGCTGAAACGGGAATACGAATAGAACTTCCATTCTGTTTAATTAAAGACATTTGTGCCGTCGTTATAGTGAGTGATTTTTCGTGTAGCATCCGATTTTTGTTAATTGAGTTTCAATGTTTAAAGTTGATGAAGTAGGTTACGATCAAATGGAATTAAATAACGAAGAACGAGTATTTACCACGTATTTTACCAATATGAATCACGACATTTCGGCGATAAATACTCTAAATGCAAAAGCTTAAAAAGACTGGAACTGATTCAATTTGAACCCGTTAATTCGACTAGCGCCCTGAGTAGTGCTTTTTCAAACCATTGTTAATTAATATAAAATGCCGTCTATTACTGTTGATAAGATCCACGCTCTGAGTATTGATCAGAGTTGAATCCTCGAAGGGAAAAATGTCTTGGGTCTGTTTCTTTACTTTTGATGTCTTTGAGCGGAATGCGATGTTCCACAGTCTAGCGTGAAAGTAATGACGAGATCCTCCAGTCTTGGACCTACTCTTTATTTACGATAGCAACCAAGCGGTTGACCACCAGCTCATTTGAAGGCAACTGCATAGATATTTTTGTCCGGTTTTTTATATAAAGGATTTGGGACATATTTAATGCTCGGCAGAATAATATAAGGAAGGATGCCTTGAACCGTATTGAGTACCGCCACGATATATTTGGTCTTTATGTAGGGCATCAGTCTAGGGCAGCGGATGGGAATAGTAAAGCAAAATCGATAGTTGGTTGGAAATGCTCGAGCGCGAGAAATATAGAAAATAACATAGAGACTTATTTTTTTGTTTACACAAAAATGATTTGATTTAAGTATATTTTATTTTTAACGTACCTACCTTTTGTTATTTTTATTGAGATGAAAAAACTAAACTTGCATATATTTTTGAGTAAGTATCGCTCCTTGGATAAATAGTATATTTGGAGTCTGCTTTATATTATTGTGGTAAGTAAAGCAGTTTTTTTTTTATTTTTATCGTACTACGGGGATGTGATCATTCTGTATGTAATGTGATCTTCATCTCATCTGATTTTCAAGATATGATTAAGGCCGAAGGTAAAAGGGCACTTCACCCGGAATCCTCAATAAACTGTGGAACTTGCTATCTTACTAATACTGTAGTATTTACTTTGAAATTAATACATGTTATAGTTCAGGATTTGTGCTATAACGCTTTGTTGCAAATACACGATTCCATAAAATTTTCTTTATAGAAAAAAAAACCAAAGTTGACTCTTAATTTGTCCCGTTGAGCGCACAGCAATGTCACCTTTATTATAACTATATCTATATCTAGTTCGAAACTAGAGTAAAGTTGCGTTGAGTTGCTAATCTGAGATAGTATAGGCCGTTAACTTGTAACCTGAGTGCCTAGTGCGAGTTGCAATCTAAAAATGGTGACCAGGTATTATTTATTATACAAATCGCCGTAAAGTGAAACGCGTTCGAGCCGGTATTGAGCAAGTATAAAACTCCCACTAGACACTAAGGTGAGATAGGTAGTAAAGATAAGGTGAGAAAAAAGCTACCCCATTTATCACACATTGAAGACATTTAAGTCTCAATTTATATTTATGATATCTCTATGCATTTTCAATTTCATTAAAATCGAATTTATTCAAGAGTTTATTATTATATATTATTAGATAAGCCGTCACCAACATTGCCACATACCTACATACATACAGTGCCGAATTTCCCAACATAACACGGAAATCTCGTTCGCTTTACTCACTCGATCAATAATACAATGTTATTGTAAACAATCTTTTTTATTACATTTTAATATTGTTTAGAAGTCAGTAAAGCTGGAACATACAATTTCACTATAACTTTCTTCCTCGTTGGGTCATTTTTTATCACAAATGTATGCTGGAATTCATTCTGAAAGAAAAAATCTAGTTCGTCCATTATCAAAGACAAAAAATTGATAATCCGTGAACACGTATAGTAAA
Source organism: Venusia cambrica (assembly GCA_951394065.1). Taxonomy (NCBI): domain Eukaryota; kingdom Metazoa; phylum Arthropoda; class Insecta; order Lepidoptera; family Geometridae; genus Venusia; species Venusia cambrica. Next base: position 15,444,615 of record OX596034.1, read on the forward strand.
ATTAACAGCATGATCATACAAACATAAAATAACATTCGATAAACCATTACAAAATATAAATAGAGCAACCTACTAACTCATCTTAGTCAACCACTGGAACAGAAACAAAATTAAATAGTTGAGGAAGCGACTCCACTGGATCGGATGACAAGTGAATAAAAACTTCTTAATGTCATTTTCGCGCGTGCACGCAAGTTAAAAAAATATAAAACAAGAGCGTGAGGTCTGCTTATATCGGCGCATAGCGCTGTACTGACAAATCTCCAGCGCGCATTGCCTTTAAAACGTAAACCGGAGCGCTATGAGGTTGAATATCGCTTGCGCTTCTTTACCCTGTTCCTGCTCGGAAGTAAAGACGTAAGTACCAAATCTAATTTAGTTAATTATAGGAATAATAGGTCTAGAGAAATTTTGTCTTAGTACTGGAAATGAAAACAAATTTTCTTACTGTAAGAGTGCACAGACCAAGCTGACAAGCACATTTGGAACGGCCATCTGATTCAAACTGGGGGCTAGAATCTGCCCTGGAACAGGAATCCTTACCTTTAGCATACATACGTTCGTCCAGCTGATGAGGACGCCGAGAGGAGATGAGGATCTTCTTGGACTGCAAGCGCTTGCAAAGTTAGGTAGGTATTCGTCAAATACTTGATAGGTTACACTTCACCACAGTTAATGATTTCACGAGTAGTTTTATCTTATCTAACAGGGTTTACACTGCACACGCGAAGTCAAGCAGGTAAGAATTCTACATAGATACTTTTATTAGGATGAGGGTCCATATCAGCTGTGTGAATTCACCGGAAGAAAAACTCTTGGTACTGACGACTGTCAAACGATGATAATGATACGATAAAATGAAGGCCCGTGATTGGGCAGAACGTAAGAGCTTTTGAAATACGGCTCTGCTATTGGTTCGAATTCCAAGTCAGAACAGACCTCAATTGAGACACGACCAGTTTGAATTCAGATAGGTACAGGTAGAAAATTGCGAAAGAAGTTAAAAATAGCATGATTTAAAAAAGAAAATGTATCGAGAATAAATCTTTCAATTGTGTAACCATCTTAGACTGCTGGACAGATAAAAGTCTGAAAAATAGCATGCCTTTAGATTTACATTCATTGAATATTTGGTTGACTTACCGTGACACGGCAAATCATTACAACATTTAGGGGGCCTCCTCTTAATTACATGCTCAAAAGTGTGCATTTATTTAATTTGACGATTTGAGGATGACGTAACTTCACGTTTGGAAAAAAAGGTCACCTCGACATTCTACAGCGCGGTCGATTTTTTTTATATTTTGAAGAAAATCAATTGGGTGAATAAGGGTAACGGAAAAAATGTAATCTGCCGATTTCCACAAAACAAAATACAGTTTAGTGCAGCTGCAGTCTAACATGTAGTCCCCACTCCGCCCTTTCTTTCCCTTTCTCTCTTTCTCTATCTCACCGCCCCCACTCTCAGTAACAGATACAGATCTATTTATTTCCAAGGTTTTCCCGTGCATTTTGAAATCCGTTCAGAACATTGTCAGATTGTGGGTCAGTATATCTGGCACAATCATTGTTGTTGTTGTTTCAATTAAAACAGTAAAATCCACGGCTTTCTGAACATTTGATGATGTGCTCGACAGCAAAAAAGTTCAAAAAGCCGCCATTTTTATCGGTTTCATTGAAACGAGCACTGTAACCAAAAAAACATAAACCAGTACAGGTTTTTTTTTAACATACCACTGTATCCAAAGAAACATAAACCAGTACAACTCAGTTTTTTTTTATACGACGGGAAAACGCTTGCGTTAATTTTACATTATGCGAAGTTATGATAGGGCTGAAGATGGAGCTCACTTCACCCTCAATCCTTGAATCCTCAACAGGAACTGGCTATCTTACCTCTCAATGCCGTGAGGTAAACAATCCATAATACCATCCAAACCGCAAATAGGCATATGAACCCCGCTTGGGATTGAACCCGGGGCCTCTAGACCACAGAGGCTACTAGTATTGTCTGGCTTGGATGGTTACTATCAGATTATAGGTAACTGTAATAACTTACGGCAGAACTGTGACATTTGAGTCGAACGACACAGGTGACTCAGGCGAACTAATCGCTAGAGGGGTGTACGTATATACTATGGTCGCTTGCGCTGCACGCCCGTATAAATCTGAAAAAAAAAATGTCTCAAAACACAATTGTAATTTATTGAATAATAATTACGTAAAAACTAAAAAGAAAACCGACTTCAATGAAGAATATGATACAATTTCGTTTCAATCTGAATGACGTATTTTTTTCCTATAACTTTAATTTGATGAAATTTCTATGGAACCAATTTAAAATTACATATATATTCAAATATACAGTATTTCATCCATTAATTAAACTCGCGTTTAGAGGCTTCCGTACATGATGAGTACAAGTATTGAGAAAAAAATCTGTTACTTTAAATACTATGACAAATACTTATTATAGGTAACACATCCGTGTTAGTGTCACCGACTTTTATATGTATACTAAATTTCAACTCAATCGGTCCAGTAGTTTTGAAGTACATTAGCTGTGACAGATAGACGGACAGACAGACACACACGATCCTATAAGGATATTTTTCCTTACTTTTTCTACCCCCATTTGTCCATAGGGATACATCGGGCTAGTAATAAAAAAGATGAATATCTCACAAGGCCTATAAAACAATGAGGGTAAACTATTATTCATTAAGGCCGGTTCTTCTAGTGGGTTGTAGGCCTGGTGTCACTTTACCAGCCGCCGCTTAGGCGTCAGACACAGCTATTTAACGTCACCTACAGTACCTGACACCGACACTTTAAGTAAACTTTTAACTTTTCCAAAGCACGGAATCATCACAAGCCCGCAATGTCCTAATCCACCCAGGATTCAAACCCAGAACCTCTGGATCAAGAGCCACCAGACCACGGTGGTATACCCTTGTGTATCCTTTATTGCTGACGTATCTAGAAATGGTTGGTTGTGATGGCCCATTTTAGCTAATGGCTCTTTACACCGGAGTCCTCAAAACTGAGGGATCCTTCGCATAGGATATTTTCCTTGATGATGGCGCGCCATGGAACTCCAACTCTGGCTGCATGACCGAAGATCCATATCTAAGGGATGGATTACACGCATAGTGCCACATTTAGGTGGTCAAGCGCACAATGACACATGGTCTTTACGCATAATGACATACGCAAATTCATATGATCTTTTCCTTGATGATAGCGCGCCATGGAACTCCCAACTCTAGCTGTATGAATAGCGAGTGTCGTTTAAAAAAGGAAACTCACCAATAATGCCAAAGACATGTTCTGGAATGTTAAACGCAGCGGGTCCCTGATCGATCCCGTTGACGAAAAAATGCAGTATGCCCATGTCTTTTCTCATAACACCCACTGTGTCACCCTCCTACGAAACAAGACAATATCGATTCAATACAAACTTAGATTGTCGTACATACCTTAAATAGTACGACCGATTCAAATGCAATTTACAGATATAATCGTATAGGGATATGCTTTGTAACAAGCCTCATAGCTCTGTTGGTAGTAACTCTGCCTTCTGCGCTGTAGGTTGTGGGTTCGATTCCCAAAACATCTATGTGATGAATATAGATGTTTGTTCTGTGTTTGGGTGTTGTATTGTATGATAAGTATGTATTTACAAAAAGAGTATTTCAGTACTCTATCCGTAATCTAGTTCCCATATAACAAGCTATGCTTAGTTTTGGGCTAGATGGCGCTGTGTGAAATGAATCCTGTAATACTTATTTATTATTATTTGTCTGTTGGTGCTTTACTGATCTTAAAAAAAAAAAAAATCAAAAAGAAATATCCATACGAACACACTTTTCACCAAATTTTAATGTATACTGTATTTTTAGAAAAAATATGCACCACTGACAGATGCCCTATCCGATTAAACCTGCAAAATGTTATTTGAATCGGACGTGCAATTTCGAAATGAACCATAAACAAACGAACTACGTCGATAGCAAAAATCAACCGATACTTAAGGTTCACATCTCGCCAAAATTCGAAGACGTAATCGTTCGATTGAAGCAGGGCTTCTCCGCAACGTGTCAAGGAGTCGCAGCTCATTAGCCTTACCTTAGTTTGGTTAGGACATATTTATATGTATTCTTAGTTGTAAGGTAAATATTTCTTTGGGCCGCAGTATGAGTTTTATAATATCTGCAACTTTTCTATTGTTAAATTACACGATTACTATTATTATTAACTACGATCGGACGAGAAAACGATGCTATTTCGTACGGCGGGATTCAATACACATATATATTTAGAGTCATACTTTATAGCTCGCATGTCGACGCGCAGGCGCAGGAAATGCTCTAAATCGCTCGTTTTTTTTACCCCTTACTACTGTATATAAATAAGCCGAATAGTGCAACCCTTGCTACTTTTATATTGCGAGTTATCATTAAAAAAAAATCATTTGAAAAACATTATATTAGGTCCTTACATATGAAATTGGCGTTTTGTATGGGAGGAACATAAAGGCATTTTTTTCATATTAAAATATATTTTATTAATCAAAGTATGTACCATTGCTATCTATACACTTTTGCCATCTTATAGGTAGTTCATTGATCCCTTTACTAAAAAAAACCATTCGGACGGGAATCAATGAAATCTTTGAAAGCGGTTTGGACTGCCTCATCGGAATTGTTTTTTTTTCCTTGCAAGAAGTTATCCAAATTTCGAAAAAAATGGTAATCTGTTGGAGCAAGGTCCGGAGAGTACGGTGGATGTCTTAGACATTCCAATTGAAACTCCTCTAATTTGGTAGTCGTCTGTTGGGCCGTGTGTGGTCTAGCGTTGTCTTGAAGCAGCAGTGGCGTAGAGCGATTGAAAAGTCTCGGTTGTTTAACAGCGAGCTTTTCCATCATGGTTTGCAGTTGCTGACAATAGACATCAGCCGTAATCGTCTGACCAGATTTAAGAAAGCTATAGTGTTCGACACTGGCACTAGTCCACCAAACGCTTACAAGTAACTTTTTTTGAGTCAATTTTCGCTTGGGGCAAGATTTTGCTGGTTCACCAGGGTTCAGCCATTGCGATGAGCGTTTACGATTATCGTACAGGATCCACTTTTCATCACATGTAATGATCCGATTTAAAATTCTTTCATTATTGTGCCGGTTGAGTAATGTAACGCAGCAGTCGACGCGCGTTTGTCGGTTTGCTTCACTCAATTCATGAGGTACCCACCTTTCAAGCTTTTTCACCTTCCCAATTTGCTTCAAGTGGATTAAAACGGTTTTGTCACTAACACCGCAGCCTGCAGCTAACTGTGATGTGGTTTGCGATGGATCTGCTTCCACTATAGCCTTCAATTCATCATTATCGACCTTGGTCTCCGGCCGTCCACGGGGCTTGTTCTGCAGGTCGAAATTTCCAGAACGAAAGCGTTGAAACCAAAAACGCACCGTGTTTTCTTTTGCGACACCACCACCATACACATCATTAATCCTTCGAGCCGTTTCTGCAGCACTGGTGCCACGGTGGAACTCGTACTCGTAAATAATGCGATATTTTAAGTTTTCCATTTTGTGAAATGCGTGACGCAGAAAAAAAAAGCAAAAGAGAAAAAAACAAATGAATTACGGTTTTCGAAACACAAATGCATGAGTAAATAGCTGTTTAAATTTTAATTTGGAATTCCTAACCAAAGAGGAGATATTTAAGATCAAAGTGGCCAGTACGACAAAACGCCAATTTCATATGTAAGGACCTAATAAATCGAAAAAGTGATTCTCATGACCCCGTACAACAGTGCGATATTTATTTTACCAATGACGCTCTGAAACCATATGTGTATTTTCTCATCATAAGACGAAATCGCATCGTTTGTGTACGTTCGTAGCCAATTTGGACGACGCCTTAGACTTCAATTTTTAAACTAGCAGCAATTTGCTGCTTTCGAAACTGGAAACATTCCTACACACACAAGTAGAAAAAAAAAGATTATGTTGAATAATTAGTACTTTATATATGTTAAAACATACCTCTAGTCTGCTGAGATTGCGGACGTATTGTGGAATTATTATGGAGCCATTTCTGATGACATTTTCTCCGGTCAGCCCCCAGGTACCAGATCTAAAAAAAACATATTTAGCTACACGTCTTGAATCAAAAAATAAAAACTTTCCTTTTTAATTGGCAATATTTTTCGTGCCACTAGACAAGTATTTCAAGAGCTAACCAATGTAACGCACGGGCTCCACTGGCACAAGATCGTGATTTCTCAATGTTATCAAACTGATTATTAAGTAGATGGATAATAAAAAATGGTTTAATATAGTATTAAGTATTTAGGTTTATGATATACCTACTTCAAGATCATCTAAAAATTAACCAGCCCGAGTTTCTTGCCTGTCTCCTTGTGTTGTGTTCGCGATTCCGAACAGGTGGCAGATTTGACGTTACCAAATGATCCTAAAAAATCTTAACGAGCAAAATATTTTTGGCTTTGAAATAGAGAAGCAAAGAACTTACGTTGCGTTGATCATGCGTCGTGGAAAGGAAAGTTTTAAATCGTTTGAGGAATACTGCGTGATCCCGATCTCAATACTTCCCGTCCACTTCGGTATCACTAGATCCAGGCGCACTTGAAATAGCTCGTTCGTCTTCAACGTTCGGTTTGTCATTACAATTCCATTGTTGAAGACTTCGAAAGCACTGTGGACAGGTTAAAAACATTTTTTTCATCAATTTAAGTCTTGCAAACTAACTTATTATTCTAAAATATCTTATTCTTATCATTATAAACAGATTTGGTAGCTCTGTAACTGTCGATAGTGTGCTCAATCCTGACAAACATTTGAATATAGATGATTTATCTGTGTCACGGTATTATCCAGTATCATAAGTATGTAATAACAAAAAAAAAAAAAAGTATTCCCATTCTGCGCGATTTAGTTCCCATATTATAGGGCTTTGCTTAGTTTAGGGTTTTTTTTTTTTAATCTTTATTTATTATAGAGGGTTTAATCACGCTGATTAAGTCACCCTCGAACTTACAACCTAGAAACAAAAAATTAAATCACCGTTCTACGTTTGATACCTACATTAACAAATTTAACCAACATTTTGGCTTCCTCCGATAAGGGAAAAGCCAGAACATTGTTACACATTCCTATAATAAACAAATCAACATTATTTTTCTGAATAAAATTAATTCTCTCGGCTTCGTTCCGAACACACTCCATAATAATATGGTACACGTCTTCCACTACATCACACTCTGTACAGTTCGTTGAGTTGGTTTTGCGCATGAGGTAGCCAAAACTATTTAATGGAATGTGTCCCGATCGAAGCTAGTTTAGGGTTGGATAGCGTTGCATAAAAAGTCTAGTAATATATCAAAAAAAAAAGGATGGTTTTTACAGTGAAAGTGTAGAGTTAAGTCGGGTGTATGCATTGTACTTACTCAGGCCTATGAGCAGTTCTACCATCGTTAATGATAATAACAAGCGAATCACGCAGCGTATGAAACAAAAGCTCCCCCTCGTCTATAATCCTGGAACAACCGGGCGGCTCGTACGAACCTGCAAAAGAACACAACTACAACTTGAACTCCTCGAAAATATGTCAACTAAACCTCGGTTTTGCTTTCTTTTTCATACTAGTAGCACTGATCTCATATCCGGTACAAACTCAGTTTGTCGTACATTTCGTACCAAGTGTTGCCATATGTACAATCAATTCCAATTAACTTGAATTATATATTTTTTGGAAAAATAATGCACCACGAGTGAATGAGGCTTATAAGAACAAGGATCGTAGATAACTAAAATCCAAATTATAACTACCCTTTTGCGAAAAAAAAAACACTGCATATGCTGAGTTAAAACCTTTTTGTAGCTCGGCAACGTATTGCAATAATTTCTATTGAATTTTTGTTTCTTTTTATCTGCTTCGTTTGTTGTTTGTTTGTTTTTTTGTAATTATGTTCTCAGTAGCAAATAAATGTTTTTTGATTTTGAATAGGCGTGAACCTTTCAATCTTTTTAGGTTCTGGACTTAAATGCCTTGCTACCAGAAAAACGCTCACGCGTATAGTAAGCCTTACTTGTAGTAGGCTGCACCAGCTCTTCAGCAGGCATCTGCACCGACGTTTCCGGACTGGGGCCGGGTGTTCCGCCCGGTACGGATATGCCACTGTTCACGGTGACGAAGATGCCGTCGTGTGCGTTGCCGGATATCCCGCTGGGTGCGCCACCGGATGCCCCTTCAAAAATGGCACAAGCCATGCCATCCGGCGGTGACATTACCGGCAAGCATGACGGCATCCTTGCCGGTAGAAAGTATAACGCACGGTCCATTCCTTCACAAGGGTCGACGATGGTCACCTGGAAAGATCGCTTTTTAAGAATGCTTCAAGAAAAACGTGCAATGAAGTGTAAAATTGTACTTAATTTGGGAATTGATTATCTCAGTGCGCTCAGTAATTAATTTAAGCTAATGCGCTATCAAAAATTACTTCTGCGCTTTTGTGGTAGGTGGGATCTACCTACTACCTTGGTCAACGGAATCGCTGGTAACGGCCGAACTCTTGTGGTTTTTTTTTTCTCTTGTGGTAGTTCAACCTGCAAACGCCAACCTAGCTAGCGACCACCCACGGATTAAATTTTCACTTGGCCTTCATCTCATCTGGTTTTCAAGTTAAGACATATTAGTGGAAGCGCACTTCGCCCGGAATCCTCAAAATTCTTAGGAACTGAATGCCGGAAGACAACAATTTTGAGAATTGGTAGTTAGCAAGGCGGACTTAATCAAAGACCTACCACCAACCAAACCAAGGACAATATAGTACTCCCCTGGGGATCGAACCCGGGACCTTTGAATCTGACACCGGTGGGCAAATGACTAGACCACAGAGGCGGTTAAAAACCGTATGTTTTATTTCCGTCAGTGCGCGGGAAAGCCAGTGCTTCTGGGAAAGCAGTAGATCGTAGACCTCAACGTTGTCTGTTTAAGGGCCTTAAATCATGATTTTCCCATTTCAGGTAAAAAAAAAACCCCACTCACTTTGACCGTCATGCCATACAAGTCGACCACGCCCCAAACTTGGTGCGGCACCTTATCTGTGACGATCCCTTGATCCAGGCGATTGATAAAAAAGTGCAAATTGCCGTTGCTTTTCTTCATCATTCCAACGGAATCGCCTTCCTGCAAATACAATGAAGTTAATACGCACAAACCTTGACTAAATCTTACGTCAATAAATATTCATTTATAATATTGGAATCCTTTTGAAACGTCAAATCCACCGCCTTCGTAATCGCGACCAGTATCACAAGGAGATCGGTAAGAACATCGGGCTATTTAGTTTTTTAGGGTTCCGTACCTAACGGGTGCCAACGGGACGCTATCACAGTCCTTTGATGTAGTATTTACAAATAATGCGTAATGCATTTTTCCCAGCGAATAAAAAAAAGTTGGTGTTCTCCGGATAAATCTCTCCACAGATTCAACACAGCAAAGTTGTCTTACCCGCAACTCATCAAGGTTGTAGTTCCCATACTCCATACAAGCGCCCTGACCATTCATAAGCACTTTGCAACCGGACATCATTATTGTTCCCGTGTCCATGTTGGTCATTGTAGATGGGAACCGAATAATGGCGGGGTTGTGAGCTGTCACTCCAACCTAAAAAAGAGGTTAACCTTAGCTTGCGAAACTTAACCTTACCTGAGCACAAAAAAAATTGGTTATAAACATAGTAAGATTATGATGAAAATATCTAAAATACATTAATTCAATCAAGCATTCAGCTGTACGGGCAAACTGTACGGTTTATAGATGTAGGTATTCTTACAGCTCTTAAAACATTTATGAAAATATAATGCATGCGCAGCTCACATGATTATTGATGGATACCCAAGCGTTTGACCACCAGCTCACTTGATAAACAAGTAAATATGTGGCATAAGATGGAGCTCGCTTGTCTAAAAGGACCTATTCACCGCTTGGGAGACTCCAAGATTGTTCTCGTACGGGAAAACAGACGAGGGCAAGGAGTTCCATTCCTTACCAGTATTAATGATAAAGGTAGAGGCGAAACGATGTGTTAGGCACAATGGAACATTTACAAGGCACGGGTTGTAGCCAGCCGTACGTCTACTAGTCCCGTGGTGGAAAGTTTATGGAGGAATTAGGTCAAATATATCGTGCGAGGAATTTATAGAACACAGACAGCCTAGCAACCGCCGTCTATGATCTGCAAATTGGCCTTAACAAGCGAATCATCACTTATGAGCCTAGCGCAGCTCGACGCTCAATCAAGTCCAGGGCTTCGAGCTGATACTTGGCTGAGCCACCCCCCTGAGCTTTTTGCAAACTTAAAAGCTGACCCGGTGTGAAGTACCGTCGAAACTTAGCTTGAATACCAGCTTCATAGTAGCGAATTGGCCTTAAGGTAACACACGGAAATACCTCAGAAAGTCGGTGATCCAAAGTTAAAGGTTGGACGGTAAGGAAAGCTTTGGGATGATGAGCTAATGAGACTTAAAAATAATACACTGTTGTATTTAAAATTCATTTAATATTTTATGTCAAATTCTGGAAAATTCATTACCATAAATGATTAGTCACCGAATAGAACTAGAAAAAAGGTTGTTGTAAAAAATCCACAGTTCTTATATATCCACTTCTCGATCGGCCGCCACCATCTTTGTTGTTGACCAAGGAACCATCATTGAAACTGGCCTGCTTCAGTTCACTTAGGAATAGGAACCAGCAAAGGCACTCGAACCAATCATTATTGAATTTCAAATGTAATAACATGGTTATCTTATGAATCCATATCCATATAAGTATTATCAATTCTAATCATGTGGATCGAAAACCGAAAAGACCACTCACCACACTCTTTCAATCGGAAAAGCAGCCAATTTAATTGAAACCCAAATGAAACCGTGGGCATGTGCCGAACGTAAGTTTGACCAGCCCCTGACAACCCCCTAGTAGGTGCTCTCCATAAGATCCACGTTCCAAGTAGTGATCAGAGGTGAATCCTCGAAGGAAAACAAGCCGAGTCTATTTCTTTTTTACTGTTTGTGAATAAATGTCAACAAATTGTTTTGTGTTTGTGACTTTTATACAACTAAACGGCAGAATAGATTTCAATGACATTTGGCACGGATAGAGAGCTTTCCATAGCGAATAGCGTAATGTTTTCTAACCGGGTAGGTACCACGCGGTCGCGCGCTAAAGCTGGTGACGAACAACTAACCTCAATGCTGCCGCTCCATTTGTCGACTAGCTTATCGATGCGTATCTCAAAGAATTCGTTGTTCAACAGAGGACGGTGCGTCATCACAACCCCATTGTTGTAGTCGTCCAGGGGTCTCGCCCTTTCCGCAGATCTAGTAAATAAAGGGTTAATCATCGCTTGTGGTGGTTCCTGCTATCGAATAGGAACCCTCCATTTCCTCCTGAGGATGTTGTAAAGGCGACTGCGGGAATAAAATAAACCAGGGGATGGGCAGCAGTATCCGCCCGAGTTCGTAACACTAATACTTCGATCACCAATCCGTCTGCCAAGCGTGGTGGTTATGGCAGAAACCCTCCAGGGAAATGGATACTGCTGTACATATGTTGCCTTTTTTAAAACTTACACAGGCAAGGATGAGGTCTATGATGGAACAAGCTTACCCGGAAGGCACTGGCTCGCCCGAGCACTAATGGACCACTAAGAGACAGATCCCAGTCTCCTCTTTATCATCCACAGGAGGATAAAAAGGGGCATTTTTATAGAATATTATTTAACAAGAACTGGCTTTGCATATTACTGGCCGTCAAAATCCTAAGTATAAATCATAAAAAGTAGAGGATTAACAACTTACTTGTGATTGTTTGAGAGTTTCACCAATATGCCACATCTAGGGTGGAAACGCAAGTTGTCATGAGGAACTGAAAACAGACAAAAACAATAATAGCTATGAAATTGTTAGTGTTCACAAACCATTATGTAAATTATTCCGAATAGGTTCATCTTCTCTAGACATTGTTGTCTATCTATATAAGAGTACTCTCTTAGCTTCATAGACAACGCCCCTAACTCTTTTGATGTGTGGATTACCACTTCTGTGAACAAACATCAAAAGTATGTTTTGCAAAATAATATAAGTCCGCTACCTTCATCCCTATCAGCTACTTACTCAAGAGTGCCTTTGACAAGAATCGTGAGAACAGAATAATGTTTGTTTCCAAGAGTATAGGTAGGTAAAATGAGGAGTAGTAATATGTATGGTAATAGGTAAATTATAAGGCAATTTTTTTATCTTAAATTGTGTGTCCCTGAAATAAGCGCATTTTGTATGTGTAACAAATACTTGTAGTATATCATGCCAGTAATTACCTAGAGGACCAGTCAATGGAGTCTGTAACTGGGCATTGTGCTGTAGCAACTGCAGGGAGCAGGCTCCAGCTTCAGAGCTTGTATCTTCATTGGGCTGAAATGGGCAAATACGCACATTAAAACATCGATCAACTGTTTTAAAATATTGATAACACCAGTGGAATTAAAACATTGATTGACTATTTTCTCGCTCCTCGCTTGTAGATGAGATCTACAATGGAGCAAGTTTACTACTGTGCCTGTACAAGTGCATTTGTAAGTTTTGAAGTTAAGAGCATCTCATGTTAAAAATGAACTAAAAACTAAAAAGCCTTTCTGAGCTTTAAGATTATGAGCAGATTAGTTTTACTTGGTTGACATAATCTTGTTGAAATCATCTTGAACTTCATATCATAATAGGGCTGTTATGAATTTTCAATTGATAAAAAAAACTAAATTCTTGCCATTAAATGAACATCTTGGTTCTGAAGAGAATTTTTTATCTAAATAAAATTTGTTAGTTCCTGACCTCAAAACATGCTCATGCAAGGATGAGGTCTATTTAAGGTTTTAAGGTCAAAGATATTTAATTTAGTGTAATATATAGGTACTTAAGTTGGCATGGCTTTAAAGTTATAAGCCATGTTAACAGGAACATGGCCTATACATTACCTTAGTATCTAGCTAAGATTGTGTGATGTTATCATAAACATCTTTTATTTATCTTATAAGAATGTATTATTGAATAGCGGTATCTCTTATGTTAAGTAATGGTAATCACCTCCATCATTTGCCCTGGGTTGTCACCATTAACAACTGAAACTTGCATACATTTTCTTTACAAGTAGAAGTCTTTTGCAGCTATCCCTAGGCAGCAGCTGTTAATAGAGAACAACAATACTCCCTGCAAATAAACAATTAAGTAGGTGAGTAAAACACAGGTATAATAAATTACTGTACATAGAAACTAAGAGGAATGAACTGCCCATGTACTACTGGAAAGCATGAGAGTCAATCACAGCAACTAACAGAGAAACCCTCAATATTTCTAAGATCCGGAGAACATTCTGGGCTTATGGTCAGATTCAGGCTCGCTATACTTAAAGAACATTGCAAATGCAATTTTTATTCACAACACAATCAGCCGGTAAATGATTCAAATGTGGAAACAGGAGTCTTTAACATTTACAGCACTACACATATAATTTCCTAGGTGTAATACCACTCTAGTAGACTAACACACCCCACTAGAATTAACTGCATGAAGGAAGTTCACCCTACTAAAACTTTCTATCTATTAGCACTCAAAATAAAGCATCATCGACCAGTGGATGTGTACATAAAATTAAACCATGATTAAACTCAACAAAGTTTCTATTCTATAATCAGTGTTCCGGGCATTGTGGTGATTTATTTTCAATAATATGGTTGAATAGCAACAGTGTAAAATCGGGAGATTAGACATTCCAGTCCATATCAGGCCCAGTTTAAATTCTAACGATACCTACCAATTTGCATGACACAAGGGCTTACGGTTCCAGTTCTAGCATCTAACATTTTGAAAGACGACCGCATCTATCCAGCTATAGTAAATAATTCGATGCTGCGGAATGAGCTGATCGCAGAAATGAAATGATTGTAATATAACTATAAAGGAGCAGCGTTCACACACAAACGAAATGCAAAATCACAAAATTAGGTAAGTACCTACTGATAAACTCAGAGCACAGCCTCATAACAAAACGCCAATCTCTTGTGTTGTGTGTGCACAAACACAATACAATACAAAATCATATCAATTTACTCATGTTTTTGATGTTTTACTCTTTGTACAACATACACCGTTCGTATCGTGCAGGTATCTACTCAAAGAGCATAGTTAAAGATAGCTAACTATCACTCAAATACACAAATATTCTAGCCAAAAGAGTATATAACTGGTCAAGTAAATAGCTGTCATCAGCAGTCCCTGTCCCTGTGTACAGTGCGTACACGCACGACGACGGGAGATAATAATGCACAACCAATAATGTAAGATTTGATAATGCACGACCATATAATATCAATAGTGACGGGTCCCTATATTACACGACCAATAATGTATAGCCAATAATTCAAATCCACTATATTTCAATACAGTTTTACACACCTGATATTTCGAAACCACGGCTTCCAATTATGGGTTATGCATTATTGGGTCGTGCATTATCAGCGTGCTGATAACATAACACTGGTGAGCTTTCAAAGAGTCTTTCAAATCCTTGAGCACTCATTATTTGAAGTAGAGAATCATGCTTCGTTTGTACTGGACGAGTTTCACGAGTTCATACAATACATTTGCAGTGAAGAGTTTCCAATACAAGCACAATGCATGCAAGCGTGTTTTCTGGGACGAGCCCTAGCCAGAAAACTCGCTGGTCACAACTGAGAATCACTTTACCCACTCCACACGTGCTATGCTTTGGAGGTCAGTGGCTCATTTCACTCATCACCTTCCCCCTTCGCTACGCTAGATTTCAAGGGCTTGCTCCTCTCAGGACCTCCTTTGCGAGCTTCTGGCTCCGCCTTTTTTATATACATCCCAATGTCACGCATAAGACCAGGTAAAATCGGGATAGGCCGTGTCGGTTTTTCATTATTGTCTCCCAATTATACCATATTAGAAAGTAAACTTGGATTATTGGCTGTACATTATAAACATTTGTCAATAATGCACCGCCTATAATCCATGGTTTTGCACGGCCAATCCTTTTTTGTAGTGGTCTACCTTGATGCGATATAAAGCGGTCGTCAATAAAGCTCTTTATCAGGAAAAAGTAGCATATTTTAAATTCAATATTAATAATAAGATAAGTTATCCTAAGCAGTTATGGAAGAACTTAAAAAATACGCTACTACCGAAAAAAGATACGGATCTTCCAACACATTTTCAAGATCCAGATGCTATAAACAGTCATTTCATGAATATTCCCGGTGCATTTAATACAGACATTTCGCAACTTACCTACTTTGAATATCATAGTTTTGGTGATGCAACATTTGAATTGGAGCCAGTTAGTTTAGATAGAATTATTAAAATTATAAAAAGTTTAAAATCCAATGCTATAGGTTGCGATTTCATTAATCTTGACATGATTATGATGACGCTTCCTCAATCATTGGATACCATTCACAGAATTGTTAATACATCTATATGCATGTCCACATATCCTGATCTTTGGAAACTAGCAATAGTTCGCCCTCTACCTAAAGTCGCTAACCCTGTAGAGCTAAAGGACCTTCGCCCCATCAGTATTTTACCATGTATATCTAAAGTTCTCGAAAAAGCAGTTAGCTATCAATTAAATAATTTTCTAGAAAAAAATGGTATATTGCCAGATGTTCAGTCAGGTTTTAGAAAAGGGCGTGGCACGGTAACTGCTTTGCTGGATGTGACTGACAGTTTTCTTGTCGCACAGGATAAGGGAATGTGTACTTTGTTAGTGCATTTGGATTTCTCTAGGGCATTTGACTCTATAAATATCGATCTACTCATCTCTAAGTTGGCATATTATGGTTTCGAACACAACACTCGGAAATGGTTTACTAGCTATTTTTGCCATCGATCACAATATGTTAATCTTGCTCGTAGTGATGGAACTCCAAACCTCTCAAGAACAGTTTCAGTAAATAGAGGAGTGCCCCAAGGATCTGTCTTAGGTCCAATTCTTTTCATTTTATACGCAGCAGACATAAGTTCTCACATAAAAAACTGCCAATTTCATATTTATGCAGATGACATACATCATCAGATGGTATACATCTCATGCCTCCCATGTGATATTAATAGTGCAATTGACAAACTGAATGAGGATCTTGCAAGTATTGCCTTATGGTCTGCAAAAAATAGTTTACTGCTTAACCCTAATAAAACTAAATATATGATTTTTGGCTCCCTTAATCAGCTAGCGAGTATTGGTCCATGTTCGAATGTTATATTAATGGGTGAACCCGTTGAACGAGTCCATAAAGCTCGTAACTTGGGTTTGCTAATGGATTCCAGTCTTCGGTTCGAAGAGCATATTGCCGAGTTGGTTAGGGCTTGCTTCTATAAGCTAAAAGTATTATATAAAATAAGGTCATACATGTCAGAAGAAATACGAATTCAATTAGTAGAGTCACTTGTTCTTTCCAAGCTGAATTACACGGATGTGGTTTATGGTCCTCGCCTTTATGGAAAAACTAAGCGTTTAATACAGAGGGTGCAAAATTCGTGCGCAAGATTCTGCTTTGATATTCCGCGGAGAGTCCATGTCAGTCCTTTTCTAAATAAACATTCGCTACTAAAGATGGGACATAGGCGCAAACTTCACTTAGCGTGTCTTCTTTTTGGCATATTAAAGTACAACGAACCTCCTTACTTATACAGTAAACTTGAGGATATGTCAAATTTTAGATCCTGCGAACGTAGACTTTGTTCGGTGCAGTTCTCAACTCAACGACACAGAACAGTAGCCTTCAGAGGTAGTTTTCGTTATGCTGCATCGAAATGCTGGAATAATATTCCCCCGCCCTTAAGGAACCTACAAAGTATTCAAAGTTTTAGGTTAAAACTTAAACAATATTTACTGGTTTGGCAAAAGGAGCAGGAGTTTCTCAGTCATGACACGAGCGCTATTTAACTACCTTCACAGATATTTATATTTATATTGATATTATATTTATTTTCTCTAAAGTGTGATATATTTAAATACATGTGTTTTTAAATATATTAAATTGGTATATATTTAAGATTTGAATTGTAATATAATAAATTATCATTGGTATATTTATAAATTGGATGTTTCGATTTAATTTAAATTTTTTGAACTGTAATTTTAATTCAATTTCAATGTCAATATTAATTCAATGTTTTATTACTATTTTCTTTTGTTTAATTTCTAATTTGTTTGTTCTGTATGTGTATAATTTATTAAATCTAAGCACGTCCAACCGGGTTCTCACAGGCCCCAACGGAAGACCAGCGCAGGCTTCACAGCCTGCATTAATGCTGAGTTGGGACCTTTCTGGGATTACCCGCCTTTAAAAATTTTATTGTACCTACCTATTTTGTGTTTTGCAATATCCCAAATAAATAATTTTGATTTGATTTGATTTGATTTGATGCCTTATTTTCATGGGTGAGTACACGGCGAGTGTAGTTTTGTTCCCACAGAGTAATGAAGAGGACCTAGATAATAATTATTTATGGCTGATGTGTTTTTATCTGGATTCCCGTACGACCTGCTGACCTCCTTCGAACGAATGACAAAACTGACACGAACAACCCTGACTCTACCTCTCTACCTGGTCTTAAATGCATTACGTTGGGGTGTATGTGTATAAAAAAGGCGGAGCAAGAAACTCGCTCGTCCCAGAAAACATGCTTGCTTTCAAGTTATTTTTATTTTAATTGGCAACTCGTCACTGCAAATGTATTGTATTAATTCACGGAACTCGTACAGTACAAACGAGGATGATTCTCATGATTCTCTACTTCGTATTGAGTGACCTATGAGGGCTCAAGGATTTGAAAGACTCTCGGCCAAAGAAGCAAGTGGCTAAATGTGTATAAATTGTATTTAAATATTCGAATTATTGGCTGTACATTATTGGTCGTTCAATATAGGGACCCTCCCTGTACATTGTACAATATCGTAGAGACTGTGCGTGCAATGCTTACTTGACACTGCCAGACTGGCTTGACAAGAGGAGAGTAGCTGTCAAAGTCACAAAAACTGCCGCACTCTTGATCAAGCGGAAGCGTACTGTTCTTGAAGCGCTCAAACTGCGAGACCAAGAGATTGAATGGCAGCCATCAGTCATCGGAGTTCGATTGGACATCGACTGAACACTGATTATGAATGCTGAGCTACAACGCGCGATTCGCCAAACGCGAGCAACCCGACCCATGCTGCGACCGGTTCTCAATCTATATTACGTCTAAGTACCAAGGCAGGAGTATATAAAACATACTCGAGACTCACTACGCAGCACTGGCATAGTACTCACTGTGCTCGGCCACAAACCGAACAAATGCAGTCCCAACAAAATATCACCCAATGAGTTTGCACAGGAGCAGGAGACATGTAAGGAATAAAGTTATTGCACCGGACATACAAATGCCCAGTGTTAAGGAGTTCGTGGTGACATTGGCGAGACAATTATTCGACCGCGCGCGGTACGTCTGCCTGCCAGTTACCGATCTATTGCGCTGCTTTCCACAACAACCAAGTTGTTCGAGCGCCTACTGCTGCAAAGACTAGTTGTACACATAGAGCCCCGCCCCGAGCTATTCGGGTTTCCCAGTCAGCACTCCACTAAGCTCCAACTTGTGCGAGTTTTTCACCATCTAACCCATGAACTGAACTGTCAAAACTGAACTGAACAAAGTCAAACTTAGCGTGTAACCTACTAACAACTAACACTGCAATTATTACGAGGCACACATTCCAAACCACGAAAAAACCATCGTACAAAAGCCACCAAGTACAACGTAAAGCCGTTGAAAGACCAGCATATTAAATGAAGCAAATCCAAGTGACTCAACGGTCGTCGTTGCTGAAGTTGATGCCAGAAATAAGAGCCCAAGGCTCGCTTCTTACCCGCACCTTCTTGAAACGGTAGAGGTGTCGATGATGTGTCACCTTTCTGTAGAACAAACTCAAGCTAAAATGCCGTCGTGCCCAGTTTAATTTATATTGTTTAATTTTAGTTACCTACCTACATCATCTATATACTCGTTGCTTTTTAATTTCCCCTTGTTTTACCATTTTAATGTGTTTTATTTTTTTGAAATTCCCATATTTTATATTAATTTAGTTGAGTTACTAGCTCACCAATCATATTTGACGCATGATGTGGAAGTAATTAAAGGAGCACTAGATATTAAGATTGTATTGTATATTTTTGTATTATTGTGTATTCTCTGTTGGTAGTCCAAAATAATAAATATATAAATAAAAAAAATACCACGCAGACAACTGTCACAACGTACACCTAAACACAATAGCGCCGCTCTACGCTAGTAAAATAGAGCCTATTTTATGAATACCTCTAATCTGTTTAGTTTTAAGATTAGAGAAGACACAATACTTCGTAAAAAAACCTAACCTTTTCCCCCCCTTGTTTGTCCATTTTATACCTAAATTTATAAATAGAAATAGCATTAAACTGTAAATTTTGTATATAATAATCACGCTCTACCTTCATTGCTTAAATATAATTATATATTACGAAAACTGTAATAATGTAACCCAAAGTGAATGAAAATAACGATAAAATTGCAACGTGCGCTGCGAAAACTATTGATGATAGAGCAAAGTTATTTTCTACAGTTTTAGAAAACACATCTATACCTACAAAAAAGCCAGCAATTGCATAACCACTTTTATATGTTTAAATCATAATATAAACTCCAGTTGAATCTATACCACGATTTTTGTTCATTGATTAATCCTTATCCAAAAAAAAATCACTTCGTAGTCAAGGCTGTTTCAGTAGCTGTAAGTTGCTTTTGATTTATTTAAATCAGACGTTCCATTAGCAAGATATTGTGAATTTAAAATATTATCAAAAATTGATGGTTTTTAAGGAAACTTTGCATAATTTATTGCTAATATATTCGGTTCGGATGTTAAATGTTTGACGGGGTTATGATAAACACCGTTTGAAAGCTTTTAAGAGACCAGTCTAGAAAAAAACAACCAAATTTGAGCTCTCTACAAAGACTTACTACGAGACTACGAGAGTTTACTATGAGCGACTTTTTTTTTACTTGGGGTCTCACCAAGATGCTCTTTCCATACATATAATTAAATTAAATTTCAAATGTACATATTTGTACATTTGAAACATAGACTTATGTTGGCTTGAAAAAATTTGGGAAAGCTTCCACTTGTTTCTTCAACATTTTCACAGTGTACAGCTAACCTAAGATTCAGTGACAAGGTGTGTTTTTTTTTTAATTGAAATGGGTGATATCTTGAACTGGGTATGTACGTAGAGTATCTAAATTCACTAGAAACACTGCAATTAGCAGATGAATTAGCCGTGACCTTCTCCGGGGGCTGTGTTGTGACCGGCGGCTGTACAAGTTTGAGGTACCTACGTTATCGGCATAGACTTTTAAGTTGAAGTTCGCAATTGGCCGTTCGAATATCTTGTTTGAATCATAGTGGAACATAGTGGAATCCTATTAGTGTAATTTGGTGGGTATGTAGAATAGCCACCGCCAAAATAATCAAATGCCCAAATGCGAGCTACATCTCAGAAGTCTGTACCAATCATGTAGATATCTAGGTACCGACCTCTATTTATGTAAACGGTCGAATTGCATGTAACAATGACGTTTAACGGTCAGTTACCGGCCGACAAATTTTGAAAAAGCGGCTTTGCTGATAGTTTGCCAATGCAAACACAAATAGGTCTCAAAATGCCTATTTCCTCTCCTATTTTTATTTAAATCCGCCTATTTGTGTTCCAAACTGCAATTGTGAGGAACTGGCACCCTCAGACATGTTTTCAGAATTACAATAACAAACCTTTCTTTATTTGCTTATGTATGTGTCTTCAAAACAGCCTCGGGGCTTGATTCTACTTCAAGTAAACAAAACAAACAGCAAGATAAACATAACAAACTTACAAAATTTGTAAATGTTTTGACCAAGTGCAATAACTGAAACACACTTAAATTACAAAATTAAAAAAAACTTGCGACTGCAAAGTAAAGTTGACCTCTAAGGAAACCTCAGTCAATAGTCATTCACTTCATTACACAGCTTGAAAGCTGTTAGGTATACCTAACAGCTTTTCAGAGAGATTAACAGATCTTGCAATAATAATTTTCGTTTAATTTTATAATTAATCTATGAAATGTGGGTCAGGAGTGCTAAAATTCTATCTAGATCTAAACAATGCCTTGAACAATAATTATTGTGTTCAGCCTGGATGTGATAATGTGTAAATAAGCCCTGGAAATCAGTGGTTCGAGTTGGTAACTAGCTCGCACATATCCGTAATTTTCCTTCAATACCTACCATAATTTATGCTATAGACTGGGGATAAGCTCGATTTTTTACCTATTTAGTTATTGTACATACAGAGTTAAATATCCTAATACGTTGCTAAATACGACACAAAAAAGGTTTAGGGTTGTGCAAACCGCAAAAAATTAGTACTTACCTTTCAAATATCTTATTATTTTTAAATCGAGTAAGTAAATCTGAAACGGTAAACATGTTTTTTTTTATTATGGTCCTTTGTTATAATTGTTAAAGATTATTTACACATTATTCTTATATGAAAAGCAAATGGAACTGTTTTTCATATAAGAATAATATAATAGAAAGAAGAAAAAACAGATATATTTTTACTATTTTTACATTAGGTATGTAGCCGATTCGCTTTAGAATATAGCCATGGATAAGGTATTCTGATAGGAATTATAAAGACATTAATTATACATCTAATTGGTACATGTGTATAACATTTGCATGTTGCTTGGTGAGCCAATAGTTGTCTGAATGCCTAAGCATAAAAAGTTTTAGGCAACAATGGCTGCCCGGACTTTAGTGGAGCTGCCCTCGGTTTTGTTTGACAGTGACATAGCTTGACATGTGTTTGTTTTTATTTCTAAGGTTCCACTAGAGTATGATTAGTATGAAGATGTGGATGAACAAATATGCACAGGGGTTGCTGTTAACTGATGAAAATGACGGAGACTAAACTGATTACCTATGTGACCTGTTGCGTATGATAGAAGCATTCACTTGGCCCATGTACAGATAAATGAAATTATACAAATAGGTAAGTATAGATTTGTCTTACAATCCAATGACAATGCAAATTCAGTTGTAGGTAGTAGCAGAGATTGGAAGCCCATATATTAAATTGCAACTGCAAAGTAAAGTTGACCTCTAAGGAAACCAGACCTCAGTCAAAAGTCATTCACTTCATCATACAGCACCGGGGTATACCTAACAGCTTTCTAAATATACAATAGATCTTGCAAAAACAATTAATTAAACAGCACTCATGCTGGCCTGCTGGGAGAAAGCTACCAATGTATCTTGTGGAACACCTTTCCCAACAAAGTTCTCCCTCCATTGTCATGGCTAGGAGTGCAAATATGGAAAAAAGATGTACTGAGTGCATATTGGACACATTTGCCGACATGTAGTGTGTAC
This sequence comes from Venusia cambrica, assembly GCA_951394065.1. NCBI lineage: Eukaryota > Metazoa > Arthropoda > Insecta > Lepidoptera > Geometridae > Venusia > Venusia cambrica. Next base: position 15,467,205 of record OX596034.1, read on the forward strand.
CACAATAAATCTGATGAATCTGCATATAAGCTGATTATAAGCCCAGAGTGTTTACAGTAATAATAATTAAATAAATAATTAAATATTACAGGTCTTTAATTTCACACAGCGCCATGTAGTCCCAAACTAAGCATAGCTTGTAATATGGGAACTAGATTACAGATAGAATATATAAATACTTTTTTTTTGTAAATACATACTTATCATACAATACAACACCCAAACACAGAACAAACATCTATATTCATCACATAAATGTTTGTCCTGGGTGGGAATTGAACCCACAGCCTACAGCGCAGAAGGCAGAGCTACTACCAACTGAGCTGTGAGGCTTGTTGTAATAAAAGTTGTGAGTAATAAAACTTTGTATCTCTATCCCTTCTAAATGTATAGGGTAATAGCAGAACTCTCATGGAATTAAAACTAAACTCATTGTTGCTAAGTACCTATGTTATCTGTGTGATTGTCAGTAGTGACTTGTAATGATATATGAATGAACTGGGCCACACTATCAACATTTAGTAGTAAAGAGACAATCTGTGGCCAAAAAGTTGGTCATCCTAAATAAAGTCATCTCTTGACTTGTTAACATTGGTCAATCCATTGCATTAATTCAGCTCATAAAATGTATAAAAGCGAATTCTACCTTGTATAGAGTACTTTAGGTTAAGGCAAGTATGAACAAGCCGCGCTTGAATCTGTGGAGTGCAGATCATAGGCTCATACCTAGGTGAAAAGTATTCTTGCGAATGCAAAGCTTGACAACCTGAGTCACAGTCTCAAGGTATCTCAAGCAAATCATGCAAACACATGCCTGATTAAATCCAGAGTCTGTATATCTTCTGCGTCACAATGTCTACAACCCTAACTTCATCAAGCAGAAAGCTAATTACCTTCTGGATAGGCTCGCTCCATCATAGACCTTATTGACTTTATTCTTGCATGTTTCGAAATCAAGCTGACATTCAGTTTGGACTTAAATAAGTGGATGTTTATTAATATTGTATAATAAGGTAGATTTTGTTGGTTGTTTCTTACTAACTTGGACCTTTACAAAAATGTTCATGTTTGGTAGAGTATGGTTTTACAAGACTTTTACATACAACACAATAATGTCAGTACAGGAGGATTGGTTTCAGTAAATAAATAATAATCATGAATTGTTTAGTAAAGAGTTGCACAGAACAAAATTACAAACGATTTACTTACCTAGTTTGCACCTCCATGTTATAAGACCACCCCTATAAGATAGTTAATTAACGTTATTTGAATTTTTTATTTAAAACACTTTCAAATGACACCACACAACACAAGACAAACATCTGCTTATCTCACTTTACACCCCTTTTTCTCAAAAACTATCCTATTTAAGAAAATCCTTACACCAATTATTGAGTAGGCCTACCTGCCTAAGTATAAAAAGAAGTTCAAAGTTTCGAATTGATCATATCAACCATTACTTATAAAGATATAATTTTTTTTTAACTTTTTTACATAACTAAAACCACCCCATTTATCGCAAATGTATGTTAGCTCTTTAAATTTTATGGTAACTTGATAACCACAAACATTACTTATTTACTTAGGTATAGAGTCCTAACACCAAAAATCAGTCCTAACAATGCAAAATGCTAATTATAAATACCTAGGTACCTAGGTATTTATAATAGGTATAGGTGTATATGTATTTGCTACATCCAACTACAATAACTGATCCGAGGTCAGTTGTTGTTGTTACAAAACTGTTCAAATCTTTACAGTCGAACCCCTTCTCACCCTACCGAATATTTTAATAAAAATTGCAACAGTACATACCTATACAAATGTTTTCGCTAGTCCATAAGGTACCTATTTAGATGTATCTACAGGTGGCAGGTACTGGCGATGACACAAGTATTTAGAGTGTTATTTAGATGATGAATACGACGTGGAGATAAGCTCTTTTGAAACTGAGCTATCTGTATAATGTGGGCGGGGTATCGATCGACGCAAACGCTTGCGCTCGAGAGTGTAGCGATTGCCGCTCCTTGGGCTACTCGGCGCGACACTCGCCTACCAACTCCAGCCGCGACCAGTATACATAAAGCTGTGCTATTGCTGGGTGGACGAAGGTTCTCGTCGCGATGCAATCGCTGCCCGCGCTCACCGTAATAGCGCTCACTGCGTGTGCTATAGCACACCCTCCTGGTAACTAAACTTTATTACCTATACGCATCATTCATTTTTTTTGCTCATCCTTATCGCAAATGATAAGGATTTCCTGTTTCGAGCTTTCGCCATTGTTTAGGGAATCATCATAGCATTGTAAATCATAAAATCGTAAAGCAGTGGCATCTTTATAGATACCTAGGTAAAGTAGGTTTCCCGAAAACCTACTGAGTAACATACCTACCTACAATGTGGTAACAAAGAGCCACCTGTTACGCACGACATTCATTCTTCATCTGTGATAATTTTCGGGCTCTATGAAAAAATAAAACGGGCAAAATTGATTTGCCTCAATGTTTTTGTTTCACAACTAAACAAAACTATTGTAATGGTGGATTCACATAGCTCGGTGGCAATGCTGGTGGCTTGGTCACAAGCATATCTGACTATCGGTATCCTAAGATAGGCGGAGTAAGAATCGGCGATAGTTTGGGAGCACACCTCTTTAACACCACCGCCGGATCCCATCTGGACCACTGGCTTTATTCACGTCTAGTGATAGTAGCACCTTCCCCTCTCCTTACATCCTCCTCATTACATGTCCATTACTTCTCAACCTACCTGGCAATGCCGCCAAGCTATGTGGATCCACCATAAGGTAAAGGTAATACCTACCTACTATCAAACTGTGTGTAGAAAAACCATAAGAGATTAGGTAGGTAAGTACCTATCTAATAATGTACTGTGATTCCCACTACTAAACAAAAACTGTCCAATGGTGTTCATATCTTGTAACTCTTAAATATGGGTTTCAATTTACAAATTTCGCAATTTTTTATATCGCCCCGGACTGAGATCTCGTGATGTCTGATTTGTGTTTGGTATTTTATCACGGAGATTAATATAAAAAAAAAAGACTTAAAGTGTGCTTTCATCAGGACCTACACCTTTCTCTGAGTACACTTTTCTTTTTTTCTCAATCTTTCTTTAATCAACCGTATTTTCGAGTCTCAATCCCATTGCTAACTTCAACTGCAAAGCCAGAATCCTCATACGCCAAGCCTCATACGTATGATGGACTTACCTACAGCAAAGGACCGTACCTACGTCATAGTGGGTGGGCAGAATACAATATAAAAATAAATAAATCGCCCCTTACTAATATCAAGAGGTTTCTGTTTCATAAAGAATACCTATTATCAAAAACGTGATAGTTGTGGTTTAAAAATTTGCCCCTCCAACCCACGGATATCGTAAAAGTCGACCAAAGGTTTTCACCAAAAAGGTACTGTGTAAGCAATAACTTAACGGTGAATACCAATCTGTCTGCGCAGCGTGGTAATTATGGCCAAGCTTTACAGTTTTAGAGGAAGTTCTTCACTGTGGCTGTTGACTTGGGACGTGGATAAGTTAAACCTATGACATTCCAAAAGCTATCGACACCCTTGGCTTGGCAACCCTGAGTAAAAACCAATAAATAAATAGAACAGTTTTAATTTAATTTATATAAGAAGCCAGTAAATAAACAATTAATAGTGACTTGTGAACATTATAACATAAAACTCACAAAGGGTTTAAAATGCTCTCTAACCGCGCCTCTATGTTCAAATACCACCCCTGTGAAAAAGTAAAATAACTTTGAATTTTGATAATTAGAAAGATACCTAAATAGATTAGGTACCTAGATAAAAAAACACATATTTAGAGATGTCTCGGTGATCAACAGGCTCAAACCGGAATTGATCATCGGCTTATCCGAGGCACTCTAAATATTAATTTTTAAGTTTGAGTGTTTGATGAAGCCTAAGCTCCGCCCTAATTTGCTCCTGCCCGTGATAAATTCCGGGAATTTCAACTGCAGCTTGAAAATCGATTTGCTGCATTAGAGCCTACCGACGGCGTTGACCAGTAGGTACTTACAGGAAAAGTATTGTGGGTATCCTTGGGGACGCAGGGGCAAAATTCTACCAATTAAGTATAAGGGCAAGAAATCCTAGCTCTCGGGAGAAACTATTCGACGAAAAAAAAAAAAGGAGACACAGCGTGAGACGCCAGTAAATCCCTCGACGATGTCAGAACACCAGGCTATATAAAACTATTTCGAAGCATACGATACGACCTCCGACGCTGTAATACCTACGCTTCGTATTGAAAAAGCGATCGTGCTTCGATCGCGAGTCTAAGGTACCTGACACAGCTTAAAAGTCGAGTAGAAAAATCGTCGTCACTATGCCGGTGGTTTTTGTCGAGATCGAGGACTTCTACGGCCGATATACGCCTTGCCGGAGACACGTCCCGGATCTAGTAACAAGGATGCCCGAACCACACTCACTCGCCACTATACTGATGACCTCCCGAAGGTCAGCGTTTTCGAGATCGAGTTGGCCTTGAGACAGTTGAAAAATGGAAAAGCCCCTGGAGAAGATGGTATCACTTCGGAGCTTCTGAAAGGCAGGGAGTTGTCCCGTACTAAAGGACCTCCAACGTTTTTTTAACTCTGTCTTGAGCCATGAAAGAACTCCAAAAGCGTGGAGCAGGGGTGTCGTAGTGTTGTTTTTCAAAAAGGGTAACAAAGCCCTGCTGAAAAACTATAGACCGAAAAATTTTGCAGGCTGAAGTGGCAGTGGGCTGGCCATATTTGTCGAAGGACCGACAACCGCTGGGGTCAACGAGTCCTTCAGTGGAGACCACGCCTAGGCAAGCGTAGTGTAGGACCTACTCCGGCTAGATGGAGCGGCAACCTCTGTACAGTGGCGGGCAGAGAGTGGATGAGAAAGGCCAAAGATCGGGCTCAGTGGCAAGGGAGCGATCTACGTCCAGCAGAGGACTACGATAGGTTTACAATGATGATCATCATCAACCTAATCCATTACTGCAGGAATACTACATTCTTCTAAAATTAAACCAATACCTTGCATATTTATCTATATCTAAACTTATTTTATGAGCAAAACAAGACCAGAGCTGTAGTCAAGATAACCTAGAGACCTAAATCTCAAGTAGTAAAGTAGGTCAGTTCTCTCTCAACTAGCAAGCGAAGCAATCAACCACCTCATCTTCCAAGTAAATAAGACCAATCCAAGTAAGCCGCACCGCGTCGGCTGATGAGTTTGACGGCCCCACTTAATAACTTCGCAGTCAAGTTAGCAAGTAATAAGGTCAGTTTGCTGTTAACGGAAAACCTTAAATAGATTTGGCCAGTGGCAAAAGCATTTACAGTGTATATTTTTTACATAGGTAAGTACGTTTACACAGTTATTTTTTCCCTGAATAGGTACCTACTTATGATACCAATATAGGTACTACTTATATAGTAACATAGGACTAATAAGAAGAAACGATGTCCTGACTAACTGACCCCTATACCAATGGATGACAACAGACTTGTAATTTGGTGTGTGTGTGTGCTAAGAAAGGAATTTAAAAATATCGCACACAAAATAGAGGTCAAATCTTTAAAACCGTAGGTACCTTCATGACAAACGTTAGGAAATTCGCAGAATTTCAGAACGTAAAAGTTACACGAAAGTTTTATGTAAATAGGCTTCTGTTTATAAATAACATCAAATATTTGTGAAAGTAATGATTTAAAAATATCGCACACAAAATAGAGGTCAAATCTTTAAAACCGTACCTTCTTGATAAACGTTAGGAAATTCGCAGAATTTCAGAACGTGAAAGTTACACGAAAGTTATATGTAAATAGGCTTCTGTTTATAAATAACATCAAATAAGTTAGAACAATGTTTTTGTTGAACAATTCTATAACGGGAATGGGGGAGGGGGACCGATTGCAATGTCGTCATTAAAAAATAAGAAATATGGGAACTGGAGTTTCGGCTTTTGGTTTCAAATAAAAGTTAGCTGTACCTACCTGCTTATCATTACCTACTTGTCTAAAAACATCCCCATAAACGAGTAGGTTCCATAATTGGAGGTTAAAGTTTGTATGACGTTTCGAAATTTTAAGTTTTCTAACGGTTTTAATCTTGCATGTCGTCTGAATAACTGCATCGGGGTACCCACATGTAACAAATTTGGAACTAAATGATTTCCTGCGAATCTGCGACGGACTCTTCATAGCTTTATACTACACAATCTATCGTGAATTCTACTGAACTCCTGTATCATTTTAAAATGATCTCTTACTTTGAGACTAGTGTATCCGCTTATGGAAGAAATCTTGTTAAAATTATATGAAACAGTGTGTAAATCCTATAAGAAAAACCAGATCACATTCATTATAGAAGTTCCTATAACAGATAATCATACTTACAGTTATTATAAATCTTATAATTAAAAAAATATAAAAAAGGAATAAAATACTCGATTGTAAAACCGCGCCGCGGCCGCTATCAGCTGGCGATCATTTCCTGTGTAACGCAGACCACCAAGCTTGGAACCATAAGATTACCTGTATGAAGCAGCTCATGAGATTCAGCACACACTCGCTGTACGCGAGACATTTCTGACATTTGGGTTCTGTTTACCAGGTTGAAAACAACGCTTACCAAGCATTGTGAAATTTACATCAGCATCAGCCCGTATTCGTCCCTATCACATGCCAATCAACGAACCATGTGATTTGGAAATCAATGGAATTCGCATAAGCCACCGTATCTACACAGAAACGGACGTTGCGCAGCCAATTCCTCTCGACACCCTACCACAGCTACGTGTGAACGCGAGTCTATTCAGTGCACGCGCACTCAATATGAACGGCGTTAAAATGATGAAGTTAAATATTTAACATAGTTAAATATTTAACTTCATCATCTTCATCAGTTAGTATATACTCTAAAGCATAAATTCGTTATTGAAAGTGTTTTAAATGAGAGAATTACCACAGTGACATTTTAGAATACGTGACCATAAGCTTAGTTATCTTATGTTTATTATAACTTTTCATGTATGTAATATCGATTTTACCGATAATTTTCCTCTTAGGGATGGAGGAGTTATGGTACCACCCTTCTGCCCTAGAAATAATTTGAATTAGTATTTTTATAAACTAGTTACCACGTTTCCAAACCAAAGATATCTGATCAAAGATTATTAAGCCTTTGTTTTTGGTTTGTGCTAAGAGTGGCCACTCTGAAAAACTCAATTAAAATAATCGTGTCAAGAACTATTTCCTAATTTGAATCATACGATTCGACACAGCCGTGTTAAATTAAAAATAATTGTTTGTCTGTAGTGGTTCGCGAAGGGCCAGATGATTTTTTACTAAATGGCCCACAAACGCTCGTGCCGCCGAATCGCAAATCTATTCGTGATTATCTGCTCCCGAGATACATAAGGAAGATCGATGACAGCGCTCAGAATCAGTCTCCGCATCCCCAGATGCCTGCTTCCGATTGGCTTAATGAGGTAAGAACCACCATAACAGCACTTATTCTCGTTATAATTAAGTGCATATTAGTAGCGGCACTTTAATCCCCGGGAGATAAAAGCAAAGTGTAACAAAGTTTACGGTATAGTAGGTATAGATATACCAGTCTTAAAATGAACACCTTCACAGCGGCTATGTTTGCATGCAAATATTTATAAACGCAATACACATAAATATGCTTTGTGGCTGAACGGCTAATGTCACAGCATATTTATGTGTTGCATCTATACATCTTTGTATGTGTTTGCGGTGACAGATCCAGAGGTCCCGGGCTCGATCCCCAGGGGGACGGTTTGGTTGGTGGTGAGACTTTGTTTAGGTCTGCCTGGCTAGCTACCACCATCTTACCTAATTCTGTCGCCATAACAACAATTCTTATTCTTTTTGTGTTTGGGCATTCAGAGGTATGATAGCCAGTTCCACAGTTTGTTGAGGATTCCAGTTGAAGTGCACTTCCACCTTCGGCCTTACCATACCTGAAAATCAGGTGAGATAAAGGCTAAGGACCTACCCGTCGTGTTAGAAAAATGTATATATATGCCCGATGTTCTTATAGCATGGCAATGACTTCGCCGATTTCCTCCAAGCATAGCTGAGAATCACCTCAAAATAGTTAATCGATAAGGAATGAATCGAATTGCCCTCGTCTGATTTTCTGCACCAGTACAATCCTGGGCTCTTTCCGTTGCGAGTGAATAGGTGCCGTTTCGACAAGTGAGCTCTATCATATAGGACTAATCCTATATGATAGAGCACACTTGTCGAAATATCTTTTTATAATAAGGCTTTTTTTTGGCTACTTGTTTTTCAAGTTATCTGGTGGTCATATGCTTGGCTATTACCAAAAAAAAAGCTATCTGTAGTTTCAGAGCTACGGTGCCCTGACTTATTTATATTACAAGAAAAATCAACTACTAGTAGGCAGGTACATCACATTAATGATTTCAGTAAAATACTGGCTGCGCAAAAAAATATTAATTGCGTTTACATCATCAAATACTTAGTATTAGTCTAGTTTCTAGACTATATTTTTGTAAGTTATGTTTTGATACTAGACTAGTGGTTCTCCAACCGATGTCAGATCCAGAGGTCCCGGGTTCGATCCCCAAGGGAGCACAATATTGTGCTGGGTTTGGTTGGTTGACTTTAATAAAGTGTCGCCATAACCACAAGTATAAAATTGTTGTGATCCGGCATTTATAGGTTAGATAGCCATTTTTTCAGTTTGTTGAGAGTTCCGGGTGAAGTGTGCTTCCACCGGCCTTATCATAACCTGAATATCAGGTGAGATGAAGGCCGAGCACTTCGCCGTCTACAGTAAAAAAGATAATTATAAAAGAAATTAGGTTAGGCTATGTTTAAACAGTGAATAATAAATGCACGAGGCGAGCGTACAAAACTGGCGAAGGTAGGTATTCGATTTTGCAGGTTGGTGCATTGATATATTAGAAGGTCAAAAACTAAAATAGTCGTTAATTTTATTTTATTTAGATATGCAACTGGATGGGCAATCAATATTTTTGATGTACCTACGTGTAGTCTAGTGGAAAAAAAGGTTTTTTTTTGGTGTGGGGTAAGTATTACCCACACGGGGTTACACTATGTAGGTTTTTATTACTAGTACTTAGTAGTTATTTTTAGTTTCATTTCATGAAAGTAACGCTATTTTCTACGCGCTATAAAATCAAAATGGATTAGGGAACTCACCCGGACCATCGTTTCACATAATAATTACGTTTTAAAAACTTCAATGAAGAATATGATACAATTTCGTATACCTGGATCACGTATTTTTTCCAGTTATTTAGATGGCAGATGGACGACAGAGCCCGTATTTTCTTTACTTTTGAGGGACTACACCCAAATCGCTTCAAGTGTGCCCATAATATTTGAAGATTTCCCTCGATTTTTCTAGGATCCTATCATCAGAATCGGACCTGATGCCGATGGGATCACCTGGGAAGTATACCGACCCTAAAAATACCCAAATCACTTCAAGTGTGCATATAATATTTGAAAAGTTTCCCCGATTTCTCCAGGACTCCATCATCAGATCCTGACCTAATGACAATGGGACCATTTGACATTCAAACAAAAAAATATTTTTGAAATCGGTCGGGAAGATTCCGACCCGAGTTAAAAAGAGGAGTCAAACAGGGAGTCTCTCTCTTAAACTTTTTACTTGCACCCTCGAAGACATTTTTTTGAAGCCGGTAGCTGGCTGGATTGACAAGGGTATTGATGTCGGTGGAGTGAAGCTAACAAACCTCCGTTTTGCAGACGACATCGTTCTCTTTTCATCCTCAGCCTTAGAACTCCAAACGATGCTACAAGATCTCAGCATTGCCAGCTTCAGGTTGGGCTTGAATTAAACAGGGCAAATACCAAGGTCATGTCTAACCGCGTAAAGACCAGCTCGGCGAAGCAAAAATGCCTAGAAGAGCTATTGGTCCATGGGAGACAACATGAAGGGAAGCTTACCACTTTCCCTCAAGCGAAAGCTAATGGACGTATGCATCCTCTCCGTTCTAACATATAGTGCGCAGACCAGGTCTTTAACTGGGCTGGCCATGTCTGTCGCATGTCAAATCAACGATGGGCGAGGGTGGCCACCGAGTGGCGACTAGACCCGGTCAGGAGGCGTTGCGGCAGACCTAGCCGCAGATGGCGTGATGAGCTAGACGTAATTCTCGAAGACTGGAGGAATGATGATCAAGATCGGGAAGTCTGCAGATAGTGGGGAGAGGCCTTTGCCCAGCAGTGGGACACTGACGGCTTAATTTAATTCATGAAAATATATTGAATGCTTCGCTTGGTTGTAGGTAGTTGGTTAATCCTCTGGTTTGGGTTTGCAAAATATGGTTTCTGATAAATTGTAGCTTAAAGACGCATTCTGAAAGACAAATTCGCAACATATATAATAACAGCCATTGTATTATTCAATGCTTAGATTTCCCATATTCGTTCCTAAACTGATCTAGGAACCAATATGGAAATTCTCACCATATCAGAATATAAAAAAACTATAAAATGTATGTTTGGTATCCAATGTGTTCAAATTATTTTAAATTCTAATTACACAATAAAAACATTTATTGTGTATGAATTAATTAGTGTAAGTGGTTTTTGGCCGTTCTAATTAATAAATAAATACAAATACTAATAAATAAATTCATTAGATATAACGCTTTTATTTTTATTGTACGACGGGCAAGCACTTGGCCTTCATCTCTTATGCTATAATATCATAAAGTGACGATATTGTTTATTCTGTGGTTAGGTTTTTGTAGATTACGCTGTTACGCTGACATTTTTATTAACATTTTGCATATTTCACACAGGAAATTGACCGCATCAATAGAATGCAAGTCGTGCCGCCTCCACTTGGCGAGTATCAGTCAAAGCTTCCTCACTGGGTTATAAACGAACCTTACAAACGAGTTATCGGTCCGACCGGGCCTTACGGAACACGGATCCACGTTTCTCAATATTTTGAATACCCTCAACTGCTGAAATCATTGCTGGGCTCCACCGTTCCTCGCAAACACCCCAAAGTTTTGCACCAACCAATAAATGCCATGGTCAAAGAGGACGAAGATATAGATTCGCAAGCTGGACGAAAGATGTTTGCGTTCACTCCTTTAGACGAAGGCTACTTTGAGCTTAATGATAAAAACAATTCAGCGCGTAAGTTTTTTTTCTATTTGAGCATATGTTAATACCACTGTATAGTAGCATTATTAGTAGTTAGTATTTTTCGGAGAAATCTTGGTTCTAATCGTAAGTTTTTTTTTATTTTAGATTACGCTACAGCTAAAATGGCTAAGGGTCTTCATGAAGGTGGTGGGTATGAAGATGTAGAGTTACTAGGACCACGTCGACAAATACGTCAAAATCCTATCAGTCGTACTAAAGACGAACTTGATGAACAAAAAGCTGAACAAGTTGATAAACATAGAGCCGGAGTGTGAGTATAAAAAAAAATGAGCACAAGAAAAGGTTTTAATAGTACAAGTTTTTTTTTTATTTTACGACGGAGAAGCTTTTGGCCTTCTAGTTGAATGAAGCATAGAGCTACTAACGTTTATGGCCTAAATCTAAGGTCACACGAGATAACCATCAGCAGTTCTTCCTTCGAAAGGGATTCTTCTTTTTACTACATCCTCGAGGAAAATTATAAGTACATCTAACTATTTTATTGATATAACTCGATGTGTGTGTCTTCCCCTAGGACTCCAAAATGTTCAAGCAATCTTCTGATAAGCCCAGCGAGTGATCCTGTTAAGTTTGGTAGCGATCGAATAAACAGTTTTATTTTGTGAGCTGCGCATGTGTAAGCCCGGGCGAGCTTTGTTACTAGAGCAATATTTTATTTGATTCGGTCGGTTAGAAATTCATTATTTTTAGTATTTGAAGTGATTACACTTGGTAACATGATTCGAACCCGCACATTTTCCTCGACGCGGTAACAGTCTCGTTTTTATTTTTTTTAACAAATGATGAGTAGGCTTTTGACCTCTTCCTCTTGGACTGGAACCCTCAAGGACCTGGATACGCTCGACTCTGGCAGACGCCAAAGACATTGGGAAGACCTGGAGCGAAATCGAGTGCGAAGCTTAAGACATAATAGAATGGCGGTCGTCTGTGGACGTCCACTGCCCCCCAAGGGGTCTTAGGTCATTAAGTCAAGTCTTGACCTCTAGGCCAGAGCAAGGAGGTCTAAAATAGAGCGAGCTTTCCTAGAAGGCGGTACGTCCTGGCTTGTTCTAGATATATCTTTAGTGTCATCGCTAAAAATAAGGGTACTCCGAGTGGGCGTAGTAAAAGCGATTATTGATGTTGCATTATTTATTGCTCTAAATAGATGCTACCTACTCATATCGTGATGGTATCGAAACAATATAGATAGCTAACTAAACAAATACTACTGAACATTTACACAGCACCATAATGCCTCTAAGCCCAACTTGTAAGAGTAGCGCTCCTTGTGAAAGGGCTCACGCGGGGAAGTACTACTGCAATAGATACCTACTTATTTCGGATCGGGTGGGTTGCTAGCTTTTCGTCAAACAAAAAGGTTGCGGATCAGAATTACAAAACTCTCCCATAAATAGTTTCACCTAAGAACAGGGTGTCTCGTAAAGACACACGATAGAAGTGAACCTTTTGTATTACAGGGAAACATGTTAATTATTTCCCCCTCTACCTGACGCAGTGCATCGGATGCCTAAAATCAGAATTTTAAAACCATCCCATAGTACTTATATATAATAATACGTATCTAGAGTAATCGCATTTGACTGAGGCTTATTATTTTATAAACCATTATTCGCGATTCTTATACAGGTCGAGACTTGAGATGTATATACTTTCAGGTCTAAACAGCATTTACGTGTTCCGGTATCACTATTACCAACGAGAGTAGAATGGTTAAAAGTATTGAATGACATAAATATGAACATAAAGTAAGCCACAACTTAACCTATGTAGCACTTTGTTCGTTATAAGCCCGTAGCTGAGCATGCACCATAAATCAAATTGCATTAGATTACACTTTATGAAATAGTTTCCTTTACCGGTGTTATTATTATTTGGTCAGTTCCAAAACTTATTTTGTCGCAAACAAAGTAAATAAAATTTCAAGGATTTTCAGGGTGCAAAAAAAAAACTTTAATCACTTTAAGTTCTAATAAATGCTGTCAAAATAACTTTTAAGTTGATTTTTTGCGGACTAAAAGGCTTTACCCCATACTTAGAGGTGAGTTTTCTCGAGGGTCCTCGTAAGGGAAAAATCTAAACGGCTATAGATATGGAAAAATAATGTGAGGAGGGGCTCGATTTAAATTAAAATAAACAGAATTTTAATTTTTTAAATTTAAAAAATTATAAAACACTGCAATAAATAAAAACTAGTAAGTAGATAGGTACATATATACTTATCGAGAAAATTATTTCTTATTTTTATTTTCGCATAGTACCTATGACCTAACAACAAATATGTAAAGTAAGTAAAACGTTGGTTGAACGAATTGTTCTAAATTAACCTCAACAAAGAATGGTTTGGTACTTACCAATGAAAAACATACCAAATTCAAATTGTTTGAAAACAGATCACATCGCATTACTCTATGCAGCTATGTGAGTGATGTATGCAAGAATGAAAAAAAACAGCACTTTGTTATTCAGGTACATAATGTTAATTACAATAAACGTTCAAGACTTGCTTGCGTTTGCACAACTGGACTCGATTTTGCGACAGCCAAAGGTAATAAATAATTAATAAACAAATACTAACTTTAAACATTCAAAGTCAGTTTCAGTCTATTAAATAAACACGCCCTTTTTATAAGGTATATAACCGTAATTAAATTTACAAAATAACTACCTACCAAAAATCCTACCGCAGTAGTCACGGAAATTGTTAATTTGCCAATCAATGAAATACATTGGAATAAAGAGTGTACATGGTATTTGTTATTGTTATTTGTAAAGGTACAAGTACCTAACCGACTCCAGACAGCATCAGCAGGCAACACCAACAAAGCTCCATACAAATTCAATCAGCATCAGCAGGCGACGGCGACACAGCTTTATAAAAAGTCAATACATAGCATTTATGTATAGTACTGTCACTTGTCTCAGTCGCTTGCTGCTGCTGTCTGCAGTCTTCTACGAACTTGTACCTTTACCAATCACTATGCCCACGATGTTTGTTCTGTAGCTATCAGCAGAATGTGCTTTATACATACAATCCAACACACTACTCCCACTAAACCGTTCATTACGATGACATAACGGTGTAGTTAATGTAGGTCCACAAACAAAATAGAACTACAGTCCCATTATAACAGATTAACTACATATTAATATACTTATAGTACTAACTGATTCTGAAAATACTAACCTACACGGACATTTATTGTAAGAATACAAATACAAACGATTTTGCCGGAAAATTGCTTAATTTTTGCTAAATAACTTAATAATACCGTAAATTTACATAATAAAAATAACTATTTTTTTTAATAAAATGTTTCCAAAAACTTCTACGGATTGTAAAATTTGGAGCCAGTGCCTTTACCAGAAAATACTCTTTCAGTATAATTTAAAAGTCCTGCTAGCACTTAAATTATTATGTGTTTAATTGTAATTGTTATTTTTTGCGGTAGCTCATCAATAGGCACGTTGCTAATTTAGTGTATGGACATGGCTAGCAATCACAGTGGATTATTGTTTCGTTGAAAAACATTAGTCATTAGAAGATTTAATTTCAATAATGAATTCATAAATGTCAACAACGCAGCCGTGAAAAGGCTTTATTCCGGGAGCTCGTTATCGTCATATGCATTGTTGTTGTACCTTTTAGTTTTAAATGTAATTTAGGCATTGAAATATTGATTATATATTTATACTCATTGTGCGATTGTCACTGGCAGATATAATAATGGCAATTTGAAGTCGATGCCAGATTTTACAAGCACGTTCGGTAATGGAAACATCTACACGGCCACCATCGGCGCTATTGCCGGGACATTTGCTTTGCTGGCGCTCGTAATCTTCGCAATTGGATGGTATACGTAAGTAGAACAATGAAAAAACTTCATCATAAAAACCTATTCAACTGGTTGCTCGTTTCTCTTACAAAAATACCACATCAATTCTGCGAAGAAATAATGACCTTCATTAAATTGCTGCAAACAAAACCTCTTTGTGGAACTTTCGATATTGTTTCATAAAACGAACAACTTTCCAGTAACAGCTTACGCAATGTTCGAATTGAAATAATAGCCTCTGTGGTCTAGTGGTTCGATCCCCAGGGGAGTACAATATTGCGCTTGGTTTGGTTTTTGTTTTAAGTCAAGTAAGGAGCAAGTGACCACGTGCCACGTGGTTTTATACAGAGCTGAAGAAATAACTTTTCTGTTTTCATTTTTCATAACATTTCGAGGATAATATACTACTAATATATATCATTATCAACCTACGTATACTATATATACATAGAAATAATTTATACCTACTTTTGTATATAACCTACTTTTTGTATGTACCTACTTTTGTATATAATTATTTATTACCTATATTTGCGAGAAAATCAATTGAGAATTTAGTAGATTATTTTGTAATTAAATTTGATCACTAACATTTTAATCTATAATTAAATATGGAATGCTAAACATAATGTAGGAATAATATAATAACCTAAAGGCTGGACTGTTAACACAAAAAAGTGTTCTTGCGGTAAGAAGCCACGAGCACTGAGGCCTTAGTATGAGTTTCTGACAGCTAACTGAAACTATTTTCGTTTTCGTATAGGGCGCTTATTTCCAAACATTTGGTTAGCAGAATAGTAAAGCAACTGTGGTTCCTTCAACGTCCGCTAACCAAATATATGGTACATTCTCGATACACGAGTAGATGTCTTAAAACATCGTGTCCTTAATGAAATTACCAAATCAACAGACTATCGAAGTGCGCTAAAGCAGCAGCTGACGTGGATTACCCCGCTTATGGAGTCACTGGACCCAACACGGATGCGTCTGGAGATCGGAAACTGGCGCATTCAGCTCAAATGTATCACTACCAGCACCAGAAACAACAAATTATTGCTATGGAGAGGTAACATACAACGCACCTTTGTTTTTTGTTCACATTATGTTTTTCGGCAAAAGAGAAACCTTTATGACTTTCATAAAGGTTCTGTAATCGTATGATATTACGTAAGGGTTAGCAAAAAGAGGTACAGATGTAAGTTAAATAAAATAAATGTAATAATAATAATAATAAATATTACAGGACATTAATTTCACACAGCGCCATCTAGCCCCAAACTAAGCATAGCTTGTAATATGGGAACTAGATTACGCATAGAATAATTAAATATATATTTTTTTGTAAATAAACACGTACTTTAATATGATACAACACCCACCCACAGAACAAACATCTACATTCGTCACACAAATATAATAGGCAAGTGCTAGCCAGACTCGCGCCCGCAGGGTTCTTTTCCGGTGTGTAGTAATTTCATTTTATTCGAGTTATTAATATAAACACTTCCTATGATAATAATGATATATAGTTTAATACAATGATTTTTTCATGAATTTTACAATGCGTTTGACCTCAAACCTTGCACAGGCAAGGATGAGGTCTACGATGGAGCGAGGTTACTCAAAGGGCACAGACTCTCCCAAGCACCAATGGAGCACATCGAACTGCTTGGCGCTGGACTTCTACAGGTCGCTAGCCAAGCGGACCTTTGCAGGTCTTACCACAAGAGTTGATTGTAACTGCTAGCAAATTCCGGCGACTCCGTTGCCCGGGGTAGACTACTAAGAAGTAGATCCCCTTACTCCAAAATATGTCAATAACGCGCTTTGTTCTTACAACTCAAATGCTTTAGTTGCTAGAAGAGAGTATCAGGCCTTCCTTAAAAAAGTCCCGTAGTACCGTTCAGGGAGAGCTAACGTAGTTTGTCGTTCATACTGAAATGGAATGTCCGTATAATATAGGTAGGCATTTAGTGCTGTGTTTTTTCTAAAACCAAAATTAGAGTCATAGTGAGAATCAAAGTGATTAGTTAATCACTTTTGCATATATTATGAGCCAATCTTACCTTAAAATATACCAATTACGCTTTGTTCTAACCAACTCAAAAGCTTTGGTTGCAATAGGAGAGTATGAGGCCTTTAATAAGAAGGTCCCATAGCACCATACTCCCATACAAACGTAGTTTGTAGTTAATTTAGAAATGGAATGTCTGTATAATCGGTTAGGTAGGCATTTAGTGCTGTGCTCTTTCTTAATGCAAAATTATAATCATAATATATGAAAAAGTGATTAAAAAGTAATTTTTACCCTGCCAATTACGCTTTGTTCTAACCTACTCAAAAGCTTTGGTTGCATAAGGAGAGCATGAGACCTTTTTTAAGGAGGTCCCATAGTATCACTCTCCCATACAAACGTAGTTTGTTGTTCATTTAACAACAAACCGTTTCAGCCACTGCCGTGGCGCGAGGCCACGGCAGTGGCTGAAACGCCGCTAAAGCTGCTAACGTGTAACTGATCTATAAAGCGATTTTTAATCCATCAAGAACGACACTGTTAATTTGAAATGAAAAGCAACTTTTCATTTGTAATGTGTAATGTTTTTATAAATATATTGAGTTTGCCCCCTTAATATCTGGTTCGCATCATAATTACGCGTTAGCAGCTATTACATTTCAAATGAAAGGTGATATTTTTATTTTAAAATTTTGCAGTTGGGTTTTATTTGGTTTCAACTTTCAACTAGTGTGCTCTGCATTAAGTGTATCCCAATTAATATATTCTCTTCATTGTTTAGAAATAATGTAGATCAACGCAATGGCTCGATTTCCGATCCAGAATCTGAAGAAGAGAACGAAGAGGGGGATTACACCGTTTATGAGTGCCCTGGTTTCGCTACAGTGAGTAATAGACACCTTATATAGGTATTTTTAAGTAAAACTTCTTTACCGCTATTGTTATTTGAAACTCTACTTAAAAAGAGAT
This sequence comes from Venusia cambrica, assembly GCA_951394065.1. NCBI lineage: Eukaryota > Metazoa > Arthropoda > Insecta > Lepidoptera > Geometridae > Venusia > Venusia cambrica. Next base: position 15,485,281 of record OX596034.1, read on the forward strand.
GAAGAACATATATACAGGCTGGGTTTTTTTTCAGGGCCACTGAGGCCAAGTCTGAAACGGTGAGAGTTATCGAAAAGTCATGTTAAGAGTTACGTGCTCGATTTAAAAAAAAATAAGTTCAGCATTAAAGAATAGTTATTCTGGAAAAGTGACTTCTTGAAAAAAAATTTTTTTGCATTTATGAGTTCTTTGTTTGATAGTAAAAAAAATAATGTTTGATGACTATGTGCCCAAAGTTGTTGGAACACTTTCAAAATTGAAAATTTATAAATTCATCTTTATGCAGGTAGTCATCTTTGCAGATAGTAAGAGCGCACTTCAGCATGCACCTCTAGCTCGATGTGCCTCTGGTACCAGAGGTACTTCGATAGCTTATGCTATTTTAAATAAAATTCATTCATTTTCACACAATAACATAGATTTGAAATTGCAATGGGTTCCGTCTCATTCCGTATTGTCCACGACTAGAGATAGTGAAACATTGCTGCAGATACCAAGCTGTCAGATTATTTAACTGCTTATCAAAGAATCTGAAGGCAATAGACAGTCCGAATTTCTTCACTTCTAAATTGAAAAAACTTTTGCTCGAAGGGTGTTTTTACTCTATTGATGATTATTGTTATGATGACGCAGGAATAATATTAATATTAATTAATTTAAATGTATATTTCTATGTTTAATTTATATGTGTGTACATTTTTGTTTTTAGTTTTAGAGTTAACACCAGACACGATTGTATAATTGTTAATGAATAAATTAAATATTAAATATGAATATAGGTTTAACAGGTAACGAAGAAGCTGACAGATTGGCAAAACAAGGATTTACAGAAGGGACAGACTTTGACATACAACCTAGCTATACAGAACAATTATTTGAACTAAGGAAGTTGTGTTATAATATGTATAAGGCATATTTTGATGAAAAAAGTAAAAAAAAGGGAAATTGGTATAAAACAATCCAATGTCAGCCTCCTCGTATTCCGTGGTTTGTCCAAGGTAAACTTAATAGGTCATTTATAGTTTTTATGCATAGAATACGTTCTGGTCACTATCCATCAAGAAAATTTGGACACCTCATGAAAAAAGTAGATTCGCCGAATTGTGAGGTATTTGGAGCATTGGATGATGTGCACCACCTCTTGATGGATTGTGACAAGTACAGGAGAGAGAGAGAATCACTGATGCTCAAATTGTGCGTCGATCGGACAGATATTGGTATGTTCATTAAAATCTTATCCGAACCCAATTCTGACGAGGCAATTTTGCTGGGACGCACATTTTGTTCATCAGTGATTTAGTTATTTATAAAGTAGGTATATTATATTTTCCTTTAGTAAGTTTTGTGTTATTGTATGTATTAAGGTACGATGTGACTGCCATACCATTTATGGCAAAAGTCACGAATAAAATTAGAATAAAAAAAATAAAAAAATCTTTATGCATTTAGTAAAAGTAGGTTCAGACTATGCGTAAGCTATGCTATTCAATCCTCTTTTCCTGTATTTTTTGTTCGTGATGGGCTTAAATTGAATCTTCATCGGATTAAAAAAACGTTCGCTTTTTGTGGTAACGCAGCTGATGACAAGGCACGGACACACTAATAGCTGAACATTTTGAATACTGTCGTACACACCGTACAGTTGCAGATAGAAAAAAAAGATTGAAAATATTTTTTTATAAAAAAAAAATGTTCTTCAAATTTTATGTTCTTTAATGCAGAACTTATTTCCTTTGAAATCGAGCACGTAACTCCTAAATTGACTTTTCAATACGTTTTCAGTTTTCAGACTTGGCCTCAGTGGCTCTGGAAAAAAACTCAACCTGTATATCTACAGGATTTAGCCTGCGAGAGAATGAGATAGCATACGAGTTTTAACGCATTTTAGTACGTGGCCGTGTGCTATTTTTATTGTACGACAGTGAAGCGCATGACTTTCATGTCCCCTGATGATGTTATAATTCCCAAGGTGGAAAAATACTGAAGAAATGGCTATCTTACCTCTAAGAGCAGGAACGCAACAAATTAGAATCGTTGTTATGGCGACAGACTTAGGTAAGATGGTGGTAGCTAGCCAGACGGACTTAAACAAAGTCTACCACCAATCACAATATTGTATCCCCTGGTAAATAATAGTTTGGTAGTTATACTGTATCAAACTAATTTCAGCAGTTGATTATAGCCAGTAACTAATATATGTACATACCTGTATATTTTTGGGCTTGAGTGTACTGATGCTCTTACTTATAATAATTATTTTCCAGACCGGTGAAATTGAAGTCAAAAACCCGCTGTTTAACGAAGAGGCTACTCCAGCCACTCCTGGCAAGGTCGAGTTGGTGAAACCACAGGCAAAGGAATAATTGGATGAAAACAGCAACCAAATCTAAAATGCCGAGAAATATGCTATAAATACCCATCTACAGCCGATTTTTTTTTAACGTATAATCTGTAGGTGTACAATTTCTGTATCCATCTCTTACATACAAGTTAATATTCGTATAGTATATAGTCATGAATATAAGTAGCTCAGTCGTACTTAGATATCATAAGAGATTCAAATGTTATAGAAAAACAACTATCCTATCCTAGCAACAGAGAAGGAACTGAGAGCTTTTTCATTATGATTCTGTTTAATGTAATATATCTTCAGGACAGGGTGGTAAATAAAGTCAGACCATATAGGACTTATAATAATATCGACATACTTATATATATGTTTCTAGAAATGTCCGGAATGCTGTTAATATGCAAAATTGCCGGTAAATTCGCAGATTTACCAACTTCAGACGGGTAACTGTTTTAAACTACAGACAATGTTTCTATCTATAGCAATCATATGATTAAAACTCAAATGATAACTTACCGATCAAAATACAGCTGACTCTTTGACTCTAACTGATCTTGTTACATTGCTGTCGTTCAAAACCAGTGTTTGTGATTAATATAAAGACAACAAATAAAAAAGATATAGCAAGAATAGTCATGTAGATAACAAAAACAAATCTAACGAGATATTATTAAATTTGGCGGACCCATGTTAATCTCCTTGCCAAAATTCATCAAGATTTCAGCCGTGCAAACGTAAATAACAAAGAGACTTTATTATGGTATGGACGGATGGATTGTAGGTACAAACGTTGAATATCGAGCAAAACCTTACGTTTTCATATAAACCTACCTACTCCATTTGTGATATCACTCAAAGTAAAAGAAATGTTAAACCAAGATAAGAATACGCAACGTTATCCTCACGTGATATTTTACCACCCTGTATTAAGTGAATTTCAAATAATACAGTTACATACAGGCTCACTACTTCTAACTCTACTTCTAGTATTCATGTTCAAACCAAATCACTAAATTGGGTATCCCAAAAATATACATATCTAGCAAAACTTACATTGATTGTGTGAGGGATTTTGTTTGGCTTAATGATATTTATTATACCTTTGGATACCTAGAAGTCTAATAAAATAAATAAATAAATGTTCCCACTCATGAGCTCAGCGAGCAATTATATTAAAAAAGATATTCAAAAATTCAAAATTTAAAAAAATCTCGTGTCCATACTTAATCCTAATTAAATTAATATGGTATGCGAGTATTTTAAACTCAGGTATAACCTGCACTTAAAATGTTAGTTTTTGACCTATTTATGTATAAAAAAAAATCTCATGTGCCACAAGCAAAGAACTTATTAATATGCGCATTAAATGTGTTCTTCTAGTCATATTTAGGTATGTATTCTACTAAAACGAAGGTTAGCTAATTTACTCTACAGATGTATTATTTTATCAGTTATTATTTCAGTACATTACTATTAACACATAAATATTTAAATGTAACGGTAGGTATATTTAGAGCCACGATATATGTATAGTACGTAATTCAAATAATATACAAATACCGATAACATAGGTCTCGTAAAAGTATATTGATCTTTTAAAACTTATTAAGGTGCATTATTCGAATATTAAAAACATTAATGTGACGCACTGTTTTAATCCAAACGTGATACTGTTTTATTTGTATACATTCATGTAAAACTATTTCTACTTTAGTTGAGTCTGATGCTAAATTATAAACAGGAGATGGCTTTCTTGACTTAATGTCATTTAACCCCTAGGTGAAGCAGAGGGCAGTACCGCGGGCTAATCATCCCTTGCCTTGAGGGTTCCAGTCCAAAGCTTGTCAGTGGATATATTCCAAGTCCCTACCAAGAGTGTCTAGGAGATGGCGTATGTATACAATAGATGTATACATGCACTAGATCTGCCTGTTTTTACCTTCTCTTTAAAAGTATTTTCAATTATTATCGAGGAAAGGATGTATTTTATGTATGTATAACTTACATATAACATTATGTGGTAGTTACTCGTTAATAGTTAAATATTAATTATTATATGAGACGCATTATAAACACAATACCTATACACAGCAAAATGTTGTAAATGATTGCCGCTTTTATTTTGTATAAAAGGGTTGTTCGTTTTGTAAGTATGTCCTTATACCTATAAGTCAAAATATATGAAAGGTTGTACCTTTTTTTAGGAACTGTCAATGTAATAAAGTTGACATAGGTAACTCTTTCTTTTTTTTATTGTACTACGGGGAAGCGTTTGGCCTTCAACTCACCTGGTTACAAGTTGAGATAAGGCCGAAGATGTCCTCAATTAACTGAGGAACTGGCTCTAAATGCCGGAACACAACATTTTTCTTAAGTTTTCATGGCGACAGAATTAGGTAAGATGGTGGTAGCTAGCCAGGCGGATTAAACAAAATCCTACCACCAACCAAACCAAGCACAATATTTCTCCTAAATTTACACGTGTTTTTTGTACACGAAAGGTTTACAGAAGTACAAATATAAAGCAAAGAGGATGGTAGGTACTGGGATGGCCCAGGATTCGTCGTGAAAACGGCGGGACCTTGTGAATTGAAAAGCTGGGCATGACTTCTCATTGCAGGTGGTAGTCACACCAAGTTTTGCCCAAGCAGGAAAAGGTTTCAAGGAAAAGTACCGATGTCTCCCCCAGTAAGGGGAGATACTTGGCGATTGAACCATGTGCCCTACTTGGAGTCTCGATAGCCTTGTCACTTGGCTTCATTCTAACAAATTCGTATATTTATCCATGCAGGAGGTAGGTACCTACCTATAATATTTGGTACTATATTTTGACTAGACACGTTTCGGATAGGTACTATCAATTTCAAGGCAGTAAGTTAGCTAATTGATTCAGGCGTTATCTTGCGGAAATCCATTGTTCAAAATAAACATTCCTATACTTTGACAGCGTTCTTAATATTTTTTCGCTAACTGGACGTACTTCCTTTCGTCTTTCTCCCGAATCAAACCATCTATCATAAGAACACGTCGGCAGAGGACTAGTCAGCTTAGCATAGCAAGACTATATTTCCTGAGGATGCCTCGTGTAGAGGCGAAACACGTGAATTTCGAACTAATTAAGCGGGTTTATATACACAGTCAGGTCATAAGTATTGTCACACAGTAAAAACTTTTCTTTTAGAATGCTGGCTACAAAAAAGTTTATTGAATTCGAATTTCGAATTGTTCATGAAAATAAAAATGTATACGCTTAAAGAAGACCGTGTTGCAGTTATTGCGTTGCATCGTTGCGGTTACGCGCCAATTCAAATTTTTGACATACTGAAAAATTTGAATACCTATAACCAAAATATTAGTTTATCGTACCATCAAACGATACAATGAAGACTCTAGTGTAGATGACAGGTCAAGAAGTGGTCGCCCTCGGTCTGTTAGGACTCCAGCAGTGATAAAAGCTGTGAAGGCGCGAATTCAAAGAAATCCCAAACGTAAGCAGAAACTGTTGGCCCTTCAGATGGGGTTAAGCAGAACCCCTAAGTCTTCATTTAACACCCTTTTCACCGAAAAGGGTGTTAAATGAAGACTTAGGGCTTCGGGCATATCGAAGAAAAACAGGACATCGTTTAAATGCTCGTCTAATGGACTTGAGACTGAAGAGATGCCGCGCTTTATTGAAGCGGTACGCGGGAAAAAAATATCGGGAAATTCTTTTTTCGGATGAAAAAAAAATTACCGTAGAAAAGAGCTACAACAAACAAAATGATAAGGTGTACGCACACAGTAGTGAAGAAGCGAGCAATCGTATTCCGCGTGTCCAACGAGGTCATTTTGCATCCTCGCTCATGGTATGGTTGGGAGTTTCTTATTGGGGCTTAACAGAGGTACATTTTTGTGAGAAAGGTGTAAAAACGAATGCAGTTGTGGTATTCCAACAAGATTCGGCGCCAGCTCATAGAGCGAAGAGCACACAAGGCGCGTGAAATCGACTTCATCCGGCACGAAGACTGGCCCTCCTCCAGTCCAGATTTGAGTCCGTTAGATTACAAGATATGGCAACACTTGGAGTAAAAGGCGTGCTCAAAGCCTCAACCCAATTTGGAGTCACTCAAGACATCCTTGATTAAGGCAGCCGCCGATATTGACATGGACCTCGTTCGTGCTGCGATAGACGACTGGCCGCGCAGATTGAAGGCCTGTATTCAAAATCACGGATGTCATTTTGAATGAACTTTATTGTCATAAAAATCTATGTTTCGTTAAGTTAATGTTGGTATATAAATGGTTACATGATGAATAAACTTGTTTCAATTATTTTATATTAAACTTGTGACAGAATTTATGACCTGACTGTGTATATTATTTCTGCTGTCAGATAATTTATTTTGAAGCACTGCCTTCAAAATAAATAATCTGAATATAGTGTATGGAAATGGGAACCCAACATATAGTTTTTTACGTTACTGTTTTGTGTGGTTAAGGTATAGAAGTAGATTTTGACTGGTTAATATATAATTTCAACGCGCGAATAGGCGTGAACAGCGGTGGATTTGGATTTGGACAGTGGAACCGAAGAGGCCGACATCATGGAGGAACTCTTTTTTCGAAAAGCAGTCGTCCAGAAAATGAACATAGCTGGTTATAAGCATACCCATACCTAATATAGATTTTAGCATAGACGCATATTCTCTGTAATCAATAAAGTATCAGGTCATTGAATATCAATGATAAGCTTGAACGGTCTCGTATGATAAAATCTACTCTACGCCCATTTTTTTTTACGACAGGGAAGCGCTTGGCTTTCATCTCACCTGGTTACAAGTGGAGATAAGGCCGAAGGTGGAGGCTCAATTCACCCGGAAACTTAACAGCCTCTAAATACCGGAATACGACAATTTAGAATTGTTGTTATGGCAACAGACTAAGGATAGATGGCAGCAGCTAGCGAGACGGACTTTAATAAAGTCCTACCACCAACCAAACGAAGCAAAAGAAAGAAATATAAAGGGGAGTTCAACACCGAATCGAACCCGGGACCTCTGGATCTGATATTGGTGGGAATATAAGAACCACACTGGCGGTTAAAAGTTCAGTTGACATGTCAAAATAAGGCGTGCTCAATAGACAGATCTCGAAGTTCATACGACACATTTTGCGCTCATAATAGTATCTATATGGGCTATTGCCCATATAGATACATACTGAGAGGAACATGGGCTCAAACGTATTCGCAAGGGATTTGTCTATTGGGCAAAGCCAGCTGAAGAAGATGATAGGGGTAATATAAGGTAGAAAGCTAAAGATCTTGAGAAAGCCTGAAAAGCTTAAAGTCCTGCCACGTTCATAACTCGGCACGCGATAAAAGTTTTATGGACAGCTGTACACCTCGCTAAGCCCTACCAATAACTCGGCACGCGATAAAAGAGCCCGCTTAACTCGACACTATACCGATGATATCCCGGTCGTCAGGTTTTACGAGATACGGACGGCTCTCAAACAGCTTATGAACAACAAGGCGTCGGAAAATGTCTATCAGACTCCAGGACCAGAGCACAATCCCTATCCCCTAAATGAACAAAGACGAATATCAAACGCCCATGTCGCTCCTGTGCCTGTCCATATTGGAGACAGACGATGTTATCGAAGTTGTAGATCATTACGTATCAGGCCAGATGGTTCAACTAGGTAAATCCGAGGTCTGTTGACCTCGGATTGAATCCAACTCGGATAGGCAGCGTTCGATTGGCTTCGTTATATCTCTCGTCAAAGACCAACCGCAGAGGCTCAAGACAAAAGTCTGTGTTGCCTGTGATTACCTATAGATCCGAGTCCTCAGAATCAGCAAGCTGAAGAGGCAGTGGACTGGCTCATAGCTCGCAGAACCGATAACCGCTGGGGAATAAAGGTTCTTGCATGGCGACCGCGATCAAACGCGGATCGGAGTGTAGGGACCACGACATTGTGGCAGTCAATGGATGGAGGTGGCTGAGGATCGCTATTTGCAGTGCTATTTGGACATCGGTCCCTTTAGGGAGCGTTCCCAAACGCCTGTCTTCTCTTATTTTTATTAAATTTAAGTTCCATTAACGCTGCCTTTTGTTATTTTTGTGGGATGTCATAGAAATATTACAAACTCTCCATTATTAAGTGGCCAGTACCACGACAGGGGAGTCAAGAACACTTTTAAAATTACGGAAAATGTGTGGTATTTTGTCTCCCCCACCATTAACAGAATCACTTTGGCTCCCTTAAGGGAGCCACCGGGGGAGCCAAATCCCCGTAGCCCTATTTATGTATTATTTTTTATGATTGCACTCGAAATACAATAATATAAGATATCTAAATGTTATTTTTCTGTAACTACGGTTAAGTTACCTACCTCCCCTTACTGTCCCGTCTCAAAAATCCTGTAGTGTACAGTCAGCGTCAGATTTATATGAGCGTCTAAGGTCAAAATTATGTTAAAAACATGAAAGCAATTTGATATACGTATTCGAATCATAATAATTTTGAAAGCAGCCAAGGTGTTCAAAATATCTTACTACTAATTGTTTCATATGTATGTGAGCAGACAGGGTGTTCAAAACTATCTTAGGACAAGGGCTTCAACGTTTAAACATCATTTATCACACTATACTTCATTTTTTATTTAAAAATTACGACGACGACGGGGAAGCGTTTGGCCTTCATCTCACCTGTTTACAAGTTGACTTGCGCACTTCACCCGGAATCCTCAACAAAATGAGGAACTGGCTCACAAAGGAACGGAACACAGATAAGTAGGTACATAATGATTGTAAAACCTGCTAACATGCTATGAATCATTATATGAAAACAAGTGAGTAAATACGTATATATATAAGAACAATAACTGCTTTATTTTTTATTAATGAAAACTTTACCGAAGATTCCAATATAGGTGTGGTTTCCATGTTGCTCGATTGATGACGCTGGTGGCTTTAAAGGGTATACCTACCGTTTGTTATTTTTTGTTTAGTGGATTTATGTTCATTTGGATAGTAGGTAGGTACACATTTTGTGTGGAAGTTTTCTTAAGTAGGCAATAAGTATACTAATAAATAACAAAGTTTTTTTTTTTTGGAAAGTTGCCGTTTTGCGAAAATTCCGTTTGTTTCCCTTGACACTACTCTGGGAGATTTTTCAAGTTAACTGAAAAGTGGGCATGGTGCGATCTGAAGTATTCAATTTTGTCTTTATGCTACAGATCTATGAGAATGTTGAATAAATCGGTTAATTGCTATAGTAGACAGCCCCCTAATCTTGCAGAACCCCAAGACACAGTCACCACACGCCTTGCTTAGGTCTCGAGGACAATTATCGTGTTAAACCTTTGTTAAATTCATATCAAGAACAATTGTATTTAGTATTTGTAGTAGGTCCTTAGTGTATTCATTTAGAAAATGAATGATATTCATTTTCAATTATTCTTTATTAACTAAACACATTAATGCTTTCACTACCCTGATTCTTTCAGTACCAGATATTGGCCCTTTTCAGAGCATAGGTACATGTCATAGCCTGTTCAAAAATTAAGTGAGAAAAAAGAGCCTAACCTCTTGTACTGTAATCATAATATACTTATATATACTAGTAGTTCGCCTCGTACTGAGATCTCGTGTTGCCTGGTTTGTGACAGAGATTATTTCTCAAATAGTATCCACGTAATTAACAAACGATAATAGTGTGCTTTCATTACACCTTACTTAACTTACTTAAGCACTCTTTATCTCGAACTCTCTTTATTCACCTGAGTGTTCGACGCGCTCTCTGTTGTTGCTAACTTATCGTAATATCCTTAGATACTTACATGAAACAAAGGTTGATGACGTTTCGAAAAGTGCTCTCAAAGCTGTTGCATAGTAGTCGTGGCTTAAAAATGTACCTTTTCAGCCCAACGATGTCGTAAAATCAACCAAAAAGGCAGGAGCTTTTTTTGTGTCAACAAAACTTTAACCAGATGGCCAGACCTTACAGTTATTGAGGAAATTCTTTCCACATTGTGATGGAACAATAATCTACTGTTGATTTGTTATATGCGTAGTCAAAACCCTTGCATGACACCCTAAAAGTAATTCTTGGATTTTATTAATATATTATATATATATATATATATATATATATATTTAAATAAAATCCATAATAAGGGCAAAAATAAACCGATTTTGAATTCTGCAGTCTCAACACCTATTTCATATGATATTTCATGTTTCAACACATTTTCAAGACTTCAATCTTATTTTCCTCTTTTGCAATTCTTAATGTTAATACAGGGGTGGTTTCAGCATATCAAAAGAAAGTTAATTGTGAAGACAATCCCCATTAACAGTCTATCCTACAAGACATACCTACCAAGCGTTTTATCCCTTTAACACGCCTCTTTGTTACGACAAACACCCCTAATAAAAATAAAAATATATATTTTGTTAATATGCAGTCGATAATCTTTCAAATGACAAGTCAAAAATCTTATCGTCTCACTAACACCCTTATTTCTCAAAAACTACCCTAGTGTCAATAACATCCTCGTACTGATTGATGAGTAATAATATAATCTCTGCATGTTCAAAATTTTGAATTGATCGGATCAGTCATTCAAAAGATATGGGTGAAAAATTGTATTTCTTTCCACCTTAATTTTTCAAAAACTACCCCACTTATTAAAAATCCCCCACGACAATATCGATTTCTCGATGTAATCTCTATACAGTTTAAATTTAATGAAAACCGGATAATCTGTTCGAGAGTTATGCCGCCGTCAAAAACATTGCCACACATAAATACATACGTAGATACATACAGTGCCGGATTTCCTTACTTAACTCAGAGATAATCAGACACAGGCTCCGTGTGGCTAAATGATTATTAGTGTTTTATTGTTACTTTATATACCATTAAAATGTGTGATTAATTAGGTAGTGCAAGAAATGGATGATATGACGAATGTGATTTCTGGCAGATCCATAATCCATAACTATTGTTTTGTATTGTAAAATTATTAGGTAGTTGAAGGTAGTTATTAGGTAGTTGGACGTCCAATGACATCCATGGACGGTTAGCGGAGGGACCTACACACATCCACAGTGTCTAGGGATCTTGTGAGAATTCCCTCATAACTGTGATTTGTAAAGTTAGTTCTTCAAAAAAAAATTACAATCACATGTTTTATTTAATCAAATTAAATGTTATTGTGTCATTAATTTGGACTTTGGATCTTACTTGATCTTTAATTAAGTGCCATTGGTGTAATGTAAGTAAGAGCTTTTTCAAAAAAATAAAATGAAAAAATCCTTCTGTCGGTTTTTTTATTATATGGACATAAAACAAGCTTTATGAATTAATTAATGAATATTAGTACATTATGGTACTAGTGTGTAGCATTGGTGATTACCGCCGAGGCGCCATTGAGACCCGAGCCGTAGGCGAGGGTCTTAAGAGAGCCGAGGACGGTAATCATCAATACACACGTGTATCATACGACGTTTTTCAACAGACTTGTGAATAAAATAACAATAAATAACTATAATTTCAACAGTGAAAACGAGTTGTGAAAAATGTTTCGCTATGGCGGGAAAAATTAGTCAGTTTTCCTATGCGTGCGCATTGCGATCGGCCACAGACTAAAGGGTGAGGTTTATTTTTTTTCCGCGCATAGGGTTTGCGTCTATTCTGTCATCCACGTACAAAATGGGGAATTTAACGTTTTCTTTCATTATAGAGAAAACAAAAGTTATATTTGAGTGAAAGTTTTATTTATTAAACACGTACGAGTAAAAATTATCTATTTAAATAAGAAGTTGCTTGAAATGAGTAAGCAATAGAAACATTAATTTCTTTGTTCTATTGAACACGATCTATTTTTTTAATTAAAAACTTTTTTAAGAAAAAAGAAAATCAACCAGTATTTTTTTTTTTTAATCTGTAATTCACTAGTGAGTTATAGCAATGAAAAGTCACAGTTTGATTATGGGTGTCATTTTGTGCCTAATTGTGGTGACCATAGAGCCACTTTATGAGCAAGTGTGTTGAAAAAATACTTTATTGCACACCTTACAAATAAAATTGGATTAAATTGGAGAAAAAATATATATCGACATTGGGCGGTCTTATCGCTTTATTATGTGGCCTGTCGCCACAATATATAGTTTTAAAAATACATTGCTGATGTGTGTTATAGTGTTATAGTAGTGTATATGCTATGCCGGGGCCGCCGCAAACTTTATACTAGATAAAAATTATGTATTGATGTACGCATATGTTTACTGTCTCTCCATTGATGCACACCAGTACAGCTAAGCAACTCGTCCTTGCCCATGGCGTCAGTACAAGTTGCGGCACGGTCAAGTGCAAACGCCAAGTACTGCACGGGTAGATAGGTACAACTAGTCAAATAAATAAAGCGTTTTATTTCTCGCTCAAAGGTATCATTCACATAAAAATGACTTAAATGATGTGTTATAAAATATACACCGATAAGTAACTAAAACTGGTAAGTTGTGTCAAAATTGATGGGGGAGCAGATATCTATAACACAGGCTTTTAGTCTAGCATAGACATCTGATGCTAACCAAAACAAACCTTTTATTTTTCAATTAGGTACATTAATTTTATTTGAAATTCTTTTTTAGGTTAAGACGGTTATATTGAATTTGATTGAGTCCAAAATAAATTTATTCTTATTCTTTATTCTTTCATTTTGATTTTATTTAGGTAGTTATTTTTTAATTTGCTAAAAGCAATTAACGCTTAATTCGCCAATCTTTTGGCTGTACCCACAGACAGACGGACGTCCAACGAAGTCACGCCACTGCCGGTTTCTCGGTACATGATATGACGTAGCCAGCAACGAAAGCCCATACGAATAAATGTCAGATCAGAACAAAACAAAACTAGAATGAGATTTAAAAAATTGCGACTAATGTAAGTACGTTCTAACTACATAAACGATAGCGAAAACAAAAACACGTTTCGAAACAAGGTCTACTTATATGCTCTTTTAGTTTGTAAGGTTGTGTTGGGGGGACCATAACGGACATACAAGGAGAGACTGAGATGTCGTCGTTAAATGAAAATACTTTTATGTTCATTTGTCAGCATGGCGAGGCCTCGTATTTTCCAATCCACCCTTTCAAACAATAGTAAGCTAAGTGAGATCAAAACATTATAATGGTAAACATTATAATAACAAATAGGTACCTAGTTACCTGCAAAAACAATATTGTCACCTTACAGTAGGTATCTATCTATCTTAAAACCATCTAAGCCTTCAGCACAATATTAATTACTGAGTATTTGTTTCTTCTAAGGAAATGTATACGAGGTGAGTTTTTTTTCAGGGATACTGAGGCCAAGTCATAAACTGTGAGAGTTATCGAAAAGTCATGTTAGGAGTTACGTTCTCGATTTGAAAAAAAATAAGTTTTGCATTAAAGAAAATTAATATTCTTTTATAAGTTTTCTGAAAAAGTGAGTTTTTGAAAAAAAAAAATTGCATTTATGAGTTCTTTGTTTGATAATAAAAAAATAATGTATGATGACTATGTGCCCAAAGTTGTTGGAACGCTTTCAAAATTAAAAATGTAGAAATTCAACTTTATGCATTTAGTAAAGGTTATACGTTCAGACTATGCGTTTAAAACTATTAAAAGCTCTTTTGCTGTATTTTCTGTTCGTGATGAGCTTAAATTAAATCGTCATCGAATTAAAAAACGTTCGCTTTTTCGTAGTAACGCGGCTGATGACATGGCACGGACACGGACTAATTATTAATTTTTAAAGCGTTCCAACTACTTTAGGCACATAGTCATCATACATATTTTTTTTATTATCAAACAAAGAACACATAAATGCAAAATTATTTTTTTTCAAAAATACACTTTTACAGAAAAACTATTAAAAAAATTAGATGTTTTAATGCAGAACTTATTTTTTTTAAATAGAGCACGTAACTCCTAAGATGACTTTTCGATAACTCTCACGGTTTCAGACTTGGCATCAATGGCCCTGGAAAAAAACTCACCTGTATATTTCGAATTGATTACTACTAAGTCATCAAAAACATCAAGTGAGTACATATCCCAATATTCGTAAATATAATAAGGTAATATTAAACATTCATATTTTCCATCAAATTTCATAGCTACTGTTTGACATCGGAACTACACAGTCACACAATGGGTATCACAATGGGATTGCTATTACATATTTAGATAAATAACATCAAAGTTTAATTTAAAATCTAGCTAAACATCCTATTTACACACTAAACTAGAAACATAAAAAAACAGCAGTTTATGGAATTAAAATGGAGCATAATAAAAGTAACTTATTATTCTAAAACTTTCTTACACCTATTTAGTTTAGGCTTTACCAGTTTAAACAATATTTACATATGTTACAATGTTCATATTAATATATGGCTTACAATCGCTAAGAGATCGAAATATTTAACAGTGTAAAATGATATGAATATATTTATTGCACAAAAATTACTAGATAAATCACAAGAAAAATCTAATACATAATATAACAACATTATTTAGACACTCAGAAAAGTCTTATCCAAGACCGTAGATAATCAATGATAACAAGATTACGTTAAACCAATTGCAAGATTTTCATAATAATTTTGCTATTTAACATTTTTTTCTACTTCCTTGTGTAGTAAAATTTGTATTCATACATACATGTCTCGGGAGATGTTATAATAAGGCCCTAGTCTCATTCGGGCCACAAAGCACGTTAGTCAATCTATGCTTTTCTGTCTCTGCAAAGCTATCTACTACATAAAAATAAACACTCTAAAAAACCTACATACAAGTAGGTCTTAATAAATTATCCGAGGCGTAAAATTGCACTAAAATCCAACGCAACCATGAAAACATAATAGCCTTTAAAATGGATTTTGATTTTGTAATTTTCTGGCTTTCACTAGCTCTTTTTTTAAGGGTAAAAATTATCGATGAAATTAAAGTAATTGCAAAAAAATGATATAGCTGAAAGAAATTAATTGCCATCTGCTTTGCCTCAGTCAGTATGTGCCTATATAGATACACAACTGGATACTAAGTACACTAATGAATTTCAGTACAACATTGTATTCACAAATGATTTTTCACAATTACTTTCACAATTACTTGCCGCTAGTTGGCATTGATATTTTTTTCTATAACCTTAAAATGTAAGTCAACATCAAAAAGGTTTTCATATCAAGATGACAAACAGCAACAGTTTATACGAGTTCGCCCTGAACTGAGATCTTGCGATTTATAAAAGGGGATACACCAAAGAGGTTGCAGTTTACATTCTGAATGGTTCCTATCATTCTCTGTGTATAAACAAAACATAAACTGTGAACACAAATCTGTCTGCCAAGCGTGGTGATTATAATATCAGGTCTTACAAGACCGGTTGAACATCCGTTGCAACTAGCCCTTTATCATACATCTTCTTGTCTCACTTTACACCCCTATTTCCCAAAAAACTACCAGATTTTGAAAAAAAATCTTCTAGCTATTTATAAGTGTAGGTGTACCTAATCTCTGCAAACTCAAAATGTTTACTTAATCGGATTAACCATTAAAATTATATTAGAGAAATATTCTAGTTTTTCCACCGCAGTATTTAAAAAAATACCCTTGTTATCAAAAATCTCCCTATTAAATTTCATTACACTCGGATAACACGTTCGAGCGTTAGCTGTCACAAACATTGCTTCAATACAGTCCAGAGAAACCCAGCACTGGGTTTCTCAACGTCGCAATCTCGAAACATGTTGGTTTGTTCTATTAATTGCGCAATATTTATTGCTACATCGTAATTACTCACTACAATTATTATAGATAGTGTTATTCCCCCGGATGTAATAACGCAGTATTTACACCTATTATGATGTTGTAGCCCGAATCAAACACTCTAAATGGTTTTTGTGTAGTTTTAACTAGGAAAGCCGCGATATATATTTTTTTGAAAAGGTTTTATAATTTTGTTAAGTACGAATAATAGTTCCTACGTCTATAATTAATTTTACTTCTATGGAAATTGTGAGAAACTTGGTATCTTATGGCGTCTATCCCAAGAAAGAAAAACCTCTTTCTTAGACGCACCTGCTGCTACACTGATGCCCCTCCATGAAAATGCAACGAAAATGGTTGGAATACATCATGTAAAATACAATACACTTCATAATTTTCAAAATGGATAAAAAATATTTATCAATAAACATTACAGGATATTAATTTCACACAGCGCCATCTAGCCCCAAACTAAGCATCGCTTGTAATATGGGAACTAGATTACGGATAGATATAATTATACCATCAGATGTGAACACAAATCAATTTGTTCTGTGATTGGGTGTTTTTTTTACTACTAAGGTGGCAATTTTCGGAATTCAGGTGAGATATATCAGGTTTAAATACTAATGTGATTACAAATTCTAAAACAAGAACATATTTTAGAAATATTTAGAACGTAACAAAGTTAGGTCTCCTTTTGAAAACTATAAGATGTATGCATAATATTGCAGACGACTGCAATAATATGCATACTGCTATCTTCATCACAAAACACAAAGAACAAAGTATTATAGCAATATTAATAAATAATAACATTTTTTTTTATTCCTTTGGTTTTCTAAAATTACCTATTTACATTCTTTCAGAAGTATGATAAAAATAAATAAGATTTTATGTTTCCTACTTATTTAAATTATGTTATTTTGTGTTTAATTATTGTTTCTACCTGCTGTATATGCTGTTGGTGTTCCTATGGAATAAATAAATTCAATCTATCACCCTTGATAATTTCGCTGTTGGGCACCTATAACCTAAAAAAAAGGTTTCCTTAAACTTTTTCTTACTACCAGTAACTGCTAGTTTAACCAAAAAAAACTATATCAGTACCTAACATAAACTATTGAAAATCATGGTTAAAAAAGGAGTTATAAAATTATTTGGCCTACTAAGGGCCCAGGGTTAAGCGATATCCATCGATATTAGACTATATTATTTGAACAAGTATCAATATCATTATACCACCTCACGATAAAGTGGCATCAAAGCTGTCGAATATATAGAGAAATACAGCGGATAACGACACGCCAGCTTTTCATCGAGCCAATTAAAGGATTAATTATTATTGCTGTAGGTAATTCACATTAAAAAAAAACTGTGCACCATCTTACTGATTTTGGGCCTCATTTCACCTTTACAAGATAACATTAATTTAATAGGCTTTTCGGCAATCGGATATAATATACTTTCTTACCTTCTCAGTTAGTTTACCTTTTATTTAATTAACCTTGTATCTGTGCAATTATGTGTGCAGTATGGTAAAAAATTGCTTTTACATAAATTAAAAGCCAGTGTTAGTAGAATTACCTATAGACCGTTACAAACGGTCTATAAATATAATATAACGGGTAATTCTACTAACACCGTAAACCGACTACTTCCCTTGTACATAATTAGTTTAATTGTACATCTGGTTTGATTAATATTAAATTATACTCATAAGTAGATAGTTAAGAAACGACACAAACTTACGATAACACAAAAGATACAACAAAACCACGTTTCAAATAAAATTGAGTAAGTTGGACTTGACGTTGTAATTGTTTATACATTGTTGTAAATATTTATTTCTTAAAAGTAGAATTATGTTTTTGAGCTTTACATGAAAGTACCTATTATTAGTTAAAATGTTTTAAGTCTAAGAGTGAGATCGGCTTACTACACACCCTGGCTTACATTCGCACTAGTTGCTTTAATTAATGCCTTATCCTAAAATATACTATTTAACAACGAGATTGATACAAGACTGTAATTTTAACAAATGTCAATTCAATTTTATATGCGACCCCTGTACCTGCAGATTATTAATAGTCCATCAAATAATGCCGTTCGGCATTATTAATTTAAATGACTCATCAATTACTGTCACTGGAATAGCCACCAAATGCCGTTCAAACCAAACAATTATTTAACCAAACCGTATTGTTTTCTTGGTGACACATTCCATTAAAAAATATTTTGTTCCGGTACTTGCAATTCATGCACACTATCGATGATTTTACCGCGCATTACACAAAGGCTTCGCCGACACGGTAACTGCGCACGCGCGGTGGCTCATAGTCCTCATCATCTTCGAGGATGAACCGCCTAGCGGTTGGTGCACTTTGAACTGAGGGGTCGCTACAATCCTATAAAAAGGATAACGGCATTCTCGTGAGTGTATCTCAGTCATCGTTGTCCATACCCAGCAATTCAGCTTGCAGACGGCCCTTGGTGCGGCAGCAAGCGGTAAGGCAGAGGATACGTAAAGCAAGTCTAAACTGTGGGCTTAATGTCAGCATTATGATGATCTTCCAGAAGGAGTTCATGATCCCCAGCCAGACGACGCCAAAGTGCAGCATGGGTACCTTTAGCTCTCGATCTGTGATGTACTCGTAAAAGCGCACCGTCGCCCACGGGGTCCAGCTCAGCCAGAAGGTGGTGACGAGGACAAAACTCATCCAGTGGCTCGGGTTTGAGAGATTCTCTGCAAGCGCGGTTGCGTACTCCTTGTCGTGGATGGGTACACCGCTGTGCAGCTTGCGCTTCATGGAGAAGATGTAGAAGTAATTGTAGACGATAGAGATCACGCTGGGGCCGAGGACGAGAATGGCGAGCGTGGCGGTGTACGCGTACGTGGTTCCCCAGTCTAGCATGCAAATGAACGTCTCCTTGTCAAAGTACGCGTCCTTCTTGTAGCCGAGCAGTGGTGGGCAGCACAGCATGGCCGCAGACACCCATGTGAACACCATCCAGCATTGACTTCTAGTGCGCGTTTGTACCTGAGCGGCAATCACGAAACAGCAACACGTTATATTTGCTACTAACAAGGAGGGCCTAGCTTATACGTACATCGCATTGCTTCAAAAGTGTCTATAATTGTTTTTAAAGGTATAATTTAATTCAAATGTTAAGCATTGTAGCACACCACGCATAAGTTAAAATCGAGGAGGTCTATCTACTTGGTGAAAAATCTTGTAAAAACCATGCCAAGCTATTCTTTAAGCTGTTTCATTACAGGGTATTTCATAGAGGCGGAGAGGAATCCGAAACGGTATACGTATGATATCAAAAAAGCTTTAAGGTCACACAAGACCGATTTTGAATAAAATTAAAAAACTGCATACAAAATTTTAGAAAATAACATCGTACACGCCACGGAAATAAAATGTGTATGTGTGTCTCGTTTTATTAATTAGATCAGTAGTGCAGACATTTACAAAACCTTCTGCGAAGAAACAGTATTGGGTAATTCGTAGAAAATCTAAAATGTTAAAAGTATCATAATATTTAGCGCCTATTAGTTTGAAAAACTGCACATTACTTCCCAAGGAAATTTATTTCAAGCCCGCTTCCAGATTATTTGTATATTATGTACTTATACAGAAAAAGAACTACAGGTATTATCAAACACACTGTGAAATAACTTAACTGGGATCGTGTTAAATATGTAAATAAACTACACGTTTCAGGTTTCATTTTACAAGTATGGTTTCTTTGCCAACGGTGTTTCAATTGCCTGTTGGTACTATAGTTATTTTTTTTGTGAATGCAGTTTTTAATTTTATAAAAAAAGTCTCGACAGTCCTTTCAGTTTTCATTGATATATATTTAAAATTTTCTATTTCTATTTTTTTAACAGACGCGCCTCAAAGATATACCCTAAACGTAGTCCTCCTCGATATCGAAATCGAGGAAAACGAGCCAGACCAGACTACCATTTCTTAAATGAGCCCTAATGGGGCTAGCTAGGTCAAACCTTGTTTTTTCAATATGTAATTGCAGTTGTGGCAATCAAGTTGACCTGTACCTCACAGCCGGTTCCTGTGAACCGTGAGCTTTGTGGTACAGGCCATCTAGATTACACACTACAGACTTGCAAAAAGAGACGGCCTCTCTTTTTGCAATCGGCACATCAAACGAGCATTTCAAATCATTTTTTGTCAAGGCTAGAGTGTCAAGATGACCTTTGTTAAACCTGTTCCTCCCAGGAACCAGAGTCAGGGGCATATGAATAGATGTAAATACTGGCTATTGTGTATGGGTTTACCATCAGCTATCTAAGAGTAGAGGACAGTTTTTGGCGATGGTTATTCAAACAAATAACGTGTTTGCAACGCTTTAACTGCCAATGCATTAGAAATGCCTTCGTGCCTTCTTACGCGGTTCAAGACCAAGATATTTAAAATGGGTCCTGCCACTTCATCATGAGAATTATTTATCACAGACATGACAGATATAGTTCGAGGTTCTTGATATCCGGTTTTAGAGGTACTTTGTCTCTACACCATTGAGCAATAATTTCCGCCTGCATACACCCTTCTCTATCTGAGGTTGTGAGACTATCAGTTGCGATCAGTAAGTCGAATAAAATTTGCAGCGGTATTGGTAATGCGCGATAAAATTTCCGAAGCCAAGCAAGCGCCATCGTCGCGAGGTGGTCTGTGTTTTCGCTGTGTTTCAGAGTTAATAGATACCTTCTGGGTAAAAATATATAGGTATATATCTACTTCAAAATTTTCGAAGTGTGTTACTTTCGCTAGAGGATTTTTTCATTTACTTTTTCTTCTCATTTAGATTATGTGCAGTTGTATCCTTTTTGGTGGTGGGATTTGAGTCTTGGAAGAACTGACAACTATGGCAAGCAAATCCTTGACACGACTTGTGTCCAAAACATGTGTGATATATTATGTGGACATAAACGTAGCTTTGGAGATACGCCATACTGTCAGGTATGAGGCAAACCTACAAAAATCGCCCGCGTAAAGAATTTCAAGGAGACTTTTTGTACTTAATTTGCCCTGAACCATCTTATGTCAAAAATTTGTCTAAGTAATATTTATTAATATAAATATTGATACATTTTATCAAATAAAGTTATGACCATGACTGCCTTTTCATGGAGTATAAGCCTGCGTTTTTTTAACGACATGAAATTGGCGTATGAGCTTTAAATAGTTTGCTTATCCAAACTTTTCACGATAAAGCCATAGGGCCTCACATTTATACTGATAGGGAGGTATTTCATGTTTCGGGCTTTTCTTTTCGATATATTAACTCCACAGGGACGGAAGCAACATTAGCTTTCAGTATATTGTATACCTACTGTTCGTTAAGATTTTGCAATATATCCTGTAATAACAATCCTTCTCGTTGTAAAGCTTTTAGATCAACGCATCCCTCGTATATACGGGAAAGTATTCGCTTTATTACAATATTTTAATAATATACCTAGTACATTATAGTAGTCTGTGGTATAGAGCCTATTTACAATAGCCTTGCCACAGTATTTATAAAGACACCTTCTAGGTATGAGAAAACAGGTATTTCTTTAAGAGAATTATTCAGAATCGTGACTACCAGGGACTATGTATCCGTCTTCTTGTGGAAATTCCCGAAATCCTTTCCTAACTTTTAACTAACCCTACCCAATTCAGAACAGCTCCTTTAAATTCCGGACTGGGACTTTGGGTGGTTAGTGGAATAGGGCGTTGGTGACACTTATTGAGCGCATGAGTTCGCGACGACAGTGAAAATGACACTGATGCTTGCTTCAAGCCGGGGCCGGGGCCAAGCGTTTCCCTAAGGCCCGTCATCTCCCAAGCAGATTATTTAGCCGAGCATTGAAGGATCACGTGCTCTATTGTTTCCTCCTCCTGTGGGCATCCCCGGCACAGAGCGCTGTCCGTGACTCCAGTTTTGAACAGATGCCTATCACCAGTTGTAGATCACTGCGTTTAATTTTGATAAGAATATTCGATATTTTCTTGTTCAGACTTGGGAACATCATTGATATCCTTCAGTCCTTTCTTTAGTCCCAAAACGTTTTGTGCTACATTATCAGAGTGTTGTTTTAGTCGTTTCTATATTTCCATTGTTGATGTCTTGTTAGGCTGAGGTCGCGGTCACTTGGTGAAAGATTTGCTCCCGCTCTAGCTAACTTGTCTGTTTTATTGTTTCCTGTGGCTTTTTGATGGGCTTCTTTTCGATACACCCACGAACCATAATTACATTATGGCTTCCCTGTTTTTAGCATTTGTTTTAAAGACGATCGCAATTCACGGAATGGTCGTTTAGTGAAAGATACCTTCGACATCTATGAATGTCACCAGACATCTTTATTTTGAGTCCCTTAAATCTTGCGCACAACATGATTCAGTAAAGCCTTGTACGAACTAGGTGTTCCAATGTACGCGTAGTCTTTTACGCGTACACAGGAACACCTAGTCCTTACCTGCAGCAATACATAACATCTTGAGCACGCGTAACAAATCGCGTCACATATATCTTTGGAGGGTTTTGGGCGTTATTGAGCTCAGATTATCTGTGATTTATTGTACGAAGTGGAAGTGCTTCGCCTTAATCTCATCTGGTTTCAGGTACGCCGATGGTGGAATCGCATTTCACCCGGAATCCTCAACTATTTGAGGAACCAGCTTTCTTGCCTCTAAATGCCAGAACACAACAATTTAGAATTGTTGTTATGGCTGCCTTAATGATTTGGGTTTTGCTTGGTTTCAGGAGGAAAGCAATTTTACTTCTTTCCATAAGTGTGAAATGTATTTCAAGGTTATAAAGGCTCTCTTAACTCAACATAGACACCGAATGTCTTTTTATCTAAGGTCATGATAAAGAAATGTTAAAGGAAAAGTTATTCTTACAATGCAAATGGCTTAGGTACAATAATTAACAAATGTAAGTGCTCGAAAGGTCGGAATCTAATCTAGACTTTAAAAGTCAAGTAGAACTGTCCGCCGTCTACGTATGGGGATTGCTTTTTTACTGAATGTACGTATGAAGCTGAAGGAGATAAAAAGATAATGAAAGATAACTACCGTCGAACTAACCGTCTCATAGCGGAGTGGTTTACGGACGGCGAGGTAGCGGTCGACGGAGATCCACATGAAGGTGTACACCGAGACTGACCACAGGGTCACCTCGATGTAACCGGCGAGGCGGCACATCAGATCCCCGAACATCCAGCGCCCCGTGATAGCCGGGTATACCGACAGGGGCACCACAAACAACCCACAAAGCAGGTCGGCCACTGCCAGAGACAGTAAGTAATAATTTATCACTTCACCGGAGAGACCTGAAAATAACGTTTAATTTATGTAATACTCATCACAATGATATAAATTCAATTGAGCAAGTTTATGGTTGTTCCATAGGACGAAAATAACTTATTATTTTTTCTTAATAACTTTATGCAATGACATAGATGTTGCAGCGTGCGTTCAAGAAGTGTACAACAGACTTCTAGTTCGCCTTTTTTTAATCTAACAACTACCTAACATTTGTATAGTTGTAGTAACGATAATTACAATAAAGTCACCCAGATTGTCAACATCAAATATCTAAAATAATTATTTCCACGTCTACAGAATCCCAATAGTACAAATTTAGTTCCTTATTTGAACTCGCTTTATAGCCGCGGCTGGACTAGGTAGTATAGTCTATATATAACAGTTTTTCAGAGCCTACGTGCATAAATTGACGAAAATAAAATGTGTATCTCAAGTTGACGTGTGCAACTCAGAGAACACACAATGAACAATGAACCTACGCGGAGGTCATGTTCATTGTGGATGTGACAGTAAGGCTTTGTTATAGCCAAAAGATGCACTTTCCTTTGGGTGCGCTGCTTGCTTGTTCTGTCTCCAAGTAATAATATAATTTAAATTTACCTACATAAAAGAAAAACATTGTGGTTCTAAAATCTGCGAGTAAGTACCTTTGAAATTGAGGAAAGACGCGATGATGAGAAGATTTGACACGACGATAGCGACGCCCATGCAAGCTATGGCGGCGGCCTGTGTCAGTGATTCGAGCGTGATCAGCGGGCTGTCCGACACCGACACCTCGGCGACGGCCCCCGAACTGGGACTGCCTCTCGAGCCCATCATCCTCGCTGGCATATTAACATCCGATGTAAATACCTACAATACAAATAGAAAATCATTCCAGCTGCTATTCTAGCTGTTCGAAAAATATGTAGTAATAAAAATAAGCCCCACAGCTCAGTTGGTAGTAGCAAACCCAAGCAAAACCTACAGCGCAGAAGGCAGTCTTTTTTTTGGGTTCGATTCCTACCCAGGACAAACATTTGTGTGATGAATACAGATGTTTGCTCTGTGTTTGGTTGTTGTATTGTATGATAAGTACCTATGCAGTTACAAAAAAAGGCTTTAGTCTTTTTCCCGTAACTCAGTTCCCATATTACAAACTATGCTTAGTTTCGGAATAGATGGCGATGTGAGAAATTTTACTTTATTTAATGTTAAAGTACTTAAATAATTAATTAGATAATTATATTTTTAATAGTAGTGTTAATTTTTAATAGTAAGATTTTTCTATTATTTTTTTCGAATAAGCATTTTAAGCGATTTATTATTAGAGACAAAATTTCAACATGATCGGATCAAATGTAAAGTACTAAAACAAATACAAAAACTTTTTTCCCGTTTCACCCTTTAAGATGAAACATCTCCAAGTTTTTTTTAATAATTAGCATTTAAAAGTTATTTGAATTACACAAACTAACCGACTCAATCGGATCATAAATAAATATTTTGCATACATACTGTTTTGCCCCATTTTACCCTTTAATAGTAAGATTTTTATAATATTTTTTTTATAATACGCATTTTTAAACTATAATCGACACATTTTCAAAATTTCAACTCGATCGGATCAAATATGAGTACATCTCCATGCAAAAAGATTTTCCCCGTTTCACCCTTTTATAGGAAGAATATCTCAAGTTTTTTTTAATAATTATCATTTAGAAGTTATACAATAGGTACACGTACAATCTTTCAACTCAATAGGATTATAAATATAGATTTTGCATTCAAACTGTTTTGCCCCATTTCTGCCCCTTCGGGGAGGGATTACCTAAAATCCGTTCTTAGTGAGCACCTACATGTCATAATAAACACCCTAGCAAAATTTCTAGGCCTCCTTGACACAACCTACAAGGAGGTTTATAAATATTTTATGGTCTGTGGCGGCGCGCGCTAAGTGCATGCGCGGTGTTAAGGAATGAAGGGTCACTTGTTGATATGATAGGTCAGTTGATAGGTCAGTTCTAGGTCTCGAAACACTCAAAACTTGCGCGGTGTGTAGGATGACATGATATTTGTTTTGATTTTGATTAAGTCTAGGTATACTATAGGTACCATAATAATTAATGATATACAATTTAATATAATTAACGGAAGTCGTAGGTGGGTACTTTTTATAGTTTCGCGAATTTATTAGTAGGTACAGAACTATTCTCACCTGCCTTCGCCTCCCAAATATGATAATAATTTATTCTTGAGAAGCACCATATTCCATTATTATTATTCTTGTTTTTACCTGTAGAACATTAAGTAATATTAAATGTAAGTACATAAATTATTGGTATTTGTATTATATTTTCACAAAAAAGTTAACTGCATTCATTAAACATATTTACTATTCTTATACAGTTTATAAGTTCTACCTATAGATAGATAGGTTAATTTTTTCTACAATACCACTTGGTATTATGATGATCGAAGAGATTTTTTTTTTACAAAAAAATTATGAGTAAGTATATAACGTATAATAAGTATATATTGTAAGTATAACTAACAATAGTTTTTTTATTTGTTTACCTACGTTATTTCCCGGCGCGGCGTAGTTTAGTCTACATACCAATACCATATCCACAATTCCATATCCAAACCAACCTAGGGTGGTTCCAGTAAGTTAGTTTTATAAATATTGTTGTTATATTACAATAAGTAACACATTTGACATGTAAACAGAAAGTGACTGAACGATTTTTATTTGTCAAGTAGCGCTACTCAGACTTTGTGAAATAGGCACTTATCTTATAATATAAATGACTATTAACCAGGTATAAGTAGGTAAGTAGAGGTATATACCTAATGGGCACTTCGTTTACATTGCGATATCATTTGGTTGTCAACTCAATATAGCAACACCGTCTAAGCTTAGACTTCTAAGAAAGCTAACAATAGCTCAGACAAAGATTGGTCTACAAATTCCGTATCTACCGTTCACGCCTGATCGGTGGCACTAGAATATTTCCTACTGAGTGAGCTGTTCTGCAAAGGAAGGTACCGTCTTGTTATCCATATACCTTACTACTATACTAATATTAAAAATTAAAATGATATATCTGCAATTTGTTTTAAATATTTCTGTCATTAAAAAATGACAATGATAAAAAATAACTCGACTGATCCAGACTAGTACCAGATGGAAGACCGCCCATGACACTGGCTGCATGCCACTCTGAATAGCAATGCTAATCCGGTGGCCTAAGTTATTATTTATTTATTGGCTTTATTATATCATCTCCTGTACCTCCTCCGCCCAAGCCGTAACAACCCGCAATATCAACTGGGGGAAACAGAAAAGTAGCTTACCAAATGGAAAATACGCACCAGAGCTGCCAAGACGTCTCAAACCACCTTTGCCCTCGGAGGGGAAATTGTCCCCCTGTGGGTACATTTTGGCGGCGACGAACTTCCCCATAAAGACTTTATCAAATACCTGGGCTTCTCTTTGGATAGACGCCATACGTGGAAGGAGCATATAAAAGCCAAGAAAACGGAACTAGACTTTAAAATCAAGAACATGTCCTGGCTTCTTGGACCACAGTCGAAATTGTCTCTCCTAAACAAGCGGCTAGTAAACAATAGCATCCTAATACCTGTGTCGACATAAAAGCTACAGATATGGAGTACAACCTGCAAATTAATTCACCGCGCTACCAGTCAACCTGATAAAATAAAATATTATGCTCACTGGTAGATGCGCCATGTTTCACTACTGTTACAAATAATAAAATACCTACTACCGTCAAAGAAATCCACTACTTTGAAGTCCCCACAGGCGATAAAGAGATCAAAAACAGAGGGAAGCGATACATTGATCGTCAGAAATGCCATGTCAACCCACTCGCAAGAACATTACTCATTGGGAATCCAAGTGACACAAGGCGGTTGAAATGAACCTATGTCCTGGAGAATTTATGTGAAAATGCTAAACATTTCTCTCCCTCGTAACAGACCGATATAGTTTGCCCCAGTCGTATTCAGGTCGGTGGTTGACTGCACTTTGACCTGTTTCCAATTTGTATCTGCCTACTTTTAAACATACAAAAATGAATACAAATAAATGTAGGTACCTACCTATCCAGCCAGGTTGTTATTTAAGACTGTTCGAGACAATGAACCTTCAAATATGAATTGTAGACATTTACCTAAACATTTCTCTCCCTCGTAACAGACCGATATAGTTTGCCCCAGTCGTATTCAGGTCGGTGGTTGACTGCACTTTGACCTGTTTCCAATTTGTATCTGCCTACTTTTAAACATACAAAAATGAATACAAATAAATGTAGGTACCTACCTATCCAGCCAGGTTGTTATTTAAGACTGTTCGAGAAAATGAACCTTCAAATATGAATTGTAGACATTTACCTAAACATTTCTCTCCCTCGTAACAGACCGATATAGTTTGCCCCAGTCGTATTCAGGTCGGTGGTTGACTGCACTTTGACCTGTTTCCAATTTGTATCTGCCTACTTTTAAACTCTTAGCTTAGCTTTTAACATTGACATCTTAGTTTTTTAATCTACATTGTCCCACTGCAGGGCAAATGTGTCCGCCATGTTGTTCCAGGCTTTTCGGTCATTCATCATTTGACATTACCATTTCGACATCAATACATAAATAGCATTAGTCTTTTGAATTAGGTAAAAACACCAACTCTTTTTTAATATTAGGTACCCATCGGTTTCTTTCTATTATTTACATGGAGGTTAATTAAAATAGGCTGCGGCAAATGTTCATAGACATTTTTCGCTTAGCAAAATATATTGTAGGTACCGTTAAACTACCCAACATTGGTCCGAATTAGATTTGTATGGCTTTACATTATGTTAATAAGATTAGTTATGGTTTAGAATGTAGTGAATAAGCACACGTATATCAAAAATAAGTAGTTCGAGTGTGGAAGTTGATTCACTGTCTTTTTTTTATAAATTTGGACTATACTTAGTTGTATGGCATTATAGTTGGGTGGTTTTACGGTAGGTACGTGGTGAAATTTATTTAATTTTCTTTTACAGATTACAATATTATCGGTAATTTAGTAAGTAACAAATAATTTGTTATAGTTGTAATTTAAATGCAAAACGACTACCTAACGGCTATATTCGAAATATAGGTTCGAAATTCAGGCTATTCCTAAAATCTAAGAAAAAATGAGTATCTACCTACAATTTCTTTATATCCTTACATTATGTAGGTAGTACCGACATAAACACACTTATAAAAAATATAGTTGGTAGTCTTCTTCATGTGAATGGTTCGGGGCAGATGAATTCACACCAGAACTTAGCAGCGTCAATGGTTACTTGGGTGGCCTTGGTCAGGTTCCATTGATCAGGAACTGGGACGTAAGGAGCAAGACATACCATGAACTAGAAGGCCCCGGACGTATCTACATCTGAGTTTCGGTCCACAGATTATCTCTACATCAACAGTCTTTCCTAAGTCTTACGCCATATCAACTATTCTTTATTGTTGTGTTCCGGCTTTTAGAGGTCTTTTAGGCTTTTAGTCAGTTCCTTCGTGAAGTTCGCGTCCACCTTCGGCCTTATCATCTTCACTTGAAATCAGGTTAGATGAAGCCCAAGCGCTTCCCCGTTACATAAAAAAGTACATAACCTACTCGTATCTATTAGTGTAGCGATTCTCAAACTCACGAAAAGTTTTCGGTTCAATGAACTCAATTAAATTTCAAGTCTCTTTTAAAATTTTACCGGGTAAGATTGTTTATGTATCAGAGTAGGTAGGTAGCTATAAGCTTTGTTTTTAAAAACATCGGTAAAATTCTTTGGTATTACTATAAACCGACTAGAGACCTACCTATCTAAATTTAAATCAAAGATCGTATTTTTGAGTATCTATATTTGATGTACCTACCTATACATATAATATAATATATTTATATATATTAATCATGACAGCTATATATAGTTATCCGCACAAAACTGTGCTCATTATATATATTTTTTTATACTACTAGGAGACGGGATAAGCAAGTAGCGCACCTAGTGATAAGTGTACTCTTGCCTATGACAAAGCCTTACTGCATAGTCACACCCACATAGAACATAGACTACACGGCACTGCACTGCGCCCGTCAACTTGAGGCATAAAGGTGTTAAGCCTCACGTACCTGTAATTTCACCGGCAACCATACTTCAAACCGAAACACAGCAATGCTGCTTGGCGGCTGAAATAAGTATGGTGGTAGTAATTCGCCGGACGACACTAGGGGCTTCTACTACTCTTAGTATGCGTGCATTGTCTAGTTAAGCCTTAGACCTTTTGGGAGGTCTAACAGTTCAACATAAGGTATTTATCTACCTATCACTCGCCTTTACTCGAGAATATCGATAGGTACAAACCTACATACTTCAGTAGGTATTATTTAGAGACAAGGTTTATAAGTGGATACTTAAATAGTAAGTACCTATAGAGTACTTACTTAAGTTCTTCAAAGTTAAATTGCGCGAATCTGTAAATCCAAGGTTGAAGCTCAGCCTGGCAGAAGGTCGGTTAGCTTAACATGGCCGCCAAAAGGATAGTCACAATCCACAATCGATAGGTTATTTAAAATTTAGCACAAACCGAACCAAGCACTATTATAAAACAATGCGTAACATAAAACAAACAATCGACACTCAAATAAAAAATCCAAAAACCACCAGACCCTAGTTTATAATATTCAGATAGCTATGGAAGTATTTTAACATTAGAACGAAGTTAAGGAAGTATATATAATTACTTCTTCACATCGTGACACGTTGAAATCAAGAAATGCCGCTTAGACTTGACAGTTTTGAGTTGGAATTTAGAGAATGACCAGGGCGAGGCTTCGTGGGAAACTAACGCAGACGCAGAAGTACGAATGCGCGTTGCGGGTTGCTTAGTTGGTGCGAGCGGTGGCGTGGGGTGTGCGTTACTGGAGTCAAGGGCGCTCGTGGAGCTACCCAACCAACGGCCGGGCTCCAAGGTCACATAAAACCTTTTAATACAATCGATGCCAATACCAGCTCAAGATTAGTTGAGACTTAAGCTTTCATAAAGTAGACAAAAAGATGGCATAGATTCAAATATTGAGATGAATTGCGTTCCGCATAGTCATAGTAGGTACTTGGCCTGGAGCTGTTCCTGATGAGGCAATGAGGCAATGAATTCCATTAAATGAATTGCGTTTCGTCGTCGATTTTACCTTAAAAAGTCGGAAATCGGAATAATTTTTCACAAAACCTCTTAAAATTTGTATTGATAGTCATCCGTTTTCTTATGGATAGGTATATCCATTCCAAACAAAAAAAAAAAATCGGTCCAGGCGTCTTCGAGTAATCGGGGAACATAGGCACATAAAAAAAAATCCGACGAACCTCCTCCTTTTTTACGAAGTCGGTTAAAAATGACCGCTAACGTGAGTCGTTTTACTAAAAAGTTAAAGAACTATTTATCTTTACTTTTATGCAAGCTTAAGAAATACGAGTGCCAACCTAACGGATAAGGAACACGCACGCGCCGTACAGACGTCCGGACTCACTTAGAGCTTCAAGCGTTACGTACTCAGCTTAGTCGCAAAATATTGGTACTTTTTTTTATTATTGTACGACGGGGTAGCGCTTGACCTTCATCTCACCTGGTAGCAAGTATAATTTAAATAAATAATAAATTTTATAGTACTCATGAGTAATTTAAATAAATAATATTTAAATAGCTTATTTTTTGTGCCCGAACCAAAACCGAATATCGTATCACGGACCAACCTTATCCATAGATCTTAATTCTTGTTAGGTCACACACGATGGCTCGTGCGAACTAGATTAAGGGTGCGCATGTGGATAGGATGACAAAGAGTGCTATGTACTGAATGACACGGCTAAAGGCAGATAGGAATATCTCCATCAAATTGAAATGCAAGCTAGTGACAACCATCGTATTCTTCAACTTTTATGATTTTGTACAAGGCGTACACTTGGACGTTGAACGACTGAAGACCAAACGCGCTGCGAGGCTTTGTTGATTTGTTGATCTCAAATTGGTCGTGGTCCGTCTGTTGCTGGCGTAAAACGATTCGTAATATCGTATCCCATAGACAAGACAGCGCATCGTACGAATACTTACATCCATTGTAAAATAGTTTAGCATCAAGACTTGACTCTTCACCATAATGTCTTCCGAGGATCGTAATAATCGAGCCGTAAGCTTCATTTAGCACATCAACAAAGCATACTTCTACCTTCTAACAGGCCATACCCTTGATGTAAAAAGATATTGAATCATGATAACTAGGCCGAGCTTATTGCCAGTTCTTCTTGCGCGATTAGTGAAATGGCAAGTAGCAATGTTTCGAAGGAGGTAGGTAATCCCAGTATTTTGGTTAAGGCAACACACCTAGGACACGTTACCTATTTTTTTTTAAATGTTATCACATGAGTAAAGGAGTCTCTTTTAACTTTACCGTGCACGTAGTTGTATAAATTACTATGCACAACAAAACAATACCTTCAAATGAGTCAACGACATTCACAATACGAACATAACCTTAAATTACCGCCTGTCATAAAGTTATAGAACTATGGAAATAGTAGATAATATGTAATGAATTCAAAAACATACATGCTTAGATAGGTAATATTCCCTGGGCGTCGCAAAGTCGGTAAGTAAATGCCATCCACAATATTAAGAACCAGAGAACAGAATTGTGCACTAAACCTCCTTCCGTACCGCAATGAGTTTGGACTGTGCTGGCTAGATAGCTCGACTGTTCGACTCGCCTTCCCTCGCTGCGGAGACAGGTCCGCGCAAGCGCCCGCTCAGGACCACCCCACCCACCCCACCTCATCGTAATATACCATCGATTGTACGTTTAGCCACTTTTTACCCCCAAAACTAAAGCAGAATCATTGAATTAGGTCAGTTGACATACCTATGCATAAGAAAACATTTGTTCCTTATGAACCTCTGTTTTTCACTCTCTTTTTTTTATAGCAGATATGTATAGGTACCCCGAATCGGTCTCTTTAGCCGCAAATGTCGTAACCGTGATCATCACCGGAAACTATTCGGACACTACTAATCGGATAGGGATTATGGGGAGATGCCTGTTTGGTAACCATAACCAGGCAGGGAATGTCTTCAACCCAGAGTTTTCCTTATAATAATGTACATACCTACCTAGTATTTCTGAAGAATTATGATTATTTGGGGATCAAATTTAGGACTTAAATGTAGCATATTTATTTATTTAATTTAATTTTCGAATGTAGATTTCGCATATGAAATAAATATTGACATGTTTAAGGGTTTTTTTAAGAATTTTCATAAAAAAGAGGAGTGGTCCAATATTTAAGTGAACCACCTTTATAGAGCTCTTTTTAACTGTAACAGGTAGCAGGTTGAAATTTCCGACTAAAAACTTCAAACATAAGGAACTATTTTATAAATTGTGATATTTTTACCCATATCAATATTGGTTTCAAAATAGAACTAACTTGTAGATAAATAAATAAATAATAAGAAATGGCGGAGCGCACTTAGACTTTAAAAAACAAGCATTTTTTGTCTGGAAATGTGGGTCAGAACACTCGGAGTGCGTCTGCACACCATATGGTGCTAGAGATTATCTGTAAAATTTATCCAGATACCTAACAAATATAAAAATACCTATTTAAAATAATGCTTGCGCCAATTAATTAAAACCCCATAACGCGGAAGAAGTATGGAGTGACGGGGTCAAAAGCTTGGTTTATTTATAAAAACCTTTTACTTTACGGCTTGATTATTTGTACTTTTATACTTCTTATTCACATAAATGTATTTATTCAATAAAAAGTACAATTAAACTAAATATGTACAAAGGTATCAGTCAGATTACCTAAGGACCGTTACAAACGGCCTATAGGTAACTCAACTGTTCCAGACCAGTACCAGACGGAAGCGTGCCCAAGACACATGTAATCCTTTGAAATATTGGTATACATCTATTGACTCTCCTCGTTTTTCATATAATGCCTTGTTCACATTATTATATTACGGTAGATAACCTAGCGAGTTAATCCACCCCAGTGTTGGGCTGGATTACCTATATCGTTTAACATAATACCAGTCTTGCGAAAGTTCTCTCTATAACAATAACAAATATTAATATATAACTATTAACTGTCCCGATATACTTATTGATCGAGTGAGCGAAGCGAACGAGATCTCCAAGTTAAGTTGGGAAATCCGGCACTGTATGTATGTATGTGGCAATGTTTGTGACGGCATAACTCTCGAACAGATTATCAGATTTTCATGAAATTTAAATTTAATAGAGATAACGTTAATATAATTTCTTTGTCGCGGATTTTAGATGGGGTAGTTTTTGAGATATTGGGGTGAAAAGGAACACTATTTTTCACAGATATCTTTTGAATGGCTGATCCGATCATTTTAAAATTTGAACATGCAGAGATTATATTAATATTCATCAATCGGTACGAGGATTTTTTGACATTAGGGTAGTTTTTGAGAAACAGGGGTGTTAAGTGAGACGAGAAGATTTTTGGCTTGTGGGGTGTCATTTTAAAGAGTATCGACTACATATTGATAAAATATATATATTACTTTTTATTAGGGGTGGTTTTCGGAACAAAGGGGCGCGTTAAGGGGTTAAATCGCTTGGTATGTCTTATAGGATAGACTGTTAAAGGAGGTTGACTTCACAATTACACTAAGGGTTGTAAAAGGGATAAATGAAGTCTTGAAAATGAGTTAAAACATGAAATGTCATATGAAATCATGGTTGAGACTGCACATTTAAAAATAAGTTAATTTTTGCCCTTATTAAGGGTGGATTTTAAGATTAAGAGGCAAAGGATGATCATCAGGTCTTGTAAGATATGAGATGGTATCAGGACACTTGCGCGAAGGAACACTTGCGCGAAGGACACTTGCGCGAAGAGACATTTGGCGAAAGACACTTGCGCGAAAAAATCATAAAATTCCTTATATCTCTGGAAATAGAGGTTGTAGAGAGATGCGGATTTCACCATTGTGTAGATGAGTTCTCCTCCTTTCTTTTCTTTTCTTTTTTATAATACTTCTGTCTTTATTTCTCTTGTGCGTACCAAACTACTTCATTTATACCTACATAAATGTTAGTTAGTTTTAACCTGTATGTTTTAAAGAGACAAATAAACAATGAATATTATTATTATTTTAATGTCTCTCTTATCCCCACCCCTCCTCCTTTCCCACCCACATAAATAAATATATTTTGTCGTAGAGCTTCGTAGAGAGTGCTACGGTGCTGCGCCGGATCCGCGTAGCATACAAAAAACTTCAACGCGCACTCACTTTTATACAAAGAATTAAATAATTAATATCTCTAGAAATAAAGGTCGTAGAGAAATGCAGATTTCAGCATTGCTTAGATGAGCTATCCTTCTTTCTTTAAGTAAGTCTCATTTTTCCCCACCCCTTCTCCTTTCCCTTCTAAATATATTTATTTATATAGGGGTTATAAATAAATATATTTTACCGTAGAGCTTCGTAGAGCATACTACGGTGCTACGCTGGATCCGCGTAGGAAACATAAGAATTCAACGCACACCTACTTTTCTACAACGAATTAAATTCCTAATATCTGGAAATAAAGGTCGTAGAGAGATGCTGAGCTTTTTCTTTCATTAATTATAACGTTCCTACTACCAATTCTAGTTAGTAGTTGGACGATATAAAACCCAATACACCAATTTATGATTATGCTAACCTTCCACGGTATGTGTCCACTCTGAGTATTCTATTAAAAAATGTAGTAGTACACTTTCTGCGGAAGGTTTTGCAATTTTTTACTTTATTTTAGAATTTTAAAAAACTTACAGCTAGTAATAAATAGATTTTTTGTTTTGTGATTTGGTGACTTTTTGTTATCTTGCTGGAAGTCCTGACTTAGTATAAATTCAGTGACTGCTGGTATATATATGGTAATATGCTGGAGTCGACTTAATTTGATGTGAACATATTTATTGATCGAGCGAGAAGATTTTTGTATGCTACGCGGATCCAGCGTAGCAACGTAGCACGCTCTACGAAGCCCTACGACAAAATATATTTATTTATATAGGGGGGAAAGGAGGAGGGGTGGGGATAAATGAGACATTTTAAAAGAAAGAAGGATAACTTATCTACACAATAGTGAAATCTGCATTTCTCTACGACCTTTATTTCCAGAGATATTAATTATTCAATTCGTTTTATAAAAGTGGGTGCGAGTTGAAGTTTTTTTGATGCTACGCGGATCCGGCGTAGCACCATAGAACGCTCTACGAAGCTCTACGACAAAATATATTTATTTATATGAGGGGGAACGGAGGAGGGGTGGGGATAAGTGAGACATACTAAAAGAAAGGAGGAGAACTCATCTACACAATGGTGAAATCCGCATGTCTCTACGACCTCTATGTCAGTCTAGAGATATTAGGAATTTTATGATTTATTCGCGCATGTGTCTTTCGGGCAAGTGTACCAGACCCATATGAGAGATTATTCGAAATTTCATTAAAACTGGTCTATTTATGTATAGTTATTCACTCAATAGTGAAGGGAGTCGATAAAATCCGAGAATTACTTGTGTGGTTTCATGCAAGGGTTTGCAATAACATATTCCATATCAACGGTACATTATTGTCCACTACAGTGTGGAAATAACTTCCTCTCTGTAAGGTACGGCCATTATCACCACGCTAAGCAGACAGATTGGTGCTCAAAGTTACGTTTACACAAGTGTTGTGTACACAAAGTAAAAAGCTGCTGCCTTTTTAGTTGACTTTACGACCTCCGTGGACTGGAGGGGTAGATTTTTAAACCATGACTACTAAAGCAACAGTTTTGAGAGCACTTTTCAAAACGACAACAACCATTGTTTCATGTTAGAAAGGATTTTACATTACGTTAGCAACAAGAGAGAGCCTCGTACACTCAGGTGAATAAAGAGAGTTCGAGAAAAAAGCGCTTAAATAAAGTGAAAAAGGTGTACACTTTTGTCGTTTGTTAATTACGTTCTATTTGAGAAATAATCTTCGTCATAAACCAGACATTACGAGATCTCAGTTCGGGGCGAACTACTAGTTAATTAAATTTGTTCTTTTACTATTTTAACAAGCCTCAGAGCTCAGTTGGTAGTAGCTCTGCCTTCTGCGCTGTAGGTTGTGGGTTCGATTCCCACCCAGGACAAACATTTATGTGATTTATATAGATGTTTTTTCTGTGTTTGGGTGTTGTATTGTATGATAAGTATGTATTTACAAAAAGAAAAAAAGTATTCAAGTATTCTATCCGTAATCTAGTTCCCATATTTCAAGCTATGCTTAGTTTGGGGCTAGATGACGCTGTGTGAAATTAATGTCTTGTAATATTTAATGTCCTGTAATATTTAATTTTTTTTTTTATTTAATTTATTCAACCCTGACATCCACCTTCCTACTGCTGGTACCCAACTACTAATTACAGGGGTAGCAATTGGAGAAGACATATTTTGATAAGAAGATGGTAGGTTTGAATCGTGACTGTGCACTAATATCCTTTATTATTGATTATTTATGAAAATGCATGTATAGCCTAGAAAAAGTAAATCTATTCGTAATTTTTGCAGAGCATTATAATTTGATAGTCCTGATAAAGAGATTATTAATAGAAAGTGGATGATCTGTGTATGTGGTATAGTTAGCACTAAATAGAAATGTATGTATGTATGTATGTAGTAGGTACATAGGTCTAGTAACTAACATACTTACTTAAAACTTACCTAGTCCGTTACTTAGCGTCGTGTCGCCTTGGTCGACCAAGTTATGGTTTATCAAGTATACCAAGGGTTATCAAGTATATCTGGTATACCACCTGTTCTTTTAACGCATTTTCCTGAGCTTCTCCATAACGTAGGCAAGCATTTGTCCAATATCGTCGGGTTTTTCTGGTCGCATTTGTCCATATTCTAGAAAATATAAAACAAAAGGTAAGGTAAGCTGACGTGGCACGTGTGAGCACCGCGTCAGCTGTACTCCTGGTACAATTTGTTGATGTAGTTTCTAGGTACCTGCTTAAATGTGCGATTTTTTTCCGGTGGGCGGTTAATTATTTCCCGTTGATAATACGCGCGGCGAGTAGTGGCGGCCTGTGATTTTCAATAGGGTTTTGTGGTTATATTCTGTTTTTGCATTTTTAAATAAGATAGAAAGTCATCAGACCCTGCAGTTAGATAATTACAACCAAACGTCTTCTCATATTTATTTCCTAGGTACTCAACAAGATGATTTATGTTTATGCTTGTTTGAATGTGTTATAC
Organism: Venusia cambrica; assembly: GCA_951394065.1. Classification (NCBI taxonomy): domain Eukaryota; kingdom Metazoa; phylum Arthropoda; class Insecta; order Lepidoptera; family Geometridae; genus Venusia; species Venusia cambrica. Next base: position 15,523,123 of record OX596034.1, read on the forward strand.
TCGTATTTTAAATTTTATAGATTTGTCCCTCATATATTTTTGCTATGATTTTATTGATGTTCTAGTGCTTCATAAGGACGATTGACTGCGGGCTGGGTCACAACAGTGAGGCATAATGCTGAGTCGTGTCCCATTTGCTGCTGTAGCGCACAGCACAAACTGTATTTACATGGTACACGCGTTTTTCTGTTTGACAATTTCGTTCTATCATGTTTGTGTATGTATGTTATAAAAGTAAATAAATTAATGTATGTCTATGCTATCGATCTAGAAGAAGGCAATCGGACCACGTTCATCTTATACTGGTCATTAGATCCTGAATTATTATGCACTCCAGTTTATCAAACCAAGGATTTGAGACATTCCAATGACTTCAAACTGCATTTACCCTTTACAACCGGTTCAATATAATCATAGTATGGAAACGGCATACCCAATCTTAATTAAACATAACTAGAAACCATTTAGCTTTAATCAACTATCTCACAATGAAAAACACATTGAAATCGGAGCTCTCGTTTCAGAGCTACGTGGTAAACCTAAAAATTGTGCTATGACAAGAGATCTCGTATTGCGTAGCGCGTAGTAGCTCGTAGCAGTTCGTAACATTTTGCAGCAGTTCGTAGCAAGTAATTTAGCAGAAAATAGTTATTCGATTTACGACTTTATTTTGTAACAATGTTGCTAGTAACAATGTGCTGATTTTCTCATTAGCTTTTCTATACAACTAAGCATTATACCTTCAAGAGAAATTTTCCTAATCCGTACCTAAGTCTGAAATCTACGTCAACCTCTGAAAGGAAACACTTCAAAATGAATAATTATCATAGATTTTTGGTAATTATCAGAACCTAAATGTGTGATTACTAACCATTTTATTTGAATAAATTGACTTTGTTTTATGAGGAATACCATTTATCTTACTGACTAATTATATTGTCTTAGTCGTATGAGAAACAATCCTTCTATCTACAGTTATTTCACTAACCTTGCATTTTAGATTAAGTCCGGTCTTGCTCCTTGGTAATAAGGTCGAAAAACGCGCGTGCCGCGGTTGCTGTTGTGTTTGTTCGCAAGGGGTGTAGTATCGATTTTATGAGGAGGGTTAAGAGAGCCAAGGGTTGAGCGTTCGTGGGTATATCATGTATGTAGCGACGGCGCACTTTCTTGGCCGAGACTAGATGTCGCTAGTAATAAACTTTTTTTGAATAAAAATCGAACTGACTTTACCACTAAAAACTTTAGTGGTATTTACCCTTAGACATTCATATAATTTGAAGTTGGTGCCGAATTGCCAAGTACAACAACATGTTTAATGTATGGGACCACCTTCAAATTATATGAACTTACCCTTGGAGTTTTTTTATTTTTTTAGTGGTGAAGTCGGTTCCATTTTTATTCAAAAAAAGTATATTTTTACATTTCTTATGTTGTAAAATCTACGACATCACGACGTCTCCGACTCCCTATTCAAGAGTCTGTTAAGAGTGTTAGCGTACAATAATACGGGATTCTGGGAAATATCTATCCATGATGGGAACAAAGATAAATATTAGGTCCTTACATATGAAATTGGCGTTTTGTCGTACTGGCCACTTTGATCTTAAATATCTCCTCTTTGGTTAGGAATTCCAAATTCAAATTTAAACAGCTATTTACTCATGCATTTGTGTTTCGAAAACCGTAATTCATTTGTTTTTTTCTCTTTTGCTTTTTTTTTCTGCGTCACTCATTTCACAAAATGGAAAACTTAAAATATCGCATTATTTACGAGTACGAGTTCCACCGTGGCACCAGTGCTGCAGAAACGGCTCGAAGGATTAATGATGTGTATGGTGGTGGTGTCGCAAAAGAAAACACGGTGCGTTTTTGGTTTCAACGCTTTCGTTCTGGAAATTTCGACCTGCAGAACAATATGATGATAATGATGAATTGAAGGCTATTGTGGAAGCAGATCCATCGCAAACCACATCACAGTTAGCTGCAGGCTGCGGTGTTAGTGACAAAACCGTTTTAATCCACTTGAAGCAAATTGGGAAGGTGAAAAAGCTTGAAAGGTGGGTACCTCATGAATTGAGTGAAGCAAACCGACAAACGCGCGTCGACTGCTGCGTTACATTACTCAACCGGCACAATAATGAAGAAATTTTAAATCGGATCATTACATGTGATGAAAAGTGGATCCTGTACGATAATCGTAAACGCTCATCGCAATGGCTGAACCCTGGTGAACCAGCAAAATCTTGCCCCAAGCGAAAATTGACTCAAAAAAAGTTACTTGTAAGCGTTTGGTGGCTTTCTTAAATCTGGTCAGACGATTACGGCTGATGTCTATTGTCAGCAACTGCAAACCATGATGGAAAAAGCTCGCTGTTAAACAACCGAGACTTTTCAATCGCTCTACGCCACTGCTGCTTCAAGACAACGCTAGACCACACACGGCCCAACACACGACTACCAAATTAGAGGAGCTTCAATTGGAATGTCTAAGACATCCACCGTACTCTCCGGACCTTGCTCCAACAGATTACCATTTTTTTCGAAATTTGGATAACTTCTTGCAGGAAAAAAATTCAATTCCGATGAGGCAGTCCAAACCGCTTTCAAAGATTTCATTGATTCCCGTCCGAATGGTTTTTTTAGTAAAGGGATCAATGAACTACCTATAAGATGGCAAAAGCGTATAGATAGCAATGGTACATACTTTGATTAATAAAGTATATTTTAATGAAAAAATTGCCTTTATGTTCCTCCCATACAAAACGCCAATTTCATATGTAAGGACCTAATACAAACGACATAAACAAATGTCAAAAATCGGTTCCTACTAGTGCAGTGTAGGAGCGCACTATGTCAGAGATCAAAAAACAGGATAATGGGAACGAAATATCCTTACCATTATGCTGTTTTTTATCTAAAAGCCAAACTGCTGGACTGATTTTGATAATATGTCTATGGGATTGGTCCCTCAACTCAACTCAACCGATTTGAAAAAAAAAATCTTGTTTGAAAATATATGATTATAGATTGGTCTGGAAATAAAAACATAAAAATATTTTTAAATCGGTTGAGTAATAATGGAGTTCTGAAGTAATGCTAGTGGTTTTCAGAGCCATGTTAGACACCTATAGTGGCGGCTCGTAAAGTCTGATAGATTCCACACGAAGAAAGAATGAAAATATGTAACAAAAAAGTATATAAGTATCATTACTGCGATCACTAACACGCCTGCCAAGCGTGGTGAATATGGCAAAACCCTCCATTTCTTTCTTTAGCATTGGGGGAGGCCTATGTCTTATGGCAGTGGACGTTTATGGGCTGTAATGATGATGATACAAGTATACAGCATTTATAGCCAGAATGCATAATAAGACAATTCCACTAAACCCCGAACAATGCTAGGTTAAATTGTTGTTTTACGGAGTTTCGGTTAACTGCCTACCCTTTGGCTTCATCATCAGATGACGATGATACCGGAAGGCAGGCAGTTCAGTGGGACTACTACGTATCATCATTACTGCGATCAACAACACGCCTGCCATGCGTGGTGATTATGGCAAAATTCTGATGAGAAGCAGAATACGCAATTTCGTTTACTTGGATGACATATTTTTTCCAGTTATTTTGATATACTTAAAAACCAAACTACTGTACTACTGTGGGTAAAAAAGAACAGTCGCTAATGAATCGCGCTATCGTTGCGTTTCACAAGTTCCTTATAACGGGTGATTTTTTAAGAGCTTGAGAACTTTTTTAAAAAAAAAAACGCATAAAATTTGCAAAATCTCATCGGTTCTTTATTTGAAACGTTAGATTGGTCCATGACATTTACTTTTTGAAGATAATTTCATTTAAATGTTGACCGCGGCTGCGTCTTAGGTGGTCCATTCGGAAAGTCCAATTTTGGGCAACTTTTTCGAGCATTTCGGCCGGAATAGCCCGAATTTCTTCGGAAATGTTGTCTTCCAAAGCTGGAATAGTTACTGGCTTATTTCTGTAGACTTTAGACTTGACGTAGCCCCACAAAAAATAGTCTAAAGGCGTCAAATCGCATGATCTTGGTGGCCAACTTACCGGTCCATTTCTTGAGATGAATTGTTCTCCGAAGTTTTCCCTCAAAATGGCCATAGAATCGCGAGCTGTGTGGCATGTAGCGCCATCTTGTTGAAACCACATGTCAACCAAGTTCAGTTCTTCCATTTTTGGCAACAAAAAGTTTGTTAGCATCGAACGATAGCGATCGCCATTCACCGTAACGTTGCGTCCAACATCATCTTTGAAAAAATACGGTCCAATGATTCCACCAGCGTACAAACCACACCAAACAGTGCATTTTTCGGGATGCATGGGCAGTTCTTGAACGGCTTCTGGTTGCTCTTCACTCCAAATGCGGCAATTTTGCTTATTTACGTAGCCATTCAACCAGAAATGAGCCTCATCGCTGAACAAAATTTGTCGATAAAAAAGCGGATTTTCTGCCAACTTTTCTAGGGCCCATTCACTGAAAATTCGACGTTGTGGCAGATCGTTCGGCTTCAGTTCTTGCAGGAGCTGTATTTTATACGGTTTTACACCAAGATCTTTACGTAAAATCTTCCATGTGGTCGAATAACACAAACCCAATTGCTGCGAACGGCGACGAATCGACATTTCACGGTCTTCAGCAACACTCTCAGAAACAGACGCAATATTCTCTTCTGTACGCACTGTACGCATTCGTGTGGTTGGTTTAATGTCCAATAAAGTAAACTGAGTGCGAAACTTGGTCACAATCGCATTAATTGTTTGCTCACTTGGTCGATTATGTAGACCATAAATCGGGCGTAAAGCGCGAAACACATTTCGAACCGAACACTGATTTTGGTAATAAAATTCAATGATTTGCAAGCGTTGCTCGTTAGTAAGTCTATTCATGATGAAATGTCAAAGCATACTGAGCAAATACTAATGCATGAAAATCCTAACCTCAAAAAAATCTGAGCAAATACTAATGCATGAAAATCCTAACCTCAAAAAAATCACCCATTACTTAGTATTCGATTTATTTCAGTTATTGCCCACCGTCCACCTCCCGAGACCACCTGGGTGGACCGTTGAAAGATTTTTTTACAACTGCTCACCTTGGCCGCCTTGGTGTTCCTTGGAAAATATATTCTTCTTCTTCTTCTTTTTATGGCTTTTCAGCGGTCCTTTTGAGTACCACGAGAGTTTGCCAATGACAGGTGATTTACTGACATAGAACCAAAAAGCTGTTGGGGGTCTGAGAAAAGGTAGATGTACGGTCCAGAGGGAGAATCGTACATAGAGTAGGTATGTATTAGTTTATAAGAATCAAATTGATTCAGACCTGAAAAAAAAAGGACAACACACAATAACATAGGTACATGTATATTACATAGAAACTAATTATTATGTAGGAACTTATAAAATATTACATTTACAATTTTATATCATTTCTAGTAATAAATTTACATAAGGTACATATAAAGGCAGTATATACAAGGGACAAAAGGGATTTAGAGGAGAAAGGACGAGGGATTTCTGGGGGGGGTGACATCAAACAGAGATAGCTGAAGCCGTGGGCATGAAAATAAAATATGGTCAATATAAATTTCCACCGACCACCTCGATACAAAAACTTCAGATTTGAAGTGCAAAATATTATGATTTTTAATCTTAAAAAAAAAACATTTTGACTTTGACTTTGATGAATTAGTCTAGTGTAAAATAACGACTATTTACGAGGGAAGCAGACGGGTTGGCTAAGGACTGTTACAAACGGTCTATAGTTGATCCAGACCAGCACCAGACGGAAGCGTGACCCTGGCTGCATTGAGGTTTTTTTTATATTGTACGCCGGGCAAGCGCTTCGCCTTCATTTCACATGGTTACAAGTTAAGATAAGGCCGAAGGTGAAACGCACTTCACCCGGATTCCTCAACAAACTGAGGAACTGGCTATCTTACCTCTGAATGCCGGAACACATCTAAGCATTGTTGTGATGGCGACAGAGTTAGGTAAGATAGTGGTAGAAAGCCAGGCGGAATTAAACTGCTTTCTCTTCTCGGGACCTCTGGGTCTGACACCTGTTGGCGGACCATACTGGACCACAGAGGCGGTTAGGTAATAGGTTAGTAACCATGGATCTAAGGAATTAGAAAGAAATTCTTTAAAATTGTTGTGTTCCGGCATTTAGAGGTAAGATACAGTTCCTACTAAGAACATAGGAACACCTGGAATTTATAACGTACGTATAAGTACAATCGTAAGTCGTACGAATTGAGTGCGCACACTGAATAAGATTTTCTTCGTCAAATAGGTAGGTAATGTTCTAGTGACATCGATTTGTGAAGTTTTATGGTTGGAACGCGAGGAATAATCTATTCTTTAGGATAGATAATTCTCGTATTACTCGGAGACTGCGGTGGCGTTGTCGCTGTCGTAGAAACAAATGGATGCGTGAAATACATTTGTGAATTTCATCATATTATGGAAGACATGTAATGACCACATAAGTATTTACTGTTTCATGGAATCACTCAGATCCGTAAACAAAGGCAATACATTTTTCTACATCAATTTTTTTAAGTTTCGACGTACGAATGTGTTTTAAAATACAAACAAGATCGGATTGTTTTTGGACGTCGGAACTACACGTGCGTATACGCACGACTAACTCGCGCCCAGTCTGCGCGCTCCCATAGTAGGCCTACTTGGAAAGTCGGGATCATTCGGGCGTGTTCGTACGTGTAATCACGAGTAAATTCGTACGAAAACGTGTCCAAAGTGTGGGTAGCCTCCATTCAGGGAGAATTTCGCTCCCACCTTCGGCCTTCTTAGAGCTACCTCCCCGTCGTACAATAAAAAAACTGAACATACCCGCGAGGTAAGGTAATCTGCGAGGTGACCGTTCAATCTGCAGATTAACCGCAATACTGGTAAATGTCCGATGTGCGGTTAATCTGCAGATTGACTGGTCACCTTACCACAGCCGGTAAATATCCGAAGTGGTACTTCACTTCGGATATTTACCGCTGACATACCTACGTAGACGCACACCTTCCCAGAGAGGTAGGCAGAGACAACAGACTTCATCCTTCATATAGTTACCGATGATATTATATTGATTCATCTGCAAATAAAACAAGGCGATGTGACCGCCATCTCTTCATAGTCAAACTAGTTTGGCCTAGTTAAGTCCTCACCACGCACAAAGGAGGAAATAGAAAAGGGTGATTTAGTTATGAACAATCAATTGCAATTATTGCATAAATAAATCCAAGCAATTTCTTGTAAAAATGCGATAGAGTATTTGACTATGTACAGTGTGTTTTTTGGATGATAATTAAATTTTGTCTACGGTTTAGGAAATAGGTTACCTCGTAGCTTAACTAGTTTGGCATTCTGGTTTGGCTACGAGAAAACGGCCGATGTGACGCCTTACCTATTTATACTTTTTATGTGATGAGATTTCTTTACAGGGACGGATCATTTCAATAACAAATGCTTAATTTTTAACACTAAAGCTTTATTTTTAAAAGAGGATTTAATAAGTAACAAATAAAAATAGACTCAAAAGCTTTTTTATTTTTAAGAGATTTTTAACTTTAATATCGGTAACAAATAAAAATACACTACAAAGCTGAACCTTTTGATTGTTACTTTTAGAGTACATTTAATATCAGTAACAAATAAAATCGACTCTTTTGTCAATTTTTTTAAGGTGAATTATAAGGCCCAAATAAAAATAGACCTTGCAACTTTACTTAGATCTGTTTTTTTATGGATTTTCAAAATCAGTAACCAATAAAAATTGACTCGTAAGCTTTACTTTTGACTGTAAATTTTAAGTGGATTTTAAAATCAGTAACAAATAAATATAGACTCTTAAGCTTTATTTTTGACATTTATTATTAATGTTGTATTTTTAATAACACTAGCTTGTGGCATCATATCATACAGACTCTTAAAAATATCGGCGGAAAACACAAACAAGTATCTAAAAATGTTCACTGTCAAGCTACCTTAAAAACTACAAATTAAACATTCGAGTACCTAAAGAAAGCTTTATACGCAGTCATTGTAAATTGATAACATATGTTCCTATTCTAACGGTAAACTTGTATGAGATGATGTTAATACATTAAATCAGATCACTACGGTACATTCATGTAGGCAGCTTTGAATGCTATTCGAATGACATGAGATTTGCAGGCAGGGGCTTCATTGTCTTGCTTGCGACTTCTTCTATTTTCGTCACCCACTGTTTAGCCGCTGACTCCAAACCTGTTCTGTAAGAACATCACTCAAAGTCACTCATCACTCAAATATATTTATTCAGTAAGATTTTTTAGGATCACTTTGAAACGTCAAATCTACCGCCTGTTCGGAATCGCGACCAGCACACAAGGAGAAAGGCAAGAACCTCGGGCTAGTTTTTTTTTCATGATCCATTACAATAGCTTAAAATTATCTAATACAAATTACGATTTATACACTGGAGCAAATTCATTTTTTGAATGCCAGGCTTTCTTATCTTCTAGGTCTGAATCTGAAATTTTATAATAAGCTTTCCTCGATAGCTTTGGTTTTACAAAATTTTTGAATTTATTATTTGACAAGCTTAGCACATCACTTGGCAATTTATTATAAAAGCGTGAACTTGAACTTATTTTTAGATCAGATTTCCCACTGATATCTAGCAAAACTCAAGCTAGTACATTTAAGTGCTATTTATCATGATTATCTTAATATAAATAATACTGAGAGTCAGTTCCATCTATGCTAATCGATATTATGTTCACATAGTACCCAGTAGACTCAGTAAAGCTCGCAAACGTAGATTTTTGTATACTATATAGGTACATCATAATTAGCTTGTGGTGCAGAGAGAGCCACGTTTTTTTCTTGTATGACGTGAAAGCACTTGGCCTTCATCTCAACTGGTTTTAGGTTACTATAAGGCCAAAGGTAGAAGCGCACTTCGCCAGGAATCCTCAACTGTCTGAGGAACTGACTATCTTACCTCTAAATGCCGGAATACAATATTTTAGTATTGTTGTTATGGCGACAGAATTAGGTAAATTGCCGTAGCAAGCCAGGCAGACTTACACAAAGTCCTACACCCAACCAATCCAAGCACAATATTGTACTCCACCAGGGCTCGAAACCTCTGGATCTGACACCATGAGCGAACTACAAGACCACAGGCGGTTTGAACTCAAAAATCGCGGTGCTCCTTCTCAGCAGGGCAAACCTAATAACTCAATTTGCACTATCACAAGCTATTATTAATTACACTATAAACAAAAAATGGTGAAAAGCGACGTAGCACCTTTAACATTTTCGAAGATTTTGTTTTCTTTACAGTATTGCTATATAACAAACCATAGCTCGGTCGGTAATAGTCTCTCATGGTAGTAACTCTGCCTTCTGCGCTGTAGGTTGTGAGTTCGATTCTCACCCAGGACAAACATTTGTGTCATGAATATAGATGTTAGTTCTGTGTTTGGGTGTTGTATCATAAAGTACGTATTTATTTACAAAGCATTTAAGTATTCTATCCGTGTTCTAGTACCCATATTACAATATGCTTAGTTTGGGGCTAGATGGCGCTGTGTAAAATTAATGTCCCGTAATATTTATTTATTATTTGATTCAGGCGTTACTTTGCGGAAATCCATTGTCCAATATTAACATTAACAGCAGCAAGGCTATATATCCTGAGGATTACTATTGTAATGCGAAACACATGTCAAATTGAAAAAAAAAAAACTTTAGCAAATTTGTTGTTTTTTTTCTGTTTTCAGGTTTCCCTCTCACGGTACCGGGCCAGACCCAAAGACCCAACAGGCTAGTTGCTAGATGGCTCTATATTAGTTATATAAGCTTTATGTAACTCACTTGAACTTGTATTGGGTGCCGAGGCGACGGTTGAGCAGCTGGAAAGCATCTGGTGCGTCCGCGTCCCATTTGGCGCGCCAGCCATCTAACGGCAACACCTTGCAACGCTCCGTACGGAAATCACCACGAGCACTCCTGTTGCCAGCAAACGAACTGTGGTCAGGGGCCTTACCACATCCTCTTAAAACATTCCATTAACCGCCTGGTGGTCTAGTGGTTCAACCCACCGATTTCAGATCCAGAGGTCCCGGGTTCGATCCCCAAGTACAATATATTGTGCTTGGCTAGCTACCACCATCTTACGTAATTCTGTCTCCGTAATAACAAAAGTTAAAAAAAAAATAAGTTTAAAAGTAAGTTTTTATTTTTAAGGTGTGCAATAAAGTATTTTTCATTCATTCATTATTTCATTCATTCATTCATTCATTAACAATTCTAAAATTGTTGTGTTCCGGCATTCAGAGGTAAGATAGCCAGTTCCTCAGTTCGTTGAGGATTCCGGGTGAAGTGCGCCTCCACCTTCGGCCTTATTAACTTGAAACCAGGTGAGCTGCCAAGTGCTTACACGTCGTACAATAAAAAAAAACTCGTTTAGATCTCGCATTACTTTTGTCTCGTTCATTTTATACTGGACAGATCACCACCCAAACACAGATAGTGACAAAAGTAAAGTAATAATCAAAACTTCACCCTATATATATATTACATTTCTCACACTACCGTAACGCACAGTATGCTCAAAAAGGGGTATGAAGTTCGTTCACTCTTCGTATATATATTACATTAGGTAAATAATCGAGAAACAAGGTCATCTGAAAACATTTGTTAAGAATAAATCTCTCAAGCATATTTAAAAACTAGACGGTAAAAGTCGATAATTTTTACTTACCGTACTAATTAACGCATTGTATAAACTTTGGAATAAAAATTTCAAGTTGATAAAAATTTGCAATTTCTTGATTTTAGCTCAGCCGGAATGGAATAGTATACTAGGCCCACCGGTGGGTCATAAAGCGTACAACGTGTTAAAGATGCGAAACCCCCAAATGTTTGACATCGGTCTACGGACGTAAAATCAACATGAATATACCCACCCTTTGAACGACTTTGAAGCATAGAATACTAGAACATTTTCAGACATCTGCAGCCAGTATCTCTGCCACGAAGTCAATGATATCTTCCTTCCATCTTTGGTGAGCGTCTTCCGGCGAACAAAGCCTTGGAAATCACACGGCAGATCTTCCAGTTTGGTAATGTTACTGAAACAAATTCGAGTTTTGATACGAGTCAACCGCCTCTGTGGTCTAGTGGTTCAACCCACCGATTTCAGATCCAGAGGTCCCGGGTTCGGTTGGTTTGGTTGGTGGTAGGATCTTGTTTAAGTCCGCCTGGCTAGCTACCACCATCTTACTTAAATCTGTCGCCATAATAACAATTCTTAAAAAAAAATTGTGTTCCGGCATTCAGAGGTAAGATAGCCAGTTCCTCAGTTTGTTGAGGATTCCGGGTGAAGTGCGCCTCCATCTTCGGTCTTTTCTCAACTTGTTACCAGGTGAGATGAAGGCCAAGCGCTTCCTCGTCGTACAATAAAAAAAAAAGTCAGAGAGTATTGACACACTGACTCGTATCAATTTTTTTTTTACTGACGGGCCAAATGAGTTCCAGGTGAGCTCACCTGGTAACAAGTTGAGATAAGGCCGAAGGTGGAGGCTTACTTCACCCGGAACCCTCAACAAACTGAGGAACTGGCTAACTTACCTCTAAATGCCGGAACACAACAATTTGTAGAATTGTTGTTATGGCGACAGAATTAGGTAAGATGGTGGAAGCTAGCTAGGCGGACTTGAACAAAGTCCTACCACCAACCAAACCAAGCACAATATATTGTACTCCCCATGGGGATCGAACCCGGGACTTCTGGATCTGAAATCGGTGGGTTGAACCACTGGACCACAGAGGCGGTAAAAATGAAACGTAAGCGACGTGGAATGAAACATAAGTGAGCAAAACGGATATATGAACGGAGAATTATCGGAACGGAATGGAGAAGTGATATTATTTTATAACTATATTTACGCCTGATGGTGAAACGTGAGCAGAAACGCTTGGCTTCATCTCATCTGGTATATAAATGTGCAAATTCGTGTTTTCTGTTCACCCACAATCTTCCTACATTGATAAGTCCTACTTCCTACATCATTATCCTGCCCTTAACCCTTCGCTAGGTCCACACATGATATTTTCTTTCACTCACTCCTATAACCCTTTCATACCCATAAAGAATAATACTTTCACACAATCCGTGTATAATAACTATCATCCCTCATTACATGCCCATACCATGCCTACCTAACACTCCCCGTCTTTTCAATAACTGGCGCCACTTTCAAACTTATTTACTCATTTCTTATCTTATCCAACCTTGTCTCTCATCCGTCTTTTTCATTGCTGCATAGCTGATCCATGCATTCCGACAGGTCTGATGGCCGTCTTGTAATTATTCCCCTTAAGAAGGCCAAGTAAGCTCACTTTCCCATACAAACGTAGTTCCATTTTTATTTTGAAATGGCAAGCATGATTCAAAAGATTAAAACAAAACAAAAGTAGCGCACCACAGACACAGTTAAGTAAAATCCGATTATTTCGGTGCGCTACTTTTTCTATAAAACTAATACAAACCAAAATATAGAGAAAAGAGTTTTTTCCATACAAACACTCTTTCCCGCGTATTTTCATTGTTATTGCCTTTTAAGAAAAAATAGTGCACCACAGACTGGTTGATAATCTGTCCGTGGTGTGGTACTTTCATACCGGCAAAATTTTATGAGAACCGGACTTACCACTTCGAAATGAAAAAGGAACTACGTTTATACTGGAGACCGATAATCAGCGGTACTCCGGGGCCCTCTTAAGTTTAAGAAGCATTTGTGGGTCACGTGATGTTCCCGAGACCTGTCGCCACTTCATTCATCCCGCATTCTTTCACGATGCAAGTATACGAGACAAGATGAAGGTTCACCAAACATACTATTTTTTATAGCAACTCTAACCAGCTCACCTGGGCGGGAAGGTCTTAGAAAGTCTGTCGCCTGCGACCGAGCCCGGAGATTCCAACAACGTGTCATCCAGAAGGTTTACGGAGCCCGCTGGAGTCTTCTCGTCCATTTTCTCATCTGTATGACTCTTGCCGAAAATACTACAACACAATTAGCCCTCACTCAGATCTTGCAGTAGTTTTGGATACTTGAACAGTTATACAGATCAAAATAATGTAAGCAACTTTAATAATAAATACTTTAATATTCAATAAAACAAACTCATTGAAATTCAAATTACGTTTCAGCAAAGATTTTAATCGGATTAAAATTGGACTAGGATCAGGTCATTACACAGATCCTTAACTTAATAATTATATAATTGATCTGCCTCCATCAATCGACTCCACACAAGGTAATACCGCCGTATTCCACATTCCGCTTCGGTTAGAGGCATACTGATCCGGATTCTATCACGTAGAAATACTCTCCCACAGCCCGAGCAACTAAGACCCTGTTTTCTATCAATAATTGAAACATAATAGACAGTACATTCTGGGAAATTCGCTTTGATTTAAGTGATACAGATGTGCCTTTTGGTGATTCCAAGCATTTGCAGTGAAATTGTAAATATATTTTCGTTTACATAGCCCCACGTCGTAAAGTAGAGTTATATGTTATGCAACTCAACTACAAAGCGTACAGTGTAATCTGATGCTTAGTAGCCAGGTGTTCTAAAGGCAGTCGGTGTATTTAGTGTAATAGTTCGTGTAATGACAGTATTCTTGAAGCTTAGTGTGCAGTTTACGGAAGGTTGGGCACCAGTGGTTGCAACACCCAAAGGATCATCAAGAGTACTGGCAAAATACGGGTATGCCGATAGTCTGGTTCCGAGTGCTATCGTGACTTGTGTCTGCTCCAAAGTACCACACACACAGCTAATTGTACTTCATGATAGTCAATACCAATTTACGCCGTGCAAGTCTGCATGCAAGTTTGTCGTGAAACTGGCATGCAGGACTTGTCAAGAGCAAATGGGGTTCAATGTGCATGATGGTGCTACTAAAATCTACAACATGCAAGCCTTGTTTAATTTTATCAATCCAGCAGACATAATCATCTTTAATACGCCATACTATTTGTAAATTTAATAACACTGCCTAAATTACCTACTATATTTATCTAAATGTATACTATATTTACATATATTTATATTACTATATTTATCTTTATGTACCTACTATATTTATCTAAATTATATAAATACCTATATAATTAACAGTATTTCTACAACGTTCTCAATTGTTTACTATATACACGCTTTGATTTATATGTATATATATATTTCAATAAATCTTAACATCGACTTACATATTAAACTTTTTGATTAAAATCGGTAAAGGTAACGCACTCACGGCTTATTTTACTAAATAATTAAGAATAAGTAACTGTTAGAAGCAATATCTATTACATTATTACTATACATATATATATATATATATATATACTACTTTTTTGCGTGTGGAAATCTCTGAGGATAACTCCCGATATAAGGGGACCGGGAGGTTATGCCAGCCTTACTGTCTAAAATCACACGGGGTTCTATCTGAGCGAATATTTACCGAGGCTAAAAGTTCACTCAATCATTCATCCATGGACGGCTTCAATAGCTCGTGTGAGCTATCATTTAATGAGTGAGTAAACATTACGTTGCTTAAGAAAGGCGCTCGCTGGCGGCGTGTAGTGGTCGGACACTTCATCAGTGCGAACGTCTTAGGCTAGGTCAAGGGGGCTAGCTGGTGGAAGTTTCTCGGTTCTCCTTCTGCGGCTCGGGTTATCAGAAGAGATTTCTCCCCCTTTACGCAGCTTCCTTTTGGAGTCGAACCGATTCGCAAAAGGCATCCACCCTTGCACGATCTCTCACAGAAAACCAAGGTGTAGCTACCACCATGAGACAAATCTCTTCCACCAATCAATGTTCGCAGTTCTTGCCGGGGGCTCTCGGCTTGCGTGTGCTGAGCTGAAGCAATGCTGGAGTTGTGGTGGCATGAGGTAGTCGCTTCTCTACCGATTTGGAACTTTGGTATTTCTTTTCACTTAATACTTGCGAAATATTTTATCCATGTCCCGAAAGCACCTGTGTCAACTTCCATGCATTTTATAGCGAGCTATGCGTTGATTGTCAGTCTGTCAGGTAAAAGTAGTACTACTTCCTAATATCCATAGAGAAGTAATTACTATCTTAAAGGATGTATTAGATAAATGACCCTCCCACCTTACTGTATATACAAATAATGCCATAAATATATAATTCATATATCAATATATTGATCACGGAATATTTTGTGTCTTGTTTATGTACCTATGAAGAATCCGCTTAATTATAGTCAGTGGTCTTAAGTCCAAGATACCATCCATTTAACTTGAGTAGTTCCAAACAGGGAATTAAAGCATGCTCTCAAGTACCCTTTGCTTCTAAATGTACTTACATAATCTACATAACACAACACAAGCTTCGATTTTAGTAAAACTACTCACCCAACACCAAAATTGACCTTGTGAAAATTTCTTGGCAAGCTCGCGCTACGAAACCTATGTACCAATTTAAAGATATACTTCACAATTGTTCAAAAACATGATTATGTCTCGGGGATCATCGGAAATATCATTACCAATTGAGCTTTGCCATCTGCATAAGTACGTAGTGTGATGAGCCAACAGTGTCTTAAAGAGATCGAATGTAAACAATGTATGAAAAATTCATTAAGTTAATTGAAAATCAATTTTAATACAAATAATAAACTGGCAATTTGAATGCTTGAAATATAAAATTTTACTACCCCATAAATTCCAAAGTCAATAAGTTTGAAAGATAACCGTTTTCATACTTATTGCTGATTTTGAGTTTTAATAGGAAAAAGTCTACAGAGAAAATGTTCGTCTTAAGTAAACTTGCTATCTCCAAAGTAGTCAGGAGATAGCAAGTTTCAAAATCTTGACCAACAAATCAAGTTTCTAAACATTCAAATGTCTTGGTAAGACAAAAACTCACGTCAGTCACGTAAAAAACTAGCATGTTGAAAGATGAAAACCTCTGACTGTAAAATTTAATACGGTTTTACGAAAACATGCCCTCAAAAGGTATCACAATACATTTACAACAAATGTAGTATTTTAGCCTGACACGTGTAAATCCATCAGGCAGCTTAGGCTGTAGAGGGGCCAAATTAAATATACATACAACAAACATACTAACTGAAAACAAAGAGGTTTTCAATTCCGTTGAAACACGTGTGTCATAGCTGCTCGATAATAGCGCAATATATTTAAAAGTACACCCCTTATGAATTGCATAAAGTGACATCATCATTTAAATATGACGAGTAACTTAATCAACTTTTCGATGAAACGTGTTAAAACTACTCAAACATAGCTAGTGTTTGTTGGAAAATTAGAGTTATTTGAAATGTAAACCCTGTAAATTTGTGAGAAACACACAATACATCATGAATGTAACTTACTTGGACCCTAGGGACCGGCATTTCCGGTGCGTAGGAACAAATCCTGAACGTCCCTGGTGACAGGAGCCTTGCAGCCTCAGCGAGCCGGAGCCGATTTTGGAAGGAGACTCGTAAAGAGGACCCGCCGTGACTTGCAGAACTCCGTCTATGACCGACTCTTTGGATCCAACGCAACTGCCGATCGGAGATGGTGGCTCCAGTTTCAACGATAACCTGAAAATAACAAACCAAAGAACTATGAGCTAAGACTTGGGTATCAAAACGAGCCGCTTTTATTTTTTATATTTTTTCATACACTATATCATACGTACACGTATAGGTTTATCATACACTATTCTTTCATACACTATGAACGAATTAATACAACTATAAAACTGCACAATATGCGGACTTATCGCTAAAAGCGATCTCTTCCAGACATGCTTTGTATGGACATAACAAGGAGAATGTAAATGTTTACATATAGGCGAACAACAAAATATTCGGAAAAATATGTAAGTTTACTAAGAAACTAGCTTATTGTGACATATACCTTGCATTTCAACCGCCTCTCCTCTAGTGGTTCACACACCGGTATCAGATTCAGAGGTCCCGGGTTCGATCCCCAAGGGGGATACAATATTGTACTTGGTTTGAATGGTGGTACGACCTTGTTTAAGTCCGCATGGCTAGCTAACACCATCTTACAGACCTGATCTCCTCCGACTCAGACTGTTGAGAATTCCGGGTGAAGTGCGTTGCCAGATTCTGCCTTATCATAACTTGAAACCGGTGTGGTGAGAAAGTAAAACGCTTCTGTCATACAATAAAATAGAGTACCCTTACTTAAACTGATCATCCACCAGAAATTTCTGCAGCTCTTCTATGTATCGCACGCTGTTGAGATAGTTGGCAACGTGCGGCAGAAGCGCAATGTCATACTCGGAAGTCTGGTACCTGTCCAATGCTTTTAGGACGACGGCCATTTTAGCGGTGCGGTGGGGAGAACCCGCGGGATGCGCTATGTCAATGTACACGAGATCCGTCAGAAATATACCTACAACAAAACGTTTATATTGAATACACAGTTGACAGAAAAACATAGGCAATACATTCACGGTCAGAAAACATTTTTAATTTTTTTAGTGCATATTAAATTGATATATGCTCTAATACTATATATATATACTATATAATACTGTATTACAATCTAGCCTATGTAGGCTGATGAGTAAATTTATGCTAACTAAGTTTTATAAAAGAAATTATTTTGAAGAATGTGTCCAATGTCACGTTTCTTACATTTTTTACTTAAGGTTACATACACTACGTTATTTGAAGTAGCACTAGTAGAACACATTATGATACGAAAAAATTGATTAGCAGACTGCCCGTCTGATGTCTGCCCACATGTAATTCAAAAACATAGAAATAAGAAACAATGCGCCTTCTTACTATGAAGGTCTCCGTCTCAGAATTAGGACCGTGTAACCCAGCTTGTGGATGCTGTGTTCCTGAGTACACAAGCATACCTCCTCAATCTCTAAACAGTGTGCTTGTAGGTGATGATATTATGGAGAAACCTTGCTGTCTGGGTTGACGCTTTTGTCCAACTGTGGACGGCTTCAGGCAGTTGATGTGAAAATGAAGACAAGACCCTCTCGACAACTACATACACCTTCATTTCTCGATGTAACACTAACACAATCTAGCACAAACTGCCTCTTAGACAGTAAGAAATATTTTAAGATTTAGTATAAATAACATACTTGTAAATGTTGTTTAAATTGTTATATACTCATGAATGGATCATTAAAAAACGATCTAGCCCGACAAAATGATACTGAAAAATCTTAATGAGACAATAAAAACCTAGTGACAACGACATACACCACCAGAGGAGACAGTAAGAACCACGCAGAAATGACTTAAATCTCCAAACAAGACAATAAGACCTCGCGACAACTACATGCCATTTTTTTAAGTAATCCAGTTTTATTGTTAAGGTGTGCAATAAAGTATTTTCATTCGTTAATTCATATCCCTCCAAAAAGTTTCGTGTTGGAGGTCTATTCAATTCTGTTATATACAATTTGCTGTAAGTGTATGTAAAAATCAAATGTACAGTCAGCCGTCGATTGAGAGTCCCACACTTATCTCACGTCAAAACAAATAATCATCAATCATTTCGCTATTACGCTATGCGTAGAGATAGCGGGCCCTATCAGTCAGCGGTCACTCACCACCAAACGTTTTGTTAGATGTTAGTTTGATATAGTAAATATATATTTGATAACAGTTAGTAAGACTGCACAAGATGAACGGAACTGCTTAATGCTAGCTAGCGGCAGAAATACGAAATCCACTACTTAAAAAAAAACACGATACATATGTATACAAATGTTTGATCTATGTTTGGGTGTTGTATCATAATAGTACTTACGTATGAATTTACAAAAAAAAGTATTTAGGTATAATATCTTCTAGTTTGTTCTATGTTTGAGTGTTGTATCATAATAGTACTAACGTATGAATTTACAAAAAAAAGTATTGCAGTGTGAAATTAATGTCCTGTTATATGTGAAGTGCGGTTCTACCTTCGGCTTTATCATAACTTGAAAAATAAGGTGAGTTGGAGGCCAAGCACCTCCACGAAGAACAAAAAAAAAATCGTTGAGTAAGATTTTTTTAGGATCATTTTGGAACGTCATATCTGACGCCATTTTTAAGATCAAAATAATCCTGCGCGTTCTTTCTCCACCCTCCTCTATCTAACGTCATATCATCACTCGATCCATCCATCTCTTCTTCATCTATCTATCTTTCCTACCTCTACCCCTTTATCCATCCACACTCATAATCAACACTCTTTTCGATACATGGTTTTAAACCCTCGTAACATGACCATACAATGTTAACCTATCACTTCCAAACTTCTGCCAACCCACATTGGCGCCACTGTCATTTTTAGGTCAAAATATGATTATCTGATGTCCCAAAAAAACGTAAATGAAATCAGATAGTTTTTCGGTGAAACAATGAAAGCTTATCTATTGAGATTTTGCTCTTTTAGTATTTATCTTTGCCAGGAATAGCTGCACCAAATGACTACATGCTATGTGCTTTCGACCGTAACGAACATAATATAGATAACCCCAGATAAGAATGCAAAGGGCTAAACATTATGCTATCTATGTTTGAACTTACATAGTTCACACTGTTTGTTCATTTATAAATTGATCATAAATTGTCAGCTGACGGGCTGATGATCTGCCAGTGACTTGGGCGCAAATACATGGGTCAAATGGATACAGGAAATACGATGAGCTTATCTCCTTTTCGATGAGTCAATAAAACCATACTGATCATTTCACGTATTCTGTGAATCAAAATGCGAACTTCTGTGAATCAAAATCGTTTTTGACATAGAATATCTTAATAAATAGCTTAGTGCGGAGGGAAGATCACGAAGGCTACTAAAATCATGTTCGGTATGAATGGACAGACGTAGAGTAGCAGACTTTGGAAGAGATGGATGATTGAGTGAGTGGCGTGTGGCTTCATATAATAGAAATGAATGCTGAGTTGATGGGTGACACACCACTGTGACCCATCAACTCAGCATTCAGTAGAAGAGGATAGCGTGCTTACAAACCCGTGCTGCCCCGATATCGCCAGACTGCGGTATAAGGGCACAAAGAAGACTTACCCAAATACGGTATACAGGGCAGTGATATTGATCTCAAATACTCTCGAAGCGCGATCCAGTTATCGCTCTCTCCGAATAATTCGGCCAGCTTTTCAAACTGCTGCTTATCCTTTTTCGATAAGCAAGCCCAAGTTTTCGTTAACCTGAAACAAGTAAAATAATAATATGTGAAAGTACTGCCTGTGATTTGGCTTGTAAAATTTTCAGAATCAAGATTTATCAAATTGTATTAGCCTTGGACGAGTCCCATGTTCAGGTGATAAAGCTTTTCACAAGTGCACCTAACAAAAAACTTTTTTTCATTGTATTTAAGAATTGTTGTTATTGCTGTATCTATCTATCTATCTGTCATGTTGTTATCAGTGCATTTGTTTCAGAAATAATACTTGCCTATATATTCCTGCACTCTGCAATGCTGATACAACAGCAAACAGTGAATGCAAATTGTTGAGTTCGTGTAATTTTTTAGCTACTTTTATGAAATGAGTTAATATTTCAGCCCTTCCTTTAGCTGATTGGCCATTGAGTATTTCTTGTACAGTCCAGAAGCTTACCTGCGAAGGAAATTGTAAATAAAAAGTGTTTAGCAAAATGAGCTTCAGAAAAAGGACTTTGGATCAGGAAATGGGCAGCGGTACCCACTTAACATTAACACTGCGATCACCAACACGCCTTCCAGGCTTGCTGATATTAGACATCGCTATAGGGGAGTCCTGCAGTGGACTTTTCACCCTGTGAAAATTAAATAAAAGAAAGAAAATGAAGGAGATCAAAGTGTGCAACTGGATTAAAAATCTTACCGAACATCTTTCTAGCACATAATAATAATACATGGTAGCTGGTCTTTATTAATAATAAACTGTTAGGTACTTCCTTTCAGTTCGGAATTCACAAGTGATAAGATATGTAAACAGCAGTGACGTTGAAACACAGTCATTGCCAACAGATAATTACACAGATAGATTTTATAGATTCATATTACAGAGATAGATTTTGATACATATTATACATCACTGCTGTTTACATATCTTATCACTTGTACATTCCTAACAGGAAGGAAGTACCTAACTGTTTATGTGAAGCTGGCACATTGATAATTGTTGCATCTCTATAATAGATTGTAGGAAACATTATTATCGATACCAAGGCCAAAACCATAGTTATAAACTATAGTGTCTATATTTTGAAGGCACATCACTCTGAAACTACTGGATGGATTTTAATGAAACTTTGCACATTTCTAAAATTTAACTAGGATCATGTAAACTTTTTATCTCCCCTTCGCCCCTCTGATGGGGCGAAAAGAGGCAATAAGTTAGTATGTAACCTTATACTGGATAGGATTTGGATCATGAAACTTAGTGCAAATATTCTTTATGGTAAACAAATATATACCCTATTATCAATTTCTAGAACTACCCTGCTATATCAAAGCTTGCCTGGGCAAGAATGAGACTTACAATGGAGCGAGCCTTCCCAGACAATGCTATGTTGAGCAGTGGGCTTATATGAGCTCAATAATAGTGATGAACTTAGGACCTTGGCGCAAGTGTAACTGGATGGGGTCAGCTAGTTTAATGATATGAAAAGAGAAAACTTTGAACTGCCTTTTAAGCTTACTCCATGCACAGAGGCTTGTGAGATTTAGCTTAGTTAAAGTTTGTATTTAGTAGTGCAGAAAGCAAATATTTCCTTTTTTACACCATTTAAACAATCTTTAAAATCTAGGATGTTATTTAACCGAAGAATGTAGAGGTGTTTTGAAAATTCAGGATCAATGCCAAATTTATCATGTAGTGGAGGCAAATTTAAATCCTATGTGTAAAAATCTATATAATTCATAAAATGGTAATATCAAGACCAACAGGTATAAGTTTATCTTAAATTTTCGATTGCAAAATACCAACCCTATTAAATCTTTTGGTAAATGCCACTACATTTGGTGCAACGGTCAATTTGTTCATTTTATTCCATCCACATGTGGTGAGCTCTTCTGGGCGGATGTTTTTGAAACAAGGCAGATCAAGTAATGTCAGTTGATTTGCAATATCTTCTGGTGTCAGTCTTAATGCTGAGCAAACTATGTTGTCCCATGATTGATTCATTGATGATGCAGCTGGAAGACTACTTGTTTTATATTGATACACTGGATCATTTTGCCGAATAGCTGTATTATCTCCATGCCTGTGAAAATTAACTTTTTTTAACAACCAACTAAAACAACATCAATCTGAAATGAAAGCTTTGGAAAAGAAAAAGTGGCATTGAAATTGTACAATGCCACTTTTTAGGAAAGTTTATAATTCCAGGATAGTTCTTAGAATAAACAGGAACTTTTTTAATAATGTGTAAAATAAATTATTATTTGAATTTACAAGTTGCTGCTTTAAGTCAATGACATTGCCCAGATGATTAGCAGGCTGAAGTGGCGGTGGGCTCACCATATTTGCCAAAGAATTAACAATTACTGGAGTAAACAAGTGCTGGAGTGGAGACTGCATCTTGGTAAACAGTGTTGGATACACAGCGGCATGATGGGTTGGTAAATTAATATAGGTATCTTATTAAGCCCCAGGGTTTTACACATTATTGTTTGCTGTGTTTTGATATAATTAAAATGACATGTGTGAGGCTTTTCTTTGGAGCCGGTGCCCTCCATGTTTTCAAAAATCTTGCGGGGCTTTTGAATTAAATGACACGTGACCCAAGGGCTGTCTCTTATTGTGGCCAGCAAATTAGCTATTCAGTGTGGTAATGCAGCACTCTTGGGCACGCTTCCGTCTGGTACTGGTCTGGAACAGTCAAGTTACCTATATGCTGTTTGTAGCAGTTCTTAGGTAATCTGACTGATTCCTTTGTATATAGTAAGTTAGTTTAATTGTACATTTTTTTGTTGCTTTCATAAGAAAATAATGTAATATGATCATACCCATAATTGTAGTAACATGCGCAATCATCTTTTGTGTAAGGTTGTTGACTGTTCAATGGTAAGTTTGACTGCTTTTTGTGTCCCTGCTTACATGAAGGTTTTTCATCTAAAGGCCAGTTTTCCTCTTCTTCATGCTGTAAATATATTCATTGTGATCATTTACAAAAGACACTGGGAGGCTCCAGTTTCTGTTTCTAAATGATCATGACTCACACACAAGTCTACACTGTAAGATTCAGTATAGTAGCCTGCACTTTGACTGACTATTGGAGTGCTGACTTGCCATAAATTACATTAAACATCCAGGTCACATTATAAGGAAACTAATCATTGACTAGATACTTTTACACAGATTAAGCATATTGGTATACACAAATGAAACAAGAATAGATATAGGCAATAGTATGCACTCTTGTTTCTCCATTTAAAAAAAAATGTGTCATAATAATGTGTTCCTGAAACAATTTGTTTATTTGACACAAGCAAACCAATTTTACACAGAAACTACACCAAAGCTTTCCAACCCCTCATAGTGTTGTCAATTTTGGAAGTCCCATATCTCTAACTATTGCAGAAAATATCAAAACTCCTTGCTCAGACAACATAAAGAAGGATTATTTTACCTCAACTATCCGCAGCACTGCCAAACTATCACTTAACATGTCCCGTGGCATGATTATTTTTTCTTGGGTACATCATTTGTATTATTATTATAATCTATAACAAATAAATCGAGAATTAACACAAGGATTCATCATCATCATTACCATCACCAGTACCAACTTCATACACTGCTGGGTATATTAATATGCCTCTCTGAGTTTGTAATACATAGGTACCACAACCAATATCCAGGCAACTTTGGCTATATTGTCTGTTCATCTGTCAGGCGATTGTCACACATTTCCGTACCTAACCAGTACCATGCTACCTTACTGCAACGTGCATTGCAATAATGTCCTGCCAAAGCATAGAATTGTTTATGTAAATCTCTTGGTATTTTTTCAAATAAATCAATGAATGGTAAATGTATTAGAATAACTATATAGTTAGATCTTGCGGTAGGTAGGTAGGACAGCCAGAACCTAACTACAAAACGGAAATAGCAACATATCAAAACATTTCTGTAGCTTTTCTACAGAAATAATTCGCTCGTTTTACGGCATAGCGAATTTTTTGTACCTACCAAAACAACGTTTATTTTATATTTTCTGTCAGAGTTGAATTTAACTGCACCATACCTTAAAATGTTCTGTAAAAATAATGCACTTTACAACTCGATAATTTCGATACGTTATCGGCAGCACCCAAGTATCTGTGAAAGAGAACTTAGAATTAAATAACAAACCCAAAACCGCAGAAAGAAATAAACCAATATTCTTGGCAGCAAAGAGTATAAATAATTGGGACTTGGGTCAAATAATAATAAAAGTACTGTTCTAGGCTGAATTTCCTCTTCTTTCTGTTATACTCTTTGATTTCTAGCCAGAGACGACGCCAGCGAGTGTATTACATAGTAAAACAGTGGTAAGCAAAGACCTTAAAGGTACTTACTAACTAGACTGTGCACTATAGCGAAAAAATCGGTCCGAGCGAAAAGGCTCACGTTGGTAGTGTCCCTTTCTAATGAGGTGACCATGACCAAACAGAACACAGGATAAATTGATTGTAAAAACGTTTGTGTACGTATCCTGATGATGGTAACATAAACGAAGACTGACAATTATGTTCACATTTTTGTACAGATATTATGATATTTGCCGAGGGGCAGCAGAGTGGCGCCTACTCCACTAAGGTCAACTAAAATTTCAACTGGTGAACTAAATGGATTTTTATTTCCAATTATTTCAACTTTGTAAATACTATGTGAAAATAGAAAAAAAAGGAATATTTTGTCCAGTTCGTTCAATTGAAATAAAACTTTGTTAAATTGTGTTTCGTCGGCTAGCTATGAACACCGCGCAAGTAATATTTAAAATATTAGATGTGGATATTTGTTCAACCACCAAATTTGGAATGTAGACATACTCTGGACATAGCACACTTTTTACTCCGATATTCCCACTAGAATGGGACTATCCGCAAGTAAACGATTACATTATCATAATAATGTAAAATCAAAATATATATGACGTATCCTTGAAATACTGAAAATACATCATGTTTGAAATTCATAATGCTTCCATTAAAAGGAAATGAAACATTTGAACTAAGAGCGGAGAGTCTAGGACGAATATTTTCAGAGATATGGTCGTTTGCAGTTTGACAGCTGTCATTGAAAATGTAGATCTTAGACATAGCTTTCATTTGAACTAAGAACGGAGAGTCTAGGACGAGTGGTTTCAGAGATATGGTCGTTTGAAGTTTGACAGCTGTCTTTGGAAATGAAGATCTCGTTTACAGCTTTCATTTCCTTTATGATGAAGCATTATCTATTTTATTTAATCAAATGTCGATCGGTAGGTGGTCAATCTAGCCAAATTACGGTAGACGCAGTGTGTAGATGAAGACACTGTATTATTAAATATATTGTGCTCTATAAATTTTTATTTAATAAACGCCATCTAACCAATTTAAGTTGTAACACTACGGCTACAACCAACAAAACGTGGTTCCAACATTTTTCGATGGTTTGAATAGGTGATAGAGATAGTATATTTTGTCCATGATGGTACGTAACTACGCTACCTACACCTACCTAATTTATTGTAGCTAAGTAAAAAAAATAACCAAAACATCGTGTGTATAATTTTATTGGAATCTACAGCACTTACCTTACACGTGGGTTAAGAGTCGGAAGTACTTCTTTTCCTCCCTTTATAATAGATATCATCTGACCTATAAAAAAAAAGTATAGTTTTTATTCAGTAAGATTTTTCAGAATCCCTTTGAAACGTCAAATCTGCCACCTGTTCGGAATCGCGACCATGCGATTTTACAATCACATGTGATTTTACACACGAGTGCCAAATTTTATGAAACACGGTAAAGAAGAGCTATGTGAAAAAGGTGTTGCAAGATTTGAATCCTCAAGGTTAGTAGGTTAATGCACGGACACACTCGGATTATTTATTCTTACCTCAAGAAATATTGACGGAACAGCATCAGGATTCAGCATTTTCCTAGAATTACAAGGAATATAAAGACAGAAGACTTTGAGATTTTTTCAGGCACTGCATTTTTCCACTTTAATTTCTGGTTTATTCTTTGGGAATCTATAATACAATAAATACAATTAATAACAACAACCCTTTCGTACGCTCTGACCGTGGTTGGTACATCTCCAATTTAAGCCCTACCTACTACTGCGATATTGTAAAAAAATCATTGATCAACAAAATTCATGGTTACCCAAAAGAATATGATTGTTGCTTTTACTTACCCGTGGAAAGAAAAGCTGCTGCAGTATCCTGCACCTTTTATTAGACTCATTTTTGCACCCTGTCACACAGCATGAATTCACCATTTTTCATGAAAAACATAAAGATTTATTCAAATTAAAATTTGGTTTTGTTAATTTTTTTATGATTTGCTCGTATTTACGTTAGAGATGGTGTATTAGGGTCATATTTTCGTATTCATATTATTGAATATAACGCTTTGCTGGGATTATGTACTGATACCTATTATAATATAATAGTCAAATAATAGGTGGTGTTCTGACCGATTCTGTTTCTGTATTCAACGCTACCTCCGGGATTTAATAGAAATTCTATCAGGTAGGTATTCTCTTTGGGTAGGTATCCATAATCGGGTGAGAGTGGCTCTAAACGTGCATAATGTAGGTAAATGTAATGGTTAGTAAATTGTTCTTCATCTTTTATGAGGCTTATGACTGTGAACGAAAGTAAACATACGTTGGTGAATTTAAAAAGTTAATCACCTATGTAGGTACCTATGATGATTATTAATTGCTATTATTCACACAAATTGACTCATTAGCAGACGAATATCAGTCACAGAAACTATTAGGTATTTACTTAGATTCACTTACTACTAGACGAATATCATTCACACAAATTCACTCATTAACAGACCAATAAAAATCACAGAAACTATTTTTTTTATTGGTCAACCACCAGCGTTTGACCACCAGCTTACGTGTAAAACGCTTAAACGATTGCCTAAAGGAACCTATTTACTCTGGACTTGCAGACTCCAAGATTGTACTCAAACAAATTCACTCATTAACAGACTAATATCTATCACAGAAACTATTAGGCATTAACTTAGATTCACTCACTTCTAGACGCACATCAATCAAATCACAGAATACATATTCATCTCACTCTCGCTCGCATGAACGCTCTTGTACCAAAGGGGATGACTTCAATACACATTTAATTTGTTGTTAATTATGTGATCTTATTATGAGTCTTAGACTCATGCCTAGGTACCCTAACTCAATGGTTTTAATAATGAACTGCTTTGTTTGTTCAATATCAAGATAGGAATAAGGTTATGAAACATGAGAGTTTGTTCTGTATGATAGATATGTGATCATCCTTACCTTAGAAGAGCTTCACATGACATGGGGTCGAGATGTCCAAGGTTTCATACGCTTATGCGTTACATTACTGTGTTATCACAGTAATGTTGAGCTTCAAGTAGACCTGTGTAAAATTTGGTCACATTGATTCTAACTGAATCACTAGGTGTTTCCTTATTTTAGCTTATATTATACAAGTGATCTAACCTCCAAGTTAGACCAGGACTTGGGGTTGGTAGTCAGTACAGCTTTGCTTTATTTTGTCATTTTATGACCGCGCCAAATACTTCTGGCTGAGACTACCCGCACAGAGTTGCTCTTTATATTTTATCCTATACCATGATATATTCAATATGAACGGTGGCAAAACCGTTCTTATTCGGCATCATCATTTTACGATACCTTGCACCCATGGACTTATTGGTGGGGCAGCAACTGGACGAACCGATCCAAAGCTACCCCAAGCCTCATACTTCTTTTCTTTCCTCAGCTGCAGACATGACTCTAATCCATGATCTACAGCTGACCCTTATGTATTGTAGTAAGCATATAGTGACGATTTATAACACCAGCCCAAGCCTTATTTTACAGAAATTATGCAATTCAATGTATTAAATTCAGACATGACTATTTCTAAATACTTAGCTTGCATTACAGATGAAAAACTGGAGATCTCGACCCACTGAGTTTAATTTTAGTATTAAGAAGTAAAATTACAAAAAGCACCGCGTCAGTTTTACCTCCATGAGAAAAAGAGCGCGTTACTTACTATCTATAATATAGTCTATGCCTTCTCAGTTCCGTTTCCCGATTTTAGTGTTGCTATATACAATATTTACAGTCATCGCGTTTCGCGACAGCTCTTAACAACAGCGCTTAAAAGCACACTATAAGCAGAGCGGCAATACTACGCGCCATCGCCGCCGCCACAGCGCCGCGCGCGGCTTCGCCGCTCTGTTGCGCGGTGGAGTTCACGAAACGAATCTTGGATTAGGCTAATATTTGACTACTATACAATAATATAATATCGAACATTCCAATATCTATTACGAATATGAATTTCTAATGTTAAGTTACCTATACCTATTATAAATATATCAGTCAAACCTCTAATTTAAGCTAAGCAATCATTTTTGGTACACAGTCTAGCTAGTTAGTAAGTATTAAGATCTTTGGTGGTAAGAAGTAGTGAGCAAGTAAGTCAATAGATGGCAAACTGACTTTTTGATGATAGGGCGTATGTATAAGGTCTTTGGATAGGGCAGACAGGCTTTAGAGATAAATATTTTTTATTCATTATACCGTCGAGACTGTTTTGAAGACACATGCGAATGATTTTATTTTTAATTCATTAATTTGAACATAATGTCAAGTTAACAAATCATTCAAAAACAAAGCTTAAATTCGTATGTTATTGTTATTCTGAAAACATATCAGTAGGTGCCAATTCCTACAATTGCAATGAGTATGGAACACAAATATATGAATTTTCATCAATGCAAACTGTCAGCGAGGACACTTTCATAAAATTTGTCGGCTGTAAATAGGGTCTAAAACGTCCAGACCTAAAGCTTCATTGTCATATATTACGTACAATTTGAATACTTTGTTAGTATATTTAAAACTGTGGCTACTATAACACGACACGTTTGTTTACGATGCGCTCGCACACTCATCTCATCTGGTAACAAGTTGAGATAAGGCCGAAGGTGGAGACGCACTTCACCCGCAATCCTCAAGAAACTGAGAAACTGGCTATCTTACCTCTGAATGCCGGAACACAACATTTTTTTAAGAATTGTTATTATGACAGAATTAGGTTAGATGGTGGTAGCTAGCCAGGCGGACCCAAACAAAGTCCTACCACCAACCAAACCAAGCACAATATAATATAATATACTTTAATATAATATACTTCCCATGGGATCGAGCTCGGGACCTCTGGATCTGAAATCTGTGGGTTGAACCATTAGACCACAGAGGCGGTTGCCTTATAGCGACACCATAAAGTTTGTTTGATTAATCAAGTTTTCGTAAGAACGAATGATTGAAGAAGTTGTTTAAGATATTTCATAGATTATAACAGCAATGAGGTACTTACCTAGTTATTTTAGTACCTGTATATGAATCTACGTATGTGTTACATTTACTTGTTTTCACAATAAATTGATGTTATTTCATTATGATTTCGTTATTTCTGTTTTGTTTAGCTTAAAAAGTATAACTTCTCACGTGCGTACATATGTACCTATACATGCATACGATTTTTTGTTTGTTACCGGCAGTCAATTTAATACATAAGGCGTTCACCTCAATTATTTTGCTGCCAGAGTCCAAGCTGATTTATGAATTTAATGGTGTTGCCTTAGGTTTGTTACATTAAGTGCAATATTACTTATACTTATTTACTTGTATGAATCTGAGTGGCTAAATGACCTAGCATCCTTTATTTAGGAAGGTGTAATAAGCACTTAAGCATTCAGCACTGTTTGCCAACCTCGTCTGAGAAGCCCGGCACAGGGGTTTGATTTCGAAGTCCATCTCCGGCCAGTTGGTCCGCGGAAGCTATTTAATTTTACCTCTAACCTTGTGGTACTGAAGATACTGAGACTTTTTTATCTTAATACAAAAGGAAAGGCTTCGTCGCACCAGGCGGGCGTTCGTTACACAGATCAAAAACTATGTATTATAGTTCGCTATATCAACGCCGCGCCGTTTAAGAACAAAACTAAATTTGTATGTTGGTTCTGGTTTTCAATAAGGGTGGCCAATTACTACTAAATAGTACAGTTGTGTTATAATAAAGACTGTTTGTAACGGTCCGTAACCTGACTGCTTCCCTTTTTGTTGTAATGCCCCATTTTGTGTAACAGGAACATTTCAGAGACAATATGTACGCCGTGTATAAATAAAAGTAGGTACTCTGTGATCTCAGCGGAATACAGTATGCCAACGTTTCAAAGTAAGAATGCCAGAAAAAAAAATTGTTTCCGCTGTATTTTCATGGGTTTTTAAACTTCCTTTTTTTACTTTTCTTTGGCTTAAATAGAGTAAATTATTGAAAAATGATAAATTGGCACATCAATTTTGATTTCAGAAAATGTACAAAAAAAGTGATAACATTGTAAATAATGTTTTTATCATTAAAATAAAGTACTCCATTGAACAACTGTAGGTACAAGTACGAGTAAACTGTTATGGCGTTTGGTTCGATAAACACAGCGCATTATTTGTAATCACATAGCTGTAGCAAGAAAATACCTATGCAAAACCGAATATAACTGTAAAGAAAATATGTAACTTCTAAATTGAAAACTATTTCGGAATTTACGTTGTTAGTCCAAACAGTGATCTGTTTTAGGGTTATGTTTCCATCTTTTATTGGTATTATGTTTTGTGTCGATTTCTAGGCGAACAGACATCAGATGTTTGTTTTTATCAGAGTTATTAAAGTTCAAAGTGATGTCTGAATGAATTTCTCACAGTTTCTTACGGTTCAATCATGGTGGGAAGTGCCAAGCATTGCATACTTTTGTTCCCTCTTCAGGACTGCATTCAAGCTTCTGGATTTTGACATCGAAGTGAGTGAAACTGCTCGAATTGTTGGGAGCTCATTTTGTTGATTGAAAAGCAGCTCTGACGGTTCTTTTTATCGATTTACAGGAGTTGGAGGAAGCTCTTCTAGCAGATGGCTTGGAAGAGTCAGCTAGTTCCCTTCTTACTAACCTTATTGTGCGCCTTTTAAATGGATGTTTGGGCAACAATGACATCTCTGCTTTCAATTATCAGGTATTTGTTGAAGATCTTTTGATTTTAGGTGTGTTACAGGTGGAACATCAAAATTATTATATTGTTGTATGCAATTGTCTTTCAGATGTATTTGAGGCGATTATTCAGACAAAAATGTCAGGAAACAGGCCGCTACAACCCATTCAATACTGACATTGACTTCCAATTCCTACCTTTGCGCATCAAAGTTGAAATCTTGTATGCTCTATGTGATTTTCGGCTGGATGCTGAAGATGTTTTAGACTTGTTTAAAAATCTTGAAGCTGAGAGTTTAAGGGTAGAACCCTTAGGGTGAGTATCTCAAAATCTATCATTTTAGTAGTAGACTTGTGTCATCAACATCAACAGCCGCACAATGTACACTGTTGTGAAGGCCACAGGGCTTTCTCAGTTCTAGTTCCAGTTTTCAGTTCCATATTACAAGCTATACTTAGTTTGGGGCTAGATGCCGATGAGTGAAATTAATGTCCTGTAAAAAAAAAAAGTTATGTACATTACAGTAATATGAATTAATAATATTTATCTCCGTTGTTCATCCTCAAATAAATTTTGGGTTCTTACATAATATCACATGAATAACATGCATGAAGATACTGACTGGGAGTAATAAATGTATTTAATGTTTTACAGTTTTGATGATGAGTGCTCAGCATACTGGTATTTCTATGGAACAAGGTTATATCGAGAAGATTTAAAGAAAAAGAAAGGCAAACACAAAAGAAAAAAAAAAGATAAGAAGTGTTGGTTTTATGGTGATGACTACCTTGATGAAGACGACACTGAGCGTGTATGGCAAGTGGTGTGTTTCACAGAATCAGATTGGATTAACCTGACAGAAAGATTTCGTAAAGCCACTAGCAAGGTTGAAAAAGAGTTGTATCGCTCTCTCTCACAAAACTTCTTGCCAGAAATACCAAGGCTTTTTCAAGAAAAAGAGCGATTGCAACGGAAAAGGTAAACAACAAATTTTATTTTACACTTTAATAATTTTTGAAATGTGTGTGGTGTGAATGAAATATGAAAATTTTTATGTGTTGTTTGTCGTTGGTGCTGCATAGTATATATCATTGGTAACATTTATTAAATTGGCAATTTGTGGTTAGTTAGGTATGAATTTTAGATGGCTTAATGCAGTGGCTACTCGCAATGAGTAGTGTGTTGCGCTAATTCTGCAACAAGTGTCCCTTTTAAGAATGGTTAATCACATTTTAATTAGTTAAAAATTCAAAGAATCTTTAAACCAACCTTCAGACCAAAACTCCCAAACAGAGCAGTAAACCATAAATATCTACACCTATTTAAGACAGGTTTACTTCCCTAAAAAGCAAGGGAAACTAGAGTACCATTTGTGAATACATACTTATCATACAATAATACACCCAAACACAGAAAAAACAAATGTATTCATCACACAAATGTTTGTCCTGGGTGGAAATTGCGCAGAAGGTAGAGTTACTACCAACTGAGCTATGAGGCTTGTTACTATATATGTTTGTTCATCTATTTCTCCACAAGCTCTAAACGGATATGCAAAATTTTTGGACCTGTGGACCAAAACTCCTCAACTAACAACAGCAAATCATAGATATATCCGCCAATTGTGGTCCAGATTTGCAGGATTCTGTTTTTATTTAATGGGGTACCTACAGATATATGGTGGATAACTTTTAAAAATTTGATAGTCCTAGATTTGATTCCGGCTGCACAACAATAACTTAAATTTTGTTAACTTTAGTTTTGTTAATTTGTGACAAGTACTGTGTGTACTGACAAATAAGTTTGGTACAAAGAAAAAAATATTGGAACATAGTAAATATACTAGTAAAATCAACTAGAAACTTTTATTGTTGCAAGTCCAAAATATGTGAATTATTTTCAAGATTTTAGAGAAACAGTTTAATTTTTTATAAAACATTTTACCAACTTATTTTTTCTTTTATACAAATTTAGAGTGGAGCGATAAATAGATGTCGTTGTTGTGGGTTCCATCCCAGTTGTGCACCAATGAATTTTTGGTGGTCCATCATAATAGAAAAAAAAATATGAGGTGGGGTGATTTAACACTTTTCCTAAAGTAACTTACCAAATCAAACTAAAAAAAACTATCACATAGTCTCTGTATGCTATCTGAGATGAGTTTCTGACAGCTAACTAAAACTATTTTCGTTTTCGTATAGGGTGCTGGTTTCCATACATTTGGTTAGCGGACATTGAAAAGAACTACAGTTGCTTTATTATTACTAACTCATTACTAATTATTAACTCTATTAATACTATTATTAACTCATACTAAGGCCTCAGAAGTCTTGGAGGAAAGCTCTAAGTTCTACATTAAAATTGTTATGGACATTAAGGCATAATTCTATAAACAAGTTTTGCCCTGCATTTCTTCAGACGACATGCACTGCACAATTTATGCAGCAGACTTACTTATTTTTAGGAATAGTGTTCCTGGTGGGAAATAGAGTCAACTGAGAAGGACTTTTTTATTCTGTCAAATTACGAATTTTTTGAAAATTTATAAAAAGTCTGATGAGGCAACAATTTTCTCTTCAAAATAAAACAGTAACCTTTCTAATAACAAAACTTTAAAATTAAAAAGTGGAAGGTAGCTGCCACAATGTATAAGTTATCAATCAACAGGTAATTCTTGGCTGTTGTTTAAAAATAAAAATAGATAAGCTAAAATATTTTCCAAATTCCTTAAAAACACTCATAGATGTAGAACACAGAGTTAGACTCATAGACTTGCGTGTGACATCACAGTCTATCAAACAAAGTTCTGGAATGAGAGTGAAAATATCTGATACATTTTAAATTCATCCATGTTTGTCACCATAACAACAATTCTAAAATTGGACGGAAAAAGCCGGAAAACAAGTAAATTCCTTAGAGCGTTGAGGAACTGGCTTACTTACCTCTTCTAAATTGCTATGTTCCGGTTTTTAGTGGTAGGATACCCTACATGTTGAGAATTCTGGGTGAAGTGCGCTTCCACCTTTGGCCTTATCATAACTGCCTGTCGGACAAAATAAGAAAAAAAAGCAGTTGCACTGCGGGAGTGACGACAGAAGTGAAAACTTGAAGTTTGTCGTCTATAGGTAGAGGCCGTCTTCGAACGGTCCTTACCCGTACTTCTTAAGATCGATAAGACAAAGTGAAAGTTAAATCTGTCAAAAGTGGTGTCGGTAAGGTGTATGGTGTCGGAGGTTCAAAGGTTTTTTCCCATCTTAAAAAATGACCATCATGCATAAAAAAAAAACACTTCAAAATGATCAAATTATTTTATGGATAACTATCTTCTATCATCTCTTGAATAAGATTTTTCTATTATTTACTTCTCTTACTATGAGGAAGCTTTCTCCAAATTATGTACTACCTTGAGCTAGTAGCTTGAGTAGTCATGTGACTAGCTGATCGCAGCTACTCAAATATGCTATTGTTTCAGTTAATAGCTCCCACCCCTCATTTCTAGCGTAAGGCTTAAGTATCAGTTCTACCTACTAACCACTTGTAGAACACTGTTGTTATCGTGTATTCCCGATGTGCCCATGATTTATGCCCATACAGCGGGATTTTCCATTGAGCAATTTGCAAGGTAATGCAGTTGTTGCCAACTGTCTTTCACTGACCAGAAAATATGGCATCGATTATACACGACCTTTAGGTATATTGCGAGCGAATTCTTGCTTTTGCGATTGCTTTATTTATAGCTTTACTCCGTGAACTGCCTCGCACTTTCTGGAAGTTGTTTTTATACTGCGGTGATCGCGTTGATTATACTAGCTAGCAGGTACTTTTTTATTGTACGACGTAGAAGCGCTTGGCCTTCGTCTCACCTGGTTACAAGTTAAAATAAGGCCGAAGGTGCGCACTTCATTCGGAATCCTCAACAAATTGAAGAACTTCTCAGAAATCTTACCTAAATGCCGTAACACTATATAGCGACAGAATTAGGTAAGATGGTGGTAGCTAGCCAGGTGCACTTAAACAAAGTCCTACCACCAACTAAAGCAGCACAATATTGTACTCCCCTGGGGATCGAACCCGAGACCTCTGGATCTGAAAAAATGGTGTAAAATGATACTGAAATTAATTAAGAATCCAAATAGCATATAATATCCTTTATCCATTAATACCAAATCCTTTAAAAGCGTTTTAATTATATTTAAATAATGTTCTACGTATATACGCGCGTATAGCTTTGCAGCGGGGTAAGTAAATACAACTTGACTCGATTATGCAATAATCCTACAATCGAATAAACATTAATACTTGTAAAGCCAGAGGCAACAGCTATCTAAGGATTTTTGTAAATATTTGTTTATTTAATTATTTTATTGAGTATTTCCACTGCAGCCGCTATGCTGAAGTGCTGTAAAGAAGCCTGAGCGAGTTCTTTGGAAATGATTTCGTTTATTTTACATTTAGTTATACATTGTTACTGCTGGTGTTACTCTTAGCATGCCCTTTCAAATATGTTACTTTATTTTTGTCATATTTAAGCACAATATTTTTATTTTATTGTAATACGGGGAGGCGCTTGGTTTTCATCTCACGTGGTTCGCAGTTATTATAGGCACGGAGATGGAAGCACAGATCTCCCGGAATCCTCAACATATTGAGGAACTGGCTGTTTTACCTCTAAATACACGTATTTCGAATTGTTGTTATGTCGACAGACTTTGGTAAGATGGTGGTAGCTAGCCAGGCGAATTTACAAAGACTAACAAAGTCTTACCACCAACCAAATCAAGCATAAATTTGTACCCCTTGGGGATCGAACCCGAGACCTCTGGGTCTGATAGCGGTGGGCAAACCACTAGACCAAAGAGACGGATTTATTATTGTACTTATGCTATACATTTATGCACTTGTCTTATTGATTTTACCCGAATGCATCTAAAGAAGTTTATTTTTTTCGTGAGTATTTATTTGTGTCCATTTCCTCTAAACGATCTGCCTTGCGTCCTAAACGATATTGACATGTGGGGTGACGTTGTATTCGTCCTGATTATGGAATAAAATGGTTTATGATAACTATCATGCTGGGAGATTTATTAGGAATGTATTGTAAATAAGTGCTGATCAAAGTTCGACCTGGCAGTTCGAATTTCAGCTATAATCTACAAAAATGTAAAATGGTTCGCTTCTATCGCCAGTCCCTCGACACATCGTGCTCTTAAATAAGATATTCTTTGTAATTACAGGTCATTTTATAGTAGTATTGTTGTTCAAATCAGAACATATCACTCTGTAGGTACACAAAAAAAAAACATACAATATGTATATATGTATAACAAAAACAAGTAAATTCTAATTTTCTTAAAAATAACCTAATTAAGATTCCTAATTGCAAAATATTTTTTTTAGTAATGTAGCTTTTAGTAAAACTTGCCAGATTTGGTCAAGATATTCTCTTTTTCAGCGTGTGTAGTGGCAATGTTGGCTCATGAGAAATGTATTAATAAATTAGTACCTTGTTTTTAACTCAAAAGTAAAGTTAAGCTACATTTTGAAATGTAATATAGTGGAAGTATATAGTAATATACTTCCACTATATTAGTTCGGAAGTATAAATGTAATATAGTAGAAATTTATAATTTGTGAATTTTTGTTTATTTATGATTTAATATCATAAATAAACAAAAATATCTAGTCATATTGCCTGAAAGTTTATAGAAAATAGAGGAGTTTAAGAACATTTTAATTATTTACTTTCAACTCCTGAAACTTCAACTTAATCATCATAACACGTGTTTTTCCATACGCCATGGTCAGGTTTTTCACCCGCTGCCAGCTTATCTACACTCTGTATAAAGATAATTCTAACTCAATGCTACCATTTTGGCACTAACTACATTTAATATGGCGAAATGGGAAATTAAGGCGTGGTAGTACTTTTTTTTTAATCCAGTCAAATTTATCCGCAATCGACGAACACAAAACAAAGAGAATAAATAGGACAGGTTAATGGATTTTAGTAATTGCAGATGACCTATTTTTAGCATTCGGGTTTTAGTTCAAGTGTTTCAGATAGAAGAATTAATATCATTTTTTCCTCTTTGATACAATAATGTACACTAGAAAAAGTCAAATAAAATGTAAACACTTGAAAACAATTGTGCAGAAAATAAAATTGTATGCAAAGATATGACACACACAATCGAAGACAGACCAATGTGGAGTCATAACTTTTCATAAAAAAAATGTTTTAAATCGGTTGAGTTGAGTTGAGAGACCAATGCAATAGAAAAAAAAATAGTTAGGCTTTTAAATCAAAAAACAGGAAAACATAGTGCACCCCTACACTGCACTAAGGTAGGAACCTATTTTTAACATTTGTTTAGGTCATCTGTCATCTCTTCGTTCCCATCATTGCGTAAATATTTCTCAGAATCCTGTATTATTGCGCCTTCACACGACTCTTAAATAACGTCGGAGAAGTCGTGTTGTCGTAGGTTTTACAACGAAAAAAAGCTAATAATATTTTTTTTTACAAATAAAAATGGAACCAACTTCACCACTTAAAAATTAAAAATAACTTTAAGGGTTTATTAAAACGTATTATTAAAGTAAAGTAAAGTAATATTTATTTCATGAATACATGTGAAAAATAGAGATGTAACAATTTCAGAATGTGCATCAATGCATTTTACCGTACAACGGAGTACAATATTTTTAGAATCTAGTTGTCCCATATATAGTTTTATTTTATTGAATGGTTTCTAGCGATGTTAAGTAGGTACTAGTTTTCATCTGGACCTAAATATAATCCTATAATTTCTTGATTTACTTATCATATCTAAGCATTGT
This sequence comes from Venusia cambrica, assembly GCA_951394065.1. Taxonomy (NCBI): domain Eukaryota; kingdom Metazoa; phylum Arthropoda; class Insecta; order Lepidoptera; family Geometridae; genus Venusia; species Venusia cambrica. The sequence continues at coordinate 15,561,293 of OX596034.1, forward strand.
TCTAATTCGTCTATTAATGAATACAAGCCTCCTAGCTCGGTTGGTAAGTACTCGAAGGTTCGATTCCCACCCAGGACAAGCATTTGTGTGATGAATACAGATGTTTGTTCTGTGTTTGGGTGTTGTATCAATTAGTAGGTACGTATGTATTTACGAAAAGTTTTTAAGTATTCTGTTCGTAATCTAGCTCCCATATTACAAGCTATGCTTAGTTTGGGGCTAGATGGCGCTGTTTAAAATTATTGTCCTGTAATATATCAGTGTCTAGGATTTAAACTCTTTATTCATAAATACTAAGTATATTAAATTATGCAACATTTGTATCACGGGCTCATGATAATCATCGTTTTAAAGACTTAAAGAAACCAACCTAATATCTCTCCGCACAAAGAAATACTACGCGCCAGGATGCTGCGAGGGTCTTATCAGGATGCTCTAAATTCAATTACAAATAAGTACTTGGGTAGACTTGAAATATATAATATGAATTTGTAAAAGCCCCAATGGTTTCTCCAACGTTTTTGCAGTGTATAGCTAACCTAAGATTCAGTGACGAGGTATGAAAACATTTTTTTTCATTTGAACTTGATCTAGGTATATATCTACATTCGCTAAAAACACTTTCTCCGGGGTCTGTGTTGTGACCAGCGGCGGTCACATGGAGTTGGTGGATAGAGGCGGCTCATGTTTATATGCCGTGACGATATATACGTCTGCCCTGGATCTTGAGACTTGCCTGGGCTAGAATGAGGTCTGCAATTGAGCGAGCCTTCCGAGAAAATGCTTTGTTCAGCAGTGTGGGCTTAGAACCATGGCGCAAGTGTAACTGCGCAGGGTCAGCTAGTTATGTATATAATGGGCGGAGGTATCTATGATTAGCTGTTGTTCGTTGAGGAAATCCTGAAGGGCAATTTCAGACCTACTTCTATCGATGAAAAAAATAATTTCCCAATTTAGTTAAGAACTCGCGGATAAATCGATGGGCATACATAGAAAATAAAAATTACCGTCCGAATTGAGAACCTATTCCTTTTTTGGGAGTTGTTTAAAAACACAGTGCATTCAAAAACTGGACATTTGCTACACATTCGCTACTACATACAGGCTACATGTATTGATTGTTAATATAATTGCAAGTATGCAATGAAATTAAGAATAAATGTTATCTTGAACTCATTTAGATTCTCCTGCCCCCTCAGCACGGGGCGGGGATCAAAGTCAAAGTCAAATATGTTTATTCAGTAAGATTTTTTAGGATCACTTTGAAACGTCAAATCTACCGCTTGTTCGGAATCGCGACCAGCACACAAGGAGAAAGGCAAGAACCTCGGGCTAGTTTTTTTTTTTCATGATCCATTACAATAGCTTAAAATTATCTAATACTAATTACAATTTATTCACTGGAGCAAATTCATTTTTTTTTAATGCCAGGCTTTCTTATCTTCTAGGTAATCTGAAATTTTATAATAAGCTTTCCTGGATAGCTTTTGTTTTACAAAATTTTTGAATTTATTATTTGACAAGCTTAGCACATCACTTGGCAATTTATTATAAAAGCGTACAGTTTGCCCTATGAACGATTTATTAACCTTATGGAGCCTAGTTGTGGGAACAGCGAGTTTATTCTTATTTCTAGTATTATAATTATGTTTATCACAGTTTTTGTCAAATAAGCTTATGTTTTTACGCGCATACATAATATTTTCATAAATATATTGGCAGGGCATAGTCAATATATTTATTTCTTTGAACTTGTCTCTTAATGAATCTCTGGGACCCATTTTGTAAACAGCGCGAATAGCCCTCTTCTGCAAAACGAATATGGTGTCTATATCTGCAGCACTTCCCACAGTATTATGCCATATGACATAGGATAAACTTTTTGTCCTCTGTTTGTATCCACCTCTGAGAGAATTTTGTCTCCCGATCGTAGAAACAGATGACAAAAATTTTATCCCCTCCCGTGCTGAGGGGGCAGTAACTTCTGGTGATAGTCTGCTTTAACACAGTTATAAACTAAATATGTTTTCTCTTTTCACATTTAAAGGTTGCTTGAAACAGCCCCGCGCAGAACATCAAATCGTGTTCTGCAAAAGATTAAACAGCAGGAGAGCAAACACAGCCCAGATGACAAGGAAGAAGACGACGAGCCTCAGCCTACCACCTCATCCGGCGCGCGGGCCAACCGGGCAAAGAGACGCAATTTGATACGGTACTTATTTTCCGTTCCTGCTTAGCAAGCCACAACGTGGGCTAATACAACAACAGTAGTATAATTCACATTGACTTGTGCATTGTAGTCGCCCCTGTGGTCTAGTGGTTCGTCTACCGGTGTCAGATCAGGAGGTCTCGGGTTCGATCTCCATGCAAAATATTGTGCTTGGTTTGGTTATCGGTAGGAATTTGTTTAAGTCAGCCTGGCTATCTATCCTCAGTTTATTGAGGATTCCGGGTGGAGTCCACCATCGGCCTTATTATAACAAGCCTCATAGCTCAGTTGGTAGTAGCCCTGCCTCTTGCGCTGTAGGCTGTGGGTTCGATTCCCACCCAGGACAAACATTTGTGTGATGAATATATATGTTTGTTCTGTGTTTGAGTGTTGTATCATATAGTATGTATGTATTTACAAAAAGTATTTAAGTGTTCTATCCGTAATCTAGTTCCCATATTACAAGCTATGCTTAGTTTGGGGCTAGATTGCGCTGTGTAAAAAAAATAATGTCCTGTGTCCTGTATTATAACGTCATAACTTAAAAATCAAGTGAGATGAAGGTGAAGGTCGCCCGTCGTATTTTATTCAAGTAGCAGATGGGCGTAAAATTTCATAGCTTAGCTGTAATCGTCGTCAAATAGCCATCCATAACATTGCACATTGTTTCAGTTAGCTTTCGCTCTGTTAGTTCGCGGTATCAACTGAACGTGATGTACCTTTATCGAATTATAGTAAATTGTGTTCGAGTTCATGACCAATTTATGACCATTACATAAATTGGTCATGAACTCGGCGGTAAACGTCACTTGAATGGTAACAGGGGCATACAGGTTCAATAATCATGTGCATGCATCATAAGATGTTGGCGAGAAATGTTGCACGGAAATTTTAACGTTTGGTGTTAACATTACAAGTGTTTTATATTTGTATGTGTACATGGTTTTGTAAATTTCATATATACAGATCAAAATCGGAATCATCATCCAGTTCAGAGAGTACGAAAGAAATGCCACAAAAGGTGGCCAAAAGGCGCGCGAAAAGCCACGATAAGCGGTCAAAAAATTCATCAGCCACACACAAAGGGGAACCCCCTCCAGAGGCCCCCATAAAAACTGGAAGAAAAACTAACAACTCTCTGGCGTCGGTGACAGGACAGATACTTATACCGGACAATGATGAACCGGCTAGCAGTACACGGAAGAAACTCAAGACTTCTCAAATGTAAGGCTAGCAGCACTTATAAATAAATAAATAAATATTATCGGACATTAATTTTTACACTTAAATTATCTGTGTGCTTTATTCTGTCATAGTACAATCTAGTGCCAAAGAAATAGTTATAGGCTGTGTTATGTTTTTTTTCCTTTTCTAATATGCTTATTAGTAATCTGGTTCCGATATATGATTTGATTATATAAATTTGCAGCTAGGATTAGTTGGGTTTTGAGTCACTCAAACTTCGGTCGTCTGCTACCCTAATTATGAATAGATAAATGTGCAGCTAGGATGAGTTGGTCATTGAGTCATTTAAACTTCGGCCGTCTGCTGCCCTTATTTTGAATAGATAGAGATGTGCAGATAGGATGAGTTGAGTTTTGAGTCACCCAACTTTTGCGGTCAGATAGATAGATAGACGCGCGATTGGTCGTAGCGTTCCTTCTTATTGGAGATACGGTAGCCTGATAAATTATCAATATAATTGTTTGCAGCTTTAGTCAATCTGCGGAAGACATCAGAACGGATATGTACAAAGTACTGGAGCAGCTTCTGGCTCACGAGGACGCGTGGCCCTTCATGGACCCAGTGGAGGAAGAATATGCACCGAACTATTACGCCGTCATCAGGCGGCCTATGGACTTACGCAAGATGGAGGAACGGCTCGACAGCTCGCATTACACCGACTTTGCTTCCTTTAAAGCGGACTTTAAGCTGATTGTCAACAACTGTCGCTTGTATAATGGACAGGATAACGGTCAGTTTTTTTTTTATTAATAATAGTCTAGCGTTTGACCACCAGCTTACATGTAAAACAAGTAAAGATGTGGCCTAAGATGGAGCACGCTTGCCTTTAAGGAACATATTTACTCTGTGCACACATGTTTTATTACAATGCATAAAAAACTTTTGAACATGCCAGAAACAAAAACCCGGTTACTGAAAAATCGCGCTCTAAATAGTATCAAACGAGTAAATAGTCGTATGTGTTTCAGATTGTTGATCTATTCAATATCTATTTAAGTGAAGTATTTGAGTGAAGGTCACTTCTAATGCACGCCATCTTTCTCATCTTGTGTGCCCGCTGCATCCATTTTGTTCCCGCTACTTTGACCAGATCCTTAATCCACCTTGTACCACATTTTGTTTATTGAACTACGGGGAAGCGCTTGGCCTTCATCTCACCTGGTAACAAGTTGAGATAAGGCACTTCTGGAGGCGCACTTCACCCGGAATCCTCAACAAACTGAGGAACTGGCTATCTTACCTCTGAATGCCGGAACACATCCATTTTTTTAAGAATTGTTATTAATGGCGACATAATTAGGTAAGATGGTGGTAGCTAGCCAGGCGGACTTAAACAAAATCCTACCACCAACGAAACCAAGCACAATATTGCTCCCCTGGGGATCGAACCCGGGACCTCTGGATCTGGCCTCCACTCAAGAACCCGTTAGACTACATCCCAGGCCCAAGACCTCTTGATCTGACACCGGTCGGAACCACTACAATACAGCGGCAGTGCACACGATTTTTAATACTATTGTGAAAGTATTTATCTACTTAGTGGAAGATGGTGTTGCATAAATCTGACACTGCCTCGTTGCCTTGACATCTTGATAATAATCTAGCTTTTGCCCTTTTGCCCGCGTAGTACCAACCAACCCGGATAAAAGTAGTCTATGCTCTTCCCCAGGATACAATCTATATCCATGCCAACTTTCATCAAGATCTCTCAAACAAACAGATTCTTTTAAATATATATATTACACTATAATATATTACACTCCCGCCATTCTACGCACGACCGCTTAAGCAACTCGCAACCCGCACCACTATTTCTGATATGAATTGTTCACTATCTCAAAAACTATTCCTCCATATAATAATTATCATAGTTCAATTTCCTCGGTGCTAAGTGCCTACACAATTTGCATTATGTGCATATAAAGAACTCTCAAAAATGTAATCCCCTATTTTACTCCCCCTGGGGATGATTTAGCAAGAACATTGAAGCAATTCTTTTTTATTTCGTACCAAGAACCTACATATTACATTTCAGATATCTTACTTGGGGAATGATGAGTTGCCCATACAAACATTCATCCCCTATTTTTTAAAATGGTCAAAGCTTTTTTTTGAGGCAATATGTTCCTCCGTTCTTTTCCCAAATGTATTCATCTTCTTACCAAATTTCATCAAGATCCATTCAGCCGCTTAGCCATGAAAACAAAACAAACAGACAGACACTTTCAAATGTACAAATACAAATAATTTATTTCACTTAATCTAACATGCTATACAATCTACACCCGCAAAAGTCGCATTATTATTGCTTAACTATATCTTTGTATGCTGGTGACATGGACGCATTCCTCCTATATGTATAAGTACACCATGATTGATTATCGAAGTAAATTAACAGAACATATTTTTTTTCAGAGTATACAGTGATGGTAGACAGTTTAGCAGCAGCCTTTGATAGGCTAACGGAAAAATACATGCATCGAATATCATCATCAGATGAAGAAATTGCTGTGGAATTTCAAATCCCTACACCTTCACGTAAACACAAGATGAAACGCAGCGAGTCGCCACACGTCCCACAAAAGAAGAGGAAACGGAAATCTCACTCAGAGTCCGGTAATTTTTACATTGAATATCCCTATTTGTTTATCATTTATGAAGTCGTTGCATAAACTTTTTTTTTAATACAACTAGGAGACAGAACTAGCTAGTAACCTGATGTTAAGTGCATCTCTTGCCTATAACAATGCCTTACTGCGTAGGTCACATCCACAAAGAACATAGCCTACACAGCACTGTATTGCGCCCGTCAACTTGAGCCCTCGCGTGCCCGTAATTTCACCAGCAACCATACCTTTCAAAACGGAAGGCAGCAATGCTGCTTGGCGGCTAAAATATGCATGGTATTCCTCCGGACGAGCCCTTTCACGAGGGGCTCTACTATTATTATATTTATCCTTATTTATTATAATCTCTGTTTTTTACAGAACCAAAGTCCAGCTCATCAGATTTGGTGCCGGAACGTGGTGAACGTGCCTCTAAACACGATCCGAAGAAGGAGTCTAAACAGGAACACAAGAAATCCAAGGAATCTCAAAAAAGCAAAGATGGCAAGATCAAGAAAAAGCGAAAGGGGCACCACCGCCGCAGTAAGCATTCCAAGAGGAAGCGTGAATCGAAATCTGGAGACGGAGATCATTTGGAACGAGAAGAACGCAAGCGGAAGAAGCAGAAGAGCAAAAATAAGGAAAAGAAATCAAAGCAGAAAAAGAAAAAGAGGCATCAGGTGCCCGTAGCATCGGAGGAAGCGAGTACCGAGACGGTAGTAGCGGCGGTGGAGGAGGAGGTGGCGGCGGCAGTGGCAGCGGCCATTGCGCGCGCTGACACGCCCGAATCGCTGTGCTCTAGCCGCAGCCGCAGCGCTAGCCCTCTGCCCTCCATCCGCACCGTGTCGCCCTCGCCGACGCCCACGCCCGACCTGCCCGATAGTATCGACGCACCCTTCGACAACGAGCTCGAGCCAGAGCCCGCGGACCAGCTCTCAGACCCTGACTTCATCAAAGACAAATACGACAAAATCAAAGAACGCCGCCGTGGCGCCGCCAAGGACGTCTGGGATTCTCTCTTCGATTACAAACAAAAGTGCGCCCTGGACAAACTGAAGAGCCTCTCCCCGTTCGAGAAAGATAAGAACTCCAAACTCAGAGAGACTATCGAGAAGCTAAAGGCCAAACACACAGTGAAGTACAAGGAGCCGGCGGCCGCACGGGAGCCGTTTTCACCCACTCGCGCCAAGTCTAAAGATGCCAGAACGAAGGAACCCAAGACGAAGGAGACCAAATCGAAACAATCAAAATCAAAGGAAACAAAATCTAAAGACATAGCCGATAATGCAACAGACCACGCCAACGATTCGGCCGAAGATAACGAGCCCATAAAGAAACCGGCCAAAGGAAAATCTGCTAACAAGAGAGGCCCAAAAAAGAGTACCGCTAAAAATGAGTCTGCTACTGAAGCTTTGGAAGAAGCGGTCAAAGATATTACGAAGTGGTTCGAAGATGGCCCAAAGGGGTCCGATACGCGGTCGCCCGCCGCCAGCCCGGCGCAGGCCATCTGCACCGAGGAACAAGAAGTACGTCTCGATGATCAACTGTCCCAGAACGAGAGGTACCTCTACGCCAGGAAAGACGCCGCGGTCACGGCCGCTCGCAAACGACACGCTGCGCGCGAACACAAACTGGTCAAGAGACGAGAGGTCCAGAGGACTATCGACCGCCTACAACCCGGTAAAAGCAAAGGCAACTTACTCACAAACGTCATCAAGAAAGATGTCGACAAGGAAAAAGAAGGAGCTTCTTCTCCTGGGGCAGTGAACAAAGTGCGCGAAGCGACCAGACTCGAGACAGCCAGCCCCAAGCTCAGCCTCGGCTCGGTTCTACCGACCGTCGACTTCACACTTGGCAAAGATCACAAGTTTGGTAAGAAGGAACCCAAGAACGAAACCACGCCCGCTGCAAACGACGCGCCGCCCGTAGAGGATCTCACACCGGTTGCAAGCAGCGAGAAGCAAGAGGAACCACAAGCACAAATCGAAACGAAAGAAGACACTCCCGTTCAAGTCACCAAGAAGGATGCAGAAGTGGAAACGGAACCTCAAGTTCCTGTAAAGCCTAATCAAGCTACGCCTAATCTTAGCGCTTGGTTTAAGGCGTTTGGCGCGCCGAAAAGCACACCGCCGGTCACCGGAGCGGCTGTCGTTAAGAAGAAAGCCGATGATACTGATGATAAGGAAGAGAAAGTAGTAGAAAAGGCGCAGCCCCCTGTGCGGACGAGCCCTGCGCACCCGGAGGCCGGCAACGGGTCTGGTGGCGAGAGCCCACTGCCGGCCGCCACGACCACGCCGCGCCAGCGCCGCACCAGCACCGGCAGCTCCGTCTCCGAGCGCTCCTCCTTCAGCCAAGATCTGGACTCGCCGCGGCACCACATGTCGCTCACCTCGCCGCTGTTGCGCTCGCCGGCCTCGCCCAGGGACGACTTCCAGAAGATCACGTACCCGATCATCAACGGGTCCGTCCGCGCTGGCTTCTACCAGGACACCACGTCGATCCGCAGCAGTCCCGAGAAGAGCTGCAGCCCGCGTGAGGGCCCCGCCTCCCCGTACTCGCCGTACAGTCACCACGTGTACACCGGCCACCACGCGGCGCCGCCCGACCCCGCCGCGCCGCCGCCCCACTACCTCCTCGAACACACCAAGAGCCCCTTGCCCACCTACTCGCAGAACGCGCCGCCATACTACGACGCCGCCAGGGCCCCCAACGCCACTAAGCCTCGCGCGCACGACGACTACACGGCGCTGGGGCCAGACTCCTACCAACAGAACCAGTATGCGCGCTCATACTCCCCCGTTTATTCGCCTTATACTCAAACGACTTCTAAATACTCTACGCTACCAACTCCACCTGCATCTATAATATCTTCTATCAATACCAATTCAAATAGTTCCCCTGTAACTGTTGATACTAAATCTGCTAACTTTCCCATGAAAAAACGTATGTACAGTGAATCGAAACAATCTGCTGTTTCACCTGCGAAGCCTATGGAAAACAAAGAAGCCACCGTAGCTCCAAGCAAAATCGATTATCCTAAACCTGCCCACTCCGGTCTGGCACCAACCTCTGTCGACGACATCGCGCTAGCGTTGAAGGAAAAATCTGAACAAGCTCAAATGCGGGAAAAAAGTGCTACCGAGATCGTTAACAATAACGATCAAAAAACCGAAGAACGAGAGACCGCTAAAATAGAACAAGTCGATGTGGAACGAGAAATCAAGAAAGATTCAAACACGAACGGAGCCAAGTCCTTCGGTATCTCCAATAACGACAACATAGATATGGTCAACATGGGCTACATGAACCCAGATTACGAGCGACGTATTAGTGGTGAAACTCGTGAGAACGACTTTAACGCTGCAAGAGATAAGCATCCTAAACAAAATGCCAATTCACAGCACAAAGTGTATAACGTTGACACAATTGCGTTGAATCTTGGCATCAACACCCAGCCTCTCCATAAGACATTGGCGAAAAGCAATGTGGCTGTGAACGCGCCAGTCGCGCACTCTCAACCGGCGGCACACACGCAACTTGCGAACTCGCTGACGATGTCTCAATTGCAGCCAGCGCACTCACAGATGCCGGCTCATTCGCAGCCGGCGCACTCACAAAAGCTGTCTCATTCACAGCCCTCGCACTCGCAGGCGTTGGCTCATTCGCAGCCTGCACACTCACAAACACCGGCACATTCGCAGCCTGCGCACTCGCAGACGCTGGCCCATTCGCAGCCAGCGCACTCGCAGGCACCGGTTCATTCGCAACCGGCGCACTCACAGAATCTGGCTCATTCGCAGCCGGCGCACTCGCAGACTCCGGCTCATTCGCAACCAGCGCACTCGCAGATACTGGCTCATTCGCAACCTGCGCACTCGCAGATACTGGCTCATTCGCAGCCTGCGCACTCGCAGATACTGGCTCATTCGCAGCCTGCGCACTCGCAAATGCTGGCTCATTCGCAGCCTGCGCACTCAATGACGCCGGCTCATTCGCAGCCAACGCATTCGCAGACACCAATGGCGCACTCGCAGACGCCGATAGCTCGTTCGCAGACGCCGATGGCGCATGCGCAGCCTGTACACTCACAGGCGCTGTCGCATTCACAGTCGTCCGTGCACTTGCAGACGCTGGCGCATTCGCAGACGCTGGCTCATTCGCAGCCGGCGCACTCACAGCCATCCGTGCATTCACAGCCGGCTCATTCCCAACCAGCGGCTCACTCGCAATCAGTGGCGCATACTCAACAGCCGGCCCATAACCAGCTGCCGTCGCACACCCAACAGATGGCGCATTCCCAGCACCTAGCTCACTCACAACATCTGGGTCATTCTCAGCACCAGCACCCTGTCCACTCTCAAGCTCAAGCTGCTGCCCATTCGCAGCATGCGGCTCATTCGCAGGCCGCTCACTCGCAACAGCCGGCGCACTCGGGGCACGTGCAGCAAGCCCACGAACGCGCCCACTCTGACATAACTGTCAACCAGCACGCGGCCCACTCGCACCACCTCAGCCACTATGACCACCTCAGCGGCGGTGGACAGGGCATCGGGAACTTCTCCATGAGCGACATCGAGATGGCTAATAAGAAACTGTACGCCAGTAACGCGACCACGACGTCCTCCGCCATCGATTACGGCAACTGGAAACTGAGCCAGATGCGCAAACAGGAAATGTTAGCACCGTCAGATTATTCAGCGGCTTACCAACATGCCGTTAATCAGACCGAAAAACACAAGCAAGACCTGATGGTGTCTTCGAACTATAACAAAAATTTACAACAGCAGTATAACATGTATAATGTACCGAGAGGTAACACGCAACGAGCACAAGACTTGCAGCAAAGTCTTCCGGCGGAGTTGCGGATACCTAATCCTCGTGGACACATAAAGAACGATCATATGACGACACCTGCTCCCATAAGTGATCTGGATCCATCCAACAAACATGTAGAAAGTGCATCCAAAAGTCATAAAACTGATAAAATGGTGCAAAATCATCCACTGGTTACTTCGAATCCATACAAGACACCATACTCCAATCCGGCCCTTCAACTTGATAGTTTACGTAACCTGCAAAATATACCGCAGATGCTGGAACGTTATACCAACGATGAAAGATTTTTGGCGTCATTCGCAAGCAGTAGCTCGGCTCTCTACGACAAACAATTTCAGATGGCCCAAATGTTCAATAAGAGCATGCCTTCCGAGATACCTTCCTCCAGCGCCTCCGCCGGCATATACTCGCAGCCTTCCATGTCTCTGAGCAAGGACAACTCCCATTACAAAACAACACATGCCGCTGCCCCTCAACCGGAACTCAAGACCAAGCAAAAGCGAAAGAAGAGGACCTCGGAAAGCAAGCCGGCTCAAATAGCGACGAATCAGCCTTCTTATCACGCTCCATCGAGCACCGCTGATATGCTGTCATCTGTCAAATCTGGGATGATGCCGAGCAGTTCCTTCAATTTCGGAACTTCAACGAACATGGCACTGGGCAGCGGAATATACGGCGACAACTCGGGATTCTCGGCGGCCGATCAACTGATGGCAGCTAACTACATGGTGGCGGCCGTAGCGCACCAGCAGCGGAACAGCGCGGAGGCGAGCGCAGCCGCGGCTGCCTCCGCCGACAAGCTCGGGAAGGGCGCGCAGCAGGCGGCGGCGGCGGCTGCGGCGGCGGCGGCCTTCCCCTTCATCGGACACGGCCAGGTGCGGCCCAACTACGGGTTCAGCGGCGTCAGCGTCGAGCCTTCCTCGCCGCTCTATCAGCAGTATCTGCAGCGGCAGGAGCTGCTCCGGCAGACGGGCGCACAGATCATGGGCCTCTACCCGCCCGGATACCCGCCCTCCCTCGGCGTCTCGCAACCCTACGACATGAACCGACACTCGTGGCTCTGAATCTACTCTAATGTAACGATAACGCTTTCCCCCCGTGACAACCGTACGTGACAACCGTATGATATCCCCATCAATACCAATACCAACTATGCGAAATGTTCCCATTGAATTTATTCATATCTTTACTCCACTAAAACTGTAATGTTACAACATATATATGTTACAACTATAACATATTGTTTATATAAGATATTGTAATTTATTTGTTTGTAAGTTGAACAAAGTAGATTTTGTGAAGATATATTTTATCAATATTTTCTTATTTACACAAATAATTACACGTGACGCGTTTGTCTTTGATGTATTGTTTATTGATAGTAAAGTTACTATGTTTTACGATGGTATTGACTATTAGCCTGTGATCGTTGTAGTTCAGACTGCTTCTACAATTACAGTTTACACGTGTTGACTTGTTGTGTTATCTTAATTAATGCGTAAATATATAAGTATAGTGCAAACTTTTAATTCCTCCACAGTTGATAAATGCAAAATAATTTAGTTAACTTGTTTCAAGTTTGTTAAAAATAAATATTTTATCATGTAGGTAGCATATTATAATGTATTGTTAAAATAGTGAAATATTACAAACTAAATTAATTTTCTGCTTATGTACAGTTTCTGGAAGCAGTCTTCTGATATCACTACATAGATATTCAATAAATATAGGTAAATAAAAATGTTTCAGTGTTACCTGCTTAAATACAGGGTGAATTATTCAAGTGTGTGTATGGATATCTAAACTCAACACTATTAGGAATATCTAACAAAGTTCAAATGTCTCGAGGCCGAATCTTAATTCTCTTTTAGATAAATAGGTCCCTGTCCAGAAGTCGAACCTGTTGTAAAGTGTGAACCTGTGAAAAAGCAGACTGTAATAACATAAATAAGCACTTTTCATTTGTTTTAAAATACTTCTCGGAACTTGAACCTAAATATGAGACACTATTGGAAGGTGCAATAATGAAGTGTGTTTGTTTTAAATCAATAGGTCCGATTTCCAGTTAGGGAAAAGAAAAATTCGTTCAAAATTCACCCTGTACATTCATTGTTTTCATAGCCTTCAACCAACTTTCCGCTAGTCTGATAGATATCGATGTTTTATTAGCTTTCAATTATTATAAACCATATAATCACTCGTAAGATTATGAAAGCGTTTGTTCGGTCGAAAGTTTGTTTGGATATTTGAATGTTTGTTCCTCCGTCACGCCAAAACCGGGACTGATTGAGTTGAAACTTTGCATATTATGTTGTTCTAGAACATTATATTCAAAGAAAACATGAGACAGGTTACTTTTTATTCGATATATCAGTTCCCGTGTGACGAAAATGGAATGTTAAACATCGCCATATAAAACTAAAGGGTCCTTTGATGTTCAAATGTATGGCTCCTAACGCTAAAACTACGGATTGAGCTAAAACTTTTCTTTTTTTATTCCATAAATCACAGCTCCTAATGATACTTTTTATTTTTCGAAAGTGTTTCTGTTAATTTATTCATAACCTTTTGACAACTAAATGGCTGAACGGATCTTAGTGAAATTTAGCATGGATGGATATAGTATATGCCATGGGACTCAACATAAGGCTACTTTTATCCAGGTACCATGCGGGGGAACCGCGTGCAAAAATTAGTTAATATTATGTACCTACACATTATTTGTTCAATAAGGCCACTTTATATTTGTTAGATATATTTACTTAAGTTTTATTATTAAAAACATTATTATATTTTTATCTATATATTTATTTTTATTTTCTATCTACGGAAATATTTTTTTTATTCATACAAAAAGCGGGGGACAGTATGAAAACTTATTAGGAACTTACCGCTCTCGACTGTAATCTATGTATTGCTTATTTTTTTGCCTATTTCATCACTATTATTAGGTATTTTCAACCGAATTGCTCGCTTCATTTATTCTTCATCAAATTGGTTGCTAGATTAATCTATGTACCTAAGTAGGTACTTATTACAATAATTTTCCCTTTGATATAGGTACACCTTTAAAGCTGTATTGTTAAATATCAAATTAAGTAGCTTCTGTTTCAATCGTACCTATCGACCCTTTTTCAGAAATGTTTGTTTTTACCTACTAGTTACCACGATAGGTAGATTTAAAGTTTAATTTTATCATAGATAGAATGTATTTTTCCTTCCTGCTGGCAAAAGATGAATATCGCGAGAAGTCTTTCGCGTGTGTTGTTGTAACGTAGCACTGCTATGGCGGCTAACCTTTGGCTCTTTAGCCATCAGGGGCCGCTTGAACTTATCCCGCGGGATCAGTGTGCTGGGCGAATGAAATTACATGAGATGAGACTTGTTGCGGTGGGTCATCAAGTCCTATACCTATACCTATGCATCCTGGGGTAGTAAAATGCACTTTAAAATAATTTGGGATATTTGATTATTACAATTGATAAGCGTGTGTGATGTGTAGAATACTCATTAGGCAATCTGAACGTTCTCTCCCCCGCCCCCCGAATCTTTATTATTATTATGTTTGACTTATTGTAGATTGTTGTGTAAATAACTTAGTACTTATTTTATTTACGATCAGTGTTTTTAGCATTTTTAAGATTAAGATTTACTACTTATATTCATGAATGTATTACTATGGAAAGTTATATTAAGAGATATTGAAAACAGTTCTAATGTAAAAATGAAAATAAAGATTTTCAAAATAAAACCTTTCCATGTTTTTTTTACCCCATCTTCGAAAAATAGTAGCAGTTAAGCTCCGAAATTGACGTTTTGTCCTAATCAACAATTTTGGCTGATTTGTGATAGATGCTATCTAGGTAATACACTAGATACCAATAAAGTAAGCTGTTGAAGGGTCTGGAACAGAATATATAATTACAAGTACCTACGTAGGAGCTTACTTTTTATTATATATATGTATTTATAACGAATCTACACAACGGCACTGCATTGCGCCCATCAACTTGAGGCATAATGATGTTAAGCCCGTTAGGATATTAGTGTTCTGCGTGCCCGTAATTTCATCGATGTAAGCGGCTGAAATAGGTATGGTGGTATCGAGGACTTACCTGGATGAACCCATTCACAAGGAGGTCTACTCTAGGTACTATTACAAATCTGATGACTAGAGTACTTAGATGGAGTAAAGAACTAGACGATAAGAAGCCTGTCGATGTAGTGGTGCATATCCTAGACTGAACGTGCATTTGATGAAATTCCCCATCAACGACTTCTCAAATTAGAACTTATTTTGAAATTTATTGAATGGTGTATTTGTCAAGACAAATACAACCTTCCAAGTGCGAACCGGACCGGAGTTCCTCAAGATTTCGTGCTCGCTCCTCACTGGCTTATTAATAACCGACCTATTTGAAGTCATAGAATCCTAGGTCTTTTGCCGACGGTGGAAAATTATTTGCCTATCCATCCGCTCACGTGGCCAGTTGCAAATACTTTTTTTATTTTACTTATTTTCAAAATTTTAGGATAACTTACAGCTAGGTCTTAAAAATAGTTACTTACCTAATACAGGCCGGTATAAACCAGCGTGTGTGTGCCGAGGGCTAATAAAGTTTCCGTAGATATGTACTTAAACAGATTAACAAAAGCACACAGTGATTGTAGACGACAAGAATACAAAATATAAGCACCATTAAATTAAAGTTATAAGTAATTATTTTAAAAAGAAATCATTGCTTAGCAGGCGTTTAAGCTTACTTGCAGATGTGTTAAGTAAATCGACATCAATATTTTTATTGACCAATGAGTTGAACGATTTGCTAGCTCGTATTAAGAATGCGTTTTGTCTATAATTCGTTTTTACCATAGGTACGTAAAGAATATTGTGTCCGTTATGGTAGCGTCCACATAATCGAATTCACGTTCGTGGTTATGCCTAAAAAAACTCTGAATAAATAGAGCATAGTTAGTGCAAAAATAAAATAAATAGTGCCTCATTGGTTTAAGAAATAATGACCATTCTTAGTGGGTACGCCATCATAACGATCAAGCTAGCGTACACATGACCGTACTCAAAAACGGCTTAAACTATAGCAACGAAGCTTACACACAAAAATAGAACACAAATAGTGCCCGAGCTATACAAAATTTCATAATGATTGCTCTTATGGGAACGGAGATATTGAACAAGACTTTTGAATGACATTCCGACTGGCGTTATGGCAGCGTACCCATTAAACAACGTAATAGTTCTTATAGAAAACGAGCTTTTCTTATCATAAATGCTATACGTATAAATAGTGTGTGAAATACTGCCTCTGCCAGTAGTCATACTTTATGCAATTTCGAAGTGGAACAATATAAAAAATCTATGTGAAGTTCTAGGAACAAATGCATTGTGGTACAGTCGCACACAAAAAATAATTTGTTAGTGCAATTATACACCGAACAATTTAGGTAGGTAGTTAGAATTAGTAGTTTTGTTACTTAATATGAACTTGCTTGAAGAGAAGATGAGCTATCGTGAGTACTTTTACCCCTATTTATCTACGTATTAAGCAAATCAGAGCTGAACGTGTAGGTTCATTTTAATTAGAATTAGGTACTACTTGTTTAAATATTTTTCTGTGGAATAATCATAAAGTTATTTGTTGGATTAGCGAAAATTATTTTTAAATATACCTACAAGTATTTATAAAATATAGGTACTTTGTAGTAAATTTAGTTTAAGTTAGTCTTTTTTGTATTGATTCAAGACGCGATGAATAAATCTCATAGTTTGGGCTCCACACCTGTGATGCGTAGTCGAGGTGACTACGTACATAAGCGCAATACAAAATTTAAAAAGTTTTAACGTTAATTAATTCCGATGACATTTTCTGAAACCCCAGGGTGTGTGACGCCTTCTTGGTTATATTATTAATATGTCAAACAGCAGCTTGGAATCAAATGTTACGCCTAGGTCTCTAATTAATTTTACTCTAGTTAAAGGTAAGTAAAAAAATGTTCGAGATTAATTTACTGGGTTTACGGGTGAAAGAAGGTATTATGTGACATTTAAATCTAGTTTATTTAAAATAGGGTACAATACTACCTACAATAGTTTTGAAATCTATTTAGGTCAGATTGTAGGTATTGAGTATCATTAAGATTTTTGATTGGAAGGAGCATCTTCATGTCATCGGCATAGAGAAGAATTCTATAGTAAGTAGATAAAACAAGAAGCGACTTCATTCAAAAATATGTTGCAAAGCAGTGGTTCTAGTAAGTATACTAGTAACCCCTGGAGGACACCTGAGGAGCATTAAGGGGTAGCGAAAAGTAGCCACCTAGTACAACGGTCTGGCAGCGGTTGCAGACGTACGAAGTGAACCATCTAAAT
Organism: Venusia cambrica; assembly: GCA_951394065.1. NCBI lineage: Eukaryota > Metazoa > Arthropoda > Insecta > Lepidoptera > Geometridae > Venusia > Venusia cambrica. Next base: position 15,578,577 of record OX596034.1, read on the forward strand.
AAATTACAAAGTCAAAGCATTTAGAATAGTCGGTATAAATAACGTCCACTTGAGAAGGTTCAGACATGAATCGGGTTAGAAAATCAGTGCAGAGTAGTAGATTTGATGTAGTCGACCTGCCTCTCAAAAAGCCATGTTGATTTAACGATAAACTGTTCTTGATGGCTGAATAAAGCTGGGTATACACAATTTTTTCGAGAACCTAAGTAAAAAGAACATAAATACATATTTTAGAAAATAACAATTATAAGGATTGGCATAGTTGGGAAGAGACAAAGGGTGTTTAATTAGAATCTAGTTAAGTAATATGAAATGTATTTATTAGTATTACAACAAAATTGCATACTAGTTACAAGTTCTTACAATGAAGTTATTAGTTCAGTTAGATTTGGTTTCATTTTGTTCTTTTCTCAGTTGCACCATTTCTCTAATGTTGTCTTCACTTTCTTTGAGGTTCTTCTCCAGAAATTCCTTGTTATCATTCATATCCTTTATCATCACCATCAGTTCGATTTTGCGGTCATCAAAATCTTTTCGCAGCTTTGCAACATCTCTTTTTAGAAACATTCTGCCCACGGCTTCATACGTGTTTGTTTCTTCTGTAACAGAAGTCATTCCAAGTGAATTTATTTGGACTTGTTCAAGGAGACGGATTAATCCAGCCTTTTCAGAGTCAATTTCTTTAATTTTCTTGCTGGTCTCAATCATTTTAACTTGTAACTCCAAGAATGCCTTCTTTAGCTCTAGATCTACAGGTTTGGACATCTTTCTGATAAACTTGCACCGATTATTGAAAAATAATTAAATTTCACTGCAGGTTTGATTGTTGTAGGAGTGCAAGCAAACAAACAGAGTGAAACAGAGCCGACTCAACACAGTAAGTAATTGATCTGTGCCCAACCCATGCCCAACCAAAGCACACAAATAAAAAAATGTGGGTTGTTAATAATTTAGTTTAGTTCGCCGCAGGCTCAGAGACACAGAACACTACTACTCACAGGGAGCACAGAACACTCATATCCTAATGGAATCAGAGATAACCTAAACGTTGCCAGGTAGGTATACATATGTCAATATAATAATTATGTATTGTATTCACCACTGCCACAGATCAGTAACAATGTATTCTACCACTACACTACACAGAGCTTTTATGTACGGTAGGCTAATCGCCTACGAATAAAAGGTTAGCTATGTTTATGACAGCTCCAATCCAATTTTTCTATGCTCAGAGCTCCAATCCACAGACTACTATAATCTCCAATCATAGAAAAAAAATATTGTCAATCCAACTCCAATCCAAATCTGTTTGAATTGGATGTAATAGTATTCTATGCATAAAATACTATTAAGCGTATGCCAACAAGCCTTTCTGCAGAGGTGATCTTGTCGCCGCCGTGTCGATTGGCAGCACCGTTGGCACGCCGGCTACACGATTAACAACACAACAAGCTCCCAACTTCAGTGTGATTTGAGCTCTCGGACGGTGCGGACTGAAGACCGACACAGCACAATGGCTCCGATACTTTCAAAATTTCAAAACGTCTGCAATTCTTTCGCACTTTTGTGTGCTTTGGACGAAAAAAAAGAAAGCTATTTGCAGTAGGTACCTACCTAATTGTTAAATACATTTCACACATCGCCATCTAGACCCAAACTAAGCATAGCTTGTAATATGCTACTTGATTACGAATAGCATATGAACCTATACCTACATTCATATTTAATTTACTTTTTAAAAAAAATATATGATACAACAGCCAAACACAGAACAAACATTTATATTCATCACACAAATGTTTTGTTCTGAGTGGGAATCGATCATCACAACCTACAGCGCAGAAGACAATGTTACTACCAACTGAACTATGAGGCTTGTTAAAAATCTGATTTTTTTACTCATTATTTTGGCACGTGCGCACCCGCCAGCTGCCGCAGTACAACGCGCGATTTTTTAAAAATAAGGGGGAAAAGTGGGGAAGTTTGCTGTTGCGTCATTTAACAACGGGTTTGAGTCTAATTTAAAAGGCACACTCAAGATTTAATTGTACACAAGATGTTGTGAAAAAAATAAACAAAAAGGGTGAAAAGGGGAGAAGTTTACTGTAGGATTTCAATTTTAGATTTTTTTCGGAAAATTTATTCCTACGTTTACTTATCAGACTACGCAGTCTTAATTGTCTTTGCAAGATAAATCCGTAGTCACCAGGTTCGATCTCTTCGGACCAAGGGATCGCGAGTAATCGCTAATACTTAAAACCCTTTTTGCTCAAAAGTTTAGAAGGAATAGTGAAAGAGGAAAGCATCGGATTTGCATGGTTATAGGGGCTCGTGAGGTCTACTGTTCTTACAGAACCACTAGTATATAAAAGTACTCTAGTAGTAATGGTAGACCTACGATTGATTGTCATCAATATTCATTTAATGTTATTAAGTATCACATTTTATATCAATAACATTACGACAATCCCTAATAAAAGATTTAATTTTCATAGCTCCAATTTTACAAATTAATTAGACCTGTTTGTGTTAGGATAGATCCATGCCCACGTCTACGACGACGACGACGACGACGTTTAATTTTTATTTGCCATCGACAATTTGATTTTTATGTTGCTGCTTTATGATCACACTGTTGTCGATGTCGATGTTTGAAGTTTAATTTGAGCCTCGCCTCCTCTCTTTCTCTCTTCTGTATTGCGGACTCTTTCTCGCTTTTCTGGCTTGAATTGAAATTAATGAAAGTGACATGGCGTCCATCAAGATTCATCACGGCTTTCTGTAAAACTGTTTTCTAAGACAGTGATCTGATTTGTAATTTATTAGTGAGGCCGTTACAAATCGTATATTTGCATTGATGGTAATGCATGCAAGGAAACCTCTTAAGCGAATAAGCGATGGGTATGTTATTGCTAGAGATGCTTCGGTTCACCAACTGGTCTTGTACATGGCGGTCGCCGATTCGGTTTCCTGTAATCTCATTTTTAAGATTATGTCTCGTTTCAGGTACTTTGAGAAGCATCAAGCCCATCCATATCAGGTAAGAACCAAATGAAGTGTCTGTTTCAATACAATGGTACTGTTTTTAGATTTTCATTATTTATTGTTAAATGGGCCTTGTATCATAACTTCTGTATGTTAAAACTACTAAACTGAAGTATTTTCCTGTTTTTTTCATATTTTTCCCACGTCTTCGTTATTATATCAGTAAGGTTTAACTAGTTTATAGATGAAAAATAAGATCAAAAATACAGAATCATCTAAATAAAAGTAACAACAGCTCATTACTACAGCTTTCCAGTCACAAACAACTGATGTCCTAGATAACTGTGACTCTAAATTTTAGCAATAACAATCAGTTGAAAGTTCTAATGATTATTATTCAATTACTAATTCAGAAGTAGTAGAATTATCTGTAGACCTTTGACACATTTATGTATATAATTTGATAGTAAATGCACATTATGTACACTGTTATTATTGTGAATAAATAGTTTTGTGAACAGAAATATACGAAGAGTGAGAGAAGAGCCCCAAATGAATATGGGTCTTCAGATATCCGCTACACTCCCCTTCATTCCCCAAATGGCAATGTATCTGCACATGGGCACAGCACACACCCGGGTCAGTCCAGCCACAGCCACCATCACTATGGGCACATGGGTGAAGACAGAGGATATGCAGTACCAAGGAATGCATATCCCCAAAAAAATACTGAAAAGGAGAGATATAGAGACTATAAATCCTCTAGAAATAAGTACACAGGTATGTCTTTGCTGTTAGGTTCCAGGTTAAAACAATTACATACTATATGTATGTATTTGTTGTTCATTTCAAAATGTCATATTCAATTCAAAAGAAATTAAATCATACAGGGTTAATCTAATCTAGGCTTGTAGCTTAAAAAAAATCAATTTAAATATAAGTGTAATTATTTCCATGCAATAACTCCTTTGCATATAATATTTATTTGAGTTGTGTTTTTACAAAAAATAAAGCCCTGACTCATTATTTATAAAGGAAATTAAAAGTCAACAGTACTCTGGGCCTTTTTAATGGCACATTTTTCAAGCTATCATTGTGCTACCAATATTTTAAAGCTGATCTTTATGATATGTGACCACTTTGCATTATATACATTATCTATTCATAAATCTATTATTATAAAATAAAATTATCAATATAAAAAATATCCTTGGCGCAATTGTAACTGCGAGGGTTAGCTAGTAGTATAATTTTGTTTGTCACAGGTTATCAGATTTTCAAAATAATTGTTACCTACTAATTGTCAAAGAACATGTAATTTGTCAATTTATTTGAATGCCACATGATATAATAAATACCTAATAACATAGGGAATGTATCAAAAATTACATTAATTTGTTCAGTTTTAGCTATTTAACCAGCTTGTCAAACACATGATCTGATGAAATCTTCAATGTAAATAGTATTCAGGACTGATAATATCCATCTATCCATCTAAGAAGGGCATCATCTCCTCAAATTCAATCGACAATAAACTGTAAATTCCAGAATTAATGGTGATCATCAATCATTTGTCACATTCCAATATGTATTTAATATAGTCTTGTGTTTTTATATGCAAGCTAGTTTGAAATTTATATAAAATCTTTGATAAGTTACCTTGTATGTTACTCAACATGTTTTGAAGCAGAATTTGTTTCACTTTTTAATGAACAACAGATTTTTATTGGCCACTGCTGGCTTGTTGACCAGTCTATTTAGATTTATCTTGGAAAAGTTTCTCAAAATAATGATTGAATAACAAGCATATTTTGAGAAAAAAATATAAGCATTCATTTGAAAAAGTACATCACCAAATTCATTTAAAAAAAAATGTAAAATTTCTTTCCTTGTTATTTAAACTTTGATACATACTTAGTCATTACAGAAAGTGTTCGTTCACCAAAAGAACGAACTAAGGAACCTGAGCGTGAACGTACAAATCATGAACGAAATGAGGGCCAAGAGAAAAAGGGCAGCAGGAGTAGTGGTATGAATCCATCGGCTAGCAGAAGTAAATACGACAAGCGCACTGCTCCAGGAACCAGTGCCCCACCTGGTCATGAGTGGTCTGAGCACATCAGCTCACATGGCAAAGTCTACTTTTACAACTGCATTACTGAAGTGTCACAGTGGGATAAACCAAGAGATTTCGATTTGAGAAGAACTTCATCCAAAGATTCATCATATTCATCTAGAAACAGTGAGCATTTTGGGCTTTATTGATAAACTAACATGACAAACCAACATTCAACAACATATTAATATATTGTTTTTAGATAGCGAAAAGAGATCAAGATCGCGGTCCGACAGGCGGGAGTCTGAGAAATCTAGTAAACGAAGCAGTAATGCGTCGGAGAGATACTGGAACAGTAGTCGCGATGAGGAGGCACATGATAGAACTAGACCAAAACATACTTCTACCACACACGATGGAAAAGGTAGGCAGAGTATGTATTCCATTTTTGTTGGTTTTTTGTTATTAACACATAAAATAAGCATCTACATTAGTACCCACTAATGTAGATGGTTATTTTATATGGTTTTTAAACCTAGGTAATTAAACCTAGGTACCTCATACATTATTCAACACAAAATTATTAAACAGTTAATCCTTTCATTCAACAATCAAATCCGTATCCTTTTTAACCTACTATGGCAACATATGAAGGAGAGTTATGATTTTGAATGTTATGTATGTGTGTAAGTATATTCATCTGTTCCCTCATAACTTCTAAATTATTGTCTGAATTTGACAAATGAGGTATTGTCTGAATCATCTGCCGAGTTATTTCTTTGGGAAGTTTGAAACCATGAAATATCAAAAAAAACTCCTAATTTTAGAGTTTACATTGGTAAACAAAAATTCAAAAAATGAAAATAAAGGTTTTTCTTTAAGACTACTTTTTTTTTTAAATAAGCCCATGTTTGATTACTATGTTTCTGAAGTTGTTGGAACACATGCAAAATTGTACATTTGTAAGTTTAATGCACAAGTGAAGCTATTAAATCCTTTTTTGCTGTTTTTTTGTATTGATGAATAGATTCAAACCGCAGTTTGAAACAGAATTCTAAATAAAAAAAAGAGCAAATGTTAATTTTTACAATCATTTCATTATGATTAAATGTTATCGCCAACAACAGCCATAAAGTATGAACAATCCATAATTCAATGTTTAGAAAACATGGGATTGGGAGTAAATAATGTTTTAAAAAAATCAACTGTACAAAATAAAACACTGTTGACATATTCAAAACAACCGTGAGTGCAGCGTTGTATAATATACCCATTTTACAATTAAGAAACGCCACAAACACTGGACTGAGAAATGAGCCCCAGCAATGCACTTGTGAAGGAGGCGGTCATTTTGAACATCAATTGAATTATAATCAAGTTAGCTGCGCATCCTTGTTTTAAGTTCAGCCATTATGGTGCCTTTGCTATTCCAACAGCTAGTGCTACGTAAAAATACAGCAAAATAGGGTTCAATAGCTACGTAATTGAATCCGCTTGATTACCGTTGGTCCATAATGTATGAAACTTAATAAATATGCCTACTATTATACTAATAGAAAATTTACTCAAAAATCCGACACCACTTTAGTGAGAATAGATTACAAGCTAATTCAAAAATTCAAATGAAAATATTTTGGACAGTTTAACCTACCGTAGGTATCAAAAATTAAGTTATTGGCTTTAAAGATTTTGTAAATACCACTGAGATTAATATATAATAAAAAAACTAAATATAGTTTCCCATCTTAGAAACCCTCAATTTATAACATAGTCTAAATATACTCATAACCATTATTCCAGAAGGTCAGTCGACGCAGGATATGGACATATCTCCGGACCGGAGTACGCCGGTTTCTGAGAAGTCGTACGGCGCAGGCGCGGGCACGGGGTCAGGGGCGGGCGCGGTGCGCGGCGGCGCCGAGTCCTCTGCACCGCCGGTCGTAGTACTCGACAATTCCAACCAATTGGTATGTTCTTGTCCCCATTTCTTGATTTTATCAGAATCATCAATTCATTGTGATCAGTCTCTCTGGCTATGAGCAGATTAGAGATGACGAATATAACAATCAACCAATAAATTTAACTTATATTTAAAATCAACCATTATATTCAATAATCAGAATTAACATTATAGAATAAAAATATCATATCAACTTCAGCCCGAGTTAGAACTAACATAATTGAATGCATTGAAATTTTAACTTTAACAGGCTATAAATAAGAAACATTTTCGTACGTTGCTGATTGCAGAGTTTTTAACTATGTATTAGGTTGACTTCATTCAATTGTATGCTTTGGACTCCTCACTATAGAGATTAAATTTCTGATTTGCTGTATATGATATTTTTATTCAATACAAAGTGATGTGATATTTTAAACAAATACCCATAGTGCTACTATGATAGAGACGAAACAACTGCATTAACATCAACCAATAACCAAATCGTCACTCAACAAATAATATTAACCAATATTTTCAACCAATCAAAGTATCGATATATTTTTTTATCAATTAACACTTAGCTAATATATAATTTTAACCATTATTGCCATCTTTAGAGCAGATGTGCCAGATGCCAATTTGGGATTAATCAGTATAGAACACATTTTCCTCATTCTCCAAATGGATGTGGTGAAATGGTCAAGGATATCCTGTTGTTTTTTAATCGACAGGTGTTTCAGAGCTAAGCACGTCAGCTTCTTTTGTGGTCTGGATTTATAGCTCACGCCATGCATGTGAATTTTAACCTTGACGGTCTCATGCAACTGACAACATAAATATAAATCTAAGACTTCTGTATCCACGCTCAGACTTCAATAATAATTTGTTATTTACGGATAGTTCAGTTATTTTCTGCATGCAGATTTAAATTATTGTATTTTTGTTTAAATAGGCCCAAAAAGTACTAGACCAATTTTAATTATTCTTGCACCAATATAATGCTATAGTATCATTGAATAACATAGGCTAGATATATTTTTATCAGGTTTTATTAGGGATACTTACGAAAAACTGTAATAATGTAATCCCAGGTGAAGGAAACTCGACCAACAAAATCCTTACATTGTTTGTAATATTCTACAATTTTAGAGAAATGTGTTCTCTAAAATTAATTAATTAATCTACAAAAAAGTCAGCGACAGCAACTATTATAGTTATGGCGCTATAACATTTTAATGTTTAAAAAGATAATATAAACGGCGGGAGAATCTATACCACGATATTAGTACATTGATAACTTGGATCCTTATCCAAAAAAAAACACTCCATAGTCAAAAGCTGTTTCAGTGGCTGTAGGTAACTTTTTGAATTATTTAAGTTGATCATTCCATTAAAAAGATAGTGTGCATCTATCTATATTCTAATATCTTATCCTTATATAGGGATAAGTCCTGAGTGACTGACTGATCCAACTAAATACAACGCACAGCCTAAACCACTGATCATACAGACTTAAATTTTAGAGGGTATTCTTATATTTTTATTTTTACCTTTGTAATTCAATAACCTAAAATATATTCATAAAGCAAAAAATAAAAGGGGGTACTGATACAAGGAACGTTTTATAAATTTTTATTTTAGCTTTGACATAAAACGGTAATACCTACCTTTTTAAAACTTGGTGTGATTATAGTTCAAGGTATGATAAAAACTGGCCATGCGTGAGTCGGACCGTCAGAACTAACTGCAAAAAACCGGCATTGTTTCGCTTGGAAATGTGGGTCAAAACCTTTGGTGTGCGTTACGCTAGTGGGAAAAAGACAGCGGGCTAATTGACGTAGCGGGAAAAGGAAGGAAAATTTCTGACTTACTGACTGAATCAACTAGATACAACGCACAGCGTAAACAGCGGGTCGTACAGTCTTTAAATATCAAGGGCATGTTTGTCTTGGTGTGTTAACGCCTGCTAAGAAACGAATTTTGGAAATTCGCACCCTAAGGGGTTCAACATGGGGTTCAAAGTTCGGAGTAAAATGTTGCATATTGCAGAAACCACACATGATAGGCACTTGAAAATTAGTATGTTGATTGCCCATATGAAATAAGTTATGGCATATTTCTAAGAATTTTCAGAAATAAAGGGTGGGGTGTCCAGTATTTAGGGAAACACCTTTTAAAGAGATCTTTTGAACTGTTATATATTACAGGTAGAAATTTTCAGACCTATTAATAAGAAATAAGACTAATAATAAGAAATAAAAATAAATATGGGGTTCCCATGCATGAAACGTTTTTGTAAATTGTTGTTCCCGAACTATATAATAACAAAGTTGGTGTGAGTATAGTGCTTACTTTGTGCTAAATAAATAATAAAATCAGGCCAAACTTGAGTCGGACCGGCACTAACACTTCAAAAAGCCTGCCTGGAAATGTGGGTCAGAACCCTCGGTGTGCGTGTCTGCACACCATGTAGGAGCTAATATCAGATATCCAACAAATATATATATTTATAATAAAATAAGACTTGTACCTAATTCAAAGAACCAATACGCGGACGAAATCGCGAGTAAAAGCTAGTATATAATTGTTCAGGAAACTCACAACAACCATCAATTTATTACCTACCCTCCCTCCTTCCCATCCAATATATACATTCCACCCTCATTACCTGGAAAAGCAAAAAAAAGAAATTCACTCTCACGTCCGTTCGCGTCGCAACAACTGGTCGAGCCATCTCGCTCCCAAAATTCATCAAAAGTTTATAAACGAGAACAACAAAAAGACAAATTCAGCGCCCTCCGCCAACATCATCAAAAAGAACGATCGTGGAAGAAACATTAAACACACAAAATGCGATGAATCGCGGTTTTTTATTATATTATAGGGTATTTTGAGTAATCTGTGCAATGGTTGATTTGCGAGAGAGCTGCTTTTCACACGTGCAGTTGTATGTCGCCTTTTCTAGAACGAGCTCACCAAGTAACCTCATTTTAGCACCAGAGGCCAAATCAAAAAACAGTAAACAAATACATTTTGTGATAAATTATTTATAGTTGCTTTACAAAACTATCTGATCAGTTGTCTCTCCACGTCGTTTGTAGGTTTCACAAATGAAATCTTTGTATTTTCATTTGCGAAACCTTCGACACTACGCGGATGACGTCTCGGGCAACAGCTAGTTTAAAATATTATAAAAAAAAAATCTCTATGGATTTGAACGAAACTTTTTATATTTATTGCTGATATAATAGGCTCGGATGTATACTTATTATCTATAAATACTAAGCTAAGTAAATAATGCATAATTTTTTTCATGGTTTTATAGATTTTATCTTTATAAAAACAACCTAATATGAGCTCTGTACAAAGAGTGAATGGCCATTCATGATAAATAAATATTACTTTCACACATCGCCATCCAGCCCCAAACTAAGCATAGTAATCTAGTTCTCATATCACAAGATATGGTAACTAGATTACGGTTCTATATGATACAACACCCACACACAGATGATGATATTGTGTTACAGAGCGGGTCGCTGCTGGCGGCTGCGCTACCACGCATCGTGGCGAGTACAAGCGCGGGCGCAGGCGTGCCGTCGACGAGCAACAATAACGGCGGCGCGACGCCCACGATGGAGGGCGTGGGGGTGGCGGTGGTGGGAGGGGACGAGACTCCGCACCGCGACGCCGGCCCCCCCACGCCAACGCACTCGGAGAACACGGACCCGCATGCACCGCCGCTGCATCTCGAGACCGCGCTGCCACGCAAGAGTCAGTTGTTACTTGTTATTTGTTACCCCTCAAACACAATCACGCTCTCTGGTACTCTAGCTCAGGAAGAGATGGAGTAACGCTCAATTCATGTCCAGGGTTGGCAGGCATAAAACAGCAGTCTGTCAGAGTCTGAAATAATGTAAATATTACCGGACAATAATTCTACACAGCGCCAGTAAGTCCCAAACTAAGCAAAGCTTGTAATGATGTTAGTTTAGGGAAATATGAATATATTAGGTCCTTACATATGAAATTGGCGTTTTGTCGTACTGGCCACTTTGATCTTAAATATCTCCTCTTTGGTTAGGAATTCCAAATTCAAATTTAAACAGCTATTTACTCATGCATTTGTGTTTCGAAAACCGTAATTCATTTGTTTTTTTCTCTTTTGCTTTTTTTTCTGCGTCACTCATTTCACAAAGTGGAAAACTTAAAATATCGCATTATTTACGAGTACGAGTTCCACCGTGGCACCAGTGCTGCAGAAACGGCTCGAAGGATTAATGATGTGTGTGGTGGTGGTGTCGCAAAAGAAAACACGGTGCGTTTTTGGTTTCAACGCTTTCGTTCTGGAAATTTCGACCTGCAGAACAAGCCCCGTGGACGGCCGGAGACCAAGGTCGATAATGATGAATTGAAGGCTATTGTGGAAGCAGATCCATCGCAAACCACATCACAGTTAGCTGCAGGCTGCGGTGTTAGTGACAAAACCGTTTTAATCCACTTGAAGCAAATTGGGAAGGTGAAAAAGCTTGAAAGGTGGGTACCTCATGAATTGAGTGAAGCAAACCGACAAACGCGCGTCGACTGCTGCGTTTCATTACTCAATCGGCACAATAATGAAGGAATTTTAAATCGGATCATTACATGTGATGAAAAGTGGATCCTGTACGATAATCGTAAACGCTCATCGCAATGGCTGAACCCTTGTGAACCAGCAAAATCTTGCCCCAAGCGACAATTGACTCAAAAAAAGTTACTTGTAAGCGTTTGGTGGACTAGTGCCGGTGTCGTACACTATAGCTTTCTTAAATCTGGTCAGACGATTACGGCTGATGTCTATTGTCAGCAACTGCAAACCATGATGGAAAAGCTCGCTGTTAAACAACCGAGACTTTTCAATCGCTCTACGCCACTGCTGCTTCAAGACAACGCTAGACCACACACGGCCCAACAGACGACTACCAAATTAGAGGAGCTTCAATTGGAATGTCTAAGACATCCACCGTACTCTCCGGACCTTGCTCCAACAGATTACCATTTTTTTCGAAATTTGGATAACTTCTTGCAAGGAAAAAAATTCAATTCCGATGAGGCAGTCCAAACCGCTTTCAAAGATTTCATTGATTCCCGTCCGAATGGTTTTTTTAGTAAAGGGATCAATGAACTACCTATAAGATGGCAAAAGTGTATAGATAGCAATGGTACATACTTTGATTAATAAAATATATTTTAATATGAAAAAATTGCCTTTATGTTCCTACCATACAAAACGCCAATTTCATATGTAAGGACCTAATATAATAATGAATATAAACTTTTTTTTGTAAATACATATCATATAATACAAAATTATATATATATATATATATAACCACCTGGCTAGCTACCACCATCTTACCTAATTCTGTCGCCATAATAACAATTCTAAAATTGTTGTGTTCTGGCATTCAGAGGTAAGATAGCCAGTTCCTCAGTTTGTTGAGGATTCCGGGTGAAGTGCGCCTCCACCTTCGGCCTTATCTCAACTTATGTAGCAAGGTGAGATAAAGGCCCGTCGTAGAATAAAAAAAAAAGGGCTAAAGGCAGAACAAACATCAATATTCACCACACAAATATTTGTTCCCTGTGTGGGAATCAAACCCACAGTATACAGCTCAGAAGGCAGAGTTACAAATAAATGAGCTGTGAGAATGTCATATCGTGACGGTTTCCTCATGTCACAATAATTTAGAATGGCATGTGTGGTCAGTGTCCGCTAATCGGTGATGGGTTTGCAATCTGTCAGGCATAGAATGGTTACTTTATTATTTGCAGTAGACGTGATGTACCGAATGTAAGTTAGACGTGCCTTAGATTACCCCTTGAGTAGAGGATTTTTAACATTATACAGCATACGTTTTTGGTTCGGTGTTGGATGCCGGTGTGCGTCAATGGTCAATGGGCAACAAGCCTAAAGCGGGTCTTTGTAAGGTGGTTGGCACCCTAGAACAAAGGCCCAAAGCCTTCGATTTGGGCTGTGCCGATGAATGCCTGCTTACTACTCCGGCCCCTTAGATTCACCACCAGGCTCCCCTGTTGGACCCAAAGCTTATTTTAATATAAATAAATTAAGATAGGTAGTAGGTATATTTCATTTTTTATTATTAATAAATTGTTGTGATATTTCACAACCCAAAACAATCTTTAATTTTTAAATTAAATTACATAAAAACAACATAAGCTTTGGCTCCTCGGTAGAACCTGGTGGTGGATGGTGAATTTATTAGAAAAAATATATCTTAAGATGCACCAATGGATTTAAGAGGCAAAGAAAATACCTATAGATCCTTAAATACCTAGAGATTTTTGGTTGCTGGGAGGACTTTGTTTAAGTCCGCCTGGCTAGCTACCACCATCTTATCTAATTCTGTCGCCATAATAACAATTCTAAATTGTTGTGTTCCGGCATTTAGTGGTAAGATAGCCAGTTCCTCAGATAGTTGAGGATTCCGGTGAAGTGCACCTCCACCTTCGGCCTTATCTCAACTTGTAACCCAAATTGTAACCAGGTGAGATGAAGGACAAGTGCTTACCCATAGTACAATAAAAAAAAAAGATTCATTGGTGGATTTCCAGAGGAGATGAAATTAGCTTTGTCTTCACCGGTAAAGCCTGGTGGTGGATCTGAGTGACCAGTCCACTGGGTGTGTGTAATGGGTCCGCGAGACGATCAAGTGCACTGGACAAGTCTACGTGCTTGAAGTGAATATTGATCGTTTACAGCGTTGACTTGACAAGTCCCGTCAAGTATCTACGGGCTGGACCATACGCGACTTGACAAGTTTTATTCATTTGCGGCCGGAACATCGAAGATGGCGGACGACGAACCGGACCGAGACGTTGCTTTGGCGGCAAGCGCCGACCTAATTACCGAGCGTGATTTTGTGTTACTATTAATATCTCTCTACAGAGATTATACTGCATTGTGGAAAATTAAAAGTACTCCTTACTTTATTATGCGGATAAAAACAAAGGTCGCTTGCTTTATCAAGCATAGTCAAAGCACTTCGAGTATATAAACCTGCATACACCGAAGATTTATTGAAGAAAAAAATTAATGCTTTATACCATTTTATACCATTCCTTACACCATCGCCTTTTTCTTTTCTCTTTTTATGTGATAGATACCGCTAGATTTATAGCAAGGAATGCCTTGTCTGCGTTGGAAACCATTATTAATTTTTGCGACGACCACTTTCCTGAGCTCAGGGAGGCGAACGACTGCGGTATGTGGACTTGACGGCACCTTCAAGTCGCGTCAAGTCCCTCGTCAAGTGAAATCGTCAAGCACGTAGACTTGTCCAGTGCACTTGATCGTCTCGCGGACCCATAACTCCCCTCATATATACATGAGTAGAGGTATACATGGTTGTGTTGTGCAGTGGAATGCCTCGGGAGCTACTCGTCGGTGGTGGGCGGTACGCTGCAGCACGCGGCGCCGATGCTGACGCCGTCGCTGCACAACTACGTGCGCGGCGACCTCACCGCGCACGTCACGCAGTGGCCCGCCGACATACTCGAGAAACAGGTACGATATCCACACGGTCACAAACAAACGGCCCCGCTATCACAGTTTATTGTATCATCACATCACTCATCGTTACTCTGTCAATTCTTGGAAAGACAAATGCACTGATCATTATGTTGTCAATGTGATGTTGACTTCGCTTGAAAGGTATGTTGCAAGGGAGTTTTGTTACGAGTTACGGATGAGATTCAAATAATGATTGCGGTTAAAATGGTGGAGCGAAATTAGGGTAATCTGTTATCCGTACCCGTTCCGTGAGACACCCGTACACTCGCTTCCGCTGGGCCGACAACATCATAGCCGTCAACGAGTCGTGACACACACAAGAACGGGATGGAGGAGGCTTACGTCTGTAAATGGACGTTCCAAACACATTTGTGTCTGTCTGTTCATACATGCGAGTGAATGATATAAATCATAATCTAATATGTAATGTAGTGATAGAGATCTCGCTAATATTCATTAGGAGAATGCTATGCTTGGAGTTTTTTTAAAGATCCGAAACGAATATGTTGGTCAAAGAGCTACATAGCCCGGAGGATTAGAAGTGGCAGTGGGTCGGCATATTAGCCTGAGTGATGAAATTTTGTTCTGTGCTTAAAAAAATATATTAGTATATAATATATTCCCCATAATCTAATTCCCATACTTAGTTTGGTGCTTAAATGTCTAGTAAATGAGAAGTGGAAAATTATCCAACAGGGAGGTCCGAACCGAGTTTGTGCAAGCAAACAAATACGGTTAGGATCTCTAAATCAGGAACTGAAACCGGTATATATTTATATTAATACCCGTTTTTTTGAGGGTACCACTGTTTTTTGATTACCGGTAAACCTTTTAGGATACTAGAAATAAATTTAATAAAAAAATGTCTCATTGTAAGATACCGGTAACCAAAAACCATAATAATTTGATAATTTCCCGCTGATTAAGATATTTTTTGCTTCTACTAAGAGTGTGATAAGCATTATCTTCGTGATAATCGAATTATTAATATGAAAACACATAGAACTCGAACAGTCATGTAGTATAATATATGTGTTGCCATATCACTTATTCGATTTTGACAGAAATAAAGTTTTGTTTACGCGCACCCGCGAATGCGTTTATTAGGCGTTCCTGCTACTTTCATAGCCATGGCTAATGTTATTGTTTATTTGTTTGTATGTTGATAATTAGTTATCTTATTATCTATGCTAAAGCGTCGCAAACTTCAAAGTTCAAAAGACAAATTCTTCGGGCAGATGGTGCGAATTCCTTTGTTTTTTTATGTAAGGTAACAAAGTAAATATCGCTACTCAGCTACAGCATCAGCGCCAGAAAAGCGAATCCGAACCTTGAGTAATATTTTGTAGAGAGATGATCATCTTGGAAGCTTATCTCTCGGTGCTTCGGTCCTTATAATCCGGTTGGCAGGACCGTGGACGGTGGGACACTTTATACATTTCAAAATGAAGCCACTCCTTTTTTTTGGCCTCTGGTTACTTCTTTTGTACTTAAACTTATAAGATAATTATAATTAAGATTAAGATATGCCATACTTAAATACCAAATTAAATGGTAATTGTGTATATATATTATTGCAGGCGATTGTACCTAGTAATAAGCAGCTTGTAATAGGCGATAGGCATATCAGGACGGAGCATCACATTCAGGCTGAGCTTAATGCCGTTCTTTTTGTGCGATCCGTGAAATGGGGGATTAATTTTCAGCGGTTCCAAAGTAAAGAAAGAAAGACATTTATTTATCCCACATAAACTAGATTATATAAAGGATAAGTAGAAACAAATCATGTAACAAAAAAGTAATCATATTAATTATAAGAAAGAAGATTGTGTTTATGGTTGTACTGTTGATCGATTTCTAAACAAGAGGGTATGTTATTTATTATTAATTATTTATTATTATTAATAACTAGAACGGCCAGTGCCACTTACACTAATTACATAACTATGTTTTAAAAAATGAAAATTAAAACTTATAAAATTAATTGTAGATTATGTAGTAGTGGGTTAAAGTTCAAAAATAATTAAAAATAACAATAAAATAAGTGTCACAAAATAAAATGTCAAACAAAATTCACATCAATATCACAAATAATACATAAAAATATAACACAAACATTTCATTCATTTCACTCATACATTCATCTCGTTAAACCTCAGACACTCATCGTACATGATCGCCTTCCATTTCCATCCATCAGCAAACACATCATAATCTGGGTTTGCGTCTAGCAGGGCATTTAGCTCAAGGTTATATAACACGATGAGGGATTTTCGCAGCTTGATTAAGAAAATAGAGGTTGACTCGAGATCTAGGTGTATGAAAGGTAAAATAAACTTTGACAAGTACGGAAGTATTTGATCTCATTTCTCATTGAAAATGTATATTATGTGTGTACATGTAACGTTACATGCATATTAGTGGGTGCAATTTTGTGATACTCATATAAGTAATATAATTTTCCTGCATACACAAGAAGGTGCGTCAGGTCCAGAGTAGACTGGTAAAATGGCAGGAAAAACTGAAGTGTCGAACCTTATGCACAAATAAACAAGCGTCATAGCTCAGTTGGTAGAACTTGGCCTTCTGCGATGTAGGTTGTGGGTTCGATTCCCACCCAGTATTCATTTCGGGATAATTTGTGTGATGAATATAGATGTTTGTTCTGTGTTTGGGTGTTGTATCATATAGTACGTATGTATTTACAAAAGTATTTAAGTATTCTAACCGTAATTCAGTTCTCATATTACAAGCTATGCTTAGTTTGGGGCTAGTGTAAAATTATCGTCCTGTAATAAAGGAGGTACCTAAATCGGCTCTTTGGTTCAAAATGACGGCGATATTGACCGTGGCGTGAAAAACAGACAATCATGAACATAGTCTTTAATAGTATTTTAAGTACAGAGTGAATAGATTCCTTTTAGACAAGCGCGCTCCATCTTAGGCCACATTTATACTTGTTTTTCACGTAAGCTTGTGGTATAAAGCTTGGCGTAATTTCACCGGTAACCATGCCCTTCAAACCGGAATACAAAAGTGCTGCTTGGGCCTCCAAAGTTATGGTGGTACTACTTTCACAGACGAGCCATTTAACAAAAGTTCTGGACGAATCAAAGGGGTTTGCATGGGCGTCGAAGTAAAACAGAAAATCTATATATTTATACGCTTCGTTCTTTTTTTTATTGTTCGACGTTGAAGCGCTTTGCCTTCACCTGGTGTCGAGCTATGTAAGGCCACAGGTGGAAGCGCTGTTCACCCGGAATCCTCAACAGACCGAGGAACGAGCTATCTTTCCTCTAAATCGGATCACAACAATTTGAATAATATTTCATTCATATGTTTTATATGAATTTTTAGCTGGTAGCTAGCTATATAGGCAGACTAGTGACGATAAGATAAGATATAGATTACAGTTAACATTTATGTGAAAAAGTTAATGTGACATCAGTGTCTCGTCAACTTTATCTATTACAACAGGGTAAATATAACAGATAACACACTATTTAGGTAAGTGTGGTCAATTATTATTACGGATTCAGCTTTAAAGGGGCATCTTCGTCTTGGATAAAACAAGGCCTAAGAACTATGATTATTTATTTATTTAATTTCTAGGAAAACCAACAGCACATACAACTTAAATGAAACACAGAAATAACAACATTAGGCCAATAAGAGGTTTTCACGTATAGGAAGCAATATAAATAACATAAAAAAGTGTGAACAAATCAGTATACCTACAATGAAAGAATAGTAGATACTTAATATTTCAAGAATAATATAAAACGAAAAAATAGAGGAAGAATACATATAAGCAATCATCATGTGCCACCAAAGAGACTAAGTACATACTAAATTCTGTTTAAAAAAAATTAAACAATAATAACTTAAACTAAATATAGGTATCATACAGAATAAAATTAGTTGGAAAAGAAGCCGTTACTGAGCCGCCGCCTTACGGTATGGATACTGGAACAAAAAAGGTCCAAGTCTTCGTTTCTCGATAATTTATTGAATTGATTACTAACACGACAGAGATAAGAATTCTGCCTGTAGTTTGTACTCACTAGCATTAAGCATTAGCATTAAGTCCTACCACTAACCAGACCAAGCACACATTTGTATTCCCCTGGGTATCGAACCCGGGACCTTTGGGTCTGATACCGGTGGGCCACACACCACTAGACCACAGGCCTTCAAAACTTTGGACACGGCAGGCAATGAGCAATGTGGTTCTATCATCGTTTCAAAGTAAAGTTTGTGTCTTGATGTAAATCGCATTATACCTCTTGTAAATTCCATATCAAGAACGAGTGTATGTTGTACTATAAACGTAGTGGGTATGCTTTTTAAAAATAAATATTATTTATTATTGTTCTTTCATACTTCACTACTATGCCAAACATGACATAGTAGTGAAGTATGAAAGAATATATAAATATAAAGAAGATATCAATGGATTTCCGCAACTAGTTTAAAAAACCAAACATGGTTTTTTAAACTAGTTGCGGAAATCCATTGAATCCCACGCATGGGGGCTCGTAAACGTGTTCGAATAGGTTGTGGTGTTATCCGTTAATCTTATATGTATGTAATGTTGTGTTCAATGTGTGCAGGCGAACAAATTCACTGAAGAGGCGTATCAGCTAGGCTGCCTCCAGTGCACGCGCGTCTCCTCCGAGCTCAAGTGCTCGCGCTCCGTCGTGCGACAAACCGAGATACAGGCCACGCTGCAGGAACAGAAGTAAACCTTGCCTCTCTTACTTAAAATATGTGAAATGGCTTAGCTTCAGCCATCATATATTCCACGATACTGTAGCATTTACTTTGAAATTGATATATGTTATAGCTCAGGATAGATGCTAGAACGCTTGTGTTTCGAAAACACGATTACAAAAAATTTTTTGACAGAAAAAGAATCCAAAGTTGACTCTAATTTGCACCAAAATGTTCGCCATACAATAAATACGCCCAATTAGGGCTTGACACTTTGTACAGCTAATAAAGACAGTACACAGGAGACGGTCTGTGTTCGATTTTCAAAATTCATATTTGTTTTACCGTAATAAAACAAAACGTAGAAATACGCGCATATATCTGTCATCTGGTGGTCATTAGCGCCGTGGTTGAGCGCACAGCAATGTCACCTTTATTATTACTGTATCTTAGTTCGAAACTAGAAAAAGTTGCGTTGAGTTGAGTTGGTAATCTGAGGTACTATAGCCCGTTAACACTAGTGGAACGCCATCTCGTGGGAATTACAAAAATCACAGACACCTTAAGGTACAAGTTCGTTGCATTCTGCAGCAGCAGGTTTTTTTTATACTAATAGGAGACGGGACAAGCAAGTAGCGCACCTGGTGTTAAGAGTACTCTTGCCTATGACAAATCCTTACGGCATAGGTCACATCCACAAAGAACATAGCCTACACGGCACTGCATTGCGCCCGTCGACTTGAGGCATAAAGGTGTTAAGCCTCACGTACCCGTAATTTTACCGGCAACCATACCCTTCAAACCGAAACACAGCAAAGCTGCTTGGTGGCTGGAATAAGTATGGTGGTAGTAATTCTCCGGACGAGCCCTTTCACTAGGGGCTTCTACTATTCTTTTTCTAGGTGACAGCGACAAGTGACAGTCCTAGTTCCTATACATTGTCATGTATTGAATTTGTATGAAGATGCGCTGCTGTTGTCTGCTGCTGCAGACGGCTACGGACTTGTACCTTTATAAGAAACAGTCCCTCCAAATTTTAAGTCCCTCGGACTGAAAAGTTTAGGCTATGCGTTGTATGTCAGTCAGTGACCCCAGGCTACTGGTACGCGTGTCAACTCTCGCCGGGCTTCTGAAACGCATTTCTAACAGATTGAATCATCACGTGACTGACGTGGCGGTCGTGCTTTAAGAATCTACCCCTTCAACTCCAGCATGGTCGTTGTAGCTAAATGTTCCAGCTACGGAATGCTTTGTACAGCAGTGGACACTAATAGGATGTTGATGATGTGACTGTCGTTGGTCTTCATCTCACCTGGTATCAAGTTATGAGAAGGCCTTTCTCATAGTTAATTTACAAAGGTAGCAGCACTTTCGATAATTGTTTCTATAATTTACTCACACACAGCATGCAGCTTTACAAATATCTTTGATCCCGGTCCTGCTATGCTGGTCAACAGATCGTAACGGTCGAATGTGAACCGATTGTTTCAGACTGCTATTTATTTCGTAAGCTTCGTAAACTCAAAGTATACTGGAACCTTCATCATGCTTGCCATCATTCCCTGGAGTATGGACTCCAGTTTTTAACATCTATATGTGTACCAAATATTTAAAACTGCAATAAATATGCCTGGGATGATTTTAAATCTGGGGGCAGACGAATATCATCGCTTGGACAGGGGCTGGTTCTAGGGAGAGTCTAGGTCTGAATCGACAGCAGCATCGTCATAGGCCTTGCACACGTCCTACACGTGAGAACCTTTAATTGGCTTTCTACTTCATACGCGATTGTTAATATATTGTAACAAGCTGTTGATTTTACTAATAATAATAAATAAACATCTATAAATGCAGCATATTTAAGAAGTATGGCACTTATTTGTGTGCTGGTAAGAATTATACGGGAGCAATATCTCTGGCCGCATAAGATAAACAGATTCCAGGATACTTTGAAATCGTACCTTTTTTTAAATATAAGGGGTTGTGCTTGGCCTTCATCTCACCTGATTTTTCAAGTTATGATAAGGCCGAAGGTGGAAGCGTACTTCACCCGTAATCCTCAATAAACTAAGGAACTGGCTTTATTACCTCTAAATGCCGGTACACAAGAATTTAAGAATTGTTGTTATGGTGACAGAATTAAGAAATATGGTGGTTGCTAGCTAGGCGGACTTAAACAAAGTCCTACCACCAACCAAACCAAGCACAATATTGTAAAATAAAGTATTTATTGATAAAAAAATAATAATTAAACTTTGAATTATTAAATCATTCAAACTTTAAAGAAAAGTTACTTAGGAGTTTAGCCGGTGTTTATACAGGAACTCTCTAACCAGCAGTCTTAATAAAATTATCCCAGTAAATCTACGCACATTGCAGTCTCAAACAAATCGCTATACAGGTTTACCGCGCGCCGGCAGCTTTGTTTAACGTTCCCAATATATAAAAAGGAGAGTGTACTTGATCTTGAGAATTTACTGGATTGTGTGATGGCTACAATACAAAGTAGCGTTGTTGTGTTCCAGGATAATGTACTTGCGGCAGCAGATCTCTCGACTGGAGGAGCTCAAGTCGCTGAACTCGTTCATGTCGGACGAATGAGAGGCGGACTCTGCGACTCCGCACCAACACTTCATTCCGTTATACACAATAACGCAATAATGACAAATCCAAGTTCACACTGAAACTGCGCCCCAAACTGAACCCACAATAAACCATCGCCCACTTGTTTTTTTTTTTTTATTGTACGACGGGGAAGCGCTTGACCTTCATCTCACCTGGTAACAAGTTGAGATAAGGCCGAGGGTGTGAGCGCACTTCACCCGGAATCCTCAATATACTGAGGAACTGGCTATATACCTCTTAATGCCGGAACACAACAATTTTATAATTGTTGTTATCGCGACAGAATTAGGTAAGATGGTGGTAGCTAGCCAGGCGGTTTCAAACCAAGTCCTACCACCCACCAAACCAAGCACAATATATTGTACTCCCCATGGGGATCGAACCCGGAACCTCTGGATCTGAAATCGGTGGGTTGCATCACTAGACCACAGAGGCGGTTAAAAACTTGTCCATTGTTCTGCCTGTTCCATCCGTCTTCACGAAGGCGGAAAGCCGCGCTCTTTCAGTATCAACTTACGTCGTCAAACTCTTTACTTGTGTATTCTTGTTGTGTGATTTGATGTTATAAATAAGGATGTACGGTTCCATGAACGTATATTGAGGCTGCGTATTGAAAATGGTTCTCTTGGATGTCAACCTCGGCAAGGCTCCTTACAAATGGTTTCTGATACGTACGGCGTGCCCTACAGTCTTAGGTTTCATATATAGGCTAAGTAGGGCGAGTCTGCAGCCCGATCTCGCGCTTTAACCGATGATATGAATGATTTTTTTGTGTATTGTTGTTTTTTTACTTTAATTTGGCTTATTTAGCCTACATGTTTTGCAATGTGTTTATTGTAAAATAGTAATATGTTTATAATTTCCTAGCAAATTTAATTATAAATTTAATTTCCTAGCAATTAGTTGTATAGTTATAAGTAATTTTGTGGATCAATATGTCTCTCGAGGCTCATAACGGGTCTAGCAGTTGAGCGGCATTACACACACACACACACACACACACACACGTATACAAACAAACAAACACATACACACCTGTCGTTGTATTAATCGTACTCGCAAACGCACCCATGTAGGTACCCACGGAAATAGCGCATTCCTTGGCTTAACCTCCTACATGTTTAATTTTTATATTGTATGGTTGTGTATGCATTCACATAGTTCTATTTGATGTATAAATAAAAGTCGATCCAACATGACTTATAAATTTAGGGAAACTGTCGGCTGTCTTTCTTGGAACAAACCTTGTAAACAGTACTAATTGGTTGTAAGTGTTCATTGCATAGCAACTCAATATAAGATGGGTAATTATAATAGGTGTTTGTGGAGGTATGAGCGCGCTTTTTTCAATATAGTTGTATACATGTTTTTTATTATGAATAACGACTTCGATTTTCTGATTAGATTTGTATGAAGGCAATAATTGTTTAATACTTTGTGTGTATTATATAGGCTCAGTTCAGGGACCCATGTGATCATCATCTTGGATTGGGATTAAGAAGGTGCATATGTTACTGTAATGCCCGAAGCGCGGTCAATCTGCAGATTGACCAGTATAGACATTTACTACATATTATATTAATTAATCCAAAGGATACCTGCCGCGAATCTTATGATGTTTCAGTATCTTTGTATATGTAAATCTAGAAGAATTTTTAATTAAAAGGTGTAAATTTGTAAAGGTGGAACCAATCCCCAAAAGTGTTGAAACACTCGCTACTACCTCTTATGATATAAGTGCATAATATAAAACGCAAACAATGTAAGGCAAGATTTATGAAAATGATCTAACATTTTTGTCAAATCCGAAATGTCCACCATCGTGTGTATGGTGGCTTGATCTGCAAATTTACGGGTCGATCTGATTAGCCGCACTTCGGACATGTGTAGCGACATCATATTTTTCGTAGTAGGCCTCCTGCTACTTATTTTGTCATCGAACGCGTACCGGCTGATACATACCCAGTTTAATTACCAAAGTACATGTATTTGCCGTTGTTTATTTGTTTTTTATTCGATTTAGTTTCCGATTAGTGTACGATCCGCGTTAATATGCGTCCGGTGGCGTTCAGCGATGAAACAAAAAGGCCCGATCACGAATACGCTATCGTACGGTAAGCGTATCGTTCACGTTAGCATTTTGTATAGGATTTCGCACAGCGCCTCTACAGTACGTAAATAGAACTAAATTTGCGATCACGAACCTTTTGACACATGTATCGTAATGTAAAGGTAACGTTAACATATCGTCACTCGACGTTTACCTATCGTTGTTACGTGAGCGATACGCTGGTGCTTCGTGTTGATTTCTTTTATTCCAAGTAATGTAAAGGTTACTTCACATTACTTAACATTACGATAACGTCAGACATTCGTGATCATGCCACAGGTAGCAAGCGATAGCGAAAATATAGCGAGTTAAACAAGAAGCTCTTTTACACATTACGTGTGTCAAATCATCTTTTCGGACACTAGACGCTAACATCCCAGCTACATTCTATTATAATAGTTATAAAAAGGTCACATGGCGCGTCATATGCATCACAATGTAATAGTTATGTGAACGCAGGCGAAGGGCGTACAAACTGGCGAGCCAAGAAACTCACGAATGCAAGAGAGCACGGGCGCGAGAGAAAACCGCTCCGTGTGGTAGTCTTCAATGTTCTGTTTTTCATAATTATATTCCGGATTAGGTCGGTACGCAAACAGACCGAATATCTTTCATGCGGATAATACGTTCTTGTATACTCTTCCATATCAAACGTAAAAATACAGTTTTTAGTTGTTAGAATTTTTGTCTGTTTGCCCTTTTGTTTATGCACGCGTATCTCCGAAATGACAACCGATTTGGATGTGCTTTTCAACAAAGAACAATATTTTCAATTTCATTGGTATGGTTTGAGGCAGGTTCTAAAGAATGATCAAAGTTTTCGATTTAAAAAAAATGCTGTTTTTATTAATGTTTACGTTTTGATGCATACAATTTTTTTTATAAATTCAGTTCTTGTAGTAATTTTGATAAAATAAATACAAGTAATTTGCATAATAATAATCGTTATAATATTCACTTTCTTTATACAAAAAATACAATAAAAAGGAGCCAAAAAGTCAAAACAATACTTCACAACCGTAGGTAGGTACATACTTCACAACCGTACGTAGGTACTTAGTACAGAGCCATGTGTATGGCATTCTATTTTCGACAGGATACCAACCATGTCCAGAATGGTGCCAAGGAGGTATTGGTGCCTCGCAATTTCGCACCTCGCCTAAGCTTGACACAATCTACCATTAAAAACCTCATTCAAATCGATTAGTCATCTCGGAGATGAGAGTAGTCAAAGATAAGTTTTCCGCGTCGTATCACGCGGTATACGCGTGTAATGTGCCAACATAGAAACTCTTATGGCTATTGAAAAAAGTTGATCACACTAGGTTAGTAATTACTGATTATATGGTCGTAGGTACGTACATGCCTAGTTTTCTTATAGGACAATGCGCTAGGAACCGGGAAGCAGTCTATGGGTATACATAGACATACATAGAGATATGAGCTATTTCTTCTGGTGTAGTTTTTTGGAGTTTGGCGAGAGGCCTCGCTTGGCACGCGATTCGGTGATCACGGTAGTGTTGGTCTTAATTATTTCAGTGGATGCTTCTTCCCATCTCAACGAGTTAAATTGGGGGGTTAAATCACAACTTGCCTCAATCATCACGCTTGGCAGACAAGTTTGTGTTATTTGGCAGTGTTATGTGTAAGATTCTAGTTCCGCCGAACTAGAATCTTACATTGGATAATATTGGTGTTAGTGGTGTAAATCATGTACGTGATTCTGAGGGTTGGTTAGATTACGTCTAATATTTCTGTTTTAGTTTTTACAACGCTTACACACCATTGGTGTGCTCTAATGGCACACGGGCGGTTAGCAGAGGGACCCACACATTTACTGTACAGTGCCGTCGCCGCCGCCGCGCCGCTGCGAATTACAGACCTTGCATTTGATGGTAATGATTTCAATGTTTAAAATCTTGCAACGTTTTTCTGAGGATACCTACTGACACAGCTTTTAGTTTTTAATAAAAATAAAATGGTATCAAAGTCCTGAAAAAAGTAGGTCATTGAAGATAGATTCGCTGGCAAATGTAACTATTACGATAAACATGTGGTTTCGAAAGTCTTATAATCAAGCTGTGTTCTGTACATAAATAATTAAATCAATTTTGATAATTACTGTGATATTCATTCAATTTCACATGTATCATACAGCTCTGTGTGGAGATATTCATTATTATTGTAGTAAGGGTGCATGTGCATAAATTACTTGGTGGTATGTGGCTTAGTCGGTTTAGCCGCGGGCCTCATTAGGAATGATAGTTAAGAAGAACCGCCGTGGATTTGGGAACGTACTTATGATTGTGCTCTTTGTAAAAGCGCCGTAAAGCCTGGCAATCATGTTAGTTCCTATTATGTCCACGGACAGCTCTCTTCCTGAGGCCTTCCTACGAAAATCGGCCGTTTCCTTGTGGTCATACTAATTTGTTATATCGATATCGATAGATGTTCTGTCTAGTTATTTCTAACTCTTCATTTTTATTTTCTTATGGTCGACATTTGTTTTTTTACAGGAGATTAAGAAAAGTGAGTATGACTAAGAGGACATGTATATCCACGTAGTCATATGTTTACAACGTTGTAAAAAAACAAATGTCGACCATAAGAAAATAAAAATGAAGAGTTAGAAATAACTAGACAGAACTTAGGAAGATCCTATAGTACTATAAATATGTAAATTGCCGTAATTGGACTTTACTGGTGAAAGAATTACGGGCAAGTTTATTAGTTGACTAAAATAATTATCGTATTTTTTCTCAAAATAAGCCAATACATATTTCGTCGTGAGTAAAAGCTCTATTTGACATTTCATGATGAAATTAATCGTCACGATCAATGCTTTCTCTACGTCTGCTCTTTATTTACGTCTGTTTTTAGCTTCTTCGCTTATATTCTTTTTCTTTGTCACTTATAACGTTTAGCAAACGCAATCTAGTCACTGGAGATCGCTTTTTCACTTGATTAAGTTGAGAGTGCCAACTTTCTTTGCTGGTCCTGTGGCGTTCTCCAAATACAGACCATTGTCTCCTAGAGTTAGTTTAAAGCCAGGTCATGTCCATGTTCTGTAGGTATTTTGTTATCTTCTGCGTGTTGGAACAATTATTTTTAATATACGCTACACCATTATGATTATTTTTTCAGGCAGCAATATGTTAAGTTGTTTTTCCCCTGACAATTCCGTTACAATATTAAGTCAACTCGCCGAAAAGTTTTTACCATACCTGTATGGAAGGAAAATCCTTTTTTAATGTTGTGTTACAGTATGACTTAGAATACATGTATATCCTCTTAGCCATACTGGTATGACAAATTACATGACCACCAGGAAACTGCGTGAAAATTGAACGTCGTACGAAAGAACTTCTGTCTGTGGAATTCTTTATCGGATACGTTGTGTTTCGTTTTTTGTAGTAAGCCTCCAAACTCTGATCGTATAGGTAGGATTGTACGCGTTTGCTTTGCCATCCGCCAGCCGCCGTTATCTTAGCAATTAAAAAAACATTGTGTGACCTCCACTCGGGGCTCGATTTGATTATTAATATCAAGCTTTATAATATTTATTTCCATTTAATTTTAC
Organism: Venusia cambrica; assembly: GCA_951394065.1. NCBI lineage: Eukaryota > Metazoa > Arthropoda > Insecta > Lepidoptera > Geometridae > Venusia > Venusia cambrica. Next base: position 15,606,161 of record OX596034.1, read on the forward strand.
TATCAAGGCATTGTGCATAGCATGTAACACTAAGTACAAATATGTATAGTAACTCTTTAATTAAAATACACAAACAGATATGTATGTCTAATTGTAAAATGCTTTTGTTAGTTTCCGTTTTAGTGGTTTTCCTATAGTACCTACCTACCTACCGTTTTATAGTATGAGGGGTCTTACTAATACTAGCAAATCACTCGGATTTCGATACTGGGTCGCTACCGCCGACGGCGAAGCCGATCTCCATTGGCTTAAAATTAGCTTCATAACTAGAAACGTTTTTTACCTACCGGGTATCACAAGTGTCAAATCCAAAATGGCGTTTCCAATCTTAAAAGTGAACACATGTTATGAAACCCATCCATTCAGTACATTTTGACGTTTAGATGACAGATTCGGTACCGCGTAAGGCAGATGGGCTTCAATAATTGTTTTGCCATGGGTTGTATCTTCATTGGATGAATAACTTAAGCCGCTTACGGTAGAGCACCGGTTATCAATACCATCATCCGAATTATTCAGCTTTCGGCAAATTTAGGATACATATTTGGTTTTTCTGGGCACTATATGTTATTGCCGTGTTCAGAGTAATTTGTGTGTCTCTTTCGTTTGTGTGAGAGCCATGGAGAGAGTTGGGTTGTGGGGCGGTTTTGGGTAGTACCTACCTACTTTATGTTACCTACCTATTGCCGTGTTCAAAGTAATTTTTATGTGTGTTTTGGTATGGTAGTGAGCCATTGAGAGAGTTGTGTTGTACCTTCTATAAGTTACCTACCTATTGCCGTGTTCAGAGTATTTTTTGTGTCTTTTCCTTATGGTTGAGAGCCATGGAGGGAGTTTTGTTGTAGGCCGCTGAAGATCTTTGAAACCTAGAGCGCATGGACAGGGAGAAACCTTCGAAAGAACAGCCAGCCTATATGCTTCTGCGCTGTATTGTGGTTTCGATTCCCACCCAGCAATAACATTTGTGTGATGAATATTGATATTGGTTCTGTGTAGTATTGTATTGTATGATGATACCTACATTTATTATTTACACTCATCATACAATAGGTGCAGTATTATTTCCAAAATCTAGTTCCTGATGAATAGGTATTGATGTAGGTTCTGTGTTGTATTATGTATGATGATACATACACATCAAACAATACAGTATTACTTCCAAAATCTAGTTGTCTTATTACAAGCTTTGCTTAGTTTGGGCATGATGGTAATAAATATTACAGGACATTGATTTCACACAGCAAGAAATAGTCCTGTAATGTTTATGCTTCTCTCAGAAAGTATGGCACTTCATCATGAAACACCCACCTTTTTAGATATAAATAATAAGCAATTAAGTATTAGGTACCTAGGTTTTATTTACATATTTGATTCTAAAATCTAATTAAGTGAATACGCGGTTGTCTCAATTTAACACATACTATTCTGCCACTCTGCCAAATTCTTCTGATCAAGGCGACTACCTCAGAAACTTAGCTGTAAATATACATAAATGTAAGATAACATATTATGATAAAACAAAAGTTAAATTAGGGTAATTATTAGATAAGCATTTCCTAATTGTATAGGTAGTGTGGTAAAAATGCAATAAATGTCTTTATTTATTTTATTCTAATCTTCCGCTATGATTTGTCCGCCATTCTCAACATAGCAGTTCCGTTTGCTCTTCAACACCAATTCCGCTCCTCAAAGATCAAAGGAAGGATGCCCTCCTTTGGTGCTATAAATATCCGGGGGCTCCAATATGTAATCGGTTTTCTGAAAATAATAGGACCTTATTAGAACAAGTTGGAATCCACCAAGCCATTCTTGTATTTGCCAAATAAGTATGTATGGCGGTGGTCTGCTTGATGTAGAACAAACAGCAGTGTACTAACTGCTGTTGTATTGCTACTGCAAAACACACCCACAAACTAATTCCAACACTTCACGCAAGTACTATCCCTCCATTTCGGGCGAAGTTTTCGTGGTCCCCGACCCTATAGAGTTAAGTCGGGCTGCTACAATCGTTCCAACGATGGGCCGCAGTCATTTTGCAGCAAGATTTCATCTACATTTGGGAAACTATTCGTGGGGACGGCATATCTACACTTACAGACGTCAGTAAAACGTGGAAAACTAAGTCGACGCACATTTTACTTATAAATTCATTAGAATTACATTTCGTGTCTACAAAACGCTCTAAATAAATATTTAGAACATTTTCTCATGTATTTGTTTTTGTTTTGTGTTAAATACTCGCATCATATTAGAGGTGTGACTAATAAATTCATAATAGGTAGGTAACCTAATATTAGCAATGTATATTCGTAAAACTACGGACCCACGATACTCCCGGTGACACCCCTGGTGGTGTCGTGGTAAAAGGTATTGGAATCTTCGGTATAATATTTATTTTATATTATTTTATAAAAGTAAAATATTAGCTGATCCAAGATTCGTTTCGTGAACTTCGCCGCGGTGGCGGTGATGGCGCTTAGTATTGTTGCTCTGTTGTTAGTGTTATGTGTTCTCGTACGTACTGAAGCGTTGTTGTTACGAGCGTTCATGCGAGCGAGAGTGAGATGAATAATTATTCTATGATTTGATTGATATGCGTCTTGAAGTGAGTGAATCTAAGTAAATACTAATATATAAATATTAATTAATTTGTGTGACTGAAAAATTTGTGTGAAATTCGTCTAGTAGTGAATGAATCTGAGAAAATAATAGTCTCTGTGATTGATATTCGTCTCTAATGAGTGAATTTGTGCAAATGATATTCGTCTAGAAGTGAGTGAATTTAAGTAAATAATAGTATCTGTGATTGATATTCGTCTGCTTATGAGTCAAATTGTGTGAATAATAGCAATTAATAATCATTGTAGGTACCTACATAGGTGATTAACTTTTTAGAAACACCAAATTATTTTTATTTTCATTCACAGTCCTAAGCCTCATAAAAGATGAAGAAAAATTTAATAATCGTTAAATTTACATTCTGTACGTATACAGCCACTTTCATCCGATTATGGATACCTACCCAAAGAGATTACCTGATAGAATATCTATTAAACGCCGTAGGTAGCGTTGAATACAGCCGTGCTACTCTACAAACCGATTGCGATATATTCGAAACGATACGATAGTCTTCCGAATTATCGGAAACAACGGTACTCTGAAAAACATCGAAATAATCATCGTCTGTCGAAAGTTGTATCGAATGCTCGGAATGAATGACAACAAAAAGCATCGCATGGATAAAAATCTTCTGGCACAACTATCTTTGCTTAATTGTTTAGATCCGTTTTTATGTCAAAGTTTGTTGACATTGTTTATTTATGTTTCATTTTTTTAGTTACCCATTTCGGAAAGGCTAAAGTTATACAACCATACGCGCGCGTCACCATTTTGAGCTACAGTTACCAAGTAAGTAAGTAGTTTACTTGCGTGTGCGACATGGTGTAAAATATCGATGGATGGCGCGGAAGTACCTACGGGACCCTTCCCGACATGATAACATGGCTACACGTCAACGCTTGATCATTAACGTTGAACGTCTTGCTAGATTTATTTGACCCTGCATAGGGATCTAGCAAGGGATCTACTAATGGCATCCGGCCTTACTATGGCAAGGAGGTTATTGTAAGATTTGACACAACTTCTCAACTCCCTAATCGGCAGTGATAATACTGTCTAGCAGTAGCAAAAAGTAGGTTGTATGTTACTTACCTATACCTAACGTCTACTAACCTACGAAGTTTACATAATATGATAGAAAACATTGTCTGAAACCAATTTCATTTACATTGTGATTGGCTTCAATAAACTCACCATCATCTTTAACTTTTGAAGTTGTATGTAACCCAAAGCTTACTAGGTAGGTACCTAAGTAGTTAACATAAACACTGTACCTAGGTACCTCCTACAGAAATAATTTGATTGGACTTTTTGATTGGATTGGAAGTTAATAAGTAACCCAAAGTTTATAAGGTAGGTACCTAAGTCAACATAGACATACCTTACATACAACATAGTACCTATTATACCTACTACTTAAATAATTTGATTTAACTCTCTTATTTCATGTTCTATATGTATAGGTAGGTACATTCTTATATTAGATTGTTTTTTTCTGACTATGGAAGCATTTGGGACGAACTGAAGAAATCGCACCATTTTACCTAAAACAATAATGCCTACATAATTAACAAGGCAGAAGAGAGTCAAATCGTAGTAGTTATAAAGGTCGAGAGTCCACTACCTAGTAACCCAAAGCTTACTAGGTAGGTACCTAAGTAGTTAACATAAACACTGTACCTAGTTACCTCCTACAGAAACAATTCGATTGGACTTTTTGTGTTTATTAGGTAGTTACCTAAGTTAACATAAACATTGTAGGTACATATTATACCTGCTAATTAAATAATTTGAAGCAGAAAATTGAGGAATAATTGTTAAAAAAATAGAAACGATAACGTACACGATAGCAAACTATGTGTCGTTACAATGTTCGTCAAGCTCGGTCGAATTAACGGCTGTTATTGGTCTAATTCAAATCATCGTATCGTTTTTGGTGCTAGAGTACGATTTCGGCATCGATTGTCGAAATTAATGTCGGACGATTCATCGTTCAAACGATACTCAAAACGATGTCACTAAGAGTACCTTTTGCACGATAATTGTCCCGATATATCGTTTATCGGTTTGTAGAGTAGCACGGCAGAATCGGAATCAGTCGGGATACTACCTATTATTTGACTATTATATTATAATAGGTATCATAACATAATCCCAGCAAAGCGTTATATTCAATAATATGAATATAGGAAAATATGACCATCTCTATTTCAAACTCGCATCACATTGGTAACTTCTTCTTCTTCTTTGATTTTCCACTGCGTTTCGTTGCGTTTGCATAACATAACATTTTTAGGTTTTTTGAGTAAAATAATTAGTTTTAAGGTAAAACTACTGTTTTATATCTTGGAATAAAAAATAATAAGCACTACAGATTATCAGTAAATGACATTCTATTTAAAAAAATATGTTATATCGCATTTTTATAAAAACGTGTTTCGCTTATTTAATATTTGTTTCTAATTGAAATCCCTAATCCATTTTATGCTAGGAGTCCCATCTTAACATTGACGAACTTCATAGAGAATGGCGGTAACATTGTAGACATATCTAGAGATGAAATCATAAGATAAGATGAAGGCCAAGTATATACCCGTCGGACAATAAAAAAAAAGAAAAAAGATTTTGCATTGCTTTTGTCTCGTTTTTTCTACACTTGGCAGATAGTGACAAAAGTAAAGTAATGTCAAGACAAGAATGCTAGAAGAGTAGTAATTAGTGGATTAATTAGTGTTCAAACGCTTGACTATTATCAATAAAAAAAAAGGTCGTGTCGTGGTAAAAAAGTGACTGTGTATTGAAATTCATAGTCGAGTGAATAACATAAATAAATTGTTGTATGTTGCATAAACTTCCTTCTAGAAAAATAATACAAATAATATGAAATGACAAGCTGAAAAAAGATTACGTAATTTAGTACCTACCTGACTAAATCAAACTTAAAGAATCATTTTAAGCTAAAACGTATTTAAACGAAATTCACTGATACGGTTTATGGTATAAATTAAGTATACTCTTAACTAGCACTCTATCTAATGTAGGTATCTTGTCTTGGCTTTGTCTAAACTAGCCTTACGAAATCAAGATTGTCTTAAGTCTTACTTCGTTGGGAAAAAACAAATTTTACGCCATTTTGCACTTTCAATAAAAAATAATAAAAAACATTTTCCGCCACTTCTTCATCAAAAACTGGAGTAAATTGGACTTTTACTTGTGTTATAGTCATACTAATTACATTTATTTACCACATATTTATAGAAAATTATATTTACATGCACTATAGCCATTGATATTTTTACTTGCGATATAATAATTCAATTTTATTTTGTTCTATTCCAGGAATTTTAAAAGCCCATCTGTTTCATAGCAATTTCTATCTATTTTACACGAGAATCAATAATGCGTTTAGAAAAAGCATGCGACGCCTTATTACAGCCTTTAAAATTCATCAAAGTTAGTTGTCTAATCGCAATTTTCATAAATCTTCACGTAATTATTAGAAATTTTAAAAGTGCACCATATTATCTAAAATACAATTACATTCAGTAAAAAAGGTTTCAATTTTACTTCATTGAGTAATGACAGTATCTGTGCAGATAAATATTAAAAGCATTAACTAGATATTGTAGATGTCTTCAAGTCTATTTGTCTTTCTAAAGTCAACCTACGAGATATCTTGAAACCCGTGTTTGGAGAAATGCAAAAACTACTCTCTTAAGTAGGGTTTAAGTCTGTCTAAACAGCGGTATTAACTCTGTCTTAAGATTCTCCTAAATGCTGTGCCCACTTTTACTTGACTGAACCTTGAGGGATATCCCTAGGGAAATCTTGAGGGACATAAAAGTTTTACTGAAGACAACAGCTAGAATTCGTCTTCTTGCCTTCAAGATATCTGCAATACCCTTTTAAGACTTTCCATTCCTACTTAGGTGAAGGGTGTGTTTTTCAAGACCCATCGTGCACGAGAGTTGAAGGAGTTTCTTGCCTCATTCATAAGCCTCTAGACGAAGGTCTAATAGTCGCCATTTTTGAGATGCAGAAAAATCTACAACCTACCGTTCCACATTTCGCAACCCCAGCTGGCCGCCAGCCCAGCGGCTGGTTCGGAAATCACTAAGCCGACTACGGATTCAAGCTACTGCAGTAAATATCTAGCCAGGTGGGACATAATATACTGTACATGTAAATGTAAAAAGACTCCCGTTTCCGCACTTAGACTCCTAAGTGGTCCATTGTGCGTGAGGAATGTCCGGCTAGTGTAGCCAGCCTAACTTCGACCAGAAGCGCAGAATACTCCTGGGATCTTCGCAGGATTCACAGAGTGACCTCGGGTTGTTGAGGATTTCCTTGCGTTGTGCTGTTACCCCCACACATTCCACAACTACGAGGGCACTTGATTCCTCTTCGGTTAGACACCCTCTGCATAGGGGGCTGTCCGTTGCTCTAATGGTGCACAAGTGTTTATTTAGTGGGCAGTGGCCAGTTAGTGTCTCCACTATGATTCTGAGATCTTGTCTCTTAAGGTTTAGGAGTCGTCGTGTTAGTTTTGGTGAATAAGTCGGTAGCGCTGCTCTGGCCTGTCGACAGTCGGTAGTAGAGTTGGTCCAGCGTTCGGTGTGTAGGTCCCGGGTGTGAAGCCTTATCCATGTGCGGATCTGTAACCTGAGTGCCTAGTGCGAGTTGCAATCTGAAAATGGTGACCAGGTATTATTTATTATACAAATCACAGTAAAGTGAAACGCATTCGAGCAGGTATTGAGCAAGTATAAAACTCGCACTAAACACTAAGGTGAGATGAAGGCCCGTCGTACAATAATAATAAAAAAAAACATCCCAATACATAAAAAATCTACCCCATTTATCAAAAGTCTCAATTTATATTTATGAAATATATATTGAAATTATATTTTGGAATGCTCTCTTCACACATAGTCATTAGTCATATTATATATATGTTTTATTAGCATCTTTTTGAATTGATATGTAATCAAGTAGACTGTGCGACATTTAATATGTATAGTGCCTTACATTCCGAAGTTTTGTTTCCAGGTAGGTATAGCTGGTTGTTTGTTGAGTTTGATATGAGTTGATCAATTTAGATGTTTATCCAGATACACCCGATACAACACCTATTTTAAAAATGATTTAAAGAGTAGGTGATACAACTACAATAATTGGACATATTAAGCTACCGCGGACTTTTTTGTAGGTATAATGTTCTCCTGTAGAACATTTCTTTGTTCCATCTTCAATTGTTTTCGCAGTGCACGCGATGCAAAGAATTTTAAGGTTCATTTTACTTCACCTTGGGTTACATTATTAGTGATTTCTTAAGGATCCCAAGTAAAACCTAATATAAAAGAGTATTTTACTTTTTATATAATAACAGATTATGGTATTTACAGACAGACAGATAGACAGACAGAACTAAACGCAAAACACTGTTTGGCTTCTGTATCGATTAAATTGTTACCGCCAATTGAAATTTTCATAATCAATTTAACTATACAGATTTTGACCCGTTACAGTTTTATTATGAGGAGATATATATATGTATATTAGCTTCATGTGGCCTGTACATACCTACGTAGTTAGTAAAATTCACATTTTTGAGTCGCGATGTGTTTTGAACACAGGTTTTGAAGCTACAATTTATCGAAATCCATATTACGTGTATCTATCGTTGAGGTTATCGTTGACTTTAACCTCCTAAGACCCCGCGTCCCCTTTATTGAACCAAAAGAAACACATTTTACACAGAATTTTAAGACAACAGGACTAATATGATCTGGCCCAACTGATTTGGTTAGGTCAAGTTCTATTATAAATTTCTGCACTTCATTGGAATCAATTCGATGGTAGAAATAGGTATCATAAGAATTTGGGGGTATGTCCATATAAGGATTACCTGAGTGGATACTAGACGGTGCAAGAAATGTGGAGAATCTTTTGAGCAGAATCTATCTGTGATGTTTTTTTAGGTATTTACCTACCTATAAAAAACATCACGAATAGATTTTCCTGTAGTTGCTGTAGTATCTACTTAGGTAGATTAGATAGGGGAATTCCATTCGACTTAGGCTGGGTTTTAATATATGACCAAAACAATTTAGGGCTATGTTCTATACTGTTCTCAATTGATGACATATAGTTATTATTGTATGTCAGCATGTATGTATGATGATAATGTATGTTGTATGTATATTGTATTTGTTTTCTAGTGAAATCACGTAAAAGTTTAAAAGTAACCATATTGGTCAATAACATTTCAATAACTATAAATTTAATTTTTATTTTTTGTTCATTATTGTTTAGGTTTGTAAATTTCCACTGACTCTTTATTTTTGAAAATTCTTTAAAACCCTAAAACATGCCATTGTTGTTTTCATACGGGCAATCTACATACAAATTTTCAAGTACCTATCATGCGTGGTTTCAGAGATATGCAAACATATCACCCCATAATTTGAGCCTCATTATAATACATTGCCAGGAAAAAAATACAGGTTATTTAGCAGTTAGCTCTGAAGCCTCATTGAGGATCCGACTCACGCTTCGCAAGTTTATAAAAAAAAATGGTATACCTTTTATACTTAGTAAGCGCGATATTCACACTAAGTTGAACATTGATATAAATATTACCATTTTTACGACAGAGCTCAAATAACAATTTATAAAAACGGTTCATTGTACGTGTTTATTCATATTTTTCAAATATTTTTATTATTTTTCAGGTTATTCGGTGTGATAATGCATATTCTCTGAAATTTTAACCTGCTTCCAGTTACAGTTCAAAAGATATACCTCTATAATGGTGGTTTCCTTAAATATATGACCCCCATTAATTTTGAAAATTCTAAAAAACCCTTAAATATGCCATAGCTTATTTCATGGGCAATCTACATACGAATTTTAAACGTCTCATGTCTCTAAGACCAGCGGTATAGGATGTGCGTTAATATATTAGTCAGTCAGTCAGTCAGGACTTTCATTTTATATTTAGACCCGCATAATTGCCCGGGTTCGATCCCCATGGGGAGTACAATATATTGTGCTTGGTTTGGCTGGTGGTAGAACTTTGTTTAAGTCCGCATGGCTAGCTACCACCATCTTGCCTAATTCTGTCGCCATAACAACAATAAAAAAAATGTTGTGTTCCGGCAATTAGAGGTAAGATAGCCAGTTCCTCAGTTTGTTGAGGATTCCGGCTGAAGTGCGCCTCCACCTTCGGCCTTATCTCAACTTGTAACCAGGTGAGATGAAGGCCAAGCACTACCCCATCGTACAATAAAAAAAAAAGATAGAATATAAAAACTTAATAATAGATACCCATACAAATTAATTATGAATGTTTGTGTATGCATTCAAACAACTACTTTAAGTAGTTGCTCTTTCATTAGAATAAGACAAGCATTTATTTTCATAAGAATCTTTTGCTTTACTTTATTTTAAAAACATGAATAAAAAAATTCCGCTCGAATATATCAAAAACTTCCCCCCCCCGATGAAAATCTACCGCGACAATCAGTATATAAACTCTCAGTTTTAAATTTAATGACCTTCGGATAACCCGTTCGCGAGTTGTTCGCAGTCACAAATATTGCCACATACATTCAAGCATATTACATGCAGAGCCGGATAACCCAACTTAGTACTTAGAACTTAGTAGAAAACATCTGACCTCGTTTAATGCGCGCACGTTGTTCGATTTGGCATAGTCATAGCACAGATATCAGAAACTACGTAGGTAGTTTCCTTCAAAAATGATTGCTTAAATAAATAATAGCGTTATTTATGCAATCATTCTCTTTCCCATACAAACGTAAAATTTCGTTCAATGGCACGTTTGATTCAATTAAATTTTGCAGGTATCGTCAAATAGTGATAAGTTCTGTGTGTGTGTTAAGGTGTCTGTGTCTGTAGTGTGTTGCTTCTCAAAAAACACAACAAAGACAAACTTAGTTAGCTCTGGAGAGCGAATTTGTATTGAACTAGTGAAACCGTGACTTCGTAGCGTAATACCGTGGAAAATTAAACACGAAATTAATTTGCCCTGAAAATGGAGTCTAGGACCTATGGTTCTGCCAACAAGATGAGGGACAAGATTTTATTTAGATGCCGCTTGCTTACGCCAACGCGCTGCGCAGTCTTCGCTTGCTCCGATTGGTCTGCGCTGACCTTTACTTCGATAAGGTAAATGTAGTTTCTGCTCGTCAGTTCGGCCCTTCGGTCGGTTCAGTCTGCTAGTTTGACGTGGAAGGCAGTCGCAATCACTAGCGTGCCGTACGCGGGATATATCCTAACGAACTTGACTCTAACGTTTTGAATTCTAGTTTTTCTGGTTCAGATAAATTAAAACCACTAAACTATATTGCATTTGATTATATAGCAGTGTTGTGTTAGATTTATTTTTCGTGTAATTCGTGTTTTGTGGAAAAGTTTGGATGGATATTTAAAACTATTACCTAATAGATAATTATGTTGTGTTATTTATTGCAACTCAAGGTTTACCATTCTCTGATGGTAGGCTAAAGTTTTTATATACTGTTGGGGACTGTGAGTGAACTAAGGCACCTGCCTACTGGTAAGTTAAGTACTTATTTACTGAGTGACTGTTATAAATATTCGCATAAAGCTTACAACGGCGTTTGGCTAAACTCCTTTTTCGAAAGCTGAGTAGATAACATTGTCAACACGTGTTTTGAATCGCGTTTCTACAAGAATAGATACTTAGATACGTAGGCGATAATGGTACAAATAAGCGCGCAGGAACTTCAACGACTAGAAGTTTTATTGTACTTGGGTTAATACGCTCCGTCGTCAAAATGTACAATGGTTAAAAAGCTCATTAATTAGTGATTGTTTTAAATAAAAAATGACGAATTATGAACAAGGTGCGAAAAGTGTCTATGCCATAACGTGCACGTAGCAAAATGTACAACAAAGGAAATCAACAGGTTTCTAAGGAAGAAGATTTTATTATCAGAACTCCTTGAAACACCACTTGGCAGCTTTAGTAATAAATACACACATTTTTGTTTATGATATATAAGTACAGGTTGATATACAAAATTTACATGGTTTATTTTACAATAATGTAGGTATTTAGTTTAAGGTACCCGTGTGGTGTTCTGTTGGAATTACACCATCCCCTTTCTTCCTGTACCTAAGTGTCAGTAGATTATGGTTCGAGTTTCATATGCTCTGCCTACCCTTTTTGGCAAAACAGGCGTGAGTCTATGTATGTATTTATTTTAAGAGTAGTAGAGCCCCTTGTGAAAGGGCTCGTCTGGGGAAGTACTACCACCATATCTATTTCAGCCGCCAAGCAGCATAGCTGTGTTCGGGTTTGAAGGGTATGGTGGCCGGTGAAATAACGGGCACGCGAGGCTTAACACCTTTATGCCTCAAGTTGACGGGCGCAATGCAGTGCCGTGTAGGCTATGTTCTTTGTAGATTTGACCTACGCAGTAAGGCATTGTTATAGGCAATAGTGCACTTAACATCAGGTGGGCTTGTCCCGTCTCCTAGTTGTATAAACAAATGTATTAAGCTTAAGAGATTTCCAGGACTTAAGTTAATTGCCATCTCGACCCGTGCAACCACCGGGTGCACTGGGAATTCACTTGTTAAATAGGACCGGCCGTATGCTCGTACCTACGTATAAACTAAAACTAAACAATTATCAGCTACTACCGTAACTGGTCCCAAAAAAATGCTAAAGCTTTCATTGTTCATTATTTGCATTTGTGCAACCACTTTTGGCACTGGCGTATTTAAATAGGGTAGTTTAGGCCGTGAGACAATTTGACCATTACTCGTTACGCCAATTGCACATTTTGGCAGTGTAGCTACTATTTTGTCATAGAATCATTAAGGTCGCGAGAACACTATGGTATATGGTAAGTTTTGACGTTGAAGCGTATTACTCTACACTTCTACTCGTTGAAGTTCTGGGGCATGATACCGGTGGGCGAACTAGACCACAGATGCGGTTGTTTAGCAATGATAAATGCAATACTACAAAATACTCCTACCTCATAAAATATGTATATTTTATGAGGCATTTCACCGCTGGCTTATCGCCACTTTCTGGGACACCATGTACATGAAAGCCTGCCAAAAAATAAATCCATTTTTAAATGTGCATTATAAATAAACTTTTTGTCAAAAAAAGGTTGCTGGTCCGCAACCTTTTCAAAACCCTCCCTTATGAAGTTACACTTCAAAACACAAACCTTACAATTATATCTACTTATACTAAAGTTACAATATATTTTTCTTAAACTAATTTACGTGTTAGTTCCACTTGACGTGGTAAAAGCCACTTCAACTAGCCAGCTAATGCTATCTCTCTATCGCTAGTTTGTGAGTTCCAAGCTTTACCTGCAATCGTGTCTTAACGCGCCCGCGTTATGATATCTGTATGCAATCATCGTATTGACATATCGTTACGCGGGCGCGTTAAAACACGATTGGTCATACAGAATAAGGGTGCAGGTCAGCCATGCGTAGGTCAAGTCGGGTTTACGCAGGTTTCCATGGCTTTTGTTTTGAGTTTAGTGGGCATTAATTGGGATTTCCTTCATTGCCCAAGACCATGTATTTTTGGTTCTTCGCTCTATATCTAGTTCCGTGCTAGCTGTGAATGATATTTTGGTCTACGTTTTCTAGATCTAAAGATAGCAGACTCATCGATTAAATGACCCGCGACCCGTGCACCCACTGGCTTCACCCACCGGTGGGTGTAGGGGTAATTTCTGTTTACCCGTGTAGCCACTGCGATATGGTTGGAATTAATTATCGATGAAAAAAAAAAAAAATAATAACCTCGTTATATACTATTAGACCTTTTAATTGTTAATTGACATGAGCTTTGTCTTCTCGTGGTTTATTTCCGATCCAACTTTTCGACTTAATTACAATTATTGATGATAGCCAAGCGTTTGACGAGATTATTTGCAAAACAAGTAAAGGTGTGGTCTAAAATGGAGTAGGTATTACGCTTGTCTAAAAGGAACCTGTTCACTCTGGACTTGAATACTTCAAGATTGTATTGGTGCGGAAAAACAAACGAGGGCAAGGAGTTCCATTCCTGATCATTATTAATAGTAAAGGTAGAGGTAAAACGATGAGTCCGGCACAATGGAACATTTTAATAGGTACGGGTTGTAGCCTGCCGTACGTCTGCTTTTCAGACGACTTTCCACACAAGACTCTGTATCATATATTGCAGGTCATTGGGTCCTATGATAATATCACGATGTCGTACAAATCTTAGTTGCGTTAAGTATCGTCCGTATATTTTTAGTTTCTTGCTATCCCAGTTTGATGGTCTAAGAATCTGTTTTAGCACGGCTATCAAAAGTTTCGCAGAAAGAGGTGTAATGCAAGGAGACCCCCTTGCTTTCACATCTTTCAATATGGCTCGGGCCAGGCTGCGCTAGAATTTTTTTGGAGATAGTTTTTCTGTAGATTTCCTGAATAATATCAATGTATTTCTTATTTACGCCTTGTTTTGATATAGCTTGCCATACACACTGTTGGTACAACCTGTTCAAGTCATCATGCTAGTGACCACCCTCTTCTTGCCGAAGTCCTGCGTCAAACGGTTAGTTGTGATCCGTCGTTTCGCGGGAGGGGTAGTGCCTTCGGGGAAAGAGCGCTACCCACTATAAAAAAATCTTTACCATTGATACAAGTTGCATTCAGCTCCTACAAATCAATGAATTTTGAGCCCTTCCGATTTTCAGACCATGAAACAGTCTTCTTCTGAGCTAGCAACAAATCCAGGAGTTTAGATATTATCATCGTATCGTAATGAAATCGTATCGTTATATTTGTCGTTAACATATGGTTCCATCCAAATATTATAGTATCGAGGTCGGTTTGAGATCTTTTTAAAACGTTAAATGTTTTTGTTGTAATTTTTTGAGAAATTGTTGAGTGTTGTAATATTTTAACTTAATAAATTGTTATCGTAACGAGACCGACAACTCCAACTCAGCACATGATGTCGTAAAAGCTAACTAACCTGGATCTAACCAGAATGAGGGCAGCGGCTTACTTCTGTATATTATCATCACATTTACTGCGACCACCAATATACCTGCCATGCGTGGTGGTTATGGTAAAACCCTCCTGATTCGGAGGAGGCTCTGTCCAGAAGTGGACACTGAAGGCTATTGTGATCGTTAAATGATTGTACTAAATACGCAACGCTTTCGTTACTTTGAGTTTAATTCTCATCATCGTCATCATCGTTGTTCTCTCCCATGGTGCGCCTCTGAGCCCGATCCTTGGCCTTTCGCATCCTCTCTACCATCCAATGTATCGCGCTTGTCGCTACATCCAGTCGGAGGGCTTTTTTACATTTAGTTCAAAAGTGATCTTTGATAACGATGCTTCAATAACTAGTTCATAATGTTACAGCGGTAGTTATGAAAACGTTAAATAAACAATTTGAAATCGATCACTCTACGATTCATTTTTCAAAGGACGATCTTAAGGCGTTATCGCTTTAAAATTGTTGAACGACACGATACAGACACGACACAGTCACAAAGTTGAGCAAGACAGCCGCTAAAATTCATAGCCGTGAATCAAAGCTAGGCATGTTTTTTTAAGTTTAAGTTGTTTTTTTTCTTTAAAATACCTTTTCTCAAAACCTCAACTTATGTTTTACAGTAAGCGGTAATAGACTTTTTCACGTTCGAGGATTCACTTCTGATCACTACTCTTAGCTTGTATTTTGTAAGGATCACCTACTAGGGTGTAGTCAGAGGCACGTCCAAACTTACGTTCGGCATATGCCCCCGGTTTGCTTCGCCGCTTGACGGAATACAAGCCACAAGTAACAAATACCATTCGGGTATTTGGTTCTAGGGATATGCCAGTTTCCTTATGTGACCTACACCATCAGAGATCCTACACCATGTGCATGTTTGCAACAAGCCTCATAGCTCAGTTGATAGTAACTCTGCCTTCTGCGCTGTAGGCTGTGGGTTCGATTCCCACCCGGACAAACATTTGTGTAATGAGTATAGATGTTTGTTCTGTGTTTGGGTGTTGTATCATATAGAACGTATGTATTTACAAAAAGTATTTAAGTATTCTATCCGTAATCTAGTTCCCATATTACAAGCTATGCTTAGCTTGGAGCTGATGGTGCTGTGTAAAATTAATGTCCTGTAATATTTATTTATTTATTATTATGTGTCAAATCCTCAGTTGTTGAGGATTCACCTTTGGCCTTATCATAACTTTAAAAATGAGTTAAGATGAAGATAAGCACCTCCCCGTATTACTTTAAAAAAAACCTCTGAAAAACAGAATAGTCCATAAGTGTTCGACTGGATTTGAACCAATAACCTCCGGACCGGAAGGCGGGCCCAAAAAAATATTCAATCAATATACATTTAGGATCAGCATATGCCTGTCATTTTATAGCCATATTATTATATAAAACATTTTGAAGAAATTATAAAGAAAAAAGTACAACAACAAATAAAACATGAAAGAGACCCTCCGGCTGTGCCGCGGGCTGCATGCAGCTTGCGGCACTACAAAAAAACCAGTTACAATTATTAGCCTTTGGCACTCCTCTCATGCCAAAATCCATCAAGCCAGGCTGCAGAGCGTTACAATGAAATAGACATACATATTACACTCTGAGTCTGAGACTGAGTCAGTCGGGTAAAATGCAATTTATTTTATAGGTTTCTGTAATTTAAATTTAAAATAACATTCTCAACATATTGGATTTTCCGTACCTAGTAGGTTTTTTTACCAAATTATTTTAGGTTTTATAAGAATAAGTACCTATCTACCTGCATAAAAATCTGTATACAGGTACTTAGTTCCAATTCAACATTGTACTGGACAAATCATCAGGAACGAAAGAAAATAAATATCTAAAAGTAAGTTTTCTTTGTTAGTTCCTCAGCTTTCCAATAATGAAATCTTAGACGCAACTACCCACAGTTGCATCATAATAAATTCAAGATTTCATAATAAATTATTTGTAGTTTAGTTTTTAAACGTGGAAGAAAATATCACTTGCGCTGACTAGAAAATAATCATTACGTTTATAATCGAACAAGAAGATTTCTATTCATTTGTTATTTTACTTAGTATGCACAAAAAAGAGGAAACTACAAAAAACTCAAAACAAACTCAAAAACTACAAGAAACACTTCCACGCGTTTGTAGCAATTTATTTGCAAAGATTTTGACATTTTGACCCGGGAAAGTAAAGATATCCCAATCAGGAAAACCTAGTTGGCAGATGGAGCTCAGCCGTGTTATAAGTGAACCTACGAGTTTCACGATGTCATGGGTGGTTGCTCAGGCCACGGAACCCTCGGCGCATGAGCTTTACTCGCATTTGACGAATCTTTTTTTTTCAGAAAATGGCGAAAGCAAGCCCAGTAAACATCTGGCCTGAATTCCCATTAGCCAACGGAAACAAATTACCATCTGTTGGACGTAAGTATAAAATAAGAATGAATAGGTATCTACAGAAATAATCTATATTTCTGTAAGTATTTATGCTATTTATATACATGTTTTATATAATATTGATAATCTTCAATCATAATTTTTAATCGAAGTGAAAAAGTTTCTCTTGTTTTTTCTATTCCAAATGTATGCCACATTCACAAACATTAGATCCATGGTATGCCACACTGGATGCCGATTGTTTATTTGTTTGTTAATGAAACCAGAAAACAGCCAGTCTCCTCCACATGTAACGAAGGTGTCTTAGAGGTGCTGCCAACACCATTATTCTTTAATACATGGTAATACCTAATAGTAGTTCGCCCCGAACTGAGGTCTGCGATGTCTGGTTTGTGTTAGATATTTAAACAACGAAAATCTATATTCATTTGAGTGTTCGAGGCTCTCTCTGGCTGCAAACTATCATTTTATAGCCAGAATGAGAGCAAATGATTGTACGTCATAGTGGGCGGTCAGAGTACAATAAGTGAATAAGTAACCCTTTATCATCATGAAAACGTTGATATCTGTTTTTTGAAAGTCTCTAAACAATTGCCGTTGGTTTAATAATCTATCTACCTCTTCAGCCCACGGAAGTCATAAAAGTCAACCACAAATGTTTCCTTCGGTGTATAAACTAGACTTTTACTGTGAACACAAGTATGTCTGCCACGATTGGTGATCTATTAATAATTAATAATTTATTTATTTATTCAGATTTCAACGATCCATTTGTTAGTACTTATATAAATACTTAAATACTTAAAAACAAAATGATAGTAGGTTAGTACATACAATGTTATTATGGCCAAACCTTACAGTTTTGTAGGAAGTTCTTTTTACGTTGTAGTGACCAATAACGAGCCATTGGTTTTGGGATGTGCGCAGTCAAAGCCCTTGCATGACATCCCGAAAGTAATTCTTGGATCTTAGCGACACCTTTGGCTTGGCAACCCTATTGAGTGAAAAGAGAATGATGTTGACTGCACTATTTTACAAGACCTGATAATCATCATTAGCAATTTAGAAAACGAAATACAATAGTCATTAATTTTTAAATCTGCATAAGACATTTCACGAGACTTTAATAATAGTTTCTTATAAATTAAAATATAGCGCCCCTATTGAAAAGTAAAACCCTTTTTTTGACGTGAAGTCGATACCTACACTTAAAAAATGTATACCCCACAAGACAAAGATCTTCTTGTACCACCAAACATCCCTATTTCTCAAAAACTACTCAAGGTTAAAAAAATCCTTTCACCAAGTTTCATTGTAATCTATTTAGACAAAAATATAAGTAAGGTTTTGAAGCTGGCTGCGAAATTAAGCTACGAAAATGGATACTACGTAAACAAAGTGAATCAGTTTTTTTTTCACAGATTCAAAGCTACGTGAGCACTAACCTTGAGTGCTGTAGGCTATTCAATTTATTCTGTCAATAACTTACTTATAGGTTGCATGCCAAAATTGGTGAATGTGGGGAACACTCCAATTTTATTTTATTAACGTTCAGAGGTCGAGGTCTAAAACCTGCACTACACTACGCGAAATGGCTTCGACGTAGTACTTGGTCGACGTTGGCCGAAGGCCGAAGTACTCAACTCTATAATACAATCATGTACCCGAACTACAGGACAGGCCGCTTCGACTCCTTTGATCGAAGTCCACACCGAGTTAACACGATGCAAACTGAAGTGCCGTTAAAAACTTCTCGAATTGTGTAGTTCAGGTTTTATATATATTTTTGATGTTAAACCTCTTTTGCCGCGTTTGGAAAATAATATGATGAGAGTGAGTTTTTTTCGATGCGCGCGCATAGCGACGTCTAAAAGCGACACCACTGAAGTTGGTTGGTAAGTTGTCTCTCAAGTTTTCGCGAGAACTCATACTCAACAACTTTACTCAAGGTAGTTCAAAGAGTATAACAGTAATGAGGTAGTTATTCAAATATATATGAATCTACAATAGGTACGTGTTTTATATCAGTGGAGATAAAAAATATATCCAAACATAAATGTGTATTTGTGTGTTATTTAAAATTATGCATGTACGTGATAAAAGGGTTTATTATGTTATAAACGTTTTTATGTGGGTTTATAGATTTGAGGTTACCTAACTGTCAGTATGTTTGTTTACATTATAAAGATTCCGCAACCGTTGTCCGATTGAACGATTCGGCACTGGACTGTTCGCCGACAGGACGATTCATTTATGGTTTCAGAAAACTTAATGAATACCTTACTAACTGGCAGATGATGCAGACAAGCCTTTTGCATGACACAAGTGCTATATAATAATGTTATGGGTATTTTTTTGTGAAAATAATATCCGAATTTATTATTATTCAATTATAATTATTATTGCTATTGTGTATTTACTTTGATTTGATAGTTTGTTTATTTAACTGTATTAAAAAAAATGTTTAATTTTATTGATTGATGTTGATTTATTGATTATTGTTATTATTGTTATGATATTCATTAATGTTTGTTTTGAAATCAATTTAGTCCGATTTATTTACTTTGTTTTGTATTTAGGCCGTCAAGTTTTTCTATGATAACTACGACATTGTTTAAGTTATTTCTTCTTTTGGACTTTTGCATGATATTTTTAAATATAATTTCATATTTAGAACAATTTTGTGTTCAAGTTCGCTTAGCTGAGACGGTCCTTACGAAAGACTTGTGTGTAAGTCTTTGTGCAACCTTCTTTATGCTGAGTAGGATCCTTTTTGCAGTGAACCGACTTAGTACAGACCTAATTTTTTGTTTTTTTATTTATTCAATAATTATTGTTACAAATAAAATTATATTCTGTTCTATTCATAACAATACAAAAGGAGACAGATGTTTCCTGTTATTTAATTAGTAGGATATTCATTCATTCGTTCTCTTTGTTATTTGACGTATCTTGTTTTGAGTAATTTTCGGTTAGTTTAAATTTTACAAGCCCCAGCTCGTAACAATACGGTGTGGATGCTCTTGGCCTTCATTTTACTTGACTACAAGTTCTGATGAGGCCAAAATCTTGATCATACTGGAACTTGCTATCTTACCTCTAAATGCCGGAACACAACAAGTTATAATTGTTGTTATGATGATAGACTTAGGTAAGATTGTGGTAGCTAGCCAGGCTGGTTGGTGTTAGGACTTTGAGTCCTAAAACAAAGTCCTACCACCAATCAAAAATTTTACCCCCTTGGGGATTAAACCCGGTACCTCTGGGTCTAATACCGGTTGGCGAACAACTAGACTACACAGAGGTTACTGTAACCGTGTTCAGTGCCATAAAATAACTGCTACACATATAATTCACAATTTTTTTTTTTTTTAGTCGGGACTTTCACTGTTAAAGATCGTGATACAATCTTCTTGATGGTCAATGCTGCGCTGCAAGCCGGATACCGGTCTTTTGGTAAGCCCTCGAGTTGTTATTTATTTATTTTGTCTTACGATATGTAGATACGCCTCAGTTTTTTTTTGTGTCATACAAGTGAATGATTTGAGAAATACATTTCTTAATCTCATATGGTGCGGTGCGGCCGTAGATCAATTTGGTTTTCACGGACTTTCGTGCACAAGGTCTGCCGGCAGGATTTCGCGCCACGCAAGTCTTAATGACATTATCCGTGAGCTTTTACCAGTGTCAATGTGCCAGCCGTTCTTGAACCGAATGGTCTGTTACGTGATGATGGTAAGCGGCCCGACGGTATGACTCTTATCCCTTGGGAAATGGGTAGGCCTTTGGTGTGGCCTACCTGCGTCGACACCCTAGCGCCATCTCATCTGCCTGGGACATCAGTTAGGGCTGGTGCGGCGGCTGATTCGGCCGAGGATCACAAAAGGCGCAAATATAGTGGTCTCGACAGAGCTTACCTATTTGAGCCTTTTGGGGTGGAGACCTTGGGTCCGTGGGGAGCCGGTGCCCTCCGGGTTTTCAAAAATATTGCGGGGCTTTTGATTGAGGCAACACGTGACCCAAGGGCTGGCTCTTATTTAGGCCAGCGAATTAGCATAGCTATTCAGCGTGGCAATGCAGCCAGTGTCTTGGGCACGCTTCCGTCTGGTACTGGTCTGGAACAGTTGAGTTACCTAAAGGCCATTTGTAACGGTCCTTAGGTGATCTGACTGATTCCTTTGTATATAGTTAGTTTATTTGTATTTTTTATTGAATAAAGAGATGAAAAAACTTATAGTATCTCATATTAGTTAAAATATGTAATGTATAGGTATATGTCGAGGTTGAATGGTACAGTTGGGAGAAGAAGACCTCGAAGAACATTCACTGACCAAGTCGGAGATGTACTCGAGAAAGGCCAGGGGCCTAATCATAACGTCTTATAGCATTCTCGTTTTGATATTACATTACTTTTGTCTCATTTACACACACATTCATTACACTAAGATATAATATATATCTTAGTGTAGAAAATAGTGATAGTGACAAAATTAAAGTCAAATCAAAATACTATAATAACGTGCTATAAGAGGTCGTGGTACACCCTCAAGTCAGAGGTTCCGTCGAACATGTGTGGAGACCGTGATGACAGTGAATGAGGCAAGAGGTATGCAAAGAGCGTTAAAGTGGAAACTCGTTGTTTATGCCTACAGTTAAGCTGCTCCGCAAATAAAAAATAAAATGCATGTGAATGTAGCTTTAGGACACATCGTGTGCCTACTAAAGTTATATTCGCGTCAAAATGTCCCTACATGCAACTACTAGCAACCATATTTTTATGTTCAGTCAAGGGAAATCTAACTGCCTTGACTATCTATTTATAACTTAGCAGAGTGACATTTTTGCGTAAATATTAAGTGATTTCAGTAGTAAATCTAACCATAGACTATGGAAATATGTTATTAATTTAATATTGTGTAGGCGAATTTAACTTACATGAATCCACGTTTCATTACGTGTTCTGAAGCTGAAATTTACCAAAAACCGCGACTGTACTTTACATGTTTTTTTCTTTATTTACCATTTTGACACAAAAATATACAATATAAAATTTAAAACTGCATCTAAAAAACGGCAAAGGTATTTTGAAAATTTTTTTTGCGCTATTTTGAGTCACGTAGCTACAATAACTAGCCAGGTGTAATTAGCCATTATTAGAAAATTAATAACTTTTCTAATGATAATTAGTTAAGCACCTTAGAAAGTAGGTTTTTACATATGCAAATACGATGGAGCTTTGTAAGTATCCAAATATAAAAGAAAAAGTAAATAGTATATGGATACGTAAGAAGGTAAGTGGTACCAATTTATTTATTGATCAGGGTTAAGAAAAATGTTTTTTAATATAAATGTATGTTACTTGGTGTCAATCTATTGCAAATATCGGTAGGTAAGCTATGAACCTGATTATTTATGAAAGTAATTGTAATGATGCACGACTAGAGATTTGAGCGCGACTGTACGTTACATGTACGACTTTAGTATTAAGCGCGACTGTGCGTTACATATTAAGACTTTAGATTTGAGCGCGACTGTACGTTACATGTACGGCTTAAGATTTAAGCGCGACTGTACGTTACATATTAGGACTTTAGATTTGAGCGTGACTGTACGTTATATGTAAGACTTTAGTATTAAGCGCGACTGTACGTTACATATTAAGACTTTAGATTTGAGTGCGACTGTACGTTACATGTACGACTTTAGATTTAAGCGCGACTGTACGTTACATATTAAGACTTTAGATTTGAGCGCGACTCTACGTTACATACTGTGCGTTACATGTAAGACTTAAGATTTCAAGGCGTTACATGTTCGACTTTAGATTTAAGCGCGACTGTACGTTACCTATTTGAATTTAAATTTAAGTGCGACTGTATGCCACACTAGATTAATATTCATAAATTTTGGCACTAATCTAAATTATTTTACAGATACCGCTTCTGTCTATCGCAACGAGTCATTTATATCGGAGGCTTTGGCACACTTTTTACCAAAATATGATCTAACGAAGGATGACATACACGTAACATCTAAATTAAGTAAGTTGCAGCAATTTCCCATTTCTCGTTACCGTGTATTATATTCACGATTTTTTTTAAAAAACGAACGGGACAAGGTTTCTGCCTAGCTACACCAAGACAAAAGTCCTACTCCCTTGCTAGTATTAGTAGGCTACCACTACAAATAACTATAGATTGAAAGAAGAAAAAAAAAACTTGAAGATAAACCTAGTACGAGTAGGTAACTTTCTAATTTTTATTTACTTAATAATTTTCAAATTTGCAGTGTAGTTAGTACGCGCTACGTAGTTTTAAAATAACCATTAATGCAATAACAAGCCTCATAGCTCAGTTAGTAGTAACTCTGCCTTCTGCGCTGTAGGCTGTGGGTTCGATTCCCACCCAGGACAAACATTTGTGTGATGAATACAGATGTTTGTTCTGTGTTTGGGTGCTGTATCACACAGTGCGTATGTATTTACAAAAAGTATTTAAGTATTATATCCGTAATCTAGTTCCCATATTACAAGCTATGCTTAGTTTGGTTTTAGATGGCGCTGTGTAAAATTATTGTCGCACAATATTTATTTTATTTATTTAATGTTAATATTAAACGTAATTTGTAGGTAATGCCGATCACAGCGATAAGAAGCGTGTATTGGGTGCCTTCGAGAGGACCGAAAAGAATCTAGGATTCGCTTCCGATTTGTATTTGATACATTTTCCCGGGGCCGCCAACCTGTTGCACAAAGACGTGAAGAACAGGACTCTGCGCCACTTGGCTTGGGGCGCTATGACCGAGCTGTACGACGACGGGCGGGTCAACTCCATCGGCGTCTCGAACTTCACGGTCCCGCATCTACAGGAACTGTACAAAGAGTACCGCAACGACATACCAATGGTCAATCAGGTAAATGCGCCATGTCATACTGTTCATAACATGTTCACACCACAACCCCGCGCCAGCGAGATAGGTCTGACCCACAGCGCAATGGAAAACGATACAATTTATTTACTAACCATACGCCACATAATGTCGTACGATTAAATAAATACAGCATAGCTATTCTCAAACATTTTTTTGTTTCTTTTTAATATATTGTTATTGGTGATAACTTAACGTTTGACCAGCTTACTTGAAAAACAAGTAAAGATGGAGCACGCTTCTAAAAGGGAACGCTCTGGACTTAAAAACTCCTTGTACTCTTGCGGAAAAGCAGACGAGGGCAAGGAGTTCCATTCCTTACTTTAGTATTAATGATTAAGGTAGAGGCGAAACGATGAGTTAGGTACAATGGAATATTTACACAATTAAAAAACAAGGACTTAAGGGATTAGGTCGTACGGCGACGGTCTGATCGGTGTTTGCCGACTTTAGTTATTTGCCAACTATTTAGATCTATCTTCTTTTAGATTTATGTAGTCTTGCCGATTTTAATTTTTTTATATTTTTACTTCATCTTTTACAAATACTGGGATTTGAAACTTTGAAACCTAGACAACTTTTTTTAATGTACTATAAAAATATTTTTGAATAAATACACTCTTACTTCTTTAATTGTGAAAAAGTCGGCAAGATTTTTAAATTTGATAGAATATTGAAAAGAGTCGGCTAGGTTCTAACTTTCGAATTCCAGTATGTTTAGAAGGTCGGATAAATTCACAGTAACAATAAAAAAAAATGTCTGCTATAACTAAAAGTAGAAAAATCGAAATAGTCGGCAAAGAACGAAAATCGGCAAACGCCGATCAGACCTCCCGTACTCTTTTTTCTGTAAACCCTTGGTGTTCTTAGTTGGTACTGGTCTGGGACAGTTGAGTTACTAGGCCTTTTGTAACGGTCCTTAGGTAATCTGACTGATTCCTTTGTACATATGTAGTTAGTTTAATTATACAGTTGTAATTGTGCGCCAAAAATAGAATTTGCGCGTCTTATACTGTCCGAAATATTTTCGATAAACAGATATGACCAGGAAAGTGTATTCAGTAAAATTCAAGATTTTGCCGGAGTAAGGATTTGCAGATTTCCATATCTCGATAACCGCTGCTCTTGGAAAATACTACCACGAGAATACCTTGTTTTGTTTGTATTACTAACAAGCATTAGTAATTCAAACTTATTGGCGAATACCTAGTAATTAATTGAAAAAAAAAAACTGCAAATATCGTATTTACAAGTAACAGTAAACTTGCAATAGAATAAAATACTTATAAATGTAGTCCTAGTACACCCCTATAATACTTACAAAATACTCTAATTAATATGTGCACCACCAACCACCTCTTTAGCCATGAAATCCTCTCCATCCAAAGGTTGTCTGGAAGAAATCACTTTTTAGCGATAAGTAAATTATCTATATTATATATAATACAATATATATTGTAAATTTATTTTTAAGTTATCCAGTTTTTATTTTTAAGGTGTGCAATAAAGTATTTTTCATTCATTCATTTCATTCACTTACATGTTAATAAGATAATATTTACCTTACGGGATAAGAAGGTACGTTTTTTCATTTTGTTCTTACTTTCATACTTACTTTAGAGATCAAATGCGCCGCTCCTATGTAACAATGAAACGTGAAACGTTTTCACAAATTCAACAACTCGATTCTGATCGTTCTGATCAGTTAGCCGACCAAGTTTGAATGACCACATAAAAGCGACCGCGCGATACTTGTAGGTAATCTTCCTAAATAAACGGTATAATAGGAAAGTTACGGTGGTATAGTTGCTTCCACAAATGTGTTATAAGCTTTTTCTAGCAACATTAACATCAAGTGCCTTAGATAATAGACAATATTGAAGGTAGGAAATTTATTTATTTTATTTTATTCGGGAAGCATACAGATACAATATATAAAAAGGTAATATATATTATCTATCACAATGTTCTAATGGTATTTCTATATTTGAGAATAGCTTTGCTGTTTTGCACTTGCGGATCCGGGATTTTCCCCGATTCGTTTTTATATTTCATGTAGAAGCCTAATTGCAAGATCACTATGGTAATGGATTTAAAGGTGTGCAATTAGGCTTCATGTCTTAATTTATTTTAAGTTCTTAATGTCTGTTTATTACAGGTAGAGTGGCATCCCCATTTTCACGACGAAGGGTTGCTTAGTTACTGCAATCAACAATCGATTCAGTTACAAGGCTACCACTCCTTAGGCGGAAACCAAAATGGCGAAATTTTGCGAAATGACCGCCGACTGAAGACGATTGCAGAGAACCAATCGGTTAGCGTGCCTCAGGTTCTACTTACTTGGTCACTGCAACGAGGCATTGCTGTGATACCAAAATCAACATCCATAAAACACATCAAAGAAAATATTGACTTAGATTTCAAGCTAACCGGCGAGGAGATGCACGCGATTGATTCGATGAAGTCCCCGTCTGAGCAGACCAAGTTCGCGTGGGATCCGAGATATGTTTTCTGAAAATCATTTACCAAACACAAGAAAAAGTTACAGCTGTAACTATTTTTCTTGTGTTTTAAGACGCGTGCCAAACCATAGGTCTTTTTTACTTTAGTCTTTTTAATTTACAAGTGAAACTCCCGGGTTTTTGTTCTCATCATCCCGTGGAAATTTCCTAAAATCCTTTCATAGTACACTACAAAAGTGTAGAGCCTCTGGTTTGGGCCGTGCGTCGTTTATCAGACAGTATAAGCATTTATTATTGTGCGTCTGTATAGGTACTAATTATCATGGAATATTTTCTATTGTTGTAAAATGTGCCCTCGCGCGCACATTGTGAGGTACGTGAGTGGTCGGACAAGAGTAATCTGTACCCAGCCTCCAGCGCCTAGTCAGGCTATATAATTAGCAGAATATATGTAATAATTATGGTAGATTACATGTAAATTATACTGTACCCGTTTAAGCTTCGATAATTAGCAGTATTCCTATCTCGGAGTTAATATGCTTTACCTGCAAAACTCCTAGTACCTACTACAGGTACGTTAGCCATGTGAGCACACTAATGATTCACTATTTAATTGTCTAATGTTACTGTTATTTTTGTTTTTTTGCCACAATGTAAAATTTACATTAGAGGCATAAATTTAGACTATTCTCGTCTTCATTTAACGAGTTAAAAAAATAAAATAAGATAAGTCTTCATAGCTATTGAGCTTAATTTATATAATTGTCGAAATCTGTCTATTGTATTAAATTAACATGTATTGAATTTACTTGTATTCAAATGAAATAAAGGATTAAATATGTAATTTGTTTTATTACCGTTTGTAAGTGGGTACCCAGCTACGTAGCTAATAATGTAGGGAGTAGGTACGAAGATAGAGGACGCATCGTCGAAAGGAATATCAACTCTATTATCAGTCACGTAGGTAAGAACCTAAATATCGGATTGCTTACATAAAACACCTCAATTACGTTGTGTTCGATTTGTTTCTGGACTTAACTTGATAGTCTAGATAAAGAAGTGCCGCTGCGTTTCAGTTAAAAGTTCAGTGTTTAAGTTAGGAGTTCAGGTTGAATGAAAAGCTGGTGATTAATTATCAATATTGTGGTATAATTACTATAAGTATATGATGTAGTACCGTCACAGTAATCTACAAAATAATGTTATAAGTACTAATATATAGGTCATAATTTAAAATACATTACTACTGTAAAAAAAAACAGCATTGCTTAAACGTTGATGAGGCTTATTCCGAAATGCTGCTGTTGACTGGTGTCAGTTGATTTAATTACAAAAAATGAAATTAGAATAGGTAGGAAGTAAGTTGTACAAGTAAGTACCACAGAAAGATACAAAGTCCCATCGCAGGTTGTGAAATTTTGTGTCATTGTAATATTTATAAATATAATACTTATACATCATTTACGGTGAGCAAACGCGAATCGATTGAACTGCGATTGCAACCGCACTAGTCACTCAGGCCTCAAATGCAAAATCCCTCAGTTAGAGACCCTTGTAGAAAAAATAATGTTCCACGTAGCTAAGTGTAATCTCGTATCAACAGAATGCAGAATAATAAGTCAATATAATTATAATTATATAAAAAAGTAGGTAGAGAACTACACTGATTAAAATAGTGTAGAAATACTACAAAATATATAGAAATACTACCTACACGGAAACAAGTCATCGTCAAAGAGTAACCTTATGTCACAACTGTGGCGGTGGCTCATAGCTCGCTTAGATGAAGAGTCAGACACGGCTGTTGTCACACATGTTATCCCCTCAAAAGGTAATTATCGAAGTGTATTTATCGAAGGTTACCTTCGTGAAAAAAAGTTACAGTAGGTCTACTACGAAAAACGACATACGACGGATCCGTTGACAGACAGAAATAAGTTGTTTCGGATCCGACGACGTTCGATTTAATCAGTGATTTGCGTGAGGAGCGCCGTCGCGCGGATGATCCAGAAGGACGACGGTTGATTCGCCGGCAGCAGGACAGGCAGGACAAAGTTTGTACTGTGACCGGTGGTGGACAATGTGCCTGCGCGCTCGGACGTCTTGTACAGCGGGGCGTCGTAACGAGGGTCCGGCTTCGGCAGCTCCAACACTGGCTTGAACCACACCACGGGTAGAGGAGGGTTCATCAAACCTGAGACGGATAGTTACGCTCAATAGGTATACCTGAACGAAACCAAATGGCACAACATTTGCAACTCGATTACTACAAATACAAAAAAGTATTGTGTTCCGACATTTAGAGGTCAGATAGCCAGTTCGTCAGACTGTTAAGAGTTCCGGGTGAAGTGCACTACCACCTTAGGGTTTATTATAAATTGAAAACCACCTCTGTGGTCTAGTGGTACACCCACCGGTGTCAGATCCAGACGTCCCGGGTTCGATCCCCAGGGGTGTACAATATTGTGCTAGGTTTGGTTGGTGGCAGGACTTTATTTAGGTCCGCCTGGCTAGCTACCACCATCTTTTCTAATTCTGTCGACATAAAAAAAATCTAAAAAAAATTGTGTTCCGGCATTTAGAGATAGCCATAGCCAGTTCCTCAGATTGTTGAGGATTGGGTGAAGTGCGCTTCCACCTTCGGTCAGAAAAATCCATGTGAGATGAAGGCCAAGCGTTTTCCAGACGTACAATAAAAAAAACATACTACACTGATGAGACCACTCCTCATCCACCACCAGATAATACTACGATAATATCACTATTGTTTTATTAGATCCCTGGCCCATGTATCGAATTTATTCACGCCACCTCGTATTGTAGGCCTCACGATTTTTGTAAAACGATATGGCCTTAGATGAGATGGCCTTAGTGGCTGTATGTATTAACTTGAAAGATAACCTTCCGACTTGGTCACATGATTCTTGTAAATTACGTCTCGAATAGAACTGTTTTTGTTTGCAATCTACCTACCTGGAATGGCGTCTACGAGGCAGTTCTGTTGCATGTCCCAGCGGCCTGCGTCTATAAATAGTCCATGGATGTTGACGCCGTCTTCAGGGACTTCTAGCTCTCCATAAACACTCGGTTCGCCATCCTCCTACCAACAAAACATGATAGGTAGAGGCACAGATATCAGAATAAGAAGGGCACTGACTTTTCAATTAAATATAGGTAGGGGGAAATCGCGCTTTCTTTTATCAAATTTATTGAAATATTACTAGCTTGTAAAAGTTATGTAAAGTACATATTTTTCTACAATTACCTACTCAAAATACCACTACATAGTAAACACTGCAGTTTTAAAAGCATCTTCTTTTCATTCTATGTTTATGTGTGGATCTGATTCGTCCTTATCAGACCTAAGCCTGCTCATAACTGCTGATAACTAAGCGATTGGTTTAGTAGAATCGACCAAAACCAATCGCTTCACTATGACAATGGTATCGTATCCATTATAGGTACCTTTTGTTATTCTTGTAACCATTCTGCGATCATATCATTGTCATTATGAAGCGATTTGTTTAGTAAAATCGGGCCCCTGGTGATGTGAACGAATTATTACTGTTTTAAGCTGCTATAAAAATATTCTAAAATCACCATTGATAGGGACGGGTCAGTGAGGATTTTTGAAATACCCGTCAACAGATCCTGGAGTTTGGATTCCAGTTTCGGTAACATAGATGATTAAGATTTGTTTAAAATGTTAAAATGCCTGCTTCTGTCTGAGCATCAAGGGAACAGTCACACTTAGTTTGAATAGTCATCTAACCTAACCTAACGAGACACCTACAGATATATGCCTCATTTTTATTGCTTCTATTATAATTATAACGAAGGTTAAAAATAAAATAATATATAAGCCATATATACAATACATTTTATTTTATTTTATAATGCGTGCTTTTGACCGCTACGATCCGTGTGTTCCACCCCTTTGTTCAACTGATTGTACTACGGGTAATTGAAACTATTCATGGTTCAAATGTCTGGTGAATAAAGAGAGATTGAGAAAAAGAGAACTTATGTAAGGTAAGTAAGGTGTAATGAAAGCACACTTTTATCGTTTGTTAATGACGATATATTTGAGAAATTATCTCCGTAATTAAACACCTAATATAAACCAGACATCACTTGATCTCAGTTCGGGGCGACCTACTAGTTATTTATATATTTAAAAACATACTAGAGGGTTTTTCAAAGATTGTGAAATGAAGCAATTAAAAACGAAACGCGTTCATAAATTTACAAATCAATAAATAAAATAGAAGCATATAAAATTGAGCTTATTCAGAGGTTGATACAATGTGATCAGAGTAACGTCGTTTTGTATCCACCTTATTCTTTCGCTTGTTGAACTTATAGATTTCATCTTGCGCCAGGAAAAGAGGTATGGGCTCGAAGTCGAACATAAGAGCGTCTATAGGCACTCTGTAGCGACGCGCGTACGACTGCAGCGAACCTGTCAGCATTCCTTGGGGGAAGAACAGCCCGGACACCCAGCTGCTCGGCTGGAGGCCTTCCAACAACCATTTCTGCAAGATAGTCTACACGTCACGCCATGCCACTAACACTCTTACACATGCCCGTATTCTACTAAGTCGTTTATAATAATAAGTACAAGGTGACTGATGACTTATACTCGAATAATGTTTGCAGGTATAATTAAATACTGATAATCTATCAAAACATGCGTGTGTCGTACTATACATTTTAAAACACGGGTTTAGAAAGTTTAAATTTGAGCCTGGTATATAGATACGGTTATGTATGTTTTAATGCCTCCAATGTTGTTAGTAACGACGGTGATGGGAGAACTGATAAAGACACATTACTTAACGGTTCTGCGCCTCCAACCTAAGTAACCCAACTTACGCGCGTGCGACTTCTGCCGCACCCCGCTCTTATCACCCCCAGCACCCCCTCGCGCGCCCCGCACCCTCGAGGAGCTTTACGTAGTGTGAGACACGAAACCGAACAAGAAGGCTGCGATCGCAACCTACCCGGCGAGTCACACTCACCCTGATGATAACATGTTGATAGCAACCGTTGGTGCCTACAACAACATAACCACATGAGCAAAGCCCGTGTTTTAAAATGTAGGTAATGATAAACTAGGCTAACATCGCTTTACATTTCGAATGAATAAAACATGTATGGAAGAGTGTTTGCATGGGACAATATTTTGCCTTTATTTCGATTACAATTGTGATATCATAGGAATCATAGGAAGGAAATAGGAATATATCATAGGAAGGAAAATTAATAAAAATATCAAATTTAATTTGAATGAAACAAGCTATTTTGAAATTGGTGGTATACTATGTTTTTATGGGAGCACAGTAATTCTGAGCCTTTCTATGTACCACTGAACGTACCTGAGTAGTACCGCGAAATCAAGGTTGAACTTGTTATAAATATTTTTGTCCGGTCTAAATCAATGGATTGCCAGATAGTCCAAAACAGTTACCACTAGATCCATTTTGCTTAGATTAGATCACCTAAATTAAACCAGCTGAGAGCAAACCTGAATCTGACTGAAGTATCGGACCACATTTCAAAACAAATATGCGGGATTTTTACATTTTAAACTTTAGATTTTATTCGACACAATACCGGCATCCTTTTATTGAATACCCTTCATAACAGTGCTATTACAAAGACTCCGTAAACACGGTAATCCATACATGTCCCATAAATAAATAACTATCCCCTGCATTCATTGCTTTATCCTCGGATCGTGCTTCAGGTATCATAGTATAGGATATTATACATTTAAACGACGGAAAATGGAACGAAACACGGAAAATGATAAAACCTCCATAAAATCGATGCGTAGTATTAAATCATGTATCCAGCTGCCGAGCGATTTAAGCGAGTTGTACCCTTTCTTGTGCCACATCTGCGGTACTTTGTTATTCAAGAACGCATTGAAAACGGCTTCGAACTCCTCTGACATCACAACAACACCCTGAAATAGCAGACAACTTTGGATTAGACGATAATTCTTGATCTTATTTCAATGTATCGGGAGCCCGAGAAGTTAGTAAGTTACCTTGATAGCTTTCTGTAGTTCGTTGAGTGAGGAATGTATCAGTCCGAGCAGAGCGTTGAATCTCTCCGACTCATGCAGCAGCACGGTGGTGAGTGAGTGGAGCTGACCCATGTCGTCGGGCACCATGAGGTTCGGGTTGATCAGCGAGCGGTCTATCTTCTGGAGGACTGAGCTGCGTGTTTGATCACAGATGCGCCAAACGATCTGGTCGGGCGTATCGCCGCCACCGCCGCCACCCGCGCGCGGTTGCACGTCTACTATCGTTTGAATAAGAGTCGTCGTTTCTTTGTTCTGTTGAGATATGTTAGTGGTTTTATATAAATGTGTACAGTAGCCTCAGTAGCGTGGAGTCTGTTTCCAAGAACCTTGTGGTCTAGTGATCCAGCCCACCGATTTCGAATCCAGAGGTCCCGGGTTCGATCCCCAGGGGAGTACAATATTGTGCTTGGATTAGTTGGTGGTAGGACTTTGTTTAAGTCCGTCTGGCTAGCTACCACCGTCTCACCTAATTCTGTCGCCATAAAAATAATTCAAAAAATTGTTGTGTTCCGGCATATAGATGTAAGATAGCCAGTTACTCAGTTAGTTGAGGATTCCGGGTGAAGTGCGCTTCCACCTTCGGCCTTATCTCAACTTTTAACCAGGTGAGATGAAGGCCAAGCTCTTCCCCGTCGTACATTAAATAAAAACACGTTATAATTTTCGATACATTCATGCGTCTGATAGATATAACAGATATGCTATTTATTTGGTATTCAAGTGTATCATATCATATATCAATATGTATCACACGTGAAATAAGTTTAAGTAAAAAAAGTATGTATTCATTTTGAAAATCATCATCATCATCGTTGGCCTTATGAAATCTATTACGGATGACTTAGGTGGCATCAAGCAAGATTATAATTTGAAGTATTAACACACATTCGTTCATTGCTCGAGTCGATTCGATTCCTTTTCTGATCGCAGTAGGTAAAGGTGTTAAATAAAAACAGAAATAAGTAATATCATTTTGAAAATAAAGAAACATACACATATTAGTGCAGGCGACTCTACAAAAATGCAATTTTTTCATTCAATACCTTTTTTTTTATTCATCTATTCTCAAAAAGACATACAAGTAACTTAAATGAGAACAATTTTATCTTAACAAATGCAAAGTAGGTCGTTCTAACAGGTAGGTAGCACATAAATATAAGTATTGTGAGACAAGTAAGTAGGATAGGTACATAGGAATTAGACTTAAGTTTGTAGGTACCCATTTAACGCATTTAAATTACTCTATAGGTGGTACTTTACCTACTGGCTGTGTGTTGTTGATTTTAATATATTATATTATTACAGGACATTAATTTCACACAGCGCCATCTAGTCCCAAACTAAGCATAGCTTGTAATATGGGAACTAGATTACGGATAGAATACATAAATACTTTTTTTTTTGTAAATACATACTTATTATACAATACAACACCCAAACACAGAACAAACATCTATATTCATCACATAAATGTTTGTCCTGGGTGGGAATCGAACCCACAGCCTACAGTGCAGAAGGCAGAGCTACTACCAACTGAGCTGTGAGGCTTGTTAATAATAAGTAGTTAGCAAGTCTTAGTTTAAAAGCGTAAAATGAGTGTACATTTTGATTGCCGAGGGTAGATTATTGTAAAGCTCCTTCGTAAGTAATTGCTTTCCTGCCGCTGCTTTAGTCAGTTCGCACTTCAGGTAACGTAATAAAGCTGGCTGTGCAGGTCCTTACTTTTGTTGTTTGCCGTCTGATGGTAGAGGCTAAGTTAATATGGAGGAGTGTTGTTGCAATAGTCGATACTATCGATACTATTTATGATCTAGCGACGCGTTTCGATAGTATCGATAATTTTATCGATAGTATCGATAATTTTGTTTTAGTAACTATCGATGGATTTTCGATACTATTGACGGGGAAACCTGGACACCTGGTCGGTAACACGAGGATACAAATATACGACATGTTTGATGTTTATACGAACAAGCTTGCAAACGAACGACGACTGTGCTTAAATTGTCAAGACTTTCCAACCTAATAAAGCAACTTTATGAATGACCTGCGAATGTAAAATATTTTGATTGATGTGGTAGATGAGCTACATACAGCAATAGTATCGTTAGATGTTCGACTATCGAAAGGGCAATAATATCGATACTATTGTATACAATTCTATCGATTGTATCGATACTATCGATCAAATCGACAGTGTTTGTACTGATACTATCGATAGTTTCAATACTATTGATCTTTATCAATAGTATTACTTATGTTTATCAATCGATACTATCAATGGTATCGATGGCATTGTGAAGGGCCGATAGTTTCGATAGGACTATCGATAGTATGACTGATTTTCAGGGACAATAGTATCATGATACAGTCGATAGACTATCGCTATCGCAACAACACTAGTATGATCACTTTCTTGAGTATTTTGCGGACGAGTATTATTTATACAATTGTTTAATGTTCATTATATTTTTTCTTTATAGATTTTCTTTGAGGGTGTTAGAATTAAAAAGTAGTTTTATTATTTTATTCAGTAGGACTTAAAGCTTGGCTAGGTTAGTTTTTGCGGCACTACCCCAGATTTCAATTAGGTATAGGAAGGTGCGATTTGAGTAAGGAAGGAGTTGTTTATAAATACTAATAAACTTGAATTTAAACGGTTAACACCAATGCTGTTAATTAAACAAACATATAAGAAATACAAAAAAAAGCATACACTTTTAATCATAAAGTTCAAATAAGGTATACTTACATAGAAAAACAAGTCAAAACTAGTTATATTAAAATATCTTCTTAAGGGGGTTAAATTAAATACCTAACATACATATAGCCCAACAGTCCGCAAAAAGGTCGCAAACAGTACTAGCGTCCAGGAGAGATGTGAGCGTCTCTACTGGACGCTAGTCCGAACAGGCTAGTTCGGCGAATGATGTGCAGGAGGGGTGAAGAGGCTCGAGCTACTGTCCGACAGCGAGGTACGGCGAAAAGCCTATGATGACACCCAAATAAAATATGGTTTTGTCATAATCATCAAGCTTAGAAGGCGGATTGGTGATCCTATCATAAAAAAAAAAACAGCCCGAGGTTCTTGCCTTTCTCCTTGTGTGCTGGTCCGAACAGGCGGTAGATTTGACGTTTCAAAATGATCCTAAAAATCTTAATGAATAAAAATATTTGACTTTGACTTTGACTTCCTGGTATACAGAAGAAAGCTGCTGCCCTTTTTTTCTATTTTAATCAAAATAACTAAAAGAATACATAACTCATTTGAGATAACACATTAAGCCACTAAGATTTGTGTTGTGCCTTCGTGAGCCACTCTAATAATTAAACATAAAAAAACAATCTATAAATAATAAGTTACCTACTTACACGAAATTACTGCATAAAATATTTCTTTAGTCTACTTTTAATGTTAATTGGTGCCAAATTGTCCCGTAGGTCTAGAGGCAAACTGTTGATCAATCGAGGTTTTATAAAAGGTAGTGTTCACTCGCCGTATACATTATTCGCGCGCTTTGTATAACAGGTTCTTGGAAATGGCCCGAGTGCGATCCCGTAGTCGGACTTTACAACATCCTTAGCTTCTAGTTTGATGTTATAAGTTTTCAAGCCAATCATTTTCTAGCACCTAAGCAAGGCAGGTGGTAGGTTGTCTGGGCCAGGAGGGCTACTAGGCGTTAGCTGGTTAATGAACTCAATTAATATATCTTTATCTTATTTATTGGGCAAAAAAATAGAAGAGAATAAAAATCCATATCATATGAGATGTGGAACACTATACAGAAAACAATACAAATAGAAGTGAAAAAAGCAATCCAAAAATTGGAAGAAGACATGACATAAAACGCAAACATTTTAAGAGACGAACAATCAGAAATAAAAAGATTATGAGCTTAATGGACATCACCATAAAAAAACTCGAGTCTGAAAATAAAAATCTGAAAGAAGAAATCAAGCAAATAGTAAAACAAGCCTCAAACAAACCACATATCAACTCACATAACCTACCTACTACTACTAATACAGACAGTACGAAGAAGATCGTGCTATTCGGACTACAAGAATACGACCAAGAAACCGAGCATATCCTACATCAGATAATTATAAATGTATTTCTTAATGTACTATCGAGGATCAATCCTTGCGCTTACTAAATACCTTAACGAAGAAGCCCTAGAACAACGAAAACGCCTACAACAAGTAAAAAGAGATGTAGCAATAGCCATAACAACGCCTGGCTAACAAGACATCCATTCTTCCCTACCAGTAGGGATAGATCAGTAGGGATATATAGAACTGCTGCATTACGCAGTCATCCGACACGATAAACTTTTATAGACGGAAAATTGACAATATCTTACCGTGAACATCACCAAGGCACATCATCATCATCTCCCCCATCCCACCAGCGAGCCACATTCACATCGACATACACCATGGAAAACCCTCCCAACCAAAACGAATCGCACTACTTAGACACAACTATACGAGTAATACACGGCACACTTTTCGTCACTCATCGATCTCGAGATTAGCAGTTCAGTGTCATATTTCAAAATAAATAAATATATATTACAGGACATTAATTTTTACACAGCGCAATCTAACCCCAAATACGCAAAGCATGTTCAACAAATTGCATTTATAAGAGAATTTTTTGGAAGAACCACTAAACCTCGTTGCACTTTGTATATCTGATACGAGGCTAACACCCGAAAAAACACCAATAATCCATTTCACGGGATACAACCTAGCGGCATCGTTTTCCAGACGAAACTGCCCTGGCGGAGGAGTATGCATCCTGCTACAAAATCTATTGAGTACAACGAAATTGAAGAAATAGCAAACCTGTCAGTAGAGGAAGTCATCAACTTTTGCGGTGTAACTATTCCTTCATTTAAAATGTTTTTATTGTTCTTTATTGGAATGGAAAGAAGACTGGCGTTTTTTGCACAACGAATGAAATTGTTAAATGTGATAAGCAATAAATACAATTCCTTAAGCATTATAATTGGTGGTGATTTCTATGTAAAAATTTAAAAAAACAATAATAGGTCAAATTAAAACTTTTTAATCTCATGTCCGAATAATTTAATATTCACCAAATTCGATAAATCCTTTTTTAGTACATATGTCGATAACTTGGGCTTTTCTGTGGTCAGAAAAGCCGAAGTTATCGGTTCCGTTATAACCTTAAAACATCTAAAAAATTCGTCCCCTCAAACAGAGGAAAATTTAAATAGAAAAAAGACTGTACATCCAAAAAAATACAGAAAACTTCCGAAATGTCCTTACAGATAACCTGGAATTAAATAATAAACCCTACATAGACAATCAACGAAAACTACTAGGCATTTGATAAAAAAACTCGCGGAAATATTACATGAATGCATTCCAAAGCAAAAACTAGTTTATAAATTTATTAAACAACACTCGTGGCTTACTCGAGGTATAACAATGTCTTGCCGCCACAAACGAGCCCTAAAAACATTAGTAACGGACGAGCCCTTTCACTAGGGGCTTCTACTACTCTTAAACATAAATAACTTTACAATTTAATCGGTATTTCAGGTAAAAAGACAGAGGAGAAATAAATACAAAACAAATAATAGCCTGTAAGCTTGAGCTGCATCTGGCCCCTAATGCTGATATAAAGGACTCGAAAACGCACCCTTAGTGCTTATGACCCCGGAATACCGCTGATTTTCGCTCTCCGGTACAAACGTAGTTATTTTTCATTTCGAAGTAGTAAGTCCGATTCACATGAAATTTTGCAGGTATAATCAGTAAGAGATAATCTGTGTCTGTGGTGCGCTGCTTTTTTTAAAACAATAGAAATATATGCAAAAGATTGTTAGTATGGAAAAACTTTTTACCATATATATTTTGGTTTGCATTCGTTTTTTTCGAATCAGTAACGCACCACAGATACCGATTATCTCTTTTCGATTATACCGGCAAAGAATATTTTAAATCAGACATGCCATTTTGAAATTAAAATGGAACTACGTTTGTATGGGAAAGTGAGACTACTGGGATATGCTACCGAAACTTCCGAGGCTCAAGTCCGATGTTATCCTCCATCATTGTATTATAGGCGCTAGTACGCATTTGTGGTACGAGCTCTGAGTTGGGTTTTTACATTGGAAAACTCGATCTTGATAGGTTTATTTAGAATTTGTACGCCTCCAAGCTTAGTGTAGTTTTATTTTACGTTTGGTGACATATACTCGTATTATGTTAGATGAGAACCAAACAGGGTAGCGTCTACACAAAGTGTTGGCGTCGTTTATTAGGCACACAAAGGTCAAACATGTTATAGATAGATTTATAGTACTGCGTCGCACTATCAAGACCTTGAGTAGAAAAAACGGCAGATCAAGAATTTTCAGACAGCAAAGAAAACTATAAGTCCAGATCGCTTTTCTAGAAGTTGATCAATATTGCTCGGTGCGATAGGATCATGGTGATAACTTGTGCTGTAATCCACTATAGCCTAGAGGTGGATGATCTAAGCTGATCAGATGCGTTATTGCCTCGACAGTGCAGACGTTAGCTCCGCAAGCACCATCGATTGATGGTGCTTGCGGAGCTAACGTCCTGAACGAGTACTACGTCAAGCATTCTACCATTAAGACAAGCCTCAGTTGGTAGTAGCTCTGCCTTCTGTGCTGTAGGCTGCGGGTTCGATTCTCACCCAGGACAAACATTTGTATGATGAATATATAGCGCAGAAGAGCGCTTCTACATTCGGCCTTTATCTATCAGACTGAGGAGACTGTAAAATTGTTGTTAAGACAACAGGCTTAGGTAAGATGGTGGTTGCGAGCCAGACAGACTTAAACAAAGTCCTACCACCAACCACACCAAAATATTGTGACCTCTGCGTCTGATACCGGACGAAACACTAACCCATGGAGGCGGTAAAACGTCTATTACCAACCGACAAACCAGGCTGTCCACCTAGTTCGTTGGAATTGTTAATTTTGAAATCAGGTGTCAAACCTATGAAAAGTTTTCTAGTCTGATCTAGTCCCACCAAAAAAAATGAATATTGGATTAGCAAGGTTTTTGTATTACCTCAAACGCGATGTTAGCATTCTCGTGCATCCCAAAAACTTCTGGGTTTTCAATGACCGGCAGAGTTTCCATGTACTCTTTATATACTTCAAGTTTATCCGCTCGTGGGCAATAGTAGGTCCCGGACAGAGAATACGAATAGCCCTCTTCTAATGTGGGTGGGGAGAAGAATAGCTTCAAGATTGTGGTCAGGCATCTTTGATCCCACATGTCAGTAACTCTGCCGCCGTATGTTATTGAGCCTGTTGTGACGAGGAGAGCATAAAATTAAAATTGAAGTTGCAGTAAGCAGACGCAGTTTTATTTAAAGTAATACAATAACATTATTTAATACAGTAGAACTTAAGTAAGTACAATTTTACGAACTAAATACGAAAGTTAACTAGAACTCACTGTAGTTTAACAGGTAGGAATAACTAATTCCAGTAATATTATTATAGGCTAAGCATGTATCAAAGGAAATCTTTGTTAATATTGCAAACATTTTTATTGTTGTTTTAGCTTACTATTATTATGATCTTTGTTATTTTATTAAACTGAATTATCTTTCGACACTTGTATGACTAACCGCTTACGATTGTACGCACAACCGACAATTAATATCAACCAACATAATCACCCGCGGCGGTTGAATGGATGTCCGCGGCATTTAGGATCAGAAAGTTGAATTCCTAAAATTTTGAGTTTGCAAAAAGTTGAATTCGCAGCATATTGAATCCTAAACTGTCGAATTTGCAAAAAGTTGAA
Organism: Venusia cambrica; assembly: GCA_951394065.1. Lineage (NCBI taxonomy): Eukaryota > Metazoa > Arthropoda > Insecta > Lepidoptera > Geometridae > Venusia > Venusia cambrica. The sequence goes on from OX596034.1 coordinate 15,646,553, forward strand.
TTCCTAAAATGTTGAATCTTAAAATGTTGAATGTTGTTATAGACTGTTATACTCCTATAATATTCGACGCGTATGCGTAATGGCCGGTAATATGCTAGAAACGCACAGGTACTAGGTAGCGGTTACCCAAAGACCTGATTCGCTAATTACCTGAAATTATTTCAAAAAGACCTGAGACATAATACACACAGAAAATAATGAAAAGAGTGCTGAAAAATATTACAGGTGACCCAAAAAGATGTTAAATACTTAAAGTAAGTTAATATGCGATATAATTTAACTCTATCTATCATGATTCTGTGTATTTATTTTTAATAATAACGTAATGAATCAATAAATAAAATTGTTGCTGCCAGTAGGACTAGTAGGAAAAAAGGTCAATAATAATAAATACTTCAGCATTATATCGAAATGGAATTCGTGAAATGGGTCATAGATTTAATTTGTACTAAGAACGGAGAGTCTAGGATGAGTAATTTCTGAGATGTGGCCTTTTGAAGTATGACAGCTGTCATCAAAAGTACCTACTTATATAAAAACACCCTCACTTTAGGACCAGCTTACCATAAAACATAGCTTTAAATTGTTGATAATGTTTCCTCGCTAGGAATTAAAAACCAAGGTTCAATTTGATGAAATTATTTTTCTTGATGAAAACTATAGGGAATATTTCTGAAGTTACAGCAGGGTGAGCGTGAAACATTCGGAAATACCGTACATAACTTTAAATATACATAATATAATATAATAATAAATTATACATAACTTTAGTGATAGATAAAAATATGTATTAAATATACATAATAATAATATAATCATAAATTATACATAATTTTACATTTTGCGAATCAAAAATAAAACAACATTCTGGGAAATTATACATTTTGGGAATTCAGCTTTATGAGAATTCAACTTTTTGATCCTAAAGGGACCGCGGCCCGCTTCGCGGTTAGTCGCTATGCTATCTTGTCTGTACGCAAGGCGGTTCGTAGGCGAGTTTGTTTGAAGCGAGTCGCCGGTGAGTTTGCAGGTGCGTCGTCATGAGTTATGGAACGACGGTACCTTTTTTTTTTATTGTACGACGGGGAAGCGCTTGGCCTTCACCTCACCTGGTAACAAGTTAAGATAAGGCCGAAGGTGGAGGCGCACTTCACCTGGAATCCTCAACAAAGAGAAACTGGCTATCTTACCTCTGAATTCCGGAACACAACAATTTTAGAATTGTTATTAAGGCGACAGAATTAGGTAAGATGGTGGACCTTCACCGCCTGAGAGGTGTGCGTTACCCTAGCAAAGTGTTGTGCTCTATAAAGATGACGTTGGAAATAAGGGTGCTCTGAGTCGTAATTGTGCGCCAAAAAAAGGATTTCATTGTCCTATACTTTCGGAAATATTACCACAACAAAATGTTGTGTCCGACATACTTCAATAGATAGGTCTTCAAGTAGGTCAGTTGTGCCCGTAATTTTGAAATTTGTGTGTCTGAAGTTTTCAGAGAAATTCAATATTTTGCTGCGGTAGCGTTTCGCAGATTTCCATACCTAATAAACCGCTGGATGCTCCAATTTGAAAATGATACCACGAATAAACCTTGATTTGTGTGAAGTTAGTATTTCAAACTAACCGCTGGATGCTCCAATTTTAAAATGATACCACGAATAAACCTTGATTTGTGTGAAGTTAGTATTTCAAACTAACCGGTGGATACCTAGTAATATGACCGTGTACTAGAACTACATTACCAGTATTTTAAACCATTGAAGGTTACAGCTTTATTAGTAAATCCGATTTTTACTGATTTTCAAACCCAATTATTTATTAGGTATCCACCAATTAGTATAAAATACTAACCAACCCTCAAATACATATAAATTAAGGTCTATTCTTGGTAAGTATTATTTTCATATTGGAGCATCCATTGGTATTCGAGATATGGATATGCAAAATCTTGAATTTTTCTGAAACCTTTAGGCACACAATTTCAAAACTACGAGCACAATTGACCAGCGTAAAGACCTATCTATTTATGTATTCGGTGCCCGTATCGGACACAACATTTTGTTGAATGTTTCAGACACTACCCCGGCAAAATCATTATTATAGTCATCTTTATAGAGCACAACATTTTGCTGGGGTAAATCACACGTTTATGAGCGAATCAACCGCTTGTCGCGGTTCAACATCGTGGATGGCCGCTATCCAAATGAACAATGTTTGAAAAATAAATCTTTCATTATTATTAATCAATTATTGTACTAAAATTGTTCCTATAAATTTGTGATGTTAGCTATATTATTTGTTGTTATGTATGTAATTTAATTTAATATAATGTAGGTAGGTACTTATACCTTTGCTTAGTGTAAAGTTACGACATAAGACGAGAAACTGATCACAGTTAACTTTGTAAACGGACACTGTTAATATGTATTTCTTTTTCAATAAATGATTTCAATTTCAATTTCAATTTATTTCAACCGCGTCAGGCGACAGGCTGCTCAAACGAACCGCTCCTTCGGTGCTTTATCTCGTTACCGGATTTATTTTATTTCTAGTTTCAAGTCAAGCAATTGACAGATAATTCGCTCTCCCATACAAACAAACGTATTTTCATTATCATTTCGAAATGGCTCAGCCGACTCTTATGAAATATTGTAAATTTAATTGGATAGAGATAATCTGTGTCTGTGTTGAGCTACTTTTTATTCAAGCACAATAAAGAATATAATGTAGAAATGAGTTTTGTATGGAAAACTCTCGCAACATTTTTGTTGTGTGTTTAGAAAAAGTAACTCACTGCAGATACAGATTTTCCCTATCCAATTGTACAAAATTAAAATATAAATTTTAAATTAATTTTTGAATCGTACAAGCAACTTTGAAATTATCGACAAACTATGTTTGTACGCGGTAATCTCTATAACCACAAGGTATTGGTTGAGCCTGCTAGATAGTTGTGGAAGAAGTAGAAGAGGAAGGAGAAATTGTCATGAAAACGATTTGCATCTTTGCAGCAGGTATAATGAACTCACTTGTAATATACTCCAAAGCGTCCCAAGGAATGTGTCCTTCCTCGCAGAACATCTGGAGATTCATCATGGCGCATTCGCGATCGCTGTTATTGAACTCGTATGTGATATTCCAGCCGAGCGGGCCAAACTTCTTGCGTTCCTGGATTATGGCATGGAACATGCAAATGCCGAATAACATCGTACGCCAGTCTTGTCCCAAAACTGTAAAATATTCATGCAATTTATATTATCTAAAAAATTATCTCTCTATGACTAAAGACAATGATAGAAACGTAGAAAAGGGTGTCTCTTCTCTTGCAGTCAATCGCCATTTTAAAAGTCGCCTGCACCTTTTTTTAATATACCATGGGTAAGCACTTAGCCTTCACCTGGCTTCAAGTTATGATATGGCCGAAGGTGGAAATATATGTACAAGTGATGATAAGGCCGACGGTGGAAGCTTATGTTTACACTTCATAATTTTAAAAATGTTCTATCTGTACGTGGTAAATATGCTATTAATCTGGTATTCATGTATGATATATTTATCTTGAATACATAAGTAATAACATAATTTACCAGACGTGAAAATAATAGTAATGGTGAAACCATTTTGAAAATATTGCAAGTGTATACGCATTAGCGCAGGTAACTAACTGTACATAAAGTAAATAAGCAAAAGTACAACAGTTCAACAGAAATCACACAGTCGATTGGGTAAAGTAAAGTTAAGCTGAAGTTGTCTGCGCATAACAGCTATTTGTTGCACAAGTATTGCAAACAAATTCCTGACTATTAATTTAATGTTTTGTTGGAATTTAATGTCAACTTTATTATTTACACATCAAATGCCCATTGGTGTCCACTGCTGGTCAGGGTTTCCTCCAAAGCCGGAGGGTTTTGCCATGATCACGTTTTTCATTGCGACGCTTGGCAGGCAGATTGGTGAACGCAGTAAAGGCGTAGATAACACACAGAAGGAAGCTGCTGCTCTGCTTATAAGGGATCCAAAGGCTTCATCCGAGTGGTACCGGAATAAATAGCCTATGTTCTCTACTACATCTTTGGAAAATTTCATTAAAATCCATTGAGCTGTTTAACCGTGATAACCATTAGACGGGAAACCCTTCACTAAAAGTTGCGCGTTAGAAGATTATTAGACGCCTGCCTCCGCTTAATAGTACTTAATATTTGTTTAAAGCTAAGTTTAATAGATGTGTTATTGTAATGTTATGAAAGTGGTAATATTTTAAACCGTACTATGATTTTCAAAGAAGTCCTCTTCCATTTCAATCAAAGCTCTTTTGACATTAGCTTTGAGCCCTTTTGGGGGTTCGTTTGTAACTTTAACGGAGTTTTGTAAAACAGATACAGGAAACTTAGCAGTGGGCATGGAGCTCAGGAAGAGACGGAACTCCGTGTGAGGCATGGGGTCGTTTCCCATGTTTGCCACTATCAGCTCCAGACTCAACATCCAAGATGCGGCCAAGTGACAGTTCTGGAACAAAATCAAACATGTTAGTCACATCACATCCATGACCTATTAAAGTCCACTGCTTAGCGGAGCAACATTAACCACGGAAAGAACTCGCGTATTGAAATTTAACTGGTTTTAAAATTGATTCACGTCTCTGGTTTCTGCAAACCGAAGCGATTCTCGTTCCACAGAAAATGGGAGATGAAACTAACTACGAACTAGTCATCACCAAGCTCTCCAAACACATCATTCAGCAGGTTAGATAAGAAGAACTAACCGCCTCTGTGGTCTAGTGGTTCAAACCACCGATTTCAGATCCAGAGGTCCCAGGTTCGATAACTATGGGAAGACAATATATTGTGTTTGGTTTGGTTGGTGGTGGGACTTTGTTTAAGTCCGCCTGGCTAGCTACCACCATCTTACCTAATTCTGTCGCCATAATAACAATTCTAAAATTGTTGTGTTCCGGCATTTAGAGGTAAGATAGCCAGTTCCTCAGTTTGTTGAGGATTCCGGGTGAAGTGCGCCTCCACCTTCGGCCTTATCTCAACTTGTTACCAGGTGAGATGAAGGCCAAGTGCTTACCCGTCGTACAATAAAAAAAAAAGAAGAAGCAGGTAACTGACATACTTAGGAAACCACCTGCATCACATGCATTTGAGTCCCTTAGAGACCGACTGTTACTCATTTATGAAGAGTCGGAGGACCGTCAAATCCAAAAACAAATGAGCCAAATGGAACTTCGCGATTAGCGTCCCTCGCAACTGTTATGCCGGATGAAAAGTCACGTGCAAGAAAAGTTTCGACGAGACATTTAAATTCTTTGGCAAGGGCCTGCCTACTAATATGTGGCATAATTTCAGTCACAGCATCGGCCAACCTCAATGTTCTATCTCGCATAGCAGACAAAATCGCAACGACGAGTACTGCCTGTGTTCAAGAGGTTAAGGATCATCCACCATCGGGGTCATAGAGTCAATAGAGTAGCAAATTTTGAGGAATATTCGCTGATAAAAAAATGTATCTGACAGTCTGCAGTCAAGGCAGAAGTTCCTAGAGCATAACGCGACTTACTTTCGGAATAAAAGTTCGAAACATCGGTACTAAAAAGTACGTGACGAATTTCGTTTCAGAGTCTAGGAGTTATTGCAGGAATTAGGAATTTCCAAACCTACAGTTCTTGGTCTAGCCCGTTACACCTGGTTCCCAAAAAGGATGTGGATATCTGTCCATGTGGGGATTATAGACGGCTCAATACCGTTACCAAGCCCGATATATACCCAATTGCGAGATGGCGCTGTGTGAAATTAATGTCATGTAATATTTATTATTATACCCAGGCTGCATGATTTCACCTACATTTTGGAGGAAAATATTTTTTTTAGTAAAATATATAAATAGAGGGTCTCATTGTATTCCGATAGCAGCGGAAGATATTGAGAAATAATAAATAAAATAAATATTACAGGATATTAATTTCACACAGCGCCATCTAGCCCCAAACTAAGCATAGCTTGTAATATGGGAACTAGATTACGGATATAATACATAAATACTTTTTTTTTTGTAACTACATACTTATCATACAATACTACACCCCAACTCAGAACAAACATCTATATTCATCACACAAATGTTTGTCCTGGGTGGGAATCGAACCCACAACCTACAGCGCAGAAGGCAGAGTTACTACCAACTGAGCTATGAGGCTTGTTAAAATGTGTAGTAATAATTCCGTTCAGTTTATGGGATTATGTAAAATGAAATTTTAGGCTTTGAAATGCAGCACAAACCTTTCAACGATTTTTGAATAATACTGTATACGGGGTTTATGTGTTAAACGTGCCGACCGTTCATTTGAGTCTAGTGCAAAGTTTATTTTCTGTTACATAGACGACATCATGTTCGCTAGCTCATCGAGCAAACAGCATAATCAACCCGTCATTTAATCATTTGATCATTCAAATGATATTGCATTACAATAAACATTTCGAAATGTGAATTTGGTAAAATAAAATTAACCTTTTTGGGTCACGAAGTTTCTTCGCTAAGCATAAGTCCGTCCGTGGACAAAGTGAAAGTGGCTATAGAGGATTTCCTAAGGCCTGTGACAGTAGCTGATCTTAGACGATTTCTAGGAATGATCAATTGAAATTACAGTACATTAATTTCACACAGCGCCATCTAGCCCCAAACTAAGCATAGCTTGTAATATTGGAACCGAGAAGTGAAAGAGAACGAGAGGTGAAAAAGCGATCTCCAGTGACTATTTTGCGCTTATACTAAACGTTATAAGTGACAAAGAAAAGGATATAAGTGAAGAAGCTAAAAGCAATACGCATAGAAAGCATTGATCGCGACGATTTCATCATAATAATTATAACAAATGGAGCTTACTCAGGGCGAAATATGTACCGTTTTTATGAGATAATTTTATTACGATGATATATTTTGACAACTAATAAACTTGCCCGTAATGATTTTCTTCACCAGTTGGTCCGCGGGAATCAGGTCTAATAACGGCAATTCTCATATTTATAATAACACAGGATTTTCCTGTATTATGGACTGATATTTGTTATTATTTGTTGCTGATTTTCTCAGTAGAGTTGGCACCATTTCTTGTCTAAGTACCTTGGATTACCAAGAAATTGCTGCATCGTAGCAAAATAATACGTATTTGTCTACTTGGCATCCGGTTTCAAATAACAGTGTTATTATAGAAAAAAGTAACTGTACCTAATTCTTCGACTCAAGTGTATTGTGAAATCTCTATACAAAACTCGCGACCGTACCTACCTACTGAAATTATTTAGGAAAGTAGCGTTTGGAACTTGTAACCACAATTTTCTCATGGCCAGGCTTATATTATAGTATGAGAATAAAAAAAAACACTGTTTGCAATATTTTTTTCTGTCAACTCTGAGGTGAGGCGCGGTAAAACATAGCCATAAGTATAAACATAAGCTAGTACGTAAGCCGTAATTAACAGTAAGTAGTAATATAATTACGTCCAATCATCCCTCTACCATACCACAAAACTGCACCAAAACTACTGGTCAAGTATGCAGGACTGTAGGCAGTCGAAGGAGGCCTTCCCAGTTTTTAGCCCGAGATACTCCCGAAAACTACTCTGCCTGAAACGTGACAAACTCCGACGTATCATCGGTATTGTCACAGGACACTGCTCACTAAATAAGCATTTTTACACAATGGGTATCACAGACAGCCTTGTATGCAGAGGGTGCATGGCAGCAGAGGAGACGGCCGCACACGTACTCCTGGAGTGCAGTAGCGTATCGTCTCAGCGCCAGCAACACCTTAGGACACCGAGGACACCCAGGGAAGCCTGCACCAGCATCAGCGAGCTACTGGCCTTCTTGGAGGACATCGAATGGCTGGAGTAGCAAAAGCCCACCCGTAATGCAAAAAGGGCCCATAGGAGGCCCAGTTGCGGAAAATACTCCGCGCACCAAGTACCAAGTAATATAATTACGTTTTAAAAACTAAATAGATAACCGACTAAAATGAAGAATATGATACAATTTCGTTTATCTAGATGTATTTTTACCAAATATTTTAATGACAGATGGACGGACAGACAGACAGACGCATGATCCTATATTAAGTCAGTTTTTTCCTTACTTTTGAGGTAATACACCTAAATCGCTTCAAGTGTGCCTATAATACTTGAAGAGTTCCCTCGATTTTTCCAGGATTCCATCATCAGATCTTGACGTCAATGGGACCACCTGTCCCTTTCGAACAAAAAACAATTTTCCAAATCGGTCTAGGCATCTTCGAGTATTCGGGGAACATACATAAAAAAAAAAGATTCCTACGAAATGAGAACCTCCTCCTTTTTATTGAAGTCGGTTAAAAATGTCTTCCGTCGAGTTCAGACGTTTCAATACAATGCCTTCAGGTACAAAGGCACACCGTGTCTGTATTTCAGCCAGGGCATATTTCAGCAGCCGACCGATTTGATCAAATTCTCATTGACTTCGTACATCACATGAACATCAGCTGACGGGTATTGATACGTCTCACTGTCATAGATAGGCAGACAGGGTAGCTCAAAGCATTCCCTCTAACAATCTGTACGAAGGTTGGATATATTATAGATCTCCGGATAAACTAACTAGCGACCAATGCAAGGCAGATAGTTTGAGAGCAACCTATTTCGTAAATAAATGTCATTTTTAGACGTTATTAAAATTAGATATAAGTATCACTCAAAGCAATGGTGCTGTAGAGAGGTGGCATCATAGTTTAAAAGTAACTTTGATTGCCAGAATAATCCATGATGTAAATGCATCTACATCATGGATCCAGGAAATGTATTCAGTTATGTCAGCTCTACGCGTCGCACCGAAAACGTATAAAGGCATGATAAAGGTGTTAGTGCCGCTGAACTAACATTAAACAAAATCTAAGTTTAAATAAATCAATATTACAGGACATTCATTTTACACAGCGACATCTAGCCCCAAACTGAGCATAGGTTGTATTATGGGAACTAGATTACGGATAAACTTTTTTTTTAGTAAATACATACTTACAAAATACAAAAACCCAAACACAGAACAAACATCTTTGTGACCTTTGGGTCACGTGTCGCCTCAATCAAAAGCCAAGCAAATATTTTTGAAAATCCGTAGGGCACCGGCTCCCCACGGACCCAATGACCCGACCCCAAAAGGCTCAAAATGGTAAGCACTGTCGAGACCACTATATTTGGGACCATAAAAAAATCCGACGAATTGAGAACCACCTCCTTTTTTGAAAGACTGTTAAAATCGGAAAGAAACCTGTTAAAGATAATAACGAAGAAATCTTAGTGAATTAATATACCTACATTTTGAAACGTTAATACTGATTCATACGCGTTATTAAGTATACTTATAGTAGTCATACTTGAACTCACATTTCTCGCACAACGATGTCGCGCGACTTTCGACCCGTATCGTCACCGTGTCATTGGCACCGACAAAGGCTGCGCAGGAACCGGCACAGACAAGTAGCCTCGCTGTAGCGAGCGTGGCACAAAGGTACGAAAACTTATATCCGGTGCCATTGCATAGGGTGGCGTTATATTAAATATTGCAGGCTATGGCTACCATTCATATTTTAGGTAGTGGTTTAAGTACTTACTCATATAATTCTCAGTTAATCACAGTGACCAGTAAAACTGCTATGTTCAAACATAATTTCGCATTAATTTCATGTCAAGATAAGAATATAATAGTAAAATGTGTGTAAAATGTATTTACCTAACCAAAATGTTGAACCAGGTGAGAGTTAATTGAAGCCTAGCCTGTTAGTTCACACGCGTACTTTATTTTAGGTCGCACAAGTAGGTAGTGGTGAAACATTGTAGCATAGGACCTACTTTTGTCAAACAACGTACGTGAACAAATGTGCTTACGCGTATTATTGTGAATTCTGTTCAGCATTTACGTTGTAAACAGCGACGTACTTATGATTAAATTGCAATACATTACAAAAATAATATCAATATCAATACGTTATAAAAATGTCAAGTATTTTTTATTTATTTTCAAAAAGAGGGCGATTGATTTGGCGTACATAGTACACACGCACACAAAGCATCCTATCTCCATCTATCAGTGACTATTGAAGTGAAGTGAAAATATTAACACATCTACGGATTGAATTAGAGATCGATTCCTGTATTCAACTAAGTTCAACTCAAAGTTCGACCAGTTGAACTTATTGTTTTGATCCAGTTATTTCAACTAACTTTGTGATTTAAGTTAAATATTACTGGCGCGGTGTCGATAACTAGCCGACGATACACAATTTAACAATATTTTATTTCAATTGAAGTTACTGGATAACATTTTTTTTATTTTCAAATTTCACAAGGTATTTAAAAAGTTGAAAATTTAAAAAAACACACATATAGTTCAACTGGTTGAACAATACGATACTCGACGATGAAGGCTCCATACTAATATAATATAATAATGTTTGCCAACCTGTAAGAATATCCAGTCGCCCTTCGGTTTGGCGGCGTTTATCATCTTCTCGGCGACGGGCCCCTGACCCTGGCCAAGCGATATGGAGTTGACTTTATCGCGCACTCCCATTTCAGTTGCGAACTTCTGGAACGATCCAAACGGATCCGAGCCTGTGCTCAGTACGAACACAAGAGGAATTATCGAAGTTGTATCCGCGTATCTACAACATTTTATATAAGCACTTTCAAAGTACAAGTTAGCCATACAAGTTAAAGTTGAAGCAACATGTAAATCAATAGCATGTTGAAGAAAGTAGGCAGATGGTAATCAACATTTTTGCGCCACGCCGCGCCGCCAAGGGATGAACCGATGAGCGGGAGAGAGGGGTGTGGGTGTGGGTGGTGGTGTGGGTGGGGGTGTGGGTGGGGGTGTGTGTGGGGGTTTGTCATAGATTGCATGTTCGATTGCAGACGCGGTACTCGTCAAATATCTAATTACATTTATCTACACTGACCAGGTGAAACTCGGACAAACCAGTTTTAAGTTTTAATGCAAGCATTTTTGCATTTAGTTCTTGAACCTTGTGCGGGGTCCGACTCACGCTTGGTAATTACAGTTTTTTATATGTATTGTAATACCTCAGATTAAGCACACTACAATAACACCAAATTTGATTTCTGTAGGCAAATACCTGTTAGTGGTTTTTTTTATGTAGTTTAATACAACTTTACTCAATAAAAAGTACAATTAAACTAACTATGTACAAAGGAATCAGTCAGATTACCTAAGGACCGTTACAAACGGCATATAGGTAACTCAACTGTTCCAGACCAGTACCAGACGGAAGCGTGCCCAAGACACTGGCTGCCATTGCCACGCTGAATAGCTATGCTAATTCGCTGGCCTAAATAAGAGCCAGCCCTTGGGTCACGTGACGCCTCAATCAAAAGCCCCACAAGATTTTTGAAAACCCGGAGGGCACCGGCTCCCCACGGACCCAAGGTCTCCACCCCAAAAGGCTCAAATAAGTAAGCTCTGTCGACACCACTATACTTGCGCCTTTCGTAATCCTCAGCGTTAATTATGTGTATATTACATGTTATATATGTAATATACACAAAATTAACATGTTATACATGTAATATACACATAATTAACGCCGAGGTTATAAGTAACGGCCTCTAGTTGATAGATATATTATACTCGTATATGCATAAATATTGATTTTCTGTTTGTGTTATTTAATTTACAAAATCATCGTCGTAGACAGTCTACGCAATCTGCTTTTTGTAGACCCGCTACAAAATCTACGTTGTAGACCCGCTACAAAATCTACGTCCTAGAAACACTACGCAATTTTCAGCACAGACGTACCTATGAATTATATTTGATATGACATCAAACGTCGATAAGGCCGCCCATTGTAAACACATTTTTAAATAATCAGTAAATACTTAAAAATGTAAATTTATTTCATTTTTCATTTCAAAATGCTAAATTGAGTTTATACAATTACTACGTTGTACAATAGCATAGCACCAACAGTATACTCGTGTAGCAAACCATCAGCAAATTGGAATTTTAGGAATGACAACAGACTACGTTGTTTTAAATCCCTGCCTCGCATATTTAATATTGGAAAGTTGGGCTGTCGGAAATCGAGCTATGCCTTTTGTTGTTGTGTGGTGTATCATATTCTATGGATAACGAGTAGATAAATACGAAATACGATATGTACAGGGTTAGCGCATCACGAGTAGGCTCCGACGGTAGTGAAGCGCTATAATGTGAAACAGATAACAGATACAGTTCACTTTGTTATACACCTATGAGAAAAAAATTAAACAATACCTATACTAGAAACAAGTGTATGTGTGTAGGATACGTTTTAAAGGTTGAAGCCGAAGGACGCACTTGTGCTTCATATTGCCACTTACCGCTTCACTTCTGCTGGTGCCTAGCGAGCCTACTCTGTTTTAATAATTATAAAATACATTAATATACAATAGACATGTTGGTATACAATAAAAAAAGCCATCCGTTATAATAAATGTAACGTGTATAGTCTGGTGGAAAGAGACAGAATTGGCAAGGACACTAATTTCACACAGCGCCTAGCTGAAAACTAAGCTTAATTAAGCTCCCCATATTGCGTAGCTTGCAATATGGGGACTAGATTACGGATATAATACTTAAATACCCTTTTTTGTAAATACATACTTATCATACAATACTACACCCCAACTCAGAACAAACATCTATATTCATCACACAAATGTTTGTCCTGGGTGGGAATCGAACCCACTACCTACAGCGCAGAAGGCAGAGTTACTACCAACTGAGCTATGAGGCTTGTTTAGCTAAATGCTGTTTGACTAAAATGCTCTTTTCCTTTTGGGTTAATCATCTCGGCGAGGCCGGTTCTCTTTCCACCCATGTTCTAGGTATTGGTATAATTACAAAGTGCTGAGTTGAACAGTGGGGCTCTCAATAAACACGGAGCCCAGGCTCGTGCTAACGTATTGTGCTATCGCAAACACCAGCTTCTCCTCTTTCAAGCTCTTTATGATCATCAACTTTTCGAACGTTGTTAGTTTTTCGTCCCAGTTTGTCTTCGGCGGGGTTTTGTTATTTTTATCGACATGAATCTCCTGAAAGTTGAACATCTTGCTGGAGGCAATTTTGTGAAAAATATGATTAAAATTTCCGGTTTCATTTTTATCATCACCATCATCATCATCCACCAACTGCAGTTCACTGCTGGACATCACAATTTTACTACTGCGCCCGGTCTGAGACTGTAAAGCCTTTTTTTATCAAATTAAAGAGTCTGTTACGGGGATGACAAACCTAGTCTCTATGTCCAACTGTGGATTAGTTATTAACTCGTTGGGTGCTGAACGTCCTACTCTCGATGTAAAATACGCGTTATTGTTTTAGAGCGCTCATCGAGCTCATTAATATATATAGAAGGTTAACGTTATTGTGACGCAATAAAAATGAAAATGCCGATCACACTTTGTTATTTAAGGGTGTAGTAAGACTTACCACGAAGAATGATCCAAGATGAATTGGAATTTTACGTAAGCAATCCTCGACTAAACCTTGGAACGTTTCATCGTTCTCTTCGAGATGATACGCGTTCAGCCAGGTTGCATCCGACAATGTTTCTATTAATGGTTTTTTCGGAGGCACCTGCGAAAAAAATGCATTTTGGGGAAAACATCAAAATTATTGATGTTATAGTCTTTTTAAACTGGCCGCGACCACGGCTGGTGCAAGCCCGCCGTAACGTCGGGATAAATATAGGTAATATACGCGATAAATACCCGTTTTTCGAATCAAAATATTATTTATTTCTCCCTAAACGCATTGCGTCGGAATATTAACACAAACCACTGTCATGATTACATCTAATAATTATGGATGTACCTTAATCACTGCTCATTCCAGCGTCGCCTACCGTTATTGCATCACTGATCCGAAATTAACTGCTATTGAATACCGTCTAGGCACGGTCATGTCAACTATATCAAATGACCAATTTACAGGCTATGGTTAACTGTTGATACTGTTGTATGCACGTGGGTAACGTAACAACAGTATGACATTGCAAGCCTTTGATGCCTTTGTGCTTTCATTAATTAAATAGGTGCTCAGTATTCAATCTGATGATCGATTTATTAATAGCAACGAATACCTGACCCCTTTAAAATATTGAAAAATGCATTTTTTTTTCATAGAAACCGCTGAAAAAGATTCTTACCGTTTTTGTTCCCGCTGGACCTCGCAATATGAAATTCCATTGATCCTGCGTTACCAAGCCAGCATTCAAAAATATCGCCATGTTCAGTAGAAAGCTGAATACCAGTTTATGTCTTTCAAAAAGACCTCTGGAGACATTCTGGTACACGGATAGTGTTATCTCGCGGTGAAGGATTTCTAAGCGCGTTTCGAGTATATCGCATTTTTCACTTCTCTCTATCACTTGGTTGAAGACCTGTTGATTATTTATACTAAGTTACTCCGCGTATATTGTTTTTTTTTTGAGAGAGACCATAAACAAGATTTTAAATAATATGGGAAAAGTGGACAACATTCATAAATAACATAACCAATAAATGAATATATATTGTAATAAGACAAACTACAATAGATAATAAATATAATTATATTGTTAATATAATATAAGTGCATTCAAGCCTCATTAAGCAAAAATAACATTGAACATAATACATCCCTAATACAAATACCTATATACATACAAATACAGCCAGTGTCTTGGGCACGCTTCCGTCTGGTACTGGTCTGGAACAGTTGAGTTACTATAGGCCGTTTGTAACGGTCTTTAGGTAATCCAACAGATTCCTTTGTTCATAGTTTAATTGTAAATTTTATTTAATAAATGTATTACAATACATGTATATGTGTTATGAGAGGTAGTGCTCATTGAGCCTTTTCCACGAAAAAATCATCAAAAGATCAGCGCTCAAGCAGAGTATGGATATGACATATAAAATTAGGATTCTGCGTCAGGACCCTCGTTGCTCAGTAGCTAGGACCACACCGGACGATCCAACGCGCTCCAAGACCGCGCTCTTCGTTATCCAAGATCATGATGCGTGGAGCGTGGATCTCACTAGGCCGATCAAAGTTTGTCCTTGCCCTACAAACCGATAAACGATATATCGGGACAATTATCATGCAAAAGGTACTCTTAGTGACATCGTTTTGAGTATCGTTTGAACGATAGATCGTCCGACATTATTTTCGACAATCGATGCCATATCTTACCTTAATAAAGCATCAACTCTCAATATGGCTTCACGTAGGGATCTACATTTGGCGGTACTGGTGCATAGCGTATTCGAAGCCCCAAAGTACCTGTATAATAAACTTAATAGTTCTCGGAGTAAGTACAGCACGAGGAATATATTACATTACTCTAAACACAAAACGGTGGCATTTAGGGGAAGTTTTTGGTACCAGGCAACCAAGTGTTGGAATAATATACCACCACCTCTCCGCCAATTAAGTCGAAGTATACATTCAAACAAAAATACAAAATACATGTATTGACGTTGCAGAAGACTGGGTTGTCTGGTACACATCATTATAGCGCGCCCACTCACCTGTCAAAACCTCACCTGTTAAAAGGTATCACGTCACATGTTTATCTGTATAGTTATGTATGTACTACTAATACAATATTGAATACTTTAGTATGTCTGCGCATATTGTTTGTGTATTTTCAATTACTATCTATTATTTTACTTTCTATTTTGTGTTTATTTTAATGTGTTTATTATATTTATTTTATTATTTCATATTTTATAGATTTTCCCCTCATACATGTTTCTATGATTTTATTGATATTAAATGTTCTCTCACTTCATGAGGTCGATTGACTGGGCTGGGTCACAACAGAATATCAGCGCTAACCTGTATTACAGTGAGGCATAATGCTGCGTTGTGTCCCATTTGCTGCTGTAGCACACAGCACAAACTGTATTCACTTATTACCAACTCTTGTTTTTCTGTTTGACAATTTCATTCTGTTATGTTTGTGTATGTGTGTTATAATAGTAAATAAATGAATTTCTATGTCTATGTCTATGTCTATGCCGAAATGGTACTCTCTCTACTCGTAGCACCAAAAACGATACGATGATTTGAATTAGACAAATAACAGCTGTCAATTCGACTGAACTCGACGAACATTGTAACGACACATAGTTTGCTATCGTGTACGTTGTTTCTATTTTTAACAGTGATTCTACCTAAAACAAGAACATACCTATACATATAGAAAGAAGAGAGTTAAATCAAATTATTTAAGAAGTAGGTATAATATGTACCTACAATGTTTATGTCAACTTAGGTACCTGCCTAATAAACTTTGGGTTGATTAGCACTTCCAATCCGATCAAAAAGTCCAATCAAATTATTTCTGTAGGAGGTACCTAGGCACAGTGTTTATGTTAACTATTTAGGTACCTACCTACATTGCTTTGGGTTACGTACAACTTCAAAATTTAAAAATGGTGGTGAGTTTATTGAATCGAATCACAATGTAAATTAAACTTGTTTCAAATAATGTATTCTATCATATGAAAACTACGTAGGTAAGTAGGTAGACGGTGGGTAAGTAACATACAACCTACTTTTTGCTACTGCTTGACAGTATTAACACTTCCGATTAGGGAGTTAAGAAGTTGTGTCAAATCTTGCAATAACCTCCTTGCCCTAGTGCGGCCAGATACCCTTAGCAGATCCCTTGCTTGATCCCTATGCAGGGTCAAGGAAATCTAGCAAGACGTCCAACTTGATGATCAAGTGTTAACATGCAGCTCATGTTAACATGTCACCCTTCCCCTAGGTACGTACTTCCGCGCAATCGATCGATCCTATTTTACACCATGTCGCACACGCAAGTATTCTACACCAAATTTATATCATCGGTACCTACTAACCTATGGTAACTGTATCTTATAACGGTGACGCCCGCTGGCTGGTGATTTGGCCATAGAGAATATAAAATTATTAAATATCATATCAGTCTAAAAAAATATCAAAGTCAACAATAGGTGATATGGCCAAAAGATTTTTATATTCATGCCATGCATTTTGCTGTCATTCATTCCGAGAATTCGATACGATTTTCGGCAGACCATGATTAAATTCGATGTTTTGCAGAGTACCATTGTATCCAATTATTTGAAGACTATCGTATTGTTTCGAATATATCGCAATCGGTTTGTAGAGTAGCACGGCTGATGTCAAGCATCGTCGCTTACACCTCTATTGGAGCAAAGGAAATTGTTTGGATACCATATTTTTTTTATATTCCTTGTAAAGGGATGTTAAGCGGCGACTTTACGGGATTTCCACGACTGATCGCGCGATCCACGCACAACCGTCCTCACCGCACGATCCGCGCACGCAAAGTACCTTTAGAGGCATGCCACGGATCGACCGTGGCAAGGAGCGCGCGCTCCAATTCTTGCACTTAGATCGCACGCGGCACGTCCACACGCATCTTGCCGCACGCGATTGTAGCGCGTTGGATTGTCCGGTGTGGATACAGCTAATTGGTCAGAGCGTTACCGCCTTTACGAAAAGACTCTGGTTCGAGTCCCGTCGCGGGTTGTGAACTTGTGTCATTCTAACAATTGTAAAGAAATAAAATACTTGCCAAAACCCAGGTAACTTACCTGATTGAAATATTTTAGTGAAAACTGGTACATAGGGTCTATATCAGCCAACTGAGCTACAGCAAAGTACAGTACGGCACCTCTAGTAGCCACTGTGCGGTATTTCTCCCTAGCGGCTGAAATGCTAATCTCAGTGGCCTCTGTTTCTTCTAGCCGAGCGTTAATTATCTCTGACGTTTCCTGGAACAGTGTCACAACATTTTTTTAGAAGTTTGTAATTATAAAATGAAGAAACCAAACAAGTTCGTCTGACAGTTTTTTTTAATCACATGAGTTATGGCACTAATGAAACTTGATCCTGCTCAAAAGTGTACAATTTAAATCAAATTTACACAGCTATTGTATTTATTAGGTGCCAAATCAACAATGCGCGCTTTAGAAGTACCACGAAACCAGATCATCATGCTGGTCATCAGACCCTAAAGTCTAAATTCCACTGTCAAGCTTAAATTAGTTGATATTTGCTCATCAAACATTTTACAAAAGGTACTGCAATAAACGTTTTAATTTTTTATCATTATTTTTAACAAAGCATTTCCTCAAAAGGCTCGCTCCAATGTAATCATTTTTGCCCAGACACGCCTCGAGATCCTACTGACCCTACGAATATAATCATGAGCCGCCTCTATCAAAACTCGTGACCGCCGGTCACAACCCAGCCCCCGGTGAGGTGGCGACTAATTCGTCTGCTAAGTGTCATGGCGAACTTTTACCTAGTGAAATAGCTCAACCATATCATATTAAAAATAAAAATCGAATACTTCGTCACTGAAGCATAGCCTAACTAATCATTCACTGCAAAAAGGTTAAAAGAAATAAATGAGAGTTTTCCCATATATATATTATAAATCGAAGCGAACGAGATATCTGAGTTAAGTTAGGAAATCTGGCACTGTATGTATGTATGTATGTGGCAATGTTTGTGACGTCATAGCTGTCGAACGGTTTATTCGATTTTGATAACATTGAAAATGTAATGGGATAGTAATTGATTAGATAAATAGACATTGATTGTCGCGGGGGATTTTTGATAAGTGAGGTAGTTTTTGAGATACATTTTCTCACCCATATATTTTGAATGGCCGTTTCAATCAATTCAACATTTTTAACATGCAGAGATTATATAAATACTCATTAATCGGTATGAGGATTTTTTTGAAAATATGGTAGTTTTTGAGAAATAAGGCTGTTCAGTGAGACAAGAAGATTTTTGGCTTGTGGGGTGCCATTTGAAAGAGTATCGGCTGCACATGAATTTTATTCTTCTTCTAAATATATATAACTCAAAGATGACTGACTGACTGAAATAGTGATCTATCAACGCACAGCCCAAACCACTGGACGGATCGGGCTGAAATTTGGCATGCAGGTAGATGTTATGACGTAGGCATCCGCTAAGAAAGGATTTTGATTAATTCTACCCCCAAGAGGATAAAATAGGGGATGAAAGTTTGTATGAAACTTTGTCAATTTTAAGCCGATCGGGCTGAGACTTTGCATGCATAAAGCTACTATGACGTAGGCATTCCCTAAGAATTTTGAGATTTTGCATTTGTTTTGTTTCGGTTTAGTAGTTTTGGTTATATACTCTGCTTTGAATTTGGCATTTGTTTTGTTTTCGTTTGGTTTAAGTTTAGGTTTTGTTGGTCAGACTTTTTTAAAATGGCTAAAGAAAATCTGAACGTTAATGGAGAAGTTGAAGAATGTACTGTCGTTTTTAAGTTTTGTAGGCCCTAATTTTTTTACACACGCTAAATAAAAGTAAAGCCGCAAAAACTATACCTTATTAATAATAATACTTCTTAACGCGAGCGAAACCGCGAGCAAAAGCTAGTTTATTATAAAAGCGTACGGTGTGCCCTATGAACGATTCATTAACTTTATATAGCCTAGTTGTGGGAACAGCAAGTTTATGCTTATTTCTAGCATTATAATTAATTATGTTTATCACAGTTTTTATCAAATAAGCTTATGTTTTTACGCGCGTACATAATATTTTCATAAATATACTAGCAGGGCATAGTCAATATATTTATTTTATTTAAAATTGTCTCTTAATGAATCTCTGGGACCCATTTTGTTAACAGCGCGAACAGCCCTCTTCTGCAATACGAATATGGTGTCTATATCTACAGCACTCCCCCACAATATTGTGCCATATGACATAATACTGGGAAAGTAGCTGAAGTAAACTAGTCTTGCTGTAGCAACGTCTGTGAGAAGACCTATCTTCTTTACAGCATATGCTGCGGAACTAAGTCTCTTCGCCAGTTTATCTAGTAGTGTTTATTCCCACCACCAGTCCCATTGAAGTTTATTATCGAGGGTTAATCCCAAAAATACAGTAGTTTGAGGTTCAAAAGCTCCACCATCTCCCTACTGTAACGTATATAGAACCTTAATTCATTTTAGTAACAGTTACACACTAAAGGTCGTTGTTATTCTATACATAAAATAAAATATTTATCAACAATTCCCTGATAAAATAAATCAACAAACAGACAAACCTTACACCCACGCAAACTCACTTTTATATATTGAAATTCTTGCACTGCTAGTTCAGCGAATCACAATACAAAGCGCCCGAGTCTACGTTTTTACGAAGGCTGAAAATCTCGTCCGCACTAGCACGTGGACTGGCAAAATATCTATCAAACCCTGTTTTATCATCTGCGTACCCATAGATACCGGGTACTAACAGATCATTGATATAAAAGCAGGACAGAAGTTCGACAGAAGTTAGACTCAACCGACTTGGCGAGAGACCATAAAGCTTTGCTTCCAGGGGAGTTTGGCTCCAATTCTGCCAATGTGGTTAAATCAAGTCCTCTTCAGCACCTTCTTGCATGACTTGACAGCCTTGTTAAAAGCTTTCTTCTTCGACCTGACATTTGTAGACTTGTTGTTGCGGGCTTTGACCCAGGCAAGACAGGCTTCATGCTTCAGTGCATTAGAACCGTTCTATTTGAGAAATATTCTCCGTCACAAACCAGAAACAACGGGATCTCAGTTCAGGGCGTACTACTAGTAATAGGTATTGTTAGTATTTATAACTAAGAAATTTGTTTATTGGGAATTATACGTTACAGTTAGTATCTACATCAAGCAACTTATGCTCACTACCCCACTAGTAAACAAATACTATCTACTACTGGTGAATCAACGTGAGAAATCATGATTTCCTCAAAAGATCCCACTGACCAAACCGGTTAATCCAAGCCCCCTAGCGAGATAAGACTTCTGCTGTGTTTGTCCCTCTTGTTTGAAATCTGTCAAGGTTGACGTAAGGGGCAAAAAAGCAAGGTGTTTTTGCGTGCAATAAAAAATAATAACCTACTGACTTACTCCGCCAAAAGTACAGAGGTATTATATGCTATCAAAATAACTTTTTAGCAGATTTTTCTTACATTATATCTAGCCTCATTCCCTTTCCTCAAATTTTTCATACTTGCTGGTCTATAGTACTTCTGAGCTAGCCTTTCTCGAGAAAATCTCCGACTTAGTCAGAGAGCGTTCACAAGATTTTTCTTACTGACCGCATTTTTAAAAAGCACAATTGAATACTTGCACTATTATAGTTCCCACCTTCTGCATTGTATACTATGTATCAGTAAGCCCAAAAACATTTATTTTAAGAAAATCGAAAATAGTTTATCATTTTTTCCTCTTTTTTTAAACTGAAACAAACTTTGTAAATAACAAAGTTGAAATAATTGGAAGAAAAAAAAACAATTAGTTTACCTCGTTGATCTTTGAGTTGAACTAAGAGGTTTTTTTTTTTTTTGCACTACATTCATCATCATCATTGTAAGCTTCTTGTGTTCCGATATTGAATGTATGCCTCCCCTAATTATTTCCACTGTGCTCTATTCTGAGTATCACGCGTGGCCAGCTACGGGTTTCATACAGTCGGACCATCGTGCCCTCGGCCTGCCGGGTTTTCTGCTACCAGTCCGGGGTCTCCACTCAGTTATCTTGTAACTACATCGGTCGTCTGAGTTACGCATGAGGTGTCCTGCCCATTGCCACTTCAACTGGGAAACACGTTTTCCAATATCTGTAACTTGAGATCTTCTGCGGACCTCCTCATTCCTTATTCGATCTCTTTAAGATAACCGCAGCATATACCGCTCCATCGCCCTTTGTGTAACTTTAAGTCTGGCCATATATGTCAGTTTTGGCAGTATGCATTGGTCAAAGGTTCTTTGTTTGAGATGCTGAGGCATGTTAGACTTAAATATGTGTTTCATACTGCAAAAACTATCTATATTTATATATTATTCTTTCATTATTTTTATTTTGTAACGCTAAAGAAGTTTAACTACTTACGTGCGTACCACGTACACACACGTTTTGTTATTGTATTTTGTTAATAATGTTATCTACCTCCAATGAAAGAAATAGTATCTACCTAATCTTCCATTTAATTTTATTATAAAGTGTAAGCATATTTTTGCATTTAATTTGGTTCTAACATACCATCGTTTGCCGTCCTATTCCCGTATAGGGAAGGGGAGGAATCGCGGAATTTGTAACTCGATGTCGCCCCTAAATCGATTCAAGATATGCTGTCTGCGATAGATATTCAAATTGTGAAGCGCCTCCATGTTACAAAACCATTTCTATTAAAAAGTAATGTAACATTTTATTAAATATGTAGTCGAAACTCTTTCAAATGACACCCCACAAGACCTTCTTGTCTCACTAAACACCCCTATTTCTCAGAAACTATAGTAGTTTAAAAAAACCTTAATTCATTAGTTTAAGTGTCATCTCTGTAAATACAAAATTTCGCGTTAATCAGATCATCATTCAAAATTTATGGGTGAAATAATGTAGTTCTTTCCACTACAATACTTTGAAAACTATCCCAGTTATCAACAATGCTCGTGACAATCAATATATATTTAAGTTAAATCTTCACATTGTAAATTTCATTAAAATTGGATATCCCTGAACGGGTTATCCAAGAGTTATGCCGTCACAAACACACATACAGTGTCGGATTTCCTAACTTAATTACTGTCTAAATATTCTTAAATAATATCTAATTGTGTCTAATCCTCAACAACAACCTTATAGTTACTTCAAAATCTTTATCTGAATGTGGCAACCCACGTGGGGGTCGTTCGTGGAGGCAGACGGTAACAATTCACCACATTCGAAGGTTGAAAATTTATAACACCGCTGATTTAAGTCGGGGGCTAATTATTAGTCTTAGCCAGTTAAACAGTTTAGCAGTTTTCTTACCTTACTTTCGTTGAGTGTTTCTATAAGTTCCTCGTCATCTAGAATATTTCCAGAAGATGCGTACAAAAGCCTTAATATCTTGTCTTCAATTTCGAGCAGCGTCGCTTTGTCCGTATTAATGCGAACTATAAGTTCTGATCGAAGTATCTCAAGATCCGGTC
This sequence comes from Venusia cambrica, assembly GCA_951394065.1. Taxonomy (NCBI): domain Eukaryota; kingdom Metazoa; phylum Arthropoda; class Insecta; order Lepidoptera; family Geometridae; genus Venusia; species Venusia cambrica. Next base: position 15,669,647 of record OX596034.1, read on the forward strand.
GCTCCAACCTTACCACATCTCTAAACAAAAAAAAAACAGGTCTTGTGATAACAAATTAATATATACTCTTAACCACCTCTGTGGTCTACTGGTAGTCCGGGGTTCGATCCTCAGGGGGAGTACATAATTGTGCTCGGTTTGGTTGGTGGGAGGACTTTAGGTCAGCCTGGCTAACTACCACCATCTTACCTACTTCTGTCGCCATAATACCAATTCTTAAATTATTGTGTTCCGGCATTTAGAGGTATGGTAGCCAGATTATCAGTTTGTAGAGAATTCCGGGTAAAGTGTGCCACCACCTTCGGCCTTATCTTAACTTGTTACCAGGTGAGATGAAGGCCAAGCGCTTCTCCGTCGTACAATAAAAAAATCACTAGGCTAGGACCTGCTAGCGTCGATATAACATTAAATACAATTTTACAAAAAATATATAAGCTCAGATGATTATGTTTATATTCACACCACAAATTATTTATCTCTCCAACTTTATTAGTTTAAGAACTCATAGCAAGTTGAGCTATTTTTAAAATATTTACCATTTACCTTTACTTACCAACTATTTACCTGCCTGAGTACCGAGTACCTACCTACTTAATTCGTGAATAAGACGACGAACGTTAAAAAATATAAACTTTATAAAATGAATATTGTAAGAAGGTTAACAACATACCAAATTAAGCAAAGCTTGTAATATGGGACTACTACATTACCGATATAATATTTATGTATTTTTTTTTTGTAAATACATCCTTATCATACGATAGGTACAACACTCGAACACAGAACAAACATCAGTATTTATTTTCCGGCATTTAGAGGTAAGATAGCCAGTTCCTCAGTTTGTTGAGGATTCCGGGTGAAGTGCGCCTCTAGCATCGGCCTTATCTCAACTTGTAACCAGGTGAGATGAAGGCCAAGTGCTTACCCATCGTACAAACGAAAAAAAAAACATCACACAAATATTTTTCCTGAGTGGGAATCGAACCCACAACCTACAGCGCAGAAGGCAGAGCTACTACCAACTGAGCTACGAGGCTTGCTATTTCAAGACAACTAAGTCTGACAAGCATTGTCACTCTTCTCGCGCGTTATATTTAACGCAGTCGTGTTTAAGTTGGTTTAGTGTCTTTGTTGATAAAATATTTACACAAGTATTTAAGACATTTATTACTTTATTAAATTCACTATTACTACAAAATCAAATTATTTAAACCATAATACCCTGTTCACTCCATGCTGGTCATAAGACCCTTATAATCCATAGAAAATAAATACAGCTTAAGTAGTAGGTTCAGAGCTGAAAAACAAATCCATAGGATACAAACGGCTGTACCGATTCCCAACAAACTTGGCTTATACAAACCTTGATTAATCAGTTTTTTATCTTACACACCGCATTTATTTATTTTAAGTCAGTGGCTTTAAGTTCCGCAAATATTTTCAATATTTTTTTATTATCTAAGGACTGATATCATCGATGCGCAGAAAATCAATTAACGAAGTACTTATCTATTAACTAGTATATCTTTATACCTAACTAACTTCATATTGGAATTGGAATGATTTTTATAATGGCGCATTACAATGTTTTTTTTTATATTAAAAAAGGTGGCACCTTTTTAATTATATAAAAAAATATTTTAGGTATGGATACATTTTGTCGAGTGTAATTACTATTATGACTGTACCATGATATGTGTTGATTTGGTTGTGCTATAAATCAATATACCTAACCAATAACATTGAATCAGTTTCGCATACAAGCAACATACAAGCTAGCGAATAGTTATAAGTTATTTCATACGTACGCTAGAAGTTGGTCTTCTAAGCCCGAGAGTGTAACGGTAAAATTGACCAATGTTACTTGGATACAGATTTCTGGAAGATAGTGTGGGTTGGCGAGTTTCGTGGTTAGGTAGAGGCGGAAGTTTGTGTCGTATTCGATGTCACTGTCGCCGAGATGGATAAGTAGTCGACCCGCCTGTACAAGAAAATAACGAAGTTATAAACCGTCGGGTAAATAAAAAAGAAAGCACGTTTTTGCTCACGACAAACCTGTAGAAAAGTTTGTTTTAGCAAGATGGGCGAAAGCGTCGCCTCTAAGCTTTCCCCGAGATCCTCGATGAGCATTGGCCAGCCCAGGCGAATACAGTTCTCCAACACTCGTAGATAGCTTACGTCATTCAGCTTTGTGATTTGCAGACCGTTTTCACGCTCCATGTTTTTGACCCACCTGTTGGCCTGAAAAAGTAAGACATTAAAAATACCAACCTTGATTTCGAATCTCAATTTTTTATGTTGAAGATTTTAAACAGCTGACAACGAATCTATTTAAGTAGTTACAAAATACGCAAATGCAGGATGACCTCCTCGTTCATTCAATTTCGTGCCCTTGTTCGATATTTAACAAAAACAACCATCTAAACTCAATAAAAAACGAACATGTTGTAACTATAGATTGCCCGGACTCGGTAAAAATTATTTTAGTGATACTTTTAGGACGCTCAGATCTAACCCTCTACTATGTGTGCCTAGAGCCTCAACAAACGATAGCTGTGAAATTGGTTTAGGGTGCGAGCGAGCAGAACCGTTAATGTCTTTAGCAAGCAGTTGGCCATAGACACCTTATATTTCATAGCAGTATTCCCAAAGCATGTGCACTCTCAACTTTTTATCTCAACTTTTTTAGTTCCTAATCTAATTGAAATGTGTTTTTTTTTCTAGTACCGCTGATTTTCGCTCCCCGGTACAAACGTAGCTCCTTTCCATTTCATAGTGGAAAGTCCGATTCAAATTAAAATTTGCAGGTGTAATCGGAAAAAGAGAATCTGTGTACGTGGTGCGCTACTTTTTCTTAAAACGTATAAACAATAAAAATATTTAACTTTTGGTTTGTATTAGTTTAAAAAAAGGAACATACCACATACACAGATTATCTCTATCCAATACCTGCAAAACACATTTAAATCAGACTTGCCATTTCAAAATGGAAATGGAACTTCGTTTGTATGGGAAAGTGAGCCTACTTGGCCTTCTAAAGCAGTTTCACTGTGTATTCAGTATATGTAAAATTAAGTAAGATGAATGGTCATATTCTTAATAAATTTTAATAGTTGCAAATAATGAATTCCTGTTATTAGCTAACTATTTCTATTAAAGCGTTTAAGGAGATCAAATTATAATTTCTAGCTTTCCGAATTTTGATAAAAAAATAAATTGATTTTGGTACTTCATTGTGATATTTTTATCTTTTCAATTATGATAGACCTACATTTGACCACAATCTCGCCAGCACCCTTATTCTGTATGACCAATCGTGTCTTATCGCGCCCGGGTTACGATATGTCAATACGATGATTCCATGCAGATATTGTAACGCGGGCGCGGTAATACACGATTGGTCATACAGAATAAGGGCTCTGGTGGGAAGCGACGAGGGGCTTACGACTTATGTCTAGAAGGCACCTATTCACTCTCGCCTTAAAGTGTCGTAAATTTCAGGGGAAAAATACTCAAGTAACGTATGCCATCCCTAGCCGTTCGAATTATGAAAGCGAAAACAAAGCGTCACGACGAAGCTGAATGCTTGAAGGTTGTTTGCGTTCAGTGGCTCGATGAATAGTAAACCAACTAACCTGCTCTTGCGGATCGATTGTCAGTGGCCAACGTCCGGCTCTCGTTACTAAAATACCGTTTTCAGTAGAAATTGCATCACGAGGCAGTCCTTGCGAATTCCAGGTACGCACGGTGAATGAATCCGCCATTATGGCTATCAAGCTAGACAACACACACAACGCTTTATTCATCGAACTAATATTTTTTACAATATTCCCGCCAGTTAAATATATACTAGATTAGATAGATAATTTTCAAACCAAATATATATTTGCATTGCATTAATTTCACACAGCACTATCTGGTCACAAACTAAGCAAAGCTTGTATGTATAAAGCAACTATATTTGACTTTATTTATCATACAATACAAAACCTGAACACAGAACAAACATCAAAATACATCACACATAAATATTACAAACATTTATGTGGTATAAATATTGATGTTTGGTACCAACTGAGCTGTGAGGGTTTTAGCTTGCAGCTCTTATTTATTTATGCTAAATATGAAAACTCTCATGCTATTTTTGAATAAACGTCATAATTATAAATTATATATATAACAAGCCTCATAGCTCAGTTGGTAGTAACTCTGCCTTCTGCGCTGTAGGTTGTGGGTTCGATTTCCACCCAGGAGAAACATTTGTGTGATGAATATAGATGTTTGTTCTGTGTTTGGGTGTTGTATCATATAGTACGTAGGTATGTTTTCACAAAGTATTAAGTATTCTATCCGTACTATTAGTTATTCTGTGGTTTGGGGCTAGATGGCGCTGTGTGAAATTAATGTCCTGTAATGTCCTGTACTCTATATATATAAATTACTGTAGACATGTTTGTCTTTAAATAGCACCAAAACTGGCGACATCGACACAAACACATCAAAACCCATTCAGATTCGGCCTTACCTTCTGTACTCATCACCTTTTAATTCTAGTAACGTAATGTTATTATTGACTTAAATGCGATAAATGATTGAAGGCAGTATTTAATTTAATGTACATTACATAATAATACATCCATAATACTTCAAAACATTGATGTATTCATCATCGAAATATTTTATTCAATATTATTGCAGGTTGAACTTTGACTTTTAGCAGTACCTATACCTACCTACTGCTCCAAACCACATTTCACTTTGCAAAGCCGCAAATACAACCTCGTTCACTAGGGCACACTGTCCAAACATTATATTATTATTGAGCTGTCCATCGCACATCAGTCGCATAGTAATATTATTAGTCGCATTGATAAAACCCAAACGATTTTATTTCTCATATAAAAACGAGAGCCAAAAAATATATGTCGCGTTTTAACCGCCTCTGTGGTTTAGTGGTTCAACCCACCAATTTCAGATCCCGAGGTCCCGGGCTTGATCCCCGAGTACAATATTGTGCTTGGTTTGGTTGGCGGTAGCACTTAGGTAGGTCCGCCTGGCTAGCTACCACCATCTTATCTAATTCTGTCGCCATAACAACAGTTCTAAAAATTGTTGTGTTCCGTGCATTTAGAGGTAAGATAGTAGTTTCTAAGTTAGTTGAGGATTCCGTGTGACGTGCTCCTCCACCTTCGGCCTTATATCAACCTGTAACCGGCCAAGATGATGGCCAAGCGCTTACCCGTAGTACAATAAAAAAATATATTACAATATTAGTGATGGTACTTACTCGAATGTATCAGACGAAGGTATTTCTAGCTCTGAACATTGCTTGATCCATTTCAGCTCGAGCTCTCTTCGAAAATGCGAAGGAAATGCTCCAAAGTAAGCGATACACCCAGACGCAACGATTATATCTCCGGTGGTGCAATACAGCTGATAGGTCGCGTTCTGCCCAAACAACAAACCCCCCTGATGAGTTTATGCCTGCGCATTCTAGTTGATGGTAACTAATTATTAAAAGCCACAAGCTCAAAATTAAATCAGTCAGGTATAATCAATTTATCGCCGGGTAATGCATGCACGCTTTGCCATTGTAATTGCAATAATAGAAAATAAAATATCGACAAACGAAAGTTAGCAGGTTTTACTTTTCGTAGAACAAGTTTTGTCTTTGTTCTAATAAAAAAGGGTTTCGGACTGCTTAGTCCACTGATATGTTCCGACTAGTGGATCTATTTATGTTAGTGTTTTGAAGACCACCTACTAAGTGTAGGTGGTAAAGGAACTTAGCCCTTATATTAATAAGTATTATACTAGTGGTTCTTTAAGAACAGTAGACCTCGCGAGCCCTTACGGCCATGCAATAACCGATGCTTTCCTCTTCCACTTTTCCTATTACACTTTGAGGAAATAGGGGTATAAGTTTTAGCGATTACTCGCGTTCCCTTGGTCTGAGGAGAGCGAACCAGGTCTCCGGATTTGTCTTGCTAAGGCGGAGAAGATTGCGTAGTTTGATTAGAAAACGTAGGTATAAAATTTCCAAAAAAAATGAAATCCTACAGCTTTTCCCCTTCCTCTCCCCCTTATTGTTTTTTTTTCACAATGGCTTGTATAGAATTGAATCTTTAGTGTGACTTTCTAATTTAATTGAAATCCGTTGATAAACAAATCTACAGCAAACTTCCCTCCTTTCCCCCACAATTTTCTCTCATAAATCGCAATCGATTAAAAATGTAATAAATCAAGGAATATGTTTGGTTGAAAAATAAATGCGACCTGGGTGAGAACAAACTGACCGAAAGACAGCGGACAAAAGCATTTTTGTCCAATCTCGAAACTGAGACGCTTCGCTCGCTCGGTCAATTACAGAACTGAATGCTTGAATACTGCAGACATTCATTTTATACCGATATTATTTTCTGTACTATATATACATGCTTCTACTTCTACCGGCGCAGAGTCTCGACGACACCTAGGTAATAATTTAACATGGTTCTTCGTATTTTTGATTAATGTTACCAACGTTATGTTACTTGCCTTGACACTGTATTCCCACCTCGTCTGTTCATCTGCAAGTGCTTGCGTGAGTTTGCCCGCTCGTGACAGCCTGGCGGCTGCCAAGTCACATTCCGCTTGCAGTACTTGACGCTCTTCTTCCACCAACTACAATAAAAGTACAGTAAACTATTGTAAGTAACAACGATTGAAAAGACTGATTGTGATACAAATTAAAGATGACGCAGTTCACATGTAAACTGTGGTCAGTGAGTCGAATAAAAAGCAGATTGTGCCGTGTATTGCCCAACAGAAAATAATATCAAATATTACGTCTACTCACGGTTGTGATATAAGGCTACAAAAACGTGAAAAGCAGCAAAAAAAAGGCTACATAAAAAAAATCCTTTCACGCACATTTTACACAACGCCATCTAGCCCCAAACTAAGTAAAGCCATGTAATATGACATCGAGACTATTATTGTAAAGTATCACACCCAAACATAGAACAAATATCCATATTTACTACACAAATATTTATCCCGGGTTGGAATCGAACCCACAACCTGTAGCGCAGAAGGCAGAGCTACTACCAAATGTGTTGGAAGGCTTGTTATATCTGTACCATGCAGATATAACAAGCGTGACAGTTATCGGTATTATGATTCAAATTGTTTTGAAATAAACTTACTCTCAATTCATCTAACATTTTCGCTAGTTGCGCCTCGATAGCTTCTACCTCCTTCTGTTTAGCTTTAAGAACTGCCATTACGCTTTTCAAAATACCAGCAGCCTCTTTATGACTGTAAGTAATATTTATATATCAAGATAAATAAAGATATGTTGTGAATAAATTGAACTGACATTGATAATTAAGAAAATGTGAACGGATTCAATATTTACGCTAATATCTTAGGCTCCACAACCCTGAAGACTCTGGCGTACATATCAATAGCTTGCACCCATAAAACCATAGATCGACACACCTTGAAAGAAAATTCATTATTAATTTTAAAAGTCAGTTTCCACACTTCCCTTTAATTAAATAGAAGAACGATCTAAGGAACGTGCAATCAAATTTCGGTATGACCTTTAGATGTGCGTATGGAAAGAACGGTACCTTGGATACTTTGACCACTGTATCAGGATTAAAGTCCTGGTGAGTGAGGTAGACCTTGATTTTTTTGAGAGTGGCATCTGGGATGTGATCTTTGTCATAATCCTCCAGTTTACCGATGAAATTGACGTCAGCCAATAGCTTCTTTGTAGAGTCCCAATCTGGTCTACAACACAAACAAATAATTTTATAATGCATTGACAGCATTAATCTACTGACAGTGTATCATAAAATGATGTCTGTGATTTATTTATGTTTCTGATATATAGAAACGCAGAGATCAAATCTATTTTTAGGGGCAAAAAATATAGCTATTACCCATTTTCTTTTATTACCCATAGGTGTGGGAGTCGCAGTGGGAGTATAGTGCCTTTCATTAGTTTTATTTTAAAAGTGTGTATAAAAATAAATGTTACAGATAGGAATTAAATTCAATGACGTATTCAATATTAATGGATTTTTGAATATTTTAGAATATGAACAGAGGCAGGCAGGCGAATAGGCTTAGTCAGTTATTGCAATGCTACAAACATTAATTTCGTGTAAAGCGCTCATAATATAATACAGGAGGTATATATAGGCGTACGAAAATTTTACGTCATCGGATCCGAAAGAACTTCTGTATTTTTTGTATTGGAAAACGAGCAATCCGTCATCAAATTCGTAATGATTAATTTTTCGTAGCAGGCCGTAAAAAATGGCGTTTATTGCGGTCAACATTTAAATCTAATCTCATAGTGCTATTGTTATTACCGAATCTATGAAAATAATTATTTACTTTGAATTAAAAAGTATGCAGATAGGTTCCATGACGAATCGCACCAAGGCGGGTGGTTTTTGGAAGGCCTTAAGCTCATTGATATCCGCCTTGTTAAGAGCTTTGAGCGCGTTCTGAGCTGCCTCCATCGCGGGCATAGCTAGGGCGAGATCAGCCTTCGCTTCATCAGCAATTGCCTTTACTTCTTCCGCTTTAATCTGTCACAAAGAAATGATTATTTAACTTCTAAGCTAAATAAGCTTCAATACCCTTAGCATTTCATATGAAGCCCTTTTATTAAATTAGACTAATAAAGCTTCTTTTCATGCATACATTCATAGCAGAGTTCAAGGTTTTTCACCGTACAATCCTAACATTATATTAGTTTTTTAACAATTTAAAGAAAAAATAACATTTCCGTTGTATTAAATATTGGCTGTCACTGTGAATTTGAAGCCGCATTTATGTTTAGTACCGAGTATTAGGTACCTAATTTATTTCATCGGATGACGTTACGTAACGCGTCATCATCATATCAGCCCACACACGTCCACAGCTGAATATAGGCCATCCCAATCGACGACACAAAAAGCGATCCTCCTTCATCCGTCGACTCCCTGCGATCGCCACAATGTCGTCGGTCCATTGAATGGAGGGTCTTCAAACACTTCGTTTTGCATTTAATCGCTATACTAGAAGCTTTATTCCCCAGCGGTTCTCGGTACTGCGAGCTATGTGGCCTGCCCACTGCCACTTCAGCTATTCCTGAGACGATTACGTAACGCGTAAGGTTAGAAAATTATATAATGTACCTTCGCAGCTGCTTCGTCTTTCATCACAGCCTGTTTGACTAAATCAGCAGATTTCTGCTCTATTTTCAGTCGGTTTACTAGAGCGATACCCTCTTCAGCTTTTTTAGCTAAAACCGGCTCCATCTCTCGCACTTGTTGTTCCATCGTACCGACGACTTCATATGTTTCGTATAGTTTCTAAAATACGTAAATGTCAAGTAAATTTCAAAATTACGGTAATACGGTACTACCGTTTGTTGATAACGCAAGTCATCATCATCTTTGATTCTATTTGGTAATACTGCGACGGGAAAGCGGCGTACTTTCATCTCACCTGGTGTCAAGGCCAAAGATGGAAGCGCATTTCACTCAAAACCCTAAGGAACTGGTTAAAGTTAAAAAGGGATCCTACCACAAACCAATCCCAGTCCAAATTTGTAGCCCCCTGAGGATCGAACCCGGAACTATGGGGTTGATACCGATCAGCGAACCAATAAACCACAAAGGTGGTTGAATTGGTACAGGTTATTTGCTAAATATAAAAATATACTAACTGTCAATCCACAAGAAATCCTATCTCTCCCTCGAATTATTTGCTGCTGTTTTTTGTCAAGCAGTTGCAAATACAGCTTAAGGAGATCCAGGTAGCTGCTGGGTGTAGTGTAGAAATAGCGCCTCATTTCATTGTATAGACGATCAGTCATATCATCAACATCCTATAAATATAATACATAATATAATTGACACTTATCGACGGTGTTCTAGTCATTTATGATAAAATATATCTCTATCTGTTACTTATAAAACAGTAATGGTTCAAAATCTTTAAAGTGTATGTATTCAAATGTATTATTGACAGACAGGTGAACAACGTTACAGTAGCCTAAGCTATAGTTTTTTATATTTTGTCTGTATGTCTGTATATTGAACGCACATCAAGCTGAAACTACTGGTTGGATTTAAATGAAAATTTGTCTAGTTATAGCTGATGCTAGGCTAGGATCTTTTTTATCTCCCCTCCCCTTCGATGGGAAGATACGAGTTCGCAATAAAAGTTACCTCGTGCATTGCAACGCACAACGGCGATATTTTCAAAATGATTTCCTGATTGCCGAGTGGCTGCAAACACTGTACTGCGACCGACAACAAGGCTTCCTTAGGCCATTTCGTGAACCAGTCGATAGTGCAACAGTTCACCAACGACGGAAACATCCGACAGCGCCGTCTAAAACATATATTTCGTGAACAAACGTAACTTTCGTTCAGTAAAGATAATATTACCATACCCATACTAAAGAAAAAATAATCCATTTAGAAAAAAATGAGAGAATTATTTTTAAAAGATTTAAACCAGCAAATTGTGAATCGTTCACGCACGCCAAGGGTGCCGACACAAATTACAATACAAAATGCGGGTTTATTTTCCATTTATTTCCGAAGCCTTCTCGCATGTCCAACTCATATTTGGCCACTTTTTTGTAGGTAAGCACTATAGGTCATACCTAGGTCATAAATATTACCGTTTTAACTAAAGAGACAAAATAAAATGTAAAAACGTATATATACGTTTCTTGTATTGTAGTCTTTTTATCTTTTATCATTTGTCATATAATCCGCCATACACAATACATACTTCTACCAATCTGGAGGTGTGTTCTCTGAAAGAGGCCATGGTTGAGCGGACGAATCACTCTTGAAAAAAAAAAGTCTTGTTTCCCATTGGAGAGATGCTAATAGAGTCAATAATAGTGTTTCAATGCCTCCAAAACTCAGGCATGTCTCTTTTCGGCTAAAAAGCGTCAATTTGACCTGACACCTACCTTTCAAGGTATTTCTGTTAAAATAACTGACAGCCTTGCCCTCCTTGGCATGGAGTTGACGGCTAGCCTCAACTTTGGCACTTCCGTCAAGTCTAAAGCGCAAATTGCGACCAAAAAGCTGGGCATCCTAAATAAAGTAGCGATATTTCACACCTGATCAACTTTTTAACATTAACATTATATAAAGCTCGATTACGATTGACTCACTCACTCACTCATTGACACGGTTGTTTGTGTTGAAGGAGGGGACGTGCGGATGGGGAACTTTTTCGAAATAGATAGACGGGGGGCCGGCGAGTAGAGAAAAAATCGAAAATTTGGACTTTTCGCGGTGCAAGTCAGAGTAAAGTCCAAAAAACCGTCGATTTTGGCCTGTCACGTGATATCACGTGGTCTCGGAGGTCACGTGGGTCGGCGGTCGGCTCCGCCCACCGCTTCGACGCGCGGAGCGCGTCGGAGCGCCGCGAGATCGTCCCGAGCGAAGCGAGGGACGATCGAGCTGCGTTCAGGTGAAAGTCCTAAAGGCCAAAAGGCCAAAAAAAGGCCACCCACCACTTCGACGCGCGGAGCGCGTCGGAGTGGCGCGAGATCGTCCCGAGCGAAGCGAGGGACGATCGAGCTGCGTGTAGGACTAAAGTCTAAAAGGCCAAAAAAAGGCCACCCACCACTTCGACGCGCGAAGCGCGTCGGAGTGGCGCGAGATCGTCCCGAGCGAAGCGAGGGACGATCGAGCTGCGTGTAGGACTCAAGTCCAAAAGGCCAAAAGGCCAAAAGGCCAAAAGTCCAAAAGGCCAAAAAAAAAAGGCCAAAATTTTTTTAAAAGGCCAAAAATTTTTTTAAAGTCCAAATTTAACACAGAAGCCCGACCAACGCGAGCCGAAGGCTCGCGCCGCACAGAAACTAGTGACTTTATATAGAGCTCAAGTTCGATCCTGTGTAGAGTATTGCAGCCACCTTTGGGATGGTTCAGCCAAATATCAACTTGCCGCACTTGACTAGGTGGAGTGCAGAGCCAAGAGGCTCGTAGGTGAAGAGTACCTTGCCAAAGCAAGGCTCGACAGCCTGAGCCATCGTCGCAAGGTTGCGTGTTTGTCGGTATTTTACAGATTGTACTTCGGTGAGTGTGCTCAGGAGCTTCACGATCTTATACCGCCTTCGCCGTATTTCAAAATAAATTTCAGACGCACAGCCTATCCTTACCTGGTTGATATCCCACGCATATAAGAACTAAACGCTTTCAAGAATCTTTTATTGTCCGCACTGCAAGAACTTGGAATAAGTCCCAGCGTCTGATTTTCCGCTGTGTTACGACCCTAATGTCTTCAAGAAGAGAGTTTATAGGCACTTTCTGGGTAGGCTCGCTCCATCGTAGATCTCATTCTTGCCTGTGTAAGTTTCGTGGTCAAGAGCCGACCCATCGTAAAAAAAAAAAGTACAATAACACGTCATATTCTCTGAAAAAATCCACCAGTATACCCATTACAAATCAAAATATACTTCCTTTTAAGGTTGTCTGCCCTACCTTAAAAGGAAGCTTTGGCCTAAGAAAAGAGTCCCGTCGGCACCATTTGGGCACGGAACCCTAATTTTCTTATTCCATAACACAACAAAGTTACTACATATTCTTCTGTTTTACCTGACTGCTCGAGGATAATAACTTACCTAAAGGCTTCTCCTACAGGGCTCATACAAATGCAGAGATGTAGCTTTCCTCTTACTCTGTTGATAAAGAAATAATAGACTGCGTCCCTGTCGGCTGGGTTGATACCGGCCTTTCCAGCGTCGGGCCTGCACCCGGTCTGAACAGCCTCGTACGTATCGCCTTCAAACAGATTCGGGACCTCACCTGTCAAACGATTGCTAAGTTTAACTACACTCTGCAAACAAATCGCCAGTTTTAAATAATTCTTCAAGGTTTTTTAACACTTACTAAACATTTAAAGGCAAACTCAATAATTATTTATACAGTAATCTTTTTTAAGGTTAATTTTATAACAAGGGCATAGTAAATGTGCAATATTTAGCAACTACGTAACTCGAATGATTATGACAACATTACTAAATATTTTAAAATGGAACCGACTTCTCCTCGTGATAATATAATTCATACGTTTTGAATGCGGTGTTGCGATGATTTTCCTTTCAATAACAATCCAGTGGTTTGGCTTGACAAGCTGTTATCAATTATACAACGAATACAATAATTGACTTGCAAAACTTGTGTGTGTTAAATATATTTTTTTTTAAACACGGGATTAATCGGGAACTATCATCAAAGTTTTTTTTATTGTACGACGGGGTTGTGTCACCTGATTTTTCATGTTATGATAAGGACGAAGGTGGAAGCTCACTTCATTAGGAATCCTCAACAAACTGAGGAACTGGCTATCTTACCTCTGAATGCCGGAACTCAACAATTTAAGAATTGTGTAATGGCGACAGAATTAAGTATCTATTGCATCTAGCATCTAGTTGAATCAGTCAGTCAGTCACTCAGGTCTTGTCCTTTTATGCATTAGAAAATACTGTGTATCAAGTAGTCAAGTTACATTAGTCAAGGGTCTCAAATACAGTCACGTCAACAGCCCATTTATGTAGTGGTTAATTGGATATTAGACAGAGCAGGAGGATTCACCTCAGGAGGGTTTTACCATAATCACCACACTTGGCAGGCGGGTTGGTGATCACAGTAAAGGTGTTATGTAGAATACAGCAGAGGAAGCTGCCGCTTCCTCTGGTGAGATCCCTTAAATCGGCTTTTACGACATCCGCGGGCTGAGTTGGAGGGGGTCGATTCTTAAGGCGCAACTGCTACGGTCGGTTAAATTAAAAAAAAAATTTTTTCGTTGAATGCCTCGTTATACTGATTTCAAAAAATATAAGCATGACTTTCAGAACCATGCATTATTCAGAAGTTCCGCTGTTCATCGTAAGACCCTGGTTTACATGGTTCGTAGAAGAGTAACACACATGCAATCATTTTAAATGCGCAACGCTCTTAATATGTATTACTGTTTTATTAAAATAACTATCGTGGATCAACGAATTCATTTTTGGACATACGGGAATTTCCACGAACCTTATTATTGTTTTACATCAATAATAAGGTTCGTGGAAATTCCCGTATGTCCAAAAATGAATGTAAGTATTACTGTTATTTACTAAAAAAAACCTTTTTATTCATTCCACTCCATCATCACACCTTGGTAGTTTTGACATCCATCCATTGCATTAAGAGTCTCAAAATACACCAGTTTATTAAAAGAAGTGTAAAACCACGCGTACATCGCGTTTTTTCTGTTAAATAACAATGTTTTTTGTTTTTTTTCTAATAAAAGGACCCCCTGCCTTCAATTATTAAAAAAATCAAAAAACCATGAATCACGTTCTTATCTATTTCATATGAGGAATCTATAATGATAATTTTGACCTTTTATCATGCACGGTTTCAGAGTTAGGGCATACTTTTAATGATAACTTTCAACCCCTTTTTGAACCCTTTAGGGTACGAATTTTCAAAATCCCCTTCTTAGCACTCATTATCGTATCAAAACAAACATATCCTCCAAATTTCATGTCTCTACGATTAGCCGTTTAGGCTGTGCGTTGTTATCAGTGAGTCAGTTAGCATTTTATATTAGTATAATCTAAGATAAGATAAGATAAGATTTATTGTATTTATTGTACGACGGGAAAGCGCTTGGCCTTTATCTTACCAAGTTAAGATAAGGCCGAAGGTAGAGGCGCACTTCAGGTATAAATATTTGTAAAACTCTGTAAACAACAATTTAACTTGATATTTTTTCTTTTGCGGAATGTCACTTTTAAAAATATATCAGATACAAACAAATAGGCGCAAAAAAACCTTATGATATTAGTCGTTACCTTGATGCCTCCTGACCTGATTAAAAAAGTATCAAGAGGTTCAACTCGAGAGTTACTTTCATATACTTGAGACTTAGCCAGTCAATACGTAAGCAAAGGGAAAATAAAGATAAAATCCACCACGGGCGTTGTAATGAAGTACAGGAATTAAAGATTTTTTTTTAAAAGCGTGATACAAAAAAGTAAAAAATAGGTTTTCCAGAGAGTGTAATAAGGTGATTTTACATAATCACCACGCTTGGCAGGTGAGTTGGTGATTGATGTGCAATCGGCTTGTTTCGTGTAGTGAAAAGTTGTGATAGTGACGTGTGACGTGTCTGCCGTAGTGTAACAATTCTTGTGAAAATATGTTATTATATTATTGATTTCACTGTGGTGTAGGTAATTTGTGAAAATGGTTCAAACCTACCCGAATTCAGCATGTTATTAATATCTTCCAGGAATCCTTCCTTTGTAATTTGCGTATCCGCTTTTGTGAAAATGGTTCAAACCTACCCGAATTCAGCATGTTATTAATATCTTCCAGGAATCCTTCCTTTGTAATTTGCGTATCCGTAAACAAGAACACTATATCATCGAAATTCACTCCAGCTCTCATGTACATTTTTCGTAAATCATCGTGAAACTCGGGTGTGTCGTAGTTACGTTTCAATTCCATGCCCATGCACCTGTTAATCACACAACACAATTTGGGTACACTCCGGCTTAATTATATAATGCTAGAAAATATAACGTGGGAAGCCTTATTCAGCTTGGAACAAATTCCGTATATTCCGGTATTTCGTATAAATTGTATGAAACAGAGTGTTGACTAATACCTAGTTAGCCCGTAGACATTTACTATGAAATTTATTTTAAATTTGGTCATTAATGCTTTTTATAACTAATTTGTCATTCAAACCTATAGCAAAAGTCAATAGTAGTTATAGTTAATCGTTTTGGTCCTGCATCTTCATCTGAAACTACAAGACAGTGCCTGCGCATGTGGAGCGCGACACACGCCCCATATATGGCACCATGTGCTCACTTTATCTCTAAACACACTCACTTGCATTCGTTGATGTGTCCCGCCAACGTGGCGACAATTTGCTGGCCTGATCTGCCCGGTCGCACCATGAGACAGTGGCGGCGCTCCGCACGCAGCACGCGAACCACGCACACCATACACACCATGTGCTCACTGCGTCTCTAAACACACTCACTTGCATTCGTTGACGTGTCCCGCCAACGTGGCGACGCTTCGCTGGCCTGACCCGCCCGGTCCCACCATGAGACAGTGGCCGCGCTCCGCACGCAGCACGCGAGCCACACGCACCATACACACAATGTGCTCACTGCGCCTCTAACCACACTCACTTGCATTCGTTGACGTGTCCCGCCAACGTGGCGTCGCTTCGCCGGCCTGACCCGCCCGGTCCCACCATGAGACAGTGGCCGCGCTCCGCACGCACCACGCGAGCCACATACAACCATAAACACCATGTGCTCACTGCGCCTCTAACCACATTCACTTGCATTCGTTGACTTGTCCCGCCAACGTGGCGTCGCTTCGCCGGCCTGACCCGCCCAGTCCCACCATGAGACAGTGGCCGCGCTCCGCACGCACCACGCGAGCCACATACAACCATAAACACCATGTGCTCACTGCGCCTCTAACCACATTTACTTGCATTCGTTGACGTGTCCCACCAACGTGGCGTCGCTTCGCCGGCCTGACCCGCCCGGTCCCACCATGAGACAGTGGCCGCGCTCCGCACGCACCACGCGAGCCACATACAACCATAAACACTATGTGCTCACTGCGCCTCTAACCACATTCACTTGCATTCGTTGACGTGTCCCGCCAACGTGGCGTCGCTTCGCCGGCCTGACCCGCCCGGTCCCACCATGAGACAGTGGCCGCGCTCCGCACTCACCACGCGAGCCACATACAACCATAAACACCATGTGCTCACTGCGCCTCTAACCACACTCACTTGCATTCGTTGACGTGTCCCGCCAACGTGGCGTCGCTTCGCCGGCCTGACCCGCCCGGTCCCACCATGAGACAGTGGCCGCGCTCCGCACGCACCACGCGAGCCACATACAACCATAAACACCATGTGCTCACTGCGCCTCTAACCACACTCACTTGCATTCGTTGACGTGTCCCGCCAACGTGGCGACGCTTCGCCGGCCTGACCCGCCCGGTCCCACCATGAGACAGTGGCCGCGCTCCGCACGCAGCACGCGAGCCACGCGCACTACGTGCTCAACAGCGTCTTGAAACAGAACAAGATGCATTTCCGCACGCGCTGTTGAATTGTACTCATCCAGGTATTCCTATAAATTAAGAGTCCCAGTTAGAAATCTTTGGAATTACCTTTATGTTACGTTGGAGATATGAAATTGCAAGGAATTTTATTCAGACAGTACATCCCCATATATGTCAGCACAAAACATGAATATTGATAGGCTTACACGCAGACTCACGCCTCTTTTGCAGAGTGGTAGGCAGAGACGCGGTCGCTCCACTGCGTTAAATTGAATATAATTATAACACCTTTGCCTTAATTGCTCTAGATACGTTCTTTATATATGCCCGTCGGTTCAGAGTAGCTACTCCTAACAATGAGCATACCAACTGAATAATACATACGAATAGCAAACGAGGATATATGTTTATTTCCAATGAACTGAAAACGTTGACATATTTTAGACGTATACGGTGTATTACCAACTATTTGTGGGCTAAAACAGATTCATCAGATCAGATTCAAAATCGGCAATATCGTGATTGCAATGCAACATTGTAACTACAAGCAATGATTATGCTACAAATTGTTCGATCGATAGTCGATAGTACAATGTTGACCTAGATGGAATGTCTAAAGCCTGAACATAAACATTTAAAGATAATTCTTCCATTCAATCTAATTGGACGATACAGTCATGTACTCGTACCTACTCGTATATTTGAAGAGTGAGTAATACAATGTAATAGTGTACCTTTAAAACTGTCATCAACTTTGCTATATCCGGAATCTCAGCATAAACTCTGTTTTCTTTTGGCACAGCAGAATTTATAAAGTCTCCAAAGAGCAACAAAGGAGGGTGCTCAATCACAGCCTCGTCAGGTACTTCTAGAATAGGCTGCTGGAAGTTCTTTTGGCAAACTGTGCTCATGAGATGTAAGAAGTAACTTTTGTCTTCGATGTTGATTAATCGATCGTGAAACACGCGCAGGCATTCGTGGTAGAACAGCCTGTGAAATTATAATTGTTGTAGATCACAATATCGTATATATACATAATATTGGGTCCTTACATATGAAATTGGCGTTTTGTATGGGAAGAACATAAAGGCAATTTTTTCATATTAAAATATATTTGATTAATCAAAGTATGTACCATTGCTATCTATACACTTTTGCCATCTTATAGGTAGTTCATTGATCCCTTTACTAAAAAAACCATTCGGACGGGAATCAATGAAATCTTTGAAAGCGGTTTGGACTGCCTCATCGGAATTGATTTTTTTTCCTTGCAAGAAGTTATCCAAATTTCGAAAAAAATGGTAATCTGTTGGAGCAAGGTCCGGAGAGTACGGTGGATGTCTTAGACATTCCAATTGAAGCTCCTCTAATTTGGTAGTCGTCTGTTGGGCCGTGTGTGGTCTAGCGTTGTCTTGAAGCAGCAGTGGCGTAGAGCGATTGAAAAGTCTCGGTTGTTTAACAGCGAGCTTTTCCATCATGGTTTGCAGTTGCTGACAATAGACATCAGCCGTAATCGTCTGACCAGATTTAAGAAAGCTATAGTGTACGACACCGGCATTAGTCCACCAAACGCTTACAAGTAACTTTTTTTGAGTCAATTTTCGCTTGGGGCAAGATTTTGCTGGTTCACCAGGGTTCAGCCATTGCGATGAGCGTTTACGATTATCGTACAGGGTCCACTTTTCATCACATGTAATGATCCGATATAAAATTCCTTCATTATTGTGCCGGTTGAGTAATGTAACGCAGCAGTCGACGCGCGTTTGTCGGTTTGCTTCACTCAATTCATGAGGTACCCACCTTTCAAGCTTTTTCACCTTCCCAATTTGCTTCAAGTGGATTAAAACGGTTTTGTCACTAACACCGCAGCCTGCAGCTAACTGTGATGTGGTTTGCGATGGATCTGCTTCCACAATAGCCTTCAATTCATCATTATCGACCTTGGTCTCCGGCCGTCCACGGGGCTTGTTCTGCAGGTCGAAATTTCCAGAACGAAAGCGTTGAAACCAAAAACGCACCGTGTTTTCTTTTGCGACACCACCACCATACACATCATTAATCCTTCGAGCCGTTTCTGCAGCACTGGTGCCACGGTGGAACTCGTACTCGTAAATAATGCGATATTTTAAGTTTTCCATTTTGTGAAATGAGTGACGCAGAAAAAAAAGCAAAAGGAAAAAAAATCAAATGAATTACGGTTTTCGAAACACAAATGCATGAGTAAATAGCTGTTTAAATTTGAATTTGGAATTCCTAACCAAAGAGGAGATATTTAAGATCAAAGTGGCCAGTACGACAAAACGCCAATTTCATATGTAAGGACCTAATATATACGGTGATCTTGTTTTGAATGGTATCAAATCCAACTCGAATACAAATATAAAGATGTCAAGCAATTTGTATAAAAAAAAAACATTAAATTTACTTATAAATATTTTACTTTTTAACCGCCTCTGTGGTCTATTCAACCCACCGATTTCAGATACAGAGAACCTGGGTTCAATCCCCAGTGGGAGTACAATATTGTGCTCGGTTAGGTTGGTGGTAGGACTTTGTTTAAGTCTGCCTGGCTAGCTAACACCATCTTACCTAATTCTGTTGCCATAATAACAATTCTAAAATTGCAGTGTTCCGGCATTTAGAGGTAAAATAGCCAGTTCCTTGGTTTGTTGAGGATTTCGGGTGAAGTGCGTCTCCACCTTCGGCCTTATCTTAATTTGTAACCAATTGAAATGAAGGCCAAGCGCTTCTCCGTCGTACAAAAACTAAAAACTACATGAAACATGATATATCACCGATAGAGAATATTTTTAGTATTACATTATGGTGTTATTAGTTATACGAGTATTAGGTGTACATTACACAGGTGTTTCAAAATGTCAAAGAGACGTAAGACCAAACGAGTATAGATGGAGAAGGAAAGCGAAAGCAAATGAGAATAAAATAATAAAGTTTTAGAAATTCAAATGCCTTCAAATGTAAATGAATATGACTTTTACACATCGCCATCTAGCCCCGAACTAAAAAGAGCTTGTAATCTAGATTATGGAAAGAACACGTACATACATTTTACCATCGTAAACTAACCTAATAGTCGTCATATCTAAGACTCGAAATCGCTGAAATAGCAAACTAACGGCTAGTTGTGTTTATTATATTGTTAGGACCAAAGAACTAACAATAAACTAACCTAACCTAACAACATTTTTCAATCAATAATAACAAAATAAAAATTAATTTTAATATCAATTTATAAAAAATATTATAAAAACAGAAACAATGACCTTGATTGTTTCTGTTTTTTATAATATTTTTTATAGCACAACTACAACAACACGCCTAGTGCGAGTTGTAATTGAAGTTCACTCGATTTGCGTTTGCTCACCGCGAATAAATACCAATAGGCATGAATTTTCACACAAATCGTGGTCGTAACAATTTTAGTTTACTTTAAGTTTTAAAAGTAAACTTTTTTAGAACTTGTATATAAAAAAAACAAAAATGGTGCAAACATTTCGTGGTTTGTCGAGTGCTGCAAAGTTAACACAAATCTCTCGAAGCTGCAAACTTGTATATACACTACTGATAGTGGTCATAACAACATAATATAAAAATCTACTAGCCGTTAGTTTGCGATTATAATGTTCGATATGACTGGCCTATAGCCTAACTATTAGTACTCGCAGTATTTCTGAACATCCATTGAATTCTAGGAAATCCTCAATGCATTCATCGAGTTGTGTTATTATAATTATACAATGAAAATGAAGGTTTAAATAAAACCTATTTAAATATCGAAAATACCTAGCTATCTGTTGGTATTCGCAGTATATTTCTCAAAGTAAGGTTAACATGAATTAATTAAAACTTTATTGTACACAGAAATATGACTGTAGAACAACACAAACATTTTTTTTTGTACGACGAGGAAGCGCTTGGCCTTCATCTCACCTGGTAACAAGTTGAGATAAGGCCGAAGGTGGAGGCGCACTTCACCCGGAATCCTCAATAAACTGAGGAACTGGCTATCTTACCTCTGAATGCCGGAACACAACATTTTTTTTAAGAATTGTTATTATGGCGACAGAATTAGGTAAGATGGTGGTAGCTAGCCAGGCGGATTTAAACAAAATCCTACCACCAACCAAACCAAGCACAATATATTGTACTCCCCATGGGGATCGAACCCGGTGGGTTGAACCACTAGACCACAGAGACAGTTAAAATACACATTTAGTGACAAGTATAAGTACAATAAAACCTTATAGCTAAAAGCGATATCTTGAAAGAAGGGTGTTAGGAAATGTAGTGCACCGTTACCTAAGCATAGCTTGCGGCGATCGCATGTAAGCCGCATCAGCTTGCAGAACCCCCTGCATTGACTTGGACAAGTCTCGTAAGTTGAACACGTAGTGAGACTTGGCTGGGGTCGGCAGTAGCTCTGCGCATATCTTGAGGTACACGTCGACAGCCGCGTTCACTATATTGTCGCCGAGACACGACACTTCGGGAACGAAATCCTCCATGTGACCTTTTAGGATCGCCTAGTATGAGAAAATATTAGCTATTTACACAGATGACTTTGAAACAAAAATACACATTTAGTACCCATTTTTTATATCAAAATAATGTGCTCCAATTGTGAAATATTGGAAAAGACAATTCAGTGTTTCGTGATTCGAAGGTGTAATTGGGTGTTGTTTAATTTAACAATTAATTTTTAACCTCAGCGCCAATTAACAAAATAATTGGCGCTGAGGTTACCGTAGAGTAAAACATATACATAATTTGCAACCCTGTATCAATGTTATACACACATCAAAAAAGTCAAAGCAACACAACTTTTATAGTACCTATTATTTATTTTACTTCGTTTTAAACTATCATGGAATAAGAAAACCTTCTTCGAATAGTCAACCTGTTTGATAAACATATTAATGTTTATCTATAAGTTAAAATAATAGTTTAATAAGAAAAAAAAATGTAACCGCAGTAATCAATGGTTGTGTGTCGCGAATAATAGTCTACGAGTTTTTTTATGTGTAATGGAGGTCATCTTACCACAGAAGAGATGCAAAGAGCTGTAGGGATGCTGGAATTGTTAACAGTCAAGCCTATGTTGCCCGGTATTTCGGTGTTCATGGAAGCGTAATTTGCCGACTCGAGGCGTTATTGTGACACAGGTGATCTGTCTGAACAGTACCCAGGCCGAGAGCGTAGTACAACTCGCCGTCAAGACCGATACATCCAGGTAACATGCAGACGTGAACCAAAACTGACTGCCCAATAGATCGCATCATCTTTAACCGCCTCTGTGGTCTAGTGGTTCAACCCGACGATTTCAGATTCAAAGGTCTCGGGTTCGATCCCCAGGGGAGCAATTTTGTGCTTGGTTGTGTTAGGTTAGGTTAGCTACCACGGGGTACTGGGTCGGATAACCTCCTCGTGGTGTACCCTGGGTGCCGTCGATCACTTCCCACTTGTGGGGACTTATCGACGGAAGCGAATAATCCGACGTGAGGGTGTCCTCCGCGTGTCCCTATGAAGTTAGCATAGGGCACAGTGGATGGACAGGCGGTCGTCCGCGGGGCGGGGAGTCCCAGTGAGGGACTCAGCGGACCTCCGGGTCGTGGGATGGCCGGCCTTCAAGGCTGGCGGCGCGGCAGGGAGGGTCAACTCGGCCACCCTGTCGGGCATTGATGTTTAGATGGGGGCCTGGAGGCCGGGAACGTAGGGGCGTTCAACCGGCCTCCATTGCACAGGCCCTCATTCCCGTCGAACGGAGGGAACGGCCTGGCGACCCAGCTGTTCCCGCCATCCCCCCCAGTCACACTGGGGTGGCCTGTGGAGCCCCTGTAAAGGGGCAATCGCTGGTGGTGTTGTGGCGGTAAAGGCTTTAGCCGGATTCCCACGACACCACCACTCGGCGAAAGCGGGTCACTGCGGAGTTTAGTGGGTATTGCCTGTCGCTAAGACGGGTTGAGTCCCACACACGGCCTCGTCCCCAACGAGGCTATGGTGCCTAAACGCATTCTCCAAATTAAAAAAAAAAAAAAAAAAAGGTTAGCTACCACGGGGTACTGGGTCAGATAACCTCCTCGTGGTGTACCCTGGGTGCCGTCGATCACTTCCCACTTGTGGGGACTTATCGACGGAAGCGAATAATCCGACGTGAGGGTGTCCTCCGCGTGTCCCTATGAAGTTAGCATAGGGCACAGTGGATGGACAGGCGGACTTCCGCGGGGTGGGGAGTCCCAGTGAGGGACTCAGCGGACCTTCGGGTCGTGGGATGGCCGGCCTTCAAGGCTGGCGGCGCGGCAGGGAGGGTCAACTCGGCCACCCTGTCGGGCAGTGGTATCAGATGGGGGTCTGGGGGCCGGGAACGTAGGGGCGTTCAACCGGCCTCCATTGCACAGACCCTCATCCCCGCCGAACGGCGGGAACAGCCTGGCGACCCAGCTGTTCCCGCCATCCCCCCAGTCACTCTGGGGGGGCCTGTGGGGCCCCTGTAAAGGGGCAATCGCTGGTGGTGTTGTGTCGGTTAAGGCTTATAGCGGGTCACTGCGGAATTTAGTGGGTATTGCCTGTCGCTAGGACGGGTTGAGTCCCACACACGGCCTCGTCCCCAACGAGGCTATGGTGCCTAAACGCATTCACCGCAAAAAAAAAAAAAAGGTTAGCTACCACCATATTACCTTATTCTGTCGCCATAATAACAGTTTATCGCAACTGTTTATCGTATGTATATAGTATGGTCTACGTGCACGTCATCCAATCAGATGCCCACAGATCCATCACGGAAATCGACGACCTCGTCATAATCAATGCAGACCACGCGTGCTATGGCCGCAAGAACGATGGGACCAAATTTTGTTCTGCAACGAATCTTGGTTCGGGTTCAAACCTTTTTGTGCTGGAATAGCTAAAAACCGCAAAATCTCGTTTTTATAGATGGCAACCTGAATTATGATAATTATGTATTAGCTTCCCATGTGCGTCCATTTCACGAACATTGGACCCTGAGTTTAGTTGATGCACGACAATGCTCGTCCGCACACAGAGAGATGGACTCAAGAATGGCTACAGAGCGAAAATGTACGCATTTTGCCATGGCCAGCTCAATCGCCAGGCTTGAATCCCATTGAGCATGTGTGGGATCTGCTCCAGAAAAGGGTCCTGAAAGATTTCCTGAAGTTCCACTCGGACCAATTACCCCAGGAGAAAATCAATTTACAATTTACGCATTAAACAACCGTGGAGGAAGCGCACTGAATTATATTAGGTCTTTACCTATGAAATTTCCATTTTGTATGAAATCAATGAAAGTCATTTTTTTTCGATTTTATTTATTTTCGTCAATCAAAGTAATCGCCCATGCAGTTGACGCATCTTTGCCAGCGCAGTGGCAAAGAAAAAATCTAAAGGACGGGAGGACACAAACTCTTTGAAGGCATTTTGTACTGCCTCCCGGGTATTGATTTTTTCCCGTTAAGAAGTTTTCCAAATTCTGGAAAAAGTAGAAGTTTTTTTTTGTATTTTTATTGTTCGACGGGGAAGCTCTTGGCCTTCATCTCACCTGGTTACAAGTTGAGGTAAGGCCGAAGGTGGAGGCGCAAGGTCTGGTGAGTACTGCGGATGACGGAGAGCTTCCAGCTCCAGCCTTTGTAGCGTGGAGACGGTCTGTTGTACGGTGTGAGGTCGCGCGTTGTCGTGCAGCAGTAACGGGGATGATCGATCCACCAAAACTGGTTAGCGTTGTGCGAGTTTCTCCATCATTGTCTTCAATTCTTCACAGTATATATTTGCAGTGATTCTCGTCCCGTTTGGTAAGAAGCTATGATGAATCACACCAGTGCTAGACCACCAAACAGAGACCATCACTTTTTTAGGTGTAATTTTTTGTTTAGTGCATTTTTAGGTGCTGAACCAGGATCTAACCAACTCGATAAGCGCTTACAATTGTCGAAAAGAATCCATTTTTCATCGCAGGTAACATTGCGATTCAAAATTCCTTCGTTTCTGTGCCTTTTGAGCAGCGCAAGGCAGGCTTCAACGTGCACCTCGCGCTGTCATTCATTAGGTTCGTGGGGCAAAGTTTGTTTTTTTTTAATTTCGAAAGCTGCTGCTAATTCGATAGTAGACTGCGTATCATTAGCTTCCACAATCGCCTTTAATTCGTCATTGTCGACCAAAGTTTCCGGACGACCATGGGGTGCATTTTTCAGGTCGAAATTTCCAGCACGGAAGCGGGTAATCCAATAAAGGGTTGCGCGTTCGTTTTTAGTGTTCTCTCCGTATACTTCGATAATGTTGCGTGCCGTTTGTGCCGCGTTGCTACCCCGTCGGTACTCATATTCCATAATTACTCGAATTTTTAACGTATCCATGATGACGAAAAAGAACCAAATGGGATGAAAAAATAACGCTAATCAGTAAACAAAAGACTGATTTTGCAAACAAAATGTCATGTTTTAAAAATAAAATTAATTTGAAATTAGAATTCATAGACATTCAGAAATCGTTTTTATTCGAAATGACCAGTACTGCCATTTTCATAGACCTATTATTAAGTTAAATGCCCAGAAGAAGGTTATAATTTAGCGCAGAAGTCATATTTCTGTTTATTTTTACCATTATTATATAATACAAATTTTTACCCAGATTCACAGCAAACATTTATTTGAATAAAAATATTTGTTTAAAGTAATTTATCGAGTTGAATGTACAACATAGAAATATCATATAATTTAAAAGACAATAAATAATTTAAAATAAATCTATAAAATTAAAAATATTAAAAATTTATAGGTGTTGCTCAGACTTTTTTGATGTGTGTACATCACTGTGTGGTGTATCAATGAAAATAAAAATGGACCTCCTGTGAAGTTCAAATTAAACGTCTGTGATTATAATGCTTATCAATCAATAAATATATTATTAATTTTAGTACATACATGAGTTCTAGAGTAATTACCAGGTAGGTACCCGGAGATAAGAAAAATATTAATAAGGAGCTCTTTTAATACTATTTACCTTGAATATTGTTTTCATAGCTTCAGAATTGGGCGCTGATATGTAAAACATGGCAAAATGCCTAACGAATCGAGCTGTTAGTGGATTCCTTCCGCCCCCAGGCGGCGCACATGCACATGAAAGTACCACGTCTAAAATATCCTTCCAGTAGAGTTTATCTCGATCGTATAAACCACCGAAGTCTAGGAATTGCCTAAAAACGAGTGTGAAATTGAATTATTAAATAAATCTTAAATGCGTTATACTTATTGACACTCAGCTAGATCAGCACTCAAGCTGAGTTTAATATGACACAAAAATTTGGAACTTCGTCAGGACCATCGTGGCTCAGTGTAGAGCGTTTCCGGCTTCAGGAAAAGATGCGGGTTTGAGTTCCGTCGCGCTATGTGAATTTTTGTGTCATTTTAACATTTTTTAGCCGACTTCAAAAAAAGGAGTAGGTTCTCAATTCGGGTTTGTTTGTTTGTTACTTGATTTCTCCGCCAATTCGTGTTGGTGATCGATGACTCTTTAACGACTACTACTGCATTACCTCAGAACTCCGTTATTACTCAACCGATTTGGAAAATATATTCTCATACAAAAATAACGTATTATTGCACCCTCACACGACTCTTAAATAGTGTGACGGAGACGTCGTGGTGTCGTAGGTTTTACAACGAAAAAAAAGCTAAAAATAAACTCTGTTTGGAAAAAAATGGAATCGACTTCACCACTAAAAACTTACAAATAACTCTTAGGATAAGTTCATATAATTTGAAGGCGGTGCCATACAATAAACATGTTGTTGTACTTGGCGTTTCGGCGCCAACTTCAAATTATATGAACCTAATATTACCCTAAGAGTTATTTGTAAGTTTTTAGTGGTGAAGTCGGTTCCATTTTTTTTCCAAAAAGAGTTTATTAACTTAAATACCGTTCATTATGCGCATCGCTGTACTGATTTGTTTTTTTTTGTAATGTTCTTTCTAATACAAAGGTTAACTCTATTAAATGTAAAAAAATAGAAAAGTTGACAGGAAGGCTGGGAAATTTATATTAGACTCGATTCAGACGAAAGACTCACGATTCGATGGATATTGAAATTTGGACTGCCGGGTCAGCCAGTTTAACAATAAAATAAGAATGTTTAGTATTGAAAATAAATAAGTGGGCATACTCAAATATACACTATTAAATAAAATAATGAAGTACTATTATAATAAAAATAGTTCTATAAATATATATATATATATATATATAATATAATAAATATAAATATAATAAAAATAAATCTATAACTGAATTTTTATTGTAAGTATAGCTTACGACAGTGGGCGAGAGGTGACACCCTTGCGCGTTGTCTAAGAGGGGGATTGTTTGACCTGACTGCTCCGCCTTCTATAGGCAGTATTAGGTTACTATAATTATGGATGAGTATGAAACGTAAATCACCTGAGTAACTCAATAGTCGGTTGAGCACCATAAACGTCTAGACGCGGCATATTCACGTCATCAATGAATATGATTACTTTCTTGCCGAGAGGAGCTCCTATTGCTTTGCGCGGCCTTTTATCCAATCTCAGCTCTATTACTTCCTGCAAGAGATAATTCACATAAATTTTGCTTGACCGAGTATTCTGAGTTATTGCGATTACTGTTTATTTGTATGTTTAAACTGGATCAACTGATATCAAGTTCTTGTGTAAAAAAGACATGCAGCTCAACTCAGAGATAAAATAACGATTAACCTGAATTATTCATCATAGTGTCCTGTTGACTGTACCCTGTATTAAAAATCGAATTTGAAAGTTTTCGCGTTTAACTTTACACTTTTAAAAGTCTAACCTGAACTTGGTAATACACCAACTTGCAAAAGTGGAGTCAAACTTCCGCTTATGCTGTGTGCATTGCGAAGTTTCAAATGCTCAGAGAGGCATATGTGTTTCGAGTATTACGGCGACGCCGAGTTAACTTCAACAGGTGAACAACAATACAACAAGCTTTGTCGGTAGATAGATTGTTGTTCGATACTTCGTAATTTCTCGTGAGAGGAAATCATTCGTTATTAAGTTGTTATGCAAACAGCATGGTAGGTGTGATCTATGGTGATATATAACGTGGTATTACAGTATGACTAAGAGGACATGTATATCCTTGTAGCAATACTGGTATGACAAATTAGTATGACCACCAGGAAACGGCGCTCCTAGTGATCTACCCCGGGAAACGAACTTGAGTTGGACTAAAGGTCCCGGCTTTCGACCGACCTTCTGCCGAAGTCCGGCGCCAAACGGTTTTCTGGCTCCGTCGGTGCGCGGGAGACCCAATGAACCTTCTGGGAAAACTCGCTCCAACGTAGACCACATCCTTGCTCTTGCCTATTTTATGCCATTTTGTATACGATAAAAAGGTTTTCAAATACCTGCGTCCTCGTCGAACTGGTTTGCGCCGAGAAATTGAATATAAACGGTATATAGTAACCGGTCACAGTCATACGATTCAGAATTTCAGCTGCGATACAAGTCTTCCCAACTCCTGTGGTTAATCAAAGGAACTCCAATCAGAATTCGAAATAGCTTTGAGAAGTATGTGTGCTGTGCTTTTGATAGATGGGTAACGAGATATGACGGAGCAGCGTGGTGTGTAAAAATATGTTATTTTTGTACGACGGGTAAGCGCTTGACCTCAATCTCACCTGGTTTGGAATGTTGTGGAAGCGCACTTCACCCGGAATACTCAAATGTTTGAGTGACTGGCTGTATTTCCTTTAAATGCCGGAACACAACAATTTAATGTGCCTCGCACACATTAACATTAGGTACATGTACACTAACGTATTTTGTTTTTTTTTTGGATTTTCCTTATCACTGTGTTGCCAATCTAACTTTAGTATATTCTGAATACATGATTTGAAGGCACGAAGGATTTTGCGAGCATAATTCCCCTTGTCAACGTTGAATCCTCTTAGAAAATTGCCTACCGGTGTCAGACACAGAGGTCCCAGGTTCGATCCCCAGGGAACATGACGTTGTGCTTAGGTTCCAGGTCAGAAGTACCATCGAAAGGTGTGCAATGATCGTATTAAGCGGAAATCTATTGTATCTGCCTACCCATCTGGAATACATGGGTCTCTGTTTGTATGTATGTAAACAGGAAGAAATTAAAACCTTATTTAATGACAAACAAACCTGTGCTTCCAGTAAACATGACCGGTTTCCCAACACTTAAAAGTTTTTCAAACAAATATCCGTATCGTACTGTATCGATGGTAGGTACTAAGGTTTCAAAAAAGGGCTTCTCACTATCGTAAATGAATTCGGGAATTATCTCCGCCCACACTTTTAGTTTCCTCAATTTTGTATCCATAAACATGTCAAAGAAGTTGAAGCCTTGTGGAAAGCTGGAAAAGATTGCTAGCTAAGTACCTGTAACTGTGATAATCACTAATACAAAATATAGTTCTTGAAAATATTGTTGCATTCAATTATCACGGCTAAAGCCAAAACCACACACTAAGGTTGCGTTCCGTTACTCGACAACAAAGCCCACGACCGCGACGCCATGATTACCCGTTCCGCTAGCTTGAGATCGCCGTGGTCGAACATCGCCGCACATCAACTCCCAAACGGAACGGTTTGTGGTCGTAGTGAACCAAGAATAAGAAGAAGAAGGTAAAAATAAAACAAATAGCAATACAAAATGTCTAATAACTATAACTGATGTTTCCGTCAGTATTCAGGGTCCATATTCGCTATGACCAATCGTGTCTTAACGCGTCCGCGTTACGATATCTGCTACGACGATTCCATGCAGTGTGTTGCGCCGTAACCGTAATCAATTGGAATCAGAAAGTTCAAGCAGTGGTTGGAGGGAAGCCATATACTCGTAGTTGCAGGAAATAAGAAAAAATGAACTTCATCCGCACACTACCACGTATAGAGATGTTATTGCGCACTGTGCGGTCAATGATTTTAAAAGTCATTTTAGATTGGAACCAATTAATTGAATTAACTTTGTATATAGGTACTTATTTCTTACCCTTGCAAATATTGATACCTGCCTAGCTACTGCAGCACCTACTTATAATATTCGGAGCTAATAACGGAACGCACCCTAGGAAATCTATTCACATCAATATTTCGTAGCAACTCGGAGCGATCCACGTCGATATTTCGTAGCAAATTGTAGAGACCCGTAGCTAACCGCATCGATATGTCGTAGCAAATCATATTCACTTCGTAGCTCAGTAGCCGTAAGTACGATTGTAATCAGCGAAACATGTGATTCTTGAGAAGGATTTGTCGACTGCCGAGTCCAATACATGGGTGTTGCATTGTATTATACGTATGTGTATGTGTTGCTGTACCGTCTGTACGTCGACAGTCAACGAGTCAAAAGGATGGAGGTTCGTATCGCAAGCACTAAGTTATTCAATAAACAGAGCACCACATAATTTAAAAAAAAAACATGCTGAATTGAGTAAAAGAAATCACTTTGGTAAATCTGAAAAAATATATAGGATTTTACTATATAACTAAACTACCGCTGATTTTTGCACTCCCATAGTTCATATCGAAATATATGTAATAATAATAATAACAAACACATCCCAAACGGCTAAGCTTGTAATATTGGCACCAGTTTACGGATATATTATTTAAATACTTTTATTTGTATATTTGTAAATACATACATAACATACAATACAACACCCAAACAAATGCCATGCCATGTGTGTAATTTTGAATTCATTTTGATTTTAATTGTGTCTTATGTCCGATAAACTACACTTGAATGGGAGGGCGGTGCTACATGGGAACATAAAAAAAATCTATTATTACATGTATTTAAATTAGAGTGTGTGCTTTTATTCTGATCTTGATTTCAGAGGAATCAAGGTTTATTTTAATCCAGAAACTTTTAGAATTTTCGCGTAACGTGTTTCTGTTGGTATCACCAGAGTTAAAATAATAACACTTACTACTCTGCTTCTTCATATTCCTCGAACTGGCGCTTGACAAGTTCCTCCATAGTTTTTCTGTTTGATTCCAGAATGTTCCCGCCGATACACCACACATAACAGAATATGAAGCAATGTGCAATGTAAACCTTGATGGCGGATTTGTCCGAGAACCTTTCTCCTGGCTCTGATAGCAATGCATTCATTAGGTAGCATATTGCCGATACTTTGCTTATGTCTACCTGAATGGCAAAATCAGCACATTACTTACTTGTAAAAACACTTATTCCAATACTCACCCACAAACCCCCTGGAAATAGTAATATTACCGCCGGTAACATAAATAGCTAGATTGTAGCTGCCAGAAGCCACATCGAAGTGCAATCTCCTGTTTTTATCTATTTAACCTTTTCAACGCCGACCCAAGGGCTAAGGCCCTTGCAGTGCTCGCAACTTGTAGAAAAAGAAATAAGTATGACGAGTGGGATGAATTCTTGCTGAACATACAACGAAACGGTACAGGTACCGATAACATATCAATATCTGATGTAGACAGGTGTTTATAAGGTTCTATGCCAATAAACCACATTCGACCGTTGCCCTGAAAGCCAACATAACGCAGGCCATCGCTCGTATTCAGCCGGATCTATGCAGCAGAGTCATTAAAAATTGGACCTCTCGGATTCGTGCCACCATACGAAGCCGCGGCGGACATTTGAACGATGTCATATTCCATCCATAATGGCATAAATGTGCCTTTTAAATAAAAAAAAAATTTCGTTAATATCTCACACACATCTTGTTTTATTCAATTTTAACATCGACCCGTCCTTGTTGAAAGACCCTTTATTATAAAAACACAAACATCAACAAAATGTTATAACTATTAGTAATAAAATATTAAACCGACAACAGGAGTTTGTCATTGTTTTTTTTTATTGGCAAAACGCTCCAGTTCTAACTCAATATGTCAATTAATATTTACTGCGATCAATCGTCACCTTTACTGCGATTACCAGTCCGCCTGCCAAGCGTTGTGAATATGGCCAAACCCTCCAGCGTTAGACGCTCTGTCCAGCAGTGGACACAATGGGCTATTGATATCAATTAAATGATGATTTGTATGAATTTTTATGGGAGCTCAACATGCAGTACTCTTTATATGGAACTGGTGGGACCTTCCTTTCGTACCCTTACACTTTAAAAGAAAGATACTGTGTAATTGGGAAATCCGGCACTGTATGTATGTATGTGGCAATGTTTGTGACGGTATAACTCTCGAAAGGATTATTCGATTTTCATGAAATTGGCTTGTGGGGTGTCATTTGAAAGAGTATCGGCTGCACATTCATAAAATATATAATTTACTTTTTATTAGGGGTGGTTTTTGTAACAAAGGGGCGCTTTAAAGGTCTAAAACGCTTGGTAAGTCTTGTAGGATAGACTGTTAAAAGAGGTTGACTTCACAATTAACCTTATTTTGATTTGCTGAAACCACCCCTGTATTACATTAAGGGTTGCAAAAGGGGTAAATAAAATTGAAGTCTTTAAAATGTGTTTAAACATGAAATATCATATGCAGTAGGGGTTGAGACTGATTTCAAAATTAGTTTATTTCACCCTTATTATTAGGGGTGGTTTTTAAGATGAAGGGGGCAAAGGATAAAAGGACGCTACCACCACCACCAAGCTACGCAGAACTACAGACGCTTTGGAGCAGACAGATTGGTTCTCACAGTAAAAGTTTTGTTTACACAAAGAAAACAGCTGCTGCCTTTTTGGTTGACTTTACGACATCCGTAGGCTATAGGGGTAGATTTTTAAAACACAACTTCTAAGGCAACAGTTTTGAGAGCACTTTTCAAAAAGCCATCGACCTTTGTTTCATGTATGTCATGTGTTGTGTCATGGATACATTACGTTAGCAACAAGAGAGCCTCGAACACTCAGGTGAATAAAGAGAGTTCGAGATAAAAGTGCTTAAGTAATGTGAGAAAGATGTAATGAAAGCACATTTTTATTGTTTGTTAATTACGTTCTATTTGAGAAATGATCTCCGTCACAAACCAGACATACTAGTATCAAAAACCTCTGGTTTGGGCTGAACGTTTTGTCAGTCAGTCAGTCACTTACTTGTCGATTTTATATATAGCTAAGAAAATTACCTGTTTGATTCCAACTATGCACTTGGTGTTCACATGCTCTATCCCCAATTCGAGCATCTTGAAGAGTTCGTAAAGAAATTCCGAATTTTCCTGGTTGAAAATATTTTTCTCAACTCCTTCTTCGAGCCAGGTACGCACATAGGGCAAATACCCCATCTCATTCGGGTCTACGTACACCATACCGCACCGTGACACCGTGGCTGGCGATGCTTGAGCTAAGTCCGCAACCTGCAGAAAACATAGATTATGCAGATCTGATTTTTCAAGCCAATTAAATTTCTCTATTGGATACTTTGAGGATACCAGGATAGCACGATCAATATCTTGTGTAAACATTTCCGATAAAGTCTTCTCGCCCTAGTTTCCAAATAGAGTTAAAACTATTATCGAAGATAGGATGATATTGCAATTTGGGTCGTGATAAAAATTCTCTCGCATTTACCTCAAAAACCATGTGAACATATGGGGTGAGCTTAATTCTTTCAGAGTTTGAGAGACACAGCATTTTATTATCATCGAGTACTGTGTTCATGTTTTCAATCCAGACAGCATCTACAGGTCCATCACAAATCAACCATTGGTGGTCAGGCTTTTCACACTAAAACATTAAAATCATATAATGGATTAGCTCTTGATTCAAGGCTTTTAAGCTCTTGGCTAGAACAAAGGCAGTCAGTGCCTTTCCGCGCATCGAAGGAACACGGCAAACCGTTTGGCGCCGGACTACTGCAGGGGGTGGTCGCCAGGTGGACCCTCAGGTCCTACCATTACGCTTGTGATCGTTCAGTCGTAAAAGTTACCAAAAACAAGCGATTCCGTTGACCGAGATAGATCACACCTACTACTAGGTTCAACCCGCGACTTCGACCGCGTAATGGTATTTTAATATAGGCGGAAGTATTATTTCATTATATTTTATTATTTGTTGGATATCTGGATAAATTTGACTAAGTAAATTTAAATTTTAATAAATTTGGTACATGGTGTGTACGCAAACCGAGGGTTCCGACCCACATTTTTAGACAATGAATACAGGTTTTTTTAAAGTTTTAGTGCAGGTCTGATTCACGCTTGGCCTGTTTTTATTATTTATCGCAAATTAAGCACCACATTTACACCAACATTGACAGAAAATAACAATTTAGAAAAACGTTTCTTATATTGGAATCCCCTCTCTTTTTCTTTATAACTTGTCAGGTCAGAAAATTCCTCTCCTGATACAGTTCAAAATAGCTCTTTTTAAATATATTATACTGTATGATTGGACTCCTACACTTACATTTTGAAAATCAAAAGATTCCTGAAATATGCAATTGCTTATTTTATATAGGCAATCTACATACGAATTTTCAAATGTCTTTCATGTACGCTTTCGGAGATATGCAACATTTCACTCCGAACTTTAAACCCAATTTTGAGCCCTTTGGAGTGTGAATTTTCAATATTCATTTCTTAGTGAACACCTACATACCAAGTCAAACATACCTTCCAATTATCATATCTGTGCCATCAGCGGCTTAGGCTGTGCATTGATATATCAGTCAGTCAGTCAGTTAGATTTATTAACGCATGGGGGATGATTTTTATAAACACATGTAGTTTCATAATTTTGATTGAAGAAAATGTGTACCAATTTTAGAGTCAATCGACGCAGAGAATAAAAAGTTTAATAGAAAATTCAAACCCCTAAACCTTAGGGGTGGAATTTCGAAAAATCCTTTTTTAGTGGATACCTTAAAAATACTTTAAAAAGAACACACTCTCCAAATTTCATGTCTCTGAGATTTTACCCCAGTCTGGGAGACCCCAGTCGTACAATATTGAAATACGATAGCTATCTAGTGATGCAGAGGCAAAATCGTCCTCAGGTTAAATTACCGAGCTGAATTTATCACACTACCTACTTTTAGCAACGAATTATTAATCAAATAAATCAGAAAGGACTTACTTGCACCGCAGTTCTTAGGCTTAGCGGTAAAATTCCGTCATGCCATTCCAGCGTCTGTAGGTTCACTTCTCCGTACAGCTCGCCAATGGTAAGGCTCTTTGGATTCATTATGTACTTGTGAACTATTTGGTTTTGAGGGCCAGGAACTTCTTGTTCGTTGAGCCTCGAGTAGGTATCAGCTAAAACCTAATACAAAATAGGATATGTACAGAATGAGTTGTTCATTCAAAATTTTTCGTTACTTCAGTCCCACTCTCTAAAGGATTATCTAAAAATAGACCCTTGCGAAGCAACACCAAGGCTATTTAGAAAAGATACAGTAAGCCACGATCGCAGATATTCATTTCAAAATAAATTTATATCTGCAATCGTTGCTTTCAGCTGGCTCGTGATTCTGCTATTTTTTAGGCAAAACAGATGAAAGCGCCATACAATTTGTTGAAGATTTAGATTGTTATCACTTTGGTATTCTGCAAAATTTTCAATGATATGGTATATTTCCTTATATAACATAGAAAAAAGACTAATCTATGTAATATAAGGTTATTATACCTACACACTCAATTTCACTCCACTAGAAAAGGTATCACTTATAAGGGTTTGGGAATATTCATTATAAACTTCAGAAAAAACATAACATTTTATTTTAGATTCTAAGCAAATTAATAGCAAATAAAACAAAATAAATAAATAACTCGTGGCTAATCATAACACAAACAAAGCCTTACAACTTTACAAATGTTTAATGCCTGCAAGTACTCCGCATAAGAAACCTGCATCCTATCTACTTCTATACAAATTGCTTATAAGATCTTAGTTAGCATGTGCCACTCTCGCTATGATAAATTATCCAAATCAGTTACAAGCTGTCCAACGTAATTTTAACGATCAATGAACTATAGTTGTTATTGTAATTTACATACTTTGAATATGAGAAGATCATTCTGAACTGTTAATGCTAATCAAAACATTTTATGATAAAAGAGATACGTAAGCGATAGGTACTTATTCGCACCGATTCCATCTATGAACGACGCCGGTAAGCACGTACCTCTAAGTAGAATAACGCAACTTTACAACTTAAACATTAAACTATTTGCAAACTCACTAAGCCTATTCAAAAAGAGACACAGACCATGATTGTTTATGTTTTAAAATTCTATCGTAGGTCTACTTATTACAAATCAATATTCGTTAAGAAGTCTCTACTCAGTAATGTTCATGGGCTGTAATAAATATAGTATTTCCTTGCTGGCTGGTCGGCGCCTCGGGTGCTATCCGTTCTCCCTTTTTAGCAGCTAAGGTTGGAGTGAGAGAGTGGACTGAGAGGGGTCTATTAACTTTGGCATACTGTTGTGATGTGACAATGTATACCTATTATGCCTTTAATGTTTAACATACCTGTTATGTCTTTCTATTATTTTTAAACGAGTGTGATTGATTGTTATTCCGATAGAATAAAAATAAATAACTCGAGCTCAAAATATAAGTCATATAAAGCTCAAGCTACTCCCACCAAAGGTTTTGGCGCGCTAGATTACAGTTGAAATATCGGATTGAATTGAAATCCTATCAACAATACATAAATACACTTTTTTATAATAATTAAGACCTACTGATCGCACAAGTAAATACCATACAACAACCAAACACGGATCAAACATCTATATTCGTCAAGCAAGAGTATGTACTGGATAGTAATCGAGCCCACAGACTACAGCGCGGAAGGCAGAACTACTACAAACTGAGCTGTGGCCAAAGAGACATGAAGCTTTAGCTTTATTAAGCCAGTCTTCCCAATGTCAGCTTCATTCGATGAGAAAACATTAGCATACTGGTGTAACATCTTCTTAGCTTTGTCCATTTCTTCTTTAGTCAAATCACTTTTATAGTCTTCTAAAAGTGTTGACACTCTGGTTCGTGCAGCCTTACTTATATTCTCAACGTTCAGATCTTGGCAACGACGCATCCAATCTATTTCCTCACAAGTGCCCATCAGTGTGCCCTTTCTTATCATGTGTTCCTTGTCACTCAGATTCAGCACACGTACTATTGAGATATCGTTGGCTTTAACCAAACTTAGTGCCATTTTCCACTAATGATTATGGTCTAAACCTTCAATTAGTACACATCGGTGTTTTAGTCCAGAACTTTGAGAAAGTCAAACTGGTACTATTGTTTCTGACCTGGGAGGAAGGACCGTCTTCTTCAAGCTGTAGTATTTCCCAATAACGCATCCTCCATGAACAGTTCCTCTTGACCGCATTTCATTACTCCTTGCTTAACATCGATTTCACAAGAATTTTTCCACATGAAGTCTAGACTTCTTAATAATTGCATACTGGGCCTAGGCCCAGTATGCAATTATTAAAGTATTATTAAAGTATTATATTATAAATATATTATAAAGTATATTAAAGTATTATATTATTAAAGTAGCTTTAACTCACATGCAGGACCACAGTTTTCCCTCCGCCGGTTGGACCCACCAGCATGACGCCCCATCGTACAATCATCGTTTCATGCAACTGAATCACTTTATTTATTTGACAAGATTCTATTTGCATCTTCCGTTGCCGTAGAATGTATCCTGTTTGGAAACAAATAGCTACAATAATCAAATACACGTCACAGTCGAACGACTTCATGAGGTCACAGGCTACATCGTAGTAACCTACGATGTAACCTGTGATCATAATATAAGCACTGTCTTGCCAAGGATCTATAATAGTTATAAAAAAAATGTGACCTTGATTTATTTATATTCTACTTTATTCAAAATCTTGCACGCTTTTGATTGATGGGATGCTTCACCCTGGGACGCTACCGCCGACGGCGAAGCCGATCTCCATTGGCTTAAAATTAGCTTCATGAGAACTAAAAACGATTTTTACTACCGGGTATTGTGTCATATCCAAAATGGCGTTTCCCATCTCAAAAGTGTACACATGTTATGAAACCTATCCGTTCAGTACATTTGACGGTAAAAATCGTTTCTAGTTCTCATGAAGCTAATTTTAAGCCAATGGAGATCGGCTTCGCCGTCGGCGGTAGCGTCCCTGGCTGGCAATGCAGTGTACGCTTCCGTCTTGTCTGGTAGGTATGTATCAGTTGAGTTAGGTACTTATAAAACATTTTTTTTATCAACTTAACAAAAATATTACGTAAAAGTATGCTTCCAATACTCACCTTACTTACCTTAAGTGTTCGAGGCTCTCTCTTGTTGTTAACTTATTATTATATCCTTACTAACATGAAACAAAGGTTCATGACGTTTTGAAGGTGCTCTCAAAACCGTTGCCTTTGTAGTCGTGGTTTAAAAATCTACCCTGGAGGGGTCTACGAATGTCGTAAAGTCAACCAGGACATTTGATTGGTGAACTATTGAGTGCATAACAAAAAATAAATAGACCAGTTTTACTGAGATTCCGAATACCTACCTTTTTTTATCTAAGAAGACCTGATGATCTATCTTTGCCCCCTTCATCTTAAAAACCACCCCTAATAAGGGCAAAAATAAACATATTTTTAAATCTGCAGTCTCAGGCCCTATAACATATGATATTTCATGTTTTCACACATTTTCACGACTTCAATCTTATTTACCCCTTTTGACTATTATTACTTCTTCATCTCACCCGGTTCCAAGTGGAAGCGCACTTCGCCTTTAAATGCCGAAACACAACAAGTTCAGGATTTTTGTAATGGTGACAGAATTAGGTAAGATGACTAGCCAAAAGGACTTAAATAAAGCCCTATAACCAACCAAACCTAGCACAATATTGTAGGTATGGAACCTGGGTATCGAACCCGGGACCTTTGGATATGACACCGGTGTGCGAACGACTGGACCACAGAGGTGGATAAACCTCATGCATAGTATAACTTCATCGATACACTACTTTTATAGAGAATTAAAAAATACACATAAATAAAATCAGAATACATTTTTGAAAAGGCTCTTATGCGAGGCAATACCTATTGGAATAATGAAGCTTTGAATGAGTTTTATGTTTGGGGAAAATGTAAATTGACTCTCGAATATCGTATTTAATACAACGTTAACACGTATAATTCAACAATTTGAAATCTCGTGGCTGCAGAAACCTACATACCAACATATTGTTTATTAAAACATTGAGTTGTTTTTATTGCGGGTTGGTGACAAAATGAATATCTTTAACCTGCCTACCGTAACAAAACAAAACTAGCACGGATGTAAGGTTTTGTAACTTCACTATGTTCACTTAGCTTAATATTTTTCAACATGTAGATAGTGTTGTTATTTAGTGATGAGTTTAGTTCTGGGAATGAAATAAAATCTGTATCTATCTTAGCAACATAGATCGTGTGATAATTTAATGCCTCGGCTTGATCTGCCTGATTGGTAAAGATAAGATTAGAAAAACAATATTTAAAATTTGCTGATAAATATTTATACATTCTATTGTAAAATAGTAAGGAAGTTCTTGTCCCCTACACTAGTACTAAGGGTAGCCCTTGTGACCCTACAATACAGGCTTTATTTTTTTCCTTTTACATTATGAGTTAACTATATATTACGTATATAATATAAACTAGTGATGGTGGCAGAGTTGTACCCTAGGTATTTCTGTTCCTAATACTAGGACAAAAAGCCTGTATTATGAGGTCACAGATATGTTTTTTGCTCTTGCTTCTTTTACCTATCTAATGATCTGAAATGATATATATTTCTTTATACTACTGTACACAAAAAATAAATAAAAATACAGAGAATATAGATTTTGCCGATGTAGAGTGAGTGTTTGTGTGTTTTGTATTTGCAGTGAGTAGTGTTGGAGTGCTAAATGCGTGAGTTTGGGCAAGAGTGTGTGAATATTTAAGTTATAATTAAGTATAAGGTTCAACATCAATATGACACATTGTTGGTTTCTTAATTAAACGTCGAATCTAACTTGTCTCGTTAGGGTGGAAAAAAACATAGCTTTGTAAAAAAACTAGTGATTGTTCGATTTTCGAAGGCTACTCGCGGCCGCTTAATCGCATTCCGACAGTTTTGCAAAGTGCCGACGGCATCACAACAAACCTGCCGTAATGGCTGACCGTGGCGATGACCTACATTACTCATCGCGCGTAGGTATCTATGTCGATATCAGACTAACTTGTTAAGGCGATAACATACTTGCCGCAACAATGTCTACAAAAAAAAACTCAAGTCAAACTTGTAACAGAAACCGAACATTTTCTGTTCCAAGAACATAAAAAAATTCTGAGCGCTACGATTCAGAATACCAGCAATGGCAAAAAAAAGACACGGTTGCACCTTTTCTGTAATTATCCATCGTATGACAGCGGGTATTCAGTACTCACGTATGACTTCTTCCATAATTCCATAGTCCCTGAAAGGAAGGCTGACTCCAGGAAACAGGTCAGACAATATACCGGCGAAGAGGATCGCGTCGGCTGCTAAGAATTTGGGCAAGTTGCTGTCGTTTAACGCACACATGAGAGTCATTTCTTCATGCTGATCGGGGCTGGCTCGCTTTAGAGCACCCGCCATCACCTAAAATTTAACAGTAACTTAAATTACTTTTAATGCATAGTAGACTTTCACAAAACTAGAAATTTCAGATTAAATAGCCGTGTTTCCAAGTGGGTATGCCCGCCATCCGATCCGGAGGTTGTGGATTCAAATGCAGACAGGCTCCAATGCACAAACCGGCATGTCCCTAGGACCAAAAGTCCAAATGACATTTTTTATTTATTTTTAATTTATTTATATAATAAAGATAATGAACCCAAATCGATGTAGTAAAACAATAACAATACACTCTAGGTAATAACATTCTAGTTACAAAAATAAATGTATGCATTTGTTTCTAAGAGAAACTGTGCCATAAATAGGACTTTCGGCAGGCTATGATCAAAAATATCAATATCACTTCGAAACTATGATAATAAGTCTAATGGCGCAAGACATCGGTGCAAACTTGAGTAAGTTAGTCCTAGCTGTAGGTAGACTAAGCATGGGGGTGGGCGGCGCGCGCCCACCACGTCGACCGGGGCGCACAGCCGCAACATCGCCAGTACCTGCGGGACCACCCGCAGGTACTAGAGAGAGGTACTAGCAGCACTCTCACCACATACTTGAAGAGAGTCATTAGTCTCCTGACAGATAGACGGCATTATCCTACCATACCTATACCAATAGGCTAGCGTTCATTAATGGATGAAAGAGAACACTCCGTTTGTTTTTGAGTAAAAAACGCGTAAATTTTGTATTTTTATACCATTTATTTGTACTTATATTCATGGGGATTCTATATAATTGCATTAGCTTCGAAATGGCTCCGCACTAAAGTATTGTACAATATTTTAACAACATTTTTTGTTAAAATTGTTACTCTGTCTCGTAATAAAACCTCAATTTCTAAAAGCTTTGCCACTAATGCTTACAATGTGCTGCCAAAAACATTACTCTGGCACCATGAGAAGCCCGAGCTCGCGCACCCGCTGCACCCGCGAGATAGCGGTCCCCTCCACCTCGTAATGGTAGAGCAGCGGTGCCCGTAGCTCATCAAGCAACACTTGCTACATTAAAGTGCTGCTTATTGGAGGTACTCCATTGAACTATTCTGTGTCATGCTAGAGTCTCTCACAATGCGAAGTGTTGGCAACGGTGTGAAACACCTTCAGGTCATCATCCGCAAACAGCAAACACTGCGCCTCTTGAATTACCTCTGGGAGATCAATTATCATGATAATTGGTTGGTTCCCTGACTCACACCAGAAAAAGTGAAATACGGGGCTGAATTATAACCCGCATATTCGAAATACTGATCTGAGATCTGAATACTGATCTGAGAATACAGATCTCTCACACTCACTAATAGCTTGATTGCCACAATGCTGACTCGAGTTGTCGATATCATACAGCGTATCGCAATTCACGCACTCTAACGTATAATAAAACATAGGAAAGACACATTAAAAATAAATCCAACGATACTGGTTGTCAAGTGTGTTGTATGAATGCGGCTGGTTACATTAAGTATGATATTTACCTACTGAAATCCAAAGTAGGCATTCACATACTCCATACAGTTATGTATTTCCAATTTAGCTGAGGGCATATTAAAGTTTCCCAACACTTTAACTTTGTCGTGCTTAACATATAATGTTTCTATAATTGATCGAATGAGCGAAGCGAACGCGGTCTACGAGTTGAGGAAATCCGGCACTGTATGTATGTATGTATGTATTATGACGGCATAACTCTCGAACGGGTTATCCGACTTTCATGAAATTTAAACTGTAAAAAGATAAGGTAAATAGAAACTGATTTTTGCGGGGATTTTTGATGAGTGGGGTAGTTTTTGCGAAATTGGGGTGAAAAGAAATACAATTTAACGCCCATATCTTTTGAACGGCTGATCCGATTAATTTAAAATTTTGAATATGTAGAGATTATACTAATATTCATCAATCGGTATGAGAATTTTTTTTGACACAAGGGCAGTTTTAGAGAAATAGGAGTGTTCAGTGAGCCAAGAAATTTTTTGGCTTTTGGGGTGTCATTTGAAAGAATATCGGCTGCACATTCAATAAATATATATTGTTACGCCAATCAGAAACGTCTAGAATATTCGCGAGCCTTCGCGTAGTTCCGAGAAAAGAAGACAATAACAACTTGTATATCAATAACACAAAAGGATGATTTATGACCGCCGTGCCAGATTACGCAACAGTTAGCGGCGCGACCATTCCCGCACTTACTAGACCTTTCGATAGAGTTGGATATAAATTGACGCGCGAATCGGAAGCAAGTCAGTATCCGTAGGCCAAGACACGTTCTTGGAGACCAGGATGACCCACTCACCACCGCAAACCCGGAGGTGACGGCATCCATTCATTAACTATCTCGTCACACAGAGAAAACACTATACAGATACACCGACTCCGCCGGCGGAGTCGATGAACCTTTCCGCCTCAAAGCGTTACCCTCGGTATCGCCTTCGGCCATTCCTATCCTCCCCCATCAAATGGCAACAGCCCAAGACGAGGTCCGTACCTAAGTGGTGCCCTTGCGCTTGTTGCCTCAAAAATCAATTATTGGGCTCGCGCCTTCAGCGCCAGCCAGGTCCGCGCAAAGCTGCCGCCCAGGTTCAGAACCAGGCCAGCGTATTGTGCTTTCATAAAAAAAAAAAAAAAGCAAGTCAGTATTCGATTACGATACAGCGAGTTAACATCAAGTGATATTTGAGTGCGATTACAGTGTTTAGTGATTCGGTAGTATAACTAAGTGGTGTTGTAGTGTTTGAGAGTAATTAGTTTGGTGCTGAATAAACGTATCTTACTTTGAGTAATAACCGGTTGCTTTTAATTCTTACGAACCCCAGCTCGTAACAATTGGTGTCAGAAGTGGGATTTCAAGTATGCCGGTTCTACCCAAGGATGACGCGGAAGGAATCCGCACCAGGAGTCAGATCCGTCAGCAGGATCTGGACCAGCGGAGGTTTGGAGAAACCTCACCACGGCCGTCACAGTCAACGGCAGATCAACAACTGCCACCACGAGAAGTCAACCCGGGTCCTTCCGGGTCATCCATTCGATGAGAAAACATTAGCATACTGGTGTAACATCTTCTTAGCTTTGTCCATTTCTTCTTTAGTCAAATCACTTTTATAGTCTTCTAAAAGTGTTGACACTCTG
Organism: Venusia cambrica; assembly: GCA_951394065.1. Taxonomy (NCBI): domain Eukaryota; kingdom Metazoa; phylum Arthropoda; class Insecta; order Lepidoptera; family Geometridae; genus Venusia; species Venusia cambrica. The sequence continues at coordinate 15,713,549 of OX596034.1, forward strand.
GTTCGTGCAGCCTTACTTATATTCTCAACGTTCAGATCTTGGCAACGACGCATCCAATCTATTTCCTCACAAGTGCCCATCAGTGTGCCCTTTCTTATCATGTGTTCCTTGTCACTCAGATTCAGCACACGTACTATTGAGATATCGTTGGCTTTAACCAAACTTAGTGCCATTTTCCACTAATGATTGTGGTCTAAACCTTCAATTAGTACACATCGGTGTTTTAGTCCAGAACTTTGAGAAAGTCAAACTGGTACTATTGTTTCTGACCTGGGAGGAAGGACCGTCTTCTTCAAGCTGTAGTATTTCCCAATAACGCATCCTCCATGAACAGTTCCTCTTGACCGCATTTAATTACTCCTTGCTTAACATCGATTTCACAAGAATTTTTCCACATGAAGTCTAGACTTCTTAATAATTGCATACTGGGCCTAGGCCCAGTATGCAGTCGTCCACTATGTCAGCCACGATGACGTTATGTACGTAGACTCTGTTTCCCAACTTCAACTCCAATTTCTTCTTTCCCCGGACGGGTATGCGCTGACCGGTGGCTGTTAGCAAATTGATGTGCTCTCGGTTGTATGTAGAGTCCCCAAAGGACCGACTTGCAAGTTGGGGAACTGACGACTATACAAGAAGCTCCAGTATCTATTGTCAATCCAGTGAAGTGGTTATTACAATTCAAGAATCCGGAAGGACAAGTGGCAAGATGGATTGAATTGCTACAGGAATATGACTTTCTGGTTGAACATCGCAGTGGAAGATGTCATGGTCATGCCGATGGATTGTCAAGAAGACCTTGTCCTGAAGACTGTGTCAGGCAAGAGGTAAAAGAAGCCGGACCAGTAAGGATGTTAAAAACGGACCTCAGCGATGAATGGAAGGAAAGCTTACAACGTGAACAGCAGGACGATGCAGATATCAAGCCTATTCTGGAGTGGCTGAAAGGCGGTGCTCCTAAACCCATGTGGAGTGACGTCGCATCGCTAAGTTCAATCACAAAAAGTTATTATTCAGAATGGTGTCTTATGCCGTAAATGGGAAAATGCCCGAGGAGACAACTGTCATTTGCAAATGGATGTTCCTAAGATCAAAATACCGGATGTGTTACAGCTCTACCATAATGGTAGATCAGGGGCCCATATAGGAGTTAAAAGGACGTTATTGAAGATACGAGAACGTTTTTACTGGATTCACTGCCGCAACGATGTTGAAGACTGGTGTCGCAAATGTACTAGTTGTGCGGCTGTAAAAGGACCCCAGACACGAAGCAGAGGTGCATTGAAACTGTACAACGTTGGAGAACCATGGGAAAGAATAGTTGCTGGACCGTTTCCTGAGAGTGAAAGTGGTAACAAGTATTTCATGGTTGTGATGGATTACTTCTCTGATCTCTGAGAGATCTCTGGCAAAAGTTGTGGAAAGTAGGCAAAAAGATTGGGACAAACACATTCAACCGTTTCTTCTATCATACCGGAGTGCTGTTCATGAAAGTACGTCAGTAATACCAGCGTTCGCACTTTGGAACTTTGGAAGAGAACTACGGTTGCCTGCAGATCTGATCACTGGCTTACCACCAGATGTTCCACGCAGTATAACCGAATATGCGAACGACTTACGCAACAAGATGAACGACATTTATGAACATGTCAGACAATTGGGCCAGCAAATGTTTGAGAAGCTGAAGACCCGTTATGACCGTAAGATGAACAATAAAGGGATCGACGAAGGATCACAAGTATGGCTGCATAATCCAGTCCGTACTAAAGGAAAATCGCTGAAATTACAAGCTAAATGGGATGGACCATACCGAGTTGTAACCAAAATCAATGATGTCACTTACCGTATACAGAAAGGTCCAAGAACTGCGCCTAAAATTGTTCACGTGGATATATTGGCGCGATATTATGGAGCTGAGAATGCTCGGGGCGAGCATGTCTGAGAAGGAGGCAGTGTTACGCCAATCAGAAACGTCTAGAATATTCGCGAGCCTTCGCATAGTTCCGAGAAAATAAGACAATAACAACTTGTTTATCAATAACATGAGTGAGTGAGTTGGATATAAATTGACGCGCGATTCGGAAGCAAGTCAGTATTCGATTACGATACAGCGAGTTAACATCAAGTGATATTTGAGTGCGATTACAGTGTTTAGTGATTCGGTAGTATAACTAAGTAGTGTTGTAGTGTTTGAGAGTAATTAGTTTGGTACTGAATAAACGTGTATTATTTTGAGTAATAACCGGTTGCTTTTAATTCTTATGAACCCCAGCTCGTAACAATATCCAACTTTGCAAAGGGGTAGTTTTTGTCACAAAGGGTTTATCAAAATATAAAATAAAACGCTTAATAGTGTCTTGTAGGATATTCTGCTAAAAGAGGGTTTCGATAGTGAACCGTCGCACATACGATCTCAAATAAGGCCCCGTCCACATTCCCGACCGTAACGCTCTAAAGCTCGTAACGTGATGAAGCAGCCAAAAACACGCCTCCCTGCTTGCGACCATCCATTCGATCACATCGCACCACGTTGAAGTATAAAATGAACAGTTTTTGTGCAAAGCCCCTGCTTATTTTAGTAGTGCACCTGAATGAACCGATCAGAGGTTTTCACTACTTTTTGGTGAATGCCGGGGGGCTCGAAACCACACCCACTCATAAAATGTTGCGTAAAGTGGCCAACAATCAGTGTCATTGATATTCCCAAATTGTGTCTCCGGCACTCCAACCATGGAGGAGGCATAGTCTCTCTTGGTTTTAGGAATACTTTTCTTTTCTTTCGAATCTTTACATGCGCGGTACCACAAACCTGTTTAACGTGATGAATTTTTCAGATGTGAGACAGACATGTACTTGTACAAATACAATACATGCCTCTTAGTCAGAAAAATATCAAACAAAACTATTCATACTAACATATAATTCGTAAATAAAATCCGAAATAACAAAGCGAAGTATGCGACGAGCCAGCTATCTTGTTTTACCTAGATCTCGGACGACCTATGGCAAACAAATCATTACCTTTGAAGGCGCAAAGCTTTACAACAATCTACCCTCTAATCTATTTTCTAATAATCTAATCTATTTAAATAAAAAATGTACACGCATTTAACGCATTTAAATCTAAACTCTCTACACATATTATGCAAGACCACTCTTTGCTTATGAAATAATTGCGTTCTGTATATTGCTACCTAAGTACATACTGTTCATAAGTAAGTGACATGTATTTGTCTTTTTATGAATAAATGTATTAAACCTACATGTGTCACTTGCTAGTATTGCGCTTAGCGACGATGGGATTTTAACCTGGCGCGTATTGAACTCTAGGAACTTGCAAACCGTGGGCAAGTGCCTAACGTAAGTTTGGTCGTACCTCTGACCTACCCCTGAGTAGGTGATCCTCATAAGATTCACGCTCTGAGTTGTGATTAGAGGTGAATCCTCGAAGGGGAAAAAGTCGATTTACTTTTAAACTTTCACGATTAGGATTCACTATTTTGTGCTGTGTATCATGCTACTTAGTGTGAATCAAGGAAGACAAGCTGAGGGTAGTTGTTGAAAACATTTTCGCTGTCCCAAGTCCCAGTTAGCCTGGCTGACGACCCTGGCTGGTGCAACAACGTCGTCGGGATAAATGCCGGTAAAATAACTATATATTCACATTCTTTGGTATCAAAACAATTTGTAATACACATCAAAGTCAGCTTGGCTTTTCTAGGACTATATTTATCGCAGATGTATCACATACCTACATTGGTTTGGAAGAATGTTCAGCAGCTGCTTTTAGCTTGTTTTACTTTTTACCTCTAGGGCAAAGTAAATACTCTAGCGAGCTCTCAAGGTGTAAATTTTAAACCTACAGACATCTACTCTATCAAAATTACGTGATTTTACTTCATAGTGACGTAATAAATTTATCGGAACCACCAGGTCTATGCCCGCATCAAGGCGTAGGCGTACCAGCTGGGATTAATTCCCTTTGCAGGATAAAATGTGTAAAAGAAAGTGCACAATTCAAACTTTAATTAACTGATTCTTGACGTTTATTAAAAAAAATATACCTTTATTAATATAAGTATAAGTAGAATAAAGATTATTATATATATATATATAATAATATTTATTCTACGACGGGGAAGAGCCTTCTGGTTTCTAGGGGTAGGTGGGATCTACTTTTTAGTGATCTATCAATATATAAACAAAGGTTGATGACGTTTTTCAGGGGCTCTCAAAACCGTTGCCTTAGTAGTCGTGGTTTAAAAATCTACCCCTCCAGCCTACTGATGTCGTAAAGTCAACCAAAAAGCTTATTTCTGTGTGTTAACAAAACTTTAACTGTGACCACCAATCTGTCTGCCAAGCGTGATGATTACGGCGAAACCTTACAGTTATAGAGGAAGTTCTTTTCACATTGTGGTGGACCATAATATACTGTTGATATGGAATATGCGCAGTCAAAACACTTGCATGACACCCCAAAAGTAATTCTTGGATTTTATCGTCACCCTTCCCTATTGAGTGAATAACAAAAAATAAATATTCCAGTATTACTGAGATTCCTAATACCCTTTCTTATCTAAGAAGACCTGATGATCATCCTTTGCCCCTTTATCTTAAAAACCACCCCTAATAAGGGCAGAAATAAACTTATTTTGAAATCGCAGTGTCAACCCCTATTACATATAATATTTTATATTTCATGTTTTCAAACATTTTCAAGACTTCAATCTTATCTACCTCTTTTGCAACCCTTAATTTAAATACAGGAGTGGTTTCAACAAATCAAAAGAAAGTTAATTGTAAAGTCAACCCCCTTTAACAGTTTATCCTACAAGACATACCAAGCGTTTTAACCTTAAAACACCCCTTTGTTACAAAAATAACCCCTATTTTAAAGTAAAATATATATTTTATAAATGTGCAGCCGATATTCTTTCAAATGACACCCCACAAGCCAAAAATTCTCTTGTAATACTTTACTCTAGTGTCAAAAATAACTCTCATAACAATTGATGAGTATTATTATAATCTCTGCATTTTAAAAATTTAGAATTGATCGGATCAGCCATTCAAAAGATATCGGCGAAAAATTAATATTTCATTGAAATATACCCAATATCTCAAAAACTACCCCACTTAAAAAATCCCCTGCGCCAATCAAATACTAATTGTGTTATCTCTATTCAGTTTCATTCGAGAGTTATGCCGTCACAAACATTGCCACATACATACATACATACATACAGTGCCAGATTTCCCAACTTAACTCTGAGATCTCGCTCGCTTCGCTCACTCGATCAAAAAAATGATAGTTTGTTTTACGTATAATCGGATGTTTGGTAAATTAAAGTTAAGGATTTACCAGCACACTCTTCACTGCTCTCATGCCGAAGTCATAATGATCTTGCTTAGAAAGCTGTTCGCTGGACAGCTTGTACATTTGCACCATTTTTTTCGCCAGGCCCTTTGACGATTCAAACCCTTCAGAATACAAAATAACCTCCGCGATTAGCGCTGAAATAAAATAAAAGGAAAATGATGATAAACCGTGAACATTAGTGCATGTTGTGTGAACATTAGTGTTAAGATGTCTTCCACACAAAAGATGAATGGAAAGTAGGTAACTAGTAGATACTCCATTATTATTATATGATTCATTAATGTAATGTTTTTTATGTGCAAGTGGTTAACAAATAAGTGTTATCCATCAAGTTGCATGAAACGAGACATAATATGATTTACCATAATCTGGAACCATCATAGAAATGGGTCGAAACAGGGCTTTCAAATTATCTGGGAGCTCGGTTCTTCCAGCGTATCCAGGGTTCATAGTAATAAATGCAGCACATGTCCGCACTAACTTAATTTCTCTGCCTTCAAACATAAAACTGTAAAAGAAAAGCTGTGGTTTTTATACTATCTAAGGGCGCCTTCACATTAGGTCACATTAGGCGCGGCTGTCGCGCTGCTCATTTTAATATGGTAGTCTGCCGCTTCTGAACAGCGCGTCTGACAGCCGCACGACAAGTGATTGTCATAGGGGACGGCAGCGCGGCAGCCGCGTGCGATCAGTCGGCTTCGAGCCAGTGTTGCGAGTGTGAGAGAAAGAGTAGCGTAGGTAAACTTTTACCAAAACAACATTATATCAGAATGAGGGTATAAGGATGTTGTGATACTATGAAGGCTTATCTAACAATAAATATTTAACAAATATGGCTATATGAGGTATAAGAAAAAAAAAACCGGTCAAGTGCGAGTCGGACTCGCGCACCGAGTGTTCCGTACTGTAGGTATAAATGTTATGGTATTTTTATTGCTTAATGAAATTCAAATCATTACAATTTGGAAAGCTGAAGGAACATAAATTTAAGACAAAGGTATCTTTATCGTTTCTGATGATTAAAAAAAAATTTGATGTAACTTAAAATTTACGGGGTTTCGGTAATTTTTCCTTTATGTGTGCTATAAAACGTTGCTTCGTACCAAATTTCAAGATTCTGAGTTCACGGGAAGTATATTACATAATAATTAGAAAATATAACAATCCAATGTACCAATCAAATACTTATCAATTTGGGTACTTCACTCACAACATTTCTGCGGAAATGCTGTTGCAAAATCGAGTATCACGAATATTGCGTTGAATACTTTTCTCAAGAAGACGTAATAATTCGCAGATAGACTTTCGTGACATTCAAACGTAACTAAATATTTTTTTATTAATACATTTTTTTTATAATTTGTAAACTGTTACATCATCACTATTCACATGCCGATTTCGAAAAGGTGTATTTTATTTTTTTATTATGAACACGACGTCGATGGTGCCGAAAGAGAACCAACAGAAGCAGGAGCAACAATGATGTTTCCTCATTGGAATCCATTATTGAAAAGAACTGGCCACCCTAATCAACAAGTCGCGCGGCTGTATTTGTAATGTGAAGGCATCCGCTGCAGAAACGCGGCTGGCGCGCTGCTGTCGCGTCGCTTGCGACCTAATGTGAAGGCGCTCTAGGTTTTGAAATGCATGACAAAATTTCACGAGTTATTCTGATTTTGCTGAAGCTGATGAAGCTTTGTACTAGAAGACTTTTTTATTATGGTAGCGGTCTAAATCCAAAGTCAAGTAGCGATCTTGGTCGCCCTGTACGGCTCATTCCGTCACTATACACGGCAAGTACACTAGAGTATCTAAGGGTATAAGTTATTGCGATTACTCGCGTTCCCTTGGTCTGAGAAGATCGAACCTGGTGTTTACGGATTTCTCTTGCAATGGCGGTGAGGTCTGATTAGTAAATGTAGGTATACATTTTCCGAAAAAAAAAACAAAAATTGTAATCCTACAGCAATTGCTTCCTCTTTTCTCCCCTCCACTCCCCTTATTTTTTGTTTTTTCACAACAACTTGTGTAGAATTCAATCCTAAGTGTGTCAATCAATTATGTTTCAAACATAATTGAAATCCGTTGATAAATAACGCTACAGCAAACTTCTCTCCTTTTCTCCCATTATTTCCCATCGACCAAAAATCGCGATCGACCAAAAAATGAAAATAAATCAAGGAATATGTGTGCCAATTTTCATGAAAATCGGGGTTGAAAAATGCAACATGTAGCCGAGAACATACCAACAGCCGACAGACGGCGGACAAAATCATTTTTGGGCAATCTCGAAACTGAGACGCATTACAATATTACTTGGTTTGGTTGGTAGTACGACTTTGTTTTATTCCGCCTGGCTAGCTACCACCATCTTACCTAAGTCTGTCGCCATAACTACAATTCTAAAATTATTGTGTTCCTGGATTATGAGAGTCCGTGTGAAGTGCGCTTCCACCTTCTGTCTTATCATACCTTGATACAACGATATATGCTGACATCAATCATACGATATAAACTGACATAATTAGTAACAAAATGTTTATTGCTAGTGAATATTCAGGATTATGTCAATTATCAAAAAAGTTATGAAGTGTGTTCGATTATCAAAAGCTGCCTAAAGTAGCTCTTGAGTCTTATATTATTTTTCGGTGAAATTACCTTCGAAAAAATTTATTCGGACATGATTATAAAAAAGGTTGTTAAATTCGATTTTTTTTATCATAGACAAGAGAGCACTTAGTTTGGGCGACCCAAACTAAGTATAGCTTGTAATATTGAAATTAGATGACTACATATCTCGTATTTCGAAATCATTGACGTGTTATTACATCCTCGCGTGCTTCGATACAAGACATAATATCTAGATTGTAAATACATATGCAGCTACAATACTCAAATATATAATGAACTTAAATGTTCATAACAAATGTATACCTAGTTATAGTACATATTAGAGTATCGTACCCAAAGGTACTACCGGCACAGTTCTAACTAAGTCTTTGTACTTTTTGTCTGGTTTATTTCCTGAGTGTTGAGAGGAGAGTTGGCAAACCAAAATCCGTGTTGTTCTTACTTAATGAGTAAACAATTTAACTTCGAAATAAGACTAAAAAAAGCCTGTTTACCTTAACCGTTTCTGTTGTTATCAATTGAATACAACCAAGTCTTGCTTGAAAATTTTAAGACCAAATATTGAGCATTTCGTATTTATTTTACTGAACATTTTAAAGACCTAATTAGTGCTCGGAATAAAAGTAGCTGTCTCGGAATAAAATGAATTTAATTAGTCTAGCTTTTAATCCTACGTAGACCAAACAATAAAGATTTATAATACACGACATAATTACACTACAATATCGTTTGTTAAAGTATCGAATGTACATTTCGAATAAAAATATTTTACATTTTAATACGGATGGTTTTTGTAACATGGTTAAAAAATTTGGTACTTCTCGTAGGATATTTGTGTACGTGTGGCGAAATACGACTCGATTTGAATTATTTTCAACGGATTTGTCATGAAATATTTTTCTGTTTTCATTTTAATATTGACAAAAGCAATGCTCTACATTTTATGTGTTTTCAACGGATTTGTCATGAAATATTTTTCTGGTTTCATTTTAATATTGACACAAGCAATGCCCTACATTTTTTGTCGGTCCATATGTGAGCTATGTCCATACGTGTAAATAAGTCCTGCAAAGCGCCTAGAGTAGTCAAAAGGTTCTGAAAACAGAAAAGCAATTTGATAATCGCAGTTCGAATCATCATATTGTTGTTAGCTCCTAAGGTGTTCAAAATATATTACTACTCATTATTTCATATTTATATGAGCAGTCAGGGTGTTCAAAAATATCTTAGCAAACAAAGCTCATATAACAAAATCCATGCATTTAGCCATAGAGCATTCAATCAAAACAAAATAAAAAAATGACTCTTACGAAATGCCTCAAATGAAAATAAATCTTATTGCTAGAACCAACATAACATACTCCCTGAAGTTTTGTTATTTATACAGGAATTATTCAAACAAGCCTCATAGCTCAGTTGGTAGTAGCTCCGCCTTCTGCGCTGTAGTCTGTGGGTTCAATTCCCACCCATTTGTGTGATGAATACAGATGTTTGTTCTGTGTTTGGGCGTTGAATAATATGTATAGTACGTATATATTTACAAAAAATAGTATTTAAGTATTCTATCCGTAATCTAGTTCCCATGTTACAAGCTATGCTTAGTTTGGGGCTAGATGGCTCTGTTTAAAATTAATGTCCTGTAATAATTATTTATTTAAATGTATTACTTACTTTCAAGCATTACGAGTAGTAACGCTTATAACCATCGTCTTTATTAATTACATCAAGGTACCGTTGCCTCATTGATGCAACAGTGTTGTAACAACATTCCCTACCTTTTAAAATTTTCATCAAATTGCATTCACATGCCACCGCAGGTTGTCAGTTTTGGAGCTTTGTTTGCTAAGAATATTTTGAGCACCCTGACTGCTCATATAAATATGCAGCCTAATAAAAATGCTATTAAAAATGTTCGCGTTAAAAAGTCACGTGACCTTCGCCGTATTCAATGGTCGATAGTAAAATGTCTTCCATATTGTTTCTATAAAAAGCTTGAAAAAAAAGCGAAGAAAAAAATATAATTTGTAATAAAAAACCTAAAGTTGGAATATGTGAGTTTTTTCTTAGATTACTATTTTGAAATATAAATAATGTAACTGATTCATATTAGAATCATGAATAAAGTGGAAATAAAGTGGAAATAGATCTGTTAGTAAATTTGATAGAGATTCCTCTACAATTCTCGGAATGTTAGTAGATTTTTGTTATATATTATATATACAGGGTCAGTTTTTTTTCAGGGCCACTGAGGGCAAGTCTGAAACCGTGAGAGTTATCAAAAAGTAATTTTAGGAGTTACGTGCTCGATTAAAAAAAAAATAAGTGGGTGGTGGTGGTGTGAATTGAACCCACAGCCTACAGCGCAGAAGGCAACTGAGCTATGAGACTTGTCGAAATAAAGAGTGCACACTACACTTCAGCTGCATTTGGTACTATATCACTAAATTACATGTTAAATAAACATCTACGTACTTTGTTACATGTAAACTTTTCTACATTTTATTTTTAAATTGTTTTAACAAGACTACTACTACGCTTACCGTGCTTGTTTAGCTACTTTAGCGTTCCGTATAGTAATAAGTTGCTGCGCTATGACGGATAAAACTTCAATATCTATTCTGTTGAACTCGTCGAAGCAACACCAAGCGCCCGACGTCGCTAAGCCCGAAAAGAATCTGCCCATCATTTTGTAATCCAAACCTTGAGGAAGAAGATTACACTTATGAAACTATTCATTGCAAACAAATGTGATATACTGACAAACAATGAACATCCTAAGACAGTGGGTTTTTCATGTTACATTTCACACAACCTAGACCTTTATTATGCTTTTTTTTTGTCAGTACATAGGTACTTATCATACAAAATAAAACCCAAACTCAGAACAAAAACATTCATCACACAAATGCTTGTCCTGGGTGGGAATCGAACACACAACCGACAGCCCAGAGAGCTATTTCCAACTGAGCAATGAGGCTTGTTTAAAATATAGCAGCATCTGAGTTTACACAAAGGTTCCTTTATTAGTAATAAGAGATAAGTGACTATATATAAGTGATCACTGATAAGTGTTTTTGAAATGTTTTTTTCTCTAAGTAGTAAAGTTTGCCTTAATTCAATAATCATTAATACTCGTATACAAACAATCAGTATGTTCGTGGTTATTGAATTCAGTTAAATTATTATGGCAATTGGAGCTGTTGCTGAGATATGAGTCTGTGGAGAATCTTGTCTGGATTTTAATTTTTCATTGTAGTTACTAGGTGTTCCTATTACAATGAAAAATTAAAATCCAGACAAGATTCTCCAGAACAAACAAATACAGGACAAGGTTTTCCTTAGCTCTAGTCTGTACCTACATTGAAGATCTTAATGTTTTCCAATTTCCATGAGCGACGCGGCAGCTATATTACGAGTATGAACAATTAATAGCGATGCTCTGGTCTAGTAGCAAAATTGGTTCATTAAGAAACTTACCTATGCAAACTATAATTGTATCATAGTCACCTTCAGAACAGTTGAACACTACGCATTGTATGGCGAGGGATTTGGCCAAGTCCTTGGTGGTTTCTGTTTTGCCAGTACCAGCGGGCCCCGCCGGAGCCCCTCCGAGGTCTAACTGTAGTGCACCCATAAGGCAGAGGTAGCAACGATCAGTCAGCGGTGTTATTACCAGCACACCTACAAGATAGATTGCAGTATCGGTACGTGTACCAAGATTCTTAACCACCTCCGCGGTCTAGTGGTTTGCCTTGCGGTGTCAGATCCAGAGGTCCCGGGTTCGAAACCCAGGGGAAGTACAATATTGTGCTTGGTATGGTTGGTGGCAGGATTTTGTTTAGGTCCGCCTGGCTAGCTACCACCTTCTTACATAATTCTGGCGCCATAACAACAATTCTCAAATTGTTGTGTTCCGGCATTTAAAGTAAGATAGCCAGTTCCTCAGCTTGTTTAGGAATCCGGATGAAGTGCGCTTCCACTATCAGCCTTATCATAACATGAAAATCAGGTCGTATAAAGGCCAAGCTCCACCCCGTCTTACATTAAAAAAAAGTGTTTAGTTGCTTAAAATATTTGCGCGATCAACTTTCCGCGCACACCGAGTACCAGCGGAGATGTATACTAGCAGGTAGTTGAAAAAAAGTATAGTCAACCCGTATGACCAACAGCTTCCTTGAAGGTAAGTGAAGTGTGTCTCAAGACGAAGCACGCTTGTCTATATTTTTTACCACCTCGGTGATCTTCGGCTTCACCCAACGGGTTCGATCGCCAGGAAGTACAAATTTGTGTTGGTGGTAAGACTTTCGTTTAAGTCCGTCTGCAAAAAGTAAGCCGCAGTAAGCCTGTCATAAAATCATTTTTTGTTAATGTCATGTAATTTGTTGTGTTCAGGCATATAAGATAAGATAGCCAGTCAGAAAGTTCCTTAGTATGTTGAGGATTCAGATAAAGAGCGCTTATTCCTGTGGCCTTATCATAACATGAAACCAACTGAGCTGGGAGGCTTGTTAAAGGTACAGATAAATCTAATTTATCTGTACCTTTAACAAGCTTTCATTTTTCCAGTCTGGTGAGTTGATGGCATAAGTGACAATTACAATCAAATCAATATCAAATCTGAAACCCAACTTGTTAATGGCATTTCAAGGCGTCACATTGTTATTTTAAATAACTCTTGGCATTGCATTTCAGATGCAGACAGTTTCTTTCTTTTAAACCCAATGTGGCAGTAGACAGCGTTATAGCAGAACGTTTTACATTATTATATACATTCACATCTACAATGTCTACTTATAAATATTTTATGAATGCCCTCATAACACAAAAACTGTTTGCAGAAAAAAAGTTTGTTCATGAAAATTAACCACCTTGAAAATGTAAAGAGAATAAAAACAAAATCATTCAGAAATATGCGGGAGTTTAATTGAGATTTTCGTGAATTCGTCTTCAAGACGAGCACATCATTAGGAGGTAATCCTCCCAATAATAACATAAACAATAATAATAAAAATGATGAGCACACATAGACAAATGGCCCCCAGTTCGCAGTCGCTCTGCTATCCCTGGCAAGGCGGAGGTACGGCGGTACGGATAAAAGTTGCCCGAGCCCGAAAAAATTGATAATTGGCTACTTATAATGAACAAGCTCTTAAACGGCTTGACGAATACTTCAACTCAAAACGGAACTTAAGAGGGCCCCGGAGTACCACTAATTTTCGCTCTCCAGTACAGACGTAGTTCCTATTTCATTGCGAAGTGGTAAGTACTTTTACGGGGAGTAATGATAATTTTATGGGGATCGAACCCGGGACCACTGGATCTGAAATTGGCTGGTTGAACCACTAGACCACAGAGGCGGTGTATTAGTTTTTTAGAAAAAGTAAAGACAAATTATCCCTATTCAATTATACCTGCAAAAATCTTTTGAATTAGACTTGCCATTTAGAAATGAAAATGTAACTACGTTTGTATGGGAAAGTGATACTAGTGGGCCTTAAAAATATAAAGTGGCATATTATGGGACTATATGATGTCCGAAGACAGAGGATATAAAGAAAGACAGAAGATATACTATGGGACCATATGAATGTGAGAATCATAGGGGGCAAATGCTTGTCAACTTCTTAGTTTCATACGGAATTCGTTTTCAAAAAGTGCTCCCAAACGAGATGGCCATAGCGCAGCCTCGATACTTTGATTAAAAACGAGATATGACTTCAACATAGCAGATAAAAACATATTCAAAGATGTCTCGGTGATCAACAGGTTCAACGCCGGAAGTAATCATCCAAGGCGCTCTATATTATATTGTTTAAACTTGAAAGCGCGCGTTTGATGAAGTCTAATCACTGACCTAGCCTGTGACTGGTTCCGGCAAATTTCAACTGAAGCTTGAAAATCGATTCGCTATATTAGAACCTATATTAGAACCTATCGATGACGTTGACCAGGGGCCGTACCACAACGTTTTATAGCATTCTCGTTTTGATGTAACATAACTTTTGTCTCGTTTTTTCTATACTGGATAGATAGTGGCAAAAGTAAAGTAATATCAAAACAAGAATGCTATAAGATGTCGCGGTACCTCACCAGGACCTAGAAAGTATTATGGGTATTCGGGACGAAGAGACAAAATTCCGCCATTTAAGATATAAAAGCAGGAAGTCATGTTAAGGACGCTGAGTTGAAATGGACAGGGCATCAACATTAACGGAGACTTCATCTCACACTTACGGTTGATGATCCTACTACCACGGCAAGATAGGATCGTTTTCCTCAAAACACGGCCAGGTCCACCTAATGTCACGGCTATACAAATGGTGCAAAGGCTCCTAACCACCAATAGGTGTCGTAGACCACTTAGTCCAAGATTTACGACGCCGACGAAGACTTTTGTGGGCTCGAGAACACTCATGGTATGGGCAGGTATCCATATGGTTGCGCGAACCCATATCAATTGGATTAGACGAAACACGACTGCGACGAAATACTGGATTGAGGTAGTAGGACCTGTTATTAACCCGCACTAATGGCAAATGGTCCAGGAGTCAGTCATGCACACACGGCGTGACTCAAAGGGCTGGCCGTCATCCGACCTGTATCCTATTGAACACGTGTGGAACATGTTGCAATGAAGATCTGCGACAAACATTCCTCCAAATTTGGCAAAATAAATATGTTTTTTTTGCACCTTTCAAGAACTGGACCTTATACCAGCAACATTTGGTTTTAACTTTATATAATTAATTTATATTCTTCATTTAGAGAAAACAAGTTTTCACATAATTGTTTGGACATATAAAATGTTTTTGTTTACTTTATTTTTCTTGGTCCTTAATGAAGTGCCATTAGTGTAATGTAAATAAAAACTAGTATTTTTAAAAATAAATAAGAGCCATTGAAAAAATCCTGCTACTAAAATACTGCTATCCTGCTGCTATTATTAAAATATTACATGTATCTTCTCTATTATATAAAATCGATTTAACACTGACGTAATAGGTAGGTAGGTATAATCACGCTAGCACCGAAACTGTAATACCTACAGACTTGAAATTTTGCCAAGGTCTTTATTGTGACATGTAGGTGCTCACTAAGAATGGATTTTAGGAAATTCCCCCATATTCCCCATAGGGGGTGAAATGGGGAGAAATAGTTTCTGTATTTATGATGCGATCGAGTTGAAATTTTGTACGTGTGTTGATTATAGCTTAAAATGGGTAATTAGAAAAAAATATCTGAAAATCTAAATGGGTAGAAGGGGGCAAAAGAGTTTGTATACAAAATCTGTATTTATAAACTGAAATTTTGCTAGGGTGTTTATTGTGACATGTAGGTGCTCTCTAAGAATGGATTTTAGGAAATTCCTCCCCTTAGGGGGTGAAATGGGGTGAAATAGTTTGTATGCAAAATCTTTATTTACGATCCGATTGAGTTGAAAATTTGTACGTGTATTTCTAATAACTTTAAAATGCTAATTAAAAAAAAGAGTTCTTTCTATAAAAGGGTGAAATGGGGCAAAAACTTGAAATTCAATATATTTAGTTTTATTAGATTAAGCTGAAATTTATGTATGTATAGATATAATAACTTTGAAATGCTAATGATGGATAAAATATCTTTGAGATTCTTCCTCTGATAGGGGCTCTGACATGGGGCAAATCTTTTTGTAAGGAGATTATCATTTTATTTGATACAATTGAGTTGAAATTTATAGATTTAGGTTCCAAGGGTCCCGGGTTCGATCCCCAGGGAGAGTGCAATATTGTGCAGGACTTAAACAAAGTCTTACAACCAACCAAACTTTATTTATTTATTATTTACCTCTGAATCTGACACCGGCGGATGGACCACTAGACGACAGAGGAGGTTAAAACAGCCCTGGTTATCCAAAGCACTTTGCGAGCCGGCCTTCCAAAGCAATTCAGCCTGAAATGTCCGTACAAAACGGCCCGGCGACCAAACCTCATTAAGGATTGCCACCACCCGTGGATCGGACTATCGGACCTACTAGACAGGTGCGAGTCTCTGAAGATTATTTTCTGAAATTCAATGATAGTTATGCCTACTACCAACCAAATAAGCACCAGGTTCTCTTTCTTCTTATTATATATATTTTATATCAAATAGTATAATTAGGATCTGGGCGTTCGATTTCAGTATTACCGGGACGGCCCGTGTAGAAACTAGGAACCCTGTCGTTCTTTAGCCCTGTTTGTATACCAGGTAGGTATACAGACAGGGGTAAAGAAAAAAAACACGGGTACTTTCAGCTAGTCTTGAATAAAAAAGTTTACTTCAAAAATATTTAAAATTTTCATTAACTCAAGTTAGTTTAAATTATGCCTTGTCATTGTTGTGTGTTTTGTATGCGAGTTTATTACAGGACAGGACAATTCACACAGCGCCATCTAGCCCCAAACTAAGCATAGCTTGTAATATGGGAGCTAGATTGCGGATAGAATACTCACATAGGTAATTACTTTTTTTTTGTAAGTATATTTCGTACTATATTGTACAACACCCAAACCGAGAGCAAAAATCTATGTTCATCACACAAATGTTTGTCCTGGATGGGAATCGAACCCACAGCCTACAGCGCAGAAGGCAGAGTTACTAACAACTAAGCTATGAGGCTTGTTTATTTTGATTGTAAGACAGGGAAGCGCTTGGCTTTCATCTCACTTGGTTTTTAGTTATGATAAGGACGAAGATGGAAGCACTTAACCCGGAATTCTACGTCATATATAGTATATATATGTATAGGCAGGTAGGTACCATACCTACATTACATACATCCATATAAGTAGGTGGGTAGAAAAAAAACTATTTATTTATAAGTTTAGTAGGTGCGTACCTATCCTGCGAACAATCTGATAAAATAATAGGTAGGTACCGATCATTATTACGAAAATCAGACCTTCCTTACCAAACTTCTACTAAAAAAAATGCGTCCACCTAGTTGGTCGGTTGGTAATTTTGTTTCTTAACCGACAACCTGGTTTGTCGGTGTATATTTTTTTTTTAACCGGCCACCTGGTTCGTTGTTTAGTAATTCGTAGCTCAGTTGCGAATTGCACAGTTACATTGATTTCCTGGTCACGTCGAGTCTTTATGAGCTGAAAGATTTGACTAACAACTTATTTAAGTGACCCATAGTAAAATAATGTATGGCTGGGACTAGATTAAAAAAGCATCACTTAAATTAGAAGACGAAAACCGCTTGGCAATTTTTTTTCCTCAGGTATTTTGAATGCCTCTATTCCACTAAGTTAGGGCTACGGCTGGCTACAGCCCGTACCTTGTAAATGTTCCATTGTTCCGAACACATCGTTTCGCCTCTACCTTTATCATTAATACTGGTAAAGAATGGAATTCCTTGCCTTCGTCTCTTTTTCCGCAAGAGTACAATCTTGGAGTCTTCAAGTCCAGAGTAAATAGGTTCCTTTTAGGCAAGCGTGCTCCATCTTAGGCCACATCTTTACATTTGTTTTACATGTAAGCTGGTGGTCAAACGCTCGACTATTATCAATAAAAAAACAGGTCGCTTAGTAATAAAAATGTTGATTACTAACGATTAAACTGGATAGGTTGTCGGTTAAGAAAATTACAAACCGACCAACTAGGTGGATAGCCTGGGTAATAGACGGTTTAAATATCGATTTAGTGTCATTTTAACGAAAAATTTTTATCGAGCCAATCATTATGATTCATGTCTTTGAACAGAACTTGAATATATGTTGGATTTAATTAAAATATTTTTCTTTTCGCGCTACGTTGCATTTTATTAGATTTACAGAGGTTCAAAAAAGCTAAAACATGAAACCAGCACGCCATAATATGTTGGTAGCGGTCCAAGCGGACTTAATCAAAGTTTACTACCAACCAAACAAAGCAGAAAATTGTACCCCTGCGGATCGAACGCGGAGCCTCTTGATCCGACACCGGTGGTCAAACGATTACACCACAAAGGCGGAGAGATTGATAAAATCCCCCTTTGTATGCAACAGTGCTTAAAAATAAACACAGAAATACAAGTAAATCTCAAGCTATGTTACGGTGGATGTTTCACGATATGACACACATCCCGTTTATTGTGTTAAATTATCTTCAATAATAACCAGACGAAGAACTCGTTCTCGTCAAGGAGGTTGTACACTCGCTTATGATCAATACCTTTTTGCAAAAAATAACAAATGTAACAACCAGTTTTGAGAAACTTAATAAAAATCTCACCAGTTTGCCAAGCGGTGATTATGGCCTGCTCCAGCTTTGGAGGAGGCTCTGTCCAGAAGAGGACACAAATGGGCCGACTACAATAGCTAATCAATGATAATGAATCAATTACATTACAACGATAATCTTTGATATTCAATGGTTCTTAAATCGCACTAAACGATTTGGTCTCCCTTTTTCATTTGGTTTAGGAGTAAAATACGTTGCCTGCATCTGTCTTTCTTGAAAATTGGAACATAGGCATTTTCATGAGAATTAAAAGCTGTCTTCTAGATCAACAAAAAAATATTATTTAATATTTTGTCCTCTCTGACAGGCGTTAGGAAATATACGAGGATTGCCTACCTACCATTGAATATCAAAAATATTTGTCACAGTTAACAAAATTTTCATGCTCTCTGTTATACGTGGTTGCGAAGTGTAAAATGAAAAAAAAAAGTTCTATATAAATAATTTTATCATAAATTAGGTACCTCCAGCACCAAGATATTCATGTCCGTAAATATACAATGCACTAGACATCTTAGCTACACAATTATCAATGTCTTCGTCCCAGTAATATCGAATCATTTTTAACCACTCGAAATCAGTACTGAAAAATAAAGAATCCTTAAGAAGAAAGGTAAGACAGGTAAGAAATGAAATAAAAATGACTTTTATAAGTAAAGCCCTAACACCTACGCCGTTACAGGAAAAACAACCATTTTAAAATATCAAACGTCTTCTCAAAATCTTTTTATCTGATCTGAATTGTATACAGTTATATTTACAACACAAGTACATATAACTGTGGGAAAATGAGTTAAAAGCGTCCTGGGCGCTTACTAGTTCGCTATATGCATAAACAAAACCGTTGCATCCGTTGATGTCGTAAAAGCCGACTGAGGGATCTAAAAACGCTTTACTGCGCTCCTATCCTTCATGTATGGAGGAGGCTCTGTCCAGCAGTAGACACTAATGGGCTGTTGATGTGATGTGATATACAGAACAAGTGAAACGCCCGAGACATCGTTCCCTACATCCCGTGGGAATATCCTAAAATCCTTTGTTTAAGTGAAGACTACAATAGGAAGCTGCCTGGAAGTGTCAAGTCCCTGTGTGCTCTAGTTTGGACTGTGCGTTGTTTGTCAGTCAGTCAGTTGTACGACGTTTTTATATATTTAAATAATACACACGCGCGTTGCACATGTTTTTCAACCATGTGGCCGATAGTATCTCTCGCGTGGACATCGATAGTGATAAGTGCGCATAGAACTTTTCGAAACAGCGAGGTCAAATTTTTTCGCGTCAAAGCCGCCAAGTCATTGAGGTCCTGTATACATTTCTTCATGAACTCTAGAAGGCTCGTATCTATGCGCAGAGGAATTTCCAAGTCAAAAAGTCCATGGACATCTTGAGCCCACATAATTTGTGAAACTGTGAGAACAACCTGAAATTATAGGACGCGTATCAATGTATACTATTGTATATTTTTACTTATATTGCTAACTAGTGAACGCCGGAAATTTCATTACCATCATACCGTGGTCATTTCCTAAAACTGTTTGATAGTGTACCTCTATACGACAAATGGAAGCTTCCTAAAAGCTCTAGGACTTTTGGTTCAGGCTGTGGATTTATTGTCACTCAGTCAGCCCAACAACAATTAAAAAATGTATTCTCTTGCATCTTTATTGTTTACATTCGCGACCTCACCGAAATAAAATACTAATTTCAGAATATCTACTGGAAACTTTTCATATACATAAAATCATGAACATTTAAGCAGCTTATCAAAAAATCATTTTAAATGGAAAGCTATTCAATGGTATCATTCATATCCCTTTGTTTTCTGGCGAACTAAAGAGTCAATATAATAAGAGAATTAGGGTACCGTGCCCAAATGGTGCCAACGGGAACCCATTGCGAAGTCAAAAAATATTTTAACCTAGCCCTTTTCAAACGCAGAAAACACACAAACCGCCAGAAGCGTTAATTAATATTTACCCGTTCAGACATCCAGCCACATGACGCGCTTGTTTGGTCGTGGCAGGCAATCAGCATAACCCCAGCAAAACATAATTTTAACTACATTATCTTCACTAATATTGAAAAAGTTGAGTTCCGGCATTTAGATGTAAGATAGCCAGCTCCTCAGTTTGTTGAGGATTCCGGGGGAAGTGCGCTCCACCTTCGGCCTTATTGTATTGTATTGTATTTATTTTCATAAAATTACAAGGTTATATAAATTTGTACCCTTTAACCTATGCAGGTTAGTCTGGGCACTCACATTCGTCGTAATTACAGTAGGTACAATATACATATTACTATAGTGGATAGCTACGATAAACATTTACTTAGTATTACATTTAAGTTATTGTAGGTACGCAAATTATAACCATAAAGGTCGAGATTAGGCTAGAGTATCCGTAAAAAACAAACAAAGACCATAGGCACAGATATACTAACTATAGCCTATTCTGTGCCATAGGTAAGTTTGCACTTCTGCAGTGTGTGTATGTGTGTGTGAGTGCAATTGCAGGTAGCTTGGAGCCAGGTGTCGCGTCGTCGACGTCGGTCGGTCGCTCTGCGCGAACAGTAAACAAGTTGCTGTAGGTACAGGCTGATTCCAAAAGTTTACTGCATTAGTAAATAAATATTATTACACTTTTACACAACGTCATCTAGCCCGAAACTAAGCAAAGCTTGTAATATGGGAACTAGATTACGGAGAATACTAATACTTACATACTTATGTTTTGTAAATACATACTTAGGACACAATACAACACCCAAACACAGAACAAACATTTATATTCATCACACAAATGTTTGTCCTGGGTGGGAATCGAACCCACAACATACAGCGCAGAAGGCAGAGCTACTACCAACTGAGTCGTGAGGCCTGAGTGCAATAAGAATTAGTTTTATTGTCTAATCTCGTAGAATTAAAATGTTAATTTTATGTGATTGTTTTATATTTAGGTAGGCATTTACTAGTAAATAAGAGATAAACATATTTTTTATTTTATAACTTGCTAAGATCTTCGTAGCTCTTTGTACTTAGTTTTGTAATTTTGATTGTTTATTGTTAAATAAATGAAACGGAACGGCTCGTGTAGAAGGGGTCTCAAAATGATCTCGAAACGTCAGCAAATCGACGTAAAATTTTTGTGGTAATAACCGTTTCATTTATTTAATTATGTTGCATAGCCACACAAGTTTCAATTCTTTGTTTATTGTTGTTCTAATTTTATTCGGGATATCGTTTAGTAGTGTTGGTATTAAGTAATCGTGACGATACTTTGGTTTTAAGATGTTTGTTCTTGTTGAGAAGGAAGGTCTGTCTTTTTTCAACGACCGCTCAGAGCGACGGTTCTGTGACGAATGAGAAATTGTTATCATAACTTGTAACTTGTCGTACATACGTATGTCGTACGATCTTCGTACGTACGAAGATCACTTCACCCAATCCTCAGCCCACTGAGGAACTAGTCAACTACTCTCTAAATGCCACAACAATCTATAATTGTTGTTATGGCGACAGACTTAGGTAAGATGGTGGTATCTAGCCAGGCAGACCTAAACAGAGCACAATATACTCCCCTGTGTATCAAACCCGTAACCTCTGGATCTGGCACCGATGGGCGAACCAATAGACCTAAGGGGAGGTTGAAATGAGAGTAATATGAGCTCTCTATCGAAGAGAGTTATTTAGATACATTCAATTCAATTCTATTACAAATAAGTACCAAAGGGTTGATTTGAATTATATAATATGAATATAGAAAAACCTCCAGTTGTTTCTTCAGAATGTTTGTTTGTTTTTCAGTAGCCGAGGTATGAAATCATTTTTTTTACTGCTGAACAAAGCATAGCAAGCAAGCAGACCTATAATTAACTGAAATGTTTGTGATGAACCTGGCGCAAGAGTAAATCCGCGAATTCAACTACATAATTCTAGAATGAAATATGTAATCATAAAACCCAACAAAATAACGAATAAGGTTTCTACTAATTACGTGCGTTCAATTCGCATTTGGACTGATTATTTTGGACCCCACATATTTTCTTACATATTGATATATTTTGTCATATAATCAGCCTCCTCAGAACATGACTATACAACGCTAACCTAATACTTTGTAACTTTTCTGACACTGGCTAGTGATAGTTTCGTTGGCACCCATTGCGTGTAGAAGTCGATAATTTATTTTTGAGCCATCGACATAAAAAAATACTCATCCCAGATCAAATACCTATTATTACCTGATTGGGGTGAAGTTCAACCCACTCCACTCTCGGTCGCAACATGTAGTCCTTTAGAGCGAACTTCATACAACGTTTGACAGACGCAAACATGGCTTCCTCTACTTTACCTAGCCAGTCTTCAACATTACCACGTGCTTTAAGACCCTGAAATGGTTATTAATATAGAAAAAAAAACAAATAACATAGTCAATTATGAATTTTGTTTTATGATCTATTAATAGGTGTATCACAATAAAAAACATTCAACATGAGATACAAAAACAAACAACAAAAATTGCGCTGTTTCCAAGGATAAAACCACTTTTCGAGGAAAACTCTCACCAACAGCGTGTTTTTTATGCCAAAGGACACGGGCAGAAACACTTTCTTTAGAACAAATAACAATTTACCGACGGGGATCTTTTGTTTGATAGATCATGTTACGCCAGTCAGAAACGTCTAGACTATTCGCGAGCCTTCGCATAGTTCCGAGAAAATAAGACAATAATAACTTGTTTATCAATAACACAAAAGGATGATTTATGACCGCCGTGCCAGATTACGCAACAGTTAGTGGCGCGACCATTCCGGCACTTACTAGAACTTTCGATAAAGTTGGATATAAATTGACGCGCGAGAAGCCAATCCGGGTCCTTCCGCCACACCTGCGGCGTCAGCAGCCCCAGACCTTGCTGCGCTAATGGCCATGCTCCAAGAGCAGGCTCGTTGCCAGGCAGAACAGGCCCGCCGGTTGGAAGAGCAACTGCAGCGTGACAAGGAGGAGCAGACCCGTCGCCAGGAGGAACAGGCTCGTCGGTTGGAAGAGCAGCTGCAGCGTGACAAGGAGGAGCAGACCCGTCGCCAGGAGGAGCAGACCCGTTGCCAGGAGGTTTCTCCAAACCTATCCACGGCCGTCACAGTCAACGCCAGATCAACAACTGCCACCACGAGAAGCCAACCCGGGTCCTTCCGCCACACCTGCGGCGTCAGCAGCCCCAGATCCATGCTCCAAGAGCAGGCTCGTTGCCAGGCAGAACAGGCCCGCCGGTTGGAAGAGCAACTGCAGCGTGACAAGGAGGAGCAGACCTGTCGCCAGGAGGAACAGGCTCGTCGGTTGGAAGAGCAGCTGCAGCGTGACAAGGAGGAGCAGACCCGTCGCCAGGAGGAGCAGACCCGTTGCCAGGAGGTTTCTCCAAACCTATCCACGGCCGTCACAGTCAACGCCAGATCAACAACTGCCACCACGAGAAGCCAACCCGGGTCCTTCCTCCACACCTGCGGCGTCAGCAGCCCCAGATCCATGCTCCAAGAGCAGGCTCGTTGCCAGGCAGAACAGGCCCGCCGGTTGGAAGAGCAACTGCAGCGTGACAAGGAGGAGCAGACCCGTCGCCAAGAGGAGCAGATGGTCCTCATGAAAGATCTGCACGCCACATTCGGCAAGGAGATCAAAGTGATGAAAAACCAAGTGCATCAACATGAAAACCCTCATCGAAGCTGAATCACAGATTGTGGACGTGAAGAAAGAGTTGGGAAGCATCAAAGCTAGAGAGGGGATTGCAACTCCAATAGTTACTGCACCTTCAGGACGTGGATTCAAATTGCCGCCATTTGACGGAACATCTTCGTGGTTGGCCTACAAAATACAATTTGAGGCCGTTATGAAGGCAAATGGATGGAATAAAGGTCAGGCGATGACCGCGCTTACCTTGGGCCTCCGCGATCAAGCCTTAACCATCCTCGAAGCCCTTGATAAAGAGGTGACATACGAGCAGCTACTGGAGGCACTGGAAGCTAGATACGGTGACGCCCATCTAGAACACGTTTTTCGAGCACAATTAAAGGATCGTATTCAACGCACTGGTGAAAACTTACAACAGTGGGCTTTGGAAGTGGAGAAACTGGTTCGAAAAGCATACCAGTCAGTACCTGCACTCATAGATGAAAATCTTGTGCAAGTATTCATCGACGGAATCCGTAATCTTGAAGTGAGGGCCTCTGTAAGACTCGGGCACCACGACACGTTGAAAGATGCCTTAGCTCATGCTTTGGAGGTGGAAGCTGTAAGGCAAGATCATCGTGATCGCCGAGCGCATCAGGGAGATTGTGGAACCACCAGTTCGTTACCGTTTTGAAGGGTACAACCCAAGATGCTACGCCTGCGGAGAAAAAGGACATATTCGGTCCAGTTGCAGAAAGCAAAGTGTACAGAGAAAAGAAACCCAGTTTCAGGGAAACGAGTAAAAGGCAGTACTGCGGGGTGCGTGCAGGCTGATGTTCAAGAAGTCCCAAGGATTTTGGTCTCAGAAAACTATACAGCCTGTTCATCAAGGTGGAAGTAAACGGAACAACATGGACAGCGGATCACAAGCTAGCTACAGATGGCAAGCGAGTGGCACCGAAGAAAGGCTGGATGCCCTACAAGAATCGTCACTCGTACGGACCAGAGTGCTTCGCGGAAGATTGGAATCGTGGCGGGAAGGATCACGGGTACAGATACACGGCCGAGATATTGACTGCACTGATGATCGATTGGAGCGTGCAAGGGTTGACTTTCGTGTCCAGGAAAGCAGAGTCTTCGGTATTGAAAGTCGGGATCTCGGAGACTGTGATGGTGATCTACCACGAGAAGCTGTCAGACCACGGGAGCGTCCGAAACTGAGTTTACAGCGTCGTATAGTTCCACACGACACCGAAGTGCGCAGCAAGCTGGTAGACAGTGCAGATATGGAGGCTAAGAAATCTGTAGAAATAGCCAAGCCGGTGACTTCTGAGAAGAGTTGTGAAGCCGCGACGTTGGTTAGCACTGCTGTCAAGAAACATGAGAATGAAGACCAATGGCGCAATCAAAGAGAGAAATCGAGACTAGTGACTTACGGAGATCGCTGTAGCAGATCCAGGCGTTACGACGAACAAGAGGGATACTTGTACAGCGACAAAAAGGATCGAAGTAACAATTTGAAGAAAGACTACAGCCAGGCAGGTCAACGGGACTTATCGCGAGATGACTTAGATCTTCAGGACTACGACCCCGGGGGACTACAGAAGGTTTAAGAAGGTTTTACATAATCCAATTCGCAGTTAGAAGATTGATTGGCGCGATATTCTAGAGCCGAAAATCTCGGGGCGAGCATGTCTAAGAAGGGGGCAGTGTTACGCCAGTCAGAACGTCTAGAATATTCGCGAGCCTTCGCATAGTTCCGAGAAAATAAGACAATAATAACTTATTTATCAATCACACAAAAGGATCATTTATGACCGCCGTGCCAGATTACGCAACAGTTAGCGGCGGGATCATTCCCGCTCTTACTAGAACTTTCGATAAAGTTGGATATAAATTGACGCGCGATTCGGAAGCAGGGGTATTCGATTACGATCCAGCGAGTTAACAGCGAGCATAACTAAGTAGTGTTGTAGTGTTTGAGAGTAATTAGTTTGGTGCTGAATAAACGTGTCTTATTTTGAGTAATAACCGGTTGCTTTTAATTCTTACGAACCCCAGCTCGTAACAATAATATAGGAATTAGTGGATGGCGGCTCAGGATCGCTAGCTGTGGCGATTGAGGGAGGCCTTTGTTTAGCAGCGGACGAGTCTGCGTTTAAATGATAAATTATGAAGTGCAACAAGTAGTGCATTGTTTAAGTAGAGTTCCAGAAAGCTACATTCAATAACTGACGAAGATGTTACAGACATGTTGACGAAGACCTCGCAATAAACTTGGTTTCGACGTACCTTTCCTAGATTGACTCTTTCCCCTTCAGGCGAGAGCATAGCTATAATGTCTGTTGTGAGGTCATCTGGTGAGGCAGTTTTGGCAAGCTTGGCTTGGAGCATGTCTCTCGTATTGAAGGACATTTCTCTCTCGACTAGCGTTCCATCTTCGGTAATTTCCATTTCGCTTTCTGGTAGTTTGACGCCGAATTCTAATTTAGCGATTGCATCGAAACATTTGCGGAGATGAGGCTGCACCGCATGAGGATTTCGGGTCTAGTTTAAAAACAAAATAATATACCATAATCACTAAGTAACCGATTACATTTGTGTGACTTATTTGATAAGAATAAATAAAACTCACCTGAGCCAGAATTTCCAGCAGTTCATCGTTAGACAAAAAGAAAAATCTCGGAAAAGCCACACGCTTTGTTTCCAAATATGCTTCAAGACATTTCATGATTTGGTCTAACATTTCGTTATTTCTTACAAATTCTTCATACAGCTTAGGTTGAGTTGCAGCTGGCATGGCCAAGGGCACCTGCAAAATACTAATATTGCAACTTGAACTAATTTTAGCACAGAAATCAATTGATTGTTCTTTACCTTGGCCAATTTTCTCATAATATCCTTCCATGACTTATCCACAATGGTGAACAGCCTGGTCTCATTAGGCAGCTGTCTTTGAATGTCGGGAGCCGAGAATATAACTTCCAGGTAAATCCACGTTTGTTGGCAGGTGAACCATTCCTCCTGAATATACAAATAGTGTTATGAAATCGGTGCGAAGTAAATACACCTGCACGTTGAAAGGTTTACCTATTTTCTTTTTATTACAGAACCAAAAGGATAACATGATCCACCCTTACTTCAAGTTGAATGGGGCATAATCAACGAATTATCTTTTACCTACTCCTATAATCCTACCAACTTCGTATTTTTCCTTTCGTACAGGCCCTCTTGAAAGTGATAGTGGTCAATCTCAGTTTGTTGAGGATTCCGGGTGAAATTACGCTTCCACCTTCGGCCTTATCTTAACTTGTTACCAGGTGAGATGAAAGCCAAGCGCTTCCCCGTCGTACAATTAAAAAAATGCATAAATTCTTACAAGAGTTCTAGAAAACAGGTCCACATTCTTCGCCCACTCTTCCACCCTACTCTTGATTGGTCCGCAGTTCCTCGAGCTCAGAATAGTGCTGATGTGGATATTGCTTTCGTCTAGAGCAGCTTGAATCTCATCCAAACCACCCAACACAAACACATCTTTGGCGTCCTTGTGCAGCAGTACAGGGAACTCAAGAGCTGTCCAGATCTCTTCCACCTGGTATTTTGAGGATATTTTTAAACGTATTAAGCACGCATCAACAAATATCAATGTACCATTTAATAAACCAGGAAACACAACTGCAGAGATGTCATGGTAAAAATTTAAAGCTTATATATTCATCTACAAAGATAGCGAATAAAAACTGGGCAGTTCCATATAACATTTTCATATTTTTAATACGTTACGTTAAATACGTGTCACAAGAATCGATGAAAATGACGAAAAATTGTGTCTGGATACGTACATTAATAGCTAAATCCGCTGCATATTTTATAGTGAAAATTATATTAAATTGTGTCTTTTATAGTCCTCTATACGTCTATTTTATTATTTTGTATTCAAATAAATTAATTTTCATAAATTGTAAATGGTGTGCGTTCGTGATAATAGTTTTTAATAAAACTGTTAATAACTTTATACTTTTCAT
Organism: Venusia cambrica; assembly: GCA_951394065.1. NCBI lineage: Eukaryota > Metazoa > Arthropoda > Insecta > Lepidoptera > Geometridae > Venusia > Venusia cambrica. The sequence continues at coordinate 15,741,492 of OX596034.1, forward strand.
TGATAGCTAATTAATATCGAAAGAAATGGTAAAGTAAAGTAAAGTAAAGTAATATTTATTGCATGAATACATGTGAAAAATAGAGATGGTATGTGTGATTTATATAGAACAATCAAAAAATAATAGTGAATAGAATAAAATAAATGTCAAAGATAAAATATTAGAAAAAAAGTAAATTGTCAATGTCACAAGTTAATATATCAAAGAATTTAAATTAAATCAGAATAAAATTATGCATCAGAATTATCAATAAAATGTCTATCATTCATAAATTGTGCGATTTAATAATAACTTTTTCTGAAACATTGGGGTCAGTAGTTCCCTTAATTTTTTTGACAGATTATTATATATGGAAATAAATACGCAAGAGAATATTTTGCACGGCGCCTGCCATGCAAAATATTCTCTTGCGCATCCTTGTGGTCTTTGATGTTGACACATATCTTACTTTGGTCTCTTTTATTACTTATTACGATATCTGAGGGTTGACGAAACTAATAAGGATTTTTTTTTGACGAACATCGCCGTTTCAAAAATGGACAGATAGGTCACTGTTAGGATGTTTGGCTTCGATATCAATCAGTCTAATTAGCTTTCTCTATTCAGCTGTTTGTCCTTAAAGTCTTTGGAAAAAAAAATTGAAAATATAGTAGATAATCTAAGGTTGCATAAAAAACTAAAATTTTCTAAATTACTGTTTGTTTTCCTTTTTCATACCATTTATTTATAGTAAAAAATGTTGGCAACGCTATACTGTGGCTGTTTATAGTTGATACTTTTTTAGACCGAAAGAGAAGTAATGTTCGCTATGTAGATACCTACCTATTATAAGTGCTTATTACCACAGAAAATTTGAAAAAGTACTATGGTAAGTCCATCACGATCGAATCATTGATGAAAATTTTACGAATATGACACTCATATTACGAATTAATAATGGCGGATGTCACTTTTTCCAGAAAAAATAATATGCATATATCACTTTCAGTGTTTTTGAGGGTGGTGATTACGATTATGACACTCACTGATATGTCACTTTTTCATGAAAAATCAATATATATATCACATATTATTTTTCATGAAAAATTAACATATCCGCCTACTTGAATTCCAAAATGGGTGTCATATTTTCGGGGTTTTTGAGGGTGACGTTATTATATAAAGTTTTTTAAAATAGGCGCAAAGAGAAGGACTGGATTTTAAAATCTAGAAAATTTCAAGTCTTGGATCTTCCAGCCTACAGATGCTGTCTTTTGATTGTCAGAACAACCAAGTGCGAGTCAGACACGCACACTGAAGGTTCCATTCCACATTTCTAAACAAAAAAAAAAATTTTTTTTCAGTCTTAGTGCGGGTCCGATTCACGCTTGGTCAGTTTTTATAATTGATTGGTATACCTTTAAAGTAAGCACTATACTTAACATTTAAAGACTTAAATTTAATAATTCGCTTTTATATTGTGTTGTCTTAGTGTGAATACACTAAGTTAAAAAAATATCGATTTTACCATTATCTAACGACAGAGCTAAAATAACAATATATAAATTCGTTTCTTGTATGTGAACCCCCTTATTTTGTTTCAGGTTATTTCGTGTGATAATACGTTTTCTCTGAAAATTATTGACCTGCTACCTGTTACAGTTCAAAAGATATACCTCTTTAAAGGCTGTTTCCTTAAATATTTGAACCCCTGCCCTTAAATTTAGCATTGTTTTTTTCATATGGGCAATCTACATACGAATCTTCAAACGACTATCATGTGCGGTTACGAAAATATGCAACATTTCACTCCGAACTTTGAGTCCCAATTTGAACCTCTTGGGATGAAGATTTTCAAAATTGCCTTCTTAGTGAGCGTTTGCACACCAAGACAAATATACCCTCCAAATTTCATGTCTCTAGGACCAGTGGTTTAGGCTGTGCGTTGATAATATATTTTGCAGTCAGCCAGGACTTTAAATTTTATAAATATAGATTATAGTATAGAATAGAAAGAAGAAGAAAATAAATACTTCCACATGCTATTGCAAAAATTTTAACACCTAATTTATTAGTTTTAAGTTTTCTTTTCTTACTAACCCATATGGATTTTTACTATCTGAAATAATAAATGTTTATTTATTTTTTAGTTATTTTTATTATCCTTATGTACCCTTCAAGTATTTCAAGTTCAAGATTAGTTTGTTTATGCATTCAATCGGGCGTCAAGAGGTTTCGATTTATGCGTAGGCTCTTTGCTGGTTGTGTGCCGGCTTATATACCTAAATTCGAGCGCTTCAAAAATGAAATTCCGTCCTTAAGATGTATGCGTTGAGGTGAGTACGCGGACGATTGTATTTTGCAATATATAGCTACAAATGATATCGTGTGTTTATATAGCAACTACTTTATTAAAATTCGTGTCAAAATCATAAGTTTACTACGAGCCTTATCCTCTTCCACTTAGTATTTTCTAAGTTTTCAAGATCACAACAAATTATTTTATGTACGAGTATTTATAGTGATAACTTTATAATTATTCCCGACGTTACGACGATCCTCTATCACCTAGCAGTCACACATTTTATACTCATTAGAGTGTACCAAGACGGTTAACAGAGATGCTATACGTTAAAAAACATACAAATATTGTTCAGATTGTAACGGGCGATATTAACATTTTATTGTCTGCTGAATCACGGCGCTTATTATTTTATTCTATGGAGAAGGTACCTTCTTAAGTAATCCCTCAAGACCAGCTTCGGAGCTGGCCTGACCAGCCACTTCCATCAACTCCTCAGCATGCTGGAACGCCTGGAGCTCCTCCAACATTTTCAACGTAATCACCATGTCAGGAGTGAATCGAGTTTTCAATACCTCTTCAATCTTTACCCAGTGGCGCGGTTTCAGGGCCGGGTTGCGTAGATAAGTCATAACCGGTAACTGTCAGAAATAAATGTTTAATAGGTACAAGTCGCGGTTATATCTGTATCTATAAAGCTTTCACAATTTGATATTGCAAAGGTTTTAACGTGGCTATACAACGCACTAGTATTTTGTATATCATGTTGTACTAAATCAGCCAACATCAAAATATTTTTTTAATTTAAGTTGCATAGAAAAGGACAGTGTGGAAAATAATAATTAGTAACAGTAACAGACTGACTACATTTTCCCCTGAGAAGATCCATTTCTGATCTCACTCAGAGCGTGGAATTCTAATCAGTGACACATATCATCGGATCGAGTGAGCGATGCGAACTAAAATCGGGCACTGAATGTATGTATGTATGTGGCATAGTTTTAGAATATACAAATGTTAGATTGGTAATAGAGTGTTGAGGACAAGACAAAAACAAATTGCATTAGGGTGTGTGTAATGTGAATGAGTACGAGGCATAATAACCAAGACATAATTTGTGCCGTCATCGCTTTCAAAACTAAAATCACAACAAGTTCGATCACTTTTTTTGCAACTTTTTGTTTGACAGGTGAATCGCATATCATTTAATACTCGTAATGTCTAAATCTCACTCAATATAGTTAATTTCATAGCATGCTCATTGACTCATTGACACTGCGGCGCCACAGGTAAAATCGAGTTTTACAGAATTCGAAACTATAATCTCACGGCAGATTCAGCGCCTCGAGGTTCGGAATGTGTTTACAGAATAGCTTTGCAGGTCGAATTTTTCAACCGATTTTGATGAAAATTGGCACTAATGTTCCTTGATTTACAAAAAAAAAATGTCGATCGCGATTTTTGATCGGGGGTAAAATAGGGGGGGGGAAAGGGGGGAAGTTTCCTGCAGCGTTATTTATCAACGGACTTCAATTAAATTTGAAAGACACACTAAAGCTTTAATTAAACTATGCTTAGTTTGTGACTAGATGGCGCTGTGTGAAATTAATGTCCTGTAATTCTACACAAGATGTTGTGATAAAAAAACAAAAATGGAGAGTGGAGGAAGAAAAGATGAGAAGTTTGCTGTAGCATTGATATTTTTGAAGTTTTTTTTGGAAAATTTATAGCTACGTTTACTAATCAGACTACGCAGTCCTCTCAGCCTGACATATCCGTAGACATCAGGTTCAATCTCCTCAGACCAAGGGAACGCGAGTAATCGCTCAAACTTATACCTCTATTTGCTCAATAGTCTAAAACGAGAAGTGAAAGAGGAAAGCATCGGTTATTGCGTGGTTATAAGGTAGACCTCGTCAGAAGTCTACAGTTCATACAGAACCACTGGTTTTAATAAGGGGTGGCTTATTCACTTATTGTATTCTGCCTTGCTCGATCATCAGGTCTTGCAAGATAGTGACGTCAGGTTTCTTATTTAAATTTAAACTGGTATTATACACAGAAGAATGCTGCTGTCTTTTTGGTGAAACTTTTACAACACTACTACTCTTTTACTATTTGACTTTTTCAACATCCGTGGGCTAAAAAGTAGATTTTTGAACCACGTTTACTAATACTACGGTTTTGAGAGCATTTTCTTACATTTTACATCATCCTTTTCATGTTAATAAGGAGTGTCGTATTTACTTATAGTATTCTGCCCACCTACTTTGACGTACAGTCGGTGCTTTGCTTTTATTATGGTTTTGCGTAGAATGAGAGTTAGCATTAAGGGTGAGCCTCGAACACTGAAGCGAATAAAGAGAGATTGAGAAAAAGTGTGCTCAAGTAAAGTATTATCATGTTATTAAAGCACACTTTTATCGTTTATAAAAAACTTTTTTGTGAGAAATCAGCTCCGTGGTTCGTGGTAAACTTAAATCAGACATCACGAGATCTCAGTTCGGGACTAGCCACTAGTTAGTCCCAGAGGTATGCCGGTTTCCTCACGATGTGACCTTCACCGTCAGAGCATGTGCATGTGTAACGTCCGATAAACAAACCGCCGGATCGTATGGCGGGCCCATACACACTTGACAACAAAGTTCTATTAAAATAATGATAAGGATATCCGTCTAGATAAAAGTTCATAATCCAAAATAATAGTTGTATATCATTGTACCTAAGTGGTTGCTAGGGATGTTCTAACGGTTCTGGTATAGTTGTAAATCGTAAGCTAAATGTACCTTTTCCTTAATAATGTCGATAGTCGCTTTGCATCTTGGTACAATTTTGTTTGGCGGCAACCCTTTATCGAGCTGATTGAATATTTTTCCATAATTGATTGTTGTTGTTTGTATCTCATCTATATCCAACGTGTTGAAAGGATTTTCATACCTATAAAATGAATATTAGCGGAAAATCGTGGAAAGTTTTGCATACTAAGATAACATAAATATAGTATTACAAAAGTATTTAGGTATTCTGTCCGTAATCTAGTTCCCATATTACAAGCTATTCTTAGTTTGGGGCTAGATTGCGCTGTGTAAATAAATGTCCTATAATATTATTTATTTATTATTATCGTAACCAATAAATACCATGATGTGAACATGTCATTCCATTCTTTTGAAGACTTCCACAGCATCTGTCTAAGTTTGACATCGTTGATAGCCTCATCTAGCTGTTCCAATCTTGCTGGGGGCATCTGGAACACAACATTTGGTACTGCGAGATTCTCCCTGTCAGACTAACTATTTATTATCTCATCTTTACTCTTCTGCCTTTACGAGTGTGTTGTAGTGTAACATAAATCATACCTTGAACATTTTCTGCCACTCTCTTATCTGCTTGTCTCTCGCAAAACAGACCATAAGCTTTTCAAGTAGATCATCGAGAACTTCCATTACTTTTTCCATGTCGGACTTTTCATCGTACAGCCATTGTTGCTAAAAAAAATGATAGTTTAAGTAACGATGACGCCACTTTTAGCATTGGGACATATCTATTGGAGCACATTAATAAAAATGTTAAGCTACAGGTAACACAACAGTATTTTGATCTTATGAAGGTACTCGCATTATAGACAAGATCGAAGATATAACAAATATTATTCGTTTTGACATAAAAATGCCTTTTAAATGTTTTAAAATGCACATCATCTTAACAAGGGTTAAAAGTATTTTTTATTTAATAAAGAAATAAAACATGATAGTTTAAATAACGATGACGCCACTTTTAGCATTGAAACTTATCTATCAGAGCACATTCATTAAAATGTTAAGCTACAGTTAACACACCAGTATTTTGATATTATGAAGGTTCTCGCATTATAGACAAGATCGAAGATATAACTATTATTATTAGTTTTGACATAAAAAAGCCACTTAAATGTTTTAAAATGCACATCATCTTACAAGGGTTAAAATTAATTTCAGATTAATAAAAAAAGTTCTATAGCACGCCGAGTGACTTGCCCTATTGACACTGTCCGCGTTTCGGCAGCGTAGGTCATCACAGGTAGGAACCACAGTTTGGAAACTTTAGTCTTCAGGCACTGCGGGACGACGAGAAGAGCTGACGTAGAAGAGTCAACCATCGGTTCTGGGATAGTACGATCTTTGTTTTTCAGATTTAATACGCAGACCGATTTGACGAGGAGCATCAGCTATGCTGTGTAGCATTGCTTGCAGGTCCTGCAGCACTTCCGCCATTATGATGATGTCATCAGCGAATCGTAAGTGTGAGATGTAGTCCCTTTGATGCCCTATCCATTCCTACTCAACGTCTCAAACAAGTCTTCCAGTGCGGAACAATATGTAACATCCCCTTGTCTCACTCCACGATGCAACTGGATAGGATTAGACTGATATGGTTCTACACTTGGATTGACATGTTAGCTTAGCATCTCAGCACTTCGATGTATCACCAATCAACCTCGCTGTAAGGGTTTTAGAACTGTCTCGGTCTCAACAGAGTAAAAGTTTAGAGTTTCACAGTCCATAAACGCTTAGCCAAGTGGCTGATTATACTTTTCTGTCTTTTGTAAAAATGCACTGCGTGAATGTCTAATGGTCTATGGTGCCAAATCCTCCTTGAAACTCAGCCTGCTCTGGTGGTAAAAACTCGTCAAGCCATATAAAGTAAATGTTTGAGTATTTTTATCTAATATAGACAGCTATCGTGGCGTAAATTGACGCACTCTTTTTAAAAATACTTCAAAAGGATTTTTTTATAAAACTTGGAGAACAAGCAAGCTGCCCTAAAAATGTTTAGTGCATCTCTTGCCTACAACAAAGCCAGAATTCAGAATCAGAAATCATAAACATTTATTAACCATAAATAACATTAAATGTTACAGGCAAGTCACTATGACAAAATATTTTAGGAACATGCTGAAGTATTAAAATTATATAAATTAAAATCAAAATCAAAATTACAATTAAAATTAAAATCATAATCAGAATTAAAATCAAAATATTATCAAATCCAACCAAAAATCTAAATAAAAATGTAAAATTAAACAAGCCATTTTTTTTTCTACAAAAATGAGGATTCCGTGAACTCCATTGACAAAAATTCGCTTAATTTGTAGAAAGGGTTACTTTCAAAGAAATGCTTTAATGTCATCTAAAATTATCTATAATTTAATTCAGTTATACAAGGAGGTAATTTATTGAACATGAATATTTTGGTGAGGCGACCTTGTTTCTTAACTTTGACCAACCTAGTCCATGGCTTAAATAGCTTTTCATTGTTTCGTAAGTTGTACGGATGCATTTCCTTATTTTATTTTAATTAGCTATTATAAATTTAGAGAGATATTACTGTCATTACATTGTCACTCTTGAAATGCTTTTTTGCTGAAGTACGTCTCTTTAGGCCGTTAATTATTCTCATTGCTCTCTTTGGACACCTTAAAACTTTTGTTATATTTACAGCACTACCCCAAACTGTAATGGCATACCTGATCATAGAGTGTATGAACGCATAATACACTGATATAAGAGTATTCTTATCTAACAATGGTTTAAGTTTTAGCAGAGCGTAATTAGCGTTTGTCATTTCCTTACACATTTTATTTATTTGAGGAGTGTGATTAATTGTGTTATCTATTGTATACCCCAAAAAGACATTTTCGTTGCCGGTTGAGCGACCAAAAATACCTAGTCTCGACTGATATTGCATCACAGTGCTTTTATTAGAGTTGTGAATACCACCACAATCAAACCAAAGTTGATACCATTACAATCAAACCATTCCATAAGCAAGCTCATGGCACTATTTATTTACACTTGTAAATTTTGTTCATTTTTATCTTTAATCCCGACATGGGTGTCATCTGCAAAAAGACTGATATGCATCCATTCTGGCATGGCACTAGCAAGGTCATTTATATAAATTAAAAATAATAGAGGACCCTAAATTGCCCTTGTGGCACTCCTATTGACACTGTACCTGACCCCAAAGAAGTTTTATTTACACATACTCTCTGGTATCGATTACTAAGATAGGATTTCATTATATTTAATTCGGTAACGTGGAAGCCATAGAATTTTAATTTGAACACTAGCACATCATGTCGCAAACAATCAAAAACCTTTGATAGGTCACAAAAAAGGCTTGCACATCTACAAAAGCTGTCTAAAGAATCAAGAATCAAATTACATTTCGAACGTCCTTTTCTGAATCCAAATTGAGCTAGTAAATTGTTTTTTTCTTTAAAGTCAACTATTCTGTATTTAAAAGCAGTTTCTAATATTTTAGACAAAGCAGGTAATATACATATCGGTCTGTAGTTATTTAGATCTCAGGAATATCCTTTTTTTAAAAGTGGTATCACCCTACCTGATTTGAAGACGTCGGCAAATACACCGTCAGCGAATTACGAGTTTAAAATAATAAACATTAATTCAAATACATTATTCATTATTTAGTCATTATTCATAATAATATTTCTTAATGTTTTTGTACTTAATGTTGTCATAGATATCTACTGTTGATTTTTGCTTCAAATTGGTTACAATGTTTCTTAATTCCTTATACTCTAATGAATTTAATTTAATTTGAGTCTGTCTTCAATTTATTTAGTTATTTTAAGCATTTTTGGCGTCTACATCTACATTAGTGGTTAATTTATGCGCAATATTACGAAAAAAATCATTAAATAGATTTGCGATGTCTTTGGCTTACGTGGCAATCTCATCTCTATCATTTTTTATTGAATTAATATTCAATATCTTTGTATTCGGTTTCTTACGTCGCCCAACTTGCTCTTTAATAATGCTCCATGAATCTCGGTTCTTATTTTTAGACTTATTTATTCTATGTCAATGTTGCAACTATTTTGCTGCAAACATGGCCCTTTTCTGATTTTTTTTTATGGCTAACTTCCTCTGTTCATTAGGATCGTGATCTTGTAATATTTTCAATTTAACCAAATTTTCCTTAGACGTTTCTATACCTTGCGTTGTCATTTTTTTCTGATTTAACCATACTTGTTTTTTCTTTTTGGGGAAAGCAATATTATAAAAGTATATCAATGTATCCTGAAAAATCCTCATTTTTGCGTTCGCGTCATTAGTTGACAATATTTGAGCCTTTAATTTACTATATTCCTTGTCAAATAGATAATTGTAGTAGTTAAGATTATTCTTTGAGAAAGTTCTTGCTACATAACTTGTGCGTTCTTTATTGGTCTCAGATTGTTTAAGATGTAGTAATTCCATCTTAATTACATTGTGATCAGAAAGCTTATAACCTAGAACGCAGCTTTTATAATCATCATAGTTTACTATAAAGTTGTCAATGCAAGTTGAACTAGTTCTTTTATTTTTGTTTGTATGTTTGGGTTCTAGTGGGTTCGTTTAATACCCATTAACATTTGAAACTATCTAATATACCTTCAAATTTCTTAATATTTGTCCATAACATTCAAAACATTTCAATTGAAATCACCCGCTATTACATAAAAATTGTTTTCCCTGCAAAGTTTATGTAACACTTTCTTAAGTATACTAAAAAATAAGTCTATATCATAGTCCGGTCTATATAATGCAATAATTACTGTTTCAGAGGGTTTCAGTTCAATAGCTGATATTTCACAGTTTGTTTCAAAAAAGGATTTTCTTACTTAATAGTCAACGCTATTTTTTACGTATATTGCCGACCCACCGTTCTCAAAAAATACTCTATTAAAACATGTTGCTAGTGTAAAATATTCTATTGTCATCGCTTGAATCTGATGGTTTTTTGCCCAAGTCTCCGTCAGGCACAGTATATCGCAGTCTTGCTCAGATAGCAAGTTCTCTATTTGCACATATTTATACTATGTATGCTTCTGACTTTTGCATGAAGGATTATCGTTCCTGTCCCCGCTCCTGCACAATCGAAAAAATTGTGTTTTGATCTCTTGTGGCGGTTTGTTGGAGCTTGCATCTGATGAAACGCAGTGAAAATGATCCTTGAAATCATTTGATGCATGATATTACATTTACCGTGATGATGCTAGCGATTTATAGTTATTGATCTTAGCATTATTGTACCTTACATTTGGATCTAAGTATTTAACATTTTCATTTACGCTTGCCATATTCGCTATCTGTTCATTAATGTAGTAAATTTCATTATCATGTTTACATGTTAATCAGTATATTGAACTTTCTTAATTGTTCTTTTTGAACTTTGCTAAGCAGCTTAACGTAGTTTTGCTTATTATTATTATTATTATTATGAAGCGAATGCCATACTGCGTAGATGACAGCCACAAAGAACATGACCTTCACGGCACTGCATTGCACCCGTCAACTTGAGGCATAAAGGTGTTAAGGCTCGCGTGCCCGTGATTTCACCGGCAACCCTATTATCTTTCAAACCGGAACACAGTCAAGCAGGCGACCGAAATAGGTCTGTGGGACTACTTCCCTGGACGAACCTTTTCACAAGAAGATCTACTACTCTTGATAAAAGCGTGTTGTAGTAATAAAATCACTTACAACTACTTCGTCTCTCAGTTTGTTGACATCTAGCATAAGCTCCATGATATCCTTGCCGATTTGGCTGGCGAATAAGCCGGCCAACTTGCTTCGCGTCTCGAGACGAGCGTCTACGTTCGTACGTAGCGTGCCAAGAGCAACACTCAGACCTGAACATATTACAAACATTAACAAAAACATATTTATTCGTGTTCCCCTCAATTTGTAGTAGTTGTTACGACATATATTATTGTTCTAAACTAGCTGACGCAGTTACACTTGCGTTGACGCAAAAGTTGAAAATGAAAAAAACTGTTATTCCGATCGCTACCCAACTTCACAGGATCACCCGATGGGCAAATTTGAATACCAGACATACCAAACACACATCAATTTTTAGTTCCTCGGTTTGTTGAGGATTCCGGGTGAAGTACGCCTCCACCTTCGGCCTTATCTCAACTTGTAACCAGGTGAGATGAAGGCCAAGTGCTTACCCCTCGCACAATAAAAAAAAAAGTATATATATTGTGTCGACAGATGATCGTATTATGTTATCTCTTGACCTCTATCATGAATGTGCAGCTCTAGGGCAGAGAGGTTCTTCCATGGAACAAGCTTTCCCAGAAGGCCTATTGCCTTCTGGGCACGCACCGACTACGGAACACAACTAACCGCTTGGTGCCAGACTTCGGCAGCCTTTCACATTCGATTTTCATAGAATTAGTACATGATTAGTAACACGAGCTGCTTACCAGGTTTCCTTCAGTTTGGGAAGATACGTACGTACGTGTACAGAAAATAATTGTCGAAATTTTACTCGACTTGTTTATATTACTTATAGGGAGGTTGAATAGAAGTTGGACATAAGGTTAATACTTTAGATTAAAATTTTAGACAGAGTTAGGTAAGACGGTGGTAGCTATGATGGTGATGTATGATGGTGGTAGGTGGTAGGCGGACTTTAAAAGTAATAAGTAAGTAGGACTTAAGTCCTACCACCAACCAAACCAAGCACAATATTGTACTTTCCATGAGGATTTTACCCCAGGAAATCTGGATCTGACTCCGGTGGTTGTACCACTAGACCACGGAGGCGGTTATAATCACTTCAAACGTGCGCCTTCACACACATTTAGCAAACTAAGCAAAACTTGATTACAAGCAAAAAAAGAAGTGACAAGTTAAGTATTTTTCCATTAATATGCAAATACATTGCAGTTGTATTTTAGATACTTTTATTTTTTGTAAATACATACTTAACATAGACAATACAACGTTCAAAAAACATCTATAGTCATCATACAATTTTTGTTCTGGGTTGGAATCGAACCCATACCTTACAGCGCAGGCTACCAACTTAGCTCAAAAATATAAACTAGCAAAAAACCTGGATAAATGAAAACGGAGCTTTACTACCATGCTATTATCGAATAAAACAAATTTAGTTAATTTTTATTGCCAGTTTATGTGCAATGCCACTTGGAGTTAAGTTATGATAAGGCAGAAGTTGAAAGCGCACTTCACCCGGAATCCGAGTGCCGACACACAACAACTAATTTGTAGTTATGGCGTAATACTTAGATGTGATGTTGTAGCAAGCCAGGCGGGCTTAAAACTATTCCTACCATCAACCAAGATATAATTGGCAGAGTAGATAAACCACGAGCTTATCACTTGAGAATTATCGGATGTTTCCTGAGATTTTGCCAATCTGAAATCCATCGAGTACGAGAATTTTCTATTTTTAATGTTACATTTTTTTTTATCTCGTAATGAATTAGGTGAGAAAGTACTACAACACGTATAAAGAATTGTTGGTGTTATAATTGTGCATACTCCCTATTAAGGTATAATAGAAGAGTCGGACCCACACTGAGGTTTCAAAACTATGGGTCGAAACCATTTTGTGTGCGTACAAATTTGATCGGTTTAGTTTTTATATTAGATATTGCGATCAATAGATATGACCAATGTTATACCTAAGTAATCAGTCATGTCATCGGGCGGTATAGGTATGTTGAACTCTCCCATAACATCATACAACTCCCTCAAGTACTCGAGCCTTTCTTCCAAGAACGCTACACGTGACTCCAGGCCATCCAGCAAGGAGTTAAACGCGACCAATTCTCCAGCACTTTCTGGTTCTTTGCTGATATCCTCCGTAATGTTATCTATTCCTTCTAGAATCTCGTCTATTACGGCGCGACCGATACTGAAACAACATTTCATTGTTAAGTATCCTTTTTACAATTGACAAAGGCATTCATAAATTAAGGACATGTCGTGTTCAATATTGAATGTGAAGGGGTTTGACGCCCTGCATTAGGCACTCGGGTAGTGCAAGGAATTGTGTTAACGGTCATTACTCCTTACACAAGTGAATAAATTGTTTCGAACATTGTTTTGATTACGATACATAGCCAAACAATTTTTGGTACATTATTTTGACTAGAAAACGGGTATTTATCGCGTATTTGCCTTTATTTATCTTATAAATAAAGGCAAATACGCGTTAATTACCCGTTTTTATTAATCAAAGCTATGTGTTCTAATCGCGAAACTTTCGTAAAAGAAAAGTTTTAGTATGTGAATGTTTGGTACATTTATGATTATCTCTCTCTCTTTCGTTTACGTACGGGAATTTAGACAATTGACGGCTAAAGTTGTCAATTTTCACAGATAGCTTGTTTTTGTTAAATAGGGGTGCGCAAAAAAAGGATTCCTACTGAGTTTTGAACGAACATAAAATATTACTGTGTTAAAAACGAAACAAAATAGATTTTTTCCCCTTCGAGGATTCACCCATAATCAACACTCGTGAATCTTTTGAGGATCACCTACTAAGGGGTAGTTTGAGACATGTCCAAACTTCGGCGCATGCACCGTCAGTGCATATGAAAAATGCGAACATAAACTTATTAAGCAAATAAAAATAGTTGTAAAATAATAATAGCGTTAATTAGTAGGTATTTGAAATTAAACTTACTCAGGCGTAGTGGTGAGAATTACATCAAACAACCGCTTTGGCTGCGGCCTAAACAACTCCTGGAATGGACAGAGGCACAAAAACAACATGCCTAGTGGCTGGTAGCTGACCACGTCTTCGATCTCTTCCATTTGCTTCACTAACTTTTCGCAAAGCATCTTGAACGCAAAAACATCTCGTTCGTTTTTAATTATATTGACATCCATTTCATGAGCGTCCTTGAAGTTCTTCATGAAACCGCTCATGCGTTTAAGGAACATCCATACGCATTCGAATCCATGTTTAATTGTGTACGGTATAAAAGATATTTCCTCCATCATTTTCTTATCCTGATTCATGAGGAAGTAAAGATTGGGAGAGAGTCCAGCGGTCCAGTCCACCTGTTTGCCCATTATCGATGGCTGAACGAATATTTGAAGCGATTCCTCGTTCAGGTAGTTATGGAACGTGCGAACGTATTCGTCCCAGTAATCCGAGATCTTTTGCAAATAGCTTGACATTATTTTCTCACTGGGATTCAGTTCTACTTCACCGCTTTGCAATACGTACGCGTCCACTTGGAAAAGCGCCCACTGTAATATAAAATATGATCAAATTATTGCTTATTCTTCTTTCTTTCTGCAACTCAAGAGCTCATTTTGTTATTTTTTTTGACTTGGCAAATATCTCTCCTGTTGAGTCAGTCGCGTCGGTATGATCATGGGTCAGAGATATAATTATTTTAGAGGAAAATTAAAAACCTGACAAAATTACCTTACAAGTGTCGGTAGCTCTGGGTAGCACTTCCAAGACCTCATCGACTGCATCGCCCATAAGCAAATCCTTTTCAGGTGTAAAGGCTACATGCTTTCGAAGCATATCTGCCATCATGCCGTTGGATCTCTTCGTCAGACGGTACAGCATGTAGTTCGTCATATAGTCGTTTAGTTTAATGTAGCTTAAACGGTACGGTAATTAAATAATTAAGTTTATTTTAAATAGTATTAGATGCCTATCACATATACACCTATGAAAAACAAGCAATAACCCAGACACCACACGTATATTGAAAAACGCAGCATCAAATACGCAGTACTAATGGAAACTTGGCGAATAGGCCGTATTTAAGATGGTTTGGCAAATCGAACTTGATGAATATACAGTAAATATTTAAAATTTGTCCAGAATCTTAAAAAAAAGATTTTACACTGAATATTTCAGGTCATCTGGTTTGAGCTGCTCGTTGATTTTCTGAACAAAGACACGATTGTTGTCGAATTCGCCAGTTACTTGTGCTATACTTATTTTTCAATTAAAAATCTTTACCCGCAGTAATCATGAGTGACTGTTATGTTTTCCGAAAAAGTTCAGTTCAGTTTTTACGATTGTACTGTTGATACATATACCGAGTATGTAAAAGTAATAGTAAATAAGCAATTTATCGAATTTAGTTAACAAAAAAAATTATAAAATACAAAAGGGATATAAATTAATACCAAATCAAAAACATTCCAAAACCAATCAATGTTGCTTAAACTTTTGTGATGTGTGTTTACGGTCATTTTTGTCATTTTCGTACGAAAATGACAAAAATGACCACATGCCTCGATCAAAACTACCAATGTAATTAAAGCGAAATTATATTGTATATTACGTAGTCAGGAAATAAACGCTGTTTCTATTTTGTTATTGACCGAGCGAGCACAAAGACTAAGCGGCTTATAAATTATTAACCGAGTTACCTGGCCAGTCTTTCACAGTATTTTCTTTTGTTTGCTTTTTCGGTATACGACATTCCCCCAGTAGGTTTTCCACGAATTATCTGAAAGGGTGGTATGTTCCTATCGTCAAATACAAATCCTTTTTGGTATAGTGCAGTGTGGCACGCAGCTGTTATAATCTCCAATACCACATCCCGGAATTCCTTAAGTTTACCCCTTGTATATTCCACTTGCTTCATCTGGAAAAAAATGTTTGAGCTGCTGATTAAACGTTGATTGCTGTCGATCCATTTTAAAATGACCTAGATCTTTCAGTTAACACCGAAACAACTTGCACATTTTGTAGGTATTTGTCAGTCTTCGATAAACAGGTACAAAGAGAGCGAAAATCTAGTCAAGATATGTGTTACCTGAACTTCAATGAAATAGAAGAACGCCGTGTCCATATCCCTCGACACATCAGCAAAGCTTTTCATGTACATTTCACAACACATCGCCTGGACGCTTAGTAAAGCTTTGCCCAGGACTGGCGTGAGTATAAATAGGTTCTTTGCGAGTTTCAACCTCAGCTTACTGTATTTTCTAAAAAGAATAGACTTCCGCCACACGTAAAATGCTTTCCAGTACCTATACACTCTGAAAAACTTGATCTGGAATAAACAACACAAAAACAATTCTGTAGAAAAGGACTTCTGAACTGAAGTCCCACGGTTTCCATGAACAACGTTTATCGGAAAACAACAATCTGTCTCAAGTGGTCTTAGATCTTGAAATCAGATAGGAACAAATAGGTTTTCGCCGAATCCGTCCGAATGCATCTTACCTAAAACTCCGCAAAACCGCACCTGAGCAGCAGTTTGCATTCAAATACTCGCTTGTCAAGGTGTCAAAGTTTAAGGTCACCGATGTTAAGCTATTTTGTATAGGCATAAAAAACAAGTCAAGATTTTCGCAGTGGCAGTTATCCTTTATATCCGAGCAATATCCTTTTTTTTTATCGAAGCACGTGGTTCCTGATTAATATTAGAGTGAATGGGCGTTTTAGACTATATCTTCAAAATATGCCTTCAAATGAACTTATGAGCGGTTAAAGCTGATCACAACATTGGTGGCAAGACCTGTAAAGTTCCGCCTGGCTAAGCGACTACCCTCCTGCAGAAGTCCAGCGCCAAACGGTTTGCCAAACGGTTGGTCTGCCAGAGCCAGTGCCTTCTGGAAAAACTCGCTCCATCGCAGACTACACCCCTGCTCTGGTCTAGAGAGGTTTTTAACCTCTATTAAAAACTTACCCACCCTTTTTATACAAAGAAAACAAATGGAATATCAGAGCCTGGCTCTGTAAAAACATATTCCGAATCCCAGAGCGTTAACATAATCTGCATGACAATCAACACCTACATTTGAATAATGTGGTGTAAACTAGCGCACTGGCATTTAATTATGCCAGTTGGATACCAACTGGCATAATTAAAAAAACAGGAAAATATGGTGTTTTTGCTGGTATCTGTCAGAACAACTAGATAGGGAATTGACCATTTATTAGAAATTACTAAGATGCGAAAAGGTTTGGGTAAACAGGGAATATATCTGCCCATATTAGGAACAAATACGCAGACAGGAATATTTCGGGATGATTAGATGAAATAATAATACATTACATCAGTCAGTTTTACGAAAATCGTGTACTCCTGTTCCCAGGCAGCAAGTTTTGTAAAGACCATTTCTTTTGTGAAATGCGTCACCCCACACGGACTAATTGTAAGATAATTCTTTTTGTCCAACTCTTCATATGGCACCACTCTGAAAATGGTAGCAGATAGGTTAGAGCTTATATTGTTATAGAGCAGAAACCTCAACTCGGCCCGTGAATAGCGTTAATAGTTACTAAAAGCTCTCAACAAGCTACGTACAGTCACCTGAGTATTCTATACAATACCGTATGCGCACAGGTAGAGCTTGTATTGCTAAAGGGCAGAAACCTAAACCCGGCCCGTGGATGACGTCGTTAGTAACTAAAAGATCTCAACAGGCTAGGTACAGTCACCTGGGTATTCTATACAATGCCGAATAGCACCAGTCTTAAACCGTGAGAGTTATCGAAAAGTCCAATTGGGAATTACGTGCTCGATTTAAAAAAAAAACAAGTTCTGCATTCAAGAAAACTTTTTTTTATGAAAAAAACCCATTTTTTTCTGTAAAATGAGTTTTTGACAAACATATTTTTGCTTCTTTGAGTTCTTTGTTTGATAATAATAAAAAAAAAAACATTTTCTGTTTTGAAAGTCTTCCAACAACTTTGCTAGTCAGAATACGATTTTTTATTATAAAACAAAGAACTCAAAAAAGATTTTTTTTTTCAAGGACACTCTTTTCCGGAAAAACAATAAAAATATATAGATTTTCTTTAATGCAGATCTTTATACTTTTTTATATCGAGCGCGTAACTACAAACTTAACTTTTCGATAGCTCTTTCGGTTTCAGACTTGGCCTCAGTGGCCCAGGAAAAGAACTCACAAGTATTATGTATAATTTTATCAAGTACTTTACGCATTTCAATAAATGTTATGGTGTATGTTATTTATTTGGTATTCACGTGTGATATAAAACATGAATCCAAAAGTAATGACAGACTTTACCAAACGTAATTATATTACGTAAATGATATATACAGATTATAAGTATTGGATACATGACGTGCTTTGATCCCTTGATGATTTCAAGCAGATTCCGGGTATTACTGCTGGAAGCGGTCATCACAGAGCTATGTCAGTTATTAAAAAAAAATCCTATAATGTAATAGTTATCGGATGGATAAATTTGACAGTGCTGTCCACTCATAAAAATAAAAACGAAATAATGTAGGTAGTTATAATCTTCTTCTAGTGGTCCACGCCGGGCTACTGAGTCTACCGAGACTCAACCGCCTCTGTTGTCTAGTGGTTCCCTCACCGGTGTCAGATCCAGCGGTCCCGGGTTCGATCCCCAGGGGAGTACAATGTTGTGCTTGGTTTAGCAGGTGGTAGGATTTTGTTTAAGTCCCCTGGCTAGCTACCGCCATCTTACCTAATTCTGTCGCCATAACAACAATTCTTAAATTTACAAATGTTATAATGAATTTTTGTGTCATATATACTCAGCTTGAGCTTTGCTGGTCTTGATGCAATAAATCGGAATCTGCGTCAGGACCCTCGTAGCTCAGTCGCTTAGAGCGTTTCCGGTTTTAGGAAAAGATGAGGGTTCGAGTCCCATCACGGGTTCTGAATTTTTGTGTCATTATAACATTTCTAAATGTTGTGACCAATTTCAATCACATGAAATACGAAATAAATCTTAAATTGTTGTGGTTTAGAGGTAAGATAGCTATCTTCTAGCTCTTCAGTTTTTTTAAGATGCCGGGTGAAGTACGCTTCCACCTTCGGCTTTATCATAACTTGAAAATCAAATGAGATAAAGGCCAAGCCTGTGTTCAGTGCCGTACCATGTGTTCAAATCAAAACAAACCTACAATAATTACGAGTGTGTGCAGTGCGGTGCTGTGTTCGAACCAAAATATACCTACAATAATTTAGAGTGTGTGCAATGCGGTGCTATGTGTTCGAACCAAAATATACCTACAATAATTACGAGTGTGTGCAGTACGGTAGTAAGTGTGCGAACCAAAACATACCTACAATAATTACGAGTGTGTGCAGTGCGGTGCTATGTGTTTGAACCAAAACATACCTACAACAATTACAAGTGTGTGAAGTGCGGTGCTATGTGTTCGAACCATAACATACCTACAACAATTACAAGTGTGTGAAGTGCGGTGCTATAGATCAAACCAATATATCGTATTCAAAACCATGTTACGAACTTGAGATAGTACGGCGTAAAATAAACATTCTCCGGGTGGACAGCGTAAACCATGTACAAAAAGCCTTCATCAGGATTCTGCCTCACATAGTCAATGACTTCCTTCTGGGAGGCCACTACAGGCTTTACTTTCAACGGGTCAGTTGTAACTTGGACTTGTGGTTCACTTGACTCGCGGATTTTTAACTTCTTCTTTTTTTCTGGAACTATTATAAAGTTTATTTATAGAAAAATCTTACCTTGAACTTGAAGCTAAATTTTCAAATAAGATTTTCAAAACTAAATACTTAAACTAAAATACTAAATGCAACCAAACAGATGTGCGTGAAAAACAAGTTTTTCAAGCAAGAGCTAATAAAAGTTGACTAAAATTATTAAAACAATATCACAATAACACAAAAAGTGACAGGCGCCCGTCACTTTCGTACCTATTTATAGTAGGTACCTAAGCGTGACTGAAATTACGTCTTGTATGTTCCCACTAGTTACACACGTTTAGCCGTTGTGGAGTAACACCATGTGTGGAATATACACAGTTACACAAATCGAATTTCAAATAGAGTGCTTCCTACCTAAATAAGCCAAATTTAAAACTTAAGTAGGCTAATTACTCAACAGTAATTAGTTAAGTAGACTAATTACTAAACAGTAATTAGTCTACTTAAGTTTTAAATATTGCGTTAATAAATTTACTTTACTTTACTGGACGTAGGTATTTATTAGATTTTTAACTTCTAACTAGATGATTTAGTATTAGGGCATACCTATATAGGTACATGTACCTACAACGTTTATTTATAGATTTCAACCAAATCAGTGAAATAAACAAGTAATTTTCCAGATCCGCTTTCGTCACATAATTTATTTTGTCTTTCGTCAAGTTTTATTTTATCGTGACAATCACAAATGTTTCCTCATACGACACAATCGCCAGTCAAGTTCAGAAAACGACTATAATAGAAAACTGAAGTAGTCTTTGTCTAATTCGTCATTCACAAGTGAAATAATCGAAATATTAAATATAGTCGTATAACTAACTGACTAAGCGACATAGAGGAATCTTTGTGTGCTAAATATCCAGCCGGGACGCGGTGCTAGTGCTACAAACAATGTACAAGAGTACGAGGCTTTTTGTCTGTTATCTTGTACACTGTACACAAGTTAGGAGTGTCTACCAAGCTGCTGCTACGTGCTACAGCTACGCAAACAAAATCTGCCTTCTGCGCTGTAGGCTGTGGGTTCGATTCCCACCCAGGACAAACATTTGTGTGATGAATATAGATGTTTATTCTGTGTTTGTTTTGTGTTTGGGTGTTGTATCATATAGTACGTATGTATGTACAAAAAGTATTTAAGTATTCTAAAATAATCTAGATCCCATATTACAAGCTATGCTTAGTTTGGGGCTAGATGGCGCTGTGTCAAAATTAATGTCCTGTAATATTAAAAAAAACAGCTACGACGTGTACACGTCTAGCTGTTTGCATGGTAGTGCAGAGGTCTCCATTCGACGGCCAATTCGACGCCGTAGATTCTCTACGGCACAGAGCACTATGCTTCTACAGCTGCCAATGTGTCAATGCAATATAGGTAAATCAAACTACTCTGCATAATAAATGAACAAATAAACTAACCCATGTCTTCTATGTCGATGGGATCAAGCTTTACCTTCGACGGTTTTCTTTCATTTTTGAACCTTAACTCCTGCGCTTCCGTAAATCCAGTCTACAATTAAACATATCTTCATTGTACCTATGCATGTTAAACTTCAACTAGGTAATATAAAAAAAGCCTGTTCAAGAATAGTACAAATCAAAAGACTACAACATTGGCAGAAATATTTAGGTAAACGTAGTTTTTCTATACATAAAGGTGTAAAGAAAAATTTCGTTCACCTCTGAGGCGATGAAGACTATTGTATAAACATGCGTTGTAGAAATGATTTTATTGAAATGGAGCACAGGATGCGCCTGATGAATAATTATTATTTTTTTATTCATCAATATAACTAAAAGATTACATAAATAATTTATGATAACACATTAGCATAGCCACTACGATTTGTATTTTGCTATCGTGAGCCACTTCAATAATTAAACGTAAAAAACAATATATACGAGTATATCTATAAGTTACCTACACGGAATTACTGCATAAAATTTTTCTTTAATTTATTTTTTAAGTTAATTTGTGACAAACTGTTCCGTAAGTCAAGAGGCAAACTGTAAATCAGTCGAGGAATTATAAAAGGTACCGTTCGCTCGCCGTATACATTATTTGCGCGCTACATGCAATAACGAGGAAGCGCTTGGCCTTGATCTCACCTGGTAACAAGTTGAGATAAGGCCGAAGATGGAGGCGCGCTCCACCCGGAATCCTCAATAAACTGAGGAACTGGCTATTTTACCTCTAAATGCCGGAACACAACATTTTTTTTAAGAATTGTTATTATAGCGACAGAATTAGGTAAGATGGTGGTAGCTAGCCAGGCGGACTCAAACAAAATCCTACCACCAACCAAACCAAGCACTATATATTGTACTCCCCATGGGGATCGAACCCGGGACCTCTGGATCCGAAATCGGTGGGTTGGACCACTAGACCACAAGGTTCTTGGAAACAGCCCTATACATTTATATATATATATATATATATGTCGCGGCCATCCAGTTAAATGAGTAAGCTAATTGGATGCCTAAGCCGTTCATTTAATGCCTGCATCCAATCAAATGGCTGAAAAACAACTAGCCAAGTCATTGAGCGAAACATTTTACCATACGGCTGAACGTCGTGTAGTCATTTAGTTAAACTGTGTACTGATGAATTTGTGATGTTTGGTTAGGGTGACCATGAGTTTACAAAATATGTATGCCTACTTTTTACTAATACCTACCATTTTCAAATAAATAAATGAGTTTTGATAAAAATTGCATTCATGCTCCCGCTGTTGACGCCATATTTGTTTTGATGACTACAAGCGCCGCAGTGAAAAAACTGACCTCAATTTTAATCACTTGGCTGAGTCTTGGTCAGTCATCTTCAATAAGCTGACTTTCAATACGCCAAGTTGTTAAACGTTGATTCTAGTTCAATTTACAATTGGCATCAAATTTAATGCCGGCGTTTAATGAACGGCCTAGGCTAATTATCTGGCTAATTTAACTGGATAGCTGAGACTGATATATGAATGAAGTTCATATATCAGTAGATATATGAATGAAGTTCATATATCAGTCTCTGTAGTCTCTGTGGTCTAGTGGTTCGCCTACCGGCGCCAGATCCAGAGGTTACGGGTTCGATCCCCAGGGGTAGTACAATGTTGTGCTTGGTTTGGCTGGTGGTAGGATTTTGTTTAAGTCCGCCTGGATGGCGTAGCTAGTACCACCATCTTACCTAATTCTGTCACCATAACAACAATTTTTAAATCGTTGTGATCCGCCATTAAGAGGTCATATAGCCAGTTCCTCAGTTTTTTGAGGATTCCGCGTGAAGTCCATCTTCGGCCTTATCATAACTTGAAAAATCTGGTGACATGAAGGCCAAGAACATCCCTGTACTGTAGCTTCTATGGCGAAGTACCAACACGATATCAAGGAGTCTATGATGAGCCACTGCGACAAGTATCATGTCATGTCGTCCGCGTAGCACTGAGCGTAGCACAACGGCGCCGCGCCGTAGCAGTGCCAGTGCTACGCCACGAGAACACGACATGTCGCGGTGTACATCGTAGGCCCCAAGAACGAAAGCTCGTGACCTGAATAGAGATCCTACGAGCGTGTGTATCGCGACGCTTCCATCCAACTATCGTCGCGATTTTATCGCCGTGTGGAGACACGCTCATAGAGGTACTTTATTAGGTGGCACGACGATAATATCGTCACGTTTCACCATGCTTGAAGTCAGGTAGGTATCTTGTGTATATAGATTGATTATTGTACACCAAAAAACAAAAATAAACAGCAATAAATACACTTAAACTAGGTACAATGGGCGGCCTTATCGCTAAAAGCGATCTCTTCCAGGCAACCTTTGGATGGAAAGGATAGTAAAGAGCAGACAAAGCGGTTTACTAAAAATAAACATTAATTTACATAGCTACTTATTAACAATAACAAAACATACAATACATCACAAAATATCCAATCATTACTAAAAAATATATTTAAATAGAAACTAAAACAGCAGTAGCGAACGAGACAATTAAAAGTTGGTCGAGGAAAAGTAATGACAGCGTAATTTTTTTTAAAAAATGTAGATTGTTTTGGAGGATCTGACCAAAACGGGTAGTGAGTTCCACAAGCGCACAGCCTCAACAGTAAACGAATTAGCATAGAACACTGTGGTGTGACTCGTAATATTATATATTGGGGTGATGCTCGCCTTCTGAATCGAGTTTTTTGGTTAAAATCCAATAACTGTGAAAATATCACGATTACGTACCTACACCGTAAACACATGCGTACACACGTAAACTACTAATACTTTATATGCCAATGTTTCATCTAGACGTATACAACAAAGTACCAACTCACCAGAGGTTCTGGCTCCCTTTTAACATACTCGATTTTTTCCAACAATTTCTTGTGGGGTATATGAAATG
Organism: Venusia cambrica; assembly: GCA_951394065.1. Lineage (NCBI taxonomy): Eukaryota > Metazoa > Arthropoda > Insecta > Lepidoptera > Geometridae > Venusia > Venusia cambrica. The sequence goes on from OX596034.1 coordinate 15,765,428, forward strand.
GAATGTCTCGAGGTTTTCTGAAAAAAAAAATGGCTTTGACTTTTATAACTGTAGCGAGGTAAAAGTAGGTAATAACTTAATTAAAAATAGATATATACATTACCTACTGAATCTGGCAGCGTACTAGGTAGCAGATTAACCAATAAGTATTTAGGTTAGGTTGTCATTATCCATTATATGTCTAGTCTAGTGTGGAATGTGCAATTTACGATTGGACTCGAGTGTCAAGAGTGAAACTGATCTTATTTTTGATCGAAAAACTAGCAGACCCCGGGCACTGGCGCAAAGCTTTTCATATCTTATCACTATTATAATATGCCCAGCTCAATGAGGTGTTATTGTTTGCTACAAATGGGAAAATAATTTATTGTGGAGAATAATTGAAATTATATTATTATACACAAAACCTTATTATTTATTAACCACAAAAGCTTTAGCAGTGTGAAGCCCGGGCGCCACCCCCACCCCCACGCAAAATGCAAAATTATGTTGCAAAATGAATGTTACACTCTGGTCTTTTGTTGTATCAAATACCTAACTCACATTAAATTAAGACCCGCTCGGCATGTGCGCTGATGAAAAGTACCTTCTCTTGAGAGAATCATTACCGAAACAGTTTTCGCGTTGTAGGTATTTAGCAAGCGTATTGCTATCTCGACGTTCCCTGCAGCCGCGTCACAGAATGAATAGTAGTGCTGTCCCGGGAGCTTTGGTGTGTGCGTGCGCAAAGTCTCACGTGACGCAGTGGCGGCGGCGGGGCCGGCGGCGGCGGCGCGGGCCCCCCGGGAAAATACGTCACTCATCGACGCGCGAGTACTCTCGCGCGTCAACTCATCGACGTACTTTCCCGGGGGGCCCGCGCCGCCGTAGTAGTAGTACATGTATACTATTAATTATTATAAATTATAGTAGTAGTTTGTCTTAGGTATATATAACGTTGTTCGAGGCTCTCTCATGTTTGCAACTCTTATTATATACAAAGCCAGAACGAGAGCAACACACCGACCGCATCTCATAGTGGGTGGGCAGAATGCAATTCTCAAACCCGTTGCCACGGGAACAAGCAATGTCATAATTTGTGATTTTTTCTAAAAATTATGACGTTGCTTGTTTTTTGTGGGCAATCTATATACGAATTTTCAAATGTCTATCATGTACGGTTTCGGAGATATGCAACATTTCACTCTGAATTTTGTACTTGGGGTGCGAATTTGCGAAATTCCTTTCTTAGCGGACGCCTACATACCATGACAAACATACCCTCCAAATTTTAATTCTGTACGTTGTACCTAGTTGAATCAATCAGTCAGTCACTCAGGACTTATCCTTTTATATAATAGATGTTGATGTTTTCTCTAAAACTTTAGAGCGTTAGGTACTTATTTGTAATATAACTACATATTTACTTTACTAACATTTAATCATTAGGAATAGGTTTTATATGTTTAAGTTCAGTACCTACTTTTTTTATTTTCATATGCAATAGAAGACAAATCTTTAGTGATGTATATCATACTGATTACTCTTTTGTGTCACTCAGTCACGAGTCATTCAGAGCAAGAGCCCTCGCCTCTATATACAAGTTTTCACTTAGTTAGAGCGAGGAACTCCCAACGCAGATGCCTGCCTACTTAAAACTACAGTGAATCCTACCTACATAAGCATGTTTAGTTTTAGTTACTAAGTCTAAATTTGAGTAAATTTACATTTAGTTTTTAGTTCAAACAAGCCTCATAGCTCAGTTGGTAGTAACCCTGCCTTCTGCGCTGTAGGCTGTGGGTTCGATTCCCACCCAGGGCAAAAATCAGTACTATGAATATTGATATTAGACTGTGTTTGGGTGTTGTAACATATAGTACGTATGTATTTACAACAAGTATTGAAGTATCTATCCGTAATCTAGTTCCCATATTAAAAGCTATGCTTAGTTCGGGGCTAGATGGCGCTGTGTTAAATTAATGTCCTGTAATATTTTTATACATTATTATTTATTAGGGTACTGGAATAAATTAACTTTGCTCTATCAACAATTCTTTTCGCAAGCCCACGTACGTGATGAGAGGAGTTTTATCGGTCATTTCCTGCACTTGGGTTACATGATTAGAGTTTTCGTAAGGATCCTAAAGTGATACCTACTATAGCGTTATATTGGTGAAATGTTTTTTATAATCGCTGCAATAGTTTTTAAGTGCATTCAATAAATACATAAATACAAATATTATTATCTTTACAATAATACAGATGCAGTGGGCTCATAACAGGTTACAGTGGCGATTGGGGGGGAGGCTTACATAAAAGTGGGTTACATAAGAGCTGTTGATGATGATGATGATGATACTAATACAGTAGACAATGTAGATGTAGAGATTTTGACCCGTTACTGTTATATTATAAACTAGCAGACCCTGCGGAGTAACACTGGCGCCAAGGTTCTATGTTCATCACTATCGTTTCGGTCTTTATAAGCCCACTGGTGAACAAAGCATTTTCTGGGAAATCTCGTTTCATTGCAGACCTGCAGAGGATAGTCTCGAGATCCAGGGCTTACTTTATAAGCATGACCGCCGGCCACATGGAATTATTAGCTACAGCGTAGCAAGTACCGAGAATTATCTCTATGCAGTTCTGGTCGCCTGGTACTTTCGCTTTTCGCTAGATACCGCGCATACTGTGTTAGGTTAGGGCGTTTAAATGTTTTTTTTTTTATTATTGTTAATTACAGCCGCAATAGACACTTTGAAAAAATCAAGCTTTTGCAATGTTTAGTAACAGCACAGGCGTTTTGTTATTTCAAAATGAAAATGTCATCAATCGTCCATAATAATATTTTAAATTCGGAAGTGTTTATTTCTTTACTCTAAATGGTTGAACAGCATAAGAATCGATCTACGAGTAACTGTCTTATCCGAGTACAATGCCAGTGAAGCCAAAAAAGCCAAAGTTTGTTGGAAATGAACATAGATTTATAGAGATAATAGGTAGATGTAAGAAGATGATCGATTTTATTTTTATTTGAATTCCTGGTTTCTTTATTGGATAATTAAATCTCTTCTTCTTCTTCTTCTTCTTATGGCGTGTTCAGTGGTCCATATGAGAACCCCAAGAGTTTATTTCTTCATTCTTTCTAGATGTAGAATGTAGATGTCACAAACCAAAATGTTGGCAGCGAATTAGAGAAACCACCCTCAATACTGACATGCTACCCACTTTTTTTATATTTTTCCATATATTGGATAGTGGATCCCCCAATTCCATGTCGCCGCCGGTCACAACACAGCCCCCCGTGAAGTCGTGGCCAATTCGACTGCCATTTTTTTTCAAATCGTTCCAGTAGTTTATGACAATTCAATACAAAAATATGAATATTTTCTATTGATAGAATAATACATATAGATAGATATACTATTAGTCTTTTTTTTGTACGAATATTTCTTTATTCTATTATGATAGGTATAATAATGGCAAGATTAAAATACCGTGGTGTAGTTTCTACTGGCGTTTTTACTAACACATGTAATGTCCTTATCAAACTTCCTAGCTCACACATCACATATCACATAAATGTGGGTTTGTCCCGGGTGGGAAATTAACCCACAACTTTTAACTGATGATACATCAAAACCAATTCTTAAAGAAAACTATCTTGTTGTTAGAAAGATTAAGCAACCTTGTCATTACTGTTAAAGCTTTATCGTCGTGGGGTCGCTATAAAAGCTTAAAAAAATCTCAAAAAAAATAAAAATAGTAAACGTAACTCATTGTGTATTCTTTATTAAAGTCGGTTTTCATTTTAGTTTGTGCAACGTATTATTTAACTTAACTACTTGTGACATAACTAAAATAATATGTAGTTGGACATTTGGTAATTGGTATGGTATTGATAATTTTTTGAACTAACATTGCCTTTCTACGAGTTGGGCCACAATGTTGAAGGCATGGGTTAAAACCCATGCCTTCAGCAAATGTGAAGGAAAATTAACTTACGTAACCCTTGGCATACGTAAGTTGAGTTATGGTAAGGATCCCTAAGTACTGGGTCGGATAACCTCCTCGTGGTGTACCCTGGGTGCCATCGATCACTTCCCACTTGTGGGGACTTATCGACGGCAGCGAATAATCCGACACGAGGGTGTCCTCCGCGTGTCCCTATGAAGTTAGCATAGGGCACAGTGGATGGACAGGCGGTCTTCCGAGGGGCGAGGAGTCCCAGTGTGGTACTCAGCGGACCTTCGGGTCGTGGGATGGCCGGCCTTCAAGGCTGGTGGCGCGGCAGGGAGGGTTAACTCGGCCACCCTGTCGGGCACTGATTGTTTAGATAGGGGCCTGGGGGCCGGGAACGTAGGGGCGTTCAACCGGCCTCCATTGCACAGGCCCTCATCCCCGTCAAACGGCGGGAACGGCCTGGCGACCCAGCTGTTCCCGCCATCCCCCCAGCCACACTGGGGGGGCCTGTGGGGCCCCTGTAAAGGGGCAATCGCTGGTGGTGTTGTGGCGGAAGGCTGTAGCCGGATTCCCACGACACCACCACTCGGCGAAAGCGGGTCACTGCGGAGTTTAGTGGGTATTGCCTGTCGCTAGGACGGTATGAGTCCCACACACGGCCTCGTCCCCAACGAGGCTATGGTGAATAAACGCATTCTCCACATAAAAAAAAAATTGGTAAGGATCCCTTATATAGCCTGTTACAAAAAAAGCCTATGCACTGATAGGTAGGTACCTACATCATTATACTGTTGAAAGAATTGACAAGCAAGCCTCGAGATCCAAATCCAGATCCAAGATCCCTACGCATAAAAAAACTACCCTTTGACTACTTATAACCTATAAAACATATGCTGAGGTATCGTTTACCAAAAATAATATTTACACAAGCTTCGTGTTCCAAATCCATTCCAATACAAAAGAGATACATACAAGCTTTTTACCCCGTTTCACCCTTTTAGAGGAGATAGTGATGCTATATGATCCTTGCCATAATATCAGTAATTATGGCTCAAAGTTTCACTCAAATCCATACATTAGTCCAGCGTGATTTTCGTTTAAGATACAGACAGGCAGACAAACCAACAAAAATGCTTTTTTTTTTGCTTCAGTCCTATCGATAATACGAGTAGTGTTTCCTCCGATTGAAATTTTAATTTAGTGTACCCACAGATTTTGCAACGCTACAGTTTATTGTAAGTATAGATAGAACCATAACGTAGGTACCCTTGGTACCTACGTAGACGCAATGATTATGAAGAAACTTACCTCTCATGGTACGTCGGTACATTACGAACGTTTCTCTGCAATGTTTCAATTGCTGGTAGCGTAGATGACATCGTCCTCCGCTTAGCGTTCCCATTCAACATGATTATTATATTTACAAAATCAAAACATGCCTTGAAATGTAAATATGAAACATCACAAAATAATCAAATCGAACGACATACCGGTTTCTATGGAAACAATAATTTCAAGGAGTTTTCACCATAGCAGCCTACTGCTTTACAGTACAACCTTCTTACCAAAGAGTATAAAACATAGAATAAGTATACGTCGATTATTGGCAATACAAAAGAGAAAGAGATTAGTGTAAGCTTATGTAAGAGTGAGATAGTTAGACGAGACCATTCACGAACACGCTACCGGCCGGTACCAACTAGCGTCAATCGTGACCGGAACAAATCCCCTTATTTTATTAAAATTCTAGGTTTAAGGGTGAAAATTTGTGTTAAATAGACGTGAGTAATTATGGTTAAGTGAACAGTACCAGGATGTAACGCATCTAAAAAAAATAACTTACAGAATTACCTATACGTATATTCACATGACAATCAATGTTCAGCTCTCTAAATGCAATGTTTTAAAACTACAATAAAAGTTTTGTAAATACATGTATTGCAAAATGTTTTGTATTTTATCCCAATGCTACTCTGAATATTTTGGTATTCAATTTAAAATAATAACAGATACGTGAAATACTGATAATACCTCACTATTATATAGAAACTTACTATTGTCGATGACACTTATCGATGTTTTACTAACTTGCAGAGAAGCTGTATGGAATATAGCCTGCCAACTTTGTTACATAGAGGGATTCTTAGATTTTTATTTCCACAGCAAAAGTGCAAAATACTTCTAAGGAAAGCTTGCGTAATTGAACATTGATTTTTGCGAGAATATACATTGTTGCGAAAAATCAATGATATTTTATTTTATTGTTTCATTTCCTACATAAATATAATCAGTTTTAGGTAAGTACATCTGCGTACAAATCTGATATTATCGATAAACGAAGCATCTGGTGCAGCACTATTTGCCTCGCACACATTCACATTATGTCTACATTATATCTGATGGTGCATGGCGCAGCACTATTTGCCTCGCACACACTCTCATTACATGTACCCTAATGAATGTGGTTTTTTGTCTTGACCTAATCACTTTATTGCCAATTTAACGTTACTATATTCTAAATCTATGGTATAAAATCACTTTGTTCTGGAAGCACACTTGTGGTACAGGAACCTAATACCCATACCATAAGGTAAGGTAAGTTTACTGTACCTACCTAACTTGATTGCTTTCTGCATCTACCAGATACCAAACCTGCAATCAGGTCAGGTACAGTATGTTTATTTTTATTGTGAAAGTGCACTTCACCCGGAATCCTGAACAGTCTGAGGAACTGGTAATTTTCCCTCGAAATGCCATAACACAACAATTTATAACTGTTGTAATGGCGACAGACCAACTCCCCTGGGGATCGAGCCCGGGACGTCTGGATCTGACACAGGTGGACGAACCGCTAGATCACGTAGGCGGTTAAAACATATACATAGGTATGGTTTTCAAATTAAAACGCGATCATAGAGCAAAGGTTGTCCGCACTTTTGAGTGAGATAAAGACGAACTCATCCGGCGACTATTCAAAAAAATATACAAAAGCATGTGTGGAAGAATGCAATGAAGTTTTTGCCTTAATCAACACGCTTGCCAGGCGGGTTGATCGTAGTTTTGATGTTTAGTAATTAGATGATATGAATGCTGGTTTGCTGCCCTATACTAATAATGGTAATGTGTCGTTAGAGTTAGCCCTTACGAAACATTACCATTAGCTTTATTAGTTAGTTAACTTTAGAGTACGTCCGGGGATGTACCTACTACCACCATTCCTATTACACGCGCCAAACAGCATTGCTGTGTTCCGGTTTAAAGGGAATGGTTGCCGGTGAAATTACGGGCACGCGAAGCTTAACACCTTTATGTCTCAAGTTGATGGGCGCAATGCAGTGACGTGTAGGCTATGTTTTTTTGTGGATGTGACCTACAGCAAGGCATTGTTATAGGCAAGAGATGCATTAAAAAAAGTGGGCTACTTGCTTGTTCCATAGTCTAGTTATAAGTATAAAAAAGAACTTCATGTCGAGGTGTGCACAATTTTTTTATTACTAGTATCATAGTTTATTACTAGTAGCACTAGTACCTACGTAACATACTGACGTGTTTTTATTACCACGCTCTAGGAAATGTAGATACCCACCCAGGACAAACATTTGTGTATGTATTTACATATTCTATCCGGAATCTAGTTCCCTTATTATAAGCCATGCTTAGTTTGGGGCTAGATTGCGCTGTGTGAAATAAATGTCCTGTAATATATAATGGTGACTAAAATATTGTTCCTCGAAACTGTACATAGGTACCCTTTTGAGGTCAGGCCTTAAGCCTAAGAGAGAGGATTAAGTAATACACCCCACGCCCATAGCCGAGGCATTTAAAACTATAAAACCTTTAACCTAACATCTCTCTCAATATAACTCATTGTACCTAGTTATGCATCATTGCCTCGCGACCAACGCTATAGTACTTAGTTTGCCCCAAACTGAGATTTTATTTATAAATTTATTTTTTATTAAACAAAATCCACAGCCCTTAACTTTATACTTACATTATATAATAGGTGTACTTGCATGTTAGTGCTACGGCCAAAAACGCATAAACATTTCACGATGTCTGCTTTATGTTAGATATGTAACCACGGAGATTATCTCACAAAAATAAAGTAACTAGTGGCTCTGTGAGCTGTTGATCTCGCGAGTCTTTCTTTGCATAGCTTTAAAAAACACACATATTTAAATCTGAGTTTTTAATAGGGGCGCTACCGTTGTTGTCAAAATCTTCTTCAACCCGTCAATGTTTTCATTATACGATTATTAGATATTTATTAGCATGGTACGACAGTCTGATCTTACTGTCGATATCAAAGCTCTTTCTAAGTCTAAAATAAAAGCTGGCAGACATTCGTTGTGTCTCCATTTCATGTGCATGTCTCCAGCTTGCACAGAACGCATCTGTAATTTCTAAATATGTCAATATTTGGTTCAATTTTGGTTCAATCTGAAAATCTAGTTTAAAATTTAGGTTCCAATCCAACTTCGTAGATACAAGCCTGAGTAGGTGTGTAAGCCAGGGACAGGGTCTACAGCTTACACATGCTGGTAACGCCAAACTGGTCAAGACTGGGCTATTAATTAGCCTATAATTCAGTGCAAAATGGGTTTACTAATTACACATATTTAAGGCCTGTAGCTATAGTACTTTCAGAGGTACAAGGTAAAGACAACGTGTATGCTGTAGACCCATGTCCCCAGCTTACACATCTGGATTAGCAAAACGATACTGGATTGTGATTAATAGCATAAATTTGAGTCCGGAATCGGTTCACTAAGCATCAACATTTTGGTACATTTTCAGAAAAATAAACAATAAACTTTTTCCCGCCAGAAAAATCAAATATACTTGAGAAACCCGTCCACGCGTTATGTCTCAAGTTTCTCAAGTTCTCTTACCGCTTAGTGCAGGCCACAGTTACAATCAATTTTGAACTTTATCGTCTTGAAAATAAAAACAGTTTTGTCTGTAACATGAAAATTATGTAATGTCTATGAGATCAAGAGCCATAGCATATAAACGTACCTATGTAATTTTACACCCATACAAAGGGTGATAAATGTCTTTATTGATAAGTATGAAATCTATAGTCAATTTTGTAGATTTTATATTTGCTGTGAATTCATTAGAACCTATTAAACCATTAAATTAAATATACCTCCTCGATAATCTTAGCCCACGAAACGTCATGTTATCGCGACGGGCGGCGAGTTTGTGTTTTTTTTATAATAATGCGATCTACCATATTTTTTTAATTAGAATGTCATTTATTATTATACCGTCATCTGCTCCGGTCGCAGACTCGGTAAATATTTCGATACAAAATTCCAATGTTATCACTAATCCTCAACCTTTTTGGAACGTCATTAGTCAGTGCAAAATTACCTCCCCAGTTTTAAAACGTATTCCTCGAGGTGCCCGTCTCTCTGTCGCCACAGCTCTCGGACAAGCCATCAAAAATGCATTATCTAAAAATAATAAAGAGGCTTGGGAACATCTCCTAATATTTCCGTATAGTAGTATTCTATTCTATAGTAAGTATTCTACACGTAAATAAAGATTTAGATCCAAAAACATCATTACCTAACTATTAGAATAAAGCAAAATTGTGTAAGGTACACTATAGTGCTCGCGATGAGCGCACACCTTTTTGTGTAATGATCAGGACCCGATTAGAAATTCTAAATTTAAGCCATCCCCCGAGTCTGCTATCTTCAAACTTGTAGAGAGTAAGATTAGCGATGGTGATATTAAGGGTGCCTCCCGTATACTTTTTTCTAGTGACACGATAGCTCCAAATTCCGTTGCAACCCTCATTTCTCTTGAAAGTAAACATCCAGCCCCGGGGCCAGATTTCCACCTCTCCGATGCACCTCAAGATAGTTATTGCGCTGTTGAGGCGACCAGGCAGGATGTACTCAGTGCCGTTATGTCCTTTCAGAGTGGCTCAGCCGCTGGCCTGGATGCTGTGTCTCCACAGTATCTAAAGGACCTGCTATCTGGTGGGTCTGGCCATGCGGGTGATGTCCTTCTTGAAGAAAATCTTATATGGTGCTAACCTTTGTGCTTTAAAAAAAAAGGATGGCGGGATAAGACCCATAGCCGTAGGCACCACCTATCGCCGCCTTGCAGCCAAAGTCTGCTGTCGCAAAAAAGCCGCGTACCTAGGCGACTATTTCCGACCCGTGCAGCTAGGCTTTGGTTCGCGAGGCGGTTGTGAGGCCGCGGTTCATTCTTTAAGAACCTTTTTAGATCGAAATTACGGGGAGGTTATTCTAAAAGTAGATTTCAAAAACGCTTTTAATTCAGTTGACAGAGGCGCCTTGCTAAATCAAATGAAATCCAAAATTCCCGAAATTCATACTTTTCTTTTTCAATGTTATGGTTCGCCATCTAAATTAATTTACAAGAACCAAACTATTTCGTCTGCAGTTGGTTGTCAGCTCTTGGCCCGGCCATATTTAGCCTTGCCATTCACCCAATTATTCAACGCCTGAAATCTAAATTGAATGTTTGGTATCTAGATTACGGAACCCTAGGTGGCGATGTGGACTCAGTATTTGGCGATCTAAAAATTATTATAGATGAATTTCGGCAGATTGGCTTAGAACTAAATTTTTCGAAATGTGAAATAGGTATACATTTCAGATACATGTTTGGATAGAAATTCAATTATTCAAAAGTTTGAGACTTTGGCTTCCAATATTACTGTTGTAGATTAGAGTCCACCTACTAGGTTTACCAATTCTTGATGAATCTTTTCCGTGTTTCGTCGACGACAAAATTCAAAATTTTATGAATGTTTCGGACAGACTTTCAAAAATTAACTCACATATGGCTTTCAGCATTATAAAATTTTGCCTTTTTGTCCCAAAATTTACTTATGCTTTACGATGTTGTCAACTGTGGAAACACAGTGAGCTGGTGGAAGGCTTAGAAAACATAATAAAGAACACCCTTTCCACGATTTTGAATATTGAGTTGGATGACAGAGCATGGTCGCAGGCCTCATTGCCTATTCGATTAGGCGGCTTAGGCATACGCAAAATTTCTAGTGTTGCTTTGCCAGCGTTCTTGTCTTCCGTCTAATACCGATCCCCCAAAACACCTTTCGGCACAACGGCAGTGGGACGGGCCTCTGTGCGAGTTGACACGGAATTATCTATTACATACGTGCTCAACCTCCACAGATCGTGCTCGTCTCTTAGCTGTTTCAAAATGGGAATCAGGTCTTTGGCTGCAAGCACATCCATCTTTCAATACTGGTACACTTATGGATCCTGTAACTTTCCGTATTGCCACTTGTCTTCGGTTGGGTACAAGATGCTGCGCCTCTCACCAGTGCCGGTGCGGTGCGGCCGTAGATCAATTTGGTTTTCACGGAAATTCGTGCACAAGGTCTGCCGGCAGGATTTCGCGCCACGCAAGTCTTAATGACATTATCCGTCGAGCTTTTACCAGTGTCAATGTGCCAGCCGCTCTTGAACCGAATGGTCTGTTACGTGATGATGGTAAGCGGCCCGACGGTATGACTCTTGTCCCTTGGGAAATGGGTAGGTCTTTGGTGTGGGACGCTACCTGCGTCAACACCCTAGCGCCATCTCATCAGTTAGGGACATCAGTTAGGGCTGGTGCGGCGGCTGATTCGGCCGAGGATCACAAAAGGCGCAAATATAGTGGTCTCGACAGAGCTTACCTATTTGAGTCTTTTAGGGTGGAGACCTTGGGTCCGTGGGGAGCCGGTGCCCTCCGGGTTTTCAAAAATATTGCGGGGCTTTTGATTGAGGCGACACGTGACCCAAGGGCTGGCTCTTATATAGGCCAGCAAATTAGTATAGCTATTCAGCGTGGCAATGCAGCCAGTGTCTTGGGCACGCTTCCGTCTGGAACAGTTGAGTTACCTATAGGCCGTGTGTAACGGTCCTTAGTAATCTGACTGATTCCTTTGTACTTTATTTAATAAATGTCACTTTATTGATACTCTGTAGTACATATTATTTTTTATTTCAAGGTATAAAACAGTAATTGTTAAGAGACTATATACCTATACCTCATTACGATCTATCTATGGTTGTAACCATAGTTACGTTAGACTGATTTGTATTGAATATCATTCTAAAAACATTTCGTATTTTCCAATTGTAATGTATCTTATAATAAAAACCATTTGGTATTTGCTTTAACCAAGTACTTTAATTATTGCCTTGTCTTTACAAAGTGGTTACACACTATAAAAGTTAACAGTAATTTTACCTTAAAACTAATTATTTTACTCAAAAAACCGAAAAATGATATGTTATGCAAACGCAACGAAACGCAGTGGCCAATCAAAGAAGAAGAAGTTCCCAATGTGATGAGAGTTTGTAATAGAGATGGTGTATGAGGGTCATATTTTCAATAATATGAAAATATAACGCTTTTCTGGGATTATGTTATGATACCTATTATAATATAATAGTCAAATAATAGGTAGTGTTCGACTGATTCCGATTCTGTATTCATCGCTACCTACGGCGTTTCATAGATATTCTATCAGGTATTCTCTTTGGGTAGGTATCCATAATCGGATGAAAGTATATAATGATACGTACATAATGTAAATGTAACGGTTATTAAATTTTTCTTCATCTTTTATGAGGCTTAGGACTGTGAACTAAAATAAAAATAAGTTGGCGTATTTAAAAGGTAATCACCTATGTAGGTACCTACAATGATTATTCATTGCTATTATTCACACAAATTGACTCGTTAGCAGATGAATGTCAATCACAGAGACTATTATTTACTCAAATTCACTCACTTCTAGACGAATATCATTCGCTCAAATTCACTCATTAGCAGACGAATATCAATCACAGAGACTATTATTCACTTAGATTCACTCACTACTAGACGAATATCATTCATACAAATTCACTCATTAATAGACCAATATCAATCACAGAAACTATTAGTATTTACTTAGATTCATTCACTTCTAGACGCATATCAATCAAATCATGGAATAATTATTCATCTCACCCTCGCTCGCATGAACGCTCGTAACAACAGCGCTTCATTACCTACGTACGAGAACACATAACACTAACAGCAGAGCAGAGCGACAATACTAAGCGCCATCACCGCCACCGCGGCGAAGTTCACGAAACGAATCTTGGATCAGGCTAATATTTGACTATTATAAAATAATATTATACCGAACAATACCTATTACGAATATACATTGCTAATATTAGGTTACCTACCTATTATTAATTTATTAGTCGCACCTCTAATGCAGCGTTGCCAGAATGTTACTTTTGTAACATTTTACGTTACTTTTGACCCTCTCATGTTACCTCCATGTTACACGACTCAATATGTAATTTTTGTGTAGATAAAAAAAACTTTAAAAACATTTTCCAACAAACAAAAAAATATCGTGAAACGGAACGCATCCAAGAATGTTTTTGTATTTGTTCGTCATATTGTCGCACTTTATTTTGTGGACTGACTGATGCGATGCCCGCGTGAAAATCTGTCACTTAGTCGTATCGCTTATTCACTCACTCGCGTGTATTTCTTAATCTTCCATCTCGCTTACTTAGGCGAGCGAGCAAGCGAGTGATGACTAGCAGCGAATTCATTGGTAATCTATTAGGGCTAATCGAACGATCATTGGTAATCTGGTAGGGCAAAATTGCAAAGCCAACCACACGATTGTTGCCGTAAGGTTAACTCATCGCATACCTATAATTATTCAAAAATATTATGACGTTAGCAAAATCATAATTTTCAAGCTTATATTGGAAGTCAGTACCAATTTTTTAATTAAAAGGTTTGATTTGGATTGACTGAGCCGAATGAAACCGGACATGTGCGGAATGAATGAATGTAGATTGAATGAATCTAGTGCGCAAAATTGTCAAGTTATACCACTCATGATTGTTGTCGTAAGGTTATCTCATCGCATACCGATAGGCACCGCCTTCTAAAATATTATGAAGAAAAATAATTATTTTCAAGCTTATATTGGAAGTCGGTACCAATTTTTAAATTAAATGTTTAAATATATATTTTTATATATTATATATATATATATTACAGGACATTAATTTCACATAGCGCCATCTAGTCCCAAACTAAGCATAGCTTGTAATATGGGAACTAGATTACGGATAGAATACATAAATACTTTTTTTTTAATACACACTTATCATACAATACAACACCCAAACACAGAACAAACATCTACATTCATCACATAAATGTTTGTCCTGGGTGGGAATCGAACCCACAACCTACAGCGCAGAAGGCAGAGCTACTACCAACTGAGCTGTGAGGCATGTTTGATTTGGTTTGATTGATTGAACCATTGAACTTTCTATGAACTAGACATGAGCGGAATGAATGAATGTAGTACACTGAGCTAGCGCTCACTCAATCATATCATACACACTTATTTTAGTTTTTGTGTAATAAAGTGCCATAATAAAGTATTGTGTCGTTTTCCACATAATCTATGGTAATGTTACTGTTCTCGTGAAAATGTTACTTTTTGAGTTGTCTCATGTTATATTTGACTATCTGCCACTGGCAACACTGCTCTAATGATGCAAGTTTGTATTTGTAAACACAAAACAAAAACAAATATTATGAGAAAATGCTCTAAATATTTATTTAGAGCGCTTTGTAGACACGAAAAGTTAGTAATTCTAATGAATTTATAAGTAAAATGTGCGTTGACTTAGTTTTCCACGTTTTACTGACGTCATGAGTGGTAATTTTTAGATATGCCGTCCTCTCGAATAGTTTCCCAAAGACAAGAGGAAATCTTGCTGCAAAATGACTGCGGCTCTTCGTTGGAGCGATTGTAGCATCCCGACTTAACTCTATAGGGTCGGGGACCACGAAGACTTCGCCCAAAATGGAGGGATAGTACTTGCGTGAAATGTTGGAATTAGTTTGTGGGTGTGTATTGCAGTAGCAATACAACAGCAGTTAGTGCACTGCTGTTTGTTCTACATCAAGCAGACCACCGCCATACATACTTATTTGGCAAATACAAGAATGGCGTGATGAATTTTTGTCTCTAACTTGTTCTAATAAGGTCCTATTATTTTCAGAAAACTGATTACATATTGGAGCCCCCGGCTTTTTATAGCACCAAAGGAGGGCCCTTGAGGAGTGGAGTTGGTGGTGAAGAGCAAACGGAATTGCTATGTTGAGAATGGTGGACAAATCATAGTGGAAGATTAGAATAAAATAAAAAGACATTTATGTTTACCACACTACCACAATTAGGAAATGCTTATCTATTAATAAGCCTAATTTAACTTTTGTTTTAATCATAAATGATATCTTACATTTATGTATATTTACAGCTAGGTTTCTGAGGTTGTCGCCTCAGCGGCCTTAATCAGAAGAATTTGGCAGAGTCGTAGATTAGTATGTGTTAAATTGAGACAACCGCATATTCACTTAATCAGATTTTAGAATCAAATATGTGAATAAAACCTATGTACCTAATACTTAATTGCTTATTATTTATATCTAAAAAGGTGTTTCATAACGAAGTGCCCTAATAACTATTACAGGACTATTTCATGCTGTGTGAAATTAATGTCCTGTAATATTTATTACCATCATGCCCAAAC
Source organism: Venusia cambrica (assembly GCA_951394065.1). Taxonomy (NCBI): domain Eukaryota; kingdom Metazoa; phylum Arthropoda; class Insecta; order Lepidoptera; family Geometridae; genus Venusia; species Venusia cambrica. The sequence continues at coordinate 15,781,003 of OX596034.1, forward strand.
CAAGCAAACCTTATAATAAGACAACTAGATTTTGGAAATAATACTGTATTGTGTGTAGGTATCATCATACAATACAATACTACACAGAACAAACATCAATATTCATCACACAAATGTTATTGCTGGGTGGGAATCGAACCCACAATACAGCGCAGAAGCACATAGGCTGGCTATTCTTTCGAAGGTTTCTCCCTGTCCCATGCGCTCTAGGTTTCGAAGATTTTCAGCGGCCTACAACACAACTCTCTCCATGGCTCACAACCATACGAAAAAGACACATAAAAATTATTCTGAACACGGCAATAGGTAAAAAGTACTACCCAAAACCGCTCACAACCCAACTCTCTCTATGGCTCTCAAACAAACGAAAAAGAACAAACAAACAAATTACTCTGAAAACGGCAATAACATATAGTGCCCAGAAAAACCCAAATATGTATCCTAAATTTGCCGAAAGCTGAATAATTCGGATGATGGTATTGATAACCGGTGCTCTACGGTAACCGGATTCAAGTTATTCATTCAATAATAGTCCAGGGTCGATAATTTTTAAAACCAAAAAAAATCATAGTAGGATGAAACCCATTAGAAAAGGAGGGAATTATTATAAAAATGAAAGGAAAAATAATTTACGGGCGATCTGAGGTCGGGAAGGGGATGGGGGTGAGTTTTTAAGGGTAAAAAACGGTTTTTCCCGATTTCCGTCAAAACTAAAAGTCCTATCGAAAAAAGTCAAATGGCAAAGTTGTAGATAATGAAAAGATCTAAAACTTTTCTATTAACACTTTTTTCACATAACCTCAAAATTTATGTGAAAAATTCAAAAAACCAAGTTTTTGGTTTTTTATTTTTATCTTTTACAAAAAATTTTTTTTCGCAAATCGCCAATTCATCCAATAAAGATACAAACCATGGCAAAACAATTATTGAAGCCCATCTGCCTTACGCGGTACCGAATCTGTCATCTAAACGTCAAAATGTGCTGAATGGACGGGTTTCATGTGTTCACTTTTAAGATGGGAAACGCCATTTTGGATTTGACACTTGTGATACCCGGTAGGTAAAAATCGTTTCTAGTTCTCATGAAGCTAATTTTAAGCCAATGGAGATCGGCTGTGCCGTCACCGGTAGCGTACCTGGACCAATTTAAAAAAATATTTTTTTGTTTTAAAGGGTACTTCACAGTTGGACCCATTGTCATCATCAGGTCAGGGACGCTACCGCCGACGGCGAAGCCGATCTCCATTGATGGCTTTAAATTAGCTCCATGAGAACTAGAAACGATTTTTACCGATTTAGGTATGTGTCATATCCGAAATGGCGTTTCCCATCTCAAAAGTGTACACATGTTATGAAACCTATCCGTTCAGTACATTTGACGGTAAAAATCGTTTCTAGTTCTCATGAAGCTAATTTAAAGCCATCAATGGAGATCGGCTTCGCCGTCGGCGGTAGCGTCCCAGGATCTGATTGATGGAATCCTGGAGAAATCGAGGTAACTCTCCAAATATTATAGGCACAATTGAAGCGATTTAGGCGTATTACCTTAAAAGTAAGGAAAAAATGGACCCCATATATGATCACCGCGACTGTCTGTCTGTCTGTCCATCTGTCATCAAAATAACTGGAAAAAATACGTCATCTAGGTAAACGCAATTTGTATCATATTCTTCAGTGCAGGCGGTTTTCTTTTTAGTTTTTAAAATGTAATTATTTTTCTATTAAGCCTTTGACATACTTACTCAGCGTTTCTTTGCAACCACATGTTACTAAAGAACCCTTCAGCAAAATAAGCTTTATTTGAAATTTGCAGTCGAAACTCTTTCAATTGACACCCTATAAGACATACTAAATGTAATATCTTTAGATTTCAAATGATTTTATATCCACATCTGATGGTTGGTTATTAATTTGATATTCGAGTATTATACATATAGATATATAGTACCTACTAATCAGGATAATATGCAAAAGTAATGGCATCATTTATCAGACGCGAATATAAAAGTAATAGCTTCATTTTGAAAAATATAAGGTGTACGTATACAAAATAATAACAGGCGTACATCTTAATATCAATGTATAAGCAGGATAGGAGTATGAAAAAATAAAAAACACAATAAGATGAAAGATTTTATTTGGAATGTTTGTAATAGTAGATTGATAAAGCAAAGTTGGAATCACATTTGAAGTCCAGATTCAAAAAAATATATATCTTAGGTCTATAAGGTATACATGCGCAACTATGAGAAAAAAATATTAATATATTGAATATACCTAATCGAATTGAAATCCAACTTTTATGTTGATGATCTAAAGACCTTAAATGCATTGATTAAATATTGATTAAAAAAATCTAATACAACTTAACTAAAAAACTCGATAAAGTACTTAAATGTGATGTGAATAAGGTTCCTAATGTACCTTCTAATCTAAACAGACAATTGTATATTTTCGTATGAATACTATTTATTCCTTAGAACTACAATTAAAGTCAGAGACCAAATAATTAGTTAAGAGGATCATATACTGCGTACCTGTCCATACAAAAAGATATAGCTCTTTTTTACTTCTTATTACTGTCCGATTTCAGTTATCTTTTTTTTCATATAATCAATTCTAAATAACTTTATTGGTACAAATTTTAACCACTCCTGAAACTATGACTATTAAAAGTCAATATTATTTCAAAACCAAAATTTCGAAAATAATAAAACGTTTAAACCTAAATACATTACATTCAAGCGATTGACACCAATAACAAAACATTTAAATACAATTTAGAGGGTGAAAAGACAAACAGACGGCTATACGCATACAGACGTTCAATACTTCTGTGAACCTTTCGCGTATGTTTTGATACTGACGACCTATACCTGCCCATGACTAGGTAATCTCGCGCACATCATCCACACAAACCACCTCAACGATCCCAAAATCAATCTTTCTTCGACATTTGAGCTTCGCAATGCTCCAATATCAGTGCTCTGTAACACTAATGGGGGGTACCACGACTTCTTATAGCATTCTTACTTTGATATTACTTTACTTTTGTCACTATCTGTCCACTGTGGAAAAAACGAGACAAAAGTAATGTAAGATCAAAATGAGAACGCTTTAAGACGTGGTGGTTAGGCCCCTGGTCTTCTGAGAAGAGAGTGAAGCACGACTTATGTTTGTAGGTGCCACTGATCGGAGATGTAGTTCCCTTCACCTATAACATATTCTCGAACAGCTCTTTGTACACTATTTGCAGATCATTATATCAATATATTTGTATTCCAAACGAGGCTGTTCGGGATAAAAGTTCACTAGCCTCTGCAACTATAATGCCCTTGCCTTTGAGAGGATCTATAGCGAATCTTTCCTTTATCTCAATAACTCGATAAAGTACTTAAATGTTAATAAGGTTCCTAATGTACCTTCTAATCTAAACACATGATCTTAACAGACAATTGTATATTTTCGTATGAATACTATTTATTCCTTAGAACTACAATTCAAGTCAGTGACCAAATAATTAGTTAAGAGGACCATATACCGCGTAACTGTCCATACAAATAGAATATTATATTTCGGTTCGTGTGACACCAATAACAAAACATTTTGTTACAATTTACGTGGTGAAAAGAGCTAAAAGTAAGTAGTAAATTACATCAAAAAAATATATAGCTATTAATCTCACGAGCAGCAACTGTCTCTGTCGGACCCAAGCTGTAGTCTTTGTAGAATACAATGCAGGGCTGGCAGACTTTCTCCTCGTTATATATAGATTAACCCCTTAGCCACGCACCTGAAACGATCAACTCATTTCAAACTCTGTTCAGACACGGTGACAAGTTTATGGGTATAAACATGAAGGAAAATATGATTTTATGCTGTAAAAAGTACAGGAAGTTCGATCGATATCTTCACTTAATGTGATGTGCGCGATCAGTAAAGGAACTTGAACGCGCAGTCGGCTAATAAGTGTGTATCAAAATATCTCTTCTGGTAATTTCCCCCCAAATAGTTGGTATTCAGTATATTGCAACAGCCAATCTCTATATAGAAAAGGTCACCTGTATTTATGTTTGATCACTGGATTGCGCCATTTCATATCTGACGAGTTCGATGCAGAGGTTGAGCCATTCATACTCGGGTATCAACACGCTCCTTGGCACAGGAACGCGATCCCACAAGATCACGGGTGTAGTGTCGCCTTCAGGTAGCAGTCGTGTGATGAACGGGACAGCAGCGTCCAATGCACAGTTGAGCCAGTGTTTGGTAGACGCGGACCACACGTCGCCGTCAGCGGGCACTACCCCATACATCTCGCACTTGATAGCCATCGGCGCGAGGGTGTGGAACATCGACTGGAGTTCCAACAAGTGGCTCGTGGATACGGACTCCGTGACCCCATAGTCCGAATAGAACACCTTCGCTTTTCCGCTTTTTATCTCGAGGATCGTGGAGCGGAGCCAGGCTTGCGATCGGCATCGATGCGTGGAACACCTATCTCCCACTTTCCACTGCGTTCGCCTGGTCATCTCGTTCGACATATAGTACGATCGCAATTTCCTCAACATCTTGCTGTACGTCGGCATCGATTCTACCAACGCCACGTAGATTATCGACGGCGATAAGCAGTACAACACTTTCACCTCCTGTCTACGTGGTTCGCATGACTTGCGTAAATCTTTATTTAGGTTTTTTTTATCATAGTGCGATAGGTGATTCGGTTCATCGGTTAGTACCGGTCCGTTTAACGGCAACGCACAGGCTTGGTCTTGCAATTGATATTGAAAACTGCAAAAAAACAAGAAGCATATTTATAGGGTTCCACACACAAATAGTGCAAACGGGGCCATTTTTGTCAACGGACTGTCTCTCATGAATCGTAACAGGTAGACAGTTGAAATTTTCAGTGTGTAGAAAGCAAATAATACAAAGTGAATTAAATTAAAATTCATCTTATATTAGAAAGGTGGTCTGCTCTGAAATGTGGGGAGCGCTTAGCCGATCAATGAATTCCCTTTAGTTGGGCATTCAACATAAATTCTCAGAACTTGACACTATCGTAAGGTGGGTGCAGCGTGTGTTTTTATTTTAATCTACAGTTTTGATTTCCAGCTAGGTAGACATAACATGTTCAAAAGTCTTATCTAACAGTTTTTTCATCAAAATCAGCCTCATTTAAGTTTTTTTTTTATTGTACGACGGGTAAGCACTTGGCCTTCATCTCACCTTGTTACAAGTTGAGATAAGGCCGAAGGTGGAGGCGCACTTCACCCGGAATACTCAACAAACTGAGGAACTAGCTATCTTACCTCTAAATGCCAGAACACAACAATTGTAGAATTGTTATTATGGCGACAGAATTAGGTAAGATGGTGGTAGCTAGCCAGGCGGAATTAAATAAAGTCCTTCCAACCAAACCAAGCACAATATATTGTACTCCCCATGGGGATCGAACCCGGGACCTCTGGATCTGAAATCGGTGGGTTGAACCACTAGACCACAGTTATATGACAATTGACGTCCTTGCAAACTTCACACGGCATATTATAGCTTACATCCATGGGCGGGCGAACTCTTGTTTGATCATCTCGTTATTAATGTGGATACCAAAAGTGTTGTCGAATAGCGTGACTCCGACTGAACCGGAGTCATTAATTTCTACCACACGCATTAGGAGGGTGTAATCATGGAATCTGTTCAAGAATGCGATCGACTCTTCAGGCCAATTATCACGGCGCGGCGTTACTCCGTAAAGATGGCATTTTGCGGCCTGTGAAATGACATAGCTTTTAAATGTAGCAAAATCAATATACACACCCTCCGGGTTTTCAAAAATCTTGCGGGGCTTTTGATTAAGGCGATTGACCCAAGGCGTGGCAATGCAGCCAGTGTCTTGGGCACGCTTCCGTCTGGTACTGGTCTGGAACAGTTGAGTTACCTACAGGCCGTTTGTAACGGTCCTTGGGTAATCAGACTGATTCCTTTGTACATAGTTAGTTTAAGTGTACTTTTTATTGAATAAGGATAAAAAAATATATACAAATAGTTTACAATGACTATCGCCGATTTGACAATGAAGATCGTAGTGGATCTGGCAAGTAAAAACTGGAGCTTTTATTGAGGTTTGGGCCATCATCGGCTCAACTATTAAGGGGGGATTAAATTATAATAGGATGTAGAAAGCCTATTTTATAATGATTGGATGACGGGGAAACGCTTGGTCGTTTGTGAGTGAGTAGTTTGCGTTATTTTGCGGAGATCCATATTTCAAAATAAAATCTGAAAACAGAAACAGTGGACGCACGTCCAGAGGCAGCTTAGCAGCAAGACTATATATTTCCTGAGGATGCCTCGTGTAGAGGCGAAACACGTGTCGATTTGATTTTGCATAGCGATTTGGCGGATTTGTTACTAAATATTTTTTTCTGTTTTCAGATTTTATTTTGAAAAGTGAGTAGTTGAGTTCCGGCTGTTAGAGGTGAAAAAGGCAGTTCAGCAGACTGTTGGGGATTGCAGGATTTTGATCAGAAGTATATAAAAAATTGAGCACACCCGATTCATGAGCGAAATGAATTGGCGCGAGGCGTTATGGTCTTATAACTTATGCCTACCGCTAAACGGACGGCGATTTAATATCAATTTTTGTTGGAAATTGCGATCATCGCTCTGAGTGTCCATTTTTTTTTTATTATTTATTGGAGGGTTTATTCAAAACTGAACATGTCACCCTGTAGGTACACAAAAAAAACCAATTCATACAAAATAACAAATACAAGTTAATTCTAAGATTCTTAAAAATAACCTAATTACGATAATTAATTGCTAAATTGTACGGTTTATACAGCTATCAGCTTCCTCTGATAGAGGGTAAGCTAGAAAGCGTTTTTTTTACAGCCTCCTATCTGCCAAAAACGAAGGGATAAATTTCTTGCACTCATGTTATATGTTGGTGTTCGGTGCGACAGTTTACTATTACAGACTGTTGAGGAAGCGAAAGTGAAGTACGCCTCTACCTTCGGCATTAGCTGAACAGCCTTAATCTCACCTGACCAGGTGAGATAAAGGACCACTTCATCCCCTGCAACTCACCAGCTGGGCAAGTATGGTTCTTACCGATCACATAATTTGGCATTTATAATCGTTTAAATAGATAAAATTGGTTTTATCGACCATCGCAAGTACGGAAGCAATCGGCATGCATTCGTTAAATTATATCGAGTTTATCGATAGCTAGTTCTTTTGTTTGACGTTTGAGATCGCATATTTTGTCTATTTACACGATTGTTTTATCTACTTTGAAGAAGGTCTCGGTAAAAGTTTTTATTATTCGATACACCTGAGCACTTTGACGATCGCAAGCGTATACGAGTTACCGACTGGACTTCCATACTTGCGAGGTACGATACGATTCGGTTCACTCGAACGTTGCGTTTCGCTATCATCTGACCGGTAAGATCCGTACTTGGACCACTGGTTATTGCTCCCTTCGCTGCCCCGTCGTTCAATAAAAACAAAAGGTACTGACCATCGCTGGCTGCATACTAAACTTCTTCGTCACAGTTCGCAGCGAGTCCCAACTCACGGACAGCCGCCAGCCACTGTCGATCAGTAACACCTGCACCAGGCCGTTTTCACCAATCTCCGTCACCTCGCATCGAGCCCACGGTCTGTTTCCGATATACTTCCGTATTTCATTTATATACTGTGCAGTTTTCAGCACGCACGCCATTCCTGCATGTTTTTATCATCAACATTTATCATGTTTTATTATTATTATTATCATTTAGCATTGATAACACAATAAAAATACTACAAATATTACGGGACATTATCTCACACAGCGCCATCTAACCCCAAAGCATAAGCATAGCTTGTATATGGGAACTAGATTACGAATAGTACATGATACTTTTCTTTTTGTAAAATACATCCATCACACAAACATCAAACATTTGTCCTAGGTGGGAATCGAACCCACAAACCACAGCGCAGAAGGCAGAGTTACTACCAACTGAGCTATGAGGCTTGTCGAATAAAGAGGGAATCCAATGTTATCAATGATTTTATTGAGTTATGTTATTTTGTTTATTGAGCTTGATTACAGTTGTCTGCATCATAAATAAATGAACCAAATTCGAGTTAAACTAAAGCACCGACTGTTTCAAATCATTGCAAATGCAACCACCGTGCGATCTACTGCTTGGCAAGTCAACACAACCACAGTAAAACAAATCAAGCATGTAAATTCATAATATATTTAAATATTGTGTTTCCCCACCAATTTTCACGGGTAGGTCCCATTTGTTTGGAACATGACGTCATCAAACAAAATGAGACATTTTCTTCCCAATGTTTTCCATAGAACTACATGCTAGCTTTTCACCCGATTTTCATGCCATAGAACAAAATGCAAATCAGATTTATATTATCCTGATAAAAAATAATCTGAAGATAAGATTTGTACCGTGGGTATACGATTACCTATTTGGCGCCTTGGATAAGGTTAACACAGTAAGTGAAGTGTGTTGGATCGGAAGTAAACGAAGTATTGTTATAGAAATTTGAGCAGACTAAACACACGACAAATCTATTGGAACCAAGCATTATCAGGGCACTTACCTATAGACATCTCACTGATGGGAGAGAATATTGAGCGAGTATTTAAAGCTACTACTTTGTTTTTATAAGCTCTAAGTACTGTATAATATCAGGCCATACCCGAGTGAAGAACTCTTCATACACTTAGTTGAATCTCTGGCACTCTCTAGATAACCCCCCATTAAGGGATCTTCAGACCATTCATACTTAAAATTCGGGGTGTTTTTTTTATAAAAAACATTTCAAAAACGATTAACCAATCTTATTAGTACCTCTCTGCCATGCTAAATTTGCTTGCGTATATTTATGACTTATCTATTGTTAACAATGTCCTGTGTTAATTGCGTTTAAAACGTTTTTTTATTGTTATATCTATCTATATGCTTAACCCAATTTTTGGTTTGTACTACCACCATTCCTATTTTAGCCGCCAAGCACTAAAGCTGTGTTCCGGTTTGAAGGGTATGGTTGCCAGTGAAATTACGGGCACGCGAGGTTTAACACCTTTATGACTCAAGTTGACGGGCGCAATGCAGTGCCGTGTAGGCCATGTTCTTTTTGGATGTGACCTACGCAGTAAGGCTTTGTTATAGGCAAGATATGCACTTAACATCCGGTGGGCTGCTTGCTTGTTCCGACTCCAAGTTGTTTACAAAAAAAACCTATTACAATTTACTATTATTATTATTGTTTTTTATAGATGCTTCAAATAAAGTTCACACATCTGATTCCCCCTGAGCACTATTGTGAGAGTAGTGCTCAGCCCTATATTCCATTATTCGAACCGAAAGTCGAAACGCACTTTGCGTTTTGATTTTATTCGGTTACTGTGATAGCTGATTGATTCCGGCGTTATTTTGCGGAAATACATTTTTCAATATAAATCTGAAAACAAAAAATCATTGAAAAAATCAAATCGACACGTGTTTCACGCGAAACACAAAACATGTTGAATTGTTTTTTTCAAAGAAATTTTGATTTTTAATTAGTTTCTGTGTTTTGGTTTGAAACCTTTGAAACCTCTTCATAGGTTCGGAAATCGCAATAGTACTAATGTAGTTACTGAACTTACCTTTAAGAGGGAGAAATATTTTTCCCACATCTTGAACAATATAATTTCGACACAGATGGCTATAAAATTCATCAAAATTATGTTTCTGAAAAAAAAAACATTTAATTTGTCAGTTAGTACATGTGTAAGATTTTTTATTGGTGATTGGTGATAGTAAAGCGTTAGACCACCATACAAGTATAAAAATATTGCACAAACGGTGAGCATAATGCCAAGGCATTTTCTAACTGCTAACCAACTTGGCAGAAAACATAACAAAAATAATGGCGTACTAACTTAAATAGGAAAACTTAAAATGACTACCTAACAAAAATCATAAATAAGGCTTACTTGTAAAACAAGTAAAGATGTGGCCTAAGTCGGAGCGCCCTTGCCTAAAAGGAACCTATTTACTCTGGACTTGAAGACTCTAAGATTGTACTCGTGAAAAAACAAACGAAGGCAAGGAATTCTATTCCTTACCAGTATTCCCGATAAAGGTAGAAACGATGCGTTCGGCACAATGGAAATGGAAATGCCTGCCGTACGTCTGCTAGTCAGATGGATATCGTGCGCACACAACCCTGGCAACCCGCCGTCTATGTTCTAGGCTCTGCAAATTTTCCTTAACAAATGAACCACCACCTATAAGCCTCAACAGCACGACGCTCAATCGAATCCAGTGCTTCGAGCTGATACTTGGCTGAGCCATCCCAGAGACGGCAGCAGTACTCCATACAAGATTGGCCCTGAGCTTTGTATAAACTTAAAACCAGTCCCGGTGTGAAGTACCGCCGAACCTTAGCATAAACACCCAGCTTCATAGATGCGAATTTGGACTTCGACTCAAAAACAAGACTCAAGAACAAAGTTCAAGTTCAATGAAAGTTCAACGCCTAAAAGGGTCAAAAAAGTTTATGTGCGCATTTGACACATGCTCTGCCGGTGAATGAAGGTCACATAGAGAGGAAACCGGCATGTCATTAGGACTTAAAATCCGAATGGCACGTGTTCCTGGCGAATATACCGCTAAGCGGCGATAGCTTGCAACCCGTCACGTGTTAAATCAAGCTACTTGCAAACCGAGGGTATGAGCCGCACGCAAGTTTGGACGTGCCTCTGACTACCCCCTAGTAGAACCTCATTAAATCCACGCTCTGACAGCTTACAGGTAAATCCTCGAAGAGGAAAAAGTCGCGATCCTGCGAGTGTGTTAAAGTTTTTAATCGAAACTGTTTAAGTACTTACACTCTGAACAAAAAGGATGTCAGGGCTGACAATGTACGTTAATTTAACGTCGGTGATGGCGCGCAGACTGAAATCCGCGTTGTTTGATATATATCGCGGCATTATGTCGGCGTTTTTGAAAGTTACATACTGAAACATAAATAACGTATACATACAAATGTGATAATGCCACAAAAATAACAACCTGCGTCGGAAATCGAACTCTGGCTACCACTATCTTACCTAATTCTGTCGCCGTAATAACAATTCTTGAATTGTTGTGTTATGGCATATTTAGGCAAGATAGCCAGTTCCTCAGTTTATTGAAGTGCGCTTATACCTTCGTCCTTATCATAACCTGAACAATCAGGTGAGATGAAGGCCAAGCCCTACCCCGTCGCGCAATAAAAAATAAAGAAAACTTGCATCTTTTCCTCAGGCCGGAAAGGCTCTAACCACGAGCAACGAGGGTCCTAAAGTAGATTCCGATTTTTTAATGTTGTGACGTCAACCGTTTGTATTTCAAGAATTACAAAACTAATATCAAAAGAATATATATAAAAAGGCTTCAGAGCGTTTCAATTAAATACTTAAACAAAGTCCATCTGAGCAGGTGATATGAAGGCCAAGCCCTCGTAAGCCCGTCGTACAAAAAAAAACATCGAATTTCGCAATTTGCTTATATTTTTACTACATCCATACAAGTTAAAATTAAATCGCCGTTCGTTTAGCGGTAGGCATAAGTCATAACGAATAGGGTATGTTCTATTTTTAAATGTTTCTTATTAAAATGGATGAATTTCAAAGACTTTTTGCTGCAAAACCTTGCTATAGGTGATTAATTTTATGATGAAACATGAAAACTTTCCAGTCAATCTATTTGGAGCTATAGTAGGGCCAATTTAATAGATCACATTTGACATATGTCTGTTTTAGCTTCATAGTGAGGTGACCTGCTTAGAAACATCGATCTAATTAAATTATCGATCGACTTTCGATCGTAAATTATTGAGACAGAACAAGACAAGTACATAGTGTAACAAAAAAATGTATTTATTCAGCTGAGCTATTTGAATAATAGCTAGTGTTGTCATCGTCATCACTGCTGTCTGCAATCAGAGATATGATGAATTTATTTTGAACCATATTTTCTATTCTCACATCTCGTTTAAAATCATGTGAAATTTTTTTCTTTATTTTGTCGACGACTTTTCTCCAGTCTTTTCTCAATTATGTCGCCATAATAACAATTCTAAAATTGTTGTGTTCCGGCATTCAGAGGTAAGATAGCCAGTTCCTCAGTATGTTGAGGATTCCGGGTGAAGTGCGCCTCCACCTTCGGCCTTATCTCAACTGGTACTGGTGGTGAGATGAAGGCCAAGTGCTTACAAAAGTCTTCCGTAGTGACTTCTGCACACGCAGTTTGTAGCAGTGCCAACCTTTTTGCAGTACTGAAGTACTCTGGCTCAGTATTGTTACGTGCCGCATTGTGCCCAAATAAGCTCGATACCGTTATACTGGCAGTGATAGGAAGGTAATCGAATAACTTCGTATCCATACACTAGGGCTAGTTCATCGATTATATAACGATGTTTGGGCGGCTTAGTTGCTTTTACCAAATTCAACAACTAAACTTTTAATAAAGTTGGATTTGCTTCCACACCATTCCTTTCCAGCCACGAGACAATTTCTAGTATTTATTTGCTTACGTTAGTGGCTTATCACCTTGAACAGATGATACGGAGCGTTGTCCATGACAATTATCGATGGTTAACCTAGCACCCGCCTCCATAGGAAATTGATGAAGATTGCCAACAAAATCAAGATGGTAGCTTTGATAGAAAATATTTCAAACTAGATAACCCATTTTCTTTAAATTCTAATAGATCTACTGTAGGTTAAAAATTGATAAACTTAAAAACACAGAAAAATATACTGTTTCTTTTACGGTAGGTGTTCACTTCGTTCACGAGGGCCCAAAGCTGTAGTCTCCTTTAGGGTAAAACATTCCTTCACAAGTAATTCAAATAATCAATCATAAATCTTTTGATTTTTTGGGTAACATCCCAAGTACAAAGGAAATAAGTTCAATAACGTAACCTTGTAACGACGTTCAGTTTTTTTAAATCAAAAATAAATTATTTGTCAAAGTAAGCTGTAAAATTTGCTTTCTTTTATCATTATTACAATAAACATGTATGCTTTACTGAAAAAAGTGTATCAATTGTGCAGTTGAAAATTTGAAAATATTATGTGCCCTCCGTTACAAGGTTTTGTTGTTGAATTCAGATGAAGTGTCAAATGTGACCTATTAATTATCGTGGCCTACCTATAGGTTTCAGTATAATGAGAAATGGATGCAGAACTTCTTTGCTACGTTCTTTTTTAAGAAAAACAGTGTAGTTATGGATTATCATACAGTATTTCAGGTTACTCTTTTTAGACCAAAAAACTTCCCTTTTATGTTTCCATTTTTGGTAAAAAGCAATCATGAAATTCCAGAAATTCAGGAAGTAAACAAAGAACCATGTTAAACGTCTTTTTTTTTTTCGTTCTACAGGGAAGTGCTTGGTTTTCATCTCTTTGTTTTACGTCTATAGCCCGCAAAGTCTGCCACCAAGCCGATACAAGAAAATTTACACTTTTGAAACTATCACGACTATAAACAATATCAACAGGATATTATTTACATCATATTATTTGTTGTAATTCACCAAATTGATTTTGTACGTCACGCATCCTATACCAACATAGGAGTAGTTTCATTCATCTGTTTTTTTTTTTTATATGAAACTGAACCGACCACCCGCTTCCAGAGCGACCTTGAATTGAGGGCAGTCAGCGTCAATTCCTCGCGCGACGCGATGCTATAGGAGGAAGCCTGTCAACCGCTACTACGTTCAAAACCATTGTTCTAATTCCAAATTCAAAGCAATACCGCTACATGTATATAGCGTGTGAACGCCGAGTATGGCCAAGTGTACTATTACTGTAGCAACTTGCACCTGTTACCTACCCATATTACGCAGTAAATGAATGATTATACATAATACTCACATCCAGAGTCGGTTCAGGCATAAAAGCGCGTCCATGGAAGACCAGAGCGTGTACTAGGCTAACATTTTGCCTCAGTGTAGTGACGTCTACTTCCAATTTGGACCCACATTCTGTGTAGACCACGCGGCGCACATGAATTGCTACATGTTTGCTGTAGGTACTGTGTTAAAGAGATAATAAATAAATAAATATTACAGGTCATTCATTTAGCACAGCGCCATCTAGCCACAAACTAAGCAAAGCTTGTAATATGGGAACTAGATTACGGATAGAATACTTAAATACTTTTTGTAAATATATACGTAGGTACAACATCCAAACACAGAACAAACATCTGTATTCATCACACAAATGTTTGTCCTGGGTGGGAATCGAACCCACAGCCTACAGCGCAGAAGGCAGAGCTACTACCAACTGAGCTATGAGGCTTGTGAGATGTCGTTATACAGAATAATAGAATAATATATAGCTTAGAAAGTTCTATAGTAGTTATAAAAGCATTTCGAAATGGAAAATGTATACAAAATTGTTGTAAGGGATGCGTAAACTTACCTATCGAGTATATTTTGTAAGAGGATATTGTCCTCGGGCGTCCACGTGCCATGTACCGGCTCGCAATTTGCCAACGAGCAGTGGATGGCCAGCGGTGGAGGCAACAAAGCGTTTTCCAGCGGCAGTAGTCGCAAGCTGAATGCAAAATTTCACTTTTCATATTCATAAACCAATTAAGCTAACTTTTAGCTTGAACGAAAGTTTAGACGTGCCTCTGAATACCCTCTAGTACGGAAGAAGTCTTAAGTCTGTCACTTTACTATTAAGTTGGCAAACAACTACCTAGGCGTCACTCACTCGTTGCCGACCTAATTTTTAGTTTTTTTTTTACTATCTGTTTCTCCTGCCTGGAAGAAGCGTTTGAATAGGAATGAAGCGGTTGATAAGGCCAACCATTGTGCACTACGCTACTTGAACGATTGAATTATTCGATGTCATTATTTGTGTAGGTACGATAAATGTTATTCTATTCCATTCCTTCTTCTAGCGGCTCTCAACTACTGGAAGTTAGCCGTCAGCTAAGCAAATGTCTGCCGGTCTTGCGCCAGCGAAAGTTTTTTGTTCTATTCGAATGCTATTCAAGTCCTTGGATTTTTGTATGCATAAGGATGATAATCACGTTTTTTTTTTAATATTTTTTTAACCATGGTAGGTACGGGTATAATGAAAATCACAAATCCGGATTCGATCCCCATGGGGAGTACAATATAAATAACTACAAATATAAATATATTGTGCTTGGTGTTGGTGGTAGGACTTTGTGTAAGTCCGCCTGGCTAGCTACCACCATCTTACCTAATTCAGTCGCCATAACAACAATTCTAAAATTGTTTGCCTCAGTTTGTTGAGGATTCCGGATGAAGTAGGCCTCCACCTTCGGCCTTATCTCAACTTGTAACCAGATGAGATGAAGGCCAAGTGCTTACCCGTCGTACAATAAAATACACCTAATATACTGACGCATGTTTACTTGAGAGGTAGACAGAGGCAACGGATTTCCACTTACTAAACTAGGTGTGCAACCTAGTGTAGTAAGTAAATAATGTTAATAAGAACATGCTCAAAATCTTGGAATAATAACATGCTCGAAATTCACATAACCAAAAAGAACGAAAACCAGACTGCAAAATATTAAGATACATATAGGTAGGGAAGCTAGAGGCGATGTAACTTCCTTCCTAATCCTTTCTTCCTTCAGTACTTCATTACCAACCTTATATTAGGTACCTATCTGGTTTCCTACATGCTAGTCAATTTAGGCTACATTCGAAAGGTTATTTGAAGTTACGGCCTCAATAAGTATGTATTATAATCCATACAGGATGGGTTTATAAATGGGAGCAATAGGTCAGGTACCTTAACCGCTGAAGGCCAAATGCTAACCCGTCGTACAATAAAAATTAAAAATTAAAAATGAAGCCACGGGAAATTGTTCAGAGGACTGATATTTAGACCGACATCACAAGTAACGGGAAAATAAATAGCAATATTTCAGCACGAAACCGGGCAATGTTTAGCATTTACATGCCAATTGATCCAGTTACTCAAGGATGAAATGTCGAAATAATCAACTGAGCCGAGTACTAGAAAAGCCAGAAATCCCATTTTTCTTTTACACTGTGAAACGTTTGTTTTTCGAGAGTAACCTATGTAACTTGATCAAGTTACCTACTCTTGAAAAACACATCCCTTCTTCTTTCCTTAGCCAGTCGGGTAGCAAAATAAACAATATCACACAAAGAAATACACAACATCGAAATTTTATAGTGCATTCCAAAGACCACAACGTAACTACAATACAACGTCGATGGCTGCCAAATGATATTGGCAGTCAAAACAAAACAAAAGCAATTACTTAAATTTCATGGTTTTCGAGAATCCTTGTCTTTCTAAAATTGATAAAATTTCTTCTTCAAAGCTTAACGAGCCTCACAGCTCAGTTGGTACAGGCTCTGCCATTCATCGGCCATCACGCAGAAGCGCTGTAGGTTGTGGGTTCGATTCATAGATCTTGTGGGTACCTTGGGATCGTGCCACATGAGCGTTTTAAGGACAAGGCATCTCAAATAACAATTTACATGTGAAACAAAAAAAAAACATGCTAACCAATTGTACATCGATAACTTGATATATTTTATGAGTACTTGTTTGTGGATACGGTCTGGGTGTTGCCGAAATCGAAGAATACGACCGTTATTTTCCAAACCGATGAACATTGATCTTTAACTTCGATGAGTGTACACCGTTGCCACATTTCGCTTGCCTCGTTGTATGCGAGAAAGATAGCGCCTGCAATTAAAAATGTAAGCTCCCAATATTACATAGAAACGTGCATTTTGTTTCCGATTTAAATTTGTAGGCAGAAACAAACATAAATTAGCCTTTCTTCCTCCGCTCAGTCAGCTGTCATCTGTTTTCGAAGGACTGCAACTGTTTTGACCGAAAATAAAAAGCCGTTATTTATAAAAAAAAAATGTGATAGGCTTGCGTGTGACTGCTATCTCGCCTGATATTAAGCAATGATGCAGCCTACGAAGGAGCACGCTTGCCTAGAATTCTTAATTTATCGATAATTTAGTTTTAACGGATCACTCTGAATCGCAGTAAACATATATTTTGCATAAGACCAGGTTAATCATAGTTTAATAGCTAACCTGGTAATTTCGTGCAAATTATATACAAAACAATTACGCTCTATTTCTATATTCTATCTATTATCTATTATTCTATCTATTATCTATTATTATTTCTATCTATTATTATTATTTTTGCTTTTCGAGCCTTGAGCAACAAAGCTTTCAAATTACTCTAATCAGCAGTAGTAATGACATTCTGGCGGCCTTTGTGGCCGTTATCCGGCTGTTACCTACACTATATACTCTTATGTGAGAAGAAAACTTTGGACCCCTTTTTAAGCATATTTCGCGCACGGAGGAGTGACAAGGGAATTGGCATAGTATTTATGGAGAATGAGTACAGAAAGCTATATGAACGGTCAAATTTTAAACCTGGGATAATCCACGAATCATCAAGGGATATGAAGTCCGGTTCTATGAAATTTTTGTTGAATCTCTGATTGCTGGCTCGTTGCAAGTAGAAGTTGTTAGGATCCACAATGTGCGACATGATCATATGTTCTTGAGAACCTAAAACAAGGTTTATTTATTTAAAAAAACGATTATACACTCAGGTCAAAAAGATATTTTCAATTTTAGAACTCTATAGAAATAAAATCGGAGAAAAACAGTCAGTACATTTAATATTTCGAACATTTGTTCATAAGAAACGAAAATAAGGTTTAATTAGTGATAATAATATAAACGATGATCTACTCTATACGTATAATAAAGTCGTTCAAAAACTGTCAGGAATTTAATATTTCCATGTTAACTGGTGCTACCTACTAAAGACAAGAGCCTAGCAATCTTTTTTAGATATTTTGTTGGTTTCTGGATTTGGATGTGGTTTTAAATTACGTGTTGCGTATGGTATATGGTACAGTTTTAATGTGTTTTTGAATACCGTCTCTTATCTTACAATATGATCGGATAAATCTTTGCCCCAACCTCCCACAATAAGCGAAAAATTTACAAATTTTGAAATCTGCAGTCCAAGCCCCCGTTTCATACGATATTTCACATTTGCTTAGTTTGGGGCTAGATGGCGCTGTGTGAAATTAATGTCCTGTAATATTTATCATTATTATTATTTATACAATTTTCAAGACTAGTTATATAGTAGTTTTTTTTAACATGTGAAAACATGTGTTTTCGGCTTTATGTGCGAGTGAAACAGCTAGTTAATAATATAATGCGGACTCCTGGATGGTTTTCAAGAATGAGCCGATTTTCTCGCAAAGTATTCCTTCAATGAACAATAACGGTGTCAAATTCCTAAAAAAAAGTCGTGAACTGGGCACGACGTGGGACTTGAAACCACAACCTCGGATTCAGATTGCGGGGGAGGCGTCAACCCTCCTTGTCAAATAATGCTTATTGTTCATCTTCTTTATTGGGTTGTGATTCAAAGCCCTCCCAACCGCTCCATTAGAAATTCGATTTATTATAATGTAATCAATTTTACCTTGAGTTAATGGCATAGGGTCTTGCCATTTTAATTCCGTAGAGCACGATGCTGGCTCTGTAAAAAAAAATAGGGAGATTTAGGGAATTCTCCGGTTAAGTACATACATGCAAGGCGAGGCAGCAAGGTCCTCTGTAAAAATAAATAAATTAGCCGAAATGCTTTGACAACACGTGCGTATTTTTCCTGTGGCGACGACGTCTAGTTTTAGACGCCTAGTTCTAAATTTAAAGAGGTATACACAATCATAATTGTGATTATATGCTATAAAATATATTGTTTAGTAAAATTATCAGTAGATAAGCTTATATTATTATATACAGATGAGTTTTTTATCAGGGCCACTGAGGCGAGGTCTGAAACCGTGAGAGTTATCGAAAGCTCATGTTAGGAAGTTCTGCAATAAAGAAAATCTACTTTTTTATTGTTTTTTTAGGGTGTAACCCTAAAAACAGCCCAAAAAGGAAAAGTAAGTGTCGGAAAGTAATTAAATGGCTGAAGTTTTATGTTAAAATAATAATGCACTTGGTAATGATGGAGTGACTAACTCGATGCTAAAAACTTATTGTCATTTATTTGTAGAGCCTTTAGTTATGAACCTTAGTTTGCTACAAGCATATATTTCCTGACTGTTGGAAGAACGCTTCCATCATTCGTATCCATAAAGATGGTGATAAAACTACCCCTTCTAATTACCGCCCCATATCCCTGCCTCCAGTTTTCTCCAAAATTCCAGAAAAACTTGATAAAATAATATTATCAAAACACTTAAAGCAAGACAATGTTTAATGGGTTCCGGCAGGGTAAATCCAAAGAGGATGCTGTTCATATACTGCTTGAAAAAACAGTATTGACAACGTTAAAAATGTATTGGTGTCTTTTTGGATTTAGCCAAAGCCTTCGAAGCTGTGTCCCCTAAAATCCTTCTTAAAAAGCTAGAATGCCTTGGAACCAGGGGTTTGATCTGGAGTGATAAAGATCAGTGCGTTTCTGTTTAGGCCAGGCTAGTGGTATAAGATGATGATGATGGTCTGTCTCGTGTTGCTATAAATAGATCTATAGATCCAGAGGTCCCGGGTTCGATCCCCATGGGGAGTACAATATATTGTGCTTGGTTTGGTTAGTGGTAGGATTTTGTTTAAGTCCGCCTGGCTACCAACATCTTACTTAATTCTGTCGCCATAATAACAATTCTTAAAAAAAATGTTGTGTTCTGGCATTCAGAGGTAAGATAGCCAGTGCCTCAGTTTGTGGAGGATTCCGGGAGAAGTACGCCTTCACCTTCGGCCTTATCTCAACTTGTTACCAGGTGAGATGAAGGCAAAGCGCTTCCCCGTCGTACAATAAAAAAAAATGGCTTGATGTCAATTATCTTACTTTGAATGCTGCCAAGACAAAATACCCGTTTCCATAAAACTAAACCATTTAGTACTCCCATACGGTTACAGGAAAAAAATACGCTACCTAGGAGTTGTTGTGGACCAAAATGTTTCATTTAGGCAACATATTATATCCCTATCTGGTAGAGTCAGGAAACTCATCCATATCATGTAATTACATCGCGATGGTTCTGATGACGCTAGTATGACGCTAGTCTACTCATCACCACCAGCATAATATTATTGACATAATTGTTACCGTTTGTATCGAGTGCTTGCATTCTGGGTATAGTAATGATGTTCTCTTCAGTCTCCGCATTTATCTGAGAAAATTCATAATAATAAAAATAAACATTATAGGACATTAATTTTACACAGCGCCATCTAGTCCCAAACTAAGCAAAGCTTGTTTACATGGGAACTAGATTACCGATATGTTTTTTTTTTGTAAATACCTACATACATATCATAGAACAAACATCAATATTCATCACACCAATGTTTGTCATGGGTGGGAATTGAACCCACAACCCACAGTTAAATGTCATGTTGAGTATTCCAATTAGCAGTATTATTTATTTATTTATTTAAGCCTTTTATTTCAGATAATTTCACATTAGGTTCCTAATTTAGTATTTTACGTGACATCGACACTTATATTTGTTTGCCCTTTTTTGGCAAAGGCCAAATTAGCAGTAAGCCATTATCAAAGTTAAACATGCAGAAATATAATTAGAGGTCGAACTTGCTCAACTAGGGTATAAGGAATCTTACCAGCAAGGCTATTACGTAACTCTGTTTCATTCATACATCTATCAATTTTGTAATGCAACATATGAAAATGGCGGTTTCAAACAAAGCTTGAATGAAACAACTTCTATCAATAGTTGAAAACAGTGATTAAACCTATGCTCGGCATCAATGAAGTGACAGCTATTGATCACTTCTTTCCATTCTAAATCAGAAACACGTAAAGTACTGTATCAGCCCTAAGAAATCAACAAATATTAGTAGTTTTTTTTTTAGTGATACAGGATTCTGTACCTACCCAGAGTGATTATTAAATATCTACTTTTCTTATTATTGGAGATCGAGGCTTTGTACAAAGGCATATGATGACGCCAATTATTTACAAGCATCAGAAGTTTCCCCAGTACCTCTAGTACGAGTTTTGAGAGTTTACGAAAACCTTATTTCGTTTCGTTTGCGTTCATACATTTACTTGCAGCGTCCCCAGCGGAAACTAGAGGGAATTAAAATCGGTAGTACGGGTTCTATCGAGTAATAGTAAACTCGAAAAAAGTTTTCGAGTGATTTCGTGCATTTTGGCAATACAAGTCCCGACTTTGACAACCCCGCCGCAGTTTACTTTGACGTTTTCGAAAACTTTCATAGTTTCGTTACTCGCTAAATACATTTCGGTGAGAGCTTGAAAGAATCTTTGTTTTTGAGTGAAAAATATGTTACCGCGACGATATCTTGCGTGGAGTTTAGCTATGGAGGCTGATGAAGCTGACCGCCGTGATGAGGAAAGACGGGAGCTCGTACAAAGGCGGATATCTAATGTACCCAGCCGTATCTCCGACACTCACTTTGTGTAGCGATATCGTCTCACAAAAGAAAGTTTTGCGTATGTCTGTGATACCCTGAGGGAAAACACTGGCCTCAGGAGCTCTCAGAGAATCTCACTCGAGACCAAGGTACGATGACAGCCTTGTAAATGTAAAAAGACTGCCGTTTCCGCACATAAACTCTCAAGTGGTCCACTGTGCGTGAGGAATGTCCGGCTAGTATAGCCAGCCTCATGGGCGCCGGCAGGGGGGTGCCAGGGGGTGCACTTGCACCCCTTGGGAATCTCGGGATCAACAGGAATTATTGAAATAAAAAGCCGTCTGTTGGAAATCATTTTTTTATTCACAATAATTAGTAGGCAGTAATTACACAATCCTCATTTAAAAAGCAACTGCAGCCGGCGGGGTTTTTGTCCGAACTTATTAATGACGTTTTCTATAAAGTTATCTTTATTGTCCTTGGTTATCTTGCCTCGGTGGACACTTAACAAGCATAATCCAGACAGTCGCTCGTCACCTGTTGTGGACCTATTCCAAGTTTTAACTCTTCTCAGTGTGCTAAAAAATCTTTCTATTGTGCACGTTGTGACGGGTAGACTAAGGCCAATCTTGATCGCTTCTGCTACTGAAGGAAATAAATCTTTTGCCTCGTTGATGTAGTCTATAAGATGTTTTTCATATCGATCAACTTCACTGATATAATTTGCCGCTGGCTGTGGATATCCACATTTCAAACAGAGTCCTGATTTTTTAAATAAAATTAGGTAAAAGCTTGCCATACAAATTTTCAATGTCTTTAGCAGCTCTAAGAAATTCTTCTTTACGGAGGCCTTTAATTATTTTTGGGTGTAGTTGTAACAGAGAAAATATTTTTTTATGTGTTTCAGAAAATCTGTCTTTTAAAGAAGAAATGATCGAATTAAGGTATGGGATGTATAAAGCTCTTCTATAAAATTCTTCAAAGTTTTCGGAAGGGTGGTTGGATCGATGAGCCTGTCGTTTCGTAACTCGTTGGCATTTAATCTCAATATTAAGGTCTTCGCAACTTTGTTTAGCTTCTCCAAATATAGCAATAAATTCCTGCAATGCGTTTTGTCTGTGACCCTCTATTATTTTAGTGAGTTTGCAAATGTGGTCATTTACTGAATGAATGTCAATATCCACTTGTTGAAGCTGGTTGCAGACAGGCTCAAGCTTTGCCGAGTAAGTAGCAATAATATGCAATGCTACAATAAAATTTGTGGTGGTCAAAGCAGTGCGCAGTTGGTAAGCTCTACCTTTGTCTTAGAATTAGTGGCTTGATCTTCTGAGAGGTTGTGTAATGCTTCTACAATTTTGGTGAAATTTTGAGCGAAAATTCGAATACTTTTGTACTTTGCAGACCATCTGGTTTCGCAAAACAAGGCAATATTTGAATTTTTTTCTCGCTGTAAAATGCTCTCTCTAAAAAAAGTTATAGTTTCCAGCAATATTTCTTATTTCACTCAAATTATTTAAATAATTGACAACAAGATTTAATATGTGACTAGCACAGTGGCAATTCTTTGCTTTGTGATATTTATCATTAATTATTTTCTGAACTCCACCAACATGTCCAGCCATCGTGGAGCAACCATCATACTCTTGCCCAACCATTTTGTTGAGATCTAAACCACATGGTGTCAAAAAAGATATTATATCTTCAGAAATTGATGCAGCATCTAATTTTTGAAGTGGTCTGTACCCCAAAAATTCTTCAAGTATTACGTAACTGTGTTTCGTTTGGTCAAACTTGACGTATCTTATGCCCATTGAAAGCTGTTCAGTCCCGCTTATATCCGCTGTCTCGTCAGCCAAGACTGAAAAGTATGCCGCTTCTTTTGCTTCATCAGTAATGGTTTCACGAAGAACATCAGCACAGGTTTCAATAATTTCGTTTTGTATTTGATGGGATACATAGAGGGCATTTTTCGAACCAGTTGCAAAGTGGTCTTTTAAAACCGGATCTCCTGCCTCAACTCGGAAATGTAGCTCTTTGAAAATTTACCCATCTTCTGTTTTTCCTCGAAGGGGTAAATCATGCGTAGCACAAAATAAGACCGAAGTTATAATGGGTTGAAGTTTTTTTTCTGTTTTCTTTAATTTCCCTGTGATATTCAGTATCTATCTGTTCATAAACGTCTTTAATTTTTCTTTTTTGCATGATTTCCAGAAAATTTTTAGAACGTAGAAGAATGAATTATTTTGTTTTGATTTGAACGCTAAAACGAAGAGTATATAATCACTATAACTAAAACATAATACTTTTCAGAAAACGTCAAACTGGTTTATCTTCTTTCTTTTGCCGGTGGGTAAGCGAGATAAAACTATTAGCTATGAAGTTGGTGCAATCGAGTTGGTCGATGGTCAATATCGTGGTAACTATGTGTGAATCATTTCACTTGTACTAGCGATTGAGATGAAACTAATATTTTGGCGAGCTCACGAAAAAGTTCATCGTTTGCGTATTGCTAATACTGGTACTAGAGGTACAGAAGACCACTACACGAGGCTGACGAAACTTACGAAAACTTCTCCAAAACAAACAATCAAAGAGTATATGGCTGTGAGTATAGTATACCTAGTAAAAGCAAAATTAGAAAAGAGAATACAAGAGTCGTATAATACGATCAAACAAAAATGGGTTATGGAGTAAAGCGCGTAAAAAGTACTATGTAAATTGGTTGGGTTGGCCATCACTTGCAGCAAC
Organism: Venusia cambrica; assembly: GCA_951394065.1. Classification (NCBI taxonomy): domain Eukaryota; kingdom Metazoa; phylum Arthropoda; class Insecta; order Lepidoptera; family Geometridae; genus Venusia; species Venusia cambrica. Next base: position 15,805,249 of record OX596034.1, read on the forward strand.
TTCACACTGTTTATTAGTCGATGAGATCAACAACAGATCAATGTAGTACCGTTTTACGTGATCGCTAGTTATATTTTGATGTCCACGTGATCCAGCTGATTGATGTATGAATGAAACAGAGTTACATAATAGCCTTGCATATCATAGGTAGAAGCATTCATAATTTACAGGGTGAAATTTAAAGGCAGCATCATCATTTCAGCCTACATACGTCCACAGCTGAACATAGGCCTCCTCCAACCGCCGCCACAAATAGCGATCTGAGCCGCCACCATCCATCGACTCCGCGCAACAGCCACAATGTCGTCGGTCCATTGAGTAAGGGGTCTTCTCATACTCCATCTCGTGTTTAATCATGGTCACCATGAAACTTTACTTCCCCAGCGGTTATCGATTCTGCGGGCTTTATGTCCTGTCCACTGCCACTTCATCTTGCTAATTCTACAGATACATGCTAAAGTTATTAAAATATTTATGTACTTACCTTACAGAGTTCATCAAGTAGTTTGAAATTTACAGGATAAATTTCAGATATTGTATGGTGATCTAAAGCTGCCATTAAAATCTGAGCAGGTGTCCACTCCATACAACAAAGGCAAACACTGCACTTGAACATTGATACCTGGCTCCAAACACAGTTCTCGCAAATAGAATGGCCACATGTTAGGACTAGGGGCAGCTTGCCTTTGTCTGAAATAATTTATAATTTAATTTAATTTGTTAGATTTAACTATTTATTGGCTCAAGTGGTCTAGGCATACTAGCCCTTAGATGGTTAGATGCCCTTAGATGTTGAAGAATATCTCATCAAAGTCTTAGAGAAGGCTTTTGCATAAATGTCTTTTTTATTAACACTTAAGTAGTACATTTTAAGAAGAAGCAACAGTATATATAGTGTCTTCGCCTCAACCACAATCTCCTTTATGTCATAGGCCTTGGTGTCTTCGGAATCAGAATTATACACAAAACTGAAACTTTCTTGCTACAGCTTCTCTGTGCAAAGAACTGAAGGCTTAAGCCGAGACCATAGCCCTAATCCAGGGGCCGTATTTTAGAATTAATCAGATATGTAAACTCAAAGCCACTGAAAGTCACCTTTTAGACACAACTATTAGTAGTCCCAGAACATGCATTTTCAAAAACACATGCTTTGGTTTAACGCTAATCACAGAAGTCTGTTCCTGTTCCAAAGATAAACAGCTGCTAGAATATACTCATCTCCAGTCACCACCATCCATCAAAGCTAAGTCTTAGCATTCATTTTTAACTAGCCAACAATGAAACAATACCAACACTGGAACTGATTTCTCTCATAGAATACTGCAAGAGGGAGCAGCTAAAACCCATCATTGCCACTGACTCCAATGTGTACCATACCCTGTACTATAAACCCTAAGTGCAATGACAGAGATGAATTTAACTCTTTGGACCAGAGAGATGTCACACAAGTCACAATGGATGTCCAACCAATGTACAGATTCTGGAATCCACTCTCTGGACCTCAACATCAACAAATCGGAGGGAATATGCATATGAGGGGTCAATGACTACCTACTGACAGCCGAGACACTATTTACCTTTGGAAGCAAAAACTGTAACTCCAAGCTCATTTACAAATGCCACCTATCATTGGAAATAGTCACCACTAAGTACAGGGTGACTGAACAATGAATAAAAGCACATGGTGGTTCTCTTGAGTAACAACACCACCGATGAACCTGGCTAGTAGATTTTGTTGGAAACCACCACAAAAGGCCCCTCCCTCCCTTTTGGTTGGCATAACATTGTGTCTTTCCTCCATTCTCCTCTAATGGACCTCAAAGGAGTGAGTCCTTTTGTATCAATGTCATCCCTCTCACAATCCATCCGTCTCTACTCCCATCTTGTTCTACCATTATAGGTACTCACCCATCCACTAATACTCAACAATCTTCTCATATCATGACTTTTAACCCTCCTCTTTGCATAGGTACCTCCATATAAGTGTTGTTAAATACCTATTTAGTAGTTTTATATATTACACATAAGAAATAAAATTTTTACTCACCAAAATTATATTTTTTAAAGCAATTTGGGCAAATTTTCAAAATGTTGGTGTCCATCTTGTCTAGACCACGGAGGGTGAGCCAGCGTCCGACGTATCTTCACAGTTAGATTATAGTTAAAATTTAGACGGCATTAAATGGCAAAATCACAAAAACATTTAAAATTGGCCTGATCTTGACCCGAGTAGTTTTATCCCACGTTTAAAATCCCATGAATAACCCAATCCAATATTCGTATGTATCGTATCGTATTAAACTGATACATGAATCATATTGATCGAAAGTTATGAAACTAGAATTCATGAAACAGGCCAAACCATAGAACAATTTTACTACCTGAAGCCAAAGAATGGAAGCTCGGAGCAATGAAACCTGACGGCTATGAGCCTGCTTGGGTCAATGATAGACAGCGCTAAAATATATCCCATTATCATCATCATCATCTTCACCGCCATCTTCATCATGATAGCTAACATGCATAGCTATTATTGTTTTTGAATAATGTAGGAAACTGTATACTATGCAATCATTTTCAGAGAACCTTACAATAACATTAGGTTATAATTGGTTACCTACATACATGAAGTTAGCATCTAGACCTGAAAGTACCTGCCTACTTATCCCGCTAGAGTTTACTTTTGTCTCGTTTTTAATTCGCATAGAACATAAATGCATTCAGTACCTACTATCCATCCTTCGGTCGGGCAGCAAAACAGTAAAACGCCAAATAGATTGCGAACTCATTTATTTTCCAAATGGACAGACATTGGTATTGTCTAGGTATAGGTCTTTACAGTCCAAAAGCTCGAGCAAGAATGTCCCGAGTTTTTTTTTTTTTATGAAAGGACAATACGCTGGCCTGGTTCTGAACCTGGGCGGCAGCTTTGCGCGGACCTGGCTGGCGCTGAAGGGGCGAGCCCAATATTTGATTTTAGAGGCAACAAGCGCAAGGGCACCACTTAGGTACGGACCTCGGCTTGGGCTGTTGCCATTTGATGGGGGAGGATAGGAATGGCCGAAGGCAATACCGAGGGTAACGCTTTGAGGCGGAAAGGTTCATCGACTCCGCCGGCGGAGTCGGTGTATCTGTATAGTGTTTTCTCTGTGTGACGAGATAGTTAATGAATGGATGCCGTCACCTCCGGGTTTGCGGTGGTGAGTGGGTCATCCGGGTCTCCAAGAACGTGTCTTGGCCTACGGAGGGACCGGTCCGACGGCGGATCGGTTGGGTAGGTAGGGATCACTCGTATCAGAGGATTCGGATGATTGGCAGCTACTTTATAATGCCGCTGGGAAGCGCGCTTCATAAAGCAGGCGATGGACTCGAGATCAAGGTCTCGGTGGAGATCGTTATTACGCATGTACCATGGCGCGCCAGTGGCTTTGCGAAGGAAATGATTTTGGACAATTTGGAGGCGTGGGATATTTGGACTGTGAGCAAACGCTACTGAGGCGTATGTCACCTTAGGCTTTGTAAAGTGTCACCTTATTTCTAAGGGACATTTTACTTTTTGCGTTGATCATGGGGCCTAGTCTGCCTAGGATGTAAAAGGCACGGTTACGCACCGTCCTAATATGGGCTTTAAAGTTTAGACGGCTGTCAAGTTCGACGCCCAGATAGCGGGCGGAAGGGACCCAGGGTATGGGTTTACTAAAGAGTTGGACAGGGTCGGGTTTTTTGAGATAATTCTTTGAAAAGAGCATGGCTGCGCTTTTCGTAGGATTAACCTCAATTCTCCACTTTCGGAACCACTCTCCTAGAGTGGTGAGGGCGGAGTTCAATCTTATACAGATCCGATCGGTATTCCGATCGGAAGTATACAAGGCTGTGTCATCCGCAAAGAGGGCTAGTTCTACCAGATTGGTACGGGGGATATCGCTGGTGTACAGCGTGAAAAGAAGGGGCCCGAGAACGGAGCCCTGGGGGACTCCGGCTCGGATTGGTCTGGGGGCAGAGAGTGAACCTTCGACTCGATAGCGAAAGCTTCGATTGTGGAGGTAGTCTCGCATAATGAGTACGAGTCTGTCTGGTAGTCCAAACTCAAATAGCTTGTAGATCAAGCCATTGTGCCAGACTTTGTCGAACGCTTTCGCTACATCAAGGAATACGGCTCCCGTATGAGCGGGCCAGCATGCATTGCGCTTTTCTAGGATGTGTTCCGTGATGCGGAGCACTTGTTGGGGGCACGAGTGTCTAGCTCGAAAGCCAAACTGCTCGTTGGGAAGGAGCTTGTGATCATTGACAAAGGACCAGAGACGATTCATAAGGAGTCGCTCATAGATTTTACCTAGCGAGTTAAGGAGGCTGATTGGACGGTAACTGGAGGGGACTCTGGGGTCCTTACCTGGCTTGTGAATCCCAATAACATGGGCGCACTTCTAAGTATCTGGAAAAGAGCATTGATTCATAGAGCATTGAAGACCCCGATAGATACATAGCAAACTAACACATTATATTTCATAAAATGTAGGTAGTATGTTATTATTATTATTCATTTATTTCAGATCATGTTAATCCATACAGAATATTATAAAACATTATTACACACATTTAGACTTAAAACTAAATTACCTAAAAATAACAATACCTAAAACATAATAAATCACAAGTAATAAAATATATAAATGAATGTCATTATTTTTAAAATTAATATCAAATAACACAAAATGGACAACACGAAATTAAAATATGCATTGACATTACATAGAGCCCAACATTATTTGCATCCATCTATTTTGAATGGGGCAGTCTGCCCGAGCTACTATCATCTTCAGGATGCCGTTGCAGCTGCCTCGCGCACGCTGGAGTAAGGAGGCGACTTTCTTGCGAATAATAGCTTGAAAGCCATCCGTGCGCGCCGCAGCAAACATCCCCGATGCCCTGCAAAAGCGAGGCAGCCGCATTAGCCACCTAAATATATTGTTGTATTGAACTCGCAGCGAGCTGGCAGCCCGCCGGGTGTGGTTTATCCAGAGGCTGGATAAACCACACCCGGTAGTCGAGTAGAAGGACTGGCCACATGACATGACAAAGTGATTTTCACTTCTCTCGAGCAGCGAGCGAACCTGCGTGCAAGCATGTTACCCCGGACTGCCAGCGCTCTGCGTTCCCTTTCAACATCCTTGTCATCTTTTAAATCTTCGGTGACAGTGTGTCCCAAATATTTACAACTTCTGACCACTTGTAGAGCCGCACCATTGAGCAATATAGGCGGAACATGGACTGGTCGAACTCTACCACTCTTAAATACAAGGACTTCGCTCTTTTTAGAGATATACCGCAGTCCATGTTCAGTCGCATAAGCCTCACATATCTTTACCAATTGACGAACAGAACCCACGAACCCTCAGTCGTATGCGTCGGACAATGCTCCCGCCCATCTCACCTGGTTTCGCTGGCAGTTATACCAGTTTTTCAGTAAGGAGACGATATCAGCTGGCACACACGTCGCCCCCAGCCTGCACCAAAGCTTATCATACAGAACCGTATCAAAAGCCTTGGACAAGTCGAGGAAGCAGGCATATACCGTCTTCTTTTCCGTGTAGTACCTGACAGCCTGCTTAAATCCGAACTGGGCATCGTGAAGGTGGACGTGTCGCAGCATTACGTCATTAAGCGAGCTGTCCAGGATCTTTGCCATTATGGTCGCTAGTGAGATGGGCCGATAGTTGTTTTTGTCCGACGCATCTCCCGTTTTGCATTTCACAATCGGTACCACAACAGTTTTAGTCATCACTTCAGGTAAGTGACTATGACACAAACACAGATTGAGAAACATGGAGAGCACGCGCGGCAGATGGACACCCGCATATCTCAAATGCTCAATGCTGAGACTATCATGCCCAGGAAATGTGCCACGTTGCATAGTTTGAATAATTTTTCGCACTTCTCTGGCTTTTTAAAACTTGTGATTCTCTCAGGCATGACAGTTCCAACATCGATCGTCCTAAACGCGGTAGATTCCGACGGCTGCTTCACTCTAAAGTGATCTTTGAAAAGATTAGCGATCATGTGATGATCACTAACATCATTCACACTCACAGGGAGGCCAGACTTTGCATTCATTTTGTTGGTTTGTTTCCAAAAATGCTTGAAGTCCTTGGCCGTATGATGAGAGGCAAAAATGTCCATTTTGATCTGTTCTTGTCTATCTTGACACCACTTAAGTTGTTTTTTAAAGGACTTCCTGCTCTCATACATATCATTATACAGTCTACCGCTAATTGGCTTACCAGCTTCAATCCAGACTTTTATTGCTCTCAAGCGCACATCATCGCACTCTACTACATTTACTGACCGAAATACACTTTTTCTCCACAGTAGCGCCACCCCGTCGTGGGCCGTCCTTTTAGTAGTCCGGCAGACGTATCGCCCGCTGAAGTCCCGGTGCCGCCAAACTTGTCAGCTATAGTTGTCAACATAGATAAATCATGCGGCAGCAACCAAGTCTCCTGCAGTGCGATAACATCCGCCTGCCTACAGAGACTTCGAATACCATCTATGGATCGCTTAAACGATTTACAATTAAATGAGACGAACTTACTGTTAGGCGTACTATCCATTATGAGCGCTATGAGATTGCCTCGCTTCAGCAGGCACATGCTGGCGGTACTCATTCGTAAAGTTTACAAAACGCCTGAACGATATACCTCTGGGCCATAAACTAACATTGAGAAATGTTTGCACGTTATGCTTGCTAACAAAAAACTTGTAGGCGTTGTAATTTCGCTCCTTAGACATTTTTATTTTGATGGGAGATGCTGTCTCTTGGGTTTTCGCCAGAATGTATTCTACAATGTCAGCCTCCGAGATATCTTTGTGTACATTGGTAATAAAGAGCGGGATTTTAGTATCAGCGGCTTTAAATTTACAATTTTGCTCCAAACTGGCCTTTCCCTTACTGTAAGTAAATTTATTCCTCAATCGCCTTCTCTGCACTAATTTCCATTCTTCATCCCTTTCCGGTACATGCCATAAACCTCTTGCTCTTCCTATTTCAGCAAAAGAAGAAGAAAGTTTATTTTCATAAGCTAACTCCTTTATTTCTTTGCCGTTCGTTTTCACATTTAAATTCGCCACATTTTTACATTTTGTCCCACTCGGTGATACGGGCACTGGCTGCAACGAAGTTGACTCATGTGGAGGAAGAGAGAAAGATGCTGTATCCTCCATGGCTCACAAGAGCCATGACTCACAATCACAAGCGACTGCGCGCACTCGCGCGTAGCGACTATGTCGCGCGCTGTGGCGCTAGCGCCGCCGGAGCTTGCCGAGCCGTCACGAAAGCGCTCCGCGCACGGTCGGGTCGGAGTGGGTTCAATGACCGGTAGCGGCGGGAACAATGACGGTGACGGGCTGGCTGTCTCGGCCATAGAGGCGATTGCCACTGGTCCACTATTTATTAGATTTACGCCGCGCGCGCGGGTAGAGACAGAGTGATAGTAGCGATGGTGAATGGGGGGTATCAACTATAGAGTCATATCTGTTAGAGTGCAACTTAACTTCCAAATTATGTAGCTGTTCCGTAGTGACGTACGTGCTTTTTATACTATCAATCTGCGGTTTCAGTAGAGTTATGTCCTTCAATAGCGCCGAGCAATCCAAGTGATCAAAAAGCACAGGTGGCAAACGGTGCAATTCTTTAGCCACAAAGATCGGTATCGACTCGGGATCTAGACTTTTAAGAACTGTATTAATATCTTCCAAGTCTCTCTGTGTTTACCCCTCGATTTTCTTTTTCCTCAAAATAAAATCTGAACAGAAAAAATATTTAGTAATAAATCCGCTATTGATTGATTTGATTTTTTCAGAGAGATTTAGCGGATTTATTACTAAATATTTTTTCTGTCTTCAGATTTTATTTTGAAATATGGATTTCCGCAAAATAACGCCTGAATCAATTAGCTTTCTTTTTCGTCGTTATCTTCCGTATGTCTGTAGTGATGGAGTCGAACAGAAGATTTTTCGACTTCTCCACCTCGTCCATTTTCGTCGTCCAAAAGCCGATACACAAATGCGCACCAAACTTTCTTCGTTCATAACATCAATTTTATTAATTATAAACGCCAACACTTCATTAATAACGACATTGCAACTTGCACATTTAACTGTGCTCGACGTCATGATTACGATCGAATAGAACTCTGAACACGACGCCGCACTACCGCCGACGGCGAAGCCGATCTCCATTGATGGCTTTAAATTAGCTTCATGAGAACTAGAAACGATTTTTACCGTCAAATGTACTGAACGGATAGGTTTCATAACATGTGTACACTTTTGAGATGGGAAACGCCATTTCGGATATGACACATACCTAAATCGGTAAAAATCGTTTCTAGTTCTCATGGAGCTAATTTAAAGCCATCAATGGAGATCGGCTTCGCCGTCGGCGGTAGCGTCCCAGGGACGTAATAAAGTTCGGTCTAGCTGCGACTGAGCTTTGCGTTCGGCGAAATCAAGCCGAGAGCCGGGCCTATCCCTGCTCCCGCTGCCCCCCGCGTACGTCTCAGTCTTCTGTCCTACTCATGCGTCATTGTTAAGCTAGACAATAGCGTAACATTTCTTATAAAATAGAATGTAACGACGATATGTTTCGTTACACCACATCTGCTTTTTTTTTTTCTTGTTTCACTTATTACTTGTTATTACATTAAAATTAATGTGATAACATAAAAACAATTAATATTTTACATTTGATAAAGTCAATCATTTTGACGTTTAGCACATTAACATAATAAAGTTGCATGAAAACAAGTTACTATCATAAATAGTTTATAAAATGTTTAAGATCATAGTTAGTTTAATTGTACTTTTTATTGAATAAATGTCATTAAGATCATGGTTTTATATGTTTTTATAATAATAATAATTTATTTCAGGCAACAATAGACAAGTAAGAGATCTTAAACTTATTCTACGGCCCATAGCAATATATACCTTAAAACTAGCATAGGTACATATAATATAAAAACTTAATTACTAGACACACGATTCGAGGCGGCGACGTGTGACGCAATCTCGGTGTCTCGTGGCGTACGATGCGCAGACTCACGTTGCAGGCGCCCCGCGAAACGACGGAATTTGACACCCTTCGGCCAAATCCCTTCGCTCATGAAGCTCATGCCCCGTTAAAAAACACGTAAGGGTTAAGTCGGTTCAGACTTGACCGGGCCTGGGCCAAACAAGGTAGGTCTGTGAGGATACACAATACAATGTAGGTACATACGACTGCATACATACAGTGAGCGGGAAATTTTGAACAGGGCCGGTACCTATGCCGGTAAATGTGGGGATTCCATCTAAATAATTACTTAGGCGACAATCCGGGTTCACTACGCCACCGCCTGTTGAAATATGTTTCGGAAAGCGCCTTTCCGGAACATATTTCAACTTGTCACATTTCACCTAAGACGATTCATCGACCATTCAGTAGATATATAGATTGGTACAATCTATATCTATCTATCTATACTTATGATAAAATCGCAGAAAAGCTGTGTCTGTACAGTTAATATTAAAAAAAAATGGATGCTTCCTACTTAAAACCGGCAGCTGAGCATAAAAATACAGTTTTTAGAATTATTGTCTATTTATCTGTTTGTCAGTTTTACTGTTTGACTGTTTGTTTGTGCACGCGTTTTTCCCAAACGGCTTATTCGATTTGGATGTGGTTTTCTTTGATGTTGTGTTGTGTATAGTTCAGGGAAGGATTTGACCATCGATTTTTATGAAAAAATACATCGGTACATAAAAAAGTGTTGTTACATTTTATAGCATATTTTGTTTTAATGCATGCATATCATTTTCCTTTATGATTGGATTTTGATTAAATAAGTGAATGGTGTTAACTCAAACATTACATTATCTACTATTGAAAATTTCATTGAAATCGGTTCAGTACTTTCAGAGATTATCATGGTCAAAGAGACGTTTTCGGCGTGACGCGTGTAATGTAAACACACTTTTAACTTGACGACGACGAGTAGGTAATGAGTTAAGAGCGCGCCCAATGACAAAATTACGCAACAGGAGCATTTTCAAACACACTCTTTGATAGTAACGAAAGTAGTTATACCAATAAAAAAATACTGAAAGCTGGGAAAAATCTTGTTGTAGTACAATGATCGGATAGAATTAAAAAAAATCTGAGTTCTTTTTAAAAAAATAAATAGATACTACACTAAAATAACGCTTTTAATTCAAATGCTCGAAATTATCAGCGACAACCCCATTTTTTTATTTATGAATAAAATAGCTAGACTAGTATTTTAGTCGAATGATCGGCTAGTTTTTTAATTTCACGTTTACATTTTAAATAATTAAATAAAACACTAACAAAAATTATAACGTGGACCTAAAAGCCATTTCATAAGCAACTGAACCATGCAATTTTCGACTTTATGTTATGCTATTTGGATACAAAATAGATCATGGCTTCTTGGTCAGTTGTCGGGCACACAGTCGGGCAGCGCTCGACGTGGAAGGTTGTTCCCGGCCGCTTTGTTTCGTAATCCAGCGCGTAATTTGAATTATGTTTTGAATATCTACAGGTACTTATCTATTTTTATTAATCAGGTTCGTACCTATGCATAATAAAAGTAATTGAAGACGGATTTCTAATATAATATTTACAAATCAACGCAAAGATTTGATAATGGTAGCACCCTATCTTCATACAAATTGAGTCTAAATTTGATGGGCTAGCGTTCAAACCCGGCCGGGCCGCGCGTTTGCCGCTGCACTGATCATTTCTACGTAATCTTGACAGTATAGGCAAGATTTTCAGACAAATCATTGTATCCTCATAGCATGAGGTTAGCTCAGTTGGTTAACTCTGCCTTCTGCGCTGTAGGCTGTGGTTCGATTCCCACCCAGGGACGCTACCGCCGACGGCGAAGCCGATCTCCATTGGCTTAAAATTAGCTTCATGAGAACTTGAAACGATTTTTACTACCGGGTATGTGTCATATCCAAAATGGCGTTTCCCATCTCAAAAGTGTACACATGTTATGAAACCTATCCGTGCAGTACATTTGACGGTAAAAATCGTTTCTAGTTCTCTTGAAGCTAATTTTAAGCCAATGGAGATCGGCTTCGCCGTCGGCGGTAGGGTCCCAGGACAAACATTTGTGTGATGAATATAGATGTTTTTTCTGTGTTTGGGTGTTTGTATTGTATGATAAGTATGTATTTACAAAAACTATCCGTAATCTAGTTCCCATATTACAAGTTATGCTTAGTTTGGGGTTAGATGGCGCTGTGTGAAATTAATGCCCTGTCATTTTTATTTGTAATATTTGTATACTCGGCATACTTGTACTACCTACATACCTAAATGAATGTTGATTATTACAATTAGTAATTATGAAGCCAAATCCAGTACTTATGTAGAAAAATTCTTCAGGAGGGTTGAGCACGAACAAAAAACATGGAACTCGCGTCATCGTCACCGAACCGTTTCCATGAGTTATATGTATACTGTGTATATACATAAATGTACTTTTTGGGTGAACAAAAAGCGAGTAACTCGCGTCATCGTCACCGCACGTTGTGAATTGTATCGTCGAGCTATTCGATTATTATGCGCGACACTGTTACGCTTACCGACACCACTTTTGACTTTAAACACATTGGGATTCAAGTAACAACAATCTCAGCTGTTTTCTTGGGCAATGATAAAAAAACTTCAAGTTTTCACTTCTCACTTCTGTCGGCTCTCCCAGAGTGCCAGTGTTTTGCTATAACAAAATTTGTTCAGTTACAGTTTGGTTGGTGGTAGGACTTTGTTTGAGTCCGCCTGGCTAGCTACCACCATCTTACCTAATTCTGTCGCCATAATAACAATTAAAAATTGTTGTGTTCCGGCATTCAGAGGTAAGATAGCCAGTTCCTCAGTTTGTTGAGGATTCCGGTTGAAGTGCGCCAGAAGTACCAGAAGTACCAGGTGAGATGAAGGCCAAGATGCTTACCCGTCGTACAATAAAAAAAAAATCGTTGTCCTGGCGAAAAAGTGTCGAATTTCATGATTTGACTTGCTAGAATAATTAAATTATGATACCGTGTAGATTTGATACTTTTAAGTTAGATTATTCACGTATCGAAAAAAATTGCCCACAGGAAAAAGTGCTATTATTTGTGCGTCTTATACTTTCGGAGATACGGGAACCAAATACACCAATAGATAGCTAGGTTTTTACGTAGGTCAATCGTACCCGTAATTTTGAAATTTGTGTGCCAGAAGGTTTCAGAAAATTCAAGATTTTGTTGTGGTAACGTTTCGCAGATTTCCATATCCCGAAAATGCAAAAAAAAAACGTTTACAATCACAAGATAGGTACTTTTATTTCAGTTTAGGTATTGACTACTACATTATGACAGGTAAGTATTACAGAATAATCTTTAAATTATAACAAAATAATACTAAGGTATAATTAAAAAAAATTGAAAGTAACGTTGCTAAGTACAGTTATTTAAATTGAGTGTAATATTTTTGTTTGGTACTGTAATATTGGTGTTAGTCACTTGTGTACTGTTTTTCGGTAAACTATCTGTCATACTTAATAGTTGTACCGATTCATCGGATTCCCTTGGCGTAAATGTTGGCATGAGAGGGCGATGGTTAGGTGTTTAGTAATGACTCATTTTTGATGTAGAAGGGCCAGTCTAAGGATCTGACTGAGGCTCTTTCAGTGTAATGGCTCCTACGATACCTGTATAAGTAATACACCAAGAAGGTTCCGATTTCGAGTTTTTAACAAATTAGAAAAGGTTGTATGATGAATTCGGCACCATGGAGGTAGAAGTAAATAGGTTTATTGATGTTTTGAATTCACAAACTTAGTGCACACTTCACTAAGTGAAGCCTATTATATTGCACTCTCCCCAACTACCCTCAAACGAGATCCTTTTCCCCATTCACACACTCACTACTAACATAATTCATGAATTTACACTCACCTACATTTACATTTCCATCCACTAAACTACACAAACTACTCTCCACATACCAATACACTCGTACCTCACCCACACATACACCTATCCATCCACATCCACCACTGTATACATTTTCAACTAGTTGTAGTTATATGGTCACGAGTCATAAATGATATTGTTCTAATAAGTTGAAATTATGTCGTCAAGCTCAATCAGCGGAGTGCGGGCACTGGTGACCTGTATTACAGGTTTGTTTCAAACCTACCATAGGCACCAGTCTCACACAAAACAGGTTATTCTAATCTATAATTTTAGCTAAACCTACTATGTTACTGACCTTTTTTGTATGAGAAAATAAATAAATATTTGATTGATTTGATTGATGTTCTAAATTCAATTTTACTTTAACCTCTAGCTGATAAAAACGGCTTTTGCACTCAGATATCGAATAGTAAAAATACTCTTTCCGAGATGGTGTCATGAAAATAACTATTTATTTGTAGTTGTAAAAGGTATGCGAAATCGTAAAATATCGAACATGATAAAGTCAGAGTTGCTGCATATTGTTGTGTAAACGCTTGGCTACGCAACATCACGTTTCATTTTTCTGAAGGTAGTTTTTACATTTGTAGTCCTTAAATGTTAGCTTATCATCACCATTATCACCATCAAAAGTTATTCGCCTGCCCGTATCCCTCATTATATAGGTGGGTCAATATCATCATCATCGTAACCGAAATAAGTTTGTTATAATAACCATGCTGGGCAGGTGAGTCGGTAATCACAGTGTCGGTGATAGGTAGGTACTAAGATAGATGAAAGCCTATCTCCTGGTGAAATCCTTGGTTAAGTCTAATGACATCCAGGAGCGGTTTGCAGAGGGATCCATATTAACTAGAGACCAAGACATAATTACGTTTTAAAAACAAAGAAGAAAACTGACTTCAATGAAGAATATGATACAATTTCGTTTACCTGGATGACGTATTTTTTCCAATTATATTAATGACAGATGGACGGACAGACAGACAGACGCGTGATCCTTTATGGGATCCGTTTTTTTTCCTTACTTTTGAGGTTTTTGTGCCTATAATATTTGAAGAGTTCCCTCGATTTTTCCAGGATCCTATCATCAGATGACGTAATGACGATGGGATCACCTGGGAAGTATACCGACGCTAAAAATACCCAAATCTCTTCAAGTGTGCATATAATATCTGTAGTGTTCCCTCTATTTCTCCAGGATCCCATCATCAGATTTGAATGTATATTTTCGAACTAAGTAAGTATGTAAATTTGTAAAACTACATCCAGAGTTATTTGAAACATTCGGAGCTTTATATCGAATGAACACAAGACACAAAGACAGATTAGCACTTCCTTCATTCAAATCTGCATTCTAGAAACGCAATCGATATATCATGGCAATTAAGCGGAGCAAGTATGGTTCTTACCGATTGCATAATTTGACATTTAGAATCGTTTCAATCGATTAAATTGGTTTTATCGACCATCGCAAGTACGAAAGTAATCGGTAGATAAAATCGGTATATAGTCGTTAAATTATATCGAGTTTATCGATAACTAGTACTTTTGTTTGACGTTTGAGATCGTATATTTTGTCTATTTACACTATTTACACGATTGTTTTATCTGCTTTGGAGAAGGTCTCGGTTAAAGTTTTTATTATTCGATAAACTTAGAGAACTTTGATGATCGCAAGCGTATCTGGTGTAAGTGTATATAATAATATCTCTTGCATTTCGGTTTAATGCATGCATATCTTATTTATTCATGATTGAATTTTGATAAATTAATATACAGGGTGAGTTTTTTCCAGGGCCACTGGTGCCAAGTCAGAAGCCGTGAGAGTTATCGAAAAGTTATGTTACGAGTTACGTGCTCGATTAAAATAAAATAAGTTCTGCACATCTAATTTTTTTATAGTTTTCTGGAAAAGTGATATTTTGAAAAAAAAAAATTGCATTTATGTTCTTTGTTTGATATTAAAAAAATGTATGATGACTATGTGCCCAAAGCAGTTGGAACGCTTTCAAAATTAAAAATTTAGAAATTCAACTTTTAGTATATTATATTAGTGCATTTAGTATATTATATGCTCAGATCAGACTATGCGTAAGTTAAACTAATAAAACCTCTTTTTTTATAGAAAATGATTATTACAAAATCATTTTTTATAAAAATAATATCTTAAAATTTTTCAGTAGCTATTAAATACACTTTTATATACACTTTGCTGTTCGTGTAGAACTTTTTAAAACCGGAACGTCTTCCATAAGCTTGGTATCTCCGAATGCGAAGATACAACTTAAGAGTTTGAAAACAGAATTAGTCATAAATTTCAAAATTAAAATAATGTTGGTTTTATGTCATGGATCAAATTTCTTAATTCTCCAGTTCTACACAACGGAGTCACCATTGAGCAAAACTGAACAATAAGCAATACTGAAAAATTTTATGAACATTCATTTTTTATTTTTTTACTATCTGCAACTGTACGGTAAGTACGACAAAATTCAAAATGTTCAGCCATTAGGGTGTCCGTGCCTTGCCATCAGCTGCGTTTCCACAAAAAGCGAACGTTTTTTAATCCCATGACGATTCAATTTAAGCTCATCACGAACAAAAACACAGCAAAAGAGGATTTAATAGCTTAGCTTACGCATAGTCTGCCCCTACAACCTTTACTAAATGTATAAAGTTGAATATCTATTTTTTTTATTTTGAAAGCGTTCCAACAAATTTGGGCACATAGTCATCATACATTTTTTTATTATCAAACAAAGAAAAACTATAAAAAACTTAGATGTTCTTTAATGCAGAACTTATTTTTTTTTAATCGAGCACGTAACTCCTAACATGAATTTTCGATAACTCTCACGGTTTCAGACTTGGCCTCAGTGGCCCTGGAAAAAAACTCACCTGTATATAATTGATAGGTAAACGTAGGAACAAGAGATAACAATTTTCGTGTTGTTTTTTTTCGTGTAATAATCATAGCCCGAAAAAGTACCACTGCATGATATGGGCCACGCCTGGCAGGTGAGGCGGTGATCCTATGATCACCGCCTCACCTGCCTGCTGTCGGTGATAGGTTGGTAGGTACTAAGATAGATGAAAGCTGCTGCCCATCTAATGACACCTAGGAGCGGTTAGCAGAGGGGCCTATATTAAATAAAAACCTTTTACTCCTTTTGCTTCCTGTTTTTGGGGACTTCCGCTTCGACGCCGGGGTCTTGGAGGCGGCGGGGCCGCCGCAGTCTCCTGCCGGTGGCGGCCCTCGCCGCGATGCTCGTAGGCAAGATTCCGTTGCCGACGGCACCGACCGCTCCTCCATATCCAGACTGCACCTATACACACTACGCCCGCTAATGTTAGATAGCCGAGTCCGTAGTGATGGATGTTATGCGAGGATATGTCGTCCATGTCTGCGTTGCTCTCTTTCAGCTTGTTGGCGACACGTTCAGTTCATCATTTTGAATCTGTATTAGTTAGAAGTTGAGAGTACATATTGGTTTTGTTTTTTTAATCTAAGGTAGGTAGTATGTAAGAAAAGGGCAATGGCGTCGCCCTCCGTTTGTACTGTGCTCGTCAAAGCTACAAATAAATTGTGGAATATTCAAAGCGCGCTTATTTTTCTCTAAACCAGCCCCCACTACTTACATTTGGTCACTTCGAAACGGATATATGTTTAGAACGCCTACCGAGCCGCGAATTATGGTATATACGCAAAGAACAGTGCCACGAGATCGCAACGTGGCCGCTAACCTCGCGTCAAATGGCGCCATTCTGCAAGAAAACTTCCAAACTCCAAACGCTTCGACTTCAAATGTCATGCAGCAAGAAAAACATAGTGAAATGATCAATCCTATTTTGAGCCAAGCCGTGCATCCAGCGAGTATCAAGTCAGAACAGCCGCTGGCCCCGCCCGTCACGTTAAACCAAGGTGAACGACGAAGCCAACAATAAAAAAAAATGCGGGCAAAAAGGGCGTAGCTTATTTTGGAAGCAGAACGCAAAAAGTACAGTTACAGACGGAACTTATAGACAAACAGCTAGAAGCAGATCTAGCTAGCTTAGATGAATCCAGTTTGCCTTCCTTAAATAAAAAAAAAACAACCATAATTCAAGGCGGTATGCAAAAATGACTTTAGCCTTCTTAGCCTCCATCTCCATAATTCTAGTAAAAAAAAACGTAACCAAACGTCCGCGTCGTGATGGTGGAAAAAAAAAACGTATCGTATGTAATGTCGACATAAATAAATTCGCCGATTTAGAAGTGGCATTGATATTTGTTTGAAAATCTCCATACATTTCCCTTGAAATTGTCACATCTGGTATCTACGCTATCTAGATCTAGAAATTGCAAAATTTATCATTTTTTCGGGTCATTTCAAGTTTATTACTACTTTTGCTATGAAACGTGTCAAATTTAGGGTTTTTCCTCTAGGTACTCACCGATAAATTCCCTACTGATGCGTATAAAGTTCCCCATTCACTCACTCATCATCTGCATCATGTCAAACAATTATTTCAATGAATCAGTGAGTGGGTTAGTGGTAATGCAGCTATATGCTATATGTTGGTAAATAATAATTGGTAATAATAAGTAATGGTAATGAAGGTTCTAACGCTAGATTAGCAATAGAGTGCTAAGGACAAGGCAAAAAACCAAATACATTAGTGTGCGTGTAATGTGAATGTATGCGAGGCAAATAGTGCTGGACCATGAAGGGGAGCCACCCCGGGGTGGCTCATGCACCACCTGATACATCCTTTATCGATCATACTTACCTGATTTGACGCAGATGTACCCTAAAATTATTATATTTATGTGGTAATATTGTTAGGATATTAATCTGAGGTTTTTACGTAGGTAATGTACCTACTATTATGGGTATAATTTTTACCAATAGTATTACCATCATTGTATATTTTTTTATCTTATTCAATGAAAGTACAATTAAACTAACTATGTACAAAGGAATCAGTCAGATTACCTAAGGACCGTTACAAACGGCCTATAGGTAACTCGACTGTTCCAGTTGTACAATTTGAATTACCTACTATGAAAATTATAAAATTGTTGTACTCTTTGATGTGTTCTGTGGCTGAGAGCTAGATTGATGGAAATTCTACTCTACTCTACCACAGATCATAAAATACGAACTTAACTCTACTATGATTTAGAAACCAAAGAGAATGTAGAAACAGTACTACGTAAGAAGAGCCGGGACATCATGGTATCAAGCAAAGTTAACCAAACGTCAAAGCTGGGTGTAAAGGTTTATTCAACATAACTGTTTATTCAACATTCTTCGATCACTTGCGGGTGTTTGGTGGGGATCTCACCCTTTCTCCCAAAAGCTTCTATACAATGCCACAATTAGAAGTCATTTCGATTATGGCTTATTCCTTCTCAATCTCTGCAACAAATCTCGCTTCTACAAGATCGATAAAATTCAATCCAAAAGTCTACGCATTGTTATTGGGGCCATGAAGTCCTCACCTATTAATGCTTTGCAAATTGAGTGTAATGATCCGCCCCTTTACTTGCGTAGACAGTTCCTGTCAGATCGATTTATCTTTAAAATATCTCAGAACTCAAATCACCCTCTCCTTCCCAAATTAGTCCGATTGCGAGATTTGTTTGGCTCACTTGATCCAGATAAATCCCCTTGCATTCTGCGTAGCTTCTTAAAATACACGAATATGCCTAATCCCATTTTTCAATTTCCTACCCTCCCTCTATACATGGTCCCCTATGAAGCTTTAATATTCCAGCCCAATATACTACTATACTTTGGTATTGATAAAGACACTACTAATGCTCGAGAAAAGTTCTATGAAATTACACTCTCAAAATATGATGGCTGGCGCTATATCTTTACCGACGCCTCCAAGCTATCATTGGACAGTAATGTGGGAGCCGCGGTCTGGATACCTTTTACTAATATTAGTTTGAGTTTTAAGTGCCCCCCCACTGCATCGGTATTTACCGGCGAAGCTCTAGCATTATTAGAAGCTATTATGTTTGTGAAATCCCATAATCTGAACCAATCTTTAATATTTTCGGACTCAAAAAGCTCTCTCCAGTCAATACTCTCTAGCCCCTTCCGATCTAAAATCTCTCGAATTCCTCTAATTCTTAAAATTAAACTTTGTCTATTTGAGTGTAAAAATCTTGGAATCAATGTCGTTCTGGCATGGATTCCAGGACACTCGGGGATTCCCGGTAATGAAAAAGCAGACTCTTTCGCCAAATCAGCCACAGAGATGGGTTCACTCGAGTATTTTAAAACGTACTGTCACGACTTATGCCTACTTCCCAAATCATACCTTCATGAATCCTGGACAAATGCATGGAATAATTCTAAATTAATCAAGGGTAAACATTATTCGGACATCCAGCCTGACATTCCTGCCAAACCATGGTTTTTCAAATTTAACAAGTTTAGCAAAGTAGTGACTTCAACTATTTGTCGCCTTAGATTAGGTCATTGTTGCTCACCAGTCTTTTTGGCCAAACTTAGGATTAGGAATAGCTCGCTGTGTGAATGTGGCTTAGATGAGGGAAACGTGAATCACATATTCTTTAATTGCCCTTTAAACCAATCTCTCCACGATATGCTCCCTCCTGATATTCCTCGTCCTACTTCCCTCAAATCCCTCCTTAGCCTAACCTTTTCCCCCCTTATTTGTATATTATGTAAATTTATACATAAAAATAGCATTAAACTGTAAATGTTGTATATAGTCATCACACTCTAACCTCATCGCTTTTATATATTTTTTACTAACAACGTGTGTTTGTATGTGTGTTTTTATTTTATAGATTGTAGATTAACCCTCCATTTAAAAAAAAAAAAAAAAAGGGAATTAATCATAGTAAGCCTTCAATATTGTTTTCCCACTTTTTCTGTTTACGATACTCACAATACTCGACACTGGCAGAATCGATAAAACGGTTGCACGCCATATCAAAGAAGTTGAAGTTGAAGTTCAACATAACTGAAGTTGACATTACTTGGCATGACGGAAATGACGACAGTTGGTTCTACCAACATAACTGAATAAAATAGGGATGTGCACGCATATTCAATAACATTTATTGATATCGATTCCATTCCGAGAGTATGTCTCATAAAAGTATCACAAAATCACAGCAAATTAAAAAAAATATTAGTATGGCAGCCCGTAAATTTTTGGGATACATGAAATAACCTACCTTGATACTTTGATATTATTCTCTTAATACATTTACATTATTTTATTCCAGCCACATAATTGATTAATGACGATGTATAACATTTTAATTCTTTAGTGTTACATCTATATACTAAGAGTAGTACATCAAGGCTTAGGTATGTTCTACTTTTTGTACCGCCAAGCAGCATTGTAACTGGTACAGGTAAGCGTCTATTAATATAATAGACTGAGTCTCAATGAAATAGTTTATTTGGTATTTTTTCTCACAGTTAGTATCCTCCCCAACTAGAATATCGGATATTGAGAGTCATACTTGCTCCTTATTGGACCTCCTGCTGACCACACGTCCGGATGGATACACAGTAACGGTAGTTGCACCGCGTGGCACATCCAATCACTGCCTTATTCTGTCCTTGGCCCGCACAAAGGTCACTATGTGGTCACTATGTATCATCAGATTGGGATGAATTGCGTGAATTCTACGCATCGCACCCATGGAAGCAGCTTTGTTTCACATCAGATGATCCCGATTCCTGCGCGGCTGCCGTTACTGAGACCATACAAATGGGTATGGAATGTTCCCACACAGACATCTCATAATCATCACTTGCCATAATGCTACATTCTAATAAATTTTGTTTATTATAATACTCTTTTTCCCGAATGAGCTTTAGCTATAATATAACAATACATAATGGGCGCAATTCGGTTGGCTTTTAGTCAGTCCTAAATTGTCTAAAATTAGGTTTGGAACTTTACTGTCAAACTAAGATTCCTATTCGGTTGGCGCCATTGTAACCCTAAATTTAGGATGACAGCATTAAAATGATTTTAGTTACTCAATTTAGTCAAAACAGCGATTTACCTATGCAGTAAGTACACATACTAACGTAAAATTAGAAACGTCATCCTAAAATATGCTAAATTTAGACAATACAACAGGTGTTGATTAAAACATTTTAGTGAACAAAATGGACTGTAAAAACAATTTTAGCTACAATTTATATATTTTTTCACATTATTAATTGAACTTGGTGTAATGTCGGAACGACGGATTTCAATCAAATTTGCGCAAAATTTGAAATTGGCGCGGTAGATTTTTATTGTGATTGCGAAGTTTAAGTTTATTGGATGTGATTTAAATCATTACCTCTTCTAACTTAGCTACCTACTGGATTTGTGAATTAGCTGTGCTGTGATTGTGATGAAACATTTCAAAAAAGTTCTCCATTTTTTGTGTACTTAATGGAAACGAAACATGGAGTGCCTACCTACCTACCTATATGGTTGCTACATAAACATAAAAACATAAAAACATTTATTTCGTACAAATAAGTAGGTACAGAATAACCATATTTTAAATAATTTTAAGCAACAGTAGGTACAACTTGGCTCATGTTGACAGTTTGGTAATGGGCTCGTTGTCACACTCATTATAACATGGCAGAGCTCCAACTCCCAACTAGGTTTCCCTGTGTTTGGGATATCAGCACTTTATCAGCACCCCGGTCAAAAAAAAATTGCAATTGCAAGTAAATTGCTGCATCAAAAGCTTAAGGCCCTCTTATCTGTCATACTAAGATAGGTAGGATGCACGAAATTACATTTTGTTGATTACAGTCTGTATACTTGAAATATTTTTTTAGTTTAGTAAATTAGTAAATATAAAACCTCCAAATTTTCTTTTGATACCTATCAAAAGAAAATTTGGAGGTTTTATATCTAAGTACTTATGTAAACTATATTAAACTAGCCATAACGTAGGTAGGTATAGATATGTGGATTTTTATCCATATCCAATATAATACTAAGTAAATAGGTAAGTGAGTTATTTTATAATTATTATTAAGAGGTAAGTTAAGTAGTAGGTAAATAGTTTACGTTAAAAAATTACAGTGATTATGATCATTTTAATTGGAATGTATGTGAATGTGATTTGAGTAAGTAAACTTACGTATATCTCACAACCTAAGGGTAGGTAGGTATTATTAACTCATAGGGGTTATTTATAAAATAAAAGTGCTTACAGTCCATCAAATCTAAGAAGTACATTTTGACGTTTCGCATTTCTTATATGCTATAACTTTGTTCAAACGTAGACACAAAATATTACAAACGGTAATTCTTATAATGTCGAAAAATTATTTACTCAGATAAATAATTATATTTATTAAACATTCCTGTACATTAATCTATACTTGAATCTCGTAAAACTAGTTTAAAACATAAACAATCAGTAAAATTGTAAATGAGGTTCACGTTTATACAATGTTATGTCATTATGTTGTTTACAGTAGTGTTGCGACAGTTTAAAACTCTTGAGTTTCCAAATAATCGGTAAAAATATTGAAATAATTTAATCAATCGAAGCGACTTTTTGGCGGAAATTCAGTGAGTAGTAGTAGTGTTGTGTAGTGCGCGAGCGCCCGAACGAGCGCTCCCACGGAATAACTACGCCAGCTAGTTCCTTGCGTGATCGGTCCGAAGTTTAGTTCAGTAGTTCTTCGAATTACTTGTCTTGAATAAATATAGGTAGTTAAATAAATAAAAGATATAATTATCTTCTAGTAGTTTGCCCCGAACGGAGATCTCGTGATGTCTGGTTTGTAACGAACAAACGATAAAAGTGTGTTATCAATATACCTTTCTCACTTTACTTAAGCACTTTTTCTCGAACTCTCATTATTCACCTGAGCGTTGGAGGTTCTCTTGTTGCTAACGTAATGTCCTTTCTAACAAAAAACAAAGGTGATGTCGATTTGAAAAGGGAAAATTGTATCTCTTTTTATTGAATATCTCAAAAACTACCCCACTTTGCAAAAATCCCCCGCCATAATCAAAATCTATTTACGTTATCTGTATTCAGTTTAAATTTCATGAAAATCGGATAATCTGTTCGAGGGTCATGCCGTCACAAACAAACATACATACACACAGTGCGGGATTTCCCAATTATCTTTGTCGCATTTGAATTTGTCTTTCGAAATCAATCGCTTTTACTAATTGCTGTTTACTCATAAGCTTGACACTTGCAATACGTCACTTGTCACTGGCAGAATCGGTGAAAGCCAAAATAAAGAAGTTGAAGTTCACTCCGTAGACACAAGTAGGTACAATACAACCTCCAATTTAGTCTGTCGTCTATCTGTGGGTGGCCACCTTGAAAAAAAAATAAGCAGAAATAATTATATTATTTGGTATTAATTAAGCGCTACATGTTTATTTTACTTCTATCTGAGTTTAGTTTTATCAAAAAAGAAAGCGATTGTTTCCTACCTATAAAGTATCAATATCGATTTTTCAATTTCTCATTAATATCGGATATTTTCGATGGCGATTATTTGGTTCACATTCCTAGACAAGTTGATCTGACAGCTGTCATAGTGTACTTCTTAGATTTGATGGACTATAGGTATGTATATAAATAAAAAAAAAAAATTAGGTAAATAAGGTAATGTAAAAAGTAAATATTATAGGCAATACCCACTAAACTCCGCAGTGACCCGCTTTCGCCGAGTGGTGGTGTCGTGGGAATCAGGCTAAAGCCTTTACCGCCACAACACCACCAGCGACAACACCACCATAGGCCCCCCCCAGTGTGACTGGGGGGGGATGGTGGGAACAGCTGGGTCGCCAGGCCGTTACCACCGTTCGACGGGAATGAGGGCCTGTGCAATGGAGGCCAGTTGAACGCCCCTACGTTCCCAGCCCCCAGGCCCCCATCTGATCCATCAGTGCCCGACAGGGTGGCCGAATTGACCCTCCCTGCCGCGCCGCCAGCCTTGAAGGCCGGCCATCCCACGACCCGAAGGTCCGCTGAGTCCCTCACTGGGACTCCCCGCCCGCCCCGCGGAAGACCGCCTGTCCATCCACTATGCCCTATGCTCACTTTTTTTTTTTTTATAATGGGACGAGGAAGCGCTTGGCCTTCATCTCACCTGGTTACAAGTTGAAATAAGGCCGAAGGTGGAGGCGCACTTCACCCGGAATCCTCAACAAACTGGCTATCTTACCTCTGAATGCCGGAACACAACAATTTTAGAATTGTTATTATGGCGACAGAATTAGGTAAGATGGTGGTAGCTAGCCGAGCGACTTCAACAAAGTCCTACCACCAACCAAACCAAGCAGAATATATTGTACTCCCCATGGGGATCGAACCCGGGACCTCTGGACCTGAAATCGGTGGGTTGTACCACTAGACCCCAGAGGCGGTTAATAACTTCATAGGGACACGTGGAGGACACCCTCGTGTCGGATTATTCACTGCCGTCGATAAGTCCCCACAAGTGGGAAGTGATCGACGGCACCCAGGGTACACCACGAGGAGGTTATCCGACCCAGTACCCCCTCTTTGACGTCCTCCTTCAAACCCCCATAACAAGGGCTTTGGTGATAGGCTCAGGGGGATCTACCGTCAGTAAAAAGCTGACCTGAGGAGGCGCGTGGAGTATTTCAGTCCTCTCCGCCTTTCCAAGGCAAATCCGTAGACACCAGGTTCAATCTCTTCAGAACAAGAGAAAGCGAGTAATTGCTTAAACCCCAAATTGACACAAAAGTCTACGTAGGTAAGCCTATGCCAGGTATTTTATTTTTCTTATTAAGTTGTGTACAATAAAGATATATATATTCATGTATTAGTCCTCTCCACCTTGGCGAGACGAACTCGTAGACATCAGATTTGACATCCTAGGACCAGGGAAACAGGAGTAATCACTAGAGCTTATACCTCTATTTGCTCAAAAGTCTAAAAGGAAAAGTGAAAGAGGAAATCATCGGATATTTCATGGTTATAAGGGTTCGCGAGGTCTTCTGTTCTTACAGAACCACTAGTTCTATGTGCAATTACTTCGTTGTATACAAATCAACAATGCCGGGACGTGTGAGGATAGAACGATAAACAAAGAGGAAGTACGTGGTAACAGTATCCGCCATTAAGAGGTTGCCTAGCTTCATTCAATGTATATAAGTTGCGATTGCGACCCACTGTTACAAACAATCGAATGATAGATTACTTTCACCGTACGTTTCGTTTCTTCGAGTGCTTCAAATCAAAGGAATTATCGTAATTTGGTGCGTTTTATAAAGACAAGACATGCAAATAATATAATAAGTGAGATTTGCATGGAAGGAAGCGCTATTTCGTCAATATTTTAGTCTTGCATTCGATTCACGTCAATGCTAACCTATGGCAATTGTATAGCTATATTTATCATTGAATATAGTATTTTTCGGAAATATAAAGTATATACGCTCCATAATTTCCGTAAAATACTTCATCGTTTACACTCGCGTCGTGAAGTAGGTAAAATAAAATTCACAAATGCAAAAACCGAGTCACTCGGATCAGCTTCGTGGAGAAATTCAAGTGCCTACAATATTTATTGATCAGTGATTTTAATACAGCAGAGTACAATCTCTGAATAAAACAATAAATGCAGTATACCTTGCCTCAGATAAATTTAGGTACTCCCTCCTCCATATTGACCAACTGACTGAATACACAATCAACAATCAAGCCTCTAACCATCAACTCCCCATGTAAAATGTTTTCGGCCTACAATAAAATCCGGCCTCCTACAATAAATGTCTGCAAATTGCCTGCCAAGTGTGGCTTATGTTTTCAACAAAATGGTAACGTAAATTAACATGTTGAAGGGAATGTAGTACCTATAATTGACATTACACAGCAAAATTTGGCCCTAATGTTTTAGTGTAGTAAACCTAATATAAACACTAAGATTACCAATCTGCCTACCAAGTGTGATAATGGCAGTGGAATCTTATGATAAATTTGAAACTCTCCATAAACTAGTAGGTACTTATCCTTAGCAAACCTATTAATCTGTTCATCATCTTGCCAAATATAATTTGCTATATGATTAAAAATTTAATTCTCTATGTAGGAATAATTCTGGTAAATTTTTCTTCAAAGCTTCATGAAATTTGGCTTAAAACCTGTTTATTCTAGTCTCTAGAGGAAGCTAAACAAAATACTATACTAGTCCTTTGAACCCAATTATTATATCTTAATATGTTAGAGGGTTAATTCAAATTGATATTGCCATCCTGGAATTTAAAACTCAGACTAAAAAAAAACACTTCTGTTCTACTATACTGATTTTACCTATAGTATTAACAAATATGAGAAACATTTTGTCTTCATCTAATAAGGGGAAATTTAATAAAATTTATTGATTTAATGAATGTCATTAAGTGATTTTGCAGCAGGTATTTATTTAACATAACCAGAACATTGTTACACATTCCTATTTAAGGATTATTTGGCAAATTAACAGCCTACAGCACTTAGGAATAGGGCTTAGCTTTATGTACTCCCCTGGGGATTGAACATGAGACCTCTGGATCTAATTTTGATGGGTGAACCACTAGATCACAGAGGTGGTTAATTTATATTGTAAAGAAATACATTTTCAGATAATCTAATGGATTAATTCCTCCTTGTAAAGAGCGGCTTCATAGCCACTAGTGGAAGTTGCCATTAAGGAATTGAATGGCTATGTATTATTACGCAAGCAAGTTGAATGAGGCTTCATGTAGTGGGTTCAACATAAAGGTGCCCCCGGCGCCCACTGAACCAGCCCCGGTACCTCCACCTCCTGACCATGCTTCCCTACCTTCAGACAGTTCTCTTCTCCACGGCACTGGACTTTCCTACTATGATGTAAGTGATTTACACATTTTTGGCCTTATTAGATTAATAAGTAGTGTTACTTAGCTTACATCATAGTAAAATTTTTGTATATCAAGTGGTTGCACTTGGTCACAACTTTTATATCATTGGACACAATATTTATGATAGTTATCAGCGCTTTAGCTGAGAAATATGACACAGAAATTCGGAATCTGCGTTGGTACTCCCATAGCTCAGTTGGTAGAGTGTTTCCGGTTTTAGGAAATGATGCGGGTTCGAGTCATAATAACATTTGTTACATCATAGTGTTCCTATGTCTTTGTTGGTATTATACTCACAAGTAACCTTATTCATTAACTATCAAATTTACCAAACATCAAAAGCACAATATGTGCTTGATGGAATTAGAATACCTGTACTTGAATTGATTCTTATAATACCTTCATATACCTGAATTCATCTTGTTTTGTATTAGTCACTGCTAACTAATAGCAACACAGATATAAGAATCTCTTTTTACTTGTTAATAAATAAACTAACTAATAAAAAAATTGCAATAAACACAAACAAAATTGTTTTAAGTCTTTTTTAAACTTTCGCAATGAGAACACATTATTTTAATTCTAGAAAAGTGTATTTATCGCGTATTTTACCTATATTTATCCCGAAGTTTCGGCAGGGTTGCACCAGCCGTGAGAAATACGCGATAAATACCTGTTTCTCGCATTAAAATAAAATTGTTTGAATCAGATTTCGTCTCTTTTTTGTTGCATTCCTCTGATTATGTCCATGAGTGTATTCTTGTACATACAATTGGTGCAATCGTTTTCAGAATGATGATTATTACTCTATGGTGAGAGGTAATAAATTCATGTCGGAGAGTGCCTGCAAACACATTGTGATGAATGGTGGCATCAACTTCGTGGCTTCACAGAAAGTGGAAACACAGCAGGTATATTTATAACTTTTCCATTGGCATGTGTGAACGTAAATGAAAAGCCACCCTTTTTTGGAAGAGGCCTATCTCCTATATTGAATAATATATAATTTAACAGCCAGTGTTGATTGACTGATAAGTGAAGTATAATTATGAAAACTAAGGTCACTTTTTTTGTTAAGCTGTCTGCCGTGATGACGCCCGGAATGAAGGCTATGGCAGCGCTTCCATACAACTGCCCCGATCAAAACGATGTTGAGTACCGCGATGGGCAACTAGTCAGTGCCACGCTGGAGGCGTTGGTCGATATGCTTCGCCCTGGTGCCAACAAGTCTTTTACATTCACATTCTTGCTGTGCTCCCGGCTCTTTGTCAAGCCACATGAGTTGCTAAACAAACTCTGCAAAAGATACTTCAAAACCTATGACAAGATCGTAAGTTATAGCTGTAATTCATTTACTTATTTGAGGAGTAGGTAGAGGCAACGGACTTACTATGCTCCTTGCAAACCTCTTTTGCCTCATCACGTTTTTCTTACACACTTGTCGGTTAAGGGAACTTCTATCCTGGCCTTTCTCAAAACAAGCCTCATAGCTCAGTTGGTAGTAACTCTACCTTCTGCGCTGTAGGTTATGGGTTCGATTCCCACCCAGGACAAACATTTGTGTGATGAATATAGATGTTTGTTTTGGGTTTGGGTGTTGTATCCAATGTTAAGTAAATATTTACAAAAAAAAAATGTTTTTAAGTATTCTATCCTTAATTTAGTTCCCATATTACAAGCTATGCTTAGTTTGGTGCTAAATGGCGCTGTATGAAATGAATGTCCTGTAATATTTATTTATTTATTCTCGAGAAAACCTCCAAACCGGTCAGAGAATAACTGCAGCATTTTGTTTTATCTCTGTCTCGTTTAAACTTTATTCTGTTACAACCTATATTTTTCAATGTTTTTTTTTTAATAGTTACTCCACTGTGAACATCTGCTATCATCGTTTTAGTTTGACTCGGTTTCGGTCCAAAAGGGTTTTAACAGAATATCGGTGATGGTTCTCTGAGCCTGCATACCCTGAGTTGAAACCTTTTTGTTTCTTTAATACTTTTTTCTGCTTCAATTTCTACTTTTACTACTTTTCTTCTTTTAATCACATCACATACTTCACCAGCGACACAGACCACCCTTTCCTTTAAAGACTTCCATAGTTCTTCTAACTCAATTTTCTCTTCCAGACCTTTCAACCTTTCGATTAATTAATTTTGTACTCGTCCTTCACTTCTTCCAACTTATTTTCTATAGCACACTATTGGTCTCAGAAACTCGATGACGCTCTGTGCCTGATAAAAGAACTCTGAATTATGACAGCACTAACAAGACTGAACGCTTTGGTCGTTGCAGGGTAAAGCAGAGGTGCAGGATTTGGTTGAGAAAGAGCTGTGTGACACTAAGGCCCTTGTCCGAGTGCTCAGCCAATGGACAAGCATGTTTCCGTACGACTTTCGGGATGATAGGGTCATGGCTCTCGTTCGCAGCATAACACAAAGGTCAGTTACATTTCCGTCCTTTGGATTTTTTTGGATCAAATCATACATTTTAGAATTCGTTATATATTACAGTTCACATCATCATCACCGGGTTTGAATAAGAAGATGGGTATAAGATTCCTCCTATACCAATATAATATACTATACCTGCGTTAATGTGATTATGTGGTGGAGATTGAAACTAATACAGCATTATATTGCAGGTGCGCTGCAGAACATATGGCTTTAGTGCGGGTGGAAATGTCATCAACTCTAGAGAAACTGCTCGACAAGCTGACTGCTCTGGAACAGTACGAGGAAACATTGGTGGATGTACCCCAAGTAGCAACTGTGGACCAATTAGCACAGGTATATTACTGGAGTCTATATTGGCTTCTTCTTTGCTTTACAGTTTACAAGGGTTTTTTTTATTGGCCAAAATCATTTTTAAAATCAAGTAAAGATGAGGCCTAAGATGGAGCGCGCTTGTCTAAAAGGAACCTGATCTCTGGTCTGAAGACTCCGAGATTTTTCTGGTGTGGAAACACATGAAGGCAACGGATTCCATTACTTACCAGTACTACAGCGTATCGTGCCGCCTTCTTTATTCAAGGATATGCTGGTATTTCCTATGATAGGACTGTCAAGACATCTATATTCTGTTCAGAATTTGTTAAATGACAACATTTGACAATAATATGTCAATATTCTTGGCCGAGGCGTATACAGTTCTTCCGTGTGCTGTGCTAGCCGCCATACCTAAGCATATATTTTCTTAGCTCGATGATTCTATTCTATCGATTAATGACAACCTACCCTTGCAATAAATATATAATTTGTTACTTATTTTTATGTAGTCTTGTGATAATAATACTACATGTAGTATGATGTGTTCCATTACAAAAATTCTTTAATTTATCATAACTTTTAAACCAGATGAGATAAAGACTTAATTGTTCTTTGACAGGGAGACATCTTAACACTCGGTCTGACCCCCGTGGAGTTGGCCAACCAGCTGACAATAGTTGAGCTTCATCGGCTATCATTCATCGGACCAGAAGAGCTCGTGCAAACATTCGCGCCGACCCAAACGCCTCAGGCCTCATCCACAAGCAGCAAGGGTCCCATAAATTTACACAAACTCGAGTCTAAGAGCACTCGCAACTTGGAGGCGTATGCAGACTGGTTCAACAGGCTCAGTTACTTAGTGGCTACCGACGTAGTAAAGGTAATTTTTTTACTTACCAAGTCAAATACTTAAAGCCAAATATAGGTTATAGCTTCGTCCATAAGTGGCACGAGCTCCTCTTATAAATTATTCTGGATAACTTAAAAATCTATACAAATTAATAAAATTTTAATGTCTGTTTGTAATGTCAAAATAATATGTATTTTAAAGTATTTACTTGTGGTATACGTAGTAGGAACAAACATTTTTTTCTATAATTTTTGTTTGTTGCGGCTAATCTGCTCCAATCTTTGCCTTGACGTGGTAAAGCCTCCTCCAGCTCATGCCATCTCTCTATCTCTAGAATATCTGCTCCAAGCTTTGCCTTGACGTGGTAAAGCCTCCTCCAGCTCATGCCGTCTCTCTATCTAGAATATCTGCTCCAAGCTTTGCCTTGACGTGGTAAAGCCTCCTCCAGCTCATGCCGTCTCTCTATCTAGAATATCTGCTCCAAGCTTTGCCTTGACGTGGTAAAAGCCTCCTCCAGCTCATGCCGTCTCTCTATCTAGAATATCTGCTCCAAGCTTTGCCTTGACGTGGTAAAAGCCTCCTCCAGCTCATGCCGTCTCTCTATTTAGAGTATCTGCTCCAAGCTTTGCCTTGACGTGGTAAAGCCTCCTCCAGCTCATGCCGTCTCTCTATCTAGAATATCTGCTCCAAGCTTTGCCTTGACGTGGTAAAAGCCTCCTCCAGCTCATGCCGTCTCTCTATCTAGAATATCTGCTCCAAGCTTTGCCTTGACGTGGTAAAGCCTCCTCCAGCTCATGCCGTCTCTCTATCTAGAATATCTGCTCCAAGCTTTGCCTTGACGTGGTAAAGCCTCCTCCAGCTCATGCCGTCTCTCTATCTAGAATATCTGCTCCAAGCTTTGCCTTGACGTGGTAAAAGCCTCCTCCAGCTCATGCCGTCTCTCTATCTAGAATATCTGCTCCAAGCTTTGCCTTGACGTGGTAAAAGCCTCCTCCAGCTCATGCCGTCTCTCTATCTAGAATATCTGCTCCAAGCTTTGCCTTGACGTGGTAAAGCCTCCTCCAGCTCATGCCGTCTCTCTATCTAGAATATCTGCTCCAAGCTTTGCCTTGACGTGGTAAAGCCTCCTCCAGCTAATGCCGTCTCTCTATCTAGAATATCTGCTCCAAGCTTTGCCTTGACGTGGTAAAGCCTCCTCCAGCTCATGCCGTCTCTCTATCTAGAATATCTGCTCCAAGCTTTGCCTTGACGTGGTAAAGCCTCCTCCAGCTAATGCCGTCTCTCTATCTAGAATATCTGCTCCAAGCTTTGCCTGCTACCCTGACGATGTCGTCGTCCCATCTTTTGAAAAGAAAAGATAGACCGTAGTCTATCTTTTCTTTGTTTTTTATGTACCAATTTTTAAGCGTTTTTTGCAATATTTCGTGTACGGTATACCGTACACTAGGTACTATAGGTATACCTATACCGTACACGAAAGACGGTCTGTCAAGCACGTTTAAAGTTCTAAGCAGTTGATTGACATATCGGTTTATTTTTGCAGCCTACTAAGAGCAAGTACAGAGCGCGTGTAATAGAACAATGGGTAATGACTGCCAGAGAATGCTTCAATGTTGGCAACTTCAACTCCCTTATGGCGATTATTAGTGCGCTGAATATGGCTCCGGTCTCTAGACTCAAGAAAACGGTAAGGAATAATTATAGTTTTTAAATTTAATATTATGAAACCATGTTGGGCCGACTCCAATTCCTGGAGATTGAAACAGGATCATTTTGATAATATCATTCAGCGGCATATCCAATAGATGTCTCAAACAAGAATTTATTCTGATCTATCACAAAGTAACTGAAATGTCAAATTTAACTCGTTGGGTGCTAAGCACTCGCTGATCTACGAAGAACACGCCGTGAGTGATTTATAGCACCCCACGAGTTAAGTGAAACGGAAATTATGGTATAGCCTACGCCTAACGGATGTCAAATCAAGTTTTACACTGAATTATCTTGAAATATTCTTTGATTCTTTACAAAGCGCTAGAAGCTTCGCTTCTGTCGGGTTTGATTGATATGGTACATTAACGGCTATATTTCCTGTTGACAATGAAACACAGTTTTTTTAAAGCGCCCCAAAGTAAGCAGAGTAGTCTAGTTCTCATGTTACAATTCTGTTTACTTTTTTTGTAAATACATGTGGTGGGGTAGATTTACTTCCCAGTTCTACAACTAGTTAGACCATAGATAATATTATGTCCTCTAGTTAAACGACGGTTGTACCACCGGTATTAAACTTAACTTACCCTCCGAATCACAGAATCATCTTACTTATCGTATCGTATGTAATCATATTACTTACAAGTGATTCAAGCCCGCAATGTACTGCTGGGAACAAAGATGTGCCCACCCGGGATTTGAACCCAGGACCTTCGGATCGAGAGCAACACGCCCTAGCACCGCTGAGGTGTGATACGTGTACGTCAGTAGGTTGTGGGACTTTTTTTTTCATCCAGAAATATAGAAATATAACTACGTAGGAAAAACAAATCAACTTAAAAAACAATAATACATGTACGATGGATAATATGCGATGTGTACTAATAGGTATATTCCAAAACGGAATAAGAATGTTAATCAAAAATAGAAGCCTCTGAGCGGTCGAAATTCGACCATAAAATAAAAATAAAAGTGTGTTTTGAATAAACTTTCACTATACACGCACAATTCTCCGTGCGCGCAATATTTTTTTTTATTCTGTCGCCATAACAACAATTCATAAATTGATGTGTTCCGGCATTCAGAGGTAAGATAGCCAGTACCTCAGTTTATGGAGGATTCCGGGTGAAGTGAAGCCTCCACCTTCGGCCTTAAAATAACATGAAAAATCCGATGAGATGAAGGCCAAGTCGAACAACCACGTCGTTCAATAAAAAAAATCTTGAAATTTTCTGTTATCTATTCTTACTTTGATGTAAAAGTAAATGCCGAAACACAACAATTTTACAATTGTGATGGTGACAGATCTAGGTGCCTTATGTTCCTTATGGTCTCTAAAGCGGCTGCACCGTACTGACGGAACTTAAGTCGGAGATAGCTGATGTTAGGAGTAACTCGGTCTACTTTTGTTTTTACTTTTTTTTGGGTTCCGCGCTAAAAAATACATTTTTAGAGTAGCTTTCTTTCTTTTAGAGTAGCTTTCCTTTCGTGCAATTTTGTAAATTCCCACATGTTGACTCCGAAACAGCTGAACCGTTCCGACAGAACTTAGCTCAGAGATAGCTGATGCTAGGAGTAACCCAGTCAAATTTTATTTTACTTTTTTTTAGGGATTCCGCGCTAAAAAAAACATTTTTAAGAAAGCTTTCTTTCTTTTATAGTAGCTTTCCTTTCGTGCAATTTTTGTAATCCCCACATGTTGACTCCGAAACAGCTGAACCGTTCCGACGGAACTTAACTCGGAGATAGCTGATGTTAGGAGTAACTCGGTCCTATTTTATTTTACTCTTTTTTTGGGTTCCGCGCTAAAACAACATTTTTAGAGTAGCTTTCCTTTCGTGCAATTTTGGAAATTCACACATGATGTCAGGAGCAAAGTGCAATGATAAGAATCGGTGTTTCAGTGGAGTCGGACGTCTGGCGTGTGCGGGCAACAGCTGAGGCAGTTAGAGCTGTGTGTGGAGCCGAGCGGGAACCATGCTAGGTAATTAATATACGTGGCTTTTATATGAGAACGTTTTATGGCAGGCTTGCAACCTTTTTGTGTGACGATAAATCGTGGGGCACTGTGTCGGGTAGAGTGGGAGATAATTCAAATGTTTCCATGCAATACAAAACATTCACTCCCATCGTGTGTCTTTACGACATACTTGCTCTTGACCTCCATCTTTTCATTTTCATCTCATCAAGG
This sequence comes from Venusia cambrica, assembly GCA_951394065.1. Classification (NCBI taxonomy): domain Eukaryota; kingdom Metazoa; phylum Arthropoda; class Insecta; order Lepidoptera; family Geometridae; genus Venusia; species Venusia cambrica. The sequence goes on from OX596034.1 coordinate 15,839,675, forward strand.
TGGAAGCGCACTTCACCCGGAATCCTCAAGCCTGAGAAATTGGTTGTCTTACCTCTAAACGCCGGAACACAACTATTTAAGAATTGTCGTGGCCTCCTCCAAAGCTGGGGTACTTGCCAAATGGTTTGTGGTTTGCGGATTGGTGATGATGCTCTTCTTCTGGTGAGATCCCCTAATCGGCTTTTAAGACATCCATGGGCTGAATTGTAGAGGTCGATTCTTAAGCCTTTCATTAATAAAACTGAAATGTCTATTTGTAAAGTCAAAGAACAGCATTTTACTAAATGCATCTGTTTGTTTTTTCCGGCTTATATCAAAAAAAGGCTGGACCTATTTAAATGGGACTTAAAATTTCTTTTGACACATACATTGAAAGGAACTACAGTTGCTTTACTATTCCGCTTACCAAATGTATGTAAATAAGCGCCCTATACGAAAATAGTTTCAGTTAGCTGTCAGATACTCATACTAAGGCCTCAGACAATAATTCAAATCCACTTTTATCTCAGCTAATTGGCTTCGTATTACTGACTGTATATTATCTGGTGCATAATTTGGTTGTGCAATATCAACCAATGAACAACCCAATAATTCGTAACCATAGCTACTAATTATTGGCCATGCACTATCGGACCTGTGCTGCATTTAGCTGGTCATCGTCGTACATGTAGGAAGGAAGAGGTCACGTGCCAGATAGTCAGACCAGCCAAATGATAAGGATACGTCATTTTACGACGTGGTGCAAAAAGCAACGAATCGGAGTCGCTGAAAACAAGTCGTCCATAAACGAGTCCCGGGTGATCGCGATCTTCCGTTATGAAGTATGAGATCACAAAGGCATATTTAATGGCCATACATTTTTATTATTTTTTTATTTTACTAAGGTAAGTAACTTGGTAAGCACTTGGCCTTCATCGCACCTGGTAACAAGTTGAGATAAAGCCGAAGGTGGAGGCGCACTACACCCGGAATCCTCAACAAACTGAGGAACATTATCTGGCTGCACATTGTTGTCTCTCCCCTTAATACTATAAGTAGTTTACAATAGTGTGGTGTGCTTCAGATACCGGGCAGCGCTCGCCGCTGCACCTACCGAGACCGCCGTCCCTTTGCTGTCTGTTACTTGTCGAGATCTGCACTTTGCCAACCAAGGGACTCCTTCTAAGTAAGTAAACGCCAACGTACCAAGTAATCAAATAAAAATAAATATTACAGGCCATTCATTTTTACACAGCGCCATCTAGCCAAACTAAGCATAGCTTGTAATATGGGAACTAGATTACGGATAAAATACTTAATACCTTTGTAAAAACAAACGTACTATATGATACAACGCTCAAACACAGAACAAACATCTATATTCATCACACAAATGTTTGTCCTGGGAATCGAACCAACAGCCTACAGCGCAGAAGGCAGAGTTACTACCAACTGAGCTATGAGGCTTGTTATAATAAATTGCATTATTTGCATTAATTAGATCAATATAATCATTGTAAGTAAGATTTATCTACTTATTTATGTTTTACCTGTTTAAGTTTTTTTATGAGATAGCACAGCTAAATATAATCCACACCTGGTTGTATTCCATTTATTAAGAATGCCCTGGAGGACCGCTGATTTTCAGTTTCCAGTACAAACGTAGTTTATCGTCATTTTGAAAAAGCACGTCCTGTTCTAATGCAATTACGTATGTATAACCGGATAAGGATATCTGTGTTTGTGGTACGTTACTTTTTCTTAAAAAAGGATGAAAATGAAAATATATGGAAAATAGTTTTCCTATTCACTCTTTTCCATTTATTTTGATATATGCTTGTGTAGTGCCATTGCGACAAACTATTACTATACGTTTGTATAGGAGAGACAACACGCTACCGAAACTAATCTATAATGCGCACTGCGAATATTTGGAATTATCTGTCTGTTTTTCCTCTAGCAACACAACTAACTGATACAACCCTTTAAAAAGAGGGTCAATTGACATTATCTGGGCTATCTCGCTCCGTCGCAGAACGCTTTCGCCCATGCAAGCCTTAAGTGAAGGACTAACTGATCTTTTATAAAAATTGTGTGTTATTCGAACACCTTTATGCCTCAAGTTGCCGGGCGCAAAGCAGTGCTGTGTAAAAAATAAATAAAAGTGAAAGCTTGCTTCACTTTTCCCATACTGCTCCTCTAAATAGCGGAGCATAATGCATAATACACCTCTATGAGGGACGTCAGTACAGAAAGTTCCTCCCCCACCCTCCAATTTAGAATTAGAACCTATATTCCATTTCCTATTCCAAATCTCAGTCCGCAAAAAAGCATCCGGTTTCTGTTAGCGTTAATACGCTATGAGCAACAGCTTCAAGTATTGATAAATGCGAACGCTACCTTATATTCTACTTATATTATTCATGCGAAAGCTTGTTCGAATGTTTGATGCAAAGGCTAGTTATAAAGTTAAAATATGCTTTAAAAAAAATAACAACAGCTGTGAGCAGTAGCGATATTTAAATGCACAGTCCATTTTGGTATATTATATATGTTATTTAAGCTATCCAGTTTTATTTTCAAGGTTTTACACCTTGAAAATAAAACTGGAAAAGTAAAGTATTTTAATTTAATTACAGTTTCATAATACAGATATTATATTACTGTGATATAATTATAACATTAGTCTAATGTCTGATCGCACATCGATTAAGAACAGTTTCTAAAAAAAACACAAGTGTTTTGTTAATAACTCAGTGTGTAAATCGTATGGGTGACCTTAAGAAGTTTTGCACTGGTATTGTTCTGGGCCAGGAATAGCTCTGGGCAGAACCGAAAGCGCCAAAAAGTGCACTGCGGACCCACGATACCCCCGGCGACACCCCTGGTGGTGTCGTGGGTCTTTTAAAATCAAACGATACCCCTGTTCGAAATGACCGTAGTGTTGCGGTGTGGAATGCGGAAATGCATTTATCTCTTGTATGTAAATAACTAATGTATTCAGTGTGCAATAGACAGGTGCGCTAGATATTGCCTCTGCTTTGTTACCGAGAGTAAAGGATATCAAGTAATAAAAAGTAAATTGCTATCAGTTATTTTAAACGCGTCTACGCGTATTACGCGTCAAATAATTTTTCAGGCATATAATTTGATATTTATATTATTTTACGTAACAATTCATAATTGATGTAATTTTTTTTTAATTGTACGACGGGAAAGCACTTGGTCTTTATCTCACCTGGTTACAAGTTGAGATAAGGCCGAAGGTGGAGGCGTACTTCACCCGGAATCCTCAACAAACTGAGAAACTGGCTATCTTAACTTTAAAATGCCGGAACACAATAATTTTAGAATTGTTATTATGGCGACATAATTAGGTAAGATGGTGTTAGCTAGCCAGGCGGACTTAAACAAAGTCTCCTACCACCAACCTTGAAAATAAGTAACGAAATACCCAAATATCTTAGTATTTGAAAAATTCCCGAGGCATGCTGGCACCTAAGTCCGGGCGTTTCACTAGTAGCAGTACGCGACTGTACCCATTGTTTTGACGAGCTCTTTGCCTACAACCGCTATTGTCTTAGCTCAAAATTAGTTCATTCAAATTTTAACAATTATATACGGGTTTTTTAACCTCGTCTTGTTTTGCCATCCAAATACAAGACATGTACTTAGATATGCCTTTCCAATGTAATAAGCTAAACTAAAGCTTACATAAATTGTCTATTAAAGAAAAACAATTTTTGTATGGTTTTTCTGGAAAAGTGAGTTTTTGAAAAAAAGTTTTTTTGTATTTATGAGTTATTTGTTTGATATTAAAAAAAGAATGTATGATGACTATGTGCTTAAAGTAGTTGGAACACTTTCAAAATTGAAAATTTCTAAATTCATCTTTATGCATTTAGTAAAGGTTATAGGTTCAGTCTATGCGTAAGCTAAGCTATTAAATCATCTGATGCTGTATTTTCTGTTCGTGATGAACTTAAATTGAATCGTCATCGGATTAAAAAACGTTCGCTTTTGTGGCACGCAGCTGATGACAAGGCACGGACACCCTAATTGCTGAACATTTTGAATATTGTCGTACACCGTACAGTTGCAGATAGAAAATAATTATACAAATATTTTTTTTTGATGAAAAATAATATACTAAAAAATTTTGTGACTATTGCTTATTTTTGCACAATGGTGTCGTCGTTGTGAAAAACTGGAGAGAAGTCCAGAAATTTGATCCATGACATAAAACCAACATTATTCTAATTTTGAAATCAATGAGTAAGTTTACTCAATTAATCAATCTAGTCTAGGTTATCAGAGAAGCCTATTGGCGGTCCTCACGATTTTTTTTAAGTTAGATACCATTTACGTTAAATTTACACTGAAGATTGTATCACCTTACGTATTATAGTTAATGAAGATCTTTTGGAATTGAATTGAGGATTCGCTTGTTGACAGGTTGCCTGGTAACCGCGTGAACTTCGAGAAGTGTGCCCTACTGGGGCGCCACGTGAGTAACCAGCTGGCGTCCCGGCGTCTGGTCACCGACGAGCCCCCGCTGACGACCACTCAGTCGCCGCACCACACCGTCTGGCGCTACCTCAACGACCGGCCCACTCTCACGGAGATCGGTGAGTGCCTTTCGGTGGCATACCTTCTTTTTTTAAGTACTAGAAGTAGGAGATTCTTGACCTTCATCTCACCTGGTTTCAAGTTATGATAAGGTCGAAGCGCACTTCACCCGGAATCAACAAACTGATGATACACATTTGACCGCCTCTGTGGTGTAGTGGTTCAACCCACCGATTTCAGATCCAGAGGTCCCGGGTTTGATATCCAGGGGAGCAATATTGTGCTTGGTTTGTTTGGTGGTAGGAGTGTGTTCGTCCGCCTGGTTGGCTACCATTATCTTACCTAATTCTGTCGCCATAATAACAATTCTTAAAAAAAAATTGTGTTCTGGCATTAAATGGTAAGATAGCCATTTTGTTGAAGATTCCGGATGAAGTGCGCCTCCTCCTTCGGCCTTAGCTCAACTTGTTACCATAAAGGCCAAGCGCTTCCCCGCCGTACAATAAAAAAAAACATCATTTACTGAGGTTCTAGGCGTATACGGTGGCGTATGCCGTATGTGTGTATGTTCTATGGAATCCAAAACTGTTGGTGTTTTGACGGGATTTTAACTGGGATATCTCTCATGTTAAGAGGAGTAACTTGGACTACTTTAAAATTTTGAAAATAATTTAAAACTCATGTAATCCAATGAAATCAATGTCATGAATGAAGTTCCGGATGTTCATATATATGGAATAAAAGAGCTGAAGAGAGAGTTATCTCCAGACGTATGTGCTCGGTGTGGTTGGTGGTAGGGTCTTTCTCAAGTTCACATGGCTAGCTACCATCTTACATATTGTTACGGGCTAGGGTTCGTAAGAATCAAAAGCAACTGATTATTACTCAAAATAAGACACGTTTATTCAGCACCAAACTAATTACTCTCAAACACACACATATATGCTCTAGAAAAGCCTAGAAGCTATAGAGCTAACCCATTAATTCGTACCGATCGATTAAATATCACACCGCTACTCCTTATCTATTAGGAAAGCCAGTACATAACAGATAGTAACGAAACAATATCAGAGCACAGTCTATAAAATGCTTTCGTTATGTTTGCACGTGTTTTTTTTTTTTTTTGTTTTGTAAAAATTGTTCGTGTTGAATTTCTGTGAGCACTGAAAAAAAGTGTGCAAACAAAACAGTTGGGTACAGCTCTCGATATGTGAAGGTCGTATTGTATGTTGTCAGCGTTGGAGCTGGTCTCGTTCGAGCGCGAGCCGCCCGCCGACCACCTCGAAAAGGAACGCCTCAAACGCCTCCGCGGCACCAGCTAAGAGCTGCAGTCAGTCATATAAGCAGCGTAGCTATTGACCAGGAACCATCTCCACGGGCGCAGCCAACGGAGTTTACTATGTGTTCTAATTATTTATTCAAATCGAAGGATCGACATTTTTTATTTATGTTACTCGGTGATTTTATTTGATATTTATTTACTAGGAACGTTATCACGAAAATAATGTATTAATTATTCAGCCAATTATATGCTGTCAAAAAGAAAGTGTGGCAAGACTGTAATTCGTTTCTAACTTGCAGGTTTGTTTGCTTTTGTGGTTTGAAACCAAGTCACGAAAAAAATCGATGGCAGTTTGCGTTTGATATATTTTTGAATTGCTCATTTGTATTCCATTTGATATACATTCGTTCATTGATGGATAAAGGGTCCTTTTGTTCAAAATTTTATCTAGAATAATGCTTTAAATTTTAGTTTCTTATCGTCTACAGAGCGAAGCTCTGTCACCTAGATATTGGAAACTAGATCCAGGCGTTATTTATTAATTATTTATTTTAATTAGACATATAAGTATTGTAGTGAACCTGTATTTCATCGTTGTAGCATCATTCAAATTCAGATCTCTACGTGTTAAATGTATCTTAATAAACTTTAGAGTACATTACATACTTACCTTATGTGTATTTAGTGAGTATTTTTCTTATACCACGGTTTTAAATATCACTTCTTTTCTATAAATGTTAAACGTTTAAATCATATATCAAGAAATACAATTTATTATGAATCTTAATATAGGAATGAGTATATTATTATAAACTAAGTGTAATTTCGCGATGAGATATGTCGAAATCTGAATGTAACAATATAATTAGCATGTGTTAGAATGAAAGTATTTATTTTGATTGGAAAATATATTAATGAGGCCATTTGAATCCAAGTTCCTTACATACCAGTATTTTACATGTTGCGCCATTTTAAAGTATCTTAAAAATAGGATAGCTAATAATGTATAGCAGATATGTTATTAATTTACATTTATGAAATAACACTTTGTTCTCAAAAAATGATCTCAATGGTATGATTAATTGATTGTATTATTAGTGTCGGTGTCAACTGTTTTCGTGCTAAGTGTATTTACGTCGTGACGTAAATGAAAATTGTAGATCCATACTTTACGTGAACGGCACTCTAGGTGTTATTTTAGATAATACTTATTAATTAATGAATGTTTTTATTAATTATATTGCCCACTATATTGATGTAAGGGATTAGCTGTGAATGTCGGCCCGTCGGGGCCTGCTCCGCCTCAATCCTAGAGCTCAACTCTACTTAAACTTATAGATAAGTGCGATAACGCAGCTCAACAAGGCTGGCTGGCTATCCACCAAACAAATGTGAAGAAAATTGATCAACAACCAAATTTACAGTTAAAACAGGCAAGCTTTTTGTACCAAAAGTAAATACAATGAGCCTCAATATGCCGGGACTATCTTGTTTAGTTGTAGAGGTTCTGTGTCTATTGTCACTTTTAGTACTTAAGATAAATATACATAACTGTTACTTCAGTATGCCAAATTTCAGCAGGTTCTGATGCCTGCAAGTGTTCAAAATTAATGACTTTAGTGGATTAACCGATCATAAGATTGTTTAAAAATAAATAAATAAAAAGAAAAACAATCCGAGCAAACAATGTTGGTATAGTATTTATTATAAAAATAAATTTGGCGCATTAATTACGCACTTTCGGCTGAACATCGCTTTTGGGTCGTTTGAATTGCCACGAAGTGTACACTGTCAACTTTAATCAAATGTTTGTAATTTACTAAATATTACTCAGTTAAGTGAACCTTAGTTCTTGGGAGTAATAAAGTTCTTTAAACCGAAGAATGAAGCTTGCTTCCTGCTTAAAGGAAAATATGAATGTTGTCTTTGTATCAGGTTTACTTCACAGAATTGTGGGATGGCCGAACCAGCCTACAACTCATTATTATAAACAAAAACTCGTCTTAGTAATTACTCTCAGTCACTTAAATTTATCTACTTTAGTTATGTAAAATGTATTGATTGCCATGTTTATTTAGCGTACCTAGTAAAATAGGATATATGTATAGGATAAGGTTTAAATTGAATGTTTTCGATTTCCTGTTCTGGTTGCAAGGCACTCACTATAATATAGATCTGAAGGAAAAACCTTTATTTGTCACCTTTGTAAGACAAATAATTGAAACGGATTAGCATAATGGACGATAACACTCACCCTTCTATTTCAGAATATACTAGTTATGTTACCCCCGATTTTAGGATATAGTAGTTTATATAAACCGGTTGTTGTAGCCGATATCGTTCGTCCAAAGCGATACCGCCACCACCAACAGGATGTCTCGCCATTCAGCCACAAAGCACGGTCCCTCCCTGGGCGAACCAATTGCTGGGTCCGTCCTACCACATCATGCTGTGCCCTCTGCTGGTTCCGAGGGACATGTGGAGAGGGCCTCAGTCTGCAAATCGCATAAGAGATCCCACGCGTCTGTTACGGTTTACTTACACCGAGGTAACCCGAGCACTTCAAACCTATTGGATCTACTCTAGCCGTGACTGAACTAGTTTACCAGTATTTCTACCAGTAATCTATCATAGTCTTAAGTCTGTCTCAGTTGACATACTCGGGAAAACATAGTGAAAAATACCATATTTTAGATATGTTAAATGTATTTTCACCGAAGCTGAACATCTAATGGGACCAGCGACACGAAATCTTGGATTGTGTTTATCCATTTAGGATATAGCAACGAGTCCTGATGAGCTCAGAACCATATAGTTATGGCATAGCTATATGTAATGGTTTATTCAGACGATACTATTTTGTCCTGAAATCGGGTTTTCTCGTCAATATATCTAATTGATTAAGCTGACACTATGATAAGTATTCATGTAAAAATATTTTTCCCAGTAAAAAACATATGAAACGTAGTGTTTCCCCTCTTTTTTATTTTTATGTTCAAAACATAGTATTTCTAATTATTTTTCTTCTTAGATCAAAAAACAAAGGATATCACACCATATTATTTACCGAATTACCTACGTAATTGGGTAAATAATAATATAATAAAATTAAATAAATAATAGAGTCTGTCAACCGAGATAACCCTAACTTAATCAGATGAGATAGAGTTACGCGATAGAAAGAGACACAACTTGTAAGTGAATATGTGCAATATGAATTACACTTTATTATGTCTGTGTGAGAGGCTATTTATTTAAATATATTTAGCGTAGAGAAATATGCCAAAATATGCCACAATTTACATATTAGTGCAGAATAAGACGTGCGATATCCTTAGTTTTTTTCATCTCAGGTTTTCGTGGAACTCAAACAAATCAGTATTTTTGATTGAATGCAAAACAACATAAAAACGTAATTCATAAGCGTGTACCTCTTAACTATAGATAAGGTAAGCATTCTAACAACATTAATTGCTGATCTGCATAGCTCTCGAGCAAATATGGATCTGATAGGCTTAAAACTTCGTTACCTTCGTTAATATATTACATTCCAATACAATTCAGACTGACTCGTGTACTTAAATTGCCTAATGTATATTTATTGATATTGTATGTTTTATTTGGTATTTAATTTTGATGTAGCACCTAAACAGTATTGGTTATTGCTTTAATATTTAAAATATATCTACTGTATTTAATGTTAACCTAAATGTAGGTCTATATTAAGTACAAGTTGCTCTCTAATTATTTGTAAGCTCCTGATCGGTTGTTTAATGCATTTTTGTATCGCTAATTTCGACCTTGTCATCACGACTGTCTATTTTCATGTATTCTGAGATTTCAGTATACCTAGATATAATATTATATATAAGAGTCTTAAACGACATCTTACAAATCCGCATTCAAATTACTTAACTCAAATTAAAATATCGTTGTAAATACAATAAGAATTATGCACTTGATTTATTGAAATATTCATTGAGTTCGTTATATATAACGAACCATATAATTGACATTAGTACAATAATATTCGACAATTCCTTTTTAAATTCAAGAGACCTGACTTCTGGGATGTTTTGCATGCGCAGTTGGAAAGATGTTTTGAATGTAACATTCAAATAAAAGAAAAATGTTTGTTTCTTTAAATATTTAATCGTAATTATCAAAATGATAATTAATGGTTAATGGATCAAAAAAAATATCCTATATAATAAACTCTCATTGTAATAATTGTGTTTTAGTAAAACCCTTCACTCCAGTGTAACTTCAAAACTCAGAAAATAATTATATAGGCAAATCCTAACTACACTTGAAAAGTAATATGGTAAAACATATATCAATAAGTCCACACTTATGTAAGAAGAGACTGATTTAATTAAGATTTTTTTAAACTACACACTATGTATTTTAAAGTTTTTGTTAAATATTTCTCACCTAATGACAATTACTACTTTCCTAATTAAAGAGAAAAACATGATGAGTTCCCTGTAAACATTAACGGGTTTGACAATGATGTTTAAGTTCTCCAATATACACAGGACTTATTCACTCTCAAATCGTGGTCAATAAACGGTCACACATATGTGTAGTCTCTGTAACCATGACATTTTAAATGTTAATTTTGATAAGCAACTTTTTACACCTTATAGTAAAACAAGTTTGGCAGCAGTGCCTATTGTTGAATCAAAAGACCATATAACATGTAATACTAAAATTAGAAAATACTCGATATAATTTAAATAAGATTCAATATTATCTTAACACCTCATTGGGCTCCCATCGGGGTTAGTTGGGATCTTAGGCTTGCAAACCTTTTTCCTACCATCCGAGCCTCCTACCATAGTACACGTAAAGGTGAAGTATCCGCATGAAGACGATTTGGTGTAGTATGTGTGAGAATATTGCTTCCTTATATTATTAGCATCGTCCAAAGATCTTGTGACTGATTTAGATACAGACATATACCCATTGTCATCAGACTTGGGGCTGTAGAGAGATCTCAGATCTTTAGGGTTCACGTTTCTTCCATAGTAAGAAGATGGATAAGTGTACTTAATTTTTCCGGTGCCTGGCGTCAATGCTACCGTTTGCGCTTGAGATGGTGAGTCCTTCGATCCAACTACGTAGGTTTTTTCTTTTGATGCCACAGATTTGACGCTTCCAGTGAATCCAATCGGAATTGTGTACCCCCCAGTGCCAGGCACACGCTCTCCTGGCTGGTATGTTATCCTTTCATCAGGCCTGTTAGAATTCTTTTGAGTTATTTCGGCATCCTGCTCTTTAAGAGTTCCTAGTAAAATATGTTGCGTGTTGCCACCAGTGGTTTGTCTGACGTCTAAGCCTTTCTGTCTTGGACTACTCAAAGATTGATGAGTCGCATCGGAATTGCGAGGTATTTTATTGATATTGCTATATTCACCTTGATCTGTTTCAGGGGGATCGTTTCCATCGGTGCCGTAGCCGTCATCTATTTCGTAATCATCAGGTAGGTTTTCGTCTTTCACAGCGTTGTAATCATAATCTGCGTTGTTAGTGTTGTAATTTGGTTGGAAGGACCGTCTGTTTTCTTCTGTAGGCTTACGAGTTGGATTTATGGACTCGGCTTCCGGTTGGTGATGATCTAAATGAGGATGCGGTTCGTATTCATTAATAATTGTAGATGTTTCCAATAAAAGTTCTGTGGTTGTCTGGTCAAACGGTAAATCCGTAGATGGAATAAATCCCTCTAATTTAACTGTTTCGTCCACCGATATTTCCGGATTTGGATCAGGTTTTTCTGTGTTTAAAATATCCACGTTTATGTTTTTGTTATTTTCATCATACACGTCTATTTTATCAAACGGAAGTCTGTTTGGAAATACAGCATCTTTGTCTACACTAGCTCCGGATTGGGCGGCGCCGTTGTATGTGATTCCGTATTTGAAAGTGCCCCTCAGTTGCGACTGTGACATTCCTGTCCGACCGCTCGATTGAGCTGATGAAGTGCCGCCACCGACAAACGGATGTTTCTGTAAATCATGTGATTTATCGCCAGTTTTATAAGGAGTAAACCCAATTTGTGCTTGAGAAGAAGTACTACCCGGGCCTTTGGCTTGCGCATCGGCCATACCTCCTTTAACACTGCCTTGTACCTGTGTGTTAGAGGAGTGCAGTGCACCTTCGCTCTGGGATCCTGTTAGAATGGAACCAGTTTCTGATCCCAACTTGACATTAGCCTGTGATTTATTATTTCGACCGCTTCCCTGAGCGTTACTCGATGCTCCTTTCTTATCACCTGTGACTTCGCTATTGGCAGCTCTGTTTTCTCCGGTGATTTCGGCCTGTGCTGAAAATGAGCCGCTGCCAGTGTAAGCTCCTTGGACCTGGGTTTGTGCACGACCTTTGTCATTTCCTCCTTTTGATGATGCAACAGCAATAGTGCCGTTTACATTTTGGGAAACACTTGCTTCAGCTTGGGAATCATCACTATCGGCATCGGTTGCTACAGAATTCGGGTCTATTACGTTTTGTGGTATTCCTGAAACGTAGAACGTAGGATTAACGGCTAACATGTACATTTTGTGCGTTTTATGTCACTCACTCACGCCAAGCTATATCACATCAACACCCATTAATGTCCACTGCTGGACATAGCTGCAAAACAACTGTGTCATAAGTTAATTATCAATGTTTATTTAATCACAAGTAATTTCTTAAGAGGTGACCTTCCCTGTTTGCTATATGGTAAAGGTTCGTTCCTCGACAGGATTTTTTTGCAAAGAGTACAGTCGCCTGCAATTATACATATACCAACACTTCATAATTTTCAAAATGTAGCTATTATTTTAATATCTGCAACTGGTATATTATGTCAATAATTTTCTATTTAAGCCTGCTTACTACCATATGTAAATATATCAAAATATATTATGTTTTTATATTTTGTTTATTGTACGGTAGTTATCAGATAGATAAATAGGTACAATAAATAATGTGACATAAATAAGTTACTAGGCCTTGTTCTGCCTTGTAACCTACGGTAAACTTGCCAATAAATAGTTATTACTTACCAGAAATATCACCATTTTGTCCCGTATTCTAAAAAAAAGGAATATTAAGTGTGAATTTTGGATCTTTGGAAAATATTTACCAAGTGAGCCCTACGAAAATGGTGTCTTTCCTCGCCTTTCCTCAAGCAAGCTACAATACAAACAGCGCGACAACGATCATAAAGAACGTAGCCAACAAAAAAAAATACCAGTACTTCATTTAAAAAAGCAAGAAACGTCCGTTTTATATTAGCGAAGTCACTAGCGCACTCACTCACGTTCAGTATGATCAAAATATCGCAAGATAATATATGTAAGTAAAACCCATTACTGACCACAGAACACTAATATTCTAACGTTACTGACTTTAGACTGTTCATAGTGAAACTAAGGGTTCCCTGAGGGATCGGCACAGTAATAAGCCGTCCAAGTGCGGACAATTACACCACGGGTTCTGACCCACATTTTAAGGTATATTCGTTGCATAAACTCTAACCTCAAACGAACCCTAAAAAACGCAAGACTCAAATTGCAACCCAGTCATTTATTAGGCTTTGTAAAATCTTCTGAACCACTTCGGTATTTCAGAAAATTGCAATGCTTAAAAATTTGCGGAACGACCGTTACATGTATTTCTATAAATTCACGACTTACCCACTGATTATTCGGCCCATATCCTCCATTTTGACCACTTGTAGAACTCGAAGGACCATAGCCTCCTTGTCCACCATTGGTTCCCGCAGGGCCATATCCTCCTTGACCTTCCGTTGGGCCATTTCCTCTTTGGCTACCTACTGACCCTGTTGGGCTATATCCCCCTGGTCCACCATTAGATCCCGTGGGGCTATATCCCCCTTGTCCACCCGTCAATCCTGTTAAGTAAAATAAAATAAAATAAAATTTAAAATAGCCTGTGTTTCCTGACCACATCATATTCAATATAGGTGACATACACGTATTATATCTATATTAATCTAACTTATAAGCTTTTTTTCAATGTAATGAAATTCTATTAAACTATTTTACTATATTGGTTAGGCTGTCTATCGACATAGGCCTCCTAGTTTTTGCCACATTTTCCTGGCTAGTTTCTCCTGTAAAGTTAAATACTATCAGAGATGAATATAGTGTAATGATATAAATGAGATAACTAGCTATTTTCTGCCTTAGCAATCGACGGTTAATATGCTGTTCTGTTACATAGACCCGTAAGCCCATATCCTGCATTTGTACCACCTGTAGATCCCGTTGGACCATATCCTCCTTGTCCGCCAGTAGATCCAGCAGGGCCATATCCTCCTTGTCCACCGTTTGATCCCGTGGGGCCATATCCTCCTTGTCCACCGTTTGATCCCGTGGGGCCATATCCGACTGGTCCACCCGTCGATCCTGTTTCGTTACGTGCTGTTATGTTACGAAGTCAAATACTATCAGAGAATTATATTTTTTCCAAAAGAAAAAATATGCTTGATGTTACACAAATAGTATACCCAATATAATTGTATAAATAGTAAACCTAGCTGTGTTCAGCTTTGACTACTTATAGTTAATATGCTACTAAATTGTTATGCTTACCTGAATTATCACCATTTTGTCCCGTATTCTAAAAAAAAAATGTTTATATTGTGAATTTTTAAAGCGTTGCCTCAAGCAAGCTACGGACAGCTCAACAACGATCGTAGTGAACGTAGCCATAAAAAGACAAGAACCTAATGAATGGCAATATAAGGCAAGAAATAACAGTTTGGCGAAGTTACTAACGCCCTCTTTCAGAAAAGAAGAAGCGAAACTAAGGGGTCTCAGGGTTCGGAAGAGAACAAATTGAAGACGCAAAATGCTACCCTGTAATTTATTAGGCTTTACAAAGCATCAGAACTAATTCTTTCAGAAAATGCGTGTCAATAAAAGCATGATTAATAATATGGCAACGTCTATGATCATGCCTTGCTATAAATTACTTACCCACTGATTGTTTGGATTATATCCTCCATTTTGACCGTTTTTAGAACCCGTAGGCCCATATCCTCCAATAGAACTACCTGTAGATCCCGTTGGTCCATAGCCACCTGGTCCGCCAGTAGATCCCACAGGGCCAATTCCTCCTTGTCCACCGTTAGATCCTGTAGGGCCAGATCCGACTGGTGTACCTGTTGATCCTGTTACGTTACGTAGTTATGTTACATACTTAAATAGTATCAAATATATAAAAAGATACTGCCAATATAAAAATACGTTTGAGGATCGCTGCATAAATAAGCTACCAAGCTGTGTTTTGTCTTGACAACATATGGTCAGGCCAGGCACACTCCGCGGTTTAGGTATGTAGCTGTATGTACCCGAGGGCCAATTCAGTGGGCTAAACGATTCTCACGTAATTAGGTATACGTTATGATTGTTACCTTAATCAACATATGTAGTCAACAGGGTACCTACCTAGTAACTACTTGAACATTTTTATTTGCCCCTTAACTTTAAATAAATTTATGAAAAAAAAAAGGAAAAAAAAAGGGTGAAGTGCGCCTCAACCTTCGGCGTTATCTCAACTTGTTACCAGGTGAGATGAAAGCCAAGCGCTTCCCCGTCGAACAATAAATATATATATATATATATATATATACATAACGTATAGGTGATTAGCGCTGTGCGATCTAAATTGCACTTGATTGTGTCGCTTTTTAGTAAAAATGATTTTGCGGAGTGAATCTTCTTAAATAGTTATTACTTACCTGAACTATCACCATTAGGGCCCGCATTCTAAAAAAAAAAATTATTTAGATTATTATAAAGTGTGATTTTAGATCTTTAATAACAACAAACACCAAAGTGAGCCTCTAAGAAATGATGCAAGCCCTACCTCAAGCGAGATACAAACCGCGAGACTTGGATCACATCACAATAAACGTAGCCAAATAAGACAAGCACCCAATAAACGTACAACCAAGCAAGAAAGGTCAGTTTTATAGTTTGGTAAAGTCACTTTCAGCATGATTAAAGTGACGGACGGTAAATAGATGTTAGTAAACCTTATTACCGATCATAGCGACATTGTTTCCTGAAGGATTGGACCAGTAAAAACTGAAGACACAAAATGCAACCCAGTAATTTATTAAATATAAGGCTACACATTTGATCCGCTTGTTTTAGAAAATCCGTGTAATTATGAGCTTCACTAAAATAACGGCACGTGATCATCATATCCATGACTTACCCACTGATTGTTCGGACTATATCCTCCATTTTTAGAACCTGTAGGCCCATATCCTCCATTTGAACTACCTGTAGGACCATATCCTCCTTGTCCACCAGTAGATCCTGTGGGGCCATATCCTCCTTGTCCAACAGTTGAACCTCCTGGGCCATACCCTCCTTGTCCACCATTGGATCCCGTGGGGCCATATCCTCCTTGTCCACCAGTAGATCCTGCGGGGCCATATCCTCCTTGTCCAACAGTTGACCCTCCTGGGCCATACCCTCCTTGTCCACCATTGGATCCCGTTGGGCCATATCCTCCTTGTCCACCAGTAGATCCTGCGGGGCCATATCCTCCTTGTCCACCAGTAGATCCTACGGGACCATATCCTCCTTGCCCACCAGTAGTTCCTGCGGGGCCATATCCTCCTTGTCCACCGGTAGATCTTGCGGCGCCATATCCTCCTTGTCCACCGGTAGATCCTGCAGGGCCATATCCTCCTTGTCCACCATTGGATCCCGTGGGACCATATCCTCCTTGTCCACCGGTAGATCCTGCGGGGCCAAATCCTCCTTGTCCACCAGTAGATCCTGCGGGGCTATATCCTCCTTGTCCACCGGTAGATCCTGCGGGGCCATATCCTCCTTGTCCACCGGTAGATCCTGCGGGGCCATATCTTCCTTGTCCACCATTGGATCCCGTGGGGCCATATCCTCCTTGTCCACCGGTAGATCCTGCGGGGCCAAATCCTCCTTGTCCACCAGTAGATCCTGCGGGTCCATATCCTGCGGGGCCATATCCTCCTTGTCCACCATTGGATCCCGTGGGGCCATATCCTCCTTGTCCACCATTGGATCCCGTGGGGCCATATCCTCCTTGTCCACCATTTGATCCCGTGGGGCCATATCCGACTGGTCCACCCGTTGATCCTGTTACATTAAAAACTGTTATGTTACATAATAAAATGATATCAGAGATATGAAATATGTCTTCAATAGAAAATACATTCAATATTATATAAATAAGTTACCTAGATGTCTTCTGCTTTTTAACATACGGTTAACATGATAATAAGTAGTTGTAACTTACCTGAACTACCTCCATTTTGTCCCCCATTCTAAAAAATAATGTTTGTTTAAAAGTGTGAATTTAGGTCTTCAAGAACAACATACAGTTTGATTGCCTCAGTAGTGTAGTGGTTCTATTCCCAATGGGAGTACAATATTGTGCTTGGTTCGGTTGGTGGTAGGACGTGGTTTAAGTCTGCCTGGCTATGGCGACAGGATTAGGCTACCACCATCTTACCTAATTCTGTCGCTATAACAACAATACTAAAAATAGTTGTGTTCCGGCATTTAGAGATAAGATAGCCAGTGCCTCAGTTGATGATTCCGGGAGAAGTGCGCTTCCACCTTCGGCCTTATCTCAACTTGAAACCAGGTGAGATGAAGGCTAAGCGCTTCACCGTCGTTCGATAAAAAAATAGGTAGAATTTGGGGTAAGCTTTGCCTCAAGCATGATACAAACAGCGCGTCAAAGATTATAATGAATTTAGCAATAAAAAATACAAGTACTTCAAGTAAAATAACAAGGATTTGACGAAGTCACTGGCGTCGTCACTCACGTTCAATATGATCAATGTGTCGGACAGTTAATACGAGTTGATGTAACACTTCTGCCTGACGGATGGATTGACCAACATGAAGAAACAAAGGAATATCAGAGTGAAATCTGAAGACGTTAAAATCAACCCCTATAATTTAGAAACTCCGTGTTAATAACGCTTCACTTAAATATCGGAACGCATATGATTATGAATTTCTATATAGCCATGACTTACCCACTGATTGTTAGGCCCATTTCCACCATTTTGTCCACCATTAGAACCTGCTGCGCCATATCCTCCTTGTCCAGCATTGGAACCCATGGGGTCATATCCGCCTTGTCCACCCGTTGATCCTGTTGGGGTATATCCGCCTTGTCCACTTATTACTCCCGTCGGACTATAACCTCCTTGAGATCCACCTTCGCCATAAGGTCCAGATATTCCGGGATTACCGTACAGACCAGTCCCAACGCTAGATCCGTGAGGAATGTTTGAATTTAAACCAGTATTACCTCCGCCAAGTTTCAAGTATTGTGGATTTTTACTGGAATCGATTACACAACAAATATATTGAAGTCCTCCTGGTCCCTGAAAAGGTCCGGATACACCTGGCGCCATTCCTGGATAAGCTACATTTCCTCCTGGCGCAGAAATGCCTGGTCCTGTCGGTCCGTTTTGACTAGGCCCGTAATCACCAATAACGTTCTGACCTGAAATTCCTCCACCTGGTCTAGCAATTTCTCCTGGCGCATAGCCGTTATTTCCACCGGATGTGCCTAAATGTCCAGGTACAAAACCGTTGCTTCCACCATGTGCGCCTAATTGACCAGGTACAAAGCCGTTGTTTCCACCAGGCGCGCTTAATTGACCAGGCACAAAACCGTTGCTTCCACCTGGTCCGCCGGATTGTCCAGGTACAAAGCCGTTGCTTCCACCAGGCGCGCTTAATTGACCAGGCACAAAACCGTTGCTTCCACCTAATCCGCCTAATCGTCCAGGTAAAAAACCGTTGCTTGCACCAGGTGCGCCAGATTGACCAGGCACAAAGCCGTTGCTTCCACCTGGTCTGCTCGAATGTCCCGGTACAAAGCCGTTATTTCCACCAGGTGCCCCTGAATGACTAGGCACAAAATTTCCACTAGGTACGCCTGATTGACCAGGTACAAAACCATTATTTAAACCAGGTGCACCTGATTGACCAGACACAAAACCGTTGATTCCACCAGGTGTGCCTAATTGTCCAGGTACAAAACCGTTGTTTGCACCAGGTGCGCCTGATTGACCAGGCACAAAAACGTTACTTCCACCTGATCCGCCCGATTGTCCTGGTACAAATCCGTTGTTTCCACCAGGTGCGCCTGATTGACCAGGCACTAAACCGTTGCTTCCATCTGGTCCGCTTGATTGTCCAGGTACAAAGCCATTGTTTCCGACAGGTGCGCCTGATTGACCAGTCACTAAACCGTTGCTTCCACCTGGTCCGCTTGATTGTCCAGGTACATAGCCGTTGTTTCCACTAGGTGCGCCTGATTGACCAGGCACTAAACCGCCATTGCTTCCACCTGGACCACCTGATTGTCCTGGTAAAAATCCGTTGTTTCCACCAGTTGCGCCTGGATGACTAGGCACAAAACCGTTGCTTCCACCTGATCCACCTGATTGTCCAGGTACAAAGCCGTTGTTTCCGACAGGTGCGCCTGATTGACCGGGCACTAATCCGTTGCTTCCACCTAGTCCGCCTGATTGTCCAGGTACAAAGCCGTTGTTTCCACCAGGTGCGCCTGATTGACCAGTCACTAAACCGTTGCTTCCACCTGGTCTGCCTGATTGTCCAGGCAAAAAACCGTCAACTCCACTTGGGGCGCCTGGTTGACCTCTGCCATTGCCTTGTCCCTGATAAGATCCGTAACCATTGTTTTGGGCACCACCTTGATTGGTACCATAAGGGCTTGTGCCGTATCTAAAAAAACGAATATACCTATTTAGTATTATTATAATTTAAAACTTAAATCCGCATCAGAAAACTTACTTTACTGGACTTTATTGTGA
Source organism: Venusia cambrica (assembly GCA_951394065.1). Classification (NCBI taxonomy): domain Eukaryota; kingdom Metazoa; phylum Arthropoda; class Insecta; order Lepidoptera; family Geometridae; genus Venusia; species Venusia cambrica. The sequence continues at coordinate 15,859,378 of OX596034.1, forward strand.
TTTATCTAAAACAAGTTGAAATTTACAAAAAATATTCATCATTGAAATAGGGCTTAGTCTAGTCGACGAATCTGCTCTTTTACCTTGGGTGTAGCTCAAACATGGATGGGAATTTAAAAAGTGTCTAGAATAAAACTTGTATCGAATCTTATGAGCTTTCATTTTGTTTCAGATTGCTTTTTCCGAAAGCGATGGTCTTCTGTAATGATTTATCTTTTTAAAGATATATACTATATAATAACTCTACAAATACATTGGATCCTGTTAATTGTATGCTTGTCATAAGATGCAAGGGATGCACAGGATCTAGGCCAGATACTTCTAGATCGACAGCATTTTGAGAATTTGGAACCTAGGGAATCAGTAGCAATAATATAGTGGGGATCTTAAGATTTTTGTTAATTTTACTTAATTAGGTTGAAGTTACTGACCCGCCAATCTGCGCAGGTTTTCGTAGATTTTCCGCCTCCAAATCAGATCGACCTTGACATTCAGCACAAGTGGGATCGTATACCGACTGACTTTGCGCTTGGCCCATTCCGCCATTACCACCTGAAACTATGAGTTTTGATTATTTCTTTCAAAATGATCAGAGTTTTCAACAGCCACTATTTTTTATAATTGTATACTGACTAACGCTCGCCCTTGAGGAGTCAGCGCTTGAATGTGCCTCGGCCTTCCCTTCATCATTTGCACTTCCGCGGTCTATGGCCAGGTATTGTGATTGTGTCTGGCCCCTGTACCGACCCCTTGGATAGTGTACTGCCTGCCTTCGAGTCCTGCTCTTTGATGGTGTATCTTTCAACATGACGTCATCCGATTTGCAAAACATTTTCTTTGCAGACTCAGAGGCATTATCATTGAATGGTTTTACCTGTTTCAACACATGTCATTAGAACAATGGAAATAAATTAGTACTTGATGAAGCGCAATAGTTGATTAAAAAGAATACGATACCCTTGACATAGTATAACATGCTCAGATTTGTTTTATTACAAATAATACGATCTGTTGTGAAACAAGCTCTAAACTTATTCAACCTTGACAAAAAGTTATCATAAAAAAGTAAAGATAATTTGTACAATTTATCATATCGAACGTTACATTGAATATACTACAGGATTACTATACCTATTAGTTAGGCGAAATTTTTAGTAAAAAAAAAAAAAAAAGTAAATGAGAACAGTTTTGTCAATATGTCAGTCTAATAATACTGAAGAGATTCTGAATATGTTCAATATTGCCATTTAAAACATCATGTCTATCATATATTGTACTGAAATCGACATACATCAAGGTGGGCTTGTAATATACTATGATTGCTTAGCTCTATCAGTATTATGATGTATGTATTTTTAATCGCTTTTGTGGTATAGTGGTTCGCCCACCGGTGTCAGCTCCAAATTAAAATAGAACAAATCTGAGCATGTAATATAATCATAATATATATAATAATAATAATACATTACAGGACATTAATTTTACACAGCGCTATAGATAGCACTGTGTAAATGTATGCTTTGCTTTGTCCTATGCTATGCTTATAGAGGCTTTTTTTTAATTTTATGTAAATACATACTTATCATACCATCAATACCACACCCAAACACAGAACAAACATCTATATTCATCGCACAAATGTTTGTCCTGGGTGGGAATCGAACCTACAACCTACAGCGATGAAGGTAGAGTTACTACCAACTGAGCTATGAGGCTTGTATATATAGTTAAGAAATTCATTTGATTAGAGTAAAAACTTTTGTATGTAATTTTTTACTGGATAAAGATATACCCCGAATAGATTACCTACTGCAGGGGTTCCAAAAATGTTTTAATAAATTGAATATATTGACAGATTTACTTGAAAGTTGCTATAAATACTTAGCAAAGTAAATTATGAAACCTTAGTTTAACGAGTTTATGATAATCATAATTTTAAAGGCTGTGAAAAAAAGAGAGATACCAACCTGATGTTAGCTCTCTGTACAAAGAGATACGCGCAATCTTAGTTGGATGGTTTCCATACATTCAATTCAATTACAAATAACTACTACAGGATTGATTTGAAATAAATACTCGTAACATGAATATGGGAACACATAAGTTATTTTTTCAGTATTTTTGCAGTGCAAATACCAAAGATTCTGTGGCCAAGGTATGTTTTTTTTATTTGAAATGCATGAGCTTTTGAACCGGGTTTGTTATTGGCAATAAGTACGACACTTAGCAGACGAATTGGCCGCGACCTCAATGGGGGCTGTTGGGGTTGGGACCGGTGGTCACGTGGAGTTAATGTTTATAGGCGGCTCATGATCACTGCTCACGGTGAGGCCTGCTTTTTTATATACGTAGGGTCAGCCCTGGATCTCGAGGCTTGCCTGAGCAAGAATGAGGTCTACAATGGAGCGAGCCTTTCCAGAAAATGCATCGTTCAACAGTGAGCTTATATTGGCTAAAATGATAGTGATGATCATAAAACGGTGGTGCTGGGTTAACTAGTAATTAATAATGCATTATATCGCAAAGCAATTGGATCCTTTTCAAATAAGTAGGTCTGACTGTGACGATTAGATAGTCAGTAGAGACGACGTAGTGTTAAACATATTTAGAGCTTACCATGACGAATTTAAATCTTGGAGACAAAGGTTTCAAATCGCTTAGGCCACAAAAGCGGGTTAAATCTGAGCCCGGGTATATTTTATGCACTAAATCCTTCGCGTCATCTTGACTGATCAGCCAAGCCGTACACCAATTATTATTTGGTAGCTTGCAGGTGAGGTACAGCTGAAATCAATACAGAATCTAGAAAAAATGTGCCTGTTTCTGAGGTGCGCAGTCAGTGACCTAGTACTCAAAATGTAGGTCAGCTGGATCCCAGCGAGCCTGGGGAAATATACTAGAGCAGGCACTTATACCTACAATTTCGAAAAATATTATCAAAAATGTGTATGTACAAAATATATTATTTTACGAAAACGGGTATTTTAATGGCAGTTAGGAATAAAAAGATTATCTACGGTAACTTAAATAATACAAATCAAAGGGTCAAAAAACTTACTTTTTGCGGTGGTGCAGCTTGAATGCAAGCCAGAAGAAAAGCAGCAGCAATGACCAGTGGTTGCAATCCCAACGGTGAGGAGGGCCGCCGATGCATCGGTGCGAAGGGAGGCATTGCGTACGCCGGGCGATGCGTTGCCGACGGGACGCGACGATGGTCTGCCGCACCGCTGCCGCCACCGCACCGCTGCCGCCACCGCACACACCCGCACTCTGACCCGCGCTTCACGGCCCCTACTTCAACCCGTATCTTATTTTGAGTTCACCCACCCAATTTCAGAGATAGCGAGCTGATTTGCCACAATTCGACTTCGAATATAAGGAAGTAGGTATCTCAAGTCGAGATACCGCTATCACATATGACTTAATGTCCTAAATTTATTCACGTAATATAATATTGAGGTTTACAATTTAGCTTGAGATCAATGAATTTCCAGTGGTACGCAATCCATGGTTTATTATATACTAATGTAATAATTTGAAAGAAACTTTGTCTGTTTGTCACGTTTTCACGCTCAGGCTAAATATTTGAACTTTACACAAATCTTCATTTTTAATAATGCATATCTGAGCTGGCACCTTTTCTTCGGGACTTCTACACCACTTTGCGAATTATTTTGTCACAAATAAACGACAACGTATCTCTACAGTAGCAAAGTTCTCTGGTAGAGTAGGTAAGATCGTAGCATACGTTTCGTACGGTAAAAAAAAATGAATCTTTGATTTTGCATTTCCGTCAATAATACGACAATCAAATACATATACGTATATCAGCCCGGACACCCGATGATAATGATGATGGGTAGATTCTTGTATTGCCGGAAATGGAAAACAAAATACATAATAACTTTTCTACCATGAAACAAGGCCTACAGACAACACCAAGCACAAATTTGTGCCCTGGGATCGAACCCAAGTCCACTGCGGGTTTGATACCGATGGGCAAACCACAGTCGGTTAAAATATTAAAGCGGCGTAAATATAATAATAAACCATTTGGCGTAAATAATATTAATAATAAATGGTTGTTCAGTGTTTGGGTGTTATATTGTATGATAAGTATGTATTTACAAAAAAAAAAAAAACTAATAAAGCATTCTATCCGTAATCTAGTTCCCATGTTACAAGCTATGCTTAGATAGGCTATGACTAGATAGACTGTGTGAAATTAAAGTCCTGTAACATTTAATTATTTCAGACCAAGGTCATTAGCATTGTTATTACATGTACATAGAAAATTATACAAATACTGTAAAGAAACAAATAAATCATAAAAGTTAAACAGGAAAATCATTAATTAATTACTAGAATATATTGGTAATATAATGCATAATGCCTAAATAAACCTAAGTGTTTTTTTCAAAAACAACTTTACGTTTTAAGTTATTTGTTAAAAATAAATGAAGCTGACAATTTAATTTTATGTACATATAATTTGAAGTTGTGCCGAATTTCCAAGCAAAACAACATGCTTATTGTATGGCACCGCTTTCAAATTATATGAATTTACCCTAAAAGTTATTTGTAAGTTTTTAGTGGTGAAGTCGGTTCCATTTTATTTTTCAAAAGTAACTTATTTTTAGCTTTTATCGTTGTAAAACCTACGACACCACGACGTCTATGACACCCTTTTTTAGAGTCGTGTAAGGGTGCAATAATACGGGATTCTGGGAAATATCTACGCAATAATGAGAACGAAGATAAATAAAGATGACCCAAACAAATGTTAGAATCGGTTCCCACTATGGCGCAGTCTAGGGGTGTACTTTGTCAGGATAATGGAAACGATTTTTCCAGGTGCAATTCCTGACTTTCTTGTTGTGTTCTCTAAATTTGTAGAACATTACTTTGTTCTGTCATCAATAGATGTCATTTTCGTTTCATAAGGATCCCTAGGAAATATAATTTATATTTCCTGCATGCTCTATTATCCACCTTCACTTTAGAAATATCTTGTGTTGCATGTGTTTGGGTGTTGTATTGTATTATACGTATTTACTTATGTATTTACAAAAAAAAGTATTATATCCGTAATCTAGTTCCCCTAATACAAGCTTTGCTTAGTTTGGGACTAGATGACGCTGTGTGAAATTAATGTCCTGTAATTAATAATAATAATAACAATACAGTATCTTTGACTGCCAACATATTTTCACTTTGTATGATGAGTGTTTATAACTTTCATCCAAATGTATGATATCTTTTTGAAACTCTTCGGGTAAATTTTTGTTTACCATGATTACTTTGAGATTTTGTTCTCCTTTGACTACAATGTTATCCTTTCTTTAATTTTTTTTCTTTCTTTTAAAATTTCTAAAAATGTAAATGATGGTTAGAAAAATCTGTAGAAAAACAATTAACCAGATCACCAGAACTACACTTCCGCACGTACCTTATTTTTTAAAGCCCCAAGCACTATTATTGATTTATTACGACTGAATATTTTGATTAAAACAATTGACTCAAATAGCGCGTATAAACCATAATGTGTCGCTCCAGTTCAACACATGACAGTTCTATAACTTGATCAATGGTGAGTTTCACAATATCTTTACGTTCCTTACATTTAAGAGAATTATTTACAATGATTAAAGAACCACCTTGAGTGGTATTCTTTCGCTTGTATGCGCTAGCAATACAGTAATCTTTATTATGAGGTAGTAACTTTTGATCCAATACAAAGTGTTCAGTGATGCCCATAACACTGATGTTCATATCGCTTAAAAATAATTCTATTTCTAAATTTTTGCTGGTATGTAGTTACAAATTCCGCGATTCCTCTGTAAAAGCGGGAATAGGACGCGGATGGCAAACGATGGTATGCCAGTACCAAATTCCATGCAACAATATGCTTACCTATTGATATTTTTTTGCATAATAAAATTAAATGGAAGATTTGGTATGATATTTATTTAATAATAAGGTAGATAACATTATTAAAAAATACCAAAAAAAAACGAGTGTGTGTAAGAAGTTGTACTTCTTTAGCGTATCAAAACAAAAATAACTAAACAATCTAATACATAGAAGGAAAAGTCTTGAGTGACTGACTGACTGACTGATTCAACTAGGCGTCCGCTAATAAAGGAATTTTGAAAATTTGCAATCCCAAAGGGTTCAAAATGGCATTCAAAGTTCAGAGTGGAATGTTGCATATCTCAGAAACCGTACCGTAATGATAGATGTTTGAAAATTCGTATGTAGATTGCCAATAAAAAAAAGCAATAGCATATTTCAGGATTCTTTATTATTTTCAAAATAAAGGGGTAGAGGGTCAAATATTTCAGGAAACAACCTTCAAAGAGAAAATCTTTTGAACTGCACAGGGTAGCAGGTTGAAATTTTCAGACCTGACTAATAATAAACATATATTATACACAATAAAAGGGGGTTGCCATACATGAAACGTTTTAACTAATGTGCCGATACACTTTCAAATGACACCTCACAAGCCAAAAATCATCTCGTCTCACTTAACACCCCTATTTCTCAAAAACTACCCTAGTGTCAAAAAAATCCTTAAACTGATTGATGAGTATTAAAATAATCTCTGCATGTTCAAAATTTTGAATTGATCGAACCAACCATTCAAAAGATATGGGCGAAATGTTGTATTTCTATTCACCCCAATATCTCAAAAACTGCCCCATTTATCAAAAATCCCGCGACAATCAAATTCTATTTACGTTTTCTCAGTCCAGTTTAAATTTCATGTAAATCAAATAATCCGTTCGAGAGTTATGCCGTCACAAACATTGCCACATACATACATACATACATTGCCGGATGTCCCAACTTAACTGAGAGATCTCGTTCGCTTCGCTCACTCGATCAACAAAAAATAAATAAACTAGTTTTAATGAGATTCTCTAATCTTACAAGACCTGACGACCATCCATCATTAAAAAAAAACCGGCTAAGTGCGAGTCGGAATCGCGCACTGAGGATTCCGTAAAAGCCTGTAGGTATACCTAAGTAAAAGTTATGGTATCTTTATTGCTAAATGAAATCCATAACATTACAATGTCGAAAGCTGGAGGAGCATAACTTGTGCTATGAAACGTTGCTTCGTGCCAAATTTCAAAATTCTAGGTCGACTGGACTGATGTATCCTTTAGGTTTTGATTCTCTTGCGACTTTCAAAGTATGTGTCTTAAATTGGTGTTTCTTTTGATTGCATTGACATATAAGTTTTATTTTATTAGCTTAAAGGTATTATATAGACTTGAGTATTTGATATTTATTTTAATATCATACCACTACGCGTTAATGAGGAAAGAGGTAGTAAGTTTTAATTTATTAAAAATGTTTTTATTACTTGATGTACTTGATGTAACTAAAAATGTATGCTGTTAGCAATTTTTCTATTGTCTGTGCTATAAGACTATGCTCCGCACCAAATTTAAGATTCTGAGTTCACGGGAAGTACCCTGTAGGTTTTGATTCCCTTGCGAGTGTCGAAAACTTGCGGCATAAACGGCTTTATCTTTTGATTGAGTTGGCTTAGAAGTTTGATTTTTTCACAGCGCTCGCAGGGACGGTAGACCTGAGTATTCGATATGAATTTCAGCTTGATACCTCCGCGTTCCTGATAAAAAGGGCCTTGACAGACAGACGGACAATAAAGTATATAGGGGTCCGTCTTTTCCTTTTGAGGTACGGAACCCTAAAAACCACCCCTAATAAAGGCATCAATAAATTTATTTTGAAATCTGCAGTCTCAACCACTATTACATATAATATTTCATGTTTTCACACATTTTCAAGACTTCAATCCTATTACACCTATCCTAACTAAATCCTTTCAACGCTATTCTCAAACCATTTCTGAAAATCAACTGTGAGAAGCAACGAATTCTATTGTCAAAATATTTAGATTTCGAAGTTAAGAATAGCGTTCTCGGAATCTCCGAATCGAAGCTTCCGAATTCGATCCGATAACGCTTTCCTAATTTTTGAAAATAGCTATACTGATTTTGATCAGATTACACGAGACTAGATTACACCAACAGAAACCAAGCGCAAAGCGTTAAGTGGCAAGGCACCGGTAGGTCCGCCGTCCAACAAAGTAGCTTTTAACCTACACAGGAAGATGGAAGTCCCGCTACAAACACTGTTAGACGATCAATGAAGATTAAAAAATAAACAAATGGCAAGTTTTTTTTACATTAAGTACTACATTGTACCCGTGAATTGGGAGGGGGGCATTTTGATGGCAGAAGCCAATTGATTTGTGATTGAAATTTAAAATTATTTTACTTACACTAAAAGTAGGTCAGCATAATTCAATTTATTTTGTATTGGAATAATAATTCCATTTTTTTTAGGTGATTTTAACCGACTTCACAAAAAAGGTCCACCGATTTTCCGGCGAAACTATTTTTCTGTTCGATAGAGGGGTCGGATATTCGTCTCATTTGTGGAAATTAAATGTCTTTGGATCTTTGGACCTGGGGATCAAAACTCTTCAAGGGACAAATTAGCAAATCAAAAGTAATCTTCGTCTCATTCGACTCATCGTTCATACTGTCCCACAAAATAAATAATAAAATATTTCTACTAAGAACGATCCTTTCTAGGATAGTGATAGGATGTAACAGAATTTAGTTGGAGCATGACCCCTTGCATGATCCTTGTACATAGCTGGTAATGTAATTGGTAATGTACAAAGTACGAATGTTTCTTAGTACATTACTCGGTTTAGTACGAAGAATATTTTTTTTTCGTACATTACCCGATTTTGTACGACAAATATTTTTTCTTGTACATTGCTGGTAATGTACGAGTAACATGCATAAAATACGTTTTTTCTTATTCTAAACTTATTAATGCTCAAAATAAGTATTAACGGAGCGCATTGGGTAAGTAATTTCGTTAACAGTGATGATCAAAGTTTCATTGTTAGGCAAATTCGTAACTTGACAAATTTATAAAATTTTCAAACGTCTATTTGAAAAAAGGTCACAATGTTTTTTGGATACAGTAATCTGATTGTTTTGTAATTTAAACTGAATAGAGATAACGTAAATAGAATTTGATTGTCGCAGGGGTTTTTTAATAAGTGGGGTAGTTTTTGAGATATTGGAGTGAAATGAAATAGAATTTTTCGCCCATATCTTTTGAATGGCTGATCCGATCAATTCAACATTTTTAAAATGCCGGCATTATATTAATTATTATCGATCGTTTCGAGATTTTTTTGACACTAGGGTTATTTTTGATAAATAAGGGTGTTATGTGAGACATGAAAATTTTTAGCTTGTGGGGTGTCATTTGAAAGAGTATCGGCTGCATATTCATAAAATATATATTTTACTTTAAAATAGGGGTGATTATCGTAACAACAGAGTGCGTGAGGGGGTTAAGACGCTTGGTATGTCTTCTAGGATAAACAGTTAAAGGGGGTTGACTTTTAACTTTGACAATTAACTTTATTTTGATTTGCTGAAACCACCCCTGTATCTAAATTAAGGGTTGAAAAAGGGGTTTATAAGATTGAAGTCTTGAAAATGTGTGAAAACATGAAATATCGTATGTAATAGGGGTTGAGACTGTAGTTATTAGGGCTTGTTTATAAGATGAAGAGGGCAAAGGCTGATCAGGTCTTCTTAGGTAAGAAAGGGTATTCGGAATCTCAGTAAAACTGGTCTATTTATTTTTTGTTATTCACTCGATAGGGAAGGCTGTCTATAAAATCCAAGAATTACTTTTGGGGTCTCATGCAAGTGTTTTGACTGCGCAGATTGCATTTCAACAGCAAATTATTGCCCACCATAATGTGAAAAGAACTTCCTCTTAGAATCGGTTATTTTAGAAAGAGAACAAGTCACGGACACCAAATTTTTCAGGAGGCACAAAAAACTTAACTACTTTAAAATGCATTACGAATTGCGTGATTTTTGCGTGTATTATATTTGATTCCAATAAATTACATATTATTAGGCTATTTATAACTACATACAACAGTCAAAAGTGTGAGTAATAATCGTTTAAATTGTTGACATGTTCCCTTTCTAACCCAAACGGGATGAAGTAAGAATGTTTTTGTTTTAAAAGATGATTTTATTAATAATCATGATTGAGGCGACACGTGACCCAAGGGCTGGCTCTTATTCAGGCCAGCAAATTAGCATAGCTATTCAGCGTGGCAATGCAGCCATTACCATTTTCAACGGTAATAGGTCAATTTTCTACGATATCCTAAAAAAACTTCCTAAGGTTGTGTGGGGTGTACTGCAACTGCGTCATAAGTCGTAAGTCTTTAGAGCTGATGGGTTAGCGTCCATAGTAGGAACGCCTTTTCCACTGGTAGGTAACGCAGATATTGCCGACCGAGTCTTTTGTAGGTCAAACGTGTTGATTCGGCCTATGCTCTGGATGAATTGCCTTGTCATACATAACGCAACCTTTCTTGTCCGAGGAGTCTCGAACTCCAAGAAATGAGACACCAGAAAGTGTTGCTTCTCATTCCGGAAAACCTGTCGACTTTGTGTTTTAATAGAAATGGCTCTGCTCTTATAATACTTCGTTCACCAAACGTTGAAGTCTAAGATGTCTTAAGTTTTAACCATGGAACTGTAAATTTCTGGTGAACGCTGCAGATGATTTGGCAAGTTTCCATTGGGATATAATAGCTGTCTCTCCTCTTTAAAACTTTCTAGACTGTTCCGAATGATTGTTCGCTAGATAAAAACGAATGCCCGCGTATCAAAAGACGGTGGAAAACTTGGCCTGAGCCGGAACCGGCCTGTGTCCACAAGAGCTTGACATGGGCTTATCATGACGTGGTTCCTGCTCTGACCACTAGAAGCATTCGTAAAGATGTAGAATTCTCGTACTATTAGTTGCGCCTATTCCTTAATATATTAATATAAAAATGAGCATGTTAACCTTTGAAATCTAATTGTAACCCAATAAACAGTCGACGTTTGTCAAAGAAACGGAACAAGTCAGTGACTTGTTCGGTTTCTTACCTGGCGGTAAATTTTAGATGGCCTGTAACTTCGACACAAATAGACCGAGATGTTCCTTTTCATAACAGTTTTGTGCGTCTTGCCATAGACAACAAAACTGCATTTTTAATTTCCCTTTCTAAAATGAAAATGTTCCCTTTCTAAAATAACCGATTCCTGTAAGGTTTCGCCGTAATCATTACGCTTGGTAGACAGATTGGTGCTCACAGTTAAAGTTTTGTTAACACACAGAAAGGAGCGTTTTGGTTGACTTTACGACATCCGTAGGCTGGAGGGGTAGATTTTTAAACCACGACTACTAAGGCAACGGTTTTGAGAGCACCTTCAAAACGTCATAATTTGTTTCATGTTAGTAAGGATATTGTAATAAGTTAGCAACAAGAGAGAGCCTCAAACACTTCAGGTAAGTAAGGTGTGTAATGAAAGCATACTTTTATCGTTTGTTAGTTATAACGTTCTATTTGAGAAATAATCTCCGTCACAAACGTGACATCACGAGATCTCAGTCTGGGGCGAACTACTAGCAAACGATTATTTAAATGATAAATGTTCATATATTAATATCTCTACTACAAATTGCTGTGCCCGATAGGGTCCGTAATGTTACCAGTAACTTTTTAATTTTCTTATGTACTCGTGGAATGCAATAAATGAATATGAATATGATTATGAGCGCGCCGCGACGCCCGCGCCTTCAAAAGACAGACATACGAGGGGGTAACTTTGCTCGAAGCAGAGCAGAGGTTCGTAGTCAGCGCGCGTCATGTTACTATCAAAGTAAAAATATAATTTTATTGAACACACTGTACAAGATAATTTTATTGGTATGAGTACTGGGAACGTTCCAGCTTCAGATAACAGACTTAAGTCGCGATCGCCTTATGTTTAAAGTACGATCAACGTACAGATGCAACTGATGACGTATCGATGGTGAACAGTAATGACCTCCTGCATGCTTGTGCGACTAAAGTCTTACAAGGCCAGTGCCCCGGCAATTTTGAGCAGATGTGCGGCTGCACCGTCTATGATGGCACCAAGCAAGACAACAACGCCTCCATTGCATGCACCGAACCTCAACAAGGCGAGGCCTGTGCCCTTGCCTTATAAAACCAAGGCAGCTACTCTAAGCGCCAAAACTAAGACACACTCGAAGGAAGCGTCCACCCCGGGCTTGTCATGCTCCGAGACTAATAAAGAACTTTCGGTACTGAGGAGTGCTATTCCTGGCTTTAAAAAACCTAATAATAAAAAAAGGCCTTAGACTGCCCCAGTTAAAAAAGGGAAAACAGCGATAACTGCCCAAAGCTGTTTATCAATAGATAAAAACGGAGGTAAGGTGTTACCAGCGGTGGGCGTCAGTTTCTCCCTGGAGCCGCACCCGTTAGTCCGTTAGTCCAACTAGGAGGGAAAAGTCCTGCCGAACGGGCCCCGACCCCGGCACAGCCTACAACAGCGTCAAGTGTTGCGGACCAAGCCCACCTTCCAAAGCCAACAAAGTAATATAATTAAATTAAGACGATATTAAGATAAGATAAATGTTTATTTATTTACAAAACGATGTTTAAATGGTACAGTTTTCTATATTATATAACGTTTATTTAAAACATCAACAAGTAATTGATACTAAAGCGAAGGTTTTCATTTGCATACATTGTAGTTTACGAAAAGTAGCGAATACAGTCCAAAAAAATATAATACTAAATAACTTTATCGATAACATTTTAGGCCAACGTTTGATTAATGTTGAGCATCGTGGTTTTCTCCTACGTATTACAACCTAGTTATCTCTGAGCTCACATTCGAGTCTTTTTTCTTGTACGTATGACTAGGGTATACGAAGTGTTGTGTGTAGTACGCACTAGCGTGAATATCTGCAGGGTTCTTGCTGCTCACTCTGCGGTAATAGTCCATGGACTCGGTGGCGCAGTCGCAAGCCAGCCTGCTCTCTGATCCGCTATTCTCGAGCGGATACTTGGGAACCATTATTAAGCTTTCAGTGGATTTCGTAGGCGCACAATGACTGTGACTTCTGGTATACACTGGGCAGTGGTTGTGCGGAACCGTGGCGCTCGGCCGATGAGCGTGTTTCTCCTGGGCGGTGTGATGCTGGTATTCGTGAGGACTTTGGGAAGTTCGACTGCCATGGCTGCGATTGTGGCTCTTAGACCGGCTAGTGGTTTGTTTATTCGCTGTGTCTAAGTAGCCGTATCCAAAACCATATCCACCAAAAGCTTTGGTCGTCAGATTATCCCAAGACTTTGGTTTCACGTGTTGATGAGAATTCTGGTATTGTATTTTTGGCGAAGATTTGGCCTCAGGGCGATCGTTATCCCAGAATAGAGTGTCGCTGCTTAATGATGTGCTGTAACTGGAAGCGGAGTTGTCGCATTGCACTGTAACGTTGCTTGTAGCGTACGATTGGAGACTGCATTGACTGGTTTGAGTCGATTCCGTGGTCAGGTAGCGGTACCGACCAGAGCAATGGCCGGATGGGCATACCTTTTTTGTTCTTGGGTGGGACCCGCTCATGCCATCCGGTTTTTGCGTCGATTTATCGACCTGCTGACATTTATCCTTTCTCTTATGTTCTTTCGAGCACTCCTTTTTCCTTCTCACTTTTTTTCTACCATTAGGAACGCAGTGTGGATCGCAACAGGGGCTCGCTAGATCGTAAGCTTCCAAGCTGTTGGCGTCCTGGTTATTATATGCCGGCATACATGGAGCGCAACTATGACTGTGGTTGCTTCGATGACTCTTACTATGTTTTGGGTTGGGGGCTTTCAGGGTTTCAGATGCTCGATGATATTCGCTCTGTTGTGCCTTTACCACATATTGGTGGCAGTCGCGTCTGTTTCTCGGGGAACCGACGGTGATGACGAAACTACCCGTGCGCAGGTTTGGCTGTATGAGGCAGGTACCGTACCGGGGATCCAGATATTGATACATAAATACGTTCGGATGTGGAGGTTTCGCTGTAGTAACGTTTTCGCTGGAAAGGGTTGGTCTACAATATGAACTATTGACATTTTCGCCGACAAAGTTGTCCTCGGTATCGGAGATTACGTCGGTGGGGGATGATTTCTTTTTTTGTGACGGGAGGCTATGCGTTTTCCAGTTGGAATCAAAGAGTTGTCTCTCTCGCACAGTGAGCTGTTCGAGTTCCCTCATCTTGTTTTGTATGGTTCGTTGTATGTTAATATATTTAAGGTGGAGGTCGACCTTGCGAACGCAGTCTTCGAAAATAACAACCATGCGCATGCGGGAGTCGCAGCCGCTGATAGCGTCCACGATGGTGGCGTGCTCAGCGCGCTCTACGTCTACGCCGTTGATGGAGAGGATGACGTCACCTTCTCGCATGCCGGCCGCCGCCGCCGGGCCCTCGCCCTCCACGTAGTCTACGTAAGTTATTACCTCGATCTCTTGTTCCTGCAAGCGTTATTACCCCATTAGCTTCATTTGAACTAAAGAACATGGCTTTCATTGGGTCGATGATTAATAATATGTTAATATGTTAATAATAATATATATTATAATCTCAATAAAATATAAGAAGTTGACTTAAAATATATCTATAATTTTAATTTGGGAAAGTTACCAGTCGTAAGATACTGTGACGAGGCATGTTTTTTTTTCATTTGAAATGGGTGATATCTTGAACCGGGCATAAATTCGCTAGAAACACAACACTTAGCAGACGCATTAGCCGCGATCTTCTCTGGCTGTGTTGTGACCGGCTGTGGTTACGTGGAGTTTGTGAATAGAGGTGGCTCATGATTATATGCGTAGGGTCTGCCCTGTATCTCGAGGCTTGCCTGGGCAAAAATAAGGTCTACAATGGAGCGAGTCTTTCGAAAAAATGCTGTGTTCAGCATCAGGCTTATATGGCCCGAAACTAAATTTATGAACTTAGAACCTTATGGCGAAAGTGTCAGTTACACAGTTACGTAGGGTCAGCTTGTTCTATTATAAAGTAGCAAACACCCGGGATTCGATCTGATGGGATCGAATCCCGGGTGTTTGCTACTTTATACTCCTGTGAGAATTTATCAGAACCCTTTCGTATTGCGCTCCTATGCCACGTAATCTTGCGCACCAAAAATGTCAACGGAATGTCACGTATGAACTTTTAACGTAAAAAATTTGCAAATGGTTTTTAAAATCGTGGGAATGTTACAAAACGGCAATAACTTGAATATCTTTGTTTGGATTAGTGGGTGGTAATTTTGTCATAACCAAAATCACTCTAGTTTACCTTCTTGTAATGAATCCCATAGCTTTGTAGTGTAAATCCGTAACTGCCATTCTTCTTTTCGACTATAATGGTTCTCCTTCGCCAGTCCTCCTCACTTTTCCCAGGTCTCTCAGATTTCATAGATTCTCTTATCTGTAAACACGATAAAAGCATGTAGTTCGGGATAATAATGCTCTCTTTTCTATTACTATAAGCGACCAAACACGAGTAGGTACCTCCTAAAGATTATTTAATTTTTACTTTTGATTTTGTGGCGCTCTCGCTTAACCCGCAAATATTGTTAAACTCGAAGATAAGATCTCACCAAAAGAGAGCAGCTTCCTTTTCTATATAACCTTTGTATTATTTTTGTGCAAGCGTGATCCCTCAAATCCCCTAAGTTTTAGAGACGGCTCTGTCCATCAATGGACATTGATATGCACCCACCCACTCAGATCAATTCAGTCGTGAAGACGCTTGACTATCGATTTTTTATTAGCTATGTTACGGAGAATATGAAATCTTTACAACCACTCCATTTTTACCTCGTCGATAACGTGCACATGTACTAAACGAATAAGTTTCACAGTGACTAGGACAAGAGTAAAAATCACTACCGCAAGTACGGTCAAATGACTTTCCTTAATATAGGCACAGATATCTGAATACTAACAAGTCGATGATATTGAGTGAAAAAATACCTTAAACCAAGACTACTCAGCCACATAATCACTTGGATTCAAGTGAGAATGTTTTCAAAAAAATGTAGGTACAGTACTTACGGAGTTGTCCAAAGAATCCTCCTTGGAATCATTGCTGAGAAGTTTCTTCCCATTGCTCATAGTACTCAAGCACCGTTCGCCCAATTTTGGGGAACTCATGGCGATGTTTCGTGAATAGTTCGTGGTTTTATCGTCAGTGGAACTGTCGTCATTTTCTCTGAGATGCCTTGTTGTTCATATTGGTATGCTCACGAGAATGCTTACTGGTTTAGAGGGTGACTGGCAAAGGGTCGTGACCAGAAGCTGATCGTTCGCCGCGCGCATGCGTAGGCCCGTCTTAGACACACGAACCAGGCTTTGACGTACAAAGGGCTAAAGGTGAATCTCCTGTGGAACAATTCAATATAGCGAGGTTCCATTGACCCCGAGATCGTGTGTATTTTTAGGAATTTATAAGGTATTCAAAGTTATTCTTCGAACATTTAACTTTTTTTATACGTGTAGCTGAACCAGTGTCACTTGCACATAACATAGGACGCCAAAAATACATGTTTTTCATGAAAACTTTTATTTTTCCTGCCTGTCACACAGAAATACGAAGTACTCGTATAATTTTACATCACTGACATGAATTAAATATTATATAAGAAAAGTTTTATGTTCGTGGCAGCAGCACGCTGCGGCTTTTCAACGGCAATGGTATATAGGAGAATGTGCAGAATTTTTACCCAACCCGTGAATGTCGTTCGACTTAGGGACTTTACCAGGCGAGCAGTATCCATCCATTTAAGAACAAAAACCAATACTGTGATCACCAACTCACCTGCCAAGCGTAGTGATTATGGCAAATCCTCCCAATATTTTGTTGGTAATCTCCCAACAAGAGTACCTAATGGCTCTTGGTTTGTGGACATGACCTACGCAGCAAGGCTTTGGTATAAGCGAGAGCTGCACTTTAAATCAGGTGGACTGTTTGCTTGTTCCGTCTCTATGACGGATCTGGAGCGGAACGAATTGTTGACACTTGTTGAAGGCTTAAGCGCATGAGCGACATCAAAGCGCCGGTTCTTTTTCTGGTTGACACATGCACAAATGGTGAAAGCAACCAGTTAACAATAGTGTAAAATTTTTAGGTTATTATTTGGATACAAAACTATCAGGTATTGACCATTGTAATTATATAATCAATAAATGTGAAAAAACTATAATATTTTAAAATGTCTTTCTGGTGTGTGGTGGGGTGCCCATCCTTTTGTTTTAAGCAGTGTCATGGACTATGGGTCTTTTCTATTGGTTCCCGCGAATAAAGCTTGCATGAACAAGCTTAACCTCATTCAATCGAAAGCCCTTCGTTTAATTACGGGGGCAATGAAGTCGTCTCCAATTAATGCATTGCAGGTTGAATGTGTGGAGCCTCCTCTAGACATTCGACGACAATTTTTAGCAGATCGCTATTTCTACCGATCATTACAGTTTTTGAATCATCCTATTATCCCAAAGTTGGACTTCTTCAACGCTTAACTCTGTCATCCTCATTCTGGCGAGTCAAAGACTCCCCGGTTCTAGTCAAAAGCTTTCAAAATTTCAAATTTAATCTGCCTATTTTTGAGTTTAACTATGAAATTCTATTATTCCTCCCCCGTATTATCCTTGATTTTGGTATTTGCAAGGAAGACAAAAAAGCTGGTTCTCTTTTGAAAGACCTCTTGAATCGGGACTGGCGTGGATATAACACAATATTCTCCGATGCTTCTAAACTTTCTCCTGTAGGTTCTGTTGGATATGCTAGTTATCATTCGCAATACAACATTGTCCAAAAATTAAAAAGCCCTCCTGAAAGTTCTGTTTTCACAGGTGAAAACAAAAGTATGTCCGTCAAGTATGTCCTGTTGTTCAAGCTCTCAAAATCTATTATCTTCTCTGACGCTCGTAGTGTTCTACAATCGCTCTCTTCTAACCCATTTTCCGGTAAAATTAACTATATTATTTTTCAAATTAAAAAAACTGCAATGGAATGTTTTTCCAAAGGCCTTGAGGTGGTTTTTATTTGGATTCCGAGTCATTGCGGCATTCCTGGCAATGATAGAGCTGACTCTGCCGCAAAAGACGCCATTTCTTGTGGTGATCGTGTAGACTTTAAAAATTATTGTCACGACTTGGTTGCTCTTCCCTCGGTCCTTCTACGTAGCCGGTGGTTGTCCCGATGGAAGAAAACGTCATTAACAAAAGGCTCCTTTTTTGGTAAAATTCAACCTACAGCTTGCAGTTCCCTGCATGGTTTTCGAGAATAAAAATTATAAAACCTCATACATCGATGCTTATTCGCATGAGGTTGAATCACTGCTGTACTCCAGTTCATTTACACAAAATTCACGTGAGAGATTCATCCTTGTGCAAATGTGGCATCGATGAAGGTGACCTGAATCACATAATTTTTTCATGTTAGATAATTCAAAATTGTTTCAGTCACTCATTAACATCAGGGTCCCATTTCCACTAAACATTTCGTTTCTTCTAAATTCTAAAGACCCGACTATTTTTAATTATCTTGTTACATTTTTAAATTCTAATAATATTAGGCTATAACAACTGGTTTTGTTCACATTTTCCAAATTATTTTTATTTTTGCGCTTTCTTTTTATTTTTATCTATAATGACGTGACACTGGCAGATGGTAAACACAATTGCAATAAAAAAAAATGGTGAAAGCATGTCCCTAGAACTTAATATCCGTATGGCATATGTCACTGGCTAGTATTCTGCTATGCGGCGATGGGCTTGTAACTTGTCACATACTTAAAACTAGTAGGTACTACTTGCAAACTGTGGGGCGTTTACCGCGAGCTGTATACTGCATACACTTTAGTACTAAACACAAACACTAATCATCAACTCACCTGTCGTGGTGGTTTATTGTATGACGGGAAATTTATGATAACACCTTGCGTTGAAGTTTTATTTTCAAAATCAAAACATACAGATAAAAGATCGAGGTACAGAGTGTTCCACGATCTTAGGGGCGATATTGAGCCAAACGCGGCGAAGGTAGATGGTATGATAACTACTTTAAACAGCTGTTTCTCCAAAACTATATATCGTAGACCAGTCAAATTTTACATTGTAATGCATCAAAACAAAATGCAAGAGGTAATATTATTATAATCAATACGAACACCTTTTTTATGTACCAATTTTTTTTTTAAAAAAAGACCCACCTGCCTTGAACCGTACACAACACATCATCGAAAACTACATCCAAATCAGTTAAGCCGGTCTGGAAATATGCGTGCATAAACAAATATACAAAAAAATTACATACAGAATTTTCAACGGCGGTGTTCCCTTAGAAGTTTCGTAAAATGTACAGACAAAGCTTTTCTACAAGTTTATTATAAGTATAGACGTTAATAATATTATCTACATTAACATGACTTGCTGTTATGTTTGTAATACGAGCTAGGGTGCGCGTACCAAGGTATTTACTTTAGCATAATTAACAACTGCAGTGTTAGGTATTGGGACGGGAATACCGGAGAAGTTGTTGTTCAGCGAGAGAAGAGGGGGTAAACTAATAGATTGGAGTCCCACTCCTGGGGGTATAACCGCAGCTCCTTTCACAATTGTTATCGGAACGCTGCCGCTTGTGTCTCTTCCTCGTCTAAAAATGTTCCTTAGATACCTCGGCGACACTTTCATATCATCGTGTAAATTTGTGTCTGAAATATTTAACAGAAGGATTTATTTTTTAATGTAATAATGACCCAAACATGCGTAATCCACGACGGGACTCGAACCCGCATCTTTTTCTATAGCCAGAAACGCTCTAACAACGAGCAAAGAGGAACCTGACGCAAATTCCGAATTTTTGTTTCTATCTATACTCAGCTTGAGCGCTGATCAATGCTGTGACCAAGCGCAATAACTTGAAATATTTTTTATTATTATTTATTAAAGTCTGGTTAGATGATCCTGTCAAATTAAATAACATTTAACATGCGTGCAATATATAAATATACTCCCAAGGACTCCCTGGTTGTGAAACCAAAAAGCGGGAGCAATCGGAACTACAGTTAAATTTACTTTTTTATTGTACGATCGGGACGTGCATATGGCCTTCATCTCACCTAATGACATGTTATGATAAGGCCGAAAGAGGAAGCGCACTTCACCGGGAATCCTTAACTTACTGAGGAACGGCTATTATATCTCTAAATACTGGACACAACAATTTAGTACGGTTGGGTTGTTATGGCAACAGAATAGGTAACATCGTGGTAGCTGGCCAGGCGGACTTAAATACAGTCCTACCACCAACTAAACTAAGCACTTTGTAATCTTTCGGGACCGAAGTCGGGACCTCCGAGCTGATCGGTCAGAGCTGGAAGTGCTTTGCACTAACTACACTTATAAAGACCAAGAACTGCAACAATCTCCATTAAGAAATAAATAAAATCTCAACTAGAATATTCTAAAGCACCTACTGACCCAATGAATCAGGTGATACGGTTTTCGGCAACATAGTAATGTCCAGAGCGCCCCAAGGTCCCGTAGACGTATTGCCAACAGGGGCCACGCCAACCATACTCTGAGCCGTAACATTCGTCAGCAATGGCTTCGGTATACCATTCAGATCCATGTGTGTGCCATTTGTTTGGAAAAAAGTTACCGACTCTTGACTCCCTCTGGAAAATAAAACACTCACAAACACATCAACAACCCATTAGTGTCCACTGCTGGACAGTCTCCAAAGCTGGAGGTTTTTGTCATGACCACCACGCTTGGCAAAATAAAATAAAGCACACTATGTTTAAATGAAAACAATAATAAAATGAAGTGGAGTACGCTTCCCTTAGGCCTTATACCTTTCACCTGATTTGCCTGATTGCCTGATTAGCGCTTCCCCTTCGTAAAAAAATGCATTATTTTGCCGTCAAATAGGTTATGTGCTTTCCTTGCAGGACAACGCTGGTTTTCATGCAAAAAAATAACTGATAGGGTGACAAAATTACATAATTATTTTTACACAGCGCCATCTAGCCCCAAACTAAGCAGAGCTTGTAATATGGGAACTTGATTACGGATAGTATAGGAACTTGATTACTGATAGAATACCTACTTACATAACTCTCAAACACAAAACAAATGTTTATACGAGTATTCATCACACAAATGTATGGGTGGGAATCGAACCCACAACCTACAGCGCCGAAGGTGAGCTACTACCAACTGATCTGTGATGCCTGTCAAAAATGGATGGGTTGACTAAGAAACTGCTTAGCTTTCTTATAACTAATCAGTTTCATCAACTCTCATGAGTTCGACCACCTAAAAAACAGTGTTTATTTTTTTTATACACGATGAGATGGCTCTTGACATATAGCTCAGCTTGTCTAGCTCCAAGCCAGAGCAAAGATGAGGTCTATGATGAAGCCAGCTTTTCCAGAAAGCACTGCCTCTCCCGCGCACCGACTGTAAACGGCAAACCGTTTGGTGCCGGACTTTGACAGGGTTGCATTGTTTTGTATCAGTAACATATACTTAGGACTGAAACAGAACAAAGCACTTTATATGCGGCTAGATTCATTAGGTAAATGTAGACTAGTGACCTAGATTAAACACAAAAGACTAATTTTTATTCAGTTATTAGGTAGAACAGCGTAGCAGGGCACCTGCTGAATAATACAAGAGGTACATATGTGGTAAATTAGATGTACCACCGAATCTGTAAATAAACGTAAAAGTGCGGATACTCATACCGAAGGGTAAGCAAAAAAAACACGTTTCTTTATGATGATATATGTGTTGATGATGATGTTTTATTTAATTTTATTATCTATTGTTATAGCGGCAATAAAAATACACACTGAAAATGTAAACTGTCTACCTATTACGGTTCATGAAAAACAGCCCGCTGACAGATAGATGGATGAACGGACGATCAGCGGAGGCTCAGTAATAGGGTCCCGTTAGTACCCTCCGGGTACGGGACCCTAAAAAGCATCGCGTAAAAATAATTATCATCTTTTTTTTAACGACGGGTAACCACTTGGTATTCAGCTCACCCGGTAACAAGTTGAGATAAGGCCGAAGGTGAGGCGCATTTCACCCGAAATCCACAACAAACTGAGAAACTAGCTATTTAACCTCTAAATGGCGGAACACAACAATTTTAGAATTGTAATTATGGCGACAGTATTAGGTAAGATGGTGGTAGTTAGCCAGGCGGGCTTAAACAAAGTCCTCCCACCAACCAAATCAAGCACAATATATTGTACTCCCCATGGGGATTGAACCCGGGACCTCTGGATCTGAAATCGGTGGGTTGAACCACTAGACCACAGAGGCGGTTATCATCGAATTGTAACAAGGTGTAACTACCGTATGACTTACGTTGTGTTGTGGTTGGTATTGTTTCCCGTTTTGTTTGTTAGGATTCCAACTTCATACACTGTTGCATGGATTACGTACCTGGAAGAATTCGTTCTTTGAAATAAATGTACGGAATAAGGATAAGAAATATATAAATTTATACATTTTATTTTTATTTTAAAAAGTAAGTCTAAGACTAAGTGGCGGAAATAATGAGGAATAAGGTTTGAGTGGTATGGATAAGTCATGCGGAAGATGTGGATGTAGGGTTGGACCGAGGAAGAGGTGGAAGGATGTGTGAGTGGAGATATGCTTGTGAGAGGAGAGGTATGTGTGTTAAGTAGACGGGAGACAGGGGAGAGTGTAAGACGAGAACGTGTGCCAACCCTGCCTAAGTGTAGGACAAGGGCAGGAAAACGAAGGTATTAATATAACGGGACATTTCGCACTGTGACATCAAACCCCAAAGTATGCAGAGCTTATGGGAAGATAGCGAAGAATTTCATAATCTGGATAACTCGTTGTTATGCTACACTAACTCAGTTGTTGTACTCACATGTCCTTAGCTGGATGGGATATATTCTTTAACTGTCCAGGCTCTAGAGGTTCAGCCATATCTCCGCTTATCATAATTATCACAGAAAGAGATAACTGAAACATCTTAAACAGTACATAATGGTAACATTTACAACATTCCATTTAAGAGATGATCTCTTGGTAACTGGAATCAAGAGATTTGAGTCCATAATTTCTATAAAAAAACGAAATCTACAGTGTAAACGCTATATAAATATATGTATTTTTATTTTTACTTTAATTTACACTGCGCCATTACGCCCCTAACCAATCATAACATGCAATGCACTTAAATAATAAATAAATAATACAATGTAAACACACAAAAAGGTAGTAACTTAAAGGTAGCTATTGTTGTTCCTATATTTAAACCAGTCACAGGGACCGATAATGGCAATTATAGGGTAATATCGGTTATGATAAGACGAAGATGGATGCGCTTCCGAAGATGGACTCCCGGTCTTCACCTGGAATACTCAACAAACTGAGGAACTGGCTATCTTATTATGCCAGAACACAACAATTAAGAGTTGTGGTTTTGTTGACAGAATTGGGTAAGATGGTGGTGGTTATCCAGGCGGACTTAAATAAAGTCCTATCAGTCCTCCCCTCGGGGATAGAATCCAGGACCTTTGGATGTGATACCGGTGGGCGAACCACCAGACCACTGAGGTGGTCGACATCATCAGCATACAATGAGAGATGACCCATTATGATGACTTTGCTGACGTTGTTTACATATATTATTTTAGAAAAAGCAGCGGTCCTTATTTCTATAAACTGGATTACCTCGATAATTCATACAAACGTTTTGTAGAATGTCGATGATTATACAAAACAATAACTGAGAATGAAACATTTTCACCATTTTCAACTTGGCCTTCATCTCACCTGGTTACAAGTTAAGATAAGGCCGAAGGTGGAGGCGCACGTCTCCCGGAATCCTCAACAAACTGAGGAACTGGCTATCTTACCTCTAAATGCCGGAACACAAGATTTGTTTAAGAATTATTATGATATGGCGACAGAATTTGGTAAGGTGGTGGTAGCTAGCCAGGCGGACTTAATCAAATCCTGCCACCAACCAAACCAAGCACAATATTTCTCCTCCTGGGAACGAACCCGGGACCTCCAGATCTGAAATCG
This sequence comes from Venusia cambrica, assembly GCA_951394065.1. Taxonomy (NCBI): domain Eukaryota; kingdom Metazoa; phylum Arthropoda; class Insecta; order Lepidoptera; family Geometridae; genus Venusia; species Venusia cambrica. The sequence continues at coordinate 15,883,452 of OX596034.1, forward strand.
GTAGGTTGAACCACTAGACTACAGAGGCGGTTCAAAAGGACATCAAAACGAGGGTTACATTTTCAAGTGTATGTATTCAAACGACTTGATGGATATTTACGGGTACCAAATGCCAAATTGGTTTGTATGAATTGGCTATTTTATCAGTATGAGTGTGCGAAGGTGGTAAGGAAAAATATGAAGCCTATTTGCACGAATCAAATTTTGTACCTATGTATTTTAGTTTTAGGTATGTATTAATACGGGTCTTAGAATTAGTATTTAAACATCCTGTACTATTCTTACGTTACCCGAAATAAGCTTATATTATATTATTATTATTAAATGAACGGTAAAATTAAAGCCGATCCTTATTATGTAAAGATTATTATTCTGATGATTTTATAGGCCGTGTTTTCGTAAAACCTTGTTGCTTACAATTCAATTCCATACAAGTCAACAATTGTATTATGACTTACCAAGTACAACATGTTGCGTAGAGTACTTGCACTTGAAGATCCTGCGTGAGTTCTATTAAACGTGTGCCGTGTTCTTTAGGTGAAGATTTTTACACATTTAAATGTTCATCAATGTTATCATGTTTATATACCTTCATTTTCCAGTCTGTTTAGCGTTGCAGTGACATTCTGTAAACCAATGTTAATCAGCGTATTAGTGCAGATACGCTAAAGAGGTACCTACTTTCCTGACTGCTTCCTAACGGATTATATTGTTTCAGGCAGAACCTGAAACAATATAATCGCCTGAAAGAACTATAAAATATGAAATAATATAGATCTTTACTTTAGCATAAGAAGCTGTTTTTAATATAATTAACATTTGTCTAATGTACCCACCTAATTAATGTATATGACCTTAACTTAACATGTTAAATTTACGCCATTGAATCCAATGTTATAAATAAACTTTATATAATGTTAATAAAACATATTTAAATTTACAAAAAAAACTCTTGTTACAATTTTTAATATATTTACTATAGTTGTGATGTATAGTAGTATACAGTGTGTATTGTAAAATTGTATGATTTTTGAAAAAAAAGAAACTATGTTATTTTATTAAATATTGTAGTAATTTATTGAAGTTCTGATTATTTATTGATCTCGTTCAACCAAAACTATGAAATGTTTACGTAGGCACACTATCAGTCGAATTTTCTCAAGTGCCAAATTGTATCTCGTAGGTATCTTTGATATCTGTTGAGGTGCAGCTCAGTGTGATGATGTTCTGCGATAGAATAGGTAGAGCCGGGATGGAAATATATTTATAGCCAAGTTGCCAACTTGCGCTCACACTCATTATTACATAAAACTTTGCATAATGGCCGTTAACAAAACTGTAGTGTTTGCTGGAGTCGCCACTCTGGTAAGTTTTCCAATATACTTACTTACTTTTATTATAATAGATATGTGATATGCCTAGATTTTCACAATGTTATGTTTTGTTGTATTTATTTGCTGTGCGAATTGTTATTTCTATATTTTTGTATAGTTCAAAATCTATCTTGCTAGTATTTACAGATAATGCAGGTAGCTAGAGAAAAACCGGGTTTTCCAAACTGAAATATACCATCTAATAGTTAGTCTTAAAGTTTATTATGATACATAGGTATCATAACATATAAATGTATGTACGTATAGAAATAAAAGAAAAAAAACCTATAGAACATGCTTTGCTTAGTCTATGGCTAGGTGGCGTTGTTGAAATGATCGGCAGTATATTTATTTATGATTAAACATACCTGATATTGAAAAGGTTTTGCTTACTTGACAAGACTTGACTGTCGACTAGTTTTGAAAAGGGGACACAAAAGTTAGTTCTAATTTTCAATTTGTAATTTCTGATTTTACTACCTACTAGTATATGAATAGATTGGCATAAAAAAAGTTTTGGATAATTGCCAATTTCTACGCGGATCGTACCTACATTATATCCATAAACTTGGTAATTAATAATAATACTAAATATATCCAAAACCTTAGGACCGTCTTCTTTGGACGTTTTTACTTAGCTTCAGTGTTTGGTTTGCCCCTGACAGCTGTCGTTGCCCTATTTTGAAATTCCACTCTGTATGATGTAGTACGCCGTGTGATGTCTGACAAGGTAAACTAGGGGAGGGGTGGGGCAGACCCGTCCAAATTCTAACCATGCTGGCCGTTTGAAGCCCCAGGGCCTAGACAATACATGATGGTGCGTTTTCTGATCGGTCTTCAACCTCCTTGCCTAGCATAGAGAGAAGATAATTAAAAACTACTTTGTATAGTAGAGGTATCAGTGCACTGTTACGGGCTGTTGATGATACACTGTCCATTAAATATCGATGTCCTAATTAAATATCAGATATTTGTTTTATTTAAAAATATTTTGTATCACGCTTTGTAACCACAACAAACACACGTGCAGTTCTAAATAACTAGGCTCTCATTATATATATACATATATTGGTAAACCTTATTCTACCTCTAAGAAGCATTCTATAATATAACGACTTTTTTTTTATTGTACGACGGGGAAGGGATAAGGCCGAAGGTGGAGGCACACTTATTTCGGAATCCTCAACAAACTGAGGACCTGCCTATCTTACCTCTAAATGCCGGAAGACAACATTTTTTATTAAAAATTAATATTATGGCGAAATGATTTGGTAAGATGTTGGTAGCTAGCCAGGCGGACTTATACAAAATCATACCACCAACCAAAGCACAATATTGCTCCCCTGGGGATCGAATCCGGGACCTCTGGATTTGAAATCGGTGGGTTGAACCACTAGACCACAGAGGCGGGCAAACTGGAAACTGAAAGAGACTGTCAAAAATCATTCTCAAAAGCACAATTTTAACAGAATAATTAGCAAACCAGTTTTGTGATTTGAGCAACATGTTCCCAGGCTTAAAGGAATTCGGATATTCGGGCATATTAGAGTCATACTATCAAACGACACATTATGTCGTAGTAGATAAAAAAATGAGATGATAGTACAAAATTATCTGTTACACTATCAGTTGACTTATATGATACTGATAGGAAAGAGGACAACATTTTAAAAGGGCACTCATATATATATCCTTTTAATGTATCTAACCGTGATTAGGTATGATTATCTAACACTAAGAAATCAGAATGGGCGCAAAAGAAATGTCGCAAAAGAACTACCTAGCACTGTTGGTAATATAATTCGTCAAATTCCATCTCAATGAAAATGCCCACCAACTCAAAAATATAGGTTTACCGATGTCTAATCTTAAAAGCATCTAGGGTATCGTTAGAAATCGACAAAATGTTGTATGAAATGCCTTTGATAAGATATAAGTTACGAAACGGCACGATAAGGAAAATATCGCATTCTTCCCGTCGTCTATCCTAGTGTCCCGCTATACAGGTTGTACACCTTTAATTATTTATTACTCTATCATTTGATATAAACATGACATTTGCTAATAAGTTTCTAAAAGATAATTTGGAGCTAAATTCTTGGGCAGTTTAGTGATAAATAAGTATATCTACGGAAACAGTTATAGATAACTCGTAGATTAAATTCAACAATGAGTTGACTAATTGACAAAAAACATCAGCGCGCAAAGTATTTTAAATATGATTCCGAACCAAAGTATTCCATCAAAACTCTAAGACTTGGTGGTCCGTCTGACTTGCATCTTCTGAAACCTCGTAGCTTAGGTTGATTACATTTACAGAGAATGACTATTGTCAACAAGCCTCATAGCTCAGTAGTAACTCTGCCTCCAGCGCTGTAGGCTGTGGGTTCGATTCCCACCCAGGGCTAACATTTGTGTGATGAATATAGATGTTGGTTCTGTGTTTGGGTGTTGTATCATATAGTACGTATGTATTTACAAAAAAGTATTTAAGTATTATATCCGTAATATAGTTGCCATAATACAAACTATGCTTAGTTTGGGGCTAGATGACGCTGTGCGAAATTAACGTCCTGTAATATTTTTATTTTTTTTAATTTTATTGTAACGGCAGATTACTTAGCAATATAAATCAATATGACAAATGAATGGTTACTTATTTTCTTGATAAAAGAAACGTGTTTTAAACTGTTTTTATTGTAGTTTTATCTTTAAAAATGTATTATAGGTGACAGGTTAGGAACAAAGTTCAAACTTGGCATGAATATATATCCTATGTATACATCCTTAGATATTAAATGATGTACTCAAAACCGGCTAAGCGTGAGTCGGACCCGTACTAAGGGTCCACAACGGAAAGCAACAAAAATGCAATTCGAAATACTTATTTATTTATTTATCTCAAAGGAAAAACAACAGCACAGACACACAACAGATATTAACAATATTGGATCATATAAGGCCAATAGAAGGTTTTCACGATTAGATTTGAGTCGGAACCTTTGGTGTGCGGGTCCGTCTGTCACTTGGCCGGTTTATTTCCATGCTTGTCATTCAAATCAAGGTCTCATTCCTAATTAGTTGTTTTCCTCTTAGCTACAAGCAGTGGGGCAGATGGTCTTGACGACATTTGCCATATCGCAGCACTTTTGTGTTATCGACTTCCTGAAAGAACTGCCAATCTTACTCTACATTAGAATACTCTACTTTCACAGTAAGTTTTGATACATCACGATAATACTTTTTGCATGGAAGCAGCATGTTTCGCCTTACATTGCAATCGTTTTTGTGAGCACCTTTGATCCATTACTCTATTTTTATTGTACGAATGGGAAGATGGCCTTCATCTCATCTAGTTTCAAGTTAAGATAAGGCCGATGGTGGTAGCGCACTTTACCCGGAATCCTCAACTGTCTGAGGAATTGGCGATCTTACCTCCAAATGCAGGAAGCACAATAATTTAGAATTGTTGTCATGGCGACAGACTTAGGATACATGGTGGTAGCTAGCCAGGCGGATTTTATTGTACTTACCTGGAGATAGAACCTGAGACCTCTGGATATAACAGAAAAGTCCAGTTTGAAAACATGTGACATTCACAAATCTTTATAGGAATCGTGTGGGTTAAGATTATAACCCTATCACTCGCGCTAGTCGGAACGAAAGGATATTACATGATGGAAATATAGAAGTAGTCATTCAAATAATCCTAGCGATGTTTTTTTTTATTGTACGACGAGGAAGCGCTTGGCCTTCATCTCACCTGGTAACAAGTTGAGATAAGGCCGAAGATGGAGGCGCACTTCACCCGGAATCCTCAACAAAGTGAGGAACTGGCTATCTTACCTCTGAATGTCGGAGCACAACAATTTTTTTAAGAACTGTTATTATGTCGACAGAATTAGGTAAGATGGTGGTAGCTAGCCAGGCGGACTTAAAGAAAATCCTACCACCAACCAAACCAAGCACAATATATTATACTCCCCATGGGGATCGAACCCGGGACCTCTGGATCTGAAATCGGTGGGTTGAACCACTAGACCACAGAGGCGGTTAAACAGAGGTGTCACAGCTGTGTATACACACTATAAGTAATTAAGGCTTATGGTGTAAAGATTTAATCGCTACTTATACGCCTTATTTATGCCTTCACTTGTACATACGTCTTTTTTTAGATCCCGAAACATGCGGTGCCCGCATCAACATAGGTCAAGCAATCGACGGTGTCGCAAACCAGGCATTTGTGCTGCTACAGGAGGTGCCTTTCACTGCGTTCCGCACCTTTGTGATCAACTGCACGAACCTAGGCTTGAGTGTGTTTTGGGTCATAGCCAGTATCATTCTCTTAGGTATGGTCCATCACATCTTGATATTTTAATCAAAATCTGGGCATGTTCTCTTGATAACAACAACACCTGAATAAAAAGACTAGCTTCTACTCCCGTACCCGTATTAAATGTATCTTTAAGTTCTGCAGTGCTAAGTATAACCGCCGTAAGCAGCATTTATTCCATAAATGAGTTAGTATCATGTTCGGAATTACCGTATCGAGATCTATAACTTTTATTTTGACAGGTAAAAAATGGCAAAATTAATGCGTTTTCCAAATATATTTCCAACATTGCATCAAGACTTGAAATTTGGAAGATGTGGCCTTCTAAATTTAAAATCTATGCAACCAGAGTTTCAGGCGCTGGTTAACTCAGTATTTTTATTAAAAAAATCTCAAAAACAGTCGAAAAAAATTCCATGTTCGTAGCTGGTTATCAAAGATCAGCTACGAACGTGGACTAAAGGGAATGTCCACCCTGAATGTCCATTCTAAATATGAAATATTCGTAAAATATTTTTTGAAATAAATCGAGCAGTTTCTGATATTACTCCTACACCCAAATTACCAAACTGTATTAATATATTATTATAAGCGCTGTAACCTATATCATCGAATAACAGTCTCAAGTGAACATGCCAATGATATACTGAACTTTCAATATTGCCTACCTATAGGATACAAGGTGCTTACCATAACCTCCGTAGCGGCTAGGAATGGCATAATGTTTCATTGGATATCTCATGTTTGGATACTTTTTTCTCATTCATGCCAAAACGATACATTCGAAAACATTTTTGTGTGATAGAGCTAAAGCTCAAAAAATTTTGAGCTGATTTTCATATCTTGTTCTGAACAGCTACCAAGAATATCTTATTATTATAAAGTCATATTTCCGGTCTAGAGCAACATATGTGCAAAGTTTTATGCCTCAAGTTGACGGGCGCAATGCAGTGCCGTGTAGGCTATGTTCTTTGTGGATGTGACCTATTCAGTAAGGCTTTGTCATAGGGAAGAATACACTTAACACCAGGTGCGCTACTTGCTTGTCCCGTCTCCTAGTAGTATATAAAAAAAAAAAGTTTCAGCTTAATCTGTTCAGTGGTTTTAGCGTGAATGGGGAACAAACATTCATTCAAACGTTCGCTTTTATAAAATAAGTGCCAAATATTATTTTTGCAGCCGGTGGTGCGAGAAATGCAAAGTCGAAACAAGTGCGATGGCCCTGGATCCTGGTTACTGTTTCCATATGCGTAGTGGACTTGGTAGCTACGGTCACGTACGCAAATGACTCGTTTCACACTAGGGTTAGTATATTACCCCTTCCAACCACCAACCAGCTTCTCATTATTAGATTCATCAAGTGAGTCGTTTCCGTGCAGATTCTTAAAGAGCAATCTATTCTGCCGTACACTTTTTTTTTCACTTTATCACACAGCTTCATATCCATGAAATCCATGGGGGTCCCCATGGATTTCATGAAAGGCGACTCGGAGATGGGAAGCAGCATTCAAGTGAGTAATTATAATACATCCTGTATTATAAGTCGGGATCCTCTTGCCATCCGTGATGATTATAGCGAATACCCAATTGGAGCGCTACATGGGATGCTTCAACCTGCCTTTCGTTGTGTTCTGATTTTAGCAATCATTTATTGCTATATTTTTGCGATCTTTTTGGGATGTGTTTTAAGATAGGATGGGATTGAGAGACAGTTACAATATTGCCCTCGGGAGACCCAGTAATACATTTACTAAATCATTTATCATCATAATTTTATTTTACGTATGAAATTTTACGAATGTAATAAATTATTTACATATCATGATTTGAGATAATAAAAATACTGTGTTAATACTAAACTTGCAACTGAATTCAGTTGGGCGGTAGGATTTTAGCATAAGTGTCAAATGAATCGGGAGAGAATCACAGCTCACGCTAATCGAAGAAGCAGGGCCCCACAATAATGGTTAAAAATTGTAGCTAGTATGATTATGATTTTTATGTGTTCGTGGGCTAATATAAGTTGATTTACATTTTAGACTCTAGCAGACATAATGGACTTCATCGGTGGCACAGCGAGCGGTATTGGGAGCGCCCAGCTCAACTCAACTTGGGCAGCTTGGACAATGGTGCTGATTTACTCGCGATTTGTTATCCTGTTCATATTGAATATGTTCCTGGTGGTCACTTTGGTGGTAGAGTGCAACGTCAAACGGAAAAACTCGCAAATTGATACTGTGGTAAGCATTTGCGACTATTTTGTATCCTGTACGTGCGTATCTAAACCATAAGATAGGTAAACTCACCAGGTAATTCATGATCTTCACCAGCCACCCTTGTCTATGAATATGTACAGAAAATAGACGAGTGGCGCAAACTTTAGCGAAGCAGATCAAAGTATAACCTCACTCCCCATAACTCTACACAAAAAGCTACCTTTATTTCTCCATCACCGACTCCCTGCCACTGTTACAATGTCAATGGACCATCGCGCGGGAGATCTGTCAATACTCCATTTAGCGTTAATCGCTATGAATATCTTAGCGGTTACCGATTAATTTATAGATGATTCAGCAAGTGGAAGCTGCAGTAATGCCACCAGCAGACGTGCCGGCGCCGGCACCGGTCCAACCTCCTGTCGAGACTCGTCGACACGACGTCGGCACAGAGACCAGCGACGTTGAGGACATCGAAGATATCAGCACGCCCAGTTTGACGGAAGCCGAAAGAATACCGCGGCCTGGCCTTAGTCAATCTTTCCACAAAATGAAGACCTTGCTTTTCAAACCACCATCTCCGGACAGGACCAGTCCTACAGACTCTTTGGACTTGGAAAGGTAAATAATTCCTTAACATATAAGAAACCATGCACGAAATGCCGATAAAAATGAACTTGTCACTATTTCCTATAGCTCAGCTTTGTAGAATTTCCTGCTATTTGTTCTCACAGGGCCTCAGAACAGCAAACGAATGTGATCCCTCGAGCCGGCTTGACCAACTCATTCCGTAAGATGAAGATGTATTTATTCAGAAAACTGTCTACTCAAGAACATGCAAAATTCTACACCAACTCTAGCGAAAATTCTACTGAGAGGTACCCATAATAACAGTTTAACATCTCTTCGAATTGACACATATGGATTGAAGTTAGATAAAAAAAGTATTTTTAGTTTGAACATTCACTTGAAAAACTTATAGGTCACCACAAACCCATCGCCTTCCAATAGACAAGAGCGAACAAAAGAGAACGGTGAACTTCCCCGAGAACATGACTTCACTGCCGCACCGCCTCGAGAACTTGATTGCGGAGCAGCAGCAGCGGCTGGATCAATCTGTGGTGGACACGTCAGGACGGGCTTCCCCCCCACGTGCCTCGCAGTCCCTACCTCATCTTGACGCTGCTAACACCTCTGACGGGTACGCAAACTTCCTTTAGCACTTCTCAACATTCCAGATGGATACTTGGACTTGCTTTGACGTTTCTCAACGATACATGCATGTATTTTTACTCAACATCACAAATACTTGCACACTCTCAACTTTTTTTTAATAACAGTATTGATAGGTACTACTTAAACTTACTTTACCTCGGCACTTTTTAAAATGTTCGAATGTGTCCTTAAGAGATAGTCCTTAGACCTTAGAAGCAATTCCATATTACTGTGCATAACTTTAATAAGTTAAAGCAAATAGCCTTGTGCTCATTTTTGAACACGTCACAGTGTTATTTTGGGTAATAGCAATAATAAACTTTCAAAATGGGCTTTCTGCTAACCCGGGAATCGTCTGAACGGATTTGTAATGATGTACCACTAGAGACTGGAGACTGAAATGTTTCGATTTGTGGTAAACAGACGACGCGGGACGACAGCGGGTCTGCCAGGTCAAATGCCATGGGCGTACATCTCACCGTCAACACACCGTATGCGTGACCAGCTGCCTGCCGACGAGGAGCTGCCGCCTGTGCCCCTCCCCGACTACAGCGCCATGTCCTCCGCGAGGAAGGCTTGTGAGTACACACGCTCATCTCACGGTCCCGTCGAACCCGCATCTGAGAAGAGAGTTAATAATATCTCTCCGTGACACCATGGTTCGTTTAGAAAATGCTAGCTGGACAAAAGTCGGTCTAGAATTTCCTGGAAATCATTTATAATGTGATAGACAAAACCCACAAACAGTATTCCAAGAATTCTTCACATATTGTGTCGTACTAGATAAGGGTAGCAGGTAAATTAATAAGGAATAGGGTAGGTAAACTAGTCATCATGAGCAATTTTGCATCTGACTCGAATTTGTATATGTGCGATTTCAGTAGTGGTTTTGGATATTGGAGCTGTAGGTTTTTAGTAGGTACTATTGTAATTTAAAAAACAAGTAAAATGTTGTCGTTTGTATTTTTTACGTATTCTGAAATTTCAATATAAATTCTCAATTTTACCTTTTCTTTTGGGAATTTTGGAAGACTTGCCAACGCATGAACTATTTTCTTACCAATTGTAAATCTGAACATGTCCAATTCCAAGTACAAGTCCAGTTGTAAACTTGACAACTGTGGAACTTTTTTTTTCTTGAACACCTCTTTTGAATCTCAAGTTTGGAACTTTTTGAGGGATTTTTTTTTTAATTTTTTTAGCTACCCAACGACCCCATTTCCCTCTCCTTCCCCGAAATGAAAATTTTACCCAAAACCTAAATAAGGTCATCATTACAGGTTGTGAGAAAGCCATATGCAGAACAATATCGTAAAACATAATTTTGTTTAGCTAGTATGTTCTAAACGAACTATAGTGCGAGGGAAGATATAAATCGGTATACTGAGGTCAGGCCTCTCTGCTGATGTAAACGATGGCGGAGACGCGGTGCAACTTAGACGTACAACAAGATGTTAAACGGTTCAATAATATACCTTTTTTTATTTTGAAATACCGGATAACTCAAAAAACAAAAAAATATGGTAAATATCGTTAATTTTAGTTAAAAGGTTCATTAAATATTTCAATAAAGGTGGTATGACAAAGGAGCATTTAAATTTTCTGTAAATTTGAGCTGTCAAGCAGAAATAAGAACAACAAATAATCTTGAAGGCTATACATATATATAATAAAATAAATAGATTTATTGGAAGCAAATATTTGAAAAGGACAAAATCAGCTTTTGCAAATTTGCAATAAAAATAACATAAAAAGCATGGTAAACAAGATCTACTTAGGTACTTGGTGCATTGCGTACACTAATATGAAAGTTTTGAACAAACAGGATACTGGCCACTTGTATGTTTGAGTGCGTGTCATTATTGATAATTAATAATTGGGTCAACAATGACAAAAGATTCTTTGGATTTTATTTCCTGGTTATTACTAATGATGCACAAAAATTTTGTTGTTATTAGTGACATAAAACCTGTATGTATTGGCCAATTTTACTTTTTTAACCTACAATGTGCTTTAAAGACACAATTTAATAAGAAACCTAGCAACGAATTTTAAACCTGATGGATCCACCGGTCCTAATGCGGCATCCTACGCGAAGTCAACTTTTAGAATTTGGGTTTAAAGTAATTAGTAGAAATTTCGTGTCTGTGGTTGAATACAGATTACTTTTAATTTGAACTTGCAATACTCAGACTAAAAATATACAAATAGTACAGGTATGTACCTTCTACTAAATTTAATCATGAGGTGCATGATCTCATGCACCTCGAGATTAAATTTACGAATTGTATACTAAGTGCACCTTGGTGAATTAACTCAGGTGAATTAAGTAAACTACATCGATTTAATATGAATTACAATCTAACGAAATATCAACTGGGCACTGCATAAAATGGATGGGGAATATGTTGATATGGGAATCTGTATAATTAAGAGTATGTAGAATTGGGAATTTATAGAGACAGGAACCTGTAAAGGGAATCTGTAGAATTGGGAACAAACCATAAAAATGATTAGTCTTTTTAATTTATGAGATTAATTACGATAAAGTGTCATCTGGCCCGGTGGACCTGCCCCGGTACCGGGGAGGAAGGGAAAATTTGTGTCCACCGGGGACGATGACATAAATTCAGTGTCATCATCCCCGACGGAATAAGTAACGAGGACGATGATACAAACTCAAGAGTCATATTGCGCTACATCTACCAAATACTTGTACTTTTGTAAGTTTAGTATATGTAAAACAAATTACAAAGATCCTTGCCAATTAATCTTTTTAAATGTATTTTTTTATTGTAGGACGTGGTAGCGCTTGTCCTTCATCTCACATGGTTTCTAATTATGATAAGGCCGAAGGTGGAGGCGCATCCACCCGGAATCCTCAACAGTAAGAGCAACTGACTACCTTACCTCGGAACACATCAATTTAGAATTGAGTCTTAGGTAAGATAGTGGTAGCTACTACCAGCCAAACCAAGCACAATATTATACTTCCCTTGGGATCGAACCTCTGGATCTGAATCCGGTGGGCGAACCACTAGACCACAGAGCCGGTTATTAAACCAGAGGTAAACTGAGCTCGTTTATGTATTGATCACAATTGTCAAATTAATTATGACCCTTCAAAAAACGTTTTACTTCCAGCTGTGCACCGAGCTGCGTCCAGCCTCAGTTCGTTGACACATAAAAGAGATTACGCGTCGCGATCCACGCGCCGTAAGTACCTACTTCATTGATACATATCATTCATCTCTAGCAAGAATACAAACTGGATCAGGTCAGTAGGTCACAACTAATCAGAAACGACGATGTTTTTAATAATTCACTATTCAAGGTCAACCAAACCTCACTTTTCTGTTAAAACAATACTTTTTAAGTATTACTCTTGGTTTTTTTTATTGTATTCGTGAAATTGATACTGGTAATTTTTTTAATAAAGTGTGATACGAATTAATTTTCATTCTTATGCACTTCGAACAAAAAATATATCAAATATTTCGTCATGTGCCTATAAAGTAGGGAAGGTAATTGTAAAAATCTCTTTCCTATATCAAAAATGTGTTTTAAAACTATATATACGATTCACCATAACTCAAAGCATCAATAGCGTAGCAGAATAGTAGTCGATCTGGGCCCCAGTTCTACTAAAGCAATCGTAATACTATGACAATCGCCGCAGAATGGCCAATAGGATAGACTAGCTAAAAGGCACCTATGAAGGCCATTCTGCTGATGCCATTGTCATAGTAAAGCGATTGACTGCGATAGATTTAGTAGAATCGGGGCCCAGAGCATTTTCTTCTCTATCATAATCATTTCTTCCAGCGCCACTAACTCACTCTGATGTGTTATACTAGAACCCAGTACCATTTCCGAGCGTTCCATCTGACACTGAAAAGAAGAGGACAAAATACGACCTACCATCTACCTTAATAAAACTTCTGTGAATTATATGAATATAGAAAAACATTGCACAATGAAGAACACTTAGCCTGTGCTACGCAATCTGTTAAATAATCTGGGCGATATCGTCCTCGTTTGCTTATTTTTAGTGTATTTCCGGGGCTTAAATGTGTATATTTAAAAACTCATAACCTTACCAAGCTCCGCCCATGTAGTGCTTTGGTATAATATAGTACGACTTATTCTAGATTAATTTTCCTACGAAAACCTTATGAATTTTGTCTGTATCTGGCTTGCCCTACATACTTTTATTTTCATACATTTGTTAGTTTGTCGCATTTTTGTGGACAATCTGTTAATTTGTGTGTCTCATTGTACACGGGCGATAGTTTTGTTTAAAATCGATTGCTGCTGAACGAATGCTGCTGGAGTGCAGTTGAAAAGCGCAGTTTTTTATAGTTTTTCGGCGTAGGTGCTTTATTTTTTGTAGCATCTTAATATGCAACTTATTTGCAGTACGTGGCAGGAAAGTCGCCCGTGTAAAATGACTCGTACTTTTTCATGATTTAAGTATTTTATAGCTATCTAACAGCCAATGTAAATAATAGACCTAGTTTAAAACTTAACTTTAAGATAAGATATTTTTATTTTTTTCTAATGATGATGTGAAGACATGTCCCGATCACACCTCGTGGGATATGGGACAGAGAGATGATGTTTATGATGTGGATATTAAGCCGTGCAAAGTTCTTCAGACGAAATTATAGCTTGTAGAAGATTTGGTTAGCTTAAATATATTAAGTTTACTTTAAATCTGTGTTACTGCGTTTTGTATTTTAAAAAGGGTCCTAATATACCTATTTAAAAGGAATGGATACATCTAGTTCTATATTTGTATTGAGTGAGGCCTTATTGGTGGTTTATATATGCTTATCACATAAACTGGGATTAGTAAGTAATTACTAATTTGTATGGGAATTCCCAAGTTTAGGTTCGCGCGAGATGGTTTTTGGAAAATTGTAGCTTTAAAACATTGTGGATTTATGAAAATAATATTGGCAAGGACATGACGACTAGGCATTAGGTCTCAGACATCGTTGTTTTATACCGGCCTTGGCCGCGACAGTGAGTGTTGTGTCACTCTTGAGTTGCTAGTCGTGTAGACAGAGACACCGTTGAAAGTTTTTGGTAAATTGTAGCTCTTGCAAGTATTCAATACGTGACATGTTGCCAACCCATGACTGCTTAGCGGTATACTAACAAAAATCACACGCTATTCGAATTTTGGTCCTCGGGATATGGCGGTTTCCTCACGATCGTCATTTTTTTTGAAAACCAAAACGTCCACTAGAATCCACAACCTCCGGAACGGAAGGCGGGCCCACTACCTACTATACCCACTTGGCCACACAGCTCTATTGGGAATATGTACGAATTTGTATGTATATAATTGACAAATTTAATTTTCATAAAAGCACAATATATTTTAATGCAATTTACCAAAAACCATCTCACGCGCACCTAAACCGGAGGACACACCTGGCCTCCAGGTTTTTGCGCTGTAAATCAATCGCCATTAATAATCGCTAACGTATCTCAGTAAACAGTGAGATTCGATTAGCTGAGATGACCTGTGGTCACGTTACGTTTCAAGTTTAGCTATTCTCAAACATTCTGGAAGCCATATTGGATAACGCAATATCTAAAAATATAATACGCAACAATTCGAAACTTCTTCTGTTGGAAGATTTTCATAAATGGTTTGAGAATAGCGTTGAAATCGGATTCATCAGTTTAGTTCAGTTACAGCCATTCACTTACAGTGAACTCACCATTGCACTAGATGGACTAAAAGTGATGTTTCCGATTCGAAAACTTTCAGTGTGTTTGAGAATTGTTTCACAGGTAACCTAGTTATGTAAGTTACTTTGTGAGCCAAACGGAGATTATAAATACGCAGGAGATTGCAACTGATATCGAGTCTCCTGTTAGGTATATAACGTCTTCGATTCGCTCATGTGGAATCACGTTTAACATTATTCTCTGCTGAACTTTGCACACTTAACGAATACTGGTAGGTAGTTTATGTAAATAAATACGTTTTTCTAAGTTTTACCTGTTTATTTTTGCACCTGCTTTTCAATGTAGTTACATTGCAAAACACACGGAAGGAGTGTTGATGTAACAGCCTCTTTGGCTTCCTTGATGTCCAAATGATTTATGAAGAATCTACTAAGTCAAGAAGTTTTTAAGATATAGGACCTTATAAAATTATTTGTCATATAAATTCTTTTAATTTACTTTGGACATCAGAGAAACAATAGACAAACATGGAACCGTGATTCTATTCTTCACTTCACTTGGGTATTGTACTTATACAGCAGTATATATATAGGGAATATAACAAAGAGTATAGGGGTAAATCCATCAACGTGCGTTCGTTACTGACCCGTGGTCCAACCGCTACGTCCAACTGGTCGACAATCTCAGCTGCGAGTAGGTACATAAACCGCAGGCGATAGAATTTATGGAGTATTGCAGTCGCAGCATTAGTCTATTCTTTTCCAATCCATGTGTATCATATAAACTGATTCGACTATAGATAAAACGGAAACCACGCAGAGGATGGCCGTGAACTTGTGGCTATCGATTGTAGGTCCAACATAGCGGTGCAGGAAGTAAATAGAGTTGATCTGGGAAGGCACGCTGATCACTCTGTTTGCGAGGCTGAGTCGGGGGAAGTCTGCCAGCGGTACTAGGTGGAGGATCAGGGAGGCAGACATCAGTAGTACCATGACGGCGAATTTCACGCCTGCACCAGCAGAGGACGGTGTGACTCTCTCCGTAACGGAGTAACTTGAATAGAGCAAACTTCCTACTCGGCATATCCAGAAAACGTAGAGTATTGAAGTGAAGTATTTTTCGAAGTCAGGCATAACATTATATGGTACACATTCTTATTTTACCTTACATTGTAGCTATATGAGAGCTTTGAATATGTAATAAAACATTGAAAATTTTAATAGCTATTCGTGATGTTCTTTCATTTTGTTTTTTTTTTAAATTAACAAAGAGTAATAAATATTTAAAGAGCCACATCGTTTATGTTAGAGATCTTAATGCAAAGAGTAAATATATATTGAAACGATAAAATCTCATTGGTCTCAAGCATACAAAAAAAACGGTAAACATACACTATACACATTCTTCTGAGCCAAGGAAAAATATTTTATATTTGAAACCTCTTAATATTTATGTCATATATCCATTTGGGCGCTAATAATGTTAGCTACCTACCTATCCGATTTCAACTCGTAAAGATAAAATGTCATGACCCCTTTTATCTTGTAGTTTTAGGTTCCTTGCTAAATTGATGACATCGGGACCCAATTAAGCTAAGGTACCTACTACGCTGTGAGTCGACGTGAACCCGTCTACCGAATCTTTAAAGGTAGGAAGCTGGAAATTTATAACCTACTACTTAAATAAAGAAAAAAACTAAATGCATCCGTTTCACCTTTATTTAATTTACTTACTACTTTTTAATTTAGTGTTATGTTGTTTTTTCGTTCTAACTGTACTTAAAAAATATATTTAGCAATCATATTGCGAGTAGATATATACAAAAAATACTACACAAAAAATATATAGTTTAACAAATTAACTATGGGATATACATACTATACAAAGGAAGCAGTCGGTTTACCTGAGGACCGTTACAAACATAATATAGGTAACTCAACTGTACCAGACGGAATCGTGTCCAAGACACTGTCTGCATTGCCACGCTGAATAGCTATGCTGACTTCCTGGCCTAAATAAGTGCCAGCCCTTGGGTCACGTGTCGCCTCAATAAAAGCCACGCAAGATTTTTGAAAACCCTGAGAGCATCAGCTCCCCATGGACCCAAGGTCTATGGACTTGAAACCAAGCACAATATTGTAATCCCCTTGGGGATTGAGCCCGGGACCTCTGGAATCTGAAATCGGTGGGTTGGACCACTAGACCACAGAGGTAATTTAATAATATGCCATGTCGATTAAAAATAATATTAGTTTGCTTTTAAAATAGGAGATAGAGAGAGCACAGTATTCGTATATCTGGCGATAATTTGTTATAGGTACATTTAAACAAAATGATGTAGCAAAATCATTGCCATAATAGATCAACTATTAACTTTATCACATACCCGCTTGTACATGTCCATTGTCCACTTTGGACCTTCTCATAAGCTATATAAAAATAACTGGAGAGTTTCCCATTTAGCGTTAAAATCTAACGTATTAGGTATTCAGGAAGTAGCTTTTATCCATAAATTCCTTGTACAATCCCTTAGTCGTCTTTTACAACATCCATAGTAGCCGTGTATATAGTATAGTTAATTCTATATCACTCTTTGTTGGACGCTCAGAGCCTGCAGAAGACGTTTTTCGTGAACATTCGAATCATTTGCATAACCCAGTATCATCAACCCCTTTGGACATTGGCGTATTTGTCTAACATAATCCTTTAATCATCTTCCCACATATTAGCTGAATCATTATCACTTTAATATGGAAACCTATTTTTCATACAATTCAATATTTAAAATCGCTTATCTAAACACTTGAACGGTGATGTAGGTAATGCTTCTCTTTAAGATTTTAGATGCTTTTAGAAAGTCGCATAGGCTAATGGATAAGATGAGATGAAGCTTATAGTAGTAGAGCTCATTGTGAAAGAACTCGACCAGGGAAGCACTACCACCACACCTACTTCAGCCGCCAAGCAGCTTTGCTCTGTTCCGGTTTTAAAAGTATGGTTCCAAGTAAAATTCCGGGCACGCGAGGTTTAGGTAACACCTTCATGTCAAGTTGACGGGCGCAGTGCCGCGTAGGTCATGGTCATGTGACCTACGCAGTAACGCTCTGCACGTTTGTTTAAGGTTTTGCAAGAGATGCACTCAACATCAGATGGGCTGCTTGGTTGTTCCGTCTCCAAGTATAAAAAAAAAGCTAATAGTTACACACTACTTGCCTATCTTATCCTATAATATTAATCTTAACAACCAAATTGTCTATTCCTACAGTACCTATATACCTCATAGGCATAATAAGAGGAACGCAACGAAAACTGACCCTCCACCATAATGGCTCTCTTCCGACACCGCAACACTGAGCATACCAATCTTTATCAGGGGCACCTTTAAACTTTAACCTTCTATTGTCTGGCTTCAGACAGAACCGGGACTCATCAGCAAACAGTATTCGACCGAGCATCATCATCCCCGTTTGGCCCGAGCTTCTCGTTGACCTGTGGTAAATAAGGGTATCTGGTTGGCAAGTACGGTCTTATCCCATAGATAGATAAGATATTGGCTTGACCAAAAAGAAACATACATAGATAACAATAGATCGACAAGCCTCATAGCTCAGTTGGTAGTAACTCTGCCTTCGGCGCTGTAGGCTGTGGGTTCGATTCCCACCCAGGACAAACATTTGTGTGATGAATATAGATGTTTGTTCTGTGTTTGGGTGTTGTATCATATAGTACGTATGTATTTACAAAAAGTATTTAAGTATTTTATCAGTAATCTAGTTCCCATATGACAAGCTATGCTTAGTTTGGGGCTAGATGGCGCTGTGTAAAATGAATGTCCTGTAATATTTATTTTTATTTTATTTTATTTTAATAGTTATCTATGTATGTTTGGGTTAGTTTAGTTTGGGGGCAAGATAACGCTGTGTAAAAATTAATGACCTATAATAATAGTAATAACAATAGAGACACAGGATATATATAACTAACAACAAGAGACAGATTAAAACTAGAATATATGATTAAAACTATACCCAAGTATAACAAAACAAATACAGTAGGTTCTAAAAGTAGTCTATGTGTGTTGCAGCACGTCCAAAAAAAGGTTAGCAGTAGTGTTACATTGCTCAGAGCAATCACTGATTTTCAGCTACTTCCCGTGATGACAGTGAACGAGATACGCAATATATGGCAGACTACACAATTGTGTATTCTGCAACCGCCTCTGTGGTCTAGTGATTCAACCCACCGACTTCCCAGGAGTCCCGGGTTCGTTCCCCATGGGAAGTACAATATATTGTGCTTGGTTTGGTTGGTGGTAGGATTTTGTTTAAGTCCGCCTGGCTAGCTACCACCATCTTACCTAGTTCTGACGCCATAATAACAATTCTTAAAAAAAATGTTTTGTTCCGGCATTCAGAGGTAAGATAGCCAGTTCCTCAGTTAGTTGAGAATTCCGAATAAAGTGCGCCTCCATCTTCGGCCTTATCTCAACTTGTTACCAGGTGAGATGAAGGCCAAGCGCTTCCCCGTCGTACAATAAAAAAAAAGTGTGTAGCAAGCAGGATATTACTAACACTTGCTTACTCACAGAACACATTAGTGTTCTGTGAGTAAGCAGGTTGCAGGTTGCAGTGCAGTTTTTGTTGTGGTGTTGTGATTTTAGGTTATAAATTAATAAAAGTAATAATTAAACGAAATAAGCGTCTCTTCAACTAATATTCCAGACTCTTTGAGTCTCTTTTCGATTTCAGTGATAAATGTCACTTGCCGAACTTTCTGAAGCGTAGTTCTGACCTCTGTAAAACTTGTAAAGTGATTCTTAGAACACTGATCACCATATTTCGACCAACCCGTGAATATCTCGTGAACTTGCCCAACAGGTTTCGTGTACAGTCTGCCGGTATCGTCTTACGCTACGATAAATTCTCAAAGTGCACTGGAAGAAGAGTACATCAAGATAAGACCGCCCATTGTGTTACGAATCGTTTTAATTTAGCTTAGTAAGTAGTGACTTATCTGTTTTGTTTTTTGTGGTAAGTAATCTATAGAATGTTACTTACTTGCTCAGAATCAAATCTTTTTACTGAGTTCCTCTAATTATGTCCACTAGTGAATTATGCAGGACTTTTTCCCTGCCGTATAAAAAACTAGAGAAATGGAGGGAAAGTATACTTACCTAAATCAATGTTTACCTTATATGTACCTGGTTTACCTGGGTTACTAAAAACTACCTTGTTCTTGTTTCAGATCAACAATTATTATCATGATTATTGGTGGTATGACTTTGTTTAAAACGGCCTGACTAGCCTTACACCTTACATGTCTCTGTCGCCATAGCAACAATTCGAAATTGTTGTGCTCCGGCATTTAGAGGTAATAATCAGTTCCTCAGACTGTTGAGGAATCCGGTTCAATTGCGCTTCCACCTTCGGCCTTTTCATAACTTGTAACCATGTGAGATGAAGGCCAAGCGCTACCCCGTCGAACAAAAAATGAAAAAAAACAATTAGGGATTAGGACTAGGTACCTAGATACCTATTCCTACCTATTCATCAATATAACCAACAGCTCTCTGTCAGACTGCTTAAAACTTAGTGGAAAAGAGACAAGCCATTTATGTTCCGTACATCAGTCAGTCAGTATGTCATTGAAATTGACATACTGACTTACAGCAGCAGACTTTACCCCAGCCCTGCTTCTGAGGCACTGGGGTAAAAAGATAAAAAAATGTAGAAAAATACCAATAAATTGGTACCTACAATCGACCACAGATTATTCATTACTTAAATTCTATCGCCCTCTCATCCAGATAGTGGACATTGTAAGCGATAACAATTATCGCTTGCGATTAACACTGATGCTTGTTAGTACTTGATGAGCCTACTAGGAACTGACATGAAGTGTGGATGTAGGTATTCTATTTGAATATTTGTACAATGGTTCTCTACGGTGAAATACAGCCAAAATTCTCTTCACGCCTGGCGTTGGTTGCTCTTCTATCGGGCTGGATTACGATAGTGAGTACATACCTAGTGCTACTTGGGTTCTCCCACTATTTTATAGAATTTTATGACGTTGGTAAGTATTCGCTGCGCATTTTACTATCACGAGACTTATGTACGAAAATGTCAGGATAGTTTCCTGTTGTAGTGCAAATGTGGTGGTGCAATCAAAATAATTTTTGAAAATTGCTATTTCGATTCAGAAGTCCTGGGCGTATCACTTACATAAGAATCTTAATAATAGGTGCTCGATATCATGCTGTTAGCCTTGATTGTAGTAGGAACGACTTACTTCTACCAATTAACGCGAGAAAAAACTTTTTGGTAAAGGAAGTCTTGTGCACGCTTCCGTCTAGTACCTACTAGGTAGTCTTAGTTTTTATTTTGTTTATTAGTTGAGTTCCTATTTGTAACGGTCGTTAGGTAGCTCCCTTGTAAATAGTTAGTTTTATAACACTAATATGCGAAAGTTTGTCAGTGTGTGGGTTTCTTCGGCGGGGACGCGCTTGGTCTTCACCTCACCTGGTAACAAGTTAAGATAAGGTCGAAGTTGGAGGCGCACTTTTTCCGGAATCCTGAACAATCTGAGGAACTGGCTACCTTACCACTAAATGCCGGAACACAACAATATTAGAATTGTTATTATGGCGGCAGAATTAGGTAAAATGGTGGTATGATGGTAGCCGGGCAGACTTATTTAATGTCCTACCACCAACCAAACCGAGCACAATATTGTACTCCCCCTGGGGGTCGAACCCGGGACCTCCGGATCTGAAATCGGTGGGTTGTACCACAGAGGCGGTGTGTGTGTTTGTTTCATCTTCACGCTGAAACGGCTGAACGGATTGGTCTAAAACTTAAAATATACATATGTAATGACCTGGATTATCACATAGGCTACATTTTATCCCGAAAAAGTGAAGTATTCATGATTATCTATAAAACCTTCTATACTTTGTTTAGTAAATCTTTCATCAGACAAGCACGTGTTTACATTTATATGAATACAGGTGTTCAAAGTTATAGACATCACCAGCTTACACATAATTTTAGCATTAGAATCAAATTTGTGCATAAGAATATAATAAGAGCATAATTAAAATAATATTTTTAGGGACTTTTTTTGCGATTTGCGATATCAGTCCAGCCATTCGCTCGTGATGCCGAGACCAAAGGAAATAGGGATTCATTTTTATATATAACCTGTGTCACTCCCACAAAATTTAATCATTAAGGCTGCAGAGTGGAAGTTAGAAATCCCCGACATACATACTCTCAAAAAACATCACCCCCCTTCTGAGGCAGTTGGGTAAAAACAAGTGATAGCCATATAAGAGCTAATTTTGGAAAGTCTGTTTGAAACCTTCATAACATTTTAAATACCTACTGTCGCCGACGAAACCCGTCAAATCTTGATGAGTTTCGTCTCATCTTTTCCACCTGTAGGTTCACATCTGTGGATGAAATGAACTCCTTACTACAACAGTAATATTAGAAGCACAAGTCTTTTTGAATCTTTTAAAGAATTGCATTTCTATCCAAACACGTGTCTGAAATGTATATTTCTAAGAAAAAAAAATTAAGCTTGGTTTAATTTAATGATAAACATATATTTTAAAAATATAAGTCAGTAATAAACCTTTACTCATCGTGTTTTTGTGTCCTGCAGGCTCAATCAATATGTTACATACTGCTGTGTGCGATAGCTATAATAGCACGATTCGATGATCGCAACTGTGGCCTGGCGAACTCCCAAACGACAAGCAACAGCAGATTCGGGTGGACTTTACTCCATACCATTTATTTCTTAAGTGAGTGCTATTATATATTCGTACCACCTGCCTCTTTGCAACTGACAAAAGAGAACATACATTATCCTTTAACTCTTGTAAAGACTGTACAAATATCTACACATAGACTTTCGTTAAGGCTCTACGATAGCCATTCGTAGAGCGTCTACACATAGATCTTCGTAGAGGCTCTACGGTCGCCATAAGATGAACGGCAACACAAGTCTTTTGTAGAGGCTGTTCAAGTGGAGCACCTATACTTTCGTTTCGGTTTAAAGAGTTTATTTCACACAAAAAACTTAGAATTAGTTCTCTTAATATGAGGTATTAATTAGTTAACATTTTATTGGCTAGTCATTAGTTCAATTTACGTTGTATATGTTCGAAGTCAGTGCAAACAGATTTTACTTCAATAGGTAGGACTACCTGTTACATCACATGTGTAGGTACGTCAAATATTCTAACTTCAACTGATGGTAGGTAGATTTTAAAGATGTTGTACTGAGGCCTCTACGCGTAGCTATAACCAGCATGTCTACATAATTACACATAGACATTCGTAGAGGCACATCCAAAATAAAATTTCCTCATATAATTTTGTTTTTATATAAATTAATTCATCTTCATTTTCAGATGAGAATTGTGACGGCGCCACACCGATTGACAAACTAACACAGCCACACACCGTTTTCGTACTGGTAACCCTTACCTTGTGCGTGTCGGTGTTTACACTTACCTCCAGTATATTATTGATTTTAGGTGAGAAAACTAACAAAATATATGTTGAATAAGAATTATTGTCCTGGCTGATAGCTGACCCATTGCACACGATGCCGGCTCCCTGTGATCCTAAATACAAAAGCTCATATATTAAGATAGGTGATCATTGACCGTCGTTAATACGAGTATTGTGACTTTTTTCCATTTTTTTATCAAGGGATGAATAGCAAGAGCCTGTCTCGGTACCTGAACGTGATCGTGTTTACATACATCGCGTGCTGGGTCGGCTCGCTCGCCGTCGACCTCACGTTCGCTACCCATCTGGGCATGGACTACGGATATCTGACGCAATTGCTGGTGAGACCATCAAAACTCATCCATTGAGACCATTATAATTACGTTTAAAAAAACTAAAAAGAAAACCGACTTCAGTGAAGAATGATACAATTTCGTTCACCTGGATGACGTATGTTTTCCAATTATTTTGATGACAGATGGACGGACAGATACGTACAGATACGACAGATACGGACAGATACGTTTTACACCCGTGGTAATACTACCGCGGGTGTAAAACGCTTCAAGTGTGCCTATAATATTTGAAGAGTTCCCTCGATTTTTCTGGGATCCCATCATCAGATCCTGACCTGATGCCGATGGGATCACCTGGGAAGTATACCGACCCTAAAAATACCAAAATCACTTCAAGTGTGCATATAATATTTGAGGAGTTCAATCGTTTTCTCCAGGATTCCATCATCAGATCGTGACTTGATTTCAATGGGACCACCTGTGATGAATTTCAAACGAAAAAATATTTTTTCAAATCAGTCCAGGCGTCTTTGAGTAATCGGGGAACATAAAAAAAAAGATTCCGACGAATCGAGAACCTCCTTTGAAAGTCGGTTAAAAAACCTCCATCGATTAGAGCTACGGGACACATTCGTGTACAATTTCCGTATTGGTACATATCTACTTATAGGCAGTGCGAGCTTGTAAAATTTTAATGAGTAATTTTTTTAAGGTTCGTCCTCAGACTTAACAAAATAAACTAGACATCTACCGGAGTAGTTAAAACACCGACTCTACGATTAACAACTAACCATGTCAAGTGAAGTTATTGCAAAACTTCCCGGTTCGGACACCGCTTATATGGTTCATAGGTTGTTGTTGTGATGTGTGTAAAAGCTAAGTATATAGCTAACCATCATAGCCTTACATTGCTTTGAAATAACAATCTAAAATCTTGTGTGGCTTTTATTGAGGCGCATGACCTAGGATTTAGCCCAGCAATTATCGTGGCAATGCAGCCATTCTCATGGTCACTCTTCCGTATATTGGTCAGGAACAGAAGAACATGTTAATGCGATCTTTGAGCCGCCTGTTGGAGAGATTTTATGGCAATTTCAGGCTCATGTCACTTATTTACACTTTACTGTTTATAGAATGATTCCTCAGAATATAACTACGTGGTAGATATTGTGAGGATGGGCGCGTTACTTCTGATGTCGATGGCGCTGAAAGGGTTCGTGGTTCTCGCGTTGAACATGGTGCTCATCGGTCTGCTCCTCGCTTACTCCTGCAAGTATCGGGAAGAATACAGTGATGGCCAGGTAATTGTTATACTTATTTACGAACGCTCGAAATTTTCTATTGATATTTCAAGTTATGATAAGGTGGAAGCGCACTTCACCCGGAATCCTCAACAAACTGAGGCTAGCTACCATGTTCAGATAAATAATTGCAAGAAACTGGAACTAACCAGGTACCTAGTCGTTAAAACTCACACTCGTGTGTGTGCAACTGGGTATCTTACCTGTAAATGCCGGAACACAAAAATTTCAATAATTGTTGTTATGGTGACAGAATTACGTAAGATGCCTGCTAAGATGATAGCCAGGCAGAATTGATCAAAGTCCTACCACCAAACAACCAACGAAACCAGGCACTCTGGGGATTAAACCCGGGACCTCTGGATATAAAATCAGTGGGTTGAATCACTAGACCACAGAGGCGGTTAATATGATGTAAACATAATGATTTTTTTTCGATCTTAAAATCTTAGATGACAAAGATAATGTCTACATACGTATGTGGTAGGTACATTGTTCAACAAGTATTAAAACATAAAAGCCAAATTAAGCAACGTTGGAGCAGGCGTGGATATACGATGGCTGAACAGCGCTATCTAGGAAAGCCCGCTCTATCGTAGACCTCATTCTTTTTCTGGCCTAGAATTTGACAAGCCTTAATGTCAAGAGCAAACCCATCATTCATAAAAAAAGACCATGACCATCTTCGGCTTACGCAAACTGTTTGTTTTGGATTGTAGGTATCTACTATTATTATATTCTTTCGTAAAGCTACGGTTGTTTTCACATTCCACATTGAGATTAGTCATGATTTGATAAGATTAGGTCAGGCCTGATTCATATGAAGGACAGAAGTACTTGTAAACCTTGATTGTATTTTCAGCACTCCATCCGCAAAATGGGACCATTGAACGCATTTGAGTAAGTGTTTGTTTTAAACGTTTGCGAAACTGCGCGTATAGTCATCGTCTTCCTGCCTTTAGCCTGCACCTAACATGGCCTTCATAGTCAAAATTCATAGTGGTCGTACAATGTGGCTATTAATTCGGAGGTCCCGTCGAATCCACAAGCACTCTGTGTGAGATTTGTTGCCAGTTTGGGCATAGCAGCCAGCCAGCTATATCTGTTTTTTTTTCAATTAGTACTCTCATGATCCCTATATATTCTACGTTGCAGACCATGTCAGGCGGTGGCTCATAATATCAATCACTAATTTTTTTTTTGGTAATGGGCCATCTTAAATCTATCAAAACTAGAATTAACCATAAACCCAAAATCTTTGAATTTATTAACTAATATAAAAAAATAATTCGTAAAACTTGTTCCTATCGATGCAACTGAATTTTAAATAAAACCTCAAAAAAAACATCGTTTTATTATTAATTTTATTTTGAAGTGGGCCATTTTAGGTCTATAAAATAATCAATCAATTCAGTTATTCTTGACTAAGTAAAGTAATTAAGTACCTAGTTTTGGCGTGATTGAATTACAAACATCTAAAATATGAAACTTATACATTTATAATAATATTTTAATACATAAAATAACGAGTAAAAGTTTATTTATTCAATAAAAAGTACAACAAAAACTAACTATGTACAAGGAATCAGTCAGATTACCTGAAGACCGTTCCAAACGGCCTAAAGGTAATTCAACTGTTCCAGACCAGTACCAGACGGAAGCGTGCCCAAGACACTGGCTGCATTGCCACGCTGAATAGCTATGCTAATTCGCTGGCCTAAATAAGAGCCAGCCCTTGGGGTCACGTATCGCCTCAATCAAAAGCCCCGCAATATTTTTGAAAACGCGGAGGGCTCCGGCTCCCCTCGGACCCAAGGTCTCCACCCCAAAAGGCTCAAATAGGTAAGCTCTGTCGATACCACTATATTTGCGCCTTTTGTGATCCTCGACCGAATCAATAGTTATTTTAATGATAATGTCATTAAAATAACTATTAGATATTAAAATCACTTGCTATAATTATTCTCGCAACATAATATTTTTTGTTGATAGTACAAATTGATATAATTCATAGCCCTAAGATGGCCCGGGCTATCATAGGCTTACATGGTTTGGGCCATCATTGGGACATTTCCTCGTGAAGATTAAAACAACAAGTGAATCACAATAAATAGCAAATGAGCAAGGACACCCATGTTGAATTACATGCACGAAGGTTTGTTCTTCAAGATCCACTAATAAAAACAAACAAATACGAAACCAGAAAGCCAAAAAAAAATATTTACCGCATCGAGATTACAAATCGTTTCACTGACACGACGTCACTGACTAACTGCTGTCTGCAGTCAAAATTTCCGCTTGCTTCCGTTTGTTAGGAGTTGCCATTCGTCTACATGCACACATTCCCGCGAAATTTTAAAATATTTGAATGAGTAGAAATATGTTTATTGAAAGTGGGCCATCTCAGGCACCGGGCCATCTTAGGTCAAAAACCTTAAAAAAAAAACAGAAGTTTTGAGGCAGTAAGTTCTTGATTTCAGGCAAGCAAGGCGCACAGACGATGACTGGATGAATCAACCAAGTCGCGCTGATGATAACTGGGTCCAGCAACCGAGACGGGCGGTCGATAGCTGGGCACAGCCTGAACCCGTCAGTCCATATGCATTGCCGTACGCGCGCGGGTAACAACTTGAAGTCACGCCATGTTTTCTGAACTTAAGCCTTACGAGACGCTTCTCTATCATGATTTTTTGGGCATGCTCTATTTAAATAATAAATAAACATTTCACGACATAAATTTCACACAGCTAACTAAGCAAATTGGTATTCGTAGTTCGAAGTCTTA
The DNA here is from genome assembly GCA_951394065.1 of Venusia cambrica. Taxonomy (NCBI): domain Eukaryota; kingdom Metazoa; phylum Arthropoda; class Insecta; order Lepidoptera; family Geometridae; genus Venusia; species Venusia cambrica. The sequence goes on from OX596034.1 coordinate 15,911,202, forward strand.
TTGTTATGATACCTACCAAACATGATTTTAGGATACAACTATTTAGCCTAACCCCATAGTTAAGTAATACTATTCGAGGTTCAAAATTCAAGAATTAACTTGTAATAAATTCTTAGCTTTATGACAAAATCACGATTTAAAAGTTTTGCGATCGGTATGTAACTATTTTCTTTGAACTCTTAAGCGTGTATTAACTTTTGTTTCTAGATTTACCCAGGTTCGCGCAAGTATTCAAAATTTTGTGCGTACCTACCTATCTACTCTACGGCTGCTATTTGCAAGATAGCTCACGAATGGCCATTTTTATTTACAGACAAACAAACAACGCCTTTACGAATGATAATGACCAGGCAAGATCTCTTCCTCGAAGTGAACTCTTCCCCTCGTAAGTATTCAGTCCACGGCCAAATCAAACATTATCTGTAAGTCAACAAGTCAATATTTACTTTAGTAAGTTTTTTATTTTATCATTTTGAAACGTCTAACTTACCGCCGGTTCCGAACGACAGCGAAGGCAAGGACCGAGGGTTTATTTTTCCTTTAGGAACAGAAAGTTGAATTCCTAAAATGTTGAGTATGCAAAAAGTTTAATTCGCAGCATGTTGAATTCTAAAATCTTTAATGTTGTTGTAGTCTGTGACATTCCTACACTATTCCATGTATATGCTTAATATGCCAGTTACGCATGTTACCGGTTCAAAAGACCTCATACGTAAATTACAAGATTTTTCAACAAATGCTATATGACACGAAAATTAACAATTGTACGATTGTCCTGACGCAGTTTCCAAATTTGTTGCATATTTACAAAAATTGATAAGAGCGTTTCGGGTTTGATGATAAGATGAGGGTTTGAGTCCCTTCATGGATTGTGATTTTTTTGTAATTTGAGCATTTGTAAAATGTTTCACTTGTTTCTCAGATCAAATCAGTTTAGCCGTTCAGACTCGTGGCACCACCAGGGGGCGAGCGTACCCTCTCGTCCTTTCTCGTACATGGAGGACCCTCGCCGAGGATTGCCGCAATCACCCGCCTCGAAATCTGCGCCGGTGGTACCGGCGCCCGACTACAGTCCCCACGGACCGCGCAGGCTGAAGTCCGCTCTGAAGCCGGCAGGCTATTTGTAAACACGCCTCATAGCTCAGTTGGTAGTAACTCTGTCTTCTGCGCTGTAGGCTGTGGGTTCGATTCCCACCCAGGACAAACATTTGTGTGATGAATATAGATGTTTATTCTGTGTTTGAGTGTTGTATCATATAAGTAGTACGTATGTGTTTACAAAAAAGTATTTAAGTATTCTATCCGTAATCTAGTTCCCATATTACAAGCAATGCTTAGTTTGGGGCTAGATGGCGCTGAGTAAAATTAATGTCCTGTAATATTTATTATTATATATAAACTGTGCGATACTAGTAAATAAAGCACGATGATATATGGCTTGTTTTTCTTCAACCTAAGTATACCTACCCACCCTCGATCTGAGCACCCTGGAACTTCAACGAGTAGAAGTCTATTTGCAGGTACTTGTGTTCATACGCTCCGTCGTCAGAATGTAGGTACAATCAATGGTTAAAATGCTCATCAATGATGACACAATGACAAATTATGAACAGTTCGAAATTCGCGAGGAGCAGAGTCTATAGAGTAACGTGCATGCGACAATGTACAATAAAATAAATCATCAAGTTTACATGGAAGGAGACTTTGTTATTAGAACTTTTTCTTGTTATCTGAACTCCTTGAAATACCACTTAGTAGCGATGCATACATTATTGTTTATGATAATATAAGTACCAGAAGAAATACAATATTTACATGTTTCATTTTACTATAAAATAGGCATTTCGTTTAAGGTACCCGTGTGGTGTTCTGTTGGAATTACACCAACCCCTTTCTTCCTGTAAGTGTCATAGTAGTAGATTATGGTTCGAGTTTCAAATGATCTGCCTACCCTTTTTGGCAATACAGGCGTGAGTCTATGTATGTATTAAGCTTAAGGGATCTCCAGAACTTTAGTTAATTGCCCTCTCGACCCGTGCAACCACCGGGTGCACTGGTAATTCACTTGTTACATAGGACCGGCCGTATTACCTACGTATAAACTAAAACTAAACAATTACCAGCTATTACCGTAACTGGTCCGAAAAATGACCAATCTCTTTGTTCATTCACTTTAATTCTTTCTTTTCCACTTGCATTTGTGCACCCAATTTTGGCACTGGCGTATTTACATAGGGTTTTTCGGATTTGGGTCATGCAGAAATTGGATTAGCGAAAGAAATGAAAAGGAGGCTCAATGCTTTTGCAACAGCTGAAATCTGAAAATACATATGCCTTCAACGCCGGTGTTCCTCAAGGGTCTATTCTATCTGCAGCTCTATTCCTGCTGCACATTAATGACTTGCATGACATTTTGACTTTATATAAAGCTCAAGTTCGATTCTGTATGGAGTATTGCAGCCACCTTTGGGATGGTTCAGCCAAATATCAACTTGCCGCACTTGACTCGGCGGAGCGCAGAGCCAAGAGGCTCATAGGTGAAGAGTAACTTGCCAAAGCAAGGCTCGACAGCCTGAGGCATCGTCGCAAGGTTGCGTGTTTGTCGGTGTTTTACAGATTGTACTTCGGTGAGTGTGCTCAGGAGCTTCACGACCTTATACCGCCTTCGCCGTTTTTCAATAGAAATTTCAGACGCACAGCCTATTATCATCCTCACCTGGTTGATATCCCACGCATAAGAACTAAACGCTTTCAAGAATCTTTTATTGTGCGCACTGCAAGAACTTGGAATAAGCTCCCAGCGTCTGTTTTTTCCGCTGTGCTACGACCCTAATGTCTTCAAGAAGAGAGTTAATAGGCACTTTCTGGGTAGGCTCGCTCCATCGTAGATCTCATTCTTACCTGCGTAAGTTTCGTGGCCAAGAGCCGACCCATCGTAAATAAAAAAAAAACCTCTAAATACAGATCGGGATTGAGAATGACAGCAGAAAATTTTGAAGAGTTGTGATCATTCTTTGCAAACAATATTCATTATCAAATGCCATACCTGTAAAAATAAAACTAGAAGTAGAAGAAAATAGTTACAGAACACACGCATGTTCTCTACAGAGAACTGAAGAGTTTAGTTTTCATAAAAGTTATTTTTTTACGGTTAAAGACTTCTGCAAAAAAACAACAATCTGTGTTGACTCTTCAACATGTATTCCAGCACTCGATTGGCCGTTCACATTTTTCCAGTCGCGCTGGAATGGGCGAAATGGAATGAAAACAAACTTTTTTTTAAGAAAATTGAACCGACTTCACCAATACGACAACCTAAATAACTCTAAGGGTAAGTTCATATAATTTGAAGTTGGTGCCGAATTGCCAAGCACAACATGTTTATTGTATGGCACCGCCGTGAAGTCGGTTCAATTTTTATTAATAAAAGTTTATTTTTAGCTTTTTTTAGTCGTAATACCTACGACGCCACGACGTCTTCGACACCCTATTTAAGAGTAGTGTATCTTTTCATGCGAAAAAAATATTCAGATCGGTTGAGTGATAATTAACGGAGTTCTGAAGTAATGCTAGTAATCGCTAGTAATGAGCCATGCTAGACGCCTTTAGTGGCAGCTCGTAAAGTCTGATACCAGAACTGTTACACAGTCCACACGAAGCAAGAAAGAATGCAAAATTGTCAAAAAAAGTATCTATATAAGTATCATTACTGCGATCACTAACACGCCTGCCAAGCGTGGTGATTGTGGCAAAACCCTCCCATCAAAACAAGAATGCTATAAGACGTTGTGGTAGGCGTCCCCAGCAGTGAATATATGCAGGCTGTTGATACTGTGTGCTAGCTAACGCGTTCACCTAACATGTACCTACGGCTGTGATCGGTTTACTGTGTTGGTAAATTGCACTAAAATTGAAATTAACCTTGCTTACTTCAGTTCATTTATTAATAACAAGAACATGTACATAGTTACAAGTGCGTTCTCTAAGAAAACTAAAAAAATTAAATATGGTTATAATTTAAATAACTAGGTACATACCTATTATGTATATTAAATAATAATAAAAATTCAACATACAAAATTTTAAAATCCTAATATAAGTTCCTTATAAATTCTCAGATATGTTATAAACACTTAAAACAAACGAAGAAACTCACAATGGTGACAAAACGAGCAAAGTTCTGTTTTAATTATTTCTAGTTCTTAATTTTAAATGGTTACGTGCAAAGACCAAAATGTCTGCGATTGCAACGAGTTAGAAGCTCCGGTTTCGTACACGGCCGAAGGAGTTAGGCATATTTGTTTTTCCTGCAGGAGGTGTAGAAATGTGAGTATGACCAAGGAAATGTTTATTCTCATGGTCTTACTTATATAACTAATTACCTAACTACAGTAGGCCATATATTCTCGGTTGTCAACAAAGAGTTTACACTCAACCTAGTCTCTATGAGCAGTAAAAACGTAGGTACTTTTATTTATTTACAGATATTTGCTAATAACTAACCTTACTTGTTTTATTTTCCTAAATTACAATATCGATATATTTACAATATCTGAATTTGTAACAAATTATCCTACCTATCTATATATATCTATATATATATATCTATGCCTTAATATTAACTAAAGGTAATTATTAACCTAATATACATACATGATAACTAATAAAAAAACCTTTTGAACACAGCGCCTATCGAAGAATATTACTAAACTATACTTTTGGCAAAATTTACAAAAACAGTATGTAGTTTTTATCAACCTATATTTTTATTTTTCAAATCATGACATGAGGCAAACGTATTGCCTCTTTAGGGCAGCTTCTTCTTCTTTTTTTGTGTATTATGAAAAAGTTATTGTTTTATTTTGAAGAGAACATAATATTGCGTATGTTTGATAAACAACATCACGTATCAATAAAAAAAACTACTGAAGGTAAAATAAAGCAAATGTATTCAGTCTACTTAGGTACTACACTATAGGTACTTCACTTGGTAAGTTACTTGAAGGAAACTGTTAGGTACCAGTTTTCCTCAAGTTACATAGTTTACCAAATTAAGTACCTATGAAGTAAGATTTAAAAATATTCTGAAGCTGCCCCATCATTGAGCCGTACTACTAAAGAACAATTAAATTGCAAAGGTGTTTTGAAGTCCTGTATTTTTGCTTTTATTCATAAATTATATATGTGATAATGTGGAATTGAAGAGTATTTAATATCTCATTAAAATATAAAGAAAACCTACTCGATTTCGCAGACAAGTAGCAAAAGATAATTGAAAACAAATCAATAATTCATCATACGGAATTTAAGTCGGCCACAAAAAAAATTATATACAGTAAAAAATGTTGTTGTTTTCCTTTGTTTGGAAAGAAATTCAAAAACAATTTTTACCATGTGTGTGGCGAACGTTCACTCCATTAATCTGAAATCGAGTACCAACAAAATAAAATATTTGTCCCCAAACACTTAATAAACCCTGAAATACACCCTGAGTGCGTGCTGTTCTCTCTCGCACAATATTCCTGATTATACCACCTGATGAAAGATGCCGTACTGCCATACGTCCGCGCATGCTCAATATTTAATGAAGGTTCCCGATCGGCGCCGACGCCGCCCGTTAAACGTTGCACCGGCGCGGCGCGGCGAGGTGTCTCATTCAGTGTTTCCAAATTGGAGCGAATACCCCAAAATTTTAACTTTTTGAACTATAGGGGGATAATTGGGGTGATGGTTACGAAAAACACTGGGTTTGGAGAGAATTTGGGGATTTTTTTAAGTACCAAACCTGTGATTTTAGGAAAGCCTTGATCCTCATTCAACCACAACAAGTGGCTTACTACATCTCACGCACAGAGTACGCATCTTTGCTGCGCGAATTCTGTCGACACGTCACGTGACCTCGTTTGTAAATAAGTATGTACTCAGTGAAAATAAACTGTCCATTGTTCAGTGAAATAAAGTGACACTGAATAACTATCCTCATCGATGACTTAGGGAGACTGGCTAAAGGAGAGACAACTACAATATCAATTTCCAAGGGGCAAAGCATTTGGGCCTGCCATACCACCAGTGGTATATTGTATGTTTATCTGACCGTGGAAGCACTACAAAACCTCCACCTGCATTATAACAAGTGTCAATGCGAGGGAGAATTGTCCGATTTCTTAGTGACGGGACAATACAATATTCCCTGCTCCTTCACTACCTGACAATCCTCTATTGTATGCACATGTAAATGATATAGGCACAAGGACAATTCTAGACCACAAGGGAATAAACTTTGTGCCTCACGCATGATAAGCCTGTCAAAAGCCAGAAACTAGTATGGGGTTTGTTTAATAGGCTAAACCAATGGTATTCTGCATCGGTGTCAAGGAAATAATAAGAGTCTCACTTCGCACAATCTGAGTGTGGTAGCTATTCTAATACTATTGCATTACAATTTGGACAGCTAGAAGTCTTTATTCAAGCATTTCCTACTTCTATTTGGGAAAACCTGAGTCAACTATGTCAAACAGTAGGAGATCTGACAAAACTAGCAAAAAAGATAATGGAGTCGTAGTGGTTCAGGAATAGAGATGCAACTTTATCACGAAGGCAAATTTGTAATGAATATGTTAGAGATTCTTATCAAGAAATATCCTTTGAAAATATGCCGATATCCTCCAGAAGCCTTTTTTGGGCAAAGTTAAGTCGCGCGGGCTAAAAATTTCGTTGTCCTGCAAATTTAACGGAACGCAATTATTTAAACTAATATCTGTTTTAAACTTTCGCCACATAAACATATATCATGAAACTTTATTTTTGCTTTATATGCCCCTGAAATAAAATGAAATGTATTTTGTATTAAACTTTCAACTATCTACCTATTACGGTTCGTGAGATCAGCTCGCTGACAGAGAGAGGAGTATGGTCCCGATAGCACCCTTCGGGTACGGAAAACTAATTACTGGCAGTGTACGCAAAAACCGCCCCAGAACCACATATATTACTAATTGTACAACGGGAAGCTGTTGGCCTTCATCATACCTGGTTTAAAAGTTATGATAAGGCCGAATGTGGAAGCGCACTTCACCCGGAATTCACAACTCAACGAAATCTTTAAATGCATAAAGAAATCCCTTATTCTGACTTATAAGGACCATTGATGCACGGGTCAATTGGTCAATTGGCGGAAGATCGACCAAATGGGCCTTCTTAACTATTAACGCTATTATATTTTTATATTTTATTAACGCTATTATATTTTTATATTTTATTGCATTTTCGTAATGTTACTGTATTTCCAATAAGATAAAATTACTTCAATTGTATAAAATCTCTTAATTCAATCAAATCTTATGAAAACTTTCAATGATATTTTCGATAAGCAAAAGGCACAATGTTAACAAGTGAAGGATATTTATACATTAATATTACTTACTTTTCTAATATAATAATTGGAAACTACTAAAACTACGTACAAACAATAAATTTAAAAATATGTATCAATAAAATATGTAGAAATACGTAGAAACACACACATATTTGTAAATATAACAATATTTGTATTGTCATCAACAGTTACTATGCGGTAAAGCATTATAAGATAAATTGATGGCTTACGCAGACGACCGAAGGCGGCCAAGTACTAATTAAATACCACGTTTGTATGCGAGACCATACACACGTTGTATGCCATTTCAAAATGGCAAACTTTTGAATTTTAATTTTTTTGAAAAAAATTTTTCTCCTAATATTCATAATCTAGGTTTGAGGCGCTTCTTACTTTTCCAAAATCACATTTAAAATATTAATATGTGCAAGTGTATATATATGGCGAAAATATTATTGCATACATTTTCATTTTTCTTTTTTCTAAATGAACGGCTACGTTTGCATGGAGCCTGGGCCATCGGCCATCTGCGATAGGACGTGGTTTATTAACAATTAAACAATCCGCTAAGCAATCGTTTGCTTAAGGCGTTAAATATAACGCTAGAATATCTGGCAGTAATTTACCCTAAACATTACCAGATTCGCGCCACTGAAAAGCCGCGCCGCTATGACCATGCCTTCAGACATCACCCGTTTGCAGAGGGTGTCTAAACGAAGAGGAAGTAGCAACCCACATAGACCTGGAATGCGTGGGAGTCACAGCACAAGAAATCGCTCAAAAACCCGAGGTTATTCAGTTATTTTGGTCGGGGTTAATCTGGCATTCCTAATGGACTAGTTAATGGTTAACAAGTCTTTTACATCATTGTATGAATGAATGCAAATTCATTCATACAATGATGCAAACTTGACGTAAACATTACCAATCGGTCATTATTTCTTCAAAAAATTCCTTCCGTATCAATCTAATTACATTAAGTCCGATAATATCAAACCTCGCTTCAGCCACCAGCAGACTATTAACTGGCTGGCGTCGACACGCGAAAACCCTTCGTCAGGGACCGTCCAGCTCGCTATCCGTATCCGGTGCAAGCGCAGACGCGGGGACCGGGACCGTTGGTGCGCTTTTGATCGCGCACACGTCAGCGGACTTGTGTATACTTCCCCCCGGGCCTCTTTCATTGATGAATTTATTCTGCGAGAGATAAGCGTCGGGCGCGGTTTCCTCGCACGCGTTGTCCTCGTGGAGCTCGAACTGCGTGACCAGCTGGCTGAGAATTTTCTTCAGATGCTTGAACGACTCGCGGTCCGCGGGCGGCTCGCTTCCGTCTCCCTCGCACTCGCCCTCGCAGCCGAGCTCGTACTCGCGCCTCATCGACTTGAGCTCGCCGACCACGACCGTCAGCCGATGGTTCTCCCGCCACTGCTGGTAGAGATAGTCGCTCTCCTTAGCGAACAGGAACACGGCGGGTATGGCGATGTCGTCGACCCCGTCGCCGGACATCGCGAATATCGCGGAGTTCTCGTGCGAGGTGTTCTCCAGGTTGTCGACGATCACGGCGAGCTCGGCGCCGGCGGCTTGCAGGTGGCGGACCTTCTGCGCAAACGTGCACTGCCCGCGCTCCGCGAACGCGAACTTGCCGCTGAGCTGGTCCTTGTTGGTGATCTCGGCGCACGCGTGGTACGGCAGAGCGAACGCGGGCTGGCCCGTGTACCTGCAACGGCAGACAGTTCGGGTTGCGGGCGGTGCGCTTTCACCTTCGGCGTTATCTCAACTTGTCACCAGGTGAGATGAAGGCCAACGCGCTTCCCCGTCGTAAAATTATAATAAAAAAAAAAACACATTAATTTCACAAAGTTTTTATAACAAGCCATAGCTGTAGGCTGTGGGTTCGATTTCCACCCAGTAACTAACATTTGTGTGATGTATGTACATATTTGTTCTGGGTTTGGGTGTTGAATTGTATGATAATTATGTATTAATCTAGTTTCCATATTAAAAGCTTTGTTTAGTTTGTTTACATTAATTTTACACAGCGCCGTCTAGCCCAAACTAAGCATAGCTTGTAATATGGGAACTAGATTACGGATAGAATACTTAAATACTTTTTGTAAATACACACGTACTATATGATACAACACCCAAACACAGAACAAACATCAATATTCATCACACAAATGTTTGTCCTGCATGGGAATCGAACCTACAATCTACAGTGTGGAAGGCAGAGTTACTACCAACGAGCAGTGAGGCTTGTTACAATACAAATATGAAACGAATTTTAGAAAAATATGACAAATGCGCAAAATTCCTTTGAAAAAAGTTCTAATCGACACGAGTTTCGCCTCTACACGAGGCATCCTCAGGAAATATTGTCTTGTTGCTAAACTGAAGAGCCTTCTGCCGACGTGTTGCCGCTCCGAGCGCTGTGCTACAAGTCAACAACGGATTACCTCAAATTAACGCCTGATTCAATTAGATAAACTAAAATGAACCAAATAAATAAACCAACATTTCAGGGCAACAATTTCACGCAGCGCCATCCTGCCTCACTCCTTACTGCCTGCCTTACTCAATACTTGTAAAAGTAAAAAGTAAAAGTGTATTGGTATTGGATGAGAGAGATTATGGGTCCCTGTCACCGGCATGCTAACGTGACGTGTTGCGCCAGACTGGCGGGAAGACAGGTTTCTAGCTGTCGCAAATTAAAAAAAACACATTTTGGTGTCTATTTTTTTTAAGAAATACTTGTTCTTAATTTCTGCAATATGATAATTTATGAAATTAGATTATTCAATTTCATTAGAACTTTACAAATGTATTATTGCAGTATTGTCATGTAGTTAGTGTTTCTAAACAACCATTTTTTTTAATTAGTTTAGATACTCACGTAAAAAAAAATATGCCTCAGACCACGGTGTAAGAATTATTCCAGAGTTTAGAGTTTTCATAGTTAATATGAAGAGTTGAGTACCTGGTGTGTGTGAGTAGTTCCGGTCCGAAGTGGGCGGGGCCAGCGGGTAACACACGCCCACTCACGACCACCGCGCCTGGTGTCACGCCGTTTTCCTGCTCACTCAGCGTGGTATACTTGGACATCTCACGCATAAACGTCAGCCCTTCCGCCGCGTCTTTTGCCGATTTCGCCTGGAAATTGTATTCTTTTGTATATCACGTGTTATTGGACGGTGACCAAGCGGGAGCTGGACTCGCACTTAGGCTTCAGAGGGCCTCAACGCGTTCGAGCAGAAAACTCGCACTACACACTGATCGACTTTAATATTCGCTATAAATATAAATGTGTTCAGGAATGACACCTGTAACAATAATTAAATATGTCAAAACTTCACTCATTCACAAGTCATCTGACAGTTTGACGTTTGAAGAGCGTTTTCTCGATCAATTCGACCATGACACTACTATTCTGTTACTGATTGCACTGAACAAGTACCTAATATTACATTTAATTATATTCCCATATGAATCTCGTTATGTTTTCATCATATTCAGTAAAAATAGTTATATTTACACTGCATTAAATCAGTCCGCGAAGTCCTGCCACACCACAACTGGTGTGGCAGGACTTCGCGGACTGAAGATGTGTTTGCTGGGATCAACGTCTGGGTAAATCGGCTACTCGATGGTTTGAATCTTGGTAAGGCGGATTCTCAGCCTAAAGTTAACGTCGTTATATCTAGATCTCTTCCCGCGGCGGCAACAGCTTTAAAGCTACGTGAAGTTCTAGCTTCAGAATCACACTCTTTCCGCACGACAGAACATACACATTTTTAATGCAAATTTGCATTATCTTAGTAGCCTCTTTTGAATGTTAAACATAAGTTACAGTCTGCCTAAACAATGTGTTTCCTCCTGGCGGAGAAGTAACGAATTAAATTATTTGAGTTTTGGAGATAATTCGTTTGTAACGTCGTGTAAATGTTTATGATACTTTGAAATTCGTGTGTCCAGACATTTTTGAGGCATTTGGTAGAAAACAGTTTCCGCCAGAGCCAGAGTTTATTTTAGACTAGCGTGCTCCATCTAAGGTCACATCTTTACTTGTTTTTCAAGTGAGTTGGTGGTCAAACGCTCATCGAAATGGACAAAAATACCATTAAAAAAAGGTAGATGTTTGTGCTTAAATTAACTTATTTTAACTTCCAGGTATCGCTAAGGAAGAGCTTTCCTATGGCGGAAACAGTTTTAACCAAATATCTCAAAAATGTACATACGAAATTTAAAGTATCATACACATTTACACGTTACATACTAATATTAAAAAAAACTCACATCATGATATTCTACCCTTTTCACCCTCAGAACATTACGCGGCGACGATATAAATAAGAAATATTATGATATATATATCTCATTATGGTCAACGTCATCGGGCAATAAAACCAATAATCCAATAACAAGATTATCTAGTGTTATCGCACGCGTGAAAAATAACAGCAGAGTTGATAAAGCTCGGCTCGCTTATATTGCCTTGCTAGTTCAGATTGCGCGGTCAACGTGGCTTCTTGACTCACTGAGACAACTGGATCTCGTGGTCGGATCGCCTACCGGTGTCAGATTCAGAGGTCCCGGGTTCGATCTCCAGGGGGAAAACCATATTGTGCTTGGTTTGGTTGGTGGTAGGACTTTGCTTAACAACAATTATAAAGTTGTTGGGTTCCCGCATTTAGAGGATAGGATAGCCAGTTCCTCCGACCGTTGAGGATTCCGGGGGAAGTGCGCTTACAACTTCGACCTTATCATAACTTGTAAGCCAGTTGAGATGAAGGCTAAGCGCTTCCCCGTCACGCAATAAAAAAAATGTAAATGGGGTATCGAGTAGGTATTACGACTCGCGTTGGAATCTTACTATGAAGCGCAACTTGTTATTTTGACGAATGACCTTTTACCGAAAATCAAAATATCTTCTTGCATTATAATTCATATTATAATCACATACATTGCTTGTATCTTTCTCTTTGTTTACACATTTTTATTATATTAGATAGGCTTACGTTTGACAGCTACCTCGCCTGATATTAATCAATGATGCACCCTACGATAAAGCGCGCTTGCCTATTTACCCACACCATCAGTTTAAATACGCCAGCGCCATACATGTAATACATTAAAACGCCATAAGCATAGGGCACGAAAAAAAGACATGCGTCAAAATAACAAGCGAAACACAGAGCACTCACCATGAACACTGTATCTAAGTTGTCAACACGTACCGTAGTAGTCGTGTATAACAGTTGGACCTTGCCGTCGGGTAGTGTGAGTACCGAAATGCCCATTTCCGCCAGTGCGCCGACCTGGCGCGGGTCGTTGATCGGCAGCAGACGAGCCGCGGGGCGAGCGGCGGCCGCGCCTATCAACTGCCTCATCGGCTGACGCACTTTCTCTGCTACCAATGACGCTGTATTCGGGCACGTCCTGAAGAGCCAGAAGGGAGGACACGTGAAAATGTGTCTACGATCTTTACTAGGGATGCTGTGACATTATTATTATGGATAAGGGTGACCAAGGTCTGGACATCGTGTACTACTATTATTTAATATCAAGAGGAAGAGCAGAGATGACACCCCATGGTTTTAAATGACCCAGCTCTTTGAAGTACCGGAGCAGGACTTCGAGTTGTTGGTGACACTTATTGAGCAATTCAATTCGCAACGACACAGAAACGAAAATCCCAAAGGGAAATGTGCTTAAGGGATGATTCGACCTCAGAACACTTTTCAATCAGGGCAATTTATACGTTGAGGCCTCGTGATTGCACTTTTATTTATTCATCCTTTGTTTGCACATCTGTCGGTTAAAAGGGCCAGGACTATAGAAGTCTAAGCAATATAGGCTAGATGGCGCTTTGTAAAATTAATGTCCTGTAATATTTATTTATTTATTCAATATGAAATCTCCTCACATCGATCTCCATATATGTTTTTCAAATTCTATTAAAAGTTGAAACAGTGAAGTACTAGAAACACTTACTTCATGTACTTCTCCTCATCTTCACCATCGATCTTCATCTGAAAGTACGTGGAATTCTTCCCTGAGGTCGCCAGCCACAGCGGCAGGAAATGTGCCTCAGTCGTGAGAACATAGTTTCCCAGCTTGATCGGGAGATCATTGTCTTCGCTGAACAGCATGTAGAGATACTTGAAGGTCTCAGCGAGAACGAACGAGTCCATTCTGTCCTCGTGCTGTCTCGTTCTAACGTCGTTAACGGCCGCGTACCCGCAAGGCACTTTGGTGTGCTGCTGTAGCGCTTTTAGTACGGTTTTGCCTACTTGGAGATAGTGCTCGTCTTCAGTCGCACGGTGAAGGAAGTACGTCGATTCTAAGAACTCGGGACGCAGTGGGTGCTGGCCCCAGTGGACCTAGAATATTTATATTACAATGATAAAACCAAGTTTATTTATGTTACAGTGATATAACAAAGTTTATTTATGTTACAGTGATAAAACCATGTTTATTTATGTTGCAGTGATAAAACCATGTTTATTTATGTTGCAGTGATAAAACCAAGTTTATTTCGTAGAGACAAATATCTAATCTATTATTTGCTGTTTTGACCTGTCAAAAAGGCGATGGAGTAGACTAAAGAGGTTTTAAGCCTTTTATGGAGTAGTGACACACTTTTTACCAGACTACCGGGTATGTAGGTCTGAGTGAATAATCAGTTAAGAAATGGAAAATATACCTCTTTCGCAACTAATTAAGAAAATCAATTATGCAGACGGACCAAACGTTTGTGTAAAGTTTAATTTGGCCTCTTTTAACCCTTACAGCGTTAAGCTTGAAGATTACTGATCGAGTTAGGCCATAGGATATCGAACTTTTAGCTTTTGGAAAACATATTTGTTGATAAAACTTGCCATAAACCACCACACTTGCCAGGCGTGAATCGAAGCACCTCAACGCATATGGTAGAGCAACTTGCTATGCTTGATAGAACTTACTGGTACATACATACCAACAAACACGTGACAATACCCGTACAATAGCATGATAAGTACATGCGACTACTATGAAGCGCCATCCCTTGATCAAATGTATTAAAGGCAACTCGATTTAGTGTCATGGTCACGAGTCACGAGAAAAACTTGTCATTTCAAATCATTACGTTTCAAAAACTAGAAAGAAAACCGACTTCAATGAAGACTATGATATTTCGTTTACCTAGATGACGTATTTTTTCCAATTATTTTGATGATAGATAAACGGAAAAATATTTTTTGAAATCGGTCTAGGCGTCTTCAAGTAATCGGGGATCATACATTAAAAAAAAAAAAGATTCCGACGAATTGACAACCTTCTCCTTTTTTGAAAGCTGGTTGATAAAACGAGGTAACGGTCGAGCTTGTACTAGTCGTTTAATGGACGGAGGCTTAGGAAAGTAATAACCTGGAAATCGGATGTGAACGCTTCCGGTATGAAGGTATGCCGCTGCATGACCTGGAACAGCATCTCGTGCGTCTCGACGGCGGGACGTACGTCGCCCAGTAGCACCTGCAGCCCCGGCCAGAACGCCAGCAGCGCGTCCATGAAGTGACGCGACTGCAGGTGCGGCCTGCAACCACACACACTTTCTGTAGGACACCGCACTGCTATCATGTGGTAAATATCAGATGTATAAAGTTGATCATCAATCCATCTACCAAGCGATTATGGCGAAACTAGCCGCAGCTTTGAAGCGAAGGCTTTGTCCAACGGTGGACATTAATGGACTGTTGATCATGAAGAATGCATGGTAAATGTGCTGTACGAAATATTTTAAATTCGCCGCAGCGCCAATAAATATGATAAGGGACAGAAAAGCAACTTAATATGTAGTAATCACATACAACTCGCGTGTTAGCGGTGGGACGCGCACACACTGATACGTCGTTCTCTCAGTTTAATCGGAACATTTTCGACAGCGCTCGCGCGGTTTATGTCACAAGTACGTTAATTTAAATACTTGCATAATGTGCCTGAGTACGTGCAGGCGGTATAACATTTAATTACCTAAAATTATGTACAATACAAAGAAATCGCATATAGATATCTTTAATTGAACTTACGCGATTGTTTTTACATTATATATTCAGTACCAAGTGCCAAATACTTTTTGTTAAACTTAAACTATAGTTTATTATGTAACGCAACCTTTTATTCTAATCGTAGATTATAGTGTTTGAAAATAGCTGTACAGAACATCGCTTATTAATTAGTAAAGTACTCGAGCTGTCAAAAGTACAATACGTGGTTGGACTAGACATATCAAGCACATCAAATTATTTATTTAAAGACAATTAAAGTCCAATTGTTAGCAATCTTAAAACTAGGTTAGTACTTTTAACAAAGATTTGGTCTCTATATGAGTTTATGCACCAGAGATCAATCATAATGGGTGGTAATAGCATTTAGAATGCTGCAATTAGGCGAAGTTTTTTTTTTATTATACGACGGTTTAGTACTTGGCCTTCATCTCACCTGGTTACACAAGTTGAGATAAGGCCGAAGATTTCGGCGCACTTCACCCGGAATCCTCAACTAACTGAGGAACTGGCTATCTTATCTCTAAATGCCGGAACACAAAAATTTTTAGAATTGTTATTATGGCGACAGAATTAGGTAAGATGGTGGTGGCCAGCCAGGCGGACTTAAACAAAGTCCTACCACCAACCAAACCAAGCATAATATATTACACTCCCATGGGGATCGAACCCGGGACTTCTGGATCTGAAATCGGGCGGTGGGTTGAACCACTAGACCACAGAGTCGGTTAAATTACACGACGCACTACAGAATCGCGGCAAACGCAACAGCATTCTAAGTATGTTGAACAAGAGACTTGAGACAAAAGGATATGACCTCCACATTTTTTAACCTACGGAAGCTTTCTTAAGGCCCTGTACCTAGTAGACCTAGTACCACTCTACTATAGTACTAGTATAAGTAGTTTGTCGATCATTTCAAAATTCTTAAGACATTTGAGTCACCTTGTACGACGATGAGTGATGGGTTTATGCTATTACTTTCTGTAGGACACCGCACTGCTGTCATGTGGTAAATATCACATATATAAAGTTGTTCATCAATCCATCTACCAAGCGATTATGGCGAAAATAGCTCCAGCTTTGAAGGGAAGGCTTTGTCCAACGGTGGACATTAATGGACTGTTGATCATGAAGAATGCATGGAAATGTGCTGTACGAAATATTTTCAATTCGCCGCAGAGCCAATAAATATGATAAGGGACAGAATAGCAACTTAATATGTAGTAATCATATCTCATGAAATCTTATTATCATAATAATCCTTTATACCTACTGATACTCTTTAGATTCTAATATTCGAAACAGCCGAATTAACCTGTATAAATATGTTTTAGAGCAACAATTGAATCGCAAACGGAAATTTGAAATCTGATTCGGGTCTCTAGGACCATCACACGACGATTTTGTATATTTAGATAAAATTTCTACTTTGTATTTTTTTCCGATGAAATAGAATAAATAACAATGCTGGGCGAATATGCTAAACATTTTATCAAACAGGTGGGTGCTTTAGAGATACTTATGCTTATCGCATCGGTAATCTACGGCATTTGAACATGTACCTACCACATAGACGATTGAACATGGTACGGCGGACCGCATTCAAAATGTCGTTCAGAGAGAGCGATTCCCAAAATGTTGTTTTCAATAACTGCGTTCTTGAAACAACAAAAATCTATCTACACGATTACAGTTTAAGTTACACACATCTTCGAAACAATATTTTGAACTATCTTATACACATTATTCCATTCGCGAGTTAGGCAGCTTGTGTCATCATAGCATTTATAGACCCTTCGAACGTTTGGCGAACTATGTTCGATCGGCTGTTGCGGTTTTACCAAAATATTTACCTATGCATATGAACGTCCAGCATAACAGGACCTCTGCTTATGTACTTCATGACTGCGTTGTAGTGTCTGTTGAACCTAGCAAGGTATTTCTCATCGCCGAGGAGGATGTATGCCTTTAGGCAGTATTCGTAGTACGAGTCTATGCCGGCACCTACTCCGGAAGTCTTGCCCACCCAGTCACCGGAGTGGATGTTTATCACAGTGCCCATGAGGTCCGAGGTTCTGAGAAATGCAATCACACAATGAAAATTTGTAACCTAAAACAAATAAACAATCGCGAGACATGTACACGTTAGATCCTATAAATAAATGATATTAATATGAATTTGACAAATTTACTTTGTCCGGATTCCGTTACACGACTTCTGCTTCAAGAAGGCGGATATTCTCAGTCCTCACCCTCAAACGGTCGTTTTTTGGTTTTAAAAATCGAACGTTATTGGCGATTGAGAACACGAATCATTATAAACTTTAATTCTGTATAAACTACCTTGGATATGACGACGCCTTAATTAAGACTATTATATAGCTATTATAGTCCCTTCACCGCAGCGGAATCGTGAAAATCAGCAGACCCGATTGATGCATGCAATATGTCAATAGATACATGACATATAAACGTTCGTAGTAAGGCCTCAGGTGACAGTATCACGCACCTGTGTCTGATTTTCCAAAGGCGATCCATAGCCTTGTGCGCCTTTTGTTCGAAAACATGGTTACCGGTGAGCCGCGAGAGCGCCGCCATCTCCAATATCATGGTTCCTGCGCACGCCGTGCAAGTTTCACGCGATTCCGGGAGACCTTTTATACCGTACCGGAGATTTATCTGCAATAACCGATGGCCAAATATTTTATACTTTGGTTTCAACCTCAGAATAGTACCCCTCTAACTCAGCATGTAGATGTTATAGAAGGCAACTTGGGGATCTGTGTAAGCGATCTCCGCGGGCAATGGCGAGGGCGATGGGCAGCAGAACGAACCAACACTCAACCCGCCTGCCAAAATAGGAGACTACAAAAACGCTCCAGGTATTTTTCAGTGTGAATAGTTGGTATTCGCTATTTCGTAATTTAGGTTTAACACAAAGTTAAACCTAATTTATGAAAATATATTCTTATTGCAGCCATTGGCATAAAAACTACTAAACGTATTCACGTTTGATTATTATGCATTCCATCTAACAGATAAGCCATAGTGCAAACTTTTCACTGAAAACTTGTCATTATGAGCTGACTGATATTTGCTTACCTTTCCATGTGGAATACCGGTGGAAGTATTGAATGCTGGTAGTAGCCGTTTGCCAATGTCTTCAGCCATTAGCAGAAGCTCCCCATTGTACCACTGCAGAATAGGAATTTCCGCCATCAATGTTGTCGCAAGGACATGAGCGGAGAGTAGTCCACTAAAAACATAGAATTGTATATCAACATTATATTTTTAAACTAAGAAAATCACATATATTAATTAATTCATACCAAATTCTTATAAAATTATAGTTTATTTGTCAATAGGCAGTTAGTTAAACAAATTATAAATCTATATGAAGATATACTATGTATGAAGATAACTTACCCTAAAATTCGAATATTTGTCTCAAAGACTGAGACAACAATGTCATGGTCAAATGTTACATCTTTTATAACAAGTTTGATGGCTCGGTTGAACTCGGAGAAATCCCCCATCACCACAAGGGTGTCCAAGCTATCCACAAGTGTGAGGGAGAAACTGAAATGATGAAAGCAATAATCTATGACATAATATTTCAAAACTGTAATATTTACTTGCCAGCTAAGTATGATTCTTTAAGAAAAAATATCTTCGAGGAAATTAAGGTCCACTTTAATTTCCTCAAAGATATTTTTTTTTTTTAGTGACATTTTCAAACATGTCACTAAGCTTTCCATATTTTCTATATCTAAGAGTATCTATCAGACAATGGAGTAGAGATGATTCTTCTTATTCTTATTCTTATTCTGAGTGGGGGTGACCAAGGCCTGCACTGATATCCCGCTGTGGGGTGTATTGTGCATTGTCCCCCATGGTTTTAACTAACCTTACCCCAGCCAGCCCAGTTCCTTAAAATACCGGAGCAGGACTTTCAGTTGTTGGTGACACTTGTTGAGCACCTGAGTTCGCGACAGCGATAAAGAAAAAGAAAAATGAAAGTGACTCTGATGTTGTGGGAGATGATGATGCTTGCTCCAAGCCGGGGCCAAGCATTTTCATCAGCTAGGGTGAAGACGGGCGTCTTCACCCTAGCTGATTCTGTAGCCAAT
Organism: Venusia cambrica; assembly: GCA_951394065.1. Lineage (NCBI taxonomy): Eukaryota > Metazoa > Arthropoda > Insecta > Lepidoptera > Geometridae > Venusia > Venusia cambrica. Next base: position 15,930,752 of record OX596034.1, read on the forward strand.
CAGTGTAGGATCACGTGCTCTATTGTTTCCTCCTCCTGTAGGCAGCCCTGGCACAGTGCGCTGTCCGTGACTCCGGTTTTGAACAGGTGATAATTCAGGTTGCATGGTCCTGTGATGATGCCTACCATCAGTTGAAGTTCACTGTGTTTCATTTTGATCAGAATGTTCGATATTTTTCTATTCGGACCTAGGAACATCATCTTTGATATCCTGCGGTCCTTTCTTTGGTCCCAAAACTTTTTGTGCACCATATCAGAGTATTGTTTCAGTCTTTTCTTTATTTCCATCGTTGATGGTCTTGACTGAGGTTACGGTCACTTGGTGTAAGATTTGCTCCCACTCTGGCTAACTTGTCTGCTTTATTGTTTCATAGGCAAGTGCCGTGGCTTTTAGTCCATTGGCTGGTGACCTTATGCTCTGCAGCGTGTTTCTGCAGCTCTAAGTGACACTCTACAGTTGTTGCCGACCTTGTGTCCGGTCCGCAAAGTGTGTTCATGACTGCAGCACTATCGTTTGTGAAAGTGAATTCTTTTCTCATGTTTGAGTTTGAAGCAGGCGGTGCAGACTGAATTAATTTCTGTATGTCTTTTGCTACTAATGCAAGCCCTATGGTCTCTACTTGAAGAGCCGGAGTCGTGTTGTTGAGAGTGTGTAAATGTTATAGGTTATCCCAAATATCGGGCTTGGGAGTTTCCGTTCTTGTGTTGCGACTGTGTAGTTTTTATTTGTTAGATAAGTTGTGGCCACCCTGTCCATGCCATACTTGGCTTCCGGAATAATATTGTTGACCCTGTTTAGTATTGTGCAATGATTCGTTGTTCTGTTGTGACCTTTCCATTAATTTGTGGATCTGATTCTTAGGGCTGTAGCCATGGCTTCTTGCTGTATATGCACATGAAGTGGAGTCAGTCCTAGAATGGTGTCCAATGCTGCGGAAGGGGTACTCTTTGAGCACCCACTGATAAGTGAGCAGGCTATAGATGTAGTAGAGATGATGTTGATCATCCAAAACCAAGAAAACATAACATAATAATGAGATAAACCATATAGGGTTTATCTCATTATATAGGATATTAGTGTTAAGATTAGGCTTCCGTTTACAAATAAAAGACAATTGTTAGTTAGTATTAGAAACACCTACATTTTTTAAATAAGGAACAAATGTTTGTAGAAACTTGAGAAATTGGGTTGTTCATGAGATTTTGCAGAAGGGACATCCTAAGGTACATTGACTTAAACATATTTATATATATATGCCTACTTAGATAATAAATAAATATATAACTAGATATTTTACACAATTGCATTGAGGATATGTGATAAAAAGGGAATCTAAAATGTAATCTGCTGGATTTTTTATGTCAAGGGTGCTAGGACCCTCATGGGGTGATTTAAATAGATAGTTGGGCGGGCAGCACCCAACAAATTAACCAAATGTATTCCTTAGTTCAGTATAAGTTCATAGCATTTTATTGAGTTAATGGAATCAAAGGATACTCACTTCCCCAAAGCATCATCCATATCTCCTCGAGATGGGGTAATGCCTTTCCACCGGCCCTTACAGCTTAGAGGCATTAACTCATCAGCCGGATAAGCATTATCCATGTATGCATGATATGCATGATAGAACATACTTCTTGATTCCTCCCTGTCCAAAAATACAACAATATTATAAGCTGCTCTGTATTGCTTAACTATTTCTAGGGGCTTCATAAACACTAAACAATCAGTTTCTAAAGTGGCATAATATTTTAAGCTTCAAACGAAATAGTATGCTTACATTAGATAGAATACAGTAAGTCTGTTTGGCTTTCACCTCCATAACTAATAAACAGCTGAGTCAGATCACCAAGACAATAGGTAAGTACCTACATAAAGCCCTACGTTAAAATATAGCAGCCTACTACACACACAATATGGAATCAACTTACTTCAAATTTTGTCTTTCCAGCTTTGACATTTTGGAAGAAGGGCTTTCTTCTTCAGTTTTTACTGATATGATAGCTAAAATTAATACTAATAGGACTTGGTAAGCCATTATCACAATATTTTTAAAATATGACTAGAATTCTTAGTTTTATATCCTAATGTTGAGTAATAGAATAAAGATAATAAACTATTGAGCACAAGCTTATCCTTTCTGAAAATTAAAAAGGCTACAGAAGATTTCATTAGGAAAATGTATAATATTTTGTGTACGACGATATCGAATGAAATAGAGCCACAACCACAATCTCAAACATCCATCCAATCAAATCTACCAAACCAATCCAACATTGATTGACTTGACATTGGCAATGACAACACGAAACAACGAGAGCGTTCCATCATGTTTTAGTCACTTTAGGGCATTTTAAGCTACGAGTAGGTACCTAACCGTGTGGCCACGTTCCATTTAAAGCCGCGGTCGTCGTGTTTCAGCTCAAGAAACATCAGTAATTAATACCACTAAACTAACAAAGCATTCTCAGTCGCGTTCGATGTCAGTATATCGAAGCGACCGTTGGTTGGCCATTTGTCAGCAAACTCCCTTAATTGTAATTTTGTTTAAAATTAGTATTTGAAAGACATCATTTTCAGATTCATTTTTTTATTTCTCATGATTGTGTATGCTCGTATATAACAAAAAACTATTGTGTAAAATGAATGTCCTGTAATATTTATTTAATATTTAATAATGTTTACCATGAATATTTTATTTTTATTACCTACATGAAAATTTAAGTATGTACATACAAGTACAAGTAAAAAAAATAAGAAAAATACCAAAACAATGCTGTTTTTTTCTCGTTATTAAGTACCTACTAAACCTTTTAATACTTAATTTGTTTTATTTTTTTTTATGATACGACGGGGAAGCGCTTGGCCTTTATCTCTATTAAAATCCTACCACCAACCAAACCAAGCACAATATTGCTCCCCCTGGGGATCGAACCCAGGACTTCTGTATCTGAAATCGGTGGGTTGAACCACTAGACCACAGAGGCGGTTACTTATAACTAGGACTCGCTGTAGTTTTACAGGTTACAATTTCAGTGATGTCCTAGCTAGACAAAGTCTGTATTTACAAGAGGCGAGGGCTCCGAATATTTTGAGTAGGTACTGCAGTAGTTAGGTAGGTCTATACCTACCTAACTACTATACCTATGTAAATACAAAGTGAATTCAACTGGTTCCATCTAACTTTTGTAATCATTGTCCGCACAGAGGGCAGTAAGATCTCTGTACGTGGTAATGTGCGGATGACGTCCCCGTTTCTTATTTCCTGTAACTACAAGACTTCCCTCCAACCACTGCTGATTCCGATGGATAGCTGTTACGGCGCAACAATCTGAATACCGACGGAAACATCATGCATAGTTACTAGGCAGTTAGGTAGGTACCTACTTTTGAATATAATTAGGATTTTAGTAGTTTGTATTTGTCGTAGGTAATAATTCTTTGTTTCTACGTTTTTTTTCTGGCTTCGCTCGACTTGCGCATTGCCGTACACAAAATTAGGTAATTTATTTTTAAAATTAGGGAAACAGGAATAAGATAAAGCACCCGGGAGATAACGAGGATGGATTAAACGTGGGCCACACGGTTGCCAACGAGCCATTTCTGATGAGGTGACCTTGTCAAATATTGTTATATCTGCCGCCGTGTGGACAGTTGCTGGCCGATTTGACTTTCAATGACCGTTGCAGACGGGAGTGCGTTGCCAATCGCCGACGGCAAGCCTCGTTGCCAACCGTGTAGCCGCTTGTTTCCAACAAACGCAAGACGTGCCACAAAACGCGTGCCAAAATTATGAGTGAAACATGAGAGCGCGAACTAATATCAGATTTTTAACAAGCCTCATAGCTCAGTTGTAGTAACTGTGCCTGCTGCTCTGTAGGTTATGGGTTCGATTCCCACCCAGGATAAACATTTATGTGATAAAAACTTATAGATGTTTTTTCTGTGTATGGTTGTTGTACAATTTTGTAAATTAACCAAAAATGTATATACCTAGGTATTCTATCCATAATCTTGTTCCCATAGCGCCTTCTAGCCCCAAACCAAGCCTAGCTTGCAATAAAGCTATGTTTAGTTTGGTGCTAGATGGCGCTGTGTGAAATAAATGTCCCGTAATATTATTATTTTTTAATTGATTTAAACAGAAATCTTCCTTGTCTATTGATCTATCCTCAAAAGATTATAAGGACTTTCTTAGTAGGTAAATAAATTGATAATTGATAAATTTATTTCTTAAAATACTAGGATACATAAAACAATTAGAGCTAGGTTGGTAGAAGTTAATTAAATAATTCTAATTTTGGTGCCCTGAGTTCCGGACAAGAGATTCTGTATCCCGGTCCTCAGTGCCCCCCCCTTAAATTACGTTAAACAAACAGAAAAAACTTATGTATAATTTAATACATCTATTGCTAACTATAACATACTTATGATATAAATGTAGAAAAATAAGGTAGGGTTACATGGGTAGGTATAAATAAACAATGATTCAGTTTTAACTTTGTTATGAGAATTGAATATAGGTAGGTAGGTATAAGGTAAATAAGTAAACAGAAAGTGTAGAGATATTTGGAAGGTATTTACACATACCTGATACCTGGTACACATTATAATATAATATAGGCTTTTAGGGGACTGAGCTTATATAGCAAGAAGGCAATTACATTTTTTAAAAGAAGTTAGGTATAATTGGATATTACTAGATAGATATATACTAATAGGTACTTATATACTAATAAGTTCATAATCATTTTGATTTCAATTTATAAGTAGATAGGTATGTAGGTACCTATAAATTAGCCACTAAACTTATGATAACACAGGTAACGTGGATAGTGATTGAAAGTGACCCAGTGCAATCACCTATGTACCGAATTAGGTAGGTAGATACTCTGCATACCTACTTTTTTTTAATTGTACGACGGAGAAGCGCTTGGTCCTCATCTCTCCTGGTTAGGTACTAGGTAAGATGGTGGTAGCTAGCCAGGCGGACTTAACCACAGTCCTACCACCAACCAAACCAAGTTCAATATTTGTTTTCACCCTGGGGATCGCACCCAGGATCTCTGGATCTGACGTTGGTGGACGAAACAGTAGACCACGGAGGCGGTTTACTTACCTAACTTAAGCCTTCTATGTAGGTACGTAAATAGTTAAATGACAACAAGCCTAATAACTCTGTTGGTAGTAACATTGCCTTCTGCGCTGTAGGTTGTGGGTTCTATACCCACTCAGGACAAACATTTGTGTGATGAATATAAATGTTTGTTCTGTGTTTGGGTGTTGTATTATATAGTACGTGAACGGATGTATTTACCAAAAAAGTAAGTACCTATTCTATTCGTAATCTAGTTTACATGTTACAAGCTAAGCTTAGTTTAGAGCTAGATTGCGCTGTGTAAAATGAATTATCTGTAATAAATAATTAGGTAGGTCCTGCAAATAGCTTTTTTTTTCGTCTAAAGAACAAATAAGTGCTAATGAAACGCAGACTTTTTTAATGTTGAATGTGTCGAGAGATTGTGCTGTGTCGGTTCGCATTCGCACATAACTAGATTTTTCACATATCTGGCGACTTTTTGACGCCGGTCTAGCAATTTAATTTTTGCCACAGCGGCAACCCTGAGCCTAGTACAATACAATAGTCTGTGCATTTAAGGATTTGACTTTGAAACAAACCACGAATGAAAACGGTTTTTTCTTTTAATTTACAGATTATAGTGTAGAAGGTACCTTCATTTGACCTAAAGTTCTGTTACAAATTAAGCTAAAAATCTGCTTATAACTACAGTTTGCTACAGAAAGAGAATGGAATTAACAGAATCGAGTGGCGATAAAAACAATTATAGATCGACCACTCTCGAAATCAAGAAAATGTTTGCTGTTTCAGCTGGTAAAATGTAAGTTTCTTTGTTCTATAGGTAGAAAATAGTACCTACGTCCTAGGTCCTACCCCGCCGGCTACTTACCACATTGTCGAGCCAAGCCGTAGCTGATTAGTTTGAACTGTGTGTTGATTTGATAGTCAGACAGATAAACTGACTGATTACAACAATTTTATTGTTTATTTACATTAGGACCCTGTGGTTACAACCGTTACACGTACCGTTACCGTACCTACCAATGTAGGTACGGTCTAAAATCGTTGTAGCAATAAAATTACAGTCGTCTCATCATGTCGGTAATTTACACGCCGGTATATTTAATATACTAACCATATAGGTTCATGATACTAACTATTGTTGCAGGTATAGAAATGAAAACCCTAACTTGACTAAAGATGCAGATGCAGGTATATATCAAGAAGAACCTGATGCGAGCTTTTGCCTTATAAAATCTCATTCACAGCCTGATTTAAGATCAATAACAGAAAATCCATGTACTCCAGCCAAAAACGATTCACCTGCGACAAAATCTGATGTGAGCTTCATGCAAATGTTGAATATGGTTTCACCAACTTCTGATAATGTAGAGCTGAATGATACTTCAGATGTTATTGATTATATTTTTAATCTTCCACCAATTGGTGCAGAAAGTCTGAAGTCTTCATCCATACAAGACAGGTCTGAAGAACAAAACATTCATGTTATGGAAACTACAGAGGCATTCAAAGAAATATGTCTATCACAGACAACAAACACACCTGACAATAAAAAAAAAAGTAGGGTAATTTGTAAAATACAACCAGAGAACATGCCTGATACCATAGAAAAAAGTAAAGTAATATGTCAAATACAATCAACGCTCAAACCAGCTGCTGTTACAACAAACAAAATAACTAAAACACAAATCTTCAAAACAACACCTAAGAGACCTGATACCCCCCCTAGAAACCCCCGAAGCAAGAATAATTCTTACAAACATATTGGCAGTCCTGTCGCATTCTACATCAAGAACTGCCCTCAGGTAGCATTGAAAACAAATGTGCGCCCAAATAAGCCACTACCTGGAATGTCTGACATTCCTGAGTTAGTTAAATCAACATCTCCAGAAAAACTGCAAATGGATAAACATAACCATAATATCAACCTGCCTTTTGTTGCTTATAAAAGCGCAAAAAAAACTGAAGTGGTAAGTTCAATAATCTTATTGCTGGTGTCCTAAGATCTATTAGCAATACTACTACTCTTTCATTTTCATTACTATTGTAAGATGCTTTGTGTCCATCTGGTGTCATATGTATCCATACTCAGATTTTCACAAAAGCTATTATAGAAACATTATTCACATTGTTTTTTTTTTATTTTAAGTCTTTGCACTTAGTTAGTCACAACATAATCAGTGCTTAGCTGAATCTAGTATTATGGCACTAAAATTTGCAAATCGATTCAGGTCCCTCATTGCTTAATTGGTTGCTCTTAACCTAACTTGAGAGCAAAAGATGTTGATTTGAGTCCCCATCATAGGTTGTTTTTTATTTGCATCATTAGTATTTTAAGAATATGTATTCGAATTCTTTCAATTAGCAACCTGAAGAGTAAAACAAGCAAGATTTGGCATACAATTATAAAGTATTTCATGTTAATCTGGTTAGGAAGATTCCTATCCAGATTAATATGAAATACTTGATTAAGTTCTAGATAGAAGCAGTAGAAACCTGGTATTCAGCATGTAAATCTATATTTCAGATTCAATTACCTGATGAGAACAAACTTCCCCAAAGCCAATGGGTACAGAAAATAACATCTTTTCCTAGACCCACTGTTATTAAACATAAGGAGAGGATTCATGCAGAAAAAAAAAAGGAAACTACTAGTCAAGAAAACAGTTGCGGCAATCTGTCTTGCTACCAAGCAGACATATCAGTTTGCACAGAAAAAACTGCGTTTACATACAAATGACTAGGTACTAATAAATAACTGTCTTCAATTAAATAAGGTACTTATAAATAACTGAACTCAATTAATTAACTATCACTAACGATTTTCAATTATTACAATAACTAACTTAAATATTTGCCATAACAATAAATAAAAATAGATGCATAATTCGTTTTCTTTGTGGGGGTGGGGGCTAAATAGAGGATTGTGTAAAACAGGATAACAGCTTACTTATTATTGTATCCTCTTTGGACATGCGTGCTGTAACAAGCGGGTGATGATGATGAGTGACAGGCTGATAGAATTGAATGGAAGAGAAGAACATATGCAAAAGCTGCTGCCTAGAGCGGGATGAGGACTGGGTGGCTTAGGCCGTGGCCACATTAGACAAACTGAGCGGCTGACAGTTTGCTCCAAATGAATGAACGCGTAAAGCCGCGCGGCGCAGGCGTAAGTAGCGAGTTAACTGAACCACCGCCTACCGCGAGCATCGTTTGCTGCGTCTGCCGCTGTCTGAGTGAGTCGGCAAGCGAAACGTCGCAAACTGCGTACAGTACGCGCTGTATGGACACTACTTGATAATATATATATAGGGAGGCAAAACGGGCTACCGACCACATCCATCGGTGGCTATCGCGCGCTACCGCCACATGTGTAAAAGTAACGGAAGGACGCGACAGCCACCGGTGTTCAGAAACCGCCATTTTTTAACCCGCTCACGGCTGCGCAGTCTTACGATATGAAATTATCCATATCGACGCGTGCGATGCATAGGGCATTGCAAAGTCGTTGTGAGTAAAAGTATTCCATGACTAAGACTAACTGCGCGGGCGGGGGTGGGGCAACGCAACAGTGGCGCATGTCAGCGTCTTGTGTGGCCTGCAGCCATCAAAATTTGCGAGCCGCGGACACTGCTGTAGCGAGTGGCTGCGGCCGCGCCGCCGTTACACTATTTCGGCGGGTCTATACTTAGTACTTATATCATAATAATGAAAAGTTTGATATGTCGCTATCGCTGGCCACCGGTAGCTGAGGTCGGTGGCCTGTTTGCGTCTAGCATCCGCGGGACTGACTGGTATATCATTCGTTTGTCGGGTGGCGAACTGTAGCGCGCCAGCAAACTCTTGTTTCCCTCGTCCCGTCTTAGGTACCTCCAAATAGACCAGTAGATCGTTCACTTTCACGTGTCGCGACAATCGATAAGAACTACTTGGTACCTACCTACCAGTACCTACCTACCAGTACCTACCTACTGGCTAAAATGAAAAGGCAGCCTCGAAGCAACCGTGTGATTTGACATCTAATCACGAACTCAAAACAAAATATTTTTATGTGTTTAGGTTGCGCAACGCTCCAGCTATTAACCACTGAGCATAGTAAGCTATTAACTACGAACTTTGCACCAAAATATCGGTTTTCGTTTGGGAGGTCTACTTTGAAAACCGAAGCCTGCAGTAAAGTGTGAGGGATCGCACATTTCTTTTTTTTTTTTTTTAATGGCAAATCGCACATTTCCCTCCCTACAAATATAAAAGTTCCTCGTGCCTACAACGAAGTACCTATTACTACGTGCCCGTAGTTAGTTCGGGTCCGTATATTGCACGACCAATAATTCAAAGCCACTTTATTTCAATACAATAGTATCCAAAAATACTGTTTATAATTATAATTCACAGTAATTTTGTTATTTTACTTACAGGCTACATAATTATCTATTATAGATATTATGTAGCCTAGCGGCGAATTTCACTTTTCGCGATTTGTTTTGAATGTAAAACTTTACCCAAAGGAAGCAACGGGACCTCGTTACTAAGATTACGACTGTGCTGTCTATTCGTCTATCTGTATATTCAACCTAATTAGAATACATAAATAAATGACTTTTTATCGGCAATTAAAGAACATTAAACTTTATTTACTGGATAGGTATCCTTAGATAGTACCTATTTTATATTTATGCTATAAATAATTCGTGACAATGTTTTATGAAATAAATTTATCTTAATCTTTATCGTTGTCTTATTAACATTACGAATATTACAAATTAACTAAATATATTCAATTTACTTGATACTAGCTTTTACCCTTGACTTCGTCCGCAAAATGGCTGATCGAAATCATTGAAACTATGACTATTAATAATGATGGTAAGCGGCCCGACGGTATGACTCTTGACCCTTGGGAAATGGGTAGGCCTTTATAGTGTGGGACGCTACCTGCGTCGACACCCGAGCGCCATCTCATCTGCCTGGGACATCAGTTAGGGCTGGTGCGGCGGCTGATTCGGCCGAGGATCACAAAAGGCGCAAATATAGTGGTCTCGACAGAGCTTACCTATTTGAGCCTTTTGGGGTGGAGACCTTGGGTCCGTGGGGAGCCGGTGCCCTCCGGGTTTTCAAAAATATTGCGGGGCTTTTGATTGAGGCGAAAGCTCCCCACGGACCCAAGGTCTCGTCCCCCAAAAGGCTCAAATAGGTAAGCTCTGTCGAGACCACTATATTTGCGCCTTTTGTGATCCTCGGCCGAATCAGCCGCCGCACCAGCCCTAACTGATGTCCCAGGCAGATGAGATGGCGCTCGGGTGTCGACGCAGGTAGCGTCCCACACCAAAGGCCTACCCATTTCCCAATGGACAAGAGTCATACCGTCGGGCCGCTTACCATCATCACGTAACAGACCATTCGGTTCAAGAACGGCTGGCACATTGACACTGGTAAAAGCTCGACGGATAATGTCATTAAGACTTGCGTGGCGCGAAATCCTGCCGGCAGACCTTGTGCACGAAAGTCCGTGAAAACCAAATTGATCTACGGCCGCACCGCACCGGCACTGGTGAGAGGCGTCTTGCACCCAACCGAAGACAAGTGGCAATACGGAAAGTTACAGGATCCATAAGTGTACCGGTATTGTGAGATGAATGTGCTTGCAGCCAAAGACCTGATTCCCATTTTGAAACAGCTAAGAGACGAGCACGATCTGTGCAGGTTGAGCACGTATGTAATAGATAATATTGATTATCTACGGTCTTAAATTATACGAAACCTACAAATTTTGTTGCTTGTATTAGGAAATAATGAATGAATGAGCAAGTGAATGAAATATTAACAATATTTTTTTCTTTGCGTGATTTACTTTAACTTAGCACGCAATTTTTATTCAACAATGCATGTTCGTATAACGCCTAACTAATTTAAATTATGTAACTAGTTTTAAAAATGAAAAACATTGCATGTATTTTTGAAATAACTGTAAAAAAGCAAACCCATACCGCGCTATTTGCGGTAGGTAAATTGCTACCGCTGAGCAGCGCTTTGCAGCAGCCCCGCCGCCGCCGCGCAGTTTTTGATAATTTGTCAGTTTCGCGCGTTCATTTTATTATTTATCTGTGCTTTGTCTACTTGCGCTACGCTACTAATTTACTCTATGTATTCCTTGGCTCGCAAATGTGTAAACAAACAAATGTTTCGATTTGATTTCGTATAATGATAAATAAAATCTAAATACTTGTGTTCGGGTACAATAATGAACCATCGGTTTCTAGCTTTGAAATCATTCGAATCTAAGGCAAAAAGCCTGCATGTTGGAGAGGCTGCATACCAATAAAGACAACAAGAGGTAAGCTATTATCATTTTACAATTCCTTCGAATTCGTTTTACGAGTTTATACTCCATCCGTGCCTACCTTAGAATTATCTATAGCTCGCTCATCATTATTACATACCTAGGTACCTACCGCATATTGATCGCTTAATTGGAGGGTGAAGGGTGCAGCGATAGGTTTCTTAACTTCCGTGAGGATAACTTATTGTTATGTAAATAATATTAATGTTATAGAAAAAATTATGAGGAGGTGATCTATGCAGACGTAGCTATGCTTAGTTTGGCGCTGTGTAAAATGTCCAGTAGTATTTTTCATATTTTTCAACAAGCCTCACAGCTCAGTTGGTAGTAGCTCTGCCTTCTGCGCTGTAGGTTGTGGGTTCGATTCCCACCCAGGACAAATATTTATGTGATGAATGTAGATGTTTGTTCTGTGTTTGGGTGTTGTATTGTACGATAAGTATGTATTTACAAAAAAAATAAAAAAGTATTTATGTATTCCATCCGTAATCTAGTTCCCATATTACAAGCTATGCTTAGTTTGGGACTAGATGGCGCTGTGTGAAATTAATGTCCTGTAATATTTATTTATTTATTTATCTAAATATATATAACTCAAAGGTGACTTGACTGACTGACATAGTGATCAACGCACAGCCCAAACCACTGGACAGATTGGGCTAAAATTTGGCGTGCAGGTAGATGTTATGACGTAGTCATCTGCTAAGAAAGGTTTTGTTGGTTAGACTTTTTGAAAATGGCTAAAGAAAATCTGAATGTTGATGGAGAAGTTGAAGAATGTACTGTCGTTTTTATGTTTTGTAGGCCCAAATTTTTTACACACGCTAAACAAAAGTAAAGCCGCAAAAACGATACTTAATTAATAATAATACTTCTTAATGCGAGAGAAACCGCAAGCAAAAGCTATTTTATGATAAAATCTACAGTAAATTATTATTGATCATAACATGAAAGATGGAACAATATTTTGGGACTATTGTTAGGAGTTTCCATGCCTTAGAAAAGGTAATTTTAGTTTTACATTTTTTTTTCAGGGAATCCCGTGGCTTGAGCCTGAGGTGACCTTGGCCTATTTCTGAAAACAGTCAGAGAACATCAGCCCTTTATGCAGAGGTTGCTCAACCAAAGAAGAATTAGCTGACTATGTAGTCCTGAAATGGTTTGTGCTGTTACAGCACAAAGAAACACTCAAGAACCCAAGAAACCTGTGGTCACTCCGTAAATCCTGCAGAAAACCCAGGAGCATTCAGTGCTTCTGGTTGGAGTTATGCTAGCTATAGAAGTCAACATTAACATTTTAATAAAATATGAAAGTATACTAGTCTTTTGCCTGCGGCTGTTCTCGCATGGGTAAAGGCTGTTGATAGATGGGATGAGATGTATTTGTACATTAAATTATTTATTAAAGTAAAGTAAAGTAAACATTTATTGCTTGAAATACACGGTAAGGTGTTATAAACTATTAGTATCAATGTATCCTGCCGTAATATGGCGTGCAATTTTGGTGAACAATTATAATTGTACTTACAATATAAAATAAAATAAATTATAAAATGTCATTTCAAATCAAATAAAAACTATTTACTGCTTACGAATAGGTACTTATAAACAATGAAAACAACACTAGACAATATCACACAAAATTAAACATGGAAGAATAATAAGTTGGTAGGTTGAGTATCAGAAATGAAATACAATGTCAACAAAAAAATTTGGTCATTCATGAACTGTTCGATCTCGTAATAACATTTACTAACTAACGTGGTTATTATACATTGAATTAGTTCATTGAAATAATGAGAAATGATAAAATATCTTTTTATGGAAGATTGACATCTCTGCATCTCCAGCTTGATTTTCGATAGGTTAGTAAGCTTGCTCTGCAGGGGTTCTTCCCCATAGTCAAACTATTTGTCCAACTGATTTGACCACAAGGAATAATTTTCCCCATGGTCAAACTTTACTAATATCGCATCTTTTTAGCACGCTGTATGCATGCTTTGTGTATGTACAGTCAAAGACAGACAAGTATCGCGTCATTTACAATTGTTTTTCTTCCAAAGCCAGAGAGAGGTACGGATAGGCTGGTTGTAGTCATCAACCTTTGGTGGCAGAGGGTCCTTGTCACCTAAAATAAAAATAGAAGGTTTTAATATGGCTATAGAAATTGCTTGTAATTTAAGAGTTTTAAAGTACAGACCTACTTCATATTTGAGAAGTAAGCAAAATTTTCTGACATGTATTTAATGATAGCAATAGTAGTGTAACAAACTGTCTATTTGAAAAATAAATATAATAGTATAAATAGGTATAAGAAAGAAGTAGCTGATATTTGAATATTATTTATTGTGTGGAACTTGCCGAGAAGCCATCGGTTATGCTCCCCTGTACAAACCAAGTGGTTCAAGATCAAGGAAAAAAGATCTGAATCAAGGACACCTTTTTTCCTTGATCGGAGGCCGCCTCTTTGGTCTAGTGGCTTCCCCATTGGTGTCAGATGCAGAGGTCCCGGGCTTGATCCCCAGGAGAGTACAGGCTTGGTTTGGTTGGTGGTAAGACTAAGTTAAGTCTGCATGGTTCGATACCATCATCTCAACTAAGTCTGTTGCGAAAATAACAATTCTAAATCGTTGTGTTGCGACATTTAGAGGTAAGAGACCCAGTTCCTCAGTCTGTCGAGGATTCCGGGTTAAGTGCGCTTTCACCTTCCAAAACGTAAATGATATTATGGAGTTTTCTAGCTAACCCATGTACTTGTTCCTATTAGACTATGTATGTAAGTACATAATGTATACTATACACCTACCTACCACCCAGACCAAATACTTCTAATGGAGTAGGTATTTGGTAGGGACCTTACCTACTAAAAATCTAGGAAGGTACCTACATATCTAGAAAATGCGAGATCACTTACCATAATTGTTTTTGTCAATGCGAGAGTAATCTGAGGTTTCTATTATAAAACAGGGACCAGTTTTGGGCAGACGAAATAATTTTATAAATTTCGTCTCGGCTATATCGAAAGGATTCATTAACTTATATTACGTAGATAGATATTCCTCAGGCGTCTTGAGAGGATGCGTTCACGGTAGTGCCTGAAAAATTATGATCATGTCAGATCTAGAGGTCCCGGGTTCGATCCCAGGGGTAGTAAAAATATTGTACTAGGTTTGGTTGGTGATAGGACTTCGTTTATGTCCGCCTGGCTGCCACCTTACCTAATTACCTAACCTTCCCTCACATCTTACCTAATTCTGTCGCTATAACAACAATTCTAAAATTGTTGTGTTCCGGCATTTAGAGGTATGATAGCCAGTTCACTTCAGTTTGTTAAGGATTTCGAGTGAAGTGTGCCTCCACATTCGGCCTTATCTTAACTTATATCTAACCAGGAGAGATGAAGACCAAGCGCTTCCCCGTCATACAAAAAAGTAGGTACGCAGAGTACTTACCTAGTTAGGTATATAGGTGATTGCACTAGGTCACTACCCATGTTACCTGTGTTATCATAATTTCAATGGCTAATTTATAAGTAGGTAGGTATGTCACTACATACCAATTTACGTTATTACTATGATTTGATTTGAGAAAGTTTTTATGGGTCGAGTCCCTAGAATATTTTGAAGATACATCCCACAGACAGGGAAGATCTCTGTATAATATAAATCAATTGAATAGGAATAATATTACAGAACATTAATTTCACACAGCGCCATCAAGCCCAAAACTAAACATAGCTTTATTACAAGCTATGCTTTGTTTGGGGCTAGAAGGCGCTATGGGAACTAGATTATGGATACAATATCGAGGTATATACTTTTTTTGTTAATTTATACGTACTACATTATATGAGACAACACCCAAACACAGAACAAACATCTATAAGTATTTATCACACAAATGTTTATCCTAGGTAGGAATCGAACCCACAACCTACAGAGAAGCAGGCACAGTTACTACAACTGAGCTATGTGGCTTGTTATAAATCTGATAGGTATTTGTTCGCGCTGCTCTGTCTTTTCCACTCATCATTTCGGCACGTGCACCAGCTGCCGCAGTACAACCATGGACGAAGGAAATACAATAGACAGCTAATCCCATAGAACATTTTGTAGATCAAAAAATGATCAAAATCCGGTATTATTTCTAGATGGCGCTATCTCGTAGCCTGGGAGCATTCTAATCAACATCTAAAACGAATATATTTTCAATTATTTGTATGGTAAAATTCTTCGATTGATATCTATTTTTTTTTAGAATAGTAAAAATTGTTCACAGTGTAGTTTTATCAATTTTGTTTCACAGCGGTATTACACCACATTTTACGAGCCTGCTAATAGATGGCGTGTAACTAAACTCTAAATAAACGTACGTAAAATGCGATGTAACGCATCGTTGTTTAACTAGATGGCGCTTATCATCAAAGTAAGTATTATTTTTATTTCAGACAGGTACCTGCAGACTATAGGAATGTTGAAAACTCCGGTATTTACTTTTCTAGTTTATGTCATCAAAGTAAGCAGGTTAAATCGTTAAAATATGTACCTACCAGAAAATTGAATATTGAAATACAGAGAAAGACTAGAGAATACAGAGTTGACTGCTGATAGGAGTGACTGGAAGAGGAGAATATATTGTGCCAACCCCATCTAGAGTAGGATACGGACAGGAGAATAATGATGATGCCTATAGAAAAAGAAAAACAACAATTGATTGAATCATAAATAAATTTATTTATGAGAACGATTTCATATATATATATAGTTCATATCTTTCGTCACAGAATAATAAATAGTACTAGCGTACAGAAGGATCACTCTCTAACCTAATTACGTTTTAAAAACTAAAAAGAAAGAAAACCGACTTTGATGAAGAATATGATTCAATTTCGTTAACCTGGATGGCGTATTTTTTCCAATTATTTTGATGACCGATGGACGGGCAGACAGACAGACGCGTGACCCTATATGGGGTCCGTTTTCTCCTTACTTTTGAGATATACACCCAAATCGCTTCAAGTGTGCCTATAATATTTGAAGAGTTCCCTCGATTTATCTAGGATCTGATCATCAGATCCTGACCTGATGACAATGGGATCACCTAGGAAGTATACCGACCCTAAAAATACCCAAATCACTTCAAGTATGCATATAATATTTGAAGAGTTCCCTCAATTTCTCCAGGGTTCCATCATCAGATCCTGACTTGATGACAATGGGAACACCCATGACAATGGGAAGACCCTTTAAAAAAAATATCTAAATCGGTCCGGCCATCTTTGAGTAATCAGGGAACAAACATTAAAAAAAAAACGTTCCGACGATTTGAGAACCTCCTCCTTTTTTTTAAAGGAGGTTAAAAAGCCATGTTTCGGTACAAAAATGTACTTACTGTTAAGACTTGCACGCGATATTGAATCTTATTGTGTGGCTTTAGCGTTCATAATCCGTTTGTCTCTGCTGACTTGGAAACGGTTTCGCGGTCAGAGCATTTGCCGATATTAATATAGGTAAAATTTATGTTAAAATAAATCAATAATGTTAACTATGTATATAACATCAATACCTACCTTTAATAAGTAAGTGTCGTGAAAACACTTTAACATACATAGGTACCTACTAAGTACAGACTTTTTATTGACAATACATGTATGTCTGTACCTACTTATAGCTTCTCACCAATTATAGAATTTTATCGCTGTCTAGATAACTACAAACATACGCAACTATTACTGGGTAGGTAGAGAATTGAGTAGGTGCGTCACAGTATCATGTACCTAAACGAATTATTTATGTTTCGAAGTCATAATAATTGATTGATCCAAAAATCACAAAAATTAGGTACGCATGGTAGGTAGCGACGCGGTTAGCGTGTGACCAGAGACGAGAGCCGAGTTGCAACCTACTGCCGCTATCTAACCTAAACTTCACAGTGACACCCCCTGCGATCGTTTTGGGCCCTATAAGCCCACAGCTGAAGCATTTTCTCGGAAGGCTCGCTTCATTGTAGACCTCATTTTGTTCCATCACCAATAGTTTTCGCTGCGCATGTGATGCGGTAGGTATCAACTCTGGGCATCACTATGCACTATGTATAGGTAGGGTAGGTACCTACCTAACTAACCCTTTTTACTTCACCATTATGTATAGGGGTATAGGTTAAGTACTTACCTACATAATGGTGACAAGGAAGGCAACCAGGCTTTGTTTTCTCAATAAACCTTATTTTGAAGAAAATCTACAATTTACTATCTAATCTAAATATACAGTACAGGACACAAAAAATCGTATGTAGATCGGCGGTGGTGGTGGTGGTGGCGGCGGCGGCGGGGCGGGAGGGTTGCACGCCTGTGTGCAGTTTTACGGTACCCATTTATTTTGCACTTTGCAGTTAAACGCGACGAAGACGACGACGAGACAATTCGAGTCTTAAGAGCGGCAACGCCACCGCCGCTGCCGTGCGTAGGTTTTTGCACATGCTGGCAACCTCGCAGCAAAGAAATAACATTTGTGCTAGTCAGAAAAAGCGCCATCTCTCTGTATATTTTCGTACGAAGAAAGGAGTGGGCTAGATTGAGGTTTAGAAAAAATATGATTCAATTATTATTACTTCGTTTGGGAACACGTAGCGACATCTCACGTCATAGAAAGTATTTATTTATCGTGCCACGCTCGATAGTAGGAAGATTGTCAGTCTATTGTATTTCCTTCGTCCATGGTACAACTAACTGTCTTTGCGTTTGTTGGAAACAAGCGGCTACACGGTTGACGACGGGAGGTTTGGAAACGAACGCCCGCCAACATACGTCATTGAAAGTCAAATCGGCCAGCAACTGTCCACGCGGCAGATTTGACAAGGTCACCTCTGCAAAAATGGCTTTTTGGCAACCGTCTGTCACGGCTTTCAATTATGCAAAAAAATAGAGAAATTCTAGCTAAAATTTATTATTAATTATTTTTACAGTCCATTTTGTTCTCTATATGTTGTCTAAATTTAGCATATTTTAGTATGACGTTTCTAATTTTACATTAGATTTAGATAGTGTACCTACCGAATAGGTAAATAATAAAATAAAATAAATAAATATTACAGGATAATTATTTTACACAGCGCCATCTATCCCCAAACAAAGCATAGCTTGTAATTTGGGAACTAGATTACGGAAAGAATACTTAAATACTTTTTGTAAATACATACGTAGGTATTAATAAATACGTATGTTACAACATCAAAACACAGAACAAACATCTAGGTATATTCATCACACCAATGCAATGTTTGCTCTGAGTGGGAGTCGAACCCAGAGCCTACAGCGCAGAAGGCAGAGTTACTACCAACTGAGCTATTAGACTAAATTGAGTACCTACCCAACTAAAATCATTATACTGTCATCCTAAATTTAGGTTTAGTATGGCGCTAACCGAATAGGATACTTATTTTGTTAGTTCTAAACCTAATTTTAGTCAGATTTAGGGAAGATTTATATTTGACTGTGCTCGAGGCGTACCGAGGCGGCCACGTAGGCCCGGACGGGGCATGGATTTGAAATGTAACATATATTTTGTATGAAGTAGTGCATGATCCGTGTCCCGTCCGGGCCCGTCTACTAACGTACGACGCTCGTCTACACCACTGTTGTTACACGGTTCCGCACCGTCCCCGCCTCGCTCCGTCGTAGTAAAAACACTCTACTGTGCTGCGTACGGGCTGTGAGCGACGAATGTTTAGTGAGGGTCCACGCACGTTCCTTTTGTTTCACTGAAGCTCAGATTGGCCACAAAAGAGGTACCTTTGCAATTTGTTGCATGACTTTGCGGATAATGGACCGAAAGTATCCTGAGCTTTATGACATGTCGTATCAAAATACTTGGAATCAAAGTTCAAAACTTCCTTATGGACTTCAATTGGAAATGAATTAGATATACAATTTGGGTTTATAGAGGATGCACGCTCCATTTTCGTTTAACCTGGTTCTTCTTACTCCTTGCTTCTTCTTCCTCTTCATTAATAGCTTTCGTAATAGCAGCCATCTCCAGTAAAGAAAACTGCATTAAGAGCGCGCCCACTGACAAAATTAACAGGAGCATTTTCAAACACTCTTTGATAGTAACGAAAGTAGTTATACCAATAAAAAAATACTGAAAGCTGGGAAAAATCTTGTTGTAGTACAATGATCGGATAGAATTTAAAAAAAAAACAGAGTTCTTTTTAAAAAAAAAAATAGATACTACACTTAAAAAACGCTTTTAATTCAAATGCTCGAAATTATCAGCGACAACCCCATTTTTTTATTTATGAATAAAATAGATAGACTAGTGTTTTAGTCGAATAATCGGCTAGTTTTTTAATTTCACGTTTAGATTTTGAATAATTAAATAAAACACTAACAAAAATTATAACGTGGATCTAAAAGCCATGTCATAAGCAACTGAACCATGCAATTTTCGACTTTATGTTATGCCATTTGGATACAAAATAGATCATGGCTAGTGAGGCCAACGTAGGCGATTTATCGCCATTTAGGCTATTTAGGACTAGAATTGGCGACGAAAAAATATGAAAGGCGACTGGTCGCCTATTAATTTGTCTTAGCAATTATGAAACCAAATTTAGGAGGCAATGAGGTGGAATAGACGCGTATTACTGTTAGTGACTATCGCAATTATCTATATTATACTGACTAGTAGTTCGGGAAGACGGGAAATGATTTGACACTTTCGTTTCGTTCGCTTTGTAACTTCCTGTGCGTGTACAATCTAATTTCAAAGCTTTAATACCTGTGAAAAAAACATGGGAAAACACGGAAAATATGTGAAGCATTATCGCGATGAATGGGAAAAATACCAGCATTCAAAAGTAAGTGAAAATACTGTTTTTTATTGTTTACGAGGGCCTTGTCCTCCTGTCAGGCAAGCAGGACATCTCTAGGAACTTTTTCTAGAGATGATGCGGCGGGCGAAGGGCGCAGGAGGTTGCGTTGCGGGTTCGATTCCCGCCTCAAGACAAATGTTTGTACGATTTGCAGATATTTATTCTGGTGTTTTGGATGTTTTCTATACATGATAAAAAATATTCATCTATGTAGTGTATTGTATTAAGTACCTCGGTATATTAGTTATCTAGTAGGTAGGTACTTACACATATCACAAGCTCTGCTTAGCTTTTGGCTAGATAATGGTATGTGAATTGTCCAGCATTATTATTATTATTTATTTATTCATTTTATGTCTAATTTGTTACGTTTTGACGTCTAAATAGATAAATGAATTTTTAAGTGCTAAATCATTACGAATACATCTGATTTTAGCTCAAAAAGAGCTGAATTGGCAGCACTGATGTACTACGTCATGAGGATGGACATGGGCTACTTTTATCCAAATCATGCGTATCCATATAGAGCCACTCCATGTGTACCATGCAGCGGGCAAGTCATAGTATCGGTATTTAATATACCGCTTAACTACCTCTTTTTTTTACAGATTGGCTAACTCGAGCATCTGATAAACTTACAGATAGTGGTAAAGGTGAGGCATTTTGTAAACTATGTCTCACTGCACTTCGTGCGCACAAAACCGATTTGGAAAAACACATGAAAACTAAAACGCATAAAGATCATGAATTGAGGTTTTCAAAAAAGCAACCCAAGCTTTCATCATTTGGCTACTCCTCAGTTAGTGACAGTAACACAATAGAAAAGAAAAATGACATACACATTTCTGCATATATTGCTGCTCATAGCTCCATCCGCAGCATTGATCATGTAGCAGATGTATTAAAAACCTGTGGGACAGGAAGTTCCCTTGAAAACATTCAGTTACATAGATCAAAGTGTTCTGCTATTATAAAGAATGTCTTGGAACCAGCCATGCTATAGATCTTATAGAAGAAATTGGTGATCAAAGTTTCTCCATAATACTGGATGAATCCACCGATGTGACAACGTAAAAGTGCATGGCATATTGCATCCGACACTAAAACTCAAAACTAGAAAAAATTGTTGTTGATTTTTTAGGCTTTCAAGAAGTCTACGAAGCAACAGCTCTAAAATGAATATTAAACTTCAAAATCTTATTGCAGTAGGAACTGATGGAGCTAGTAACCTTTGTGGAAAACATCATTCCCTGTTCACTCTGTTACAAGCAGACTTACCCCATTTACAGCTATTGAAGTGTGTGTGCCACTCACTTAGTTTATCAGTGCAGTTATTCAGTGCAAGCTTTGGATGCACCAAAGCTTGCACTGAATTACCATCTTGTCTGGAATATTTGCTGAGAGAAACCAAAAATTGGTTTGCTCACAGTCCACTGCGCATGAAAGTCTATCAGACCTTATTTGAAACTATTAATTATGGCAAGAAGCCCTGTAAACTCACTCAACTATCCGCCACAAGATGGTTGGCGTTTTACGCAGCTGTTAGTACAAACATTAACCAGTGGATAGAGCTAAAAACTCACTTTAATATGGTCAAATCATCAGGCGAGAGATGTTATACAGCAAGGGAGCTCGCTGGCTTCGTTATACATATAACGATGACACAAATGTGTTATATTTGTTATTTCTGTCACCTATACTAAAAGAAGTAACAAACGTGAATGTTATATTTCAAGCAAGTAATGCAAATATAACAAAAATATATAGTGACCTCCGAGTTCTTCTTGTTTCCACTGCAAGACGTGTTTTCAAACCAGTATTTCTGAGAGGTCAAAGTCTGTCTGAAAACGCCTCAATAGCAATGCTTCATGAAGCAGATATAGCAGCTGTCAAGCGAGCTTTAGATAAAGCCGAAGCATTGTTTGAAAATTTGTTGCTTCCACTGGACTCAATCGATTTTGGTGAAAAGTTTTGTGATTTACTTGCAAAAGAGACCATTTCTGCCGACAAAGCCAAGGAAGTCAAACAGCGATGCACAGCTTTCCTCGTACGCTTAGTTAAGGAATTGGTAGAACGACTCCCACTTAATTGTTCATTAGTGGAAAAAATTGCAATTTTCTCACCAAACTGCGTGTGCCTCTCAGCCAGCAACCCCAATGCTGAAGATTTACCCTGGCAGATAGGTGATCCGAATATTGACCGGGAAGCTATTATGAATCAATGGCGTGGATTAAGTACGATGCGCATCGAGGAAATAATCGGCACAACTCCACCCAATGATATTGTTAATTTTTGGGTACAGGTGTTGAAAATGAAGAATGCTGGTTGGGATTTTATGTTCAAGGACTTAGCGGAGTTTGCCTTACGCTGTCTTTCATTACCTTTAAGTAATGTCGTCGTTGAAAGAATTTTTAGCGTGATGGGTACGGTGAAGACAAAATTAAGGAATAGGATGCAACTACCCATGCTGATCGCTATACTAAGAATTCGTACACATATGAATGTCAGAAATATTTGCTGTAGCAGCTTCCAACCAAGCAACTACATGATCAGTTTACATGCTGGTAGAAAAATGTACGCTGCTTCCAACACCAGCAGTCTCAGCGAACCTTGCGCCAGTACTAGCACATCAACTATTTTCACAAATGACGGTGACGGCGAAAATCTTGTTGGTGCCTTGTCATTGCTGGCAGACGAACCAGATTCTTTTTAAAGTAGATAAGTGTAAATAAAGTTAAAATTAAATATAAACTACAATTTTTTATTGTTTTTATATTTCGGCTCCTTTTAAGGCTACAGAACCTGAAATTCGGCTACATTAGGCTACTTATGCTATGAAAAATGGCGATATCACTCCCGGTGTCGTTGGCAACACTGATCATGGCTTCTTGGTCAGTCTTGGTCAGTGACTCCCTGTGAGTAGTAGTGTTCTGTGCAGTTGTCGGGCAGCGCTCGACGTGGAAGGTTGTTTCCGGCCGCTTTGTTTCGTAATCCAGTGCGTTATTTGAATTATGTTTTAAATATCTAGTGGTACTTATTTATTTTTATTAATCAGGTTTGTACCTATGCATAATAAAATTAATTGAAGAAGGATTTCTATTATAATATTTTCAAATCAACGCAGAGTTGATAATGGTAGCACCCTATTTCCATACCAATTGAGTCTAAATTTGATGGGCTAGCGTTCAAACCCGGCCGGGCCGCGCGTTTGCCGCTGCACTGATCATTTCTACGTAATGTTGACAGTATAGGCAAGATTTTCAGACAAATCATTGTATCCTCATAGCCTCATAGCTCAGTTGGTAGTAACTCTGCCTTCTGCGCTGTAGGCTGTGGGTTCGATTCCCACCCAGGACAAACATTTCGTCGTTGTAGTGCGAGAAGTAATTAAGTGCAGAAAGCTAGTTACGAGATAATCGCGTTCAAAGTTTTTTTGCTCCTATAATTGATTTAACTCATTTAAGCTTATAGTTACAAAAATGATTTCTATGAACAAAATATAGATCATTTTACGATACACCCTAACGTTTAATAAATAATGTAAATATATTTACAGTTACTGAGATACATAGTAAAAAGTAAGTAAGTTAATTCTAGCATACAAGAATATGATGTTATTTGGTTACTTAATTATCTTTTTGTGTTACTGAAGTAATTATTATTGGGACGGTTTTGTTCCAGATGCAATTAGTGACTATTGCTCAAGGGTAAATTAAAAAGATAACGTTCGATTTCAATTTGAAAAACAGTTATTTAATTAAAAACACAGCACATTATACAAAATTGAGAATTTATTTCAAAATTTACCAGAAAACAGCATAATACTTAGCTTTTTATCAAAAAACACATTCATGCGAAATCAATGACTTATTTTCTAAAAACACAGAATTGCGAATCAAAACATAGCACATAATACAATATAAAGAAATTGTTTTCAAAATTCACCAGAATACAGTATAATACTTACTTAGCTTTTAATCAAAAAAGACATTCATGCAAAATCAATTGCCTAAGTATATTCTAACAACACAAAATTGCAAATCATCGAAAAACCTATTAATAAAAAAATATAAGAGTACTCTTAGTACGAACGAAATCTTGTCTATCTTTGTTTAATCAACGACACTCAACATCTCTAAGAATCTTCTCAATCAGTATCTTCCAAGGTGTCTGGCTCAGGCAGCCTATCTAGTTGGTTGGTTACTGGTAGGGATTGAAACCATGAATGGAATTCAACTGGAATAATGTCCGTTCGGCATAGGTTTATTAAGTCTTTCTTCTTTGACTGAGTTATTGGTAACATTGACGTATACGCTTTATTCATCTCACCAGATGTACCCGGAACACCTTTAGCTTTCTTACTCCTTATCTTTTTTATCGTGTCTAGTAATGAGTACTCGCCACTATGGCCGTATCTGAATTTTATGATACCAGGATTTGTCTTCTAAGAAAAATAGAAATTTTCAGACACGTGTTCGGGCTAGAACAGAAATCATTTTTTTGCAGCGTTTTTCCTGAGTATAATTCAGACCTCGCATTTAGATATAATAGAACAGAAGTACTTGGGCGGTGGGGGTAGCGCGGATGTAAGGATGTAACCAATAAACAATGTCAATTACTAACTAAGATGCAATACGGGTGGTTTTGGTTTAATTAATGTACTTTAGTTAGATTTCACAGAATGTAATGATCGAAAAACACGCGAATACCTACATTAAATATTACCTATGATCTATTGATGAATCTTGCCGGACAAAAGAATTTCATTTCGTTCATAGCTTATTGTCTACAATAAATAACTAAGAGCCATTAATAGTAGATCGCGTCAAATATATTGTACGAGAAATGTAACTAAGTGACTTTAGTGAGGAGTGCAGCCCCAAAAGTAGAAAAAATGTTAGTAAAACGATTCAAATAAATTACATAAGTACCCTTAACGCATTTTCATAGTCTGATTTTTGTCTTAACACGTAGATAAGTACTTCTGACATTTCTGTATTTATCGAAAATTAAAGAAAAACAAGCTCTTTTACCTTCTTATAAGGTACATAATAGGCTTAAAACTACTTTGACATCAATAACTCATTTTGGCTAAAAATGTCACTTAGTGAATTCTCGCACTACAACGACGATTTGTGTGATGACTATAGATGTTTGTTCCGTGTTTGGATGTTTGTATTGTATTATAAGTATGTATTTACAATAACTATCCGTAATCTAGTTCCCATATTACAAGTTATGCTTAGTTTGGGGCTAGATGGCGCTGTGTGAAATTAATGTCCTGCAATATTTATTTGTAATATTTGTATTTGTATACTCGGCATACTTGTACTACCTATATAAATGAATGTTGATTATTACAATTAGTAATTATGTAGCCAAATCCAGTACTTATGTAGAAAACTTCTTCAGGGGGGTTGAGCACGAACAAAAATCATGGAACTCGCGTCATCGTCACCGAATCGTTTCCATGAGCTATATGTAAACTGTGTCTATACATAAATGTACTTTTTGGGTGAACAAATAAAGAGTAACTCGCGTCATCGTCACCGCACACTCTTGTGAATTGTATCTTCGAGCTATTCGATTATTATGCGCGACACTGTTACGCTTACCGACACCACTTTTGACTTTAAACACATTGGGATTCAAGTAACAACAATCTCAGCTGTTTTCTTAGGCAATGATAAAAAAACTTCAAGTTTTCACTTCTGTCGGCTCTCCCAGAAAAAAACACTGGCACGTGTTTTTTTTTATAACAAAATTTGTTCAGTTACAGTTTGGTTGGTGGTAGGACTTTGTTTGAGTCCGCCTGGCTAGCTACCACCATCTTACCTAATGCTGTCGCCATAATAACAATTAAAAATATGTTGTGTTCCGGCATTCAGAGGTAAGATAGCCTCCACCTTCAGCCTTACCTTAATTTGTTACTAGGTGAGATGAAGGCCAAGATGCTTAACCGTCGTACATTAAAAAAAATCGTTGTCCTGGCGAAAAAGTGTCGAATTTCATGATTTGACTTTCTAGAATAATTAAATTATGATACCGTGTAGATTTGATACTTTTAAGTGAGATTATTCACGTATCGAAAAAAAATTGCCCACAGGAAAAAGTGCTAGGACGCCGTGTAAATGTTTGTGATAAAATTAAATTCGTGTATGCTTCTGGAGATATTGCAATTGTTAACAAAATATAACTACCTACCGACTACTAACTTTCTTAGTTTATGTAGGTATAGGTAGTAGGTACATACTTCAAGTACCTATTCTGACTATCCACTGACGGCTGTCGTATAAATCTTCATTCCAAATAACATTAAAATCCGTTCGCAGTAATAGTTTTTTAATTAATAATCGTGATCGTAAAGTAATAGTATATGATTTATCTTAGTGTAACGCATTTACTATGCTCAGCGTCACAACCTCGAGCGATCGTGGCGCGCTTTATGCACTAGAGCGGGCGGTGCAAGACGCGCGGGTAAAATATGTTTTTTCCTGACATTGGGCGCGCTCTTAATATTATAATTGCATTAAAGAGGAATTATTCACATCAATATATTGAAGCGACCGTGGCGGTAAAACAACCCGTTAAACAATCGGTGTAATTTAATCGTGCAGCCGAATGGGCTCCACTCCGGCCTCGGCCCGGCGCGGCTAGTGACTATACATATACACGGACCAGTCTAATATAAATCTGTCCTAAGGCCTGACTAAAGCCAACCGAATTGCGACCAATATAACACAAAGCTACTGTGTTTCTGTTGTATTGTAGTAGGTACCTAACTACATGGAAACTTGGAGTACCTAGGTATTACAAAGAAGAATATTTATGTAGGTACTATAATAGGTTGGTTGGTATTAGGGACATATTCATTTATTTTTTTTCAAATTTATCAACAATCTGAACATAGTAGATTCGATCCCCAGGCCAAGAGGGTAAAAATATCGTGGTTGGTGCTATGACTAAAGACCGCCAAGCTCTCCATTTTCAGTTTCTGTTGCCATAGCAACAATACTAAATTGTTGTGTTACGGCGGCATTTAGAGGAAAGATAGCCAGTTCCTCGGACTGTTGAGGATTCCGAGTGAAATGCGCCTAAACCTTCGGCCTTATCTTAACTTGTAACCGGTGAGATGAAGGCCAAGCACTTCCCCGTCGTAAAACAGTGTGTCAGACCAGACTGACCAAGCCTCAGCAGTAGTGTGTCTGCAGAATTGCAAGAAAATGCATAGTGCCAGACGTAGGTCATAGGCGTTAGAAATTTGATATCTGTGCCCCAACCTCGTAAATCATTTTGTCGTATTTATATGATGATGTAGTCCATAGTAGAAATGGTTGCCAGGCACTCCTAAAAATACCTAATTTAAAAAAAGTAAAAATACAAAAAAATTGGTAGCTAGCAGCTATAGCTGAGACTCCCTCTAATAGAAGGCCCCATCCTGGGAAGTATTACCACCATACCTATTCAGCCGCCAAGCAGCATTGCTGTGTTCCTGTTTAAAGGGTATGGTTGCCGGTGAAATTACGGGCACGCGAGGCTTAACACCTTTATGCTTCAAGTTGACGGATGCAATGCAGCGCCGTCTAGGCTATGTTCTTTGTGGATGTGACCTACGCAGTAAGGTATTGTTATCGGCAAGAGATGCACTTAGCATCAGGTGGGTTTACTTGCTTGTTCCGTCTCCTAGTTGTTTAATAAAATAAAAATAAACTTTAATTCGTGAAAGTAGCAATGATTTGCCATCCCTGCGCCCTCCATGCTCAACAAAGTGGCGTACAGCCATCTTTATATCAGAATAACTGTTTTTTTAATTGGCCTTAATATCACCTGATATCAACTAAAGAAATTAAGCGCATTTCCCGGAATCTGAGGAGACTGAGGAACTGGCTAGCTTTCCTCTGAATGCCAGAACACAACAATTCTGCATTATTATCATGGCGAGAGACTTGGGTGGGACGGTGTTAGTTAACTAGGTCCAACAAGTCGTACCACCACCAAACCAAGCACAAATTTGTATGCCCTGGGGATCGAACCTGAGACCTGTTTTTGATATCGGTGGGGGAACCACTAGATCACAGAGGTGGTCAGTTATTTTTAAGTGACTTCAAAAAAGAGGGGGTTCTCAATTCGACAGTTTTTTGTTTGATTGTTACTCAATTACTCCGCCAATCCAAAATTGATTTTAATGTTTCAATATGACATTTTTGCTTTGTTCTAGCCAATTAAATTCAAGCTTAGTAAAAAATAGTATAATTTTGACAATTGACAGTGAAAGGATTAAACAGCCAGTAAAAGTAATTTTAAAGGAGTCCTCATTTAATAAGAAACTTATGTTTGGCCATAAGAAGCTTATTGATGACGATAACGTTATGTTAGCACATATTTATGTGCTTACTCTATTACTCCATACAAGTAACACATACCTGCATTCTTTTAACTGGCCAAGCCATGGCCAAGCATTTATACGTCACTAGTCTGACTCAAACTTGGCCGGTTTCTAGTATTTGCTGTTCACTAAGAAGTTTGAATTTTGTAAACAATATATAGGTACCCTTTTTTCGATAGAGCTAAATTCATTGTTTTAATTAATTATCAGATAATCCACTGTAATACTCCATTATCTAGATATGGTACCTTTTGTGGTACACAGTATTTTAAAAGGCCGTATAGAAGCTTAGTAGATAAACAGATTGACGGATAACAAAGTCTTAGTAATAGGGTTCCATTGGCATTCATACCCACTCAATTGCGTATGGCAACTATAGATACCACCTAAAATTTGCCGTCGTACGCGGCTGGCAACCATCGATACTACTCAGATTGCTTGTTAGTTTTAGGCTATTTTCAACATTATTCCTATGATCAATATGGTCGAGTCTGATTTGACAAGAACCATGATCACATACGCTCTTTTTGATATACAACACAGACCAATGTGTTTTGTAGTGTGACGTCACACAACCAGTCCTGCCAATCGACCGATGCGGACCGGTTCAGAACAGTGGATTCTTTGTTTACATTGTTTACAAAAAAAATAGTTCCCTTTTTTCCTCGTTTTATGAATAAACAGATTAGGTATACCAATAGAAAGCCAGAGTTGTCTTCTTTAATTATAATTAAGGTAGTGGAGTAAGTGAGTAGAGTTCGTCAGATTATACCACAGAACACATGATAGAGGTTAGAAAGACCATCTAGAAACATTTGTCCTAGTACCGCTGTGGCAAGCTACACACACTCACGTAGCATGTCATATTAACAACACACTTATCATTCATTGGTCGAGTTTCCGATAATCGAAGTCATTGAAAATAAACCTTTATGTCGATTTGGTTATGGATGTCTTTGACAGTTTGTAGAATCGTGCAATCTTTGATGCAACCCGTTGTATAACCCGTTGTATATAATACAACCTTGTGAAAACTGCATACTAATCGTGCAGTTACCATAGTATCGTGAGGCTATCCGAAATTCGCAAAATAGAGAATAAATAATATTCACATAAACGAATAATTCTATAGTGTGTGCTTAATATTTCGTTTAATAATTATTAATAGACAGTTAGTGGATTGTATAAAAATTATAATATAACTGATAAAATATAAATTATAATACATTTTAGCTGATATCCCGGCAATTGAGATGTACCCGTATTCATCGATAAAAATAACTTTAGCATTGATACTCAAAATTAAGCATGTGGCTCAAAGTAATACCTTACACATTTACTACGTGCACCAATCCATCTACCAAGCGTGGAGATTTTTCTCTATATTTTTATCACAGGTTACATAATAAAATACGAAAATCGAGAAATCGAGATTCGGAGGAGGCTCTGTTCTGTATTGGACATTAATGGGCTGATAATGTAATACATACGATACAAACTATTATTTATATTCTTGCAGTGTATGGTATCAAATAAAGTACACAACTAGTGAAAAAATCATCAAGGTACTTGTATCCCTCGCTCCGTTCAAGATTAAACACAAGAATCCCTCGCTGCGTTCGGCATCTTACTTTGAAAGAGATAAGATAGATAAGTAGTGTGTTAAATAAAAGTAGCTTTTAGATTGTATATTATAATATTTATGACATACTCAGTATATACAAATAGACAATGAGATTTAACAAACAAATCGTATTCCACTAATTAATTACATGTAAGTATATCGTGACCATTCTATTGCATAATGAACTATTAAGTGATCAGAGAGAATAAGGGCTTGAATTTATAACATTTTTCTGTTAACATATTAAGCAAATTATCAAATAAAATGGTGCCGTATAGTCACCCTCCCATATTTTGTAGGGTCAGAGCCACTAGTATACGTAGGGTCAGCCCGGAATCTCGATGGTTGCTCTGGCTAGAATGGGGTATGCAAGTGAACCAGCCTTTTTAGAAAATGCTTTGTTCAGCAGTGGGCTCATGTGGGCTGAAATTGGTGCAAGTGATTCTAGTTAGTAAGTGATTGAAATTCTTTCTACTCGAGACCACTATATTTGCGCCTTTTGTGATCCTCGGCCGAATCAGCCGCCGCACCAGCCCTAACTAATGTCACAGGCAGATGAGATGGCGCTAGGGTGTCGACGCAGGTAGCGTCCCACACCAAAGGCCTACCCATTTCCCAAGGGACAAGAGTCATACCGTCGGGCCGCTTACCATCATCACGTAACAGACCATTCGGTTCAAGAACGGCTGGCACATTGACACTGGTAAAAGCTCGACGGATAATGTCATTAAGACTTGCGTGCCGCGAAATCCTGCCGGCAGACCTTGTGCACGAAAGTCCGTGAAAACCAAATTGAACTATGGCCGCACCGCACCGGCACTGGTGAAAGGCGCAGCATCTTGCACCCAACCGAAGACAAGTGGCAATACGGAAAGTTACAGGATCCATAAGTGTACCGGTATTGTGAGATGGATGTGCTTGCAGACAAAGAATTTCCTGTGGCGAAATCTTGTTTTAAATTGAAATAAATAAACATAATTATCACGGAATTATCTATTACATACGTGCTCAGCCTCCACAGATCGTGCTCGTCTCTTAGCTGTTTCAAAATGGGAATCAGGTTGAAACAGCTAAGAGACGAGCACGATCTGTGGAGGCTGAGCACGTATGTAATAGATAATTCCGTGATAATTATGTTTATTTATTTCAATTTAAAACAAGATTTCGCCACAGGAAAAATTATACACATTGTCAAAGCATTTCGGCTAACTTTCCTTACTAAAATTTTTGGCAGGTTTCATTTATTTCAACTTTTTACTTGTTACTTCTTATGCTTACGAAATACATGGTTTTCGTTGAATTTAAAAGTTTGTGTAACGATAGCTTTTGTATGGGTTCTTTTTACGTGTTTACGAAAACATAAAAAAGCAAGATTTTTATTGCGAAAATAAAAAGCAAAAAAGTTATTGCGAAAGAGTTTAAAGTTAGTTGTGAAACATGGGTCGAATGACGTAACGCTAAGACGCGAATATTGCTGAAATGGTGAAATAAGTGCTGTTGTAGATAGAGAGAATATTGGTCATGAACTGTGTTTTACAACGAAATGATTAACTTCTGTTCTGAAACTGGATTTGCACTGACATAAAAAAGTTAAGTGTCGTACTATTACGTACGTTAGTCTGGATCATGGGTGTAGGCGCTGGCTAGACCATTGTATCGTTTCGGACTCGGCTTGGCAAACCATTCTTGAAGTTAATGTTAGAGAGGATGTGTATGTGTCAGATCATCTGCCTCTTGTTGTGAAATGTGATTTAAACTTTGTAAGACCGAAGCTGCTGACTCGTGACGTGCATCGTAATACGGTTTTATGGGGGCGAAAGAGATGGTACACAAATAGCTAAATACCACGAACTATGTCACAACAGGCTTCGTGAAATTGATTTCCCCTCAGATTTCGCGGATTGCAGTCACGGATCGTGCAGCTTGGGGGAGCATAAGATCGTGTCAGACAAGCTTTATAATAGTATTGTGAGTGCCATAAGTGACGCGGCTAGCAATTCAAGTAAGTCAAGTAGCAATCGTCCAGCTGTAGAAAGGATATACGATCAAATGAACGAGTCTCGTAAAATATTCAAAAGTAGATTAAAATGGTGTCAACGCAACCAAGATCAGCTCAAGATGGACATACTAGCTAAGCATAGATCAGCCAAAATTTTTGACAAATTTTGGAAGGCAACTTGAAAGCTTGATCTTAGATTAATGTAGATGGGAATAGTGAACCTGCTGATATTTCAACTATGTTAAAGGAGCGTTTTGAAGTGCATTCGCCACTTGGCCCTTCGGCTTCTATCAAAAGTCTTAAATCCGGATGTCTGGTGGATGTGCCACTGGTGCACTAAGCAGTGCTGCTAAGCAGATAAGGGATACCCTAAAGAAAATGAGCGGTGGCAAATCGCCCGGGCATGATGATAAGTGTAGAGCGTTTGAGGCATGCGGGGGTTCACTTACCGAGAGTCCTGGCTCTGTTCTTCACAATGTGCATGAGTCATTCGTACTTACCAAGTGATTTAATGAAAACTATAGTTGTGCATATTGTGAAGAACAGAACTGGGGATATCTCAGACAAGAATAATTATCGCCCGATTTCGTTAGCAACAACGATTGCTATGATGTTGGACAGCGCGCTAAATTCTTGCCTGGAAAAATATTCCAATATCCATGACGCACAGTTCGGATTTCAATCGTTGGAAAATGACGCATCATAATAGTTATTCGAGGTCCCGGGGTTCGATCCCCTCATGGGGATCACAATATTGTGCTTGATTTTGTTGGTGTAAGTTCACATGGTTAGCTACCACCATCTTACCTTTGTCGCCATAACAACATATCTTAAAAATTGTTGTGCTTAGGCATTTAGAGATAAGATAGTCAGTCCCTCAGTTTATTGAGAATTCCGGGTGAAGTGCGCTTCCGCCTTTGGCCTTATCATAAATTGAAAATCAGGTGATGTAGGCCAATCAACTCCACGTCGTACAAAAAAAAAATTTAGGCCATCTGTGATTTAGGCTTGTGAATATTTAGTTTTAACATCGAAATAATCATCGTCTGTCGAAAGTTGTATCGAATGCTCGGAACGAATGACAACAAAATGCATGGCATGGATAAACATCTTTTGACACAAATCTCTTTGGTTGATGGTCTAGATCCGTTTTTATGTCAAAGTTTGTTGACTTTGTTTTTTTTATGTTTCATTATTTTAGTTATCCATTACGGAAAGGCTAAAGTTATACAACCATACCACTTATTGTTCTCTATGGTCTAATCACCAGCCAGCGCGCGTCACCATATTGAGCTACAGTTACCATAGGTAAGTAGGTACCGATGGTATAAATTCGGCATGGTGTAGGATCGATCGATGGCGCGGAAGTACCTACGGGACCCTTCCCGACATCATAACATGAGCTACACGTCAACGCTTGATCATCAACGTTGAACGTCTTGCTAGATTTATTTAACCCTGCAAAGGGATCTGCTAATGGCATCCGGCCGCACTATGGCAAAGAGGTTATTGCAAGATTTGACACAACTTCTTAACTCCCTAATCGGCAGTGATAATACTGTCCAGCAGTAGCAAAAAGTAGGTTGCATGTTACTTACCTATACCTAACGTCTACCTACCTACGTAGTTTACATAATATGATAGAAAACATTGTCTGAAACCAATTTGATTGACATTGTGATTGGATTCAATAAACTCACCATCATCTTTAACTTTCGAAGTTGTATGTAACCCAAAGCTTACAAGGTAAGTACCTAAGTAGTTAACATAAACACTGTACCTAGGTACCTCCTATAGAAATAATTTGATTGGACTTTTTGATTGGATTGGAAGTTATAAGTAACCCAAAGTTTATTAGGTAGGTACCTAAGTCAACATAAACATTGTAGGTACCTATTATACTTACTACTTAAATAATTTGATTTAACTCTCTTCTTTCATGATCTATATGTATAGGTAGGTACATTCTTATTTTAAGTTGTTTTTTTCTGACCATGGAAGCATTTGGGACGAACAGAAGAAATCGCACCATTTTACCTAAAACAAGAATGCCTACATAATTAGCATGGCAGAAGAGAGTCAAATCGTAGTAGGTTGAATAGTAGAGGTACCTATAATGTTTTTGGTAACTTTGGCACCTACCTAATAAACTTTAGGTTACATATAACTTTAAAAGTTACAGGTGGTGAGTTAATTGAATCCAACTACAAGGTAAATCGAGAGTCCACTACCTAGTAACCCAAAGCTTACTAGGTGGGTACCTAAGTAGTTAACATAAACACTGTACCTAGGTACCTCCTACAGAAATAATTCGATTGGACTTTTTGTGTTTGTTAGGTAGGTACCTAAGTTAACATAAACATTGTGGTACCTATTATACCTACTACTTAAATAATTTGAAGCAGAAAATCAAGGAGTGATTCCTTGATTTTCTGCTTCAAATTATTAAAAATAAAAATAAAATGTTAAAAAAATAGAAACGATAACGTACCTACACGATAGCAAACTATGTGTCGTTACAATGTTCGTCAAGCTCGGTCGAATTAACGCCTGTTATTGGTCTAATTCAAATCATCGTATCGTTTTTGGTGCTAGAGTACGATTTCGGCATCGATTGTCGAAATTAATGTCGGACGATTCATCGTTCAAACGATACTCAAAACGATGTCACTAAGAGTACCTTTTGCACGATAATTGTCCCGATATATCGTTTATCGGTTTGTAGAGTAGACCCACAGATTATTTATATCCTATTATGTTTTGTCTTCCAGTCAAGATTGACCACGCACCACAATAGAACCCAATGTGACTTATGAGTCATGATTGTGATTGGGTGCTATTGAGGTGACTGGTCAATCTTGACTGGAATTGAACTGAAAAGAATAGCTTTATTTTATCAAATTGGTTTTCATCACTTAATAGTTCATTATGCAATAGAATGGATATACTTACATGTATTTAATTAGTGGAATACGATTTGTTTGTTAAATCTTTCTCTTTCAAAGTAAGATGCCGAACGCAGCGAGGGATTCTTGTGTTTAATCTTGAACGGAGCGAGGGATACAAGTACCGTGATGATTTTTTTCACTAGTTGTGTACTTTATTTGATACCATACACTGCAAGAATATAAATAATAGTTTGTATCGTATGTTTTACATTATAAACCCATTAATGTCCAATACTGAACAGAGCCTCCTCCGAATCAAGTAAAATGATATAATATGGTGTTAATAACACAGATAAGAGCTGCTTCTTCTGGTGAGATTCTTCAATCGACTATTACGACACACTTGAGCTAAGTTGGTAGATTCCGTTTTTATATCAATCTCATTTTACTATACAACTAGCTGTAGCCCGTGACTTTGCACACGTTCATGGATTTAAATTTTGTTGTGTAGATCGTGACGTCACGTGACCACATATTATTACTTGCGCTGAGGGCGGCCGGCGCTAGCAACGGAGTTGCTAACTGTATTTTACTATGTAACCCGTGATAAAAACATAGAGAAAAATCTCCACGCTTGGTAGATGGATCGGTGCACGTAGTAAATGTGTAAGGTATTACTTTGAGCCACATGCTTAATTTTGAGTATCAATGCTAAAGTTATTTTTATCGATGAATATGGGTACATCTATATCGCCGGGATACCAGCTAAAATGTATTGCAATTTATATTTTATCAGTTATTTTATAATTTTTATACAATCCACTAACTGTCTATTAATAATTATTAAACGAAGTATTAAGCACACACTATAGAATTATTCGTTTATGTAAATATTATTTATTCTCTATTTTGCGAACTTCGGTAGCCTCACGAAACTATGGTAACTGCACGATTTGTATGCAGTTTTCACAAGGTGGTAGCATCAAAGATTGCACGATTCTACAAACTGTCAAAGACATCCATAACCAAATCGACATAAAGGTTTATTTTCAATGACTTCGATTATCGGAAACTCGACCAATGAATGATAAGTGTGTTGTTAATATGACATGCTACGTGAGTGTGTGTAGCTTGCCACAGCGGTACTAGAACAAAATGTTTCTAGATGGCCTTTCTAACCTCTATCATCTGTTCTGTGGTCAGATCTATGTCATCCCGATATTTGCAGAACAATTATCTGTGGATTGACTGAACTGAAACTGTCTGACTGATGTGAGACTGACGCCCGCCATATTGGATGGAATCTACATAACGAGAGCGACACCGAGACGAGACCTATCGAGCGAAAGAAGCGGCGGCGGCGACGCATTGTTAACTTTACAAAATATAAAATATATTGTGTTGTGCATTGGTCAAAGCAGTGTTACTATGAAAAATGTAATAACGCACTAGGCGTGTAAACAAACTATCTGAACAATTTTGTGCTGATTGTGATAAATTAATAAGTGTCTCCTCTGAAGTACATTTCCAAGGTGTCCTGAAGTCCCAGAAAAGGTTCAAAGGCGTCACTGACTTGAATGCTGGATACAATTTTAAGAAAATAAGACCTATTGCCGCAGTGAGTACTGAAATTAGTCACATTCATTATTGTTATTGTCACGCCGCCGGTAATGAATTGTTTACAATAAGAACCGTAACCTACGTAAGCTAATTTTTGGCTACATAAAATTGAACATGCAGCTATATTTGTTTAAAAATTTAATATTGCTCTACGTCAATTTTTAGTAAACGGATGATTTCGACATCAACTTCTATATTTTTCAGCCCAAAATCGTCTGTTCTATTTGGAGCGATGTAATGTTGTGATACTTATTTGGGCCGGTTAGTTATTGTAAGTGAATGTTGTGATGCAATTTTTATACATTTTCTCATACAGTTTTGTATACGTATGTGCTTCGAAATAAAAATTGATTCATGCACATGTAGCTACAGCTACGACAACCAACCATGGATTGTACCGCCGCCATTTTGTTTGTTAGCGCTTTGCCAGGGGGGTAAAGAGGTGAAGAGAGGGGCGCCGGACCTATCCTAAATAAATGATGCTGTCTTAATATGCTCCTAAAGCATGTTTAAATCTGGCATGCCCCACTCCACTGTTGTTTACATTGGCTAGTCCATTATGCTCAGTCTATCACATACTTTTAGGTCCTATGTAATCATGTGTGTAAACAAAAATCTTCTTTTATTTACAGGGGTTTCTTCCATGATATGAATGAGGTAGTGATGGAAGAATCTAGTGAAACTCCACAAAAAAATATAGATGAACCGGTATCAAACAAACCCAACTTGGATGATGATGGAATTGATGGAAAGGAGGAAAGCGATTTACCAGTCCAAAAAGTGAAAGAAAATGCCTTAGAAATTTTAAATATTGAACCAGAACATAGCAATGATGAAAATAAAGGTTTAGAAGAAGAAGAAAAATTGGACAATACCACAGCCACAGCCAATGTACATAAAACAAGCTTGTGCAAAGATAGTGTTGAAGAGACTGAGAATGAAAATCATCAAAACATTCCCATTAAAAGTGTACTCACCTCCACAAACGGAATAGGCAACAATAATGATGATCTCTACACGAAGGAACCATCTGAATCCGATTCTGAGCTTGAGAATGTTGACAGCATACCTGAGGAAATAGTTAGCAATAGTAAAGATTCAAGTATGTTGTCTACAACTGATACCCAAGATGAGATTGATACTGCAGATTATGGGGTACAAATAAATTCAAACTATTTACATGAGGAAAAAGAAGACTCTGAAATTGTTAAAGTTGAAAATAAGGTAAGTCCCAACAGTATCACTACTACCTTTCTATCAGTTTATTTGCCTCTGTTGCTGGGTACAGATACAGACCTACTACTACTTACTACCAAATGGTATATGCAAATAGGCAATTGAATATAAAACTGGTAGCTACCAATATATCTCAAAAAGCATTTCAGATTAAGTTAAGTTACGGGCATTAACAAGTTGTATCTATATCTACATTGTTATTTTTAGTGGGTTATTAGATGATTGTCATGTTTGATTTTAGTCATGTTCTATGCTTAGTCATATTCTGATTTGGTTATGTTCTGGTTTGGTTGT
Source organism: Venusia cambrica (assembly GCA_951394065.1). Classification (NCBI taxonomy): domain Eukaryota; kingdom Metazoa; phylum Arthropoda; class Insecta; order Lepidoptera; family Geometridae; genus Venusia; species Venusia cambrica. The sequence continues at coordinate 15,969,111 of OX596034.1, forward strand.
GTTCTGGTTTAGTCATAATTACAGTTTATTTAAGTCATATGATGCTTCAGCCGTGTTCCGATTTGGTCATTGTCTCCTTTAGTCATGTTCTTGTTTAGTCATAGTAAAATTTAAACTCTTGACTGGAGACACTCATTAAATCAACAAAAAATATAACACATTGAATAAATGTTTTTGGGGATTCGACTAGGATTTATCTCATAAGTATCAATTCAATTCAATTCAATTCAAATAGTAGTAAGTATCATGTAGGGTTTAACCTTTTTGCTAACAAATCAAATCAAAATCAAATCAAAAAGACATTTATTTGCAACTCTTACACAAAAATCAACATAAAATAATAATAATAAATAGAGACAAAAATGTCAATTAAATAGTTAACTCGCATAGAATTGCAAAAAGGTCTCAACTCAGTGATAATGCAGGTTCGGGGAACCTGCGTTGATTTTCCGATGAGACCTTTGGAAACTGGTACAAACAACAAGAGGTTGATTTGACATGAACACCAAGTGTAGACAAAGTGTAGACAAACATTTGGACAATAGGTACCTACGTATACTAACAAAACAAAATACTCGATAGGTATGTTACACACAGCGAGGAAACAGAAATATTTACAAACATAAAATAAAATTAGCTAATAAATTACAAATAAAATAGATCATGAGAGTTATATTATTAACATAATACAATACGGCATGAGTTCATTTTAAATAGCACTAGTGTCGTGAATTAGAAGTTCTTGCTCCTTTTGCCAGCCTTATAGGTATCTTTTTAGTCTTAATTTAAAAGTATGTACATTTTGAAGGCAATGATTTTTTTGTAACAATGCACCTAAGGTGAAAAAACTGGCTGATTTTGAAATTTTTTAGATTATTTTTAACCAACTTTAAAAAAATGGAGAAGGTTCTCAATTTGTCGGAATCTTTTTTTATTTTTATTAGTATTACTTTTTATGTATGTTTCCTGATTTCTCGAAGTCTAGACCGATTTAGAAAATTATTTTTTTGTTTAAAAGGGTATACTTGACAGGTGGTCCCATTGACATCAGGTCAGGATCTGATGAGTTCCCCGATTTATGATATTAATATTATAGGCACACATTAAGTGATTTGGGTATTTTATTAGGGTGTATTAAAAGTCAATATAAAACGGACCCCTTATAGGATCACGAGTCTGTCTGTCTGTCGGTTTGTCCATCTGTCATCAAAAGAATTGGAAAAAAATATGATTTATAAAAATAATTTCTTTCTTTCTTTCTAAACGAAATTGTATCATAGTCTTCATTGAAATAGGTTTTTCTTTTTAGTTTTAAAACGTAATAACAATTTTCAATATACAAGCTATAACATAATATGTGTACTATGCCGAAACGGGGTTATCCGACCCGACTCGGGGAGCAACGTTTGTTTTACGACATTTTTTAATTTTGGCTCAAAGTTTTTGGTAAAACAGGATCAAAGTTCTGATACCAACAGCTAGTTTTTTGAGTTGAACTACCCTAAAATCAGCTGTTTCTTAACTCGCGTTAATGACCTCAGCTCTAGACACAGATGAGACAACATAGCAGAAGGTCACAAGCACAAAGAACGAAAAGCGCTTTCACTAACAAAGGAAAATCGTCGACAAGCCTGGGCTGCTAATGAGACAATCCATTACTAGAAGGTTTAATTTTCGTTACTATAATGTACTTTTGTTCGTCCAATATCGCATTCATCGTCTGTTTGTAACTGTAGGTGCCTATGTAATTTGTCAATGTGTATGTTCTATCTAATAACCTACTTTCACGAGATGACTCCAAGTTAATATTCTTTGACACAGACAATTGCACAAAGAAAGCGCCTTACCTTAGACACTCCGCCACGGCGGCTTCGTCAAAGATAGGCGGCGGTGCGTGCGCGCCGGCCGTCTCTTGGTCGGTCTCTTTGAGTAAACCGCCACTTTAAGTATTATTTTCAACAATGGTTCCGAACATTTTTTTTTATCTAAAACACATTTTACAAAATTTGTGTATTCAGAACATAGAATCTGTATTTTCTACTTTTCGTGCAGATGCTAACATAAAAAGTACCTACATAAAAAAAATTACTTAGGTACCTACGACTTTTTTCAGTTCGAACTCAGATCATTACAAGTAGACTTTTTGAGTGTATTATCTACGGCCGCTTGGCTACAAAGCTCATTATCATTACTAAAAGCTAAGTACCTACATTTAGATAATAACAATAACGTAATTAGTGATTCGCACCGTGTTTACCTACACTAATAGGTCATTCTAGGTACAATCTTTGTCTCAAGCTTCACTATGGAACTAGCTGCAGGTAGGTAGTGCAAGGTGTGGAATACCTTAGACTACTTATTGACAAATGAAATTAAAGTAATAGGTGCATGAAAGCCTAATTTGACTTCATCTTCCGTTTTTATCAAATAGGTACCTGCCACAACACTAGCCGAACCGAAATTACTTTATTCTATAATTCTCGTTTCGTTCGCGGTTTGGGTTGGCCCTTGAGCAATTTTTCGGCTTATCGTGTGTTTTTAAATCGAATTAAAAAAAATGGAGACGTACTAATGTAATGCTGAATATTATAATATGATGTTGTGTGTCGGTGAAGCTCCAAATAATGAGCTGTGTGGAGGAGCTGCCCTCTTACCGTTGCTTTCGTGAGTAGGAAGACTCTTTTCGAAAACAACATAGAGAATTTGTGCTTGTTTAAAATCGTCTGGTAATCTTCCGACCAGCTGATGCCTACCTAAACAAGGTACGTACAAAACATACAACATAGGTAGGTAGTAAATTTGTGCGTGTATGTGTCTTGTAATCTTCTTACGAACTGATACCTACCTACCTACCTACATGCATAGTGCGGTAAAGGAATAGGGTCGTCACTATTTATTGTCATTGAGAAAATGAAAAGATTTGTATGGGAAACTGAAAATGGGAATTCACTATTATCTCCCCACCACAACAAATACTTTTCCTGGTCCGAAAAGCCCCCCTACTGCTTAGTACACATATTCTGTTACACCCTGTATATTAGGATATAATGCAACTCTGTTGGAGTTGGAGGAACTTTATACTTGCACTTTAGACGGTAATCCCATTATTCCACCAAGCCTTCAAAGTAACTTGGGAGTCCTTGCAGTTTATGGAAGTATTCCTAAAAATCTACAAGATAAACATAAAACCCCTGAGACATGGTATTCAGTTATAAGAGCTTTCAGAAGATCTGCTTGAAAATGTGCAAAAGCAAGCTACTAGCCTCACAGTCTATACCAAAAAACCTAACCTGAAAGACTTAGTGCAGTATGCCTCACTATACTAGAAAACACATTTCGGAGGGCCTCAATGAAAGCATCAAGATACTTTTACAATATACTAATCTACCTATCATACATGTCATCTATTAACTGAAGAGACTATTAGATCAGTCTCTTCTCTTAGCATGAGATTAAACAGTGAACTATAAATAAATAAAAATGTTGCTTAACATTTCCTCTGCAATAGAGTATTAGAGTAGAGTAACTTTTACCTACCTAATGTACGGGGAACAATCAAGTGACACTGAAATATGGGTAATAATATCGCCATCAAGACAAATTTTAAAATTATTAAAGTACACCCCACCAGCTAGACTGCCCTTGAAATACCCTGCTTGTGGGACACAATTTGCGTTTCTTAATATTCAACTAGCAAAACATATTAAAATGCTGTCTTTCAGGAGTGCACTTGTTATCCATTCTCTTCTACCATTTTTTTTAACAAATAGCTCCGTAATAAGTTTTTTCTATATTTCAGATTGAAACGGACAAGGACAATGAATCTGAGGATTCCTCAGAAGAAATTTACGGTACAGAACCAGAAGCTATTATAGAAGACCCTCAGTCAGAGGAAACATCTAGCATGGTCATGAGCAGTCAACATGATGAAACTTCACAGGAAAGTCCTCATGAAGAAGATAATCACGTCACGGTTGTTGTTCCACCAAACCAAAATGGATATCAAAGTCCAGAAATATATGTAATAAATAGTGATGTTGAAGATGATGATTGTATCGTAACCTCAGAAAGTATGAGTAAGAAAAATTCACCCAAAAAGAAACTGACGCCTTTTGAGGGAATACCATTACGACGCAGCAGCAGAACAAAGAAACGTAAGATCTATGAATATTATGGTGAGTCTGATGTGGAAGTATTAACAGACCGTGAAATAAAACGCAAAACAAAGCCGATCATATCAAATGATGTGAAAGCATTAAACAACATTGTAAAGCAACCAATAAGATCTATTTCTGCTCAGAAAAAGAAGCCCCAGTTAGTTCTTATTGGGTCTAATACTTCACCTAAAACAGTTGCATCAATGAAAAGTCCTGGTTCAAGTTTAAGTGCAAGTCTTTACCAAAGTATTGTGGCGCGCGGAACGTCAGTTACTCCTGTAGGCAGTAAACCACATCCAATGACAGCCGCATCTGCAGGTAGTATGTCAACACAAACAACAGTCACTCCTGTAAAGCATGCACCAACTACCACAACGCAAGCCTGCCAGACCCCCACCCCCGGAATTCTACCATCCCTTACCGATGACATGTTTGTACTAGAAGCTCCATCATTCATTGTTCCATATGTTTATGAAAAACCTTCCGTCAAACCTTTTAAAGAATTTGTTACCAACTTGGGGAAGAAACTTCAGGAACAGAAAGCTAAAGCTGACCGGGAGGAAATGGAGAAACGAAAGAAGGCGAGACAAGAGAAGATAGACAGAGGGGAAGATGTGGTGGACTCAGAGGAGGAGGCGCGACGGGAAGCTCATAAGAAAAAGAACAAGGAAATTATAGGTATGTTTACTTCTATAAAAATAAAGGAAGCACTTTAAATAATACTCGGAACCTCCAGATAAAAAGCATACAAATGTTTGGCTGTCTATTCCTTGTGAGGCTTATCAGCAGTTTGGTTAGCACATAACAGAAATAAATTTCAGCAACACGCATTCCGTACAGCTCAGGTTGTTGTAGCTCTGCCTTCTGCATGTGTCAGCTGTGGTTTGATCCCCACCTGACAAACATTGTATTGAACATAGATTTTAGTTCTGTATTTACGTATAATATTGTTTTATTAGTATGTATTTACAAATGAAAAGTATTTTAGAACTTTTTCTGTAGTCTAGGTCCCATCCCGTATTACAAGCTATGTTGAAATGCGCTGTGTTAAATGCCTATTAATAAAATAAGCTGTTTGACTGACAAGTGAGATGACACTGTGCTTCAGAGGACTTATTAAGCCATCAATCTCAGTTTCGGTCTGTGGTAGGTGTAGTCGTCAAAGAGCCATATCAAAGCAGTCAGCTTGCACTTCAAATTTCAGAACAGGTTGTAGATTTGATCTGGTAGATAAGTTTTTTATTTAATAAGGCCTATGTGACTATGTTCACATTCTGCACTGGTAAATATTTAAATGATTACTTACTTAATTATCAAGAAATATTTTTATTATGTTTTATTATTTTTAAATATTTTTTTATAGAGAAGAAAAATCAGGAAGATGAAGATGATAAGTCTTGGAATGGTTCAGACACTACAGATTCTGATGACTTCGAAATAACAGATGAAAATGGCAGAACTATTGACATTATAGACAAGGATGACATTGATGAGGTTACAAGTAAAACTCAAATAGGTCCTGAAACAGCGAAATCGGAAAACTACTTTGATTGCTCCTTAGGAAAGTTTTTCATGAACATAGGCATGGGCCTAGTAGAGGAATATGTCCAAAGTGATCTTCTCAAGCAGCAAAAGCAAAAGCTGCAAAGGGAGAAAAAATCTGGTCGAAGCACAGCAGGAAGAGAGCGGTCTATAACTATGCTCACAAACAATTTGGAACTCAGCAGACAGAACAACATACATTACACATGTGCTCAGATTAAATGCGAGCATTGCAGTTTTAAAACGGAGTCCGCATTGGTATTAGCTCAGCACTTGGAGACCCCACACATGAAGAACAATGTGTATAAGTGTAACTTCTGTACATTTGAGATTCGCAGTCCTCAGAACATTCTATTCCACATGGAGGCAGAGCACAATGTGCGGGGTAAGCTGGAGCGGGCGCCATCCAACCACCAGTGTGCTAACTGTCCCTTCGAAGATAATGGGAAAGGCAAGCTGGCTCGCCATACCATCTCGTGCGCTAAAAAATACAAACCTGAACAAAACCTGAATCCACCATTTGAATGGGAATGTCCAGCCAAAATACCAAAGGTACTATTCATTCGATTTCAAATATTCAATGTGGGATTCCCATATGACTCATAATCACTTTTGTCCGAAAATAATTTTCCCACACAGACATCTCATAATCATTACTTGCCATAACGCTACATTCTAATAAATTTTGTTTGTTTTAATACTCTTTTTCCGGAATAATCTTCAGCTATAATATAGCAATACATAATATACACATCTTCGAATTTCAATATTACTAAACTCATATATCCTATTGATGATACAATAAGTTTTGGGAGGAGTAAGCTCGTGGAAAAAAGCGTAGCGAACTAATGGCAAAACCGACACGTCCAACCTCGACTCTACCTGGTCTTGTGCGTGATATTGGGTAGTGTTATATAAAAAAGGCGGAGCCAGAAGCTCGCAAAGAAGGCCCTGAGAGGAGCGAGCCGCTGACCTCTGGAGCATAGCACAGGTTAAGTGGGTAAAGTGATACTCAGGGGGGACGAGCGAGCTTTCTGGCGGGAGCTCGTCCCAGAAAACATGCTTGCTTGCATGGTGCTTGCACTAAGTACAACATGACTGTTTTGATAAACCAAACTATGGATAAAGAATTTATTTCTTTTTTCCTTTTGAATATTTGGGATTATGTCGATTATGACAAAACACTTTCGGAATTTCGATTATTATATAAATTGCAATATCTACAAGTGATGTTAGGTAAAATTATAGTCTACAAAATAAGTTTCGGAATTTTGATTATTATGGCAAAGGTTGTTATGGATTGCTAAATTTGGATTATCAATTTTATGAGAGATAAGAGAGAACCATTCAATGTCTGTAAGGGAATGATTTTGGAGATAGCATTCTCTTTATTTTATTTACTTTATACTAAAGTAAGGTCTGAAAACGCAAAAGTTTGTGTTTTTCAAATCCATTTATTTTAACATACCAACATAGATACACAGTCAGGTCATAAATTTTGTCACAAGTTTAATATAAAATAATTGAAACAAGTTTATTCATTATGTAACCATTTATATACCAAAATGAACTTAACGAAACATAGATTATTATGACAATAAAGTTTATTCAAAATGACATCCGTGATTTTGAATACAGGCCTTCAATCTGCGCGGCCAGTCGTCTATCGCAGCACGAACGAGGTCCATGTCAATATCGGCGGCTGCCTTAATCAAGGATGTCTTGAGTGACTCCAAATTGGGATGAGGCTTTGAGCACGCCTTTTCCTCCAAGTGTTGCCATATCTTGTAATCTAACGGACTCAAATCTGGACTGGAGGAGGGCCAGTCTTCGTGCCGGATGAAGTCGATTTCACGCGCCGCCAGCCAGTCTTGTGTGCTCTTCGCTCTATGAGCTGGCGCCGAATCTTGTTGGAATACCCAGTGCCTGTGGGCGACCACTTCTTGACCTGTCATCTACACTAGAGTCTTCATTGTATCGTTTGATGGTACGATAAACGAATCTTTTGTTTATATTAAAATTTTTCAGTATGTCAAAAATTTAATTGGCGCGTAACCGCAACGATGCAACGCAATAACTGCAACACGGTCTTCTTTAAGCGTCCACTCCATATTTAAAAATGAGTAAAATTCTAAATAGTAGACATTTTTATTTTCATGAACAATTCGAAATTCGAATTCAATAAACTTTTTTGTGGCCAGCATTCTAAAAGAAAAGTTTTTAGTGTGTGACAATACTTATGACCTGACTGTGTATTGAAGAGATACATTGATATTTTACATTCTTAGTTTTGACTGATTAACATCAAACAGTGTAGTAGTCATTCTTCGACGTTTGTACGTAAAGCTGATCAACTTGTACCTAAGGTTAACCAAGTAAATTTTTTGCAGGCGGCAAAACCGCGCAACACACTAGGATCACAATTCGCCAGCGCGTCGAACGTGGTTAGCCGGCAACAGTTCGGTAGCGGCTACGGACGGGCGCCGGCTGTGACCGGTCTTATGCCAATCGTTGGCAACTATAGGCCTCGCGCGAGTTGGGCGCCTCAGATTGGGCCCTCACCGGGGGTGCCCATGGCCGGCGGATCTATCGTACGCGGGTCCAGCATGCGGCAGTATGCGCCTTGCTACCCCGGGGCTGTAAGTATTACATAAGCTAGTCCAGCATACTACGGCAATATGTGCCTAGCTACCCCGGGGCTGTTAGTGTGCAGATTTATCATAAGCTAGTCCCGCATACTACGCCAATATGTGCATAGCTAGCCCGGGACTGTTAGCATGCAGATCTATCGTACACCGGTCTATTATTCTGCGGCATAAGGTGCCTAGCTACCCCGGGGAAAGTTAGAATATGGATCTCTCATAAGCTAGTCCAGCATACTACGGGAATATGTGCGTAGCTAGCCCGGGGCTGTTAGTATGCAGATCTATTGTACACCGGTCTATTATTCTGCGGCATTAGGTGCCTAGCTACCCCGGGGCTGTTAGTATACGGATCTCTCATAAGCTAGTCCAGCATACTACGGGAATATGTGCGTAGCTGGCCCGGGGCTACTTGGTACTTGGTACTTGGTGCGCGGACCATTTTTCCGCAACTGGGCCTCCTATGGGCCCCTTTTGCGTGACGGGCTGGCTCCTGCTACTCCAGCCACCCGATGTCCTCCAGGAAGGCCAGCAGCTCGCTGATGCTGGTGCAGGCTTCCCTTGGTGTCCTTGGTGTCCCAAGATGTTGCCGGCGTTGAGACGCTACGCTACTGCACTCCAGGAGTACGTGTGCAGCTGTCTCCTCTGCTGCCATAAACCCTCTACATAGAGGGCTATCTGTAATACCCATTGTGTAAAAATGCTTATTCAGTGAGCAGAGTCCTGCGACAATACCGATAATACGTCGGAGCTCGTCACGTTTTAGGCTGAGTAGTTTTCAGGAGTAACTCGGGTTCAAAACCGGGAAGGCCTCCTTCGACTGCCTACAGTCCTGCAAACTTGCCCAGTAGTTTTGATGTAGTTTTATAGTTAGGTCACGGATCCAGGAGCGAGCTTGGCTAAAGGGTAGAGGGATGATTGGCTCCGGACCTTCTGGTTGCATCTCCGAGCCTCTCCTAGCCAGTAGGTCAGCTTCGTCATTACCTCTGGAACCACTGTGTCCCTTAATCCATTGGAGAGTGACCTTGTTGTTTTTACTTACTTCTTCCAGAAGACGATGACACTGAATGGTCAGTCCGGAGCTCTATCTTATGTCTCGCTTATGCTCACGCCTGTTTAGGGTCTGTAGTACTGCAGCACTATCTGAAAGGATTCTGATGTTTTGGTCGTTGCAGCTTGTATGATGCCAACACATTCCGCCTGGAAGATGGAATTGTGTTTGCCTAGAGCTGTCGTGTTATGAATGTTGAGGTCGTCCGAGAAAGTTCCAGATCCCGTACCTGCCGTGCTACTCTACAAACCGATTGCGATATATTCGAAACGATACGATAGTCTTCCGAATAATCGGAAACAACGGTACTCTGAAAAACATCGAAATAATCATCGTCTGTCGAAAGTTGTATCGAATGCTCGGAACGAATGACAACAAAATGCATGGCATGGATAAACATCTTTTGGCACAAATCTCTTTGGTTGATAGTCTAGATCCGTTTTTATGTCAAAGTTTGTTGACTTTGTTTTTTTATGTTTCATTCTTTTAGTTACCCATTACGGAAAGGCTAAAGTTATACAACCATACCACTTATTGTTCTCTATGGTCTAATCACCAGCCAGCGCGCGTCACCATTTTGAGCTACAGTTACCATAGGTAAGTAGGTACCGATGGTATAAATTTGGCATGGTGTAAAATAGGATCGATCGATGGCGCGAAAGTACCTACGGGACCCTTCCCGACATGATAACATGAGCTACACGTCAACGCTTGATCATCAACGTTGAACGTCTTGCTACATTTTTTTAACCCTGCATAGGGATCTAGCAAGGGATCTGCTAATGGCATCCGGCCGCACTATTGGCAAGGAGGTTATTGCAAGATTTGACACAACTTCTTAACTCCCTAATCGGCAGTGATAATACTGTCCAGCAGTAGCAAAAAGTAGGTTGCATGTTACTTACCTATACCTAACGTCTACCTACCTACGTAGTTTACATAATATGATAGAAAACATTGTCTGAAACCAATTTCATTTACATTGTGATTGGATTCAATAAACTCACCATCACCTTTAACTTTTGAAGTTGTATGTAACCCAAAGCTTATTAGGTAGGTACCTAAGTCAACATAAAAATTGTAGGTACCTATTATACCTACTACTTACATAATTTGATTTTACTCTCTGCTTTCATGTTCTATATGTATAGGCAGGTACATTCTTATTTTAAGTTGTTTTTTTCTGACCATGGAAGCATTTGGGACAAATAGAAGAAATCGCACCATTTTACCTAAAACAAGCCTACATAATTAACATAGCAGAACAGAGTCAAATCGTAGTAGATTTAATAGTAGAGGTACCTATAATGTTTTTGTTGTCTATAAACTTTGGTACCTACCTAATAAACTTTGGGTTACATATAACTTTAAAAGTTACAGATGGTGGTGAGTTTATTGAATTCAACTACAAGGTAAATCGAGTGTCCACTACCTAGTAACCCAAAGCTTACTAGGTAGGTACCTAAGTAGTTAACATAAACACTGTACCTAGGTACGTCCTACAGAAATAATTCGATTGGACTTTTCGTGTTTATTAGATAGGTACCTAAGTTAACATAAACATTGTAGGTACCTATTATACCTACTACTTAAATAATTTGAAGCAGAAAATCAAGGAAACACTGTTATAAAAATAGAAACGATAACGTACACGATAGCAAACTATGTGTCGTTACAATGTTCGTCAAGCTCAGTCGAATTAACGGCTGTTATTGGTCTAATTCAAATCATCGTATCGTTTTTGGTGCTAGAGTACGATTTCGGCATCGATTGTCGAAATTAATGTCGGACGATTCATCGTTCAAACGATACTCAAAACGATGTCACTAAGAGTACCTTTTGCACGATAATTGTCCCGATATATCGTTTATCGGTTTGTAGAGTAGACCTACTGTTTTCATTTTTGAGCTATCTGTGTATATACGCACCTCGTGTATGTTTGAGCTATCACTAGGCTCTTCATGTAATTGTATAGTGAAACTCTTAGAGTAGAGGTGTTGTTTGGGTACCCTATCATAGATTGACTGTAGTAGAGGGTTGGCCATGGCATACTCCTCTATGATGGTGGTATGGTGTGCTTGTGTGTTGTGCTCCCATAATTCAAGTGTCCAGAGCCTGTAGGCAGCCGCGGCTGCCTCTTGTTGCACAAAAAGATCAAGGGGTGGCAAACCGACCAAGGCTTCGAGTGCTGCCGTGGGGGCGGTCCTCATACAACCTGTTGCTGCAACACAAGCCAGTCTCTGGAATTTCATAAGTTTGTTTTTTGTGGTTATCTTCCTAGTTCAGGCCACCATACTAGAGCTCCATATGCTAAAGAAGGCCTTATTACGGTCTTGTAAAGCCAAAGGGTAATTTTAGGGCTGAGACCCCATGTTTTACCTATCATCTTCCGGCATTGCCAGAACGAGATCGTTGCCTTCTTCACTTTGTTTTCAAGGTGTTCGCCCAATTTAGTTTGTTGTTCAAAGTGATTCCTAGGTATTTTACTTCTTCGGACAGTTTTAGCTGTGTGTTGAAAAGGAAAGGAAGTTGGTACGTTCCCAAATTTCGTTTGTTTGTGAACATCATTAGTACTGTTTTGGTTGGATTTACGGTTAGTCCCTTTGCTGTGCACCACTCCTCAACGACCCTTAGTGCATTGTTCATGACATTGCAATATATGAATGACATAAGAATGGCAAGGTCGTCCGCATAGCCTACCATGAAGAAGCGTTGGTCGTTGAGCTTGGTGATTAGATCGTTTGCAACCAGATTCCACAGGAGTGGTGACAAGACACCGCCCTGCGAGCATCCTCTGGACACCACCCCTCTGGTCTCTCCGTTTACGTCAACACGTACATGTACAAGTATGGCGTCGACACAACACTGGCTGATTGGATGCCGTAACATGTTTATGATCCAATCTGCCAGTGTTGTGTCGACGCCATACTTCTGCATGGCTATGTTTATACTGTTAAAATTTGTCTTGTCAAAGGCCCCCTCTATGTCTAGGAAGGCAGCAAGACAAAGTGTTTTGTTTTTTATGTCACGTTCTGTTCTGCTTACCACTACATGTAGCGCTGATTCGGTAGATTTTTCCGCGTAGTATGTAGGCATGTTGTTGTGGATGTAAAGGTAATATGTTGTCTCTAATGTGCCGGTCACACAATCTCTCTGAAGTTTTGAGAATATGCACCTATGGTCGGAGCAGGAGGATTCGTTTGAAACCCTCCAGTTCCGCACAGAGTTTATACAGTTACCTGACATCATTGTTAAATCTATTATGGTGCGGCATCGTTTCGTTACGAAGGTCGGTTCCGGAAGAGAAAATAAAGTTTACCAGATCATCTCCTCTGCTGTTGGATATTGGCATCCCCCAAATGGGGTGATGTGCGTTTGTATCCGCTGAGATAATGAGTTTATAGTTGTTTAGTTCACATTTTCTTACCAGATCCATGATGCCCCTCGAAAGGATGTCCTCGTTTGAGGGCATGTACGCCGATGTAAGCATCATTTTTTCTACTCGCTCCCACAAGAGTCCAGCAATCTGACAGTTGTCAGATCTCTGAAACAGAGCTCGGTGAGGGGTAATGTTGCTATGTTTTGTGGTATGAATATGCACGTACGCGGTTTGTGCAGGTATTGTCGTATAGTAACTTACCGTTCAAGTTGTTTAGACCACACACGCGCCCGTTGCAGTGAGACCGTGCTGGAGGTTTGCTTGGATGATATTAAAAGAGGAGACGGGTTCTGGAGGTTCTGGGTCACCACCATGTTCGTTACCCTTTCCTCCTCCTCCTCCGACATCTGGTCCAGATCCAGCTCCTTCTCCAGCTCCGCACACATCTCGTCCACCATCGTAGAGCACGACGGTTTCGGTGACGAGTGCGGTATGGCTGTCGTCGGGGCGGCAGGACCGTTGTCGGGAGTGTTTTGGTCGCTGGGACTGGGACCTGGTTGTGGGACTGGCCTCGGTCGTGTTAGTGTAGGGTGTGGCGCGTCCTGCAAGGCTCCGTCCTCACCATAGAACCTCACATACACGCTCCCCAGGTCTAGTAGGCCAGTCGTCGCCCTCTCTCCATCAGTTCAGGGATCAGATCCTCCGGGATCCCCAAACTCACGAAGAGGATGTCGTCTTTCTGCAAGGAGTGGGAGTGCACTGTCCACTCGCTCACGCGTGCCCATTTGTTTTGGACGGCTAGGACGAGACTAGTGTCCTCGAGCGAGTTGGTGTTGTCGGGGATGAAGATGGCCGCCCTAACCTTCTTCGTAAGCTCACCCTGCTTGATCACCTTCAGTCTGGGGCATGTTGCTTCCGACAGTTGGTTAGTTGCCTGCGTCAGCCACCCAAGCGACGCGTCATCCTCGCACCAAACTTCAAGGCGCCGTCAGAGACCATGGGTTTGCCCTTAAAACTTAACTCCCTTAACTCCCTTTACTGTGCGTCTCTCCAGGTACTTCTTATAAGGGTGGCCTGCTCTTCGGTCAGTTGGTGATTGTCGCTCCTCACCACAGCCACGCACAAGTTGTTTTGCGTGATTTCGGCATAGCTGGTGGGCGGGGGTGCGACGTGTGCTATCGACCCTTTGCTTTTTGTGTTCCCTTGGAGACACAGTGTCGTCCAGACGCGGCCTTTTTGTCGGCTCGTTTCGGGCTGGGGCTTGAGCTGATCTTGCGATCGCTATTGCCGCTCGCTTCTGGCGATTGTGTCGGTTATTGTGCTTTGGTCTCTCCCCTATACCTCTGCTACCAACGGGCCCGGCAGTCCCTTCGGGCAAGCCCGTAGTTCCCGCCGGCGGGGCATGCGGTACAGGGTTACACACCTCTGCGCGTTTTTCGAGTTGCCTTTTCCTATAGAAGGCGCTAGGGCCAGGGGCTATCGGACCAGGTGTGTCAGATACTGGAGTCACCGGTTGCCCTCTTGTGTGCCTTTGCTTCCTTCTCTGCTTTTTTCTGAGCTTTTTTGCCTTCTTACCCTCCGGGACGTTAGCCTCCTCGAGGGCTCGAACGTTGATACTCGAGGGTCCGGCCCTTGGCTCTGGACCCCTTTTCCCCTTTACCCTTCGGTCCAACAACCGTCCAGGCAGCAGTATTAGACAGAGGGACCGCGAAGGCCGCCTCCAAGACCTTTACCGCCTCCCCTGATGAGGGGGTTTTAAAGTGATCAACGTGCTCCGCCGACTGCAGACCCCATCGACCCCCCCCCCCTCTCGCCGCGGCGACTGAAGGCCCCCGCTATGCTGATTTGCCATGGCTGGCTAGACCAATGGACTCCCGCTTTGGGTGAAATTCACACCGAAGTGTAATGTTGCGGAAGAGACGTCTGTCCGCTCAGCCACCAGGTTAGTTGCATCCTCCCCCACGGGCCCCCTACGCACTGCATCAAAGCGTAGGTGGATCTTCCCCCCACCTGTTCGTAAGAACAGGCCCACGAAACGGAACCACCTTGTTTCGTGGTGGATTTGGTTTGGGGATTTGGGTGGGATGAGGAACTGAGTTATGTGGTAATGGGAGGGATAGGGTGAGGAAAGGAGATACAAGAAGAGATAAGAGAAAGTAAGGGAGCAAGAGGAGAATGGTAGCGGGACCGCCGTATCTTCTACCGAACAGAGGCCCACGACACAAGGACCCTACCCATGAGCTTCCGATTCAAGAACCGTAGACTCATAGACGGTGCCATCGCGACGCGGACCCTCAGGCCCCTCCTCGGCAAAAGTACTCGTCTTCAAAGGATGGGTGGGATGGGGAGGAGAACCCTCACTCTTTATCCAGGCTTGGGACTGGCTCGATAGACAGCTGTTCCATAGCATCGCTGCTACCGAGGCGAGTTTCTTTTTTAGCCCGGGGCTGTTAGTATGCAGATCTATCCTACACCGGTCTATTATTCTGCGGCATTAGGTGCCTTGCTACCCCGGGACTGTAAGTATACGGATCTCTCATAAGCTAGTCCAGCATACTACGGGAATATGTGCGTAGCTAACCCGGAGCTGTTAGTATGCAAATCTATCGTACACCGGTCTATTCTGCGGCAATATGTGCCTTGCTACCCCGGGGCTGTAAGTATACGGATCTATCATTAGCTAGTCCAGCATACTACGGCATTATGTGCGTAGCTACCCCGGGGCTGTCAGTATACGGATCTATCATAAGCTAGTCCAGCATACTACGGCAATATGTGCCTAGCTACCCCGGGGCTATTAGTATGCAGAGCTATCGTGCACCGGTCTATTATTCTGCGGCAATATGCGCTTAACTAAAACGGCCTTGTAACACTAACGGAGGGTTCTGACCCATATTTCTTGGCAAAAATTAGCCCGCTTAATCGGTATTAACAATTGTTGGACAGACAAGACAGACGTTAAGACATCGAAGTCTCAGTTAAAGGGTCTTGTTGGTGCGGAATCCTAAACACAAGAGTTTGTGTAAAATGCCCTGTTATTTCCAGATCGCCAAAAAGCCAAATCCGATGTCTCTCTCGATAACGCCGTTGCCGCGGCAGCCGCTGCCCGCGCACCTTCAGCCAGGACAAAACACGAAGGGATCCTTTGTCATCTGCGAAATCTGCGACGGCTATATCAGGGACCTCGAACAGCTCAGGAACCACATGCAGTGGATCCACCAAGTCAAGATACACCCTAAGATGATATACAACAGGCCTCCGCTCAACTGCCAAAAGTGTCAATTCAGGTAATTATTTAGAACGCAGCGACGTCTCACCAGGCATCATACTGTAATTATAGAAGGAGGCTTCATCGGTTGCCCCATAGAAATAAAAGCAAGATCCGTGGTCCTCCTCAGCTACTTTGCGGAGGCCTGGCTGGCTGTCTGGCTTGACTGACTGGAGTCAGGTTAGCTTCACCGGGGGCTAGCACAAACACCCCAAAGTGGGATGACATTGCGGAACACACCCCAGCCTCTGCAATTTAGATAAAGAATTGGAACTGCCTTAACGGGTTTTCATTAAAATGCCCTGTGTTGTTTAAGCACTTGACCACTTACTTAAAAACGTAAAATAAATATTACAGGACATAAATATTACAGGACAATTATTTCACACAGCGCCATCTAGCCCCAAACTGAGCATAGCTTGTAATATGGGAACTAGATTATGGATATAATACTTAAACACCTTTGTAAATACATACGTAATATAATATGATACAACACAGAACAAACATCTATATTCATCACACAAATGTTTGTCCTGGGTGGGAATCGAACCCACAACCTACAGCGCAGAAGGCAGAGCTACTACCAACTGAGCTACGAGGCATGTATATATCCTTGCTTGTATACCAGTTATTGCAAATCGAGTTTGCTACAGGACACTTAATATGATATCTTTTGCATAACATTATTAATGGTAGTATAAATTGTGGTGAACTGTTGAAACGTTTTCCTCTGTATGTGCCTTAGAACTATCCCCGGCATCCTATCCTTAATATTTTTAATGCACCCTGCTTGAGGACCAATATGGGTCTACAGGTCCCCACTACTAGAATTTGTAATTAATACAATATTATTAACAAAATTTGTTCAGACGTTGACATTTTTAGTAACTTCTTGCGAACCTTCAAATCAAAACTATAGCCATTTTGGCTCTATCTCACCTTCTTAATTGTTAGTTTACTCTTGTGATCCTAAACATGTTATTTAGTGTAAGTTGTTGCACACCGTAATTGTTATATATAACAGATACGTATCCTCTGTATTGAAAATGGTTTTGTATATGATGTGTACTATATAATAAATAAATAAATTTCAGATTCTTCACCGATCAAGGTCTTGAGCGGCACCTACTGGGATCGCATGGACTGGTCACCAGCTCCATGCAGGAGGCGGCCAATAAGAGCAAGGACGCTGGCCGATGTCCCGTCTGTGGCAAGGTAGACATCCCGATACTTTAATTTTCATATATGTTACTGATTAGGTCCGAAGCGCGAAGTGAATTTATTCGGAGATTTATCAACCGGAGGCGGTAAATGTCCTCATTAGTTTTATCTCATAACTATTTTGGACATGTACGTATGTTATATTGATTAATGTAGATTAATTAATAATCAGCAGATGGCGAGAGGTCAATCATTGCATTTTTATTTCACAAAAAGGAAATGATAAATGAATTTATTGTCTGTAGGTAGATAACATAACAATTGTCTTATATATTCAGAAGTATAGTCTTGCCTAATACAGCTTATAAACATTAAAAAGTACATAAGTAAAGATATCTGTAATCTAATTCTCATATAACAAGTTTTCACTTAGTTAGAGCGAGGAACTCCCAGCGCACCTCTAGTGAGGTATTCTATTTTTATTTTATATCTGTGAACATATTTTAAATTTATTTATTTATTTATCAACATTACATTACAACTATTTTTACAGGCTTAATCTAATACAATAGCGAAGTCATCAAAAATTTGCAAAAATATTTTTTTTAAAAAATCACAATATACAATCAATCATTGACAATAAATCAAAACTCACAATAAAATAAACAATAAAAACAGTTATCTGTTTACATAACACAAAACGGACAAGGCTATTATTGCGGATTCGTTCAGAGAACAATGGAAAAGGTGTACAGTCTCCGCCACTAGGTTGAGCGTCAGCGGAGCTTTGCCGAGCAAGTCTTAAGTCAAGTTAGTAAATGATGACACGGTTCCGTCTGGTCCAACCAGGGAACGGTTAAGTTATCATAAGACTGTTTGAAACGGTCCTTAGGTCGACTGCTTTTTTAACTTTGTAGTGTCATCTTGCAGGTGTATCAAAGCAAATTGCTGAGCCACGTGGCACGCGACCACAGCCTGACTCTGAAGCCAGCTCACCTCTCGTACAAATGCACGGTGTGCACGGCCACCTTCGGCATGTACAAACTGTTTGAGAGCCACGTGTACTCGGCCCACAGCGTGGTTGCGAAGCGCGTTATGGACAAGAACACGCAGAAGCCGAAGGACGCCGCGTCTAAAGCACTCGAAGGCAATGACGCGATCACCATCACCTTTTAAATAAGGTACACATCTTATCTTATACCAAGTAAATAATAATTTAAACCCAAGAGAGAAGCGTAAATGTAGGATTCCTAATTTAAGCCCATTGTGATCCGCGGCAGTTTATTTAATGTGATATTTATTGAGCGTGGTCAATGTATAAAAGTCGATTTGTGTACGTTCCGTATGGACTCTAACGGCTGGATCGATTTATGCTTTCAATTTCAGATGGCTGATATTATTAGGAGTAATATAAGCTACTTTTATTTTAGGGTTCCGCGCAAACAAGTTAAAACACATATTTTTTAGAGTAGCTTTTTTAGCTGGTAATTGGTGTGCAGTAAAAAAGGTGACGGGAATAAAGTTCCGGGTTATCCACTGGTAGACTTTTGAGGGATCCACAGTATAATCGCTATCGGTTATGATAATTACTTATAAGCCTTAAGCACCCTTATTCTACTAAACGAAACAATTCATAAATGTGCTCCTACCGCTCTGTAAATCTTACCTGATGTGCTGAATGCAAATGCAATCGAATCTTTGTCCCGAATTTGCTGTTATGAGCGTATTCTCAAAACTGTCAACTTACAACTGTCTTATTATTGGTTCATGGTTGTTAATACTTTGCGTACAACAACTTAAAACTTGTCCTAACATATTATATGCTTATAGCAGATATCACTAAAATGAGTAGAATAAGTTTTAAAATTCTTATCTTACTCATTTAAGTATGTAATACCCACCTCATCTGTGTAACAAGCCTTCGCGACTTCTTTTATCGAAGGTTGTTCATCACTTGGTTACTGACTTGGTTCATTGAAGGCACACGTATACACAAGGTGTACCTTAGGTCATTCCGGCATAGGGAAATGGATCAGAAAGAGATTGCTGGCAGCCCATTGTTTGTGTTTCTCTGGATTTGGATTGTATCTTCGAAGATGGTGTACAATAAGTAATTTACATTGACGAATGAAATCGGTGAAATCCATTCCGTCTATTGGTGTAGAAGTGCACTAACTTATATTTATTCTGCCACTGCTAAGCGAGCAAGCTTTTTGTTGAGAACTGCTATCGCGAAGCAACATGTACTCGTAGAAAACGATTGTATTATGAATCTATGTATATGTGTACGCAAAGAGCAAATTTCGGACATTGCGCGGTCAGAGGTGTATGTTATTTGGCATAGTTCAAGTAAGAAGAGATTTACTTTTGCCATTTCATGCGAATCTTTTGTTTCTTTTGATATTGCATATGAAATTAAAGCAGAATCCTATAATTCACGGATAGCGCTTTCGACTAATGTTTTAGGCGCGCTGGGGCTCCGTACCTCCATAGACTCGATATATGACATCATAGTTGCCTGTTGTACGTTTTCAACCGAGCATAAGTTATTTGAAGATAAGCCCTCTATCTCATCATAGAGAGCTTACGTCCAACAGTGGGCGATTGCGGTAATGTACTCCATATGCTTTTTAAAACACACATGCCGAAGACCACTTGTTTATTTTTATTCACAATTGTTTACCTCTTGCAGTAGTTGGCGTAACATTGTCCGTACCAAACGAATTCCACTGGAGAATTACGACCCCCAGTAAATAGCTACTATACCTCTGCTATGATTTACATCAACATTTTTTACCATGCAAACTTTTTAAAAAACGAAAGTTAGTGAAGGCACCAACTTTGTTTCGGTTCTCCCAGGGAACCGTACTCAGGATGAGTGTGATTCACGGCGTGCACAGCCTTTATGTACGACGTCGCGTTACACACTGCGTACTGTGTAACGCTCCAAACGTGAAAGTTCAAAAATATGATGTGTGAAATAATGCACAAAACACCCCAGTGCGGGACGTCAGTGCAGAACTTTTTCCCCCTCAACTAGAATTAGATGTATATATAAAATATATGCCTGAGCGATTTTTATCGACAAAATACGATGCGTTTGTATTCAAAAGCGATTTATTTAAATATTAAATATACTAAAATAGTACCAATGTACAACTTTTTACCATGTGGAGAATGAATTCAATCTTCAAAGTTCAATAGCACACAATATAGGTTGACGCCGCTGGTTATGATGATGATGATGATGATGATGATGATGATACTGATACAAAGTTACATTTCATATATAATAAATCTCGAATAGATTCTTTTACCTGCTTCGCGTTTGGAGGGGTTTGACAACTAGCGAATGCCGCCGTCATCCTAATGATCCTAATGGATCTCTAGTTCGGGCTGTGCGTTGATTGTCAGTCAGTCAGCTAGCTACACGACTGTTTTATATGTCTAGCTTACTTTATTGTGTTGTAATTGCGAATTTTGTTTACTGCCAAACAAATTCATGCGCATTCTGCATCTATTTTAAATCAAATCTTATGTTCAATAATATATGTTCAAACTAGCTCCCCATAACCCGCTAACCCGCGTAGTTATTTTGGTACTTAGTATTAGTATATAAGGTACTTATTAATTTCGAAAGCACAATCGCAGACGGCCTGTATTGGCGTCTGCGATGGCGGGCTTTCAATCCGGGAACCCGGGTCGGGTTCGATTTCTGGGTGTGGCCTTTGTATGGTAATCCCTATTGGTTTTTAATGTCCACTCCTGACTTACATGGCCTGACTATCTATCCGATATAGGTAAAATGATTACGGGCCTTGATAGGATTGCACGGACGTGACATAAATCTTAAAATTAGTAGAACTTATTGGAATTTTACAGATCAGATTAAATGTGCATTGGAGATAATTTTGTTTATTTAAAGAGCTTGGACAGCAGATTCATAATTATTTCTTTACCTTTTAGGTCCATTTGCATATTAGCACTTATATATTTTTGTTCGCTCGATTACATTCTTACATAAATAATTACATACCCTTTCACCTTATTTTGTAATAAGGTAAAAATTTCAGAGATTTTGCGCCAAAACAAAGTGCGTATCGCTTTCAGTTCCATTTTGAAAACTCTAATATTCTTCAATTATAAAAAATGCTTTTAGTCCTAGGATTAGGTTCTAGAGCAAAAAAGCATTTTAGGTCCGCTACGGCTTTAATGACACACTTCCAGCAAGAGAAGTGAAAAATAAATAAATTATATGCAATGTACAAAATGTCGGAACATGTTTGCTGCATCAGACTGTCAACATCTTTCACGCCATCCCGTTTACATACAAATGTATGGAGAGCGATACTAAAATTCGGCGCACACATGGTAGTTGGGGTCAATGACCTTTTTTCGCTCTGCGATTCCGAAGAATTTCTCCTAGATAATTGATTCAGGCGTCACTTTTTAATTGTATGACTAGGAAGCGCTTGGCGTTCGTCTAACCTAGTGTCAAGTTATGATAAGGCCGAAGGCGCACTTCACCCGGAATCCTCAATATAAACTTGCAGAACATAAACTGGGAAACTGGGTATCTTACTTCTAAATGCCGGAACATAACAATTTAGAATTATTATTGTTGTATTGGCGACAGACTTAGGAAAGATGGTGGTAGCAAACAAAGTCCTATCTACCTGAGGATCGAACCAGGGACCGTATACGGGTACGAACCACTATACCACAGAGGTAGTTTATGAAGTTTGCGGAGATTCATTTCAATATGTTTTCATATCAGAATTCCTCATCACAAAATTGTTGAGTCTGTGTTTCACATTTTGGTTTGTTTCAGGGATGGGACGGGAATCATATTCTGCGGACTATACAGGCGCAGGGACCAGTTCGTCCCACGATAGTGTACATTCCAAACACGTAAACCTTAGGATGTAAGTCTTTCTAGTAATTTATATGTGCAAGTATACTCATACATTTCTTATCTCTTTTATTTATGAACGTGATGTAGAAGACATTGCTTCGGGATTATTTTCTGGCTGACGTTTCGGAATTTAAAACGGAACTACTGTTCCGATGGACATGGACCTGCGATGCTAGTAAGTTTACTATAGTCCACATTCAAAAAGTAAGAAATAGTGATGCGTGTATGCACTCTGGCGTACTTGTAAAGGGTCAATACCCAGTTCCATAGGAGCTTAGCCACAGATCTGGCTTAGGAAGCCAGTGATATTGTAACTGATCATTTGTCATACAAATGTTAGCATATAATTTGACAGAAACTCTCGAAATGCATAGAATTAACCAGGTTGAATTAATTAAATCATACACAATTTCAGTATCACTGTGATTTTTGTAAAGAAATACACGTCTGAAGTGCCTATTCCATTCAAATTATATAAATATTATGCTACCTTGAAATCTTTTCTTCACAAAATAAAAATTAAAGAATTACAAATGATCACTGCGTGAATTCGTCATCACTGCTTAAACAAATGTCAAATGTTATTCGTGTACATATTTTCAAACTTATTATAATTTATATTACGTATAGTATATTTGGTATTGTAACCAACTGAAATAATTACTAATAAACGGTATAATAATTAAGTGAAATTAAGATCATTGGAACATAGCCAATGATTTTCATGATGATATGAAATCTTCGATGATCTCACCAGCCAGCCGATTGGCTGGTTGTTGGTTAACCATATAAACTAAAAAGTATAAGGCCCCGCCGTACCGTCGACTTTCGCTCTTCCATGCAAACGTATTTGTCGATCATTAATCATTTGTCGATCGAGTTTTATTGCTCTTTATTAATCGATGGTCTGAACGAAATGTATTATTATTTCAAAATGGACCCGTCCCATTAAAAACTAATTGAAATGCAATTTTGCCGGCATATATAATCTAGTTTACAGACTTTGACTTTTGTGTATTGTATTGTTTTGATTGAATGGTGTATTTATAAAAAGTAAAGCGCTGCAAAGCTAGATTATAGCTATTTAATTATATCTGCGAATTGTGTTTTGAATCGGACGAGTCATTTCCAAATGAACGACGATCTACTTGTATGGGAAAGCGGTACTACTGATTTTACTGAAGTCATGAATATCATGAAGCCACGTTACGGTAAAAATAAAAACTGTCCCGAAAGTATCGAAACACTGGGTCTAACCTTGTTATTGATCACTTTGTAAATGGCTTACATTACTTTTGATTTTATCTCGAAACTTCGTATTGTTGTATAAACTGATTTTTTTTTAGATATTATTGTTAGAATACAAAGCCCTCAGTTGCGTGGTTTTAGAAAGACCGAAATTGTTATTGTGATTTGTTGCTCAAACGTTTTAAGCCTCCGATTCAGTGTAACACGAGCTTTTGAACTGGTAATAAGTATTATTTCATGAACACTTCATACAACCGCCTCTGTGATCTAGTGGTTTGCCCTACGGTGTCTGAACCAGAGGTTTCGGGTTCGATCCCCAGGGGAGTACAATATAATGCTTGGTTTATTTAGTGGTAGGACTTTGTTTAAGTCCGCCTGGCTAGCTACCATCATACATAATTATGTCGTCATAACAACAATTATAAAATTGTTGTTTTCTGGCATTGAGTTAAGTAGCCAGTTTGTTGAGGTTTGAGGGTTTCGCGTGAAGTGCGCTTCCACCCTCGACCTTATCATAACTTGAAAAATCAGGTGACATGAAGGCCAAGCACCTCCCCGACGTTCAATAAAATAAAAAACATACCCGCTCAAAGTCACTTTATAGTAAGCGTTCTGTTTCTGTGTTATATACGATTCGCTTATAGAATACCCGTTTGTAGGACCCTTAATATTCAGGTTTACCATATTGATAAAGAAAACATTAGTGTATAGTTCTTATGTTTTTTATCGTAATGGGTAACACTAACCGCTAATAAACGCGTGACTATATTCCCTTAATCCCGTGGGAACTTTCAAACAATCGTCGACAGTTCGGGAGCACACCACCGCCGAGAACAGATCTGGAACAATGGCTTTATTCACGTCTAGTGACAGTAGCACCTTTTGCTTCATGCGCACTTCTACACTCCGCGTAGAGTACAGCACAAAAGTTTCAGCTTTGTTTTTGTTCGGCACAATGGAACATACGAGTTCAGTGTAACTTTTTCCATTTAGCCGAGCCTGCTCCATCTTAGGCTGCATCTTTATGTTTTTCAAGTACGTAAGAAGTTATACTTCTTAGCGTAACAAAACCAAAATAATAATTCAATAATTAATAAACTAAATAATAATGCAATAATAATAATTTATAATGTAAGCAAATAATAAGAATACATACCGACGGTAAACGTCAAATCTATCCCACTTATAAAAGCTTATGAAACAAAATGCCACTTTTATCACGAATACTCACGAATGCAATAAATTATTATTCACCACCATGTGTTTATGTATGAATATTTTTTTTATCTCCACTGATATAAACACGTATTGTAGATTCATATCTATTTGAATAACTACCTCATTACTGTCTTGAACTACCTTGAATATAGTTATCAGTTCTCACTTTTATCATGAAAACTTGAAAGACAATTACCAACTAACTTCATGGTGTCGCTCTCAGGTTCCGATGTGCGCGCGCATCCTAAAAAAAATACTCGCATAATTTTTCCAAGTCGCAACCAACTTCATGGGGTCGCTTTAAGGTGTCTGGTGTGAGCGCGCATCGTAAAAAATACACTCATCATTTTACCAAAACGCGCCAAAAGAAGTATAACTTCAAGAAGTATGCGGGACAACTGGGTCTCTATATTCTGTGGTCATCACAGTACAGAATATAATTTTACCTTCATACGTTTACCACTATTAGGTTATAGTTATATTATAGTAAGGTTGATTGATGATCGAAATGTGAAGTAACAAAAATATGTGTGTTTAAACGGAGTAAAACGTAATAGTGTCCCATATCTCAAGCGATGGCTATGGGGCTATCTATATGAGAACCTTTATTACCGACCTGTGTAAATCGCTTATTGGTGAAATATGCTCGTAACATGTCGAAGGGCAATCTATCGGAAACATCGAATTTATTTTGACTGTAGTGGCCGTCTTTAATGTTTTTATAATACACGTTTCCACAAAAGGAGATATTTGGTGCCGATGTCGGAGTATTTGTAATGTGTAAGGTAGATCCTTAGGCCTGTTGTATTTGGGGGTGTGTATTCATACTAATTCTTGTCGTATGTGATTTTATAATACTTATTTATTTATTAAAGATTACCAGTGAATAATACACATTTCTTACAATTACAGCATAACAATTATAGCATTTCTTGTGTTTACTCATTAAAGGCAACCACAGCTAACATAGACATCATAAGAGACTAAACATTTTAATTAAGATTAAATTTAAGTAAAGTAGTCAGATATGTCATTAGAATACCTACTTTAATACCTACCTACTAATAATACCTACTTTGGTGTTTATGTCTATGTATATTTGTCTGAGCTATGTTTAGTATTAAGCATAACTGGCCCACACCAACCGTGTGAAACGCGTTATCAACTATAGAGCAGTGCCAGCTTACTGTAAAGTATAGTTCGGCATATCTTACTCTAGGGCCCGTAATTTTAAACCGTACTCAGCACGTACATCTACTTGAAAATTGGTTTTGATCAGTTCAGTTACCTCAGTAAAGTTTATTAAAACGGGCCCTAAAGTATTGCTTACTACGCGGATTCGCGGGTGATTGGGTTAGTGAGCAAAATAATTAATCGATCACAATGTAATGAACAACTTTATAATATAACTCGTCATTTCAATGTGTCTGTAAACGTTCCGAAGTGTATCTAAATATGTATCTAAATATGTATAGTTATCTGATAGGTAGTTGCTCAGTGGGGGTCATACTATATCTGGTGCATACCATAGTCACATTGTTGCTAATGGTTGCTAGTTATGTGTAAAAAGTAAACCTTTCCTTATTTCTAATTTTGCACCTAAAATAATTGTACAAAATCAAAAACACAGAAAACAGTTCTCAAACAGAGTTCTGGAGTTAGGTATTCACATTTCTCTTGTATAATCTCGACTTATAGTCCGTGAGCCCGCTCCATTATTGCCTACGTCACATTAAATCACGATAAAATGCATGGTATAGAGTCAGATAAAAAGATGAACGTACCTAAAATTGGCCAGAAGTTTGAGAAAATCGTTCACTTCCGGTTAAAATTTTAATTTTAAATATCGTCTTGTGACGAATAGTTAATTTATTTGTCGGGGCTCTTGATGGACAAACAGCTAGCATTCGGTTTGCCTACTAAGGTAAGTCTACTCCGCCCATTTTGGAATTGTACATTTTTATCACAATTAGGCGTTGTATTATGATGTACTCTCTTCTTGCAGTCTTTCACCATCGACGGCGCTCATCCAATGGCACACTTCCATAGATCGTCGAAAATAAAACAACAGGTTTCATTGAAATCAACTAATACCGAGGTACTCTCCCCCCGCCTTTTCAATTCTGCATCGGCAAGGAGAGCGTTACGAAGAGAGACTGCAATCCTATTTTCATAATAGTTCCGACGGATTTCATTCCTCGTCTATTTAGTTCTTTGGCCAATTTCACGCTGGTAAATTACCGATCAAAATATATAATGTGATCGGAAACGTGCTAAATTTAGTACTGCACTTTCTTCAAGTTCCCTGCAGCATTATCTTCTGGATATGTTGTACTGCCCTGATAAACAGTAAAATCACAGCCCGTGCCATCTGGATTTGCTAGCACAAAAGCCTTGAAACCTAAAGGGTAAGGTTAGTATGGGCAGTATTGATTTTTTCCTACAAGTTCCCAAAAATGATATTATCATTTCATCAATTAAAATATGCTGATCCCTCATTTGTTTGAGGCATCCTCGCAAAATCATGTCGATGATCGGCCTCACCTGCCACAATTTATCTTGGGCTCTTCTTAGGACACGTCATTATCGAATACCACCTTTAGAAATGTTCAGAGTTGAAAGAACGTGTTTCTTCGCATGGCTTTTGCGAGTTGACATTGCCATGGTAATTGCATTTTTTTTTCTCGGTTTTAGAAATTGCTGTTTGATTTGTTTTCTCGACTATCATACCTATAAAGCTGTTGTCAATGTATTGGTTAAAATAGTCAGTACTATTGTAACTGTCTGCATCTATTATCGCGTATTATGGTTCTGAAAGATGTGGAGCTGGAGGGCAAAAATCTTTGGATTGCCATTCTTTACTGGCTGGCTCGCAACGGCATTTGATGAAAAGCCACTATTGCAACCACTTCCATGTCTGCCACCTTCTCAGACTCCTGGCACTACCTCGACTTGAGGCTGGCGGAGGAGAAGGAACCTCATCATCTTCAGTGTCTGTACTATCTTCATTGATGGCGGGCGGGTGGTATTCAAATACTATTAATAGCTCAAATTCTTAAACTCAAAATAATAAGAACTGTGTTCGTTGCCACAATAGCAAATTATTAATGACTAACAGTCGATCGAAATAGACTACCCCCTTGTAGGTGATCCTCAAAAGATCCACGCTTATTCATTTTATAATATTCGATAAAGTTCAAATAAACGATGTCGAACAAAAGATACTCATTACCCTCAGTTTACCAATGTTGTTTTGTTTACATATCAGTAAAATTGTCTTATAATATCTGTATATACCCACCACGAGGGATGAGTCGATAATTCATGTTAATCGATCATAATTTGTTAAATCATGCGCATTAACATGATTCGTTCACCTTTGCATCTAAAAAACATTTACGAAAGGACCAGTCTAATATGGCTAGGACTTATTTATTCAAAACACTATTCCTCCAAAGCGTTAACAATATTTTTCTTAAAGATGCTACATGTTGTGGGAAAAGGTATCTTTTGCACCGTCTGTCAAGCATTTCCGACCATTTCTGAACTGACAGACTGATGTTAACTCTCTCTACGATTTTTTTTAACTACTTTTGAATTTTGTAGGTTTTTTTCAAACTTCCGGCCGATTCTAGGTGCAATAATCTTTTGATTCTCGTTCAGCACAACATTTCCGACCGTGTGCAATGTGTATGCAATGTATGTGATGTTATGTGACGTAGGTAATTTTGGAGCGGCCTCACGGACAAGAGTATTCAAACTTAGGAATGAGTACATTCCTATTTATTTGTCGAGGATCATTATGGTAATGGCGTTTAGGTGCGTTAAGTATTTATAAAACACCAGATTGTTAATATTTTTTTATAGGTTTCAAGAATTTATTTTCATTAAAACTGTGCACGTTTAAGAGTGAACGCAGTACATGAACATGTGGATTGTATAATGTCTGTATAGTCGTACCTGACTAGTATGATCACGAAGAAACGGCGGTCACAGTTACTTACTGTTTCATTTTAGTTAGTTGTATAAACCCAGTTGCAAAAAAACGGGCATGTAATAATCAACTAATCAACTCTATGATAAAACATCAATAAAGTTGGTACTTATTAATTTGTTCCGAATTAAGAATAATTCAGAACGTCAATTAATCTAATCTTACCTAGGTCTGTCGTCATAACAACAAACCAAAGTTGTTGTATTCGGGCATTTATAGGTAAAATAGCCAGTTCCTCAGATTGTTGAAGATTCCGGGTGAAGTGCGTTTCCACCTCCGGCCTTGTCACCACTACTTGACTCGTGCCTGGCCCATTATCTAACTCTGTTGCATTTGGGTTTAAATCAGTTTCTTTCGCTTCCTCGTTGTACGATAAAAAAAATCCTTCTTAATTTGTATGTTTTATCGTGGAAAACTGTCTCCATTTTCTAGAGTACTTTCGAAAGTGTGACTATTTATGAAATTTAAAACGGCTGGTTTTTTTGTAAATGGGTTAGAGTAACTACTGTTAGTATTTTTTTAATTTGTTGAATGTAAATCACTCCACCTACTTGGGTATCAACCACTAAATTTGTAACAATACGTGTGTATTAAAGATACATCATTGCAAGTGGTACGTGTTTTCATTTTAGTTGAAAGTGTTTTTATCTGTGTAGAAAATATAAAATTATTTTTTGATCCCACTCTATTCGATTTTACTAATACCAACTTAACATATACATAAACAACATACTAATAAAAACCAAACGATCTCTATCGTTGAGTTCCAACGTGTACTGAAATATTTACACGTAACGTAAATATTTCAAATACATATGTAAAAGACATGCGGCCGAATTCGTTTTCAATAATAATGCGTGTGCATTGTTATTGGAAACTACCTATATGCTTATTCTCGGTCGAACTCGCTCCCAGTAGTTTAAGTCCTGTTGCAAAAACCCTCGCACAGGGAATGTAAATGGGAATTATTTTCCTAGTTGGCGCGGCATACTAGAATGCTAAAACGTAATGCTTCAATTAGCTTGTCTACAAGAATAAATCACTAAAAAATGGGGAGTCAAGATTAATTCGACTGGCAATTACTGCATACACTTACAAAAGGAAGTAAGTAAGACTTGTAATTAATTAGACGGTATGGCAGACTGGTGGTAAAGTTATCCCTGGCGGCGTTGTAGTGGGGTCTGACGCCGAAGACAGCGTTCAGTAGTGGAAAGATGCGGCTGTGCTCGGTTCTCTGGGGCATTTCTGCTCTCCTCGTAGTCTCCGGGACACTTGATTTGAATTTCTTCACGCCGAACAGTAAATATGTACCGACGTCGCAGGTAAGCTATAACTGTTTTAGCTGCTAATGCGCTGATGTGGGCTGGTGCCGACCGGTTGACTGTTATTATCATTAATTAATAATCTATATATTCGGACCCCTTATTAAGAATATTGCGCGCACGGCAGGGTGTAGAGTAAAGAGTAGTAAAGGGTGCAGAAAGTTTAGTCAACCGTCAGCACGATACGGCTTCTAAACAATATTACTATTGGAAGTGTAAATAAAATTTGTAATTACGTGAGTGTATAAAAAGTTTGTAGCCGACTGCAGACAAGTGACGGTCCTAGTTCCTATTTGTGTTATGTATTGAATTTGTATCAAGATGTGTGGCTGTCGCCTGCTACTGCTGTCTCAGTCGGCTACGAGCTTGTAACATTACGTTGGTATTCAACTCCAGTCTAGAATTACACACTAATGCTAAGATAATACACAAAATAAATAATACTAATTTGATTCGTCGAGGTCGTTCCGGCTAACGAATAGGACCTCTCCATTTCCTCTCGACGATCGACGATCGACGATGTACGACAGAAGGTGACTAATGGAATAAAATACACCAGGGGTTGGACAGCAGCATCCGCCTGAGTACGTAACACCAATCCGCTTGCCAAGCGTTGTGATTTTGGCAAAACCCTGCAGTCTTTGAGGAGGCTCATTCGTTCATGACTTTTACGGGCTGTTATGACTAAATTGATAAGATAAAGTAGGTCCAAGAGGGCGGTATTAGAGACTTATCCTTCAAGAATCGAGGAAAAATCTATGCTCTAGTGTACTTTCAATTTTGGACATTTTCCAAAGAAAAGGTTACGAGTTGATCAAAGGATAAAGCTTAACTTTTGGAACGATAGATAGTTAGACTATTTCGACTCACTTGCGTAGAAATTTCTGAAGACAGGCGTTTACAGGAACATACAGGTATTTTCTATCATTATGTAGGTAAAACATATTGGTTTTGTTATCCTATCCTACAAACACGAAATCTCCACATAAATACTCGGAAAACTGAGATATAATCTTTTCAATGAGTAAAACACGGAAGCTTTGCTGTATTGTACATGCAATAATAAAAAGTTAGTGCACGATGTATCCGTTCGTTCCTAAGTAGATAAGGTGATAATTTACGACTGCTTTTAATTACTAGTGACAAGCGAAATGCAAGACTGCCTCGTGCTACCTAAATCCAATTACCTATCTATTATTTTAATGTTTGTTTTGTGGAAAGCAAACACATCGTTCCAATAGGTAGGTATTTTGTGGTTGGTATAACAGTATGCCAGGGCGCTCTGAAAACAAAATTCGTGCCATCGATTAGGTTGAGTTTTTGTTGTTTTATGGCTTTTTTTATGAAGGTTTAGCTTTTTAGGTTCGTCACATGTGTATTTATTACAGAGGAAATCAACGGCAACAACGGAAAACATGACTGTTTTTCCTGTCAAGTCAGGTTACTCATAAATACCTTCTTACCCACAAATTTAACATCTAGGTACCCAGTCTCTACAGATATCAGAATTAGTGACTATTGTAAGATACAGTTAAAGACACGAAGCGAAAATTCATTGTTTACCTATTTCAAACACGCTTGCAGCGAGTTATTGAACTTATCATTATTGTATTGTCGTTGATGCACGTAGTACCTGCGCTGTTGTCCATTGTGTTTGAAACAGTTTTTATTCCATCCCGTACATCGATCTATTCCACACGAGCAATTTATTTATTTTGTTTTCAGATTAATTGTTACGAATACTCGAAGTTTAACACCGACAGGCTCGGCCGAGCATTAAACTCCGGTAAGACATATCTACATTATGGATCTATATTCCTATTGTTTTTGATTGATGATAATGATAACGCGTGCTCTTGTCTACCTTTGTAGATTGGCGTCCCCAAAAATCAGTATTCAAAAATGTAATGTCGGGAGCTATCTCTACGCCACGAATAAAACGATTCAATTACAATAAAGTTATGGCACGTAGATATGACGACCTCCTACTGAAACATGACATATTCAAAGAACACGCTAAATTGGTACAGGATATCAATAGTCTGAAGCAAGTTGTGTTCGTGGCTCCGCTGCCGCCGGTAGACGACAACAGAGATTACGATGAGTCTATTTTTCATGAGATAATAGAAACATCTTCGTCGACTACGTCGAGACCTTTTACGAGAAGCACGAAACCAGCCAAGGCGAGTTCGATACCTGTCATTCTACTTGGAGGAGCGAGTACGCGGCAGATTGTGAGAAGTCAACCGCTCTCTTTTCCTAAATCAACGATAAATTTGGTGGGTACCACGGGTTCACCTCTGCTGAAGCATCCATACCCGTTTGTGGTGCAAGCTCCACAGAAGCCCCTGCGTGTTTGCATGCCGACGATGGCAATGTCCACCACCACTCGACAACCGACACTTTGGGAAAGATTGATAAAAACCTTAATCCCTAGATAGGTAGATATAACTTCCAACAAATCTAGTGAGTATTAGCAATTACCTAGTGATTTTGTAGATTGTTTGTTACGAGACTAGTAGTAAGTAGGCTATGATAGATTCTCTGAATTATATGTGATCACGATGGCCTTGTTTCTATAATATTAATTGATATGTACGTACATACGTAGCTAAATCTAAGCAGGATGTTAATTAAAATGCTTATAATAGGGAAAAAATCATTATTGCCGATTGTTATGCAATTGTCATGGTAGACTTAGCCACCGCCACCGCGGCCGGCGCAAGTCGCATCGCAGAGTTGAAGAGACATGCGTGTATTAATGTCGCTATTCGCGTGTGCTGCTTCTAATTACCGCGACGATTATGTATTGTCTTCTTTTTTGCACGTTTACGCGTCGTAATGGAAAAGTTGAACGGCTCTTGCAATATGATGAAATAATTATTGATTTTCATGTATCATATGTCACATGCAATTATTATCTCAAACGGTATTCGCTATCTTCCTAAGCTGTTACAAACTTTACAGAACATTAAATTGCTTGCTGATTTTATTTTTGAAGTTAATGACAAACAGAAGCCTTTACTTAACAAAAGCTAGTCAGCTAGCGAAAAACAAAATGTTACAAGTGGCGTTATGGGAATAAGAAATGATGATAATACACCAATCCCTTCAGTGCAATATGATGAGGTTACCGACGCAGGTACAAAGGCATCGATTATTCACCCCCTCAGTGGGTGGCGGGTGCAGTATCACGTGCGTCAATCGTAGGTAGGTAAAGGGAAACATGGATCAATAGCGAGAGGGAGTGCACTAGATGACTTGACTTTAGTTTCACGACGCTGCCGCCTCCACGACCGCGCGCTGCATTCAAATATGACATTCATTTTAATAGTCTGCACACCGCAAAATCATTTAACTGGTAGTAACTATTTGTTTTACCCAACGACCTTAAAAGGAGGGCTTTTAGAGAGTATGTTTGTATATATGTATGTATGTCTTTTATATTGGCACACTGCAACTTAAATGTATTTGATGTGTGGTTTGTCGCTTGGTTTCATTGACAAATGAAATGGACAAATTTTTGATATTAACCTACTCTACAGGAATTAATTACACCTACCTATTGCCTAAGAACGAACTATCCGTCGTGTTTGAGTACCCTGCGACAGTATCCATGGGTACTCATACTGGACTTGAGCATTCTGTACCCTAGCTCATGATTCATATAGTTTTATTTTTAAACGCCTTAGATTTCGCTGTCGTCAAATCGTGAATATTGCTCAATGTCACTTTCGTTTGTGGTATGTGTTGATTACAGCCAGTCTCACAATTAATTATACATTTGATGATGAATATAATAAATATCGAGTCTGTCTACGCCATGTGAAGTGGTGTCTATGCGCTGCACTTGTCTAATCGCAACGCGATCGAGAAAGTTGTTTTTTGTCAGATCGCTTCATCTCAAACTCGATATAACAATGTATTTCGTAATCTTGCCACGTAATTCTTTGAACCAATAAAAACTTACCCATACGTAACGTCGAGAGCTGTACCTAACTGGTGGAAATGCGTCTCGAAGAGTTGTGTATCAAGTCTTTCACGAAAAGATGCTCACAAGAGGAGCTGAAGAAGAGACTGATTGAGATTGAGTGAAAAATAATATGAATGCGAGCCGTGCTCGAATACGGAGCTCCAGTGTGCCAAATTTAATGCTTCTTCATCACCAGGTTAGGCGGAACGTTGGTATTTAGTCAGTGTAGTTATATATCTAGAAGACTAGGAAATTCCCGGTCACGACCCGTCTGCCCACTGGACTTTCCCACACGTGGGTGGACGGGTAATTCACGATTACCCCTCCATCCACTGCGCTAGTGTACACCGAATTAAGTACCTAATAAGTATTACAGGAACTATAAAAATATAAAGCCTGTAATATGGGAACTAGATTACGGTTACACGGATACTTAAATACTTTTTTTTTGTAAATCATACAATACAGCACCCAAACATAGGACAAACACTAGTTAGTATTCATCAAAATGTTTGTTCTGGATGGGAATCGAACCCACAACTTACAGCGCAAAAGTCAGAGCTACTACCAATTGAGTGAGACGTGTTAAAGCTATCGATAATTTTTTTTGGCTAAAGTTATATGAACTATGTTCAAAACCGACCAAATCACCCTGTGTACATTTCTTAAATCCTTTCATAGTGAACCCCTATAGTACTAGTGGTTCTATAAGATCAGTAGACCTTATAACCATGCAATAACCGATGTTTTCCTCTTTCACTTTTCATTTTAGACTTTTGAGCAGATAGGGGTAGAAGTTTTAGCGATCACTCGCGTTCCTTTGGTCTTAGGAGATCGAACCTGCGGAGCGATTACGGTTCTTACTGATCGCATAATTTTACATTTAGAATCGTTGAATTCAATAAAATTGGTTATAACGCAGATGGTCGTTATAACCAATTTTATCGAATTTAAACGATTCTAAATGTCAAATTATGGTGTCTACAGATTTGTCTTGCAAAGGCCTGCGTAGTCTGATTAGTATACGTAGGAATAAATTTTCTGAAAACAAATCAAAATTTGAACTCCTACAGCAAACTTCTCTTTTCCCCCTCCACTCCCCTTTTTTTCACAACATCTTGTGTAGAATTAAATCCTTAGTGTGTCTTTAAAATTTAATTTTAATCCGCTTATAAATAACGCTACAGCAAACTTTCGCCTTTCCCCCCCTATTTTCCCCTAGATCTAGAATCGCGTGTGCCAATTTTCATCAAAATCGGTTGAAAATACCTGTAGACGAGAACAAACCGACAACCAACAGCCGACAGACAGCGGATAAAAGCATTTTTGGCCAATCTCGAAACTGAGATGCTTCGCTCGCTCGATCAATGAATCCTATTGTTATACTATTTCAAGTCTCTATGGTATGCGTTGATTTTACAAATGTTATATTATCTGCATCTTAAGGCGAAAACAATCGTAAGGCTTTCCTAAAGGCGGAAACGCGTTAATTGTCAGTAAGTTAGCCAGTTCACGACGATTTTATATTTTAGACTAGCTGAATGTACCCGTGCTTCGCTACGGCAAAACAGATTGGCCGTAGATACCTGGCTATAATACAGGGATAGCGAACGACAAGGCTCCTAGTTTACACGATCCCCTATACATACCTACACGGCCCGTCCCGGTAATTCAGAAATCTTATGTCCAGATCCTATTAATACCTAATACTATGATAAATTATAGAAGAAAGAAAACCTGGTGAACTTATGAGGTTGGTTGTGGCCATAAGTATCATTGAATTTAGCAAAACACAACAGAAATAATGTTTGGAATCCTCCTCAGACTCGCACCTTACTAGTGTTTTAGCAGTCCAAGGTTCAACTTGCGGGTGAGGCATCGCTTTGTGAATTTTGCCGGACATTGCACGCTAAAAATACCTACTTGATTGCTTTAAAGAGCCAACGTAGGTCCCGGGCACCTACTGCCACTGGTAGTGGTCGTCAAAGAGCCATGTCAGACGAGTGAAATGGCGGTGACTCGTAAAGTCTAACTCCAGTGTTACACAGCCCACACGCTTATTGGTTATTCCAATATTGATATAAAATGCTCAGGTGGATGTCGTAGACGAGGTGAACCACTTACTTGCATCGAATGGTTCCCGTAGCACCGCTTGATCAGTACAGCGAGTCACTTGTTAGAGGGTCCTATAACGTCGAGTTCTCTTACAGCGCGCTTCATAAAGGTGAACTACTTATATTGTCGAAGCGCTCGAATCGGCAACAATTCAGCGGAGGGCTCGTCAGCTTAGATTTGTTACTAAATATCTTTCTGTTTTCGTGTTAGGTATATGTTAGGATATCACGTGGATCAATTCGCGGGTAAAAGCTAAGCTAAGTACATACTCGTAAAATGCTAGTTATATTCATACAAAGAAACAGACGTTATAGGAAGGTTATTCAAACTGTAAGACCTACGGACTTGATATTTTGACAGTGTATTCATTATGGTATCTAGGTGCTCACAAATTAACGGTATTTTTTGGAAATCCCTCCCATAAGGGGTTGAAATGGGGCAAGACCCTATTTATGAATATCTACACTCAGCAGTTTCAAACAGTTTATTGTCGTAGTTAAAGGGTAAAATACAAATTTTCAAGTGCCTATTACTCGTATTATAGATTGCATGCAAAGAGTTCATTTATACAAGTCCTAATATAAGTATAATAAAATAATACCTATTTGGTCCAATTCTTTTTTTTATTTTACTCTTAGCCACCTCTTGACGGCAATCAGTAAAAAAAACAGTATTTACCTCGATCGCAACCATATGAAATAAATGTAATACAATGCTACAAAATCTCTGATACAAAATGTACATTATGTAGATATATTTTATGTTATAGAATGTAAAGGGATTTTGCCGAAAGAATTGAACTGAATTGAGTCTACTTTGACCACCATGCTGGCCTATATTTTGCTCAGCGGGTGAGTAATGTCTTCATAAATTAAACATTAAAAAATTCAAATTAAACATTAAATAAAAACGTTTCTTTAATGAGTAGGTTAAACTTAATTTTTATTTATATTATTTTTCAAGTTAGATACATATTCTCTGAAAAAAATAACCTGTTACAGATCAAATGAATTTTTTACAACTCTTTGAGGTTAAGTACTGGAAATACCCTAGAATTTTGAAAAATGTAAAAAGCCCTAATATATGCCATTGCATATTCATATGGGCAATCTACGGGTTTCGGAGATATGCAACATTTCACTCCGAACTGTGAACCCCATCTACTTACTTCTGTAGGGATACTTAGGTAGTATTAGTCGGTAACAGTTAACAAAAATTAAGTAAAACATCATACATCAGTTAAGCAATTTATTTAGAAACATAAAGTAACCTATAAACTATATATTTACTAATCTGACTAAGCAAACGAAGTAGTTCTGTAACAGGTTTAAAGCAGATAATTGATATAATAATAAATACTAAGAATTCGAGTTTTTACTTAACTTACTTTTAAGTAGGTGCTTACCTACTAATTAAGTACATAGGGTTATTTCAAGTAACAATACACAGAAAACTGCTTGTGCCTACTTATAGGTACAAGCGATTTATTATTAAGCGATCATCTGTGCCGATTCTAAGTCAAAACATTTTTGATTTGTTTAATTGAAAGCGTAATGTTAGAAGCTTTTCATTTTTCAATGAAAAGACTTTCCCAAACATCGTAACCCATAATTCCTTTGCAAGAACCCTGACTAATACGTTTAATAATTTGTATGTTTATGTGACTCAATGAGTTTAGGTTTTTTGGGGCTTTGCCATAGAAAGTGTAGTCAATCAGACACAAACCTGATAAAAAAAAATATAGTCACGTCTCTACTCTTTACATAATTAGGTATTTATATGGCTTAACTTGCCCCAATGATGTATAACAAATACAAAATAATCTGAATCATTGTTTCCTTTCAATTGATGTTATCCTAAACTACATAATAAGTTTCTCATATTTTATTTAAGCGTTAACAGAGGGTGCGAAATAGCGACCAGTTTATTCATTACAGGAACCCATACTTTTTAAACTATAGTTTCGTAGTCCATTTTAATATTCTTAGTCTTTGCTATCCTAGTGTGGGCAAATTGGTAAGTTGACGGTAAAGAAGACATTCAGTTCGATAAGAGCCGCCAGCGTGAGGTAGCCAATGTATACAACTGTACAAGTCACTCCAATTTTCCAGTCCAGCTGAAACTTGTTCAGTGCAAGGCATCCGTACAGTGTGAACAGGGTTGAAAGCAGAGATATGGCACTGTAGGATAGCCCACTTGAGTTTATCGTTACCTAAAACAAAATGAGCTGTGTGTCAGTAGGTACCACTATAACGAAGATCCCGGAGCACACAGATTTAAAAAAGCACGATCGATGTTGCGTACTGTGGTAGTTATTAGTAAACGGGTGCTTATTGGCACGTATTTGTAAAATTCGTAGGACAGGGATAGCTATTCGTCACCCATATGGTAGGTAAGATCAGCTTTATACCGATATCTGATTAAAAGCCAACTTGCAATAATATTATAACCCTATATTGTTACATATCAATTTAGGGTTAAGGTTTCAAAAAGCAATGGACATACCCAATGATTGTCTGGTGCAGTAGGATAAAAAAGTCCCTTGATCAGCCACGGTAGTCCCAAACATAATAGAATGTCGAATGTGTTTGACCCGATTGAGTTGCTGATGCCCATTGTTCCGTGACCTGAAAAAACACGTAAGTAGGTATCATAGAATTTACTCATTAGTTGTACTTATCGGGCAGCCTTGTGGCTTTTATGGTGAACATTTCGAAATCTGGGAGTGGAACCAACGGTAGAATGGTTGTACATAGTGACAATAAAGTTGACCGTTGAAGATTATCTAGCCTCCGAGCTATTTTAATCTTCTGGAATGCTGTTAAAATTAAAAGGATTAATTGAAACTAAAAGGTTTAATGCAAATTAAAAGGTTTATTTCAAACTAAACTTACATAGCGGCACGTACTTATAGCTTTTGCTAGAGGGGTGACTCAAGCAAGATCAATAGTACGAAAATTACGTATAACTGCTAGAGCATGGCAAAGCAAATCTTCTTAAGATTATTCAAGATGCTTACCTTGCTTTGTGACCAGGACACTGGAGACTGCTTCGGGAAGGCTGGTGCCCGCAGCGAGGATTGTCAAACCGGTTATGCTGTCAGGTAGGTTGAGAGTGTCACCTAAAAGTGAAAAGCTAAAGGGTAAATAGGTAGTCAATTGCAATATCAGATAAATAGATCATCGACAGGAAACCAGCTTTTTAGAGAACGACCAAGTTCGAACGCTGATCCAATGCGGGCTGGATATCCATCAACATCAACAGCTTTGGTTCAGCGTATTAGATTATGACTGAACTATAACTAATCAAGAGTGAACCGACGGTAACAGCGGTACCATGCAATGTAACTATTGCCATCCGACTTCACCATGCGACCTCGACAGTTCGCAGATCGAAGAAGTTCGCGGAGACTGCGAACTGTCGAGGTTGATAAAAACAAATGAAGTTTGATTCTCACGGCGGCACTGTAAAATTATCATTAAACAAAGTCGGTTTTATTTTATCAAGAGCACACATCATTATTTCATCCAGGAGTGTACAATAATGAGCTTGGTTTGGTTGGTCGTAGGACTTTACCTAAATCCGTCTGACTGGCTACCACCATTTTACATGAGTCTGTTGCCATAACAACAGTTCTAAAATTGATATGTTTCAGCATTTTGAGGTGAGATAGCCAGATCTCAAATAGT
The DNA here is from genome assembly GCA_951394065.1 of Venusia cambrica. NCBI lineage: Eukaryota > Metazoa > Arthropoda > Insecta > Lepidoptera > Geometridae > Venusia > Venusia cambrica. The sequence goes on from OX596034.1 coordinate 16,008,788, forward strand.
TGATTCCGGGTGAGCTTCCACTTTCTGCCATATCACCACTACTTGACACCAGATGAGATGAATGCAAAACGCTTCCTCGTCTTACAATAAAATATAAGTATTTGTATTTGTAATAAGTATCACATCACACATAAATAGCCCATTCGTGTCCACGGCTGGACAGAGCCTCCTACAAAGCTGCAGGGTTTTGCCATGATCACCAAACTTGGCTGGCGGAATGGTGATCTCAGTAAATATGTAGATAATACATAGAAGGAAGCTGCTGCCCTTCTCCTGGTGAGATCCTTTAGTCGGCTTCTACGACATCCATGGGCTGAGTTGGAGGGGTCGATTCTTAAGAGGATCATAATATGAATATACCGAAACTGTTTTTGCGTTGTAGGTATTTAGCAAACGTGTTGCTATCTCAGCGTTCCCTGCAGCCGCCGTATGCGTCCGACAGAGACAGTTGCTGCTCGCGAGATTAATAGCTACATATTTTGATAGTATTTACGTTTCGGGGCATAGCTCTTTTCACAAATAATTGTAACAAATGTTATTGGTGTAAATCGCTTGAATTTAGTGTAATTTAGTTTTAAGGCGCTCTATGCAGCTAAAATCGCGGCAGAAACGATTATGAGAGTTGACAACGGCAAGTTGTAGGTGGCGCATGCGTATCGTAAATAAAACCTTTTGATAATTCTTATTATAAGATCGCGTTGCTGGTATGTAGGTAGGTAATGTGACCATTTGATGGTACCTTTACTGGCACAGATCAAATAACTTATTTACATTTGTCCTAATGTTTATCCTGAGTGTAGGTGTTGTCTGACCGCTGCGACGTCGACAAGCACACGTCCGACGTCGACCGTGGTCCCAGAGCTACTGATTGAAAAGCGGGCGCGCGATGCGCCTGTAGTTTTTCAAATAATTCATGATTAAAATTAAATTTGAATTGGTATCAAAAAACTAGCTAACCTTTAATGAAGATCAACATTAATACACACATTTATACAACAACATTATCACCTATCATTTAAAATAAATCATAAGTCAATATTCATTGTAGGTATCACAATATTTCTATTGTAAATTTTGAAACGTACCATTTTCAATCAATATTTTAATCGAGAAAATTTTCAGCTATTATGTTTTCAGCTTACCTTTATTGTAGATAGGTACCTGAAGTAATACATATATAAAAAAAAGACTCGTTACTTGTTCACAAGTACTATAATTTTCCATTGGAAAAAGAGGAAACGTCTAATGACAGGGCCTTAAACAAACTTTTTATTATTTTCGAAAAATATAGACGTTTAATCTTTTAGTCATAGTTTCAGTGTAAGCACATGATTGGTTAGGATGCTTGTACTTATAAAGTTATTTTAAAACTGACGAAACTAAGAGGTTTAAACTTTTTTGAATACATGAATAATAAAAAACACCGATATCGGACACTATTAAGAAGTAGAAAAAAGCAATTTCTTTTTGTATGGACAAGGTACGAGAGGTAATATTATATATATGTTTTATAATATGTAATATATATGTCTCATAAGACATTTTCCTATTTATTATATTAACAGTATAATTATATGTATAACATAACGTTGTTTATCGTTTTATTACTATGTGATTTATTAATTTTGGACACATTTCCCTTCAATTTAATTTTGTTTCTCTTTACCTAGATTTGCTGTGAAATAACTCTTTAAGGGTAAAGCTCGCTAATGCAATACTTGTTAATTAGATGTGTGATTGCTTATATATTATGTGTTGCACACACATAATGTATAAAGTTAATTATTTTTGTGTGGGTTCATTTAGGGGTACCTAAGTATTTAAATATATTAATATTGATTCTTATTTATAATGTTATAGTATAGTTTAGTGTATGCAAATAAAATATGTATAGTATAGTAGATATAAAGATAGGTAGTAAGTATTAATTCTAGGTAATTAGTTATGTTGCTTAGTTTCATTATTAATAGGTAGGTATGTTAGCACGCCAACCTCTGTTTTTTTCTTACAATCTTGGTTTGGTTGGCAGTTAGAAAATGCCATCGGCATTATGCCCACCCATTGTACACTAGTGTTATTTTGTGCAATAAAGTGTTAAATAAATAAATAAAAAGTATAAAGTTTCGGTAGAACGGGAAGGACGTTGTGCACACAGGAACTGAGAGAACCTACATGAGACTGTTTGTTTAGGTCATTTTGTAAAGAGATTACGATGTTGTTGAAACAACGCACATGGAAAATAAAATACGCCACTTCATGGCCATTTTGCTTCAGCTCTACCTAGTGATAGGTAAATTTATAGTGGAAGTCTCGTGCTCGTGGTGATGACGTAACGCTGTTCCCCCTCAGTGCCACTGGTCTTGGAACTATTGAATCATTGCACTTATTTTATTACAGCATCATCTCGCGACTCTTCTGTTGCTGACCTATCAGGATAGTAATAGTGAGGCACAGAGTGTGCGATCATTTGAGCGTATACGTAATTGAGACAATTGGGAACTTTGAATCTAACAGCTCTACTCGTTGTATTCAATGCTACGCACGATTTCTCCTCGAAGTATATTGACACAAAAAAAAATGATGGAAAACTTACAGGAATGTACTGTTCTGCAACCATAGTTGCTACTGCGTACATCGGTTCGGCATCATTTCGAGTTTTGACAGCAAAGACTCGTACGGATCGACTAAACCGCCAATCTCCCAGTAGATAAATATTATACCTATCCTGATTTCACTAGTAAACCACTAGGCCCGTTCATCAGAAGAAGAAGAAAGAAAGAAAAGAGATTTAATACACAATAAAAAACAGTCGAAAAATAAAAATTAATCCCATAGGTACTTAGCTGAAACTAAGCCAAGCTACACTATGACGAACACACAATATCTAATAGAATTAAATTTGGGTAAAAAGATACACAGATGCTGCAATTAAGCTGTGCCAGCTTAATTGCAGCATCGAGCATATATCAACGATGATGCGCTGGTTTTCAGCTAGGTCCTTAGTACTAAGTAGCATCACGACGACGACACGACAATCTGATACAGGCGAATCTTCCATAGGCGTCTTTTAAAGTGGTCACCTCCGCGGCCCAGATTTTTAAAAGGCGCGAGTTGTCCCCTAACCCTCTGCCTATTAAATCAAATCAAACGTGCTTAATTACGGTTTTTACTAGTGGACCACTGGGTCGGTTCATGGAATCTGCTGATGTGAATCTTAGGTATTCTTGGTACCTGCAGATTGTACTCACAGGTACTGACAAGCCCATAATTTGTAACTATAGTATACTTAAGTAAGAAAATCACTCCCAATTTACCAGAATCTAAGTACTAGAAAACAGAATTGACCCAACTTATGCGGTGAGCATAATTTATTGCTTCCTGCTTCGCATTCACTGCCCATTCAATAAAGTACTGGGTACGTACGTGTGCGAGTAGATCAAAGGTTAAGGAACTTGAGTGTCCATCAGCCTACGACACTGTTCATTCACATCGCACGTTAGGTTATTTTATTTTATTCTTGGAGCCTTGATCATCTGTATCACCCAAATCTATCTTGTAATAGATAACCAGATACATCAATTTGTAGGTTCTATCATCCTGATAACATCCCACGTTAGGTGATTTTATTTTAGTCTTGGATATAGAAGACATGAAAAGCCTTGATCATCTGTATCACCTTAATTTATCATGTAATAGATAACCAGATACATCATTTGTAAGTTCTATCATCCTGATATCAAAAATATTTATTAAAAAATGTAGGTAGGTATGCTGTCGGTACACCCTGCTCTAAGAAACTTGACGTCGAGAGACTTGAGTACGCTCGTTGCTATAAAGCTCGCTATCGAGAAACTCAGCGTCGGAGAACTCATATCCAAAAGTTGAAGCGTAGTCAGCGTGTCGGTAATCAGGCGGCTCTCTGCGTTAAATGTCTCGACGTGACAGGAATCGACTTAAAGGGAGTCGGAATGACAGGAACCATTCCAATTTCTACAAGCTCAGTTGGTTAACTCAGCCTTATGCGCTTTTAACATTTGTGTGATGAATATTGATGTTTGTTCTGTATTTGGGTGTTGTATCATATAGTACGTATGTATTTACAAAGTATTTAAGTATCCTATCCGTAATCTAGTTACCATGTTACAAGCTATGCTTAGTTTGGGGCTAGATGGCGCTGTGTGAAATAAATGTCCAGTATATAATTGATTTTAATCAGTCTCGTGGTAGGGGAAATCATTCCTTTGGTTGTGGTTAGAATCAATCTCTTCAATTCGACCAGCAAATTTTGTAAAATTCAACAAACGAATCTCACCATAAAAAGAACAGCAGCTTCCTTCTATGCATTATCTAACACAAACAAAAAATGTGATGAGTTCTGTTGAATAGTTTACATTCGCAATGCGTTATAATCATGTCCAGGTGTTTTATATTGAAATAAATCTAAGAAAAAAAAAGCTTATCATTACAGCTTTTTCTGGCACTGTAGTTAGGCAATGATCACTACGTCAACCTGAAATATAACACTAAAACCTAGAGTACGTTTACTAACACCTTATGGATCTAAGTTATCTGAATTAAATGAATTGATTGCTAATTATTATCATACCGAGTATCGTGATGATCCAAGCCACCAGGTAAGACACTCCACCGATCCAAGCGACGCACATAAAGAACGTGAGTGGATAGAGTCGAGGTCTACGGCGGCAGTCCGGGATACTCAGCCACAGCATCAACCCGCTCGTCCAGGTCACCAGCCAGAACAGCTTGCCGCAGCATGAGCTCTTCTCGCCCGGCCATGACCAGATCGAGCTGGTGCTTGAGTCTGAAGTCATGGCAATAACTCTTACACATGGAGCACGGCTAACCGTGCTCCATGTGCACCCTAAGGTGATACACATATGGCTTTCGAGTTTAAATGCTCTATATAACTTAAGTATCCGTTGACGGATTGCGTTTTGTCCAATGTATTTAATAAGGTCAGCTAATTGAAAAAGGGTTTGGTCAGCTCTGACATGTATTTTGTCAGGAAACAAAGTGAATTAAAACGATATGTAAGAACCGATCGAAGCCAAAAGCATGGTGTTTCATAGTAAAAAAAAACCTGACAACCTACTTGATCTGCATTTATATTCATATTATCATGCCAAATAAAGCGTGACAATATAATAAGTGTTATGTACTTGATTTTTCTTGCTGACCAAAAAAAAAAACAAAATTGACAACTGTTTCGGATTTGACGACGTTCGGGTTCATGTGCCAATACAGCGTGTAGTCGGAATCAGCCAAGACGACATCGTCATCATCATAAGCTTAGAACCAAACGTACCTGATCCTGTAGAGTCGTGCCGCCTTGACTTCTCCATGCCCAGCTCAGGGTCGTCATTCCGCTGAACAGATCGACTCATGCGCCGCACTTGATCTATTGCAGGTAGCTTTTCTAAAAACGTTGGTTTTAAATTTATGCATATTTTGAAATAATACGTAACCAACATATAAATGACCAAAAATTGTGAAGAATTATGATGCATACAGAAATTTATAACCCAGAAAATGCAATACTCTTTTAACTGTCTGATGCCTAGCGTGGGTAGCAATTGTTTTTTGTGCTTCACCGTGAATGTTGTATATAGGTACTATTTTTCATATAAATCGTGGAAGACGCAAACGCGTTCGAGTATTTTTCTAGTGTGTTTTCAAATTGTTCGAGTACTCGAGCAATTTGAAAACACACGACACACAAACCTCACACAAAAGTTGGTAGTAGCTCTGCCTTCTGCGCGGTAGGCTGTTGGTTCGATTCCCACTCGGGACAAACATTTGTATGATGAATATTAATGTATGTGTTGTTTATTTATGTTATTAGTTACCTTTTGTATCTTACTTGTCCTATGTATGTACAAAGCAAGTTTTCTATGATTAATATAGTCCAGTTTTTAGATAGGTTACGAAATGATATTTGACGATGAATAAGTTTAGAATGGTACCTTTGATAAGAAGCGGTGAGATTTCGGTATAGGCCTTGGGTTTGTTGATGTAGCAGCACCCGCTTCTGACAAAACGTCCCAGAGATCCGTTGAAAACCATTGCTGAAAGGAACAAGTACATATATAATTGTGTGTGCAACAAAGTAAGTTGTTGCACACACAATTATATGTATAATCATACCAACATAGCATCATATTATTGCAAAGGCGAGCACAACCCTTAAAAGAGTTCTCTTCCAGCAAACCTAGGTAGAAAGAAACAAGATTACAAGGAAAAAACTGTGAACCATTAAAAAATAACATACTTTGTTTAAGTCCGCCCGGCTCTAGCTACCACCATCTTACCTAATTCTGTCGCCATAACAACAATTCTAAAATTGTTGTTTTCCGGCATTTAATGGTAAGATAGCCAGTTCCTCAGATTGTTGAAAATTCCGAGTGAGTGCACCATCACTTTCGGCCTTATTTCAACATGTAACCAGCAAGCGCTTACCCGTCGTACAATTAAAAAAAAAGATTAAAGAGGGTTGACGTCACTAAAATTTTTATTAAATTTGAACATCGCATATGACTAAATTATCATTTCGAAAGCAAACTTAATTACCAAGCGCTGCCACATCGTACTTATTTATTTTTATTGGTCATAGCTAAGCGTTTGACCACCAGCTTTCTTGAAGAACAAATAAAGATGTGGCTAAGATGGCCCGCTTGCAAAAGGAACCTATTTAATCTGAACAAAACACAAAGCTATGGTTTGAATTAAAGATGGCAATAATGGTTAAAATTAAATATTAGTTAACTGTTAATTGATAAAAAAATATATCGAGATTTTTATTGGTTGAAAATATTAGTTAATATTATTTGTTTAGTACACGATTTGGTTATTGATGTTAATGCAGTTGAATATTTTATTCTATTGATCAAATAAAAGTATCCACTAATTCGTCTCTATCATAGTAGCACTATGGGTATTTGTTTAATATATCACATCACTTTGTATTGAATAAAAATATCATATATAGCAAATCAGAGAAATTTAATCTCTATAGTAAGGAATCGAAAGCATACAATCGAATGAAGTCAAGGTAATACATAGTTGAAAACTCTGCGAGCAGCAACATACGAAAATGTTTCTTATTTGTAGCACGTTAAAGTTTCAATGCATTCAATGATGTTAGTTCTAACTCAGGCTGAAGTTGATATGATATTTTTATTCGATAATGTCAATTCTGATTATTGAATATAATGGTTTATTTTAAATAGTAGTTAAATTTATTGGTTGATAGTTATATTCGTCATCTCTAGTTTGAATACCGCGTAAGCGAACGGGATCTACAGAATTCCAGCCGTAAAAGTTATGATTTACTCACCCAAAATATAAAGGGTGTACATGAGAACAAGCGCCAGTGCCTCATACCAGTACACCTTGTCGTCCAGCAGAGTCAGTATAAGCGCAACCACAGCCATTGCATACATCATGCAGTCACGGGACACGGACCACCAGTCCAGTTCTATAGCCTGTATAACGAAACCATCATACTGTTTACCACAAAAAAAAAGTAGTTACGATAACATTGACACTAACAAGAGTAGTAGAAGCCCCTTGTAAAAGGGCTCATCCGGAGAATTACTATCACCATACCTTTTTCGGCCATGCAGCTGTGTTCCGGTTTGAAGGGTATGGTTATGGGCTCGCGAGGCTTAACCTTTGCTTTATGCCTCAAGTTGACGGGCGCAATGGAGTGCGGTGTATGTCATGTTCTTTGTGGATGTGACCTACGCAGTATGGCTTTGTTATATACAAGAGATGCACTCAGGCGGGCTGTTTTCTTATTGCGTGTCCAAGTGGTAAAAAAAAAATGGATATAAGACAAGGTACAAAAACTTATTTATTCGTGGAATAAAACTGATCTTTCTGAAATCTTAACATAGTAATTCTTCTGTATGTGTTTTTTTTTATTGTACGACGGGGAATCGCTTGGCCTTCGCTTGGCCTTCAGTCGGAATCGTCAACAAACTGAGGAACTGGCTATCTTACCTCGAAATGCCAGAACACAACAATTTTTAGAATTGTTGTTATGGCGACAGAATTAGGTAAGATGGCGGACTTAACCAAAGTTGTACCACCAACCAAACCAAGCACAATATTGTACTTCCCCTGTGGTTCAAACCCGGGATCTCTGGATCTGAAATCGGTGGGTTGAACCACTAGAACACACATAGAGGCGGTTAAAAGTTGTTTGTCACTGAACTCCTGCTACACTGTTGGACTAATTTTGATGATTTTCGTGTGTGTTAACTTCACATCCACTCATGTCTTGATGGTTTGGATTAACTGAACCCGAAAGGTCGCCACCTATTGGCTGACGGGAACGAACACTCGGGCTTTCCACTATATCTTATAAAAACTGTGTCGAAAATAAATCTAGCTGGTTGAGCCAGCTTCTTCTATAGGATATGCTATCTCACAGGTTTTAATATGAATTCTGTGAGTGCAAACAGAAATCACAAATTTATCACTAATTACCAGAAAATAGTAACCTTTTTTATTATCATAGAATAGCCGTGTCTGAACATTTAACATTTTCAAGTACAAAATGGTGCTATCTACTAAAGGTATGCAGCTTAGATATGCATAATAAAAGCTGTGTTGATTTTAACACTATTTACCTTTTTCATATTGTTTTAATGCATGCTTATCGTTCCTAATTATGATTGGATTTTGGTAAATATGCAAGATATGAATACTCCAAGTAATCTACCATTGAAAACCTCATTTAAATCGCTTCAGTTCTTTCGGAGATAGCGTGATCAAAAATACTTTTTCAGCGTGACGCGTGTAATGTAAACCTGAATTGAATTGAAATGAAGTTGTAAATACACCTTAGAGATATGTATTCGAATGTTATTCTGTCTATATATTTGCAAAACGTATGTAAAAGCTTTAAAGGTCGGTACTATCGATCATGAAAAATGCAGACTTGCTGTGTTATGTTTTTATGACTTGGCTACGGAATATCACGGTACATCCTTCTGAGAGGTAGTTTATTTGTTTGCATACCTCAAAAAAAAATGTAGTTCATCATCAACTTTTATTCTCCTGCAGGACATTATTTTACAGAACATTATTTTTTACACGGCGCAATCTAGCCCCAAACTAAGCATAGCTTGTAATATGGGAACTAGATTACGGATACACTACTTAAACAATAAAAAGTACAATTAAACTAACTATGTACAAAGGAATCAGTCAGATTACCTAAGGACCGTTACAAACGGCCTATAGGTAACTCAACTGTTCCAGACCAGTACAAGACGGAAGCGTGCCCAAGACACTGGCTGCATTGGCACGCTGAATAGCTACTTAAACACTTTTTTTTTTGTAAATACATACTTATATACAATACAACACCCAAACACAGAACAAACATCTATATTCATCACACAAATGTTTGTCCTGGGTTTCCCACCCAGGAACTCGAACCCACAGCCTACAGCGCAGAAGGCAGAGTTACTACCAACTGAGCTATGAGGCTTGTTAAACCTGCACATCTGACCCACCTAAAGTGATTGATAGGTACGGGTCCCATCACCATAGCTATCGCAAATTGAAATAGTTTGCCATAATCACGATGATGAGCATGCGGGTGGTTGGTCTAACTGATATCGTAAAGTACCTAAATAGGTGCTACTGCTCATACTAGCTAAATCCCATATCCTTCCATCATCTGAGCTCATTTCATTACTCCTGCATCGCGTTCGCAGTAGCCCTAATGTGTTATTACTGATTCTGGTGAGGCACGTAAAACCATTTTTTTTCGACTGGACCATGCGCTGGCCTAAACGACACTCTGAACTGAACGTCAGTCACTGCCACTGCGAAGTATTACTACTAAGCGTAAGTAGTTACTAGAGATATTGTGAGCAATTTGTTTGTTGTATTTTTTTTTATTAGCCTCATAACTATACCACTGTAGGACTTGGGCTACGCTCAGCAAGCGATCTCGGAATCGCTGGTATCTTTATTTAGTACATATGCGAATGTTGTGCTCAACCAGATACACAACAAAAGCTATTTGGGAATTAATCATAGCCACTATGATTATAGTTTTGATTGCATTTTCATTTTCATTTAGACACGTACATCCCCGTTTGTTTATTTTGTAATGTTTGTAGGTTCGTTTGTTCACATGAAAACTTTGTTTTAGATGTCGACTTTGGATTTTTTAAACATCGGCTTTGAAAAAAACTTGAAAGTAGGTTGGTGACAGATGATATTATTCGATCGATGAAAGCATCTGCCAGCTCATTGCTTGGTAAAATCCCTAAGTTACATCTAACGACATCCACATGCGGCTAGCATAAAGGCCCATATTCATCCCGCACCTATTTTAAACGGCACTTCGCTCCAGTTTAGCAATACTTTTAAGCATTGAACTTTCATCAGTCTAGACTAGAATATAGAAAGTGGGTTTCTAGGCTGAGAGTGTTCTAAAAATTCTAATTTAGCGAGTGAGCGCCCGATATATTTGACCTAATCCCTCCATCCCATCTCCACCACTGGACTAGTAGACGTAAGGCAGGCTATAACCCGTACTTTGTAAATATTTCATTGTATCGAACCGTCGTTTCGCTTCTACCTTTATCATTAACACTGGGTAAAAAATGAAACACCTAGCCCACGACTGTTTCGCCATCGTGTTCGACACCAGCATAATCTTGAAGTCTTCAAGGTTAGACTAAATGGGTTTCTCTTAGACATACGTGCCACATTTTTAATAGGTTTTCAAGTAGTTTTTTTCACGCAGGTGGTCAAACGCTTGGCTATCACTACACACTAATCACTACTCAGACGTGGGGGTCGTTCGTGGGGGCAGACGGTAACAATTCGATCTTATGAGGACCAACGGAAAAGTCCATTTTTGCACGACTGGATTTGAACCCACAAACCATAAATTTATTTGTTTGTTTAATTAATATTTTCACGACTAAACGCCTTCATGGATTCTAATGAAGAAGGCAATGGGAAACAACATAGGCTAACTAAACGCAAGCAAAGTCGCCGGCAAAAACAAGCTATTAATATACTGTGTGTAGGCGCGTTATGGCCCCAGAAAGTTCCTATGGGAGGGTTAAACTTACTTAACAAAGGGATGGTTAAAATAATCTTAGTGATCTAGTGGTCACCCACTTCGTATCAGATGCCGAGATCCCGGTTCGATCCCCAGGCGGTACATATTGTGCTCTGTTTGGTTGATGGTAGGACATTTTTCTAGTCCGAATGGCATTTAAAGGTAAGATACATCGTTCTTCAGTCTGTCCTTCGGCATTATCATAACTTGGCACTAAGTGAAATGAAGGCCCCTTCCCCGCCAGAGAAAAAAAGCACAACGAATGCGACAGGTAGACAGGTATAATAGGCGTGTTGAAGAGAGAGAGTGGTGTTGGCAGCGTGCCCATTACGTCAACAGCTTATCGCTTCCATTCTTCCAGATATACTAACTATATCTGAAAGAAATATATCCAGAAATGGTACAAATGCGAATATGGGTTTTTTTGTTTTATGTTGATTACGTTTTAATGCCAAACCTTCTGAACGGTCAAATAATAATAACAATAAAAACATTTATTGCAGATTCATGATCCAAAGATTAAATATAAAATAAAATAAAAGTACACATTAACACATTACAAATGATTATGAGTAGGTAGACTACACTACACTCAATTTAGGTGGCAATCTCCATCCATCGTCTATACATTCTCGTCTGTCTAAGCCTTTCTGCCAGGCTCTTGATGATAACATTTCCACACGTGTCAACCTTAGACATGAGAGACGCAACCCTCTTTCGCTGGACAGCGTTGAAAGCGTTGTTGTCTGCACATGTTGATCTTGACAGGGAAGGAAGCATAGAATTTTTATCCCATATATCAGTTCCCGAGGGATAGAAATAGGACGTCAATGATCGCCATAAGAGTAGTAGAGCTCGTCCGGGGAAGTACTACCGCCATACCTAGTTCGACCGCCAAGCAGCATTGCTGTGTTCCGGGAATGTATGGTTACCGGTGAAATTACGGATACACGAGGCTTAACACCTTTATGAATCAAGTTGACGGGCGCAATGCAGTACATCAGGTTGGCAGCTTGTTTGTTCCGTCACCAAAAGTGATAAATTGTTAATAAATAGTAAATAGTTTATTTATTATTTTTTTATATTTAAGTTGTTATAAAAGATTTGATTAAGCTGAATCTTCGCACACATATTTGTTGTGATTTATTCTATAGCAAAACATAAAGGCTTCTTTTAATCCGGATACCGCAGTCAAAGGCGCGAGCAAAAGCTAGTGAATAAACAATAATGGCAAATAATTGAAGAGGGTCATGCTGCCTACAACTTTCCAGTGCAAAGCATTGAATGGTTCAGACAGGTGACTTACAAGGAAATAATAAATGTTAGGTATAGTTTGGACAGGTGTCTCGGCACAGGGAAAAAAATGTTTAATAGCTTAGTCTGCTGATGATTATTTCAGATCTGGGGGTGGATTGTTTATTTTTTTTTCGCTTAAGAAATTCTAGCTCCAAAATATATATATATGTACAATGTATTATATATCAAACTTTTATTTATTCACAAAATATATAAACGTATGGCTAAACAAGCTCTTATTTTCACAGAAGCATGACGTATAATTAATCTTACTATTTACAATAACATAAAAAGTAACCGTAAAAACGGTCTTATATTTATTTATTATTTATAACTATCTACCTCTATAGGTAACATTGCCCTGCAGTAAGTAGGACACTATAGGTTAAATAAAAGCCTAAAACACTGGCCGCGTTGCCGAGCTGCATAATTATGCTAAGTCGCTGGCCTAAATAAGAGCCAGTCCTTGAGTGGCCCTTCTCGTAAATATATTACATTAGAAGAAGTACGAACGGATTGAGCTGAAATTTAACACAAACATTGCCCTAGATCAGACCTGTTAAATGAAAATGGTTTGTTTAAATTGAATAAAAAAATGATTCAAACAATTTATATATATTTAAACTGTATTCTTTTTGTATAATTGAAAAATGACCCAAATAGTTATATATATGTCTGCTGCCGGAAATGAGCCGCGTATCTAGGCGGCTATTTCCGACCCGTGATCTAGGTTTTAGGTCACAAGGCGGTTGTGAGGCCACGGTCCATATTAAGAACCTTTTAGAATAAAACTACGGAGAGGTTATTCTGAAGGTAGATTTCAAAAATAATTTGAATTCGGTTGCCGATGGCTCTTCATTACCTTGATTCTGTTTGTTTATAAGTTATAATAATAATAATGAAAGCTTTTATTCACACTGTTAACATAATAATATTAGTCATAGTCATAAGAATATTAAAATTATATTTACAAAATATTTACGTAATAAAATGTACAATTAAACTAACTATGTACAAAGGAATCAGTCAGGTTACTTATGGACCGTTACAAACGGCCTATAGGTAACTAACTCAACTGTTCCAGACCAGTACCAGACGAAAGAGTGCCTAAGATACTGGCTTCATTGCCACGCTGAATAACTATGCTAATTCGCTGGCCTAAATAAGACCCAGCCCTTGTGTCACGTTCGTATAAACTAACAATATGCAAGAAGGGTTAAGTCGGGTTACAGTTCCAGAGGTCTCGGGTTCGATCCCTAGGAGACGTAGTATATAGTGTTTGGTCCCGATGGTGTTTCGACTTTGTTTAAGTCCGCCTGGCTATCTAGCTACCACCACTTTACCTAATTCTAACGCCATAACGAAAAAAAAATGTGCTCCGGCATTTTGAGATGAGATAGCCAGTTCCTCAGACCATTGCGCATTCCGGGTGAAGTGCTCGTCGTTAGATGAAGAACAAGCGCTTCCCCGTCGTACAAAAAAAAATCCTCTGTATTAGCTGTAAGTTTTACTAAAATCATAATATAACATTTGGTTTACCTTTAATTAAACTCCGGCCGTGCGTGTGAGTAAGTCAAGTTTATACCTTTTTAGCAATGAGAGCACAGCAAGCCGGCACAGCAAGAACGTTGAACACAGCAGAGCCAACCACAGCGCCTACGCCCAAGTCCCCCTCAGTCACAAAAGTGCCTACGCAGTTTATGAACAGTTCTGGACTAGAGCTAGCTGCTGCCATGAATGTGGCTCCGGCAATATCGGACTCCATCTCCAAACCTATGGAACGATACATAGTCTTTAATATTTTCCATAGCATAAGATACTCGGAAGCAGTCGGATTACCCAAGGACCGTTGCAAACGGCCTTTAGGTAACTCAACTGTTCCAGACCAGTACCTCACGGAAGAGTGCCCAAGACACAGGTTGCTTTGCCACGCTGAAAATATTTATACTGTTTATACACATTTTTGAAAACACGATAGTCACTTGCTCCCATGTTACCTAATGGCCTCAATCATAATGCGTGAAGTACGCTATAAGGTCCACAGTAGACCAATTTCGGTAAAAGCCGTTTTGTCGATCACTTAGAAGATCACTTTCCATAGTGATCCGCGCTTCAGCTTGTTTGTAGTGGGCCCCGAACCATGGTTTGGGGACATTAAGACGTCACAGAATGGATTAAAATATTCCATTCCTTGACGTAACACTTCCGTCAAGGCATCCGCACAAGCCCAAGGATCACCAGTCAACTACTCCCAGTTAACTACTACTACCTTCTGCTTCGGATGTGATGCAAAGAAGTTCGCATCTCATCCCAATCTACCAACTTGTAAAGCCATATCCTTCACGTGCCTCTAGAGCTATAATCAGGTGGAGAGTAGACAGCCACAAATTTTACCAAACTGTGGTCAGATGTACCCAACGGTGCAGAAATTGACACGAAATAGCGGTCCGGATCAATTGTCAGCAGAAGGTGTAAGCAGTTGGCGTTGTAGCTGTTAGAATTGGAAACCCTTGTTGCCCCTTGTACCAGCTGCGTGAGATTAAGCGCGATTGTCAGCTTCTCATCTTCTTCGCATATTTCTCCTGGTATGGTCGGAGCCATGGCTTGAAAATAACCACCCTCAACAGCACCAATTGGGCAGTCGGGTATTTCTGATGAGCGGCGTTTGCTGCCTCACTGAGGTATTTTGTCAACCTGGTCGTCTTCTAACCTCTAGAGTGCGACCGATAGACACAGGCGTTCAGGATTTTATCCAGACCCGTGTTCACCAGATCCCAAATAACAGAACAGGTGGGATCTTCCAGATTTCGGAGACATCGACAGCAGATATTGGCACGAGCTTACACACATACACCCACCCGCTTAGGGCTTAAAACTGTGCTCCAGTATATCTTTGGTAGCAGAGGTATACCACGTCAGAAGAACGACCAATCTGCGGCTCGAATGTAAGAGGTGCACTTTAAATGAGAGGTCGTGCAGCCGCTGTTTAATGCTGTGTTTTTATTGGACTTTCTCATAATGCGGGAGTCGTTGAGGTTGGTAGAAGGAAGTGGCGTGAGGTCATGTGCTGTACCCAGAGATGAGCGCTAATAGCTTGCATCATTAGAGAAGTAGCTGGAGACTACGGGGACGCCCGAGCCCCCCAGAAGATGTCCACAGGGCCCTCTCAGACGGTCACCGGCATTGTGGCGCATCCCGGGATTTTTCGCTAGTTGTCTGTGGATTAGATTTTCGTGAGTTTCTCGGTACTTGGGCCCCTTACTAACAGCGTCCGGGCAGCTGTGCACCGTGCCTCGAATCCCGCTGCTTTCATGGCTAGCCATCCGATGCATTATACTGAGCAGCATTCATCAGGTCGGTCCGTCAGCACAATGATCCATCCCATCGACCCGTCTTCTTTGATATGGTACACCGGTCTACTTGTGGGAACGCGGAAAAACCACATTGCGGCACACTTTGGACCAGTCGGTGATGATCAGCCACGGCCCGTACAAAGTCTTCAACCGATGTCATCTGATTAGCACCATCCGCGGACCACGAATAGGATTCATATCGAGTCTATGGACGTAAGTGAATCAGCCTCCTTTTATCGTTGTACATATTATCTTGGCTTAGAGCTTACACACCTTTTGTATATTATAGAATTTAATAAAAAAACTTATTATTTTTTTAGGGTGCATTACTTTTTAAACGTACAATGTATAACAATGTAGTAGCTGGGTAGTGTGGAAACATCGTTAATAGCAATGCGCCAATGATATATACTCACGTTCGCACATGATTTCGATGGCAGGTACAAAGTATTGCTCGCAGACGGTACCAAGCAGCAGGAAACAGTAAATCGCCAATACACAGTGTATGAGGATGTACCCCTGGGAAATATTATTAATGGATATCAGAACAGTGGTACAGAAGACCAGCTCAACCCATTTTATTTGTGTTACAACATATTTATTTAATGTACTGTAATTATTTACAAAAATCTGCAACGGGAATCGTTTTACTTACTAATCTTAAATATATATAACTCAAAGGTGACTGACTGACTGACATATTGATCTATAAACGCACAGCCCAAACCACTGGACGGATCGGGCTGGAATTTGGCATGCAGGTAGATATTATGACGTAGGCATCCGCTAAGAAAGGATTTGATCTACCCCTAAGGGGATAAAATAGGGGATGAAAGTTTGTATGAAACTTTGTCAATTTTAAACCGATCGGGCTGAGACTTTGCATGCATAAAGCTACTATGACGTAGGCATCCCTTAAGAATGTTTGCATTTGTTTTGTTTCGGTTTAGTAGTTTTGGTTATAGACTCTGGTTTGTATTTGGCTTTTGTTTTGTTTTCGTTTGGTTTAAGTATAGGTTTTGTCAGTTAGACTTTTTTAAAATGGCTAAAGAAAATCTGAACGTTAATGGAGAAGTTGAAGAATGTACTGTCGTTTTTAAGTTTTGCAGGCCCTAATTTTTTACACACGCTAAGCAAAAGTAAAGCCGCAAAAACTGTACCTAATTAATAATAATACTTCTTAACGCGAGCGAAGCCGCGGGCATAAGATAGTATAAAATAAAGTTCTTTGATATGAATTTTAGATACCAAGTTTATTGATATTCCACTTTAGGATATGTTAGGACAAAGCGCTTTCAAAAACCGTTTACTAGTTGCAGTATAAAATCTTGGAATCAGCTTTCAGCGTTTTTATTTCCGCTGTGTTACAACCGTAATGTCTTCAAGAAGAGAGTTAATAGGTAACTTTCAGTTTTTCAGTTAAGTTTGCTTCATCGTAGGCCTCATCTTTGCCTGTGCAAGTTTCCTGTTGAGCTAACCAATTCTAAATATAAACCGTCTCTGTGGTCTAGTGGTTCGCAACCGGTGTCAGATCAGAGGTGCCGGGTTCGATCCCCAGGGGAGTACAATATTGTGCTTGGTTTGGATGGTGGTAGGACTTTGTTTAAGTCCGCCTGACTAGCTGACCATCTTACCTAATTCTGATGCCAAACAATTCGAAAAAAATGTTGTGTTCCGGCATTTATAGGTAAAATAGCCAGTTCCTCAGATTGTTGAGAATTCCGGGTGGAGGGCGCTCCCACCTTCGGCCTTATAATAACTTGAAAATCAGGTGAGCACTTCCCCTTCGTACAGTACAAAAATAAATGAAATATAGCAATTATTGTTATTTGAACACTACCGTGGATTGACCTCACTATAGTTCTGACATTATATTGCTAATGATTAACGAATAATTATGACATAACATTTTTCTCTTTGAGATGAATAATAACAGTTAAAAATTCTTTTTGAGATTTTGTGAAAGCCTTACATGCTGCCTTTGGAACCGCGTGAAACCATCCGGGGGGAACTCGAGGATAGCGGCGGGCGTGCAATTCTTGTACTCCTTCTCGACAAACGCTAACAAGTGCCGACCAGGAACTCCTTCAAGAAGGTTAGGTAGAAAGGGTCAAACATCTCAAAGTGACCAGCTGAGATTCGTGTTGAACGAGAAAACCAGACTTGAAAATCAGTAATCGCCGCAATAGAGGTCCCGGGTTCAACTCCCAGGGAATAAACATTTGTGCTCGGTTCGGTTGTGTTTCCAGTTCGGCTGGCTAGCTACCACCATCTTGCCCAAAGTATGGCACCATAAAAACAATTCTAATTCCTGCGTTCCGTCATTCAATCTGTTGAGGATTCCGAGTTAATTGAGCTTCCACGTTTGGTCTTATCATAACTTAACACGGGTGAAATTAAGGCCATGCGCTAACCCGTCGTCGTAGAAAAAAAAACTCCTTAAAACAAAAGTCACAAATCTTTAAATAAAATTAATTTACATTCTTAAATATAACACTACAGAAATATATATCCAATGCGTTACATTATAAGATCTTAAATAGTAGTATATATACATACATTTAAATAGGCTAATGAAGCAAATGCGCATTTGACCTTATCTACTAGGTAAAAATAGGAAGATAGATAATTTACTTTCGCAGTAAGCAAAAGTAAAACACATACTCCGTTTTACGATGTCTCTAAACTCAGTTCCTTGTAAGTATTCAATTATCAAATTACTCACAAGAAGATAAACCTACAATTTCCCATCATTATACGCAAAAAATATGTACAAAATGGGGATGCGAAAGAGAATTCGCCATACATTATGGACATCATCTATCTGAGTAATTATCAACAATACTGATATCCCGCCTGCCAAGCGTGGTGATTATGGTAGAACCCTTCAATCCTTCTTTGGGGGAGGCTCCTAGGACTACATCAGTTCATAATGTCCTGTGGACAAGTCTCACAGTAGACATTATGGGTTGTTGGAATAGTATTTAGGTATCAGTATTTGTGGATACTTTTTGGCATTACAACACTTGGCGCATAAAAGTGAAAACAAAAAACGCCTAGACCAAACATAGCAAAAAATATATGAGAATTAAATACCTATCAATAATTATTAATTTACATTGAACTAATATTTTGTTTATTGTAATCGGTACATTTGAAAAGTCTTTGTTGCAAATAAAGTAGCGTACTGTATAAATTAAATATACTTAAGTATAATCTTATTACGTACATAAAGTCCCGATTGACAGACTGCCTTTTTGCACGCACAAACAACACAACCTTAACCGCTATATAATCGTACCGACTTGAAATAAAAAGGGTGTATATGTCACGCGGGCTATGAAAATAATTTAGATAACTCACATTTTAAATGAAAGAATAATAGAAAACCTTCGAAGTGTACAAGAAATAATTCTGAACATTCGCATGGAGTTGATAAAAGAGAAAACTGTGATGAAATAAGCAATATCATGTTTCAACGGCATTTTTTTTATTTGGGCTTGGTTACACACAAAATTACAAGGGTGTGCTTTCTTGCTTTTTTGTTTCATTGAAAAATGATTGCAACTCACCTGGGCTGTAGTTTATTTCATGGGCTTCAACATCTTCAACGCTACCACCGTTCACTAGCAAGTAAAGAGAAGGTATTACGAAAAACAAAATCACTCTCACAAAAAATGCATACCTATATTTGCACGGATCACGACTAGTTCTTATCAACATATTGTTTGCCATTAGAAAACAAATAAAAGTGACTAGATTTTTGAAAAAAAAAAAACTGGTTTTCGGTTAATATCAAATAAAGAAGTCGAATATCTTGCTGAATGCACAGCACAAAAGCATTAGTATAGAAATATCCAAATTAAAGACATGTAAATTATTAGCAAAGACTTGTTCAGGGCTTGAAGAGTCGGAAGCTACTGCAGCAGCGATTTCCTTCGACGCTTCAAGAAACTACGATATTTATCTCGGGATTATTATTACTTGGGTATCACAAACACTCCTATCGACTTTACGTTATCAGCAGTTGGAAGGTAAATATATTGTTGACGATTTGATCATTACAGGTAGTTCATGCCATACCTATTTACCCACCTTCCGCCGGCTTAGACGGGTAGTCTGCTTTTTTGTAGTGAAAACTTTTGTAGCCGTGTTTTACAAATATCTATCAATTTTTGTAAAACTCATGAGTTCTCACGCGTCACCGACATGCTAATTTCATTTATTTATTAAGAAAAAACATCATTACAATGTGACAGCGTCAACGAAATGCTAAATAAAATCATCGCCAGACTGATGGCCAGCGTGGTAAAACAGATTACCTACCAGTAGTCGCGGATTTAAAATTAAAATTTATATACAATTTAATTTCTCAAAATGAATTTTAAAAGGACACATGTATTGTCATTGTTTGCAAAATTATTTTTTGTAAAATTAAATCATTCAATTTAATCATTAGAACTTCACGAAATAGTATTCTAATTTATAAGTCTTATAATTCTTATAATTTGTGTTTCTAAATATCCATTTTTAGTTAAAAGCGAAGCAAGTTAAAGCGTAACTTGCTTCGCTTTTAACTAAAAATGTTATCAAATTTTGGAAGTCGATTTTAACCTACTTCTCATTGTCGTATCGAAATGAAACGATTCATGAATAAGTAGCTCGGACGACAAAACTATAATTTGGTATAAGGGCCGATCTGATGATGGAGCCAGGAGAAGGGTAGTGGAACTCTCCAGTGGCCTCTAGCAAACCCCTAGAGTTTAGGCTCATATGAATTGTTTTGACGAGTCTCATTGACGTTTGTTTTGACATTTGTTTGTGACAAAGTTCACGAATCTTCTTCAAGTGTCACGATTCAGACGATTATGTCAAGACAAAACCAAAATTAGCTATTAAGTGTTTTTTTTTAAACCATTTCCCAGTTTTCAGAAAACCGGGATTGTACATCTTTTTTTTATTTATACTCTTGCAAAACTTGGCCTCGAAACATGTAGTACATGCAAAGATGAGATCTGTGACGGAGCGAGCCTACCCATTAGGTGCCTAACTCTCTAGAAGATATTGGGGTCGTGACACCGGAGAAATACCGACACTGAAAGCTTATATCAACTTCCTTATTTAAAAATAATATGTACACTGGTTTACAAATTCTTAACTCACGTGGGAATCTACCAAAATCCTACCTAGGTATCATAGTAGTCAGTCAGTCACAAAGCGACTGTTATTATATATTTAGATAATAACGCATCTGTACCTAAATAATTTTAAATTACGAATGTGTGATCTAGTATTACTTGTAGTTTGCGATGCACTTACTTGATGAAGGAGTGTTGTATTCGATAATGATAGAGGATCAACGATTGTAGAAACTGAAGGTTCTTTCTTCTTGTCAACTTCCTCTATTGTATCATTATCTTCTGAAGCAATAAATAAAACATATTTAAAAAAAAATGAAAATACGTACTACTTATGTAGGGTAGCAGTTTGTTTACCTAAGGACCGTTGAAAACAGTTAAAGGTAACGAATATGCTGCACTTACATGAATGATTTAATTCAGACATTCCATTCAAAATATATTATTAATAAAAAACATGCGGGGCAGTCTTTGGGGACTGCCGATATAAGTGAAAACTAAGTAACTTGTGAATTGTATCGTCGAGCTATTAGATTATTATTTTTGGTTTGCAAAGTGTTAATGACCAATTTAAACTTTAATCTTTGATAGTAAACACATCTTTACTAAACAAGCCTCACAGCTCAGTTGGTAGTAGCTCTGTCTTCTGCGCTGTAGGTTGTGGGTTCGAATCCTACCCAGGACAAACATTCGTGTGATGAATATTGATGTTTGTTCTGTGTTTGGGTGTTGTATTGCATGACAATGGCAAGTATGTATTTACAAATAAAAAAGTATGTAGGTAAGTATTAATACCCGTTATCTAATTCACATATTAAAATTCCCAGTTTGGGACTAGATGGCGCTGTGTAAAATTAATGTCCTGTAATATTTATTTATTTATGGATCAAAAATAATTCGAAAATAATAATGTAATAGCTCGATGATAGAATTCACAAGAGCGTGTGGTGACGATGACGCGAGTTTCCCGCTTTTTGTTCACCCAAAAAGTAAACATATTTACACAGTATACATATAGCTCATGGAAAGCGTTCGGTGACGATAACGCGACATCCATGATTTTTGTTCACCCAAATATTGCTCAACGCGCCAAAAGCAGTTTTCACTTCAAATATATTAACAAAAAACGTCAACTGCAGGCTATGAGCGTCCACCAAAGTTGTGCTAGAATTTATTATCAATATCATGCTTGGCAAGTGGATCGGTGATCTTTGAGTTGATGTTAGGTACTTGGAAAATGAATATAGTCCTGCCGTGGATGTTGTAAGAGGCAACTAAGGGATTGTATCTGGAGATGGTTAACAGCTACTTATTAAAGTACCATTTTATGATAGATGTATATATTATGGGAATGTTCAACGGTGGACATGCGAGCGGGTGGCTACTAGACCAAAGTGTGACATTAATTTTGAATCATTTTACATTCTTGGGTAGTGTTGGCGTTTTGGCTTCACACTGTTATAGCTCATCGGTTCTGTAACGTCGCACTATATTCTCCACATTCAATTATTTTCCCATTTGTGAAAACATTTGCCACACATGGCTGGGCATATGATAGTAATAAACTTTGAAAAACTAAGCAGGGTCAGCTAGCTTAATATAAATGGGAATACCTCCAGTTGTGTCATCTATTTTTGATAGCTCATTAAGGTTCTGTGGCCGAGGTATGGAAACATTTTTTATTTCAGCCTGAATCCCTTGGTTTCCCTGGGCAAGAATGAGGTATATAATAAAGCGATCCTTCACAGAAAATGCTTTGTTCAGCAGTGGGCTTATACGGGCAGAAATGAAAGTGATGAACCTTGGCACAATTGTAATTGTAACTGATGATCAACAGCTATTAAGTACCCACAGCTGGGCATAAGCCTCCTCTCACGAACGCCACTCTGAACTGTTATGAGGTTACATATCGTATAAAAAATATTTTAGTTACCTAAAATATGTTATTTTTTCACATGTCTTGTTTATCGGTTTATTCGACATTCAGTTATCAAAATATAACGACGCATAATCCTAATTCATGGATACACAGCGATTAAAAATATTCCATTAGTTCATAATCTTAGATATCCACTGAAGCAGGATAGTAACTTTCCACTGTTGGTGAACGACAGGTAGGTACACACGCATGCGACATCATTTTATCAAAAACAAACAGATGCACATGTGTCAATGTAACCAATGTTGGTACTGATAGCAATCATTCGAGTTGGGAGATATGAAGAAGAACATAATGCATTCATAAAACGTATTTAACAATGTAAAATCACTTTACCACACAAATCGTATCGTTTTCTGCATAAATGTATGAACATTTATTGTAATTATTAGAATCTTTGTCAAATGGCATCTAGTCGAAATGTACCATTGCATAAATGGCTGTAGGTGAAATGAACCAAAGGTGTAATGTAGTTCGATTATATGAAATCTTGTTTAAATAATCATTCTATGAGACGTCATAGGTGAAATGTAATAAGTTGAAATGTGTTTCGGAAAGGCGTAGTGAACCCCTTTTAGAGTGAGACTTTGAGTCCGTGAAAAATCGATGTGCGCCGGGTTTCCAAAAATCTTGCGGGGCTTTTGCATGACGTATGCCTAGTCTGGGCTAGTCTTATTTTAATGGAACAGTTGAGTAACCTATGGGCCATTTGTATCGGTTCTTTTGTGACTTGTCTGCCTCTATAGTACTAATAATTTGTTTACATTCTTTGGGCATTAAAAACTTTCAATTAATGAAAATTAAAGATTAAAAATATCCTTGGACGAATTAAAAACTGTTTCAATTTTCCACAGGTACCTACTATAGACCAATATATAATACTGGTACTAACATTGCGTTGTCAAAAAAATCACTTGTCACTTTCATAGAAAATGTCAATATCGATATCATACGAGTATACCCTGTGATCATACCATGTAATAAACGTGAAGGCTTTTTAGTTCATTTATAACATTCCGTAATAGTAATTGTTGTTATATTTCCAAGGAAATGAGGTATTTAGTGGATTTTTAGTTCAACATTCCTGGGCCACATAATTTTCAAAGGTAAACAAAGACTACCTTATTTTGTTAGAATTGTATCTGGACCTGAATGGATGCTACCACAGGTTTATGCCAACTACATACGCTAGCGAGGACAGTAGAGAAAATAAATGAAAATTTGTACAGCGCCTCTAGCGTATAGGATAGGACTAAATTTGGTAGTGCAAAGTATTTGAAGTTAACTGACCTACGTATACGCGTCTTATAAAATTCGATACTGCGATCCTGTGGTAGGCACGTTATATATGGTAATTTATGGTTTACCTACTTTAAGAGATAATAATGTCTTAGCCATAGATAGAGATTTTAAAGATTGCTATTGACCGCCCATTACTCCTGTAGGTTTATAATATCCCTATATTATTTTAGTGTACTTATTTACACTAGTTGAAAGTTGAAAATGGTTCAATGTGGTTGGTGGTAGGACTTTGTTCAAGTCTGACTGGCTAGCTATCACCATTTTACCTAAGTCGGTCGTCATAACAACAATTCAAAATTGTTGTGTTCCGACTTTCAGAGGTAAGATGGCCAGATTCACAATACGTTGAGGATTTCGGGTGCAGTGAGTTTCCATCTGCGTAACATGGAACCAGGTGTCATGAAGTCCAAGCGTTTACCCTGTCAGAAGTATTACTCACAATTTTTATGTTTAGAATTAACACGTTACATACTTTCAATGATACATATTGCAGAAATATTTTTTGATCCCCTCCAAACGACACCTTACAGGTCAAAATCCATCAAGCCATATTATGCTGTAGAGCGTGCCAATGAAATACATATAAAAATAATACGCCTGAAAACTATTACCCTTTTTATAATTAAAGGGAAGCTGCTTTGACAAATGTATGTGACTTCTGATTTAAGCTGAGCGTTGATTGTCTGTCATTCAGCTAAAACATTTCCTACGAGATTTAAAGGTGTGTGAAATAAAGATTTATTACTTGAATCATTTATTTTGTTATTCCCAAAGCGTCTAATGATGAGTAATTGGCAGAGTCGCGTGCCGTCCACCTCGCGGCGAGCAGGGCCTGCAAATTGACACTTGACCCCACGGATTATTCAAATCAGTGCTCTCAGGATTGCTTTCAATTAGACGGATAAACTGCTTCGCGACAGCGCAGCGTTAAGTTACAGTTACCGAATACGAAGTATTTATACTATGGTATAGGATTTGAAACCACAATTCTTAATCAATTATGGTTTTTCTTTTAATATATAGCCTATAACGGCCCAAGCAAATTTATTGGACATCTATATTACCGTCCAAGTACAATTCATTCGAAAAATGATGACAACCATTACAGCCCAATAATATTTTTATGTTTTTAGATAGTTCTCGTTGTCTTAATCTTTTCATGTTTTTTGGGGGTACTATTTACATCATAAAGGGTCTGTATGCACTTTGGAAAGGGAAATATCTTCGATTCATTATAATGGACATCGGGCGTGGTTGCATTAACTCCTATTGTATATGGGTCCAATCCGCGTTCTACAGTCCTTGTAAATATATAACGGCTCAATGTCCACTGGATTCCACATATAAAACCTAGTTATTTCAACCAACGTGAATTACATTGGACAAATCGTTTAAAATAAAACAAATTGCAAATACATTTATAATTTTTCACAAATAACAATACAATATCATGAAATACAATTTAATCTTTTATAATAATGCAAAATACGATAAAAATAAAACCATACCCATGTTTTTTAATGGATTTAACCTACCTTGATTAAGCAAGTTCGCCATTTTCAACATTGCGAGGCAAACGACCGAATAATAAATGTGTGTAAATAGGTTG
Source organism: Venusia cambrica (assembly GCA_951394065.1). NCBI lineage: Eukaryota > Metazoa > Arthropoda > Insecta > Lepidoptera > Geometridae > Venusia > Venusia cambrica. The sequence goes on from OX596034.1 coordinate 16,034,541, forward strand.
GTTGCTCTGAATATGTTATAACAATCTACGTCAATCACGATAGGGCACAGATGGTGGTAAAGTTTATATTTTGAAGCAGATATACGAAAAACGAATTTGTCCAATCTGAGAGACATGGGCGGTAATCAGACTGAACTAATCAAAAGATCAGGCGGTAAGCATACAGTCTATTTTGTGCAATGACAGGCCGTAGGAGAACAACTAGGAGACGGAACAAGCAAGTACCCCACTTGATGTTATGTGCATCTCTTGCCTATAACAATGCCTTACTGCGTAGGCCACTACACGGCACTGCAATGCGGCCGTTAACTTGAGACATAAAGGTGTTAAGACTTAATTTGATGTCCAACATGAATATAAAACCGGCGGCGCGGTGTCGGTATAATTCATAATTTCAAAATGCATTTATTGCTCCTGAAAGGCACACAAATTATGTTGAAGCTTATTCTAGAATCTGCTAGCTCCTTAATAACAAACACGTACCAAAATTTACATAGAATTCACTTAGAAGTAAATTTAAAATTGTTTTTTAGCCGATTGGCTACTTTTATTTTGGTCAATAATACTAGGATAATATGAATTTGTTGAGTAATTATTTGTAAAGTAGGATCGAGTGCAATTGGGTGGGCCGCAGAGACGCTTAGAGGAGTACGTGCCGGACGCCGGAAGGTGCGAGATCACTCTAGCACTGCGCCCGAGCGCCGAACGACGTGAGCAACAATAGCCAAATAAATAAGCCTTTTGACGAGCTCTACGGCGGCGGGTCCATTATGGTCGCGTGAGCGGGACCGAGACCTGACATCAGGACGCTTGTGGAGACGTCCCCGATCGCCGCTGCTTTCAAGATGAACACCTCCGACCGAGGTACGGAGTCATCATCACTCTTTCGACGTCTTACATCTAGTATTTAGGAGGTACTGGGGCCGAATGAAGACGACGTGCACGAGTACCTACGCAACAGGGTTATAGAAAGAGGTCGGAAGTGCGTCCAATTTTCTGTATTCAGCCAGGTCACTCACCACTGCAAATGAATGAAACGAAGCCGCGCAGGAGATTACTAAAACCATTCCGAGTGTCGGTTATTGATAGTGAATGAAGTGTCCCGTTTGAACCTCGACGAAACGACGCGGCCGCCGCCGCCGCCGTCGCCGCCGGTTCTCCACTCGTAAGTAACCGACATGAGCTGAGACATCATGGAGTCTAATACCTCAGGTATGTCATTTGCTAATTGATTATAATGCTGCGATTTTTGGTTAAAATCAGGCAACGTATGAATAATCCGCGGTATGAGTTGTTGTTTAGTGAATAAAAGTGAAGCATTCATCGGCTACAAAGCAGGTAGATTCGGGCGTGGCTGTTGATGCCTCTCCGATGGCTATTATGGGCTGACTACAAACGAATTAGTGCGGATTATAGTATGGTATTCAAATTACATGCAACCGCACCTTAATTGGGACAATCGCTAAACATCGTAACTGACCTATCACAATACCTTAAATAGAGAAGGTGTTTGCTTATTAACGAACAATTTTAATTGGTCTGGTTTGCTTCACATTCATTTGTCAAATTTTGTTGTTGTGGCCATGAATTTGTCGTCTAGAATGCATACCTATATACCCATTATGTATTTCCACAACTATTTGATCCAGACTTAGGTAGTTTAGTAGAATCTATAGTTACCGTGATTGTTACATAATATTATGTAAAATTTTCTAGTCGATTTCGTTGAAATATCAATTTCGAAAAGGTTCTTGGTGGATTTTGAGGGTTAACTTCGACTGCACGATTATTATTCATAAGTGCTCTCGACAAACGACCACAATCTACGATAATTGCCTCGTCAAACAACCCCATTAGTTGTCTTGTTGATAACGTTGCATTATAATTAGTAAGCGGAGCCGATGTTGACTTTTACTTACGCTAATGTCTGCATGGACCACAAGAAAACCTTTTAAAGTAAATTAACCATTTAGCGTAATTCAGAGCAACGTTCCCAAAGTTAGAAGGGGGAGGCATGATCACCCGACGCCTCATCCGGTCGGTCCTCGCGCAAATTGACAATTGGACGTCGCCGATTCAGGGCTGGAGCCGCGCAAGGTTGAACCCGCGTCTTCACGTGACCTACCGGTGCCTTTGCCCAAAATCAAAACACGCACACCACGCGCATCACATCGACAAAACTCGACATATAAGTCATTTGGTGCGAAATATACTCATATCAACGGTGTATCGCTTTCCGATGAACTCCATTCGAATCACGACAAACAACTTGTTTGAGAGGTTAATAAAGCAGCAGAGAGAGCGTCGGTTCGAAAGGCGACTTAAGCTACGTTAGTGTGAACTTCCTGCCCTCTTTGATCTGTCAATTCCCTTGATACTCGTAGTTGCACTCAATGATGTGTCAACGAGAAGAGACACGCACAATTTAGCGTACATTTTGTACCCGCGAGAAATAAGACAAACGAGTGTCGCTACGACATTGGGCCCGACACGTCGTATTTCTGAAATCAGTTAATTCGGTTAAATTACTCAGAGCGGCGGTCATTTGAGACAATTTACCCACGATTGTCTTGTTGACTTTGCTGTTTGCTGGAGCGGAGTGGCGCAGGATATTCCCGACGACATGGCGTATCGCGCTAAATGTATGTAGTTATTGATAATGATACCATTTCATAAAAGTTATATCCATTATGCATTCGTTGTTAAATGCGATTTGTTAGCCATTATGATTTTGTGTTAAAAATATTTGTAATCTTTTTTAATCTTAAATATTTAAATCATTTTTGTTATTAGTATAATATGTATAATAATCGCGATAATTTAAAAAAAACGCTAATGTAATCTATTCTTGAATGCGAATATCAAAAATATAGGTACAGCCGCCTGCCCACTACTATGTACTCATAAATCACACATCAAAATGGTTTTGTACCCACATCTGTGTATATGTAATTTATTTAGTATTCAAGTGTGATAAATCTGTCAGGATTGAATACAAAAATAATAACTGAATTTACCAGATGTGAACATAAAAATAATAGCTTAATGTTTAGAATTGTCTTTTTGGGGTAGAGCCAAAGCGTTTGTGAGGAGAATGGTGCTTAAAGGAATGATTGTTGAGATTACCTTTAATCTATCATCATAGCACTAATTTCTTTTTACCTTTCTCTAGTGGAGGGACAGAGCATGGTGTGTCGAAAACACATGGTACTCGTACAAAATGCTGTCTATATGGAGTAATTGAATACATTTTACATGGTTCGATATTATACTCAAATTAAAACTGCATTAGTGCAATTTACTTACCAAAACACACAAGGTCAGATGATTGCTTTCTCGACCTCCACATATTTTCAATGACATGCTTCAATAGCTCACTATCACTGGTAATGGTTAAACGTTCTTTGTTTTGTGTCGTACCTACGGGTCTTAGCCGTCACTGCTTTATTGAGGTTATCGCCACTTATAGTAGCCAAAATCTTATTCTTGCTTTAAAACTACTGCATGTAGATTATATGTATGTATTATATGTGTAGACACTTAGCTCATCCCTGATACTGATACTTCGCATCAACTTCAAAACTCAATCATGCTACTGCGACAACCTGCCGTAACTTAGATACGCTTTGATAACTTACGTGCTCTAAGTTTCCGCCCTTTGTGTAGCACTTAATAGTTTCAAAATGTTCTTAGTTTATCCGCTTTTAAACACTGTCCTCACTTGCCAGACTTTATTCAAGTTTTAAAGAATGAAAGATTAAACTACCCTAAAATAATATACTAATGGACACAATTTTCACACAGTACGATCTAGCCCCAAACTAAACAAAGCTAGTTTGTGGGGTTTGTTTTATAAGGGAAATAGATTACAGATAGACTACTAATGTAATGAAAAAATACTCGTATAGACGTAGAGAAAGTTTGGTCCATTGAGACTTGAACTCTGGTACTTGAGGTTCCCTTGCGTTGTGCTGTGACTCCCGAGCATTCAAGTATTACGTGGGCAGCTGATTCCTCTTCGTCTTCCCATATGCAGTGGGGGTCTAACACCAGTAAATGGAAGGTTGCATCGGTTAACTCTATTCAGAAAATCCCAAATCCAACACAAGTCAAGGACTTACGACCCATCAGCATTCTACCAATTCTATCCAAGGTTATTGAAAAAGTTGTTTACAACCAATTTAGTAAATATGTTGAACGGAGCAATCTACTGCCGGATGTTCAGTCTGGCTTTTGTAAGGGCAGGAGAACCACAACTGCCTTACTAGATGTGGTCGACAACATTCTGACTGAGCAGGATAAAGGTTTAGGAACTATTTTGGTTCTACTTGATTTTTCTCGTGCGTTTGATTCTTTGAATGTGCCGCCGTTACTTTCAAAATTATCTTTTTATGGTATGGATGCTGCTTCGGTAAAATGGTTCAATAGTTATCTCTGTAATCGGTCCCAGCTGGTGAAAATTAATCGTGCATATGGATCACAGATTACATCTTCCATTAGAAACCTAAATCGTGGCGTACCACAGGGTTTATTTTGGGTCCTCTACTTTTTATAATTTATAGCGCAGATATCTCTTGGAACATTAAACATAGTAAATTTCATCATTACGCAGATGATGTACAGTTGTATCTGCCTATGCATTCCGACAATGTAATCTGCGAGCTGGCTAAGATTAATGAAGACCTTGGGCACATAGCCACCTGGTCAAGTAACAATGCTCTTGTCCTTAATCCAACTAAATCTAAGTTTATGATTCTTGGTCCACAAAACATAACAGATAACATTGCTGTTTAAAATCCTGATATCAACATACTGGGCCAACGTATTTAACAGGTTCACGATGCCAAAAACTTGGGAATAATTTTCGATAGCTCACTTCGTTTCGAAAGTCTCATTTTGGGACTCCTTAAGAGCTGTTTCTTTAGCCTAAAGCTGCTTTATAAAATCAAAACATTTTTAGATGTATTAGAGTCAAAGTCTGTGAAGCTTTAATACTTTCTAAACTCAATTATGGGGATTTAGTGTATGGGCCAAGATTAACTGCAAAAACTTCCCGACTTGTACAGAGGATCCAAAATGCCTGTTGCCGGTATTGCTATGATGTACAGCACGAGGCCCACGAGGAATATATTACATTACTCTAAGCACAAAACGGTGGCATTAAGGGGAAGTTTTCGGTACCAGGCAACCAAGTGTTGGAATAATATACCACCACCTCTCCGCCAATTAAAGTCTAAGTATACATTCAAACAAAAAAATAAAATACATGTACTGACGTTGCAGAAGACTGGGTTGTCTGGTACACATCATTATAGCACGCCCTTCACCTGTTAAAAGGTATCAAGTCACATGTTTATCTGTATGTATGTATGTACTACTAATACAATATTGAATACTTAGTATCTTTGCGTATATTATTTGTGTGTATTTTCAATTACTATTTATTATTTTGTGTTTATTTTAATGTGTTTATTTTTTTATTTCATATTTTATGGATTTTCCCCTCATACATTTTTCTATGATTTTATTGATATTAAATGTTCTCTCACTTCATGAAGTCGATTGACTGGGCTGGGTCACAACATAATATCAGCTGACCTGTGTTACAGTGAGGCATAATGCTGAGTTGTGTCCCATTTGCTGCTGTAGCACACAGAACAAACTGGATTCACTTATTACCTACTCTTGTTTTTCTGTTTGACAATTTCATTCTGTTATGTTTGTGTATGTGTGTTATAATAGTAAATAAATTAATGTCTATGTCTATGTCTATGTCTATGCATATGGGACTGTCCGTTGCTCTTATGGTAAACAAGTGTTTATTTAGTGGACAGTGGTCCGCCCGTCAGTGTGTGAGTAACAGTTTCTGCTTTCCAAGGCTCTGAGTGTGGCCGTGCTGTCAAAGATAATTCGTATTCTGTAGTCATCGATCCCTCGTCTGCATGTTGCTCTTGCGGCTTCGGTGATGACTTCACATTGTAAAATGGAACCGTGTGTAGACCCTGCCATGGTTATACTGATGTTGAGGTTCAGTGAGTGGACTCCAGCACCTGTGCCCTCGGTGGTCATGGAACCATCCGTGTAAACACGGACTTCGTGAATTCTCGATTCATCTTTCTGGTCCTCCCAGTGTAGTATTTGGTTGTGTTTCTTTGTTACTTGTGTGGTTGGAACCCTATCGCGAGGCGCAGCTATAAGCGGCTGGTAAGCTGTCGATAGCTTACATTGTCGCTCTCTATTGTATGTATATGTCGAGAGGCGCTATGCTCAAGATAACCTCAACTCTCGATATAATACTAGAACTAATACATTTTTAATAAACGAATCATGTAAAACAACACCTAAACACAAAACGAAACTCTAGGTTCATCATATATAGGTTTTTTGGGTGGAAATGAAACCCACAACTCAGCTTATATATTGTAGCTCTGCCTTCTAGGCACACACAGGCAGAGCAAGAATATGTTAGCTGAGCTGTAATACTTGTTTGTTTTTCGCGATAGCAAATAACAAATAAAATTTAAAGAAAAGGAAACGATAGGTGGATCACGCTTGTATTAGAGTTATTGTACACACGAAAATGTACAGTTGAATTAAGAAGCTGCTCATTCTTTGGAAGTCTTATAAAAACAGCGCCATTTCTATCACCATTATTACGAACTGTGGCGCTCAGTACTTGAGTGTCACCAACAACCAGGAGTCCATATACAAATTACCTCAGGGAAATCTTCGGGTGTGGCTAGTGCAGGTTTCTTTGCATAATATACCCCCAAATGCAAAATACACACCACAGCTATCATTTGAACATCAATATGAGTATGTAATATATACATAAAAATATATTACTTGTAAGTGGTTTATTCAATGACCACGGACGATGTATATTGAATTTGTACATAACAATTTCAGATGAAAATGTTTTCTTGTTCCCTACTTTTTAGAGCGTTATTTTTCAATATTTTGGTTTTCGTTTTTAGACTTACTTTTATTCAAATGAACAATAATAATGATGGGTAGATACGTAATAGAATTGCGGTCATCAAAATTATTTTTAAATTGATATATTCGGTGTCAATATGGTACTCCCATGTCCCAGAGTTTATCCGAATAAACACAGGTTACTGAGACTTGGAAAGGCTTATTTGTAGTTTCTGCTCGCGGTTTTACACTTAAGGTACCTTGAAAATGAGTAGCCTATACTTTATTTCAAGTACAATAGGACAATATCTGTGCAAAATTTCAGCTCGACCTGGTCAGTAGTTTTAGCGTAAAGGAACTCGAAACATCCAAACAAACTTTCGCATTTACTGTAATGGAAATATAAGTACGGACTAGACTAGATTGTATTGGATTAAGCTAGGTTAAAATTCTTGTGATTGATCGTGTATCTTGATGGCGTTCAAGACGATCATTATAGTTGGCCCTCGGGTACAATTCACATGCTCGCTACAGTATTTAGTCTTATCTCTAGATCTAGGTTAGAACGTCAATCGTTTCAGCTTCCACTAATCCAACAACGTAATCTGCGGATGCACTTCCTTTGAACTGTGCCATAAAGCACAAAATAAATAATAGCCTTAAGGTGCATCTACTAACTGAACTAGATACGCGTGAGATGGATTTTGATAATCTGTTTGTATTTATAGTGGGACTCGAACCCGCATCTTTTCCTTAAGCCGGAAACGCTATAAACAATTGATCAAGGGGGGTCCTGACGCAGATCCCGATTTTTCGAAAAATCGATATTGATACTTTTATAGGTAGGAAACAATAGCTTACTTTTTTGATAAAACTATAAACTCAGATAGAAGATAAATAAATATGTAGTGCTTAATTAATACCAAATAAATTATTTCAGCTTTTTTTTCAAGATGGCCACCCACAGACAGACGACTGACTAAATTGGAGGTTGTATTGTACCTACTTGTACCTACTACAGAGTGAATTTCAACTTCAACTTCTTTATTTTGGCTTGCAGCCGTTTCACCGATTCTGCCAGTGACAAGTAACGTATTGAAAGTGTCAAGCTTACATGTATGTATGTGGCAATGCTTGTGACGGCATAACTCTCGAGCTGATTATCCAATTTTCATGGAATTTAAACTGAATAGAGATAACGTAAATAGAATTTGATTGACGAGGGGGATTTTCGAAAAGTGGGGTAGTTTTTGAGATATTGGGGTAAAAATAAATACAATTTTTCCCTTTTCAAAACCTTTGTTTTATGTTAGAAAGGATACGTTAGCAACAAGAGAGAGCCTCGAACACTCAGGTGAATAAAGAGAGTGCGAGAAAAAAGTGCTTAAGAGTCTATGATATATCTACTACAATACTGTAGCATTTACTTTGAAATTAATATATGTTACAGTTCAAGATAGATGCTAGAACGCTTGAGTTTCGAAAACACGATTACATAAAATTTTCTCTATAGAAAAAAAATCCAAAGTTGACTCTATTTTTTAAAATAAATATTACAGAACATTAAATATTAAATTAATTTGTACCAAAAAGGTTCGCCATTTAATAAATACGCCCAATTAGGGCTTAAAACTTTGTACATTAAATAAACACAGTATACAGCAGACGGTCTGTGTTTTCGATTTTCAAAATTCATTTTTGTTTTAGCGTAAAAAAAGCGCCGTGGTTGAACGCACAGCAATGTCACCTTTATGACTACTACATCTTAGTTCGAAACTAGAATAAAGTTGCGTTGAGTTGCTAATCTGAGGTACTATAGCCCGTTTAGTAAAGTGAGAAAGGTGTAATGAAAGCACACTTTTATCGTTTGTTAATTACGTTCTATTCGAGAAATAATCTCCGTTACAAACCAGACATCACGAGATCTCAGTTCGGGGCCGACTACTAGAATATAATAATATATTTAGGTATTTTAATAGTAATTCATGACAAGTCATTCGAAGAACCACTGAACTGAATTTCGGTCTCTCGCGCACTACACAAAACTATATCACTGAATTTCCGCCAAAAAAACGGTTCGATTAACTGAATATTTTCCTTTATTTTCTCAGGCACTACCGCTTGGCACTATTAATAGAGTGAAGGGAAATTTTACTTTCCCCTGCCACTACTATTCTTATTGGCTGATTAAACGTATACTATAAAAATTCCCATGGATTACCTCAGTACCATTAATGGCACGACTAACACCTACTTAGTATATCAAAGCAAGATAAACAAAATATTTATTTGTTCCAAATATTTTTTAAACAAAAGTTATCTCCTATAACGAAACTATGTTAAAACACAAACAAGCAAACTAGGTGTTTTGGACCTTTTTGGTACGGAACCTTAAAATAACATTACCGCACCTTCTCCAATGCGTAAAATCAACCGTTTATTCTCCACTTATAAATTGAATGTCTATTATGTGATCATCATAGTCTGTCGCAAGTTTAGTCCGCTTTGGCCCTTTGTACGTTTGTAGTCTTTTAAACATTTTCGTCTTTTGGAACTCTGTCAGAAGTTTTAACAATAGTGGTAATTTGTAATTGAACCCTTCGTCACCTTTTTATTAATTTTAAGTGCCAACCTTCCAAACCGTTGTTGTTTCTATGGCGTTGATCATAAACACAAAAAACCTTTTGAAACTTTTTTAAATTCAGAAGCGTTCTAAATAATTTATGAAGTTTTGCATGCCCAAACATTGATTCTCCGCTTTTACATATTCCCAACCCTGCAATAGTGCAAGTCTTCATTTGGCAACAATGGTAGGACCGCTGTAAGTCCAATAATACGTTTGTGGCCTTTTCTTTTAGTATAGGCTTATCTTTTCCATACTGCTCGTAACCAATGGTAAAAGTAGCCTTTTAGATGGATATCGGGAAAAACTTCTGTCACCGCGTTAACTCAAAATCACAATGAAAAGTATAAGGGGACCAAATCACTAGCTTCGATTATATTAAGTTGAATAAAGGCTTGTATGTTTTCTGTTGCTTATTTTAGCCCTCATAGATAGCTCGTGACAAGGGAAATAATATTTCCCATGAAACTTCTGGCAACAGTGTAATGTACTTTTACCCGTAGGTACCCGTAGCACTACCAATCGTGTCATGGGAAAGTAAAATTTTCCTTCGCTCTAGTAATAGTGCCAAGTGGTAGTGCCAAAGAAAAGAAAGGAATATTTTCAATATTTTTACCGATTACTTGGAAACTCAAGAATTTTAAACTGTCGCAGCACTACTGTAAACAACTTAATGACATAGCATTGTATAAACGTGAACCTCATTTACAATTTTACTGCTTGTTTATGTTTTAAAAAAAATTACAAGATTCAAATATAGATTATTGTACAGGAATGTTTAATCGACATAATTCTTTATCTGAGTAAACAATTCTTCGACATTATAAGAATTACTGTTTGTCATATTGTGTGTCTAAGTTTGAACAAAGTTATAGCGTAATAAGAATTGCGAAACGTCAAAATGTATTTCTTAGATTTGATGGACTATAGTTTACGTTGTGTCATTTCTAACTTTGAACTAATTTTTGCACAAATTTTATCTGATATGTTAGGTCAGTAATCAAATCATATTCGTAGATCAAGGTCTTCCATATCAATTACAGGAGGTTAATAAAAGATCATAACCTTCGTTCCTTGGTATGAATAATCGAATCAGCGTCATTGCTTTGTGATAGGTATTTATGCCGTTTATATACGATTGTACTGTTAATGTGTAATGGGATTGTAATTATTCATCATAATACAATTTATAATTAAGAAAATGTAGATTTTAGAAAATTCTGAAAATGTAACATTAATAAAAATAAATATTTGCGCAGCTCAGTGTGGTAGTGTGGTGCGGCCTATAATTATCTAATAGTAGTAGAGCCCCTTGTGAGAGGGCTCTTCCGGGGAAGTACTACCAAGCAGCATTGCGGTGTTCCGGTTTGAAGGGTATGGTTGCCGGTGAAATTACTTGCACTCCTTAATGCCTCAAGTTGACCGGCGCAATGCAGTGTCGTGTAGATTTTTTTTTGTGGATGTGACCAACGCAATAAGGCATTGTTATAGGCAAGAGTGAACTTAATACCAGGTGGACTACTTGCTTGTCCCGTCTTCTAGTTGTATAAAAAAAATGGGAAAATAATTAAATGTGGAGAATAAAGTGCGACATTGCAGAGCCGATTTGCGATGTTGTTGCAAAATCAATTGGTCTGTTAGCTTTATCACATACCTAATTAACAAAAAATAACATAACATTAACACCAGCTCGTACCATATGTCCATTGTTGAAAAGTACTTTCTCATAAACTTCTATCTAGCTCATAGCATACAGTGGACATTTTTTGTGATCACTAAAACTTTTGATAATATTTTTTAGTTCATGATGTCTTGTGATTTAAATGTCCAATTTGATTATTTGGAAAGTTGGTATTTAAGGCTGTTTAGCCTTGAATCTTACCTGAACCTGGCTAGAGTCAGGCGGACTGGACCTACAATCAACCAAAAGTATTAGGTATTGGGCAAGTGACTAAAAAATTATGCATGGAAAGGGGCCCTTTGTTATATTTTGAAATATGCTATTTCAAATGTATAAAATAAAATAAGACAAACTTATTTTCTATATATTTAATGAAGAAAACGTTTATATCTACTTATTAAAAAGGTAAACGGTGCTTACAAATCAATTCTCAATTTACAAATTCAAACATTGCATATAATGCTTTAGTGTAGATACCGGGGTATCAAATATATCAATACTAACATCAATTCTTGCCAAAATGTTTAAACAACTGGCGGGTTGGTATTAACTCGTATAGTGAATATATGGTCAATTGAGTCTCAATTTTTTTTCACATTTATATAATATATCATTTCTCCATTTTTTTTATAATTTTTTTTATTAAGTACTGCTCTGTAGGTAGATACAATTTATCGTTAAAATATTATGTGTGCGGTAGGTACATATTGAATGAGCAAACTCTTTAATTCCCTAAAGTGACTGAGTTACACACATGCGCTGTTCCAGCTGAATTACACACGGCTGGCTTAGCTTAGCCAGAACAACAATTCAAAAATTGTTGTGTTCCGGCATTTAGAGGTAAGATAGCCAGTTTCTCAGATTGTTGAGAATTTCGGGCGCTTCCGCCTTATTATAACTTGTAAATCTTACGATGATCGCCCGTTGTAAAAAAAAAGTATTAAATACCCATTACCAAAATACTTCCTGAATAATCACTTTTTTAATGCACTTATTGCATTTATAATCAAGCCCAAGGTGCGCTTATTACCATTTTTTACATACCTTGAAGTTCAGATTTCAGCCTTAGAAGGCCTTAAAAATGTTCACCTAGCTCAAACGGCAAATTGGCATAGACATGCTCTACCCGTTGTGAACTGTACGTAGATCTAACAGTATTTTGTAATACAACGACTGTCGAGCAAAAAGCGTCTTCACGTTAACATTTTAATCTTAAAAGGTTGTTTATTTTTTCATATTCTTCGACGGGGAAACGCTTGGCCTCCATCTCACTTGGTGCAAAGTTATGATACTCGTAAGGCTGACTGTGGAAGCGCACTTCACCAAAATCCTCAACATACTAAGGATTTGGCTTTATCACCAGTAAATGTACCGGCATTTACAGGTTATATAGGCAGCTCATTAGTAATAAGAACAATTAGAATTCAATGTTACTACTAGTGAATTCCTGTAATTGGCTAACTTCTAATTGTGTTTTCAATGAAAGTGTATTATAGCTCTTGGTTTTATAACAATTAATAAATAAAATAGACTTATAAAGGTTTACTCACGAAGAATAGAAAACAAGTTAGACGAAAGGTGGAATAGTGTAGTGGAGTGGAGCCAGAGAAAATAAATACAAGTCAGTGTAAATGCTGAGTGCTAACATTTTGTAAAGCAAAAGCACCGCTCCTCTCCAACTACGTGCTAAATCAGACGTAGTTAAAGAGAGTGGGCTCGACGAGGAACCTGGGAGTCCAAATGAATTCCTACTTCATTAACAACACTATGCGACATTTTGGTCCGGAGCCATTTAGAGTGCAACGTGTCAAAATGATCTCCACATGAGGCTAAATATAATGATGTAGCAGATACAAAGCCAGCTTACCCGGTACCTTTACTGGAAGACAAATGGAGTTTATCCCTTCAATACACTGGTGTATCTCACTTTGTTCGTTCTAGGCAAGGTGGGGTATAACAAACTAGAAACTAGACTCGCATTGTTCGTGTTGAGAGTGATAATATGAATTGTTAGTATGGACCATGGTGAATTTATAGTCATGAGTATTAACAACGGCGACGACGACGCCCGCTTCTTTTCCATGTGCTTCGTGGCAGGACCAACCTGCTGCAGAAAGCGTCGTTGACACTTCTATAATCACGCATAATCTAGTTGCAGACAGAGTAGACATATTCCACGATTCTCTGAGCAAATTCTTAATGGTAACATTGTATAATTTGTGTTATTACGATATAGTTTTTGACATGATGAGTAATTTAATTAATTGATGATGACATAAATACCTACAATTTATTTTTCAGTGTGTGATTTGATTGTGGCTACTCTATTGTACTAGGATAATCATGTGAAACTAGTTTTAAATAAAATAAATAAATAATTTAAGAAAGAGCAGTTGCTCCTTTGGCCTGGTTGACTTAAAATAGTCCCTTCCACCAGACAAACAAAGCGCAAACTTGTACGTGGGGATGATCCCGCGCCATCTGCATCTTGAAATAGGTAAAATAGGTACCGCAGATATCTCTTGGTAGTAATAAAGTTGACTTGGCTGAATCCTCACGGTGATAACAAGGTTTGTTTTTATATTTCAGACGCTTTAATGCGCAACTGCACTCCACCCGCTATCGACGACTTCCCTGCGGGACTGTTCACTGAACTTCAAAGGCAGCATGGAGCCATCGTGATCCATGTGTTCATCTCGTTGTACCTCTTCGTGGCATTGGCGGTTGTCTGTGAAAAGTTCTTTGTGCCAGCAGTCGATAGGATATGCCAAGGTGTGTATTTAAAAAAAACGCATTGCATTGTTATAGTGAAAAACACTGATTCTGTGAAACTGACCATGAAACAAGTCGGAGTCTATATTATAATAATGATTACTTCACTACAGCGTTACAAGTATTTTGTTTATATTTTGCTGGTCAAAAGTCCCTGGAGTTGTCAAATTTCACGTATTATTAGGGCCTATTTAGTCGGGTGTTAAAAAAATATTGCACAAATGCCTAAGACGTTTCGTTGTAGCGAGTGCTACGAAGTGCTACGCGCTACGCGGTTTTACTGGCAACTCTGTATTGTACATGAATTCTCGATTAAAATTGAAGTTTTCAACGTTTAATCTATGGACGACTACTTCTCGTAAAACCACAACCAGAATGTATAATATATTATATTATTTGCAGTAAAGCATCAATTTTGCATTTCTATTCAGCCTGATATTGTAGCCATTATTGGCCACGCTACCGTCTGATACTGGTCTGGATTAGTTGAGTTACCTATAGACCGATTATACCAACATTAGGTAACCCGACTGGTTTCCTTATAAAAGCACATTGTTTCATATAAAAAAAATGTTTTATCATTTTATACAATTTATGAATAAATTTATAAAAAAAAAGCATTTACTTTTTTTTCGAGCTGCTTACACTGACGGCTTGGGAGAAACTCACCCAATCATTCAAAAAGTCAACTACTCCTGAATTTCACCATCTTCAATATCCTGTAACTCTCTGAATTGAGAATCGATATCATTTCCTATTTTGACCCACAGCTTTGAATATGACGAATGATGTGGCCGGCGCCACCTTCATGGCAGCTGCGACTTCCGCGCCCGAACTCTTCGTCAACGTGATAGGTACCTTCATCACTGAGGGTGATATCGGAGTAGGCACCATTGTTGGCTCGGCAGTCTTCAACATTCTCGCTGTAGCCGCCTGCTGTGGTATAGGGGCAGGGATGGTAAGCCTTATCTAATCTAGTACGGGCCAGGGCTCGTTTTAATGACCTCTACAAACATGTACTTCCTCCCTTCTTTGTGGACTATAAGAAACCTTTTGTATTTTACGAGTCGATAGGCGTCTGACATTGCTCGTTGCTACCACAAGGGTCTTATCAACGTTTAAAGACTAACCGTACCTCAACAGCAGTAACACGAAATTAACAGTAAACATGCTGAAACGTAAATGTACTGTGATAAGAAAATATTAGGTCCTTACATATGAAATTGGCGTTTTGTCGTACTGGCCACTTTGATCTTAAATATCTCCTCTTTGGTTAGGAATTCCAAATTCAAATTTAAACAGCTATTTACTCATGCATTTGTGTTTCGAAAACCGTAATTCATTTGTTTTTTTCTCTTTTGCTTTTTTTTTTCTGCGTCACTCATTTCACAAAATGGAAAACTTAAAATATCGCATTATTTACGAGTACGAGTTCCACCGTGGCACCAGTGCTGCAGAAACGGCTCGAAGGATTAATGATGTGTATGGTGGTGGTGTCGCAAAAGAAAACACGGTGCGTTTTTGGTTTCAACGCTTTCGTTCTGGAAATTTCGACCTGCAGAACAAGCCCCGTGGACGGCCGGAGACCAAGGTCGATAATGATGAATTGAAGGCTATTGTGGAAGCAGATCCATCGCAAACCACATCACAGTTAGCTGCAGGTTGTGGTGTTAGTGACAAAACCGTTTTAATCCACTTGAAGCAAATTGGGAAGGTGAAAAAGCTTGAAAGGTGGGTACCTCATGAATTGAGTGAAGCAAACCGACAAACGCGCGTCGACTGCTGCGTTACATTACTCAACCGGCACAATAATGAAGGAATTTTAAATCGGATCATTACATGTGATGAAAAGTGGATCCTGTACGATAATCGTAAACGCTCATCGCAATGGCTGAACCCTGGTGAACCAGCAAAATCTTGCCCCAAGCGAAAATTGACTCAAAAAAAGTTACTTGTAAGCGTTTGGTGGACTAGTGCCGGTGTCGTACACTATAGCTTTCTTAAATCTGGTCAGACGATTACGGCTGATGTCTATTGTCAGCAACTGCAAACTATGATGGAAAAGCTCGCTGTTAAACAACCGAGACTTTTCAATCGCTCTACGCCACTGCTGCTTCAAGACAACGCTAGACCACACACGGCCCAACAGACGACTACCAAATTAGAGGAGCTTCAATTGGAATGTCTAAGACATCCACCGTACTCTCCGGACCTTGCTCCAACAGATTACCATTTTTTTCGAAATTTGGAAAAAAAATCAATTCCGATGAGGCAGTCCAAACCGCTTTCAAAGATTTCATTGATTCCCGTCCGAATGGTTTTTTTAGTAAAGGGATCAATGAACTACCTATAAGATGGCAAAAGTGTATAGATGGTACATACTTTGATTAATAAAATATATTTTAATATGAAAAAAATGCCTTTATGTTCCTCCCATACAAAAGGCCAATTTCATATGTAAGGACCTAATATATTCTCTGTCCGGGATACATATCCAGGATAATCGGATCAAAACTTAAACGCATAGAGCCTACCTCGTCTTGCCGAACTTAGATTACTGTATGAATTTGTGTATACTAATTATTTTGTATAGCCTCCATCGCGAAGTCATATAAAAGAAACTATTTCATTTTATGTACAACTAGGATACGGAACAAGCAAGTACCCCACCTTATGTTATGTGCATCTTATATACACTAATCATCAAAACATATTTTTACAAAGCGTGATTTATTAAAATACTCTTTTATTTTATCTGTGCACGCTAACAGAGGAATATGGTAAGAATTAGAACTATTAGTAACTTCTCAGATGATTTTTAATGATTGTTTACATGATAACAATGTTCACTGATATTTTTTTAAGGTCGTCCCACTGGACTGGTGGCCGTTGACGCGGGATTGCCTGGCCTATGGCATCACAGTCTCTATTCTGATCTGTATTATGCACGATGAGTACGTACAGTGGTACGAGGCTCTTTTGCTTGTGATGCTGTATGGAGTCTACATATGCATTATGTACTATGACAAGTCGATCCAAAACTTCGCCAAAGGTAATTTCTACTTCAAAACATTCCAGAGAATAATTTACATTGTATTATTGTGAATTGATCATTTATACTTATATGAACTGAAATTGACAGGCAGTTGGCAATGCGTGTCAGAGAAACTGAAGAAAGACGGAAAACTAGACGAAGGTAGAGTAGTAGTTAAATGTTTGATCATTTTAGTGAAGTATGTGAATTATCTAGAACTATGCTGTATTATTTTATAGAATCCAAGAAAGTAAAGTCCCCGGTGACTTCGACTAAAAACAATGAGCTGTCCTCGTCGCTGGAAGTTCCTCAACTGAATGGTAGCATCAAGAGTACAAGTACTTCGCTCAACCATTCCAGTACAACTGATAAAAACTCATCTCCGATTATCGCACTGCAAAAGTCTCCTCAAGGGGACCTTTCTAAGAGTTCCAATGTTGAGATAGATGCTAAGTGTTATGAGATGGAAATCGCTACCAGCATGGACAGCTCAGCGCCTGCTAATGAGCCGGAACCATACGTGCATTCGCTTCTGAAGTGGCCGACCGGAAGAACATGGGTTACAAAGGTACCGAATTCTGTTCTCTGTTTAATCTTTTGCTGTTAAAATTGTTTTACTCAATCATGTTAAATTTACAGACGACTTGGATTGTAACCTGGCCAATACATCTGGTTTTCCATTTCACGATTCCGGACTGTCAAAAACCTCGCTTCAGAAACTGGTTTCCCGTTACTTTTATGATGTGCATCGTTTGGATTGGATCTCTCTCTTACATAGTTGCATGGATGATTACAATCATTGGTGAGTCACATTTGCGAGGGAATATTTGTGATAGGCATTAATTATACTATAGGTATATTATGTATGCTTTTATGAGGTATGTATATTATTTTAACATTATAATGATATCTATTACATTTTGTACATAATAATAAAATAAGTTATTGTTGATTAATGTTGTACCCTTTCCCATATATTTAAAATCTGCTTACTCTCTACCTAAGTTTTATGGACGGTTTATATTAAGTAAGTATATACACTCCTTGTGTATATTATTTTAACAGTATATTGATATATATACACATTTGTATTTTTTTTACAATATATAATGTAGTTTGTCACTCTATTTCTGTGTTAGGTACGATGTTGTACACTTTTCACTTTCTCTATGTTTAAAATATTTTTTCTCTAGTTACCAAGGTTTGCTGGAGCATAAGTATTGTACAGGGTTAAGCTCGACTTTGTCGTACTTTTTAATTTAATGTGTGTCTCCTTGTGTGTGTGCAATAAATGAATAGGAATAAATTAAATTTCATTAATGGTTGAAAAATGTTGTTGTTCGTGTTGTAGGCGATACTCTGATGATCCCAGATTCAGTCATGGGTATCACATTCTTGGCTGCCGGAACCTCTGTGCCTGAAGCAGTCTCAAGCGTCATAGTGGCAAAGCAAGGTGTGTAATCAGTTATATTATCATTAAAAATGGATTTTCTTAAGAATTGGCGTAGAATTAATAAATAATCACTGATTATAGGGCACGGATCTATGGGAATCAGCAACTCGATTGGTTCGAATACCTTTGACATTTTGCTTTGCCTCGGGCTGCCTTGGCTTATTAAAGCTTCGCTGACTCCTACGGAACCAGGATTGCATCGCGTAAGTAGGATAACTTGATTATAAATATTGTATTAACGGGCTATAGTACCTCAGATTAGCAACACAACGCGACTACACTCTAGTTTCGAACTAAGATATAGTTATAATAAAGGTGACATTGCTGTGCGCTCAACCACGGCGCTTATGACCACCAGATGACAGAAATACGCGCGAATTTCAACGTTTTAATTTTTTACGGTAAAAAAAAACTTAATTTTATAAATCTAAAACACAGACCTTCTGCTGTATACTGTGTTTATTTGCTGTACAGTGGCAAGGCCTAATTGAGCGTATTTATTGAATGGCGAACATTTTCGGTACAAATTAGAGTCAACTTTGTTTTTTCTTTTTCCACCGAGAAAATTTTATGTAATCGTGTTTTCGAAACACAAGCGTCCTAGCATCAATCCTGAACTATAACATATATTAATTTAAAAGTAAATGCTACATATTGTGGAAGATATGATCGCTGAAGCTAAGCCATTTCACATATCATAGACTCTTAAGTTTTGCGAATTCAAAATAAACATTGTATAAGAATGTCCAAAGCGAAATTGACAATTATTTTTCCAAGCGAAATATTGCCGTTAATCTTACAGATCACTGAACAACCGCTATAGCTATGCAAGCGTTTTAGTTAGTCGTACCTTTTGCGCATACAATAAAGTTAGATACCTTTTTGTATGTTACTTATATTTGTAGGTATTTTCTCTAGGACAGTACTTGTAGGTACATGCTAAATGCTACTTTTTGAAGTTTGTAGAAATGGCGTTTAATTGATATTTGTGTTGGCAGGTGAAAATAAATTCGATGGGACTTGAGTATTCGGCTATATCGCTGCTGTCAACCCTGCTGCTGTTGTACCTAACGTTCTGGTTCAACAAGTTCAGGCTAGACGCGGCGGTGGGTCGTGCCTGCCTAGCCATGTACGCGATGTTCCTGGTCCTCGCAACTCTCATCGAACTAAACGTATTCTTCCCGGTAAACGTGCGCACTTGCCGCCGGAACGAATTGAAGGCATAAACTAAGGGACCTATTACTAAGATCTTTGATGGTCGTGGTCACCATGTCTCAAGCTGATGTGGATCGCCTCTATATCTAGCCATTATTCCATGTTAGAAATCAATTTGCCATATTTGTGAAAGCAGATACGTGTGCTTGTAGATTGTGTGAAATTAGGCTAACGCGAATCACGAAGCATTTGCTTCGCTGTAGCGTAATCAAGCTAAATTGGATTGAATTCCCCTTTTCAAATCTAAGTACTCTTACGTATATTAATAATTGCTTCTAAAGTATTTTTTATTAATTTTGAAGCCCCCTACAATCTGGCCACTATTTAAGGTGTGTTATAAAATTATATCGAATGAAATCATTGGTCCACGGATGACCTTGAGGCTATTACCATAGAATTTATAATATATAGTTTTAGTATCTTATTTCAGTTATGTTTTAGATAAGTTTCTACATTTTTTCAACTTGAAGATAGTGCTTTATTTATCTTGATGTGAACGTAAGCGTCTTTATAATAAGATATTTGTGTTGTCAATCTCCCACCATACAACAAATTGTGTGTCGAATTAATATAGTTATTTTTGTAGAAAAATACAAGGTTTTTGATTCATCTCTGTTAACATTTTTAGTATTTTGTTGTAAATAAATCATTTTACTCTTCTTAAGAATAATAAATTAATACTTTATATCAATAGATTTTTATGTCGTACAATTTGTTTTATTTCTAGCAATTTACCTCGCAGATTGTAGGTATTCATCATCATATTACTTACAAAACCTTAAATAACAAGTAAATTATACAAAAACGTGATTGTTATATCTAAATCACTCGCACTTTAAAAGTAGTATCATGTAGTATCTACTCTCTACAAATACTTTGGATCTACTTCATCCCTTACTAGTCATATAAGACTCTGGCCAACGTCAGAGTCTAATCTGACCCAAAGGTTTCTAACTGCCATTTATGCCCTCTGATCACAAATTTTCAAGAGGATGCTGTTGATCTATAAGTAACCTAGAACTTGTTCAACAATCTACAGGTCATGAGACTCAGTAGTGGAGTATGGACTGTCAGTTTGTCAAATATAAATTATTTTAGGTATCGACCTATATACCCAATATTTGAAACTGCATCGCTAAAGTTGTGGAATTCCAATAAAATCAGCTGGCCCATTACCTAACTTTGTTTCATTTCGGGCAGCTTTTCATTGACATTTAAATGAAACCAAAAAATAAACTAGAAAATGAACAATCCCAGCGAACACACGGGAACTACTCCAAAGAAGCCGCCTTTTTATTGAAACAAAATGAAACAGCTACATCGAAGCTAGATTTCATGACTCATCGGCAATCTAGCTTCGAAGTAACGAGATAAACTAGATACATTGCATCAGATAATAATGATGTTAGTGGTGTAAAAGTAGAGATATATATTCATTTTTGGACATACGGGAATTTCCACGAACCTTATTATTATTGTGCTCGCAAGGACGCGGAACGCGTGCGTCGTGAACCGTACTCACCCTGATGATGTCCTTCGGTCAAGGACGAAACGTTGGTGTTTTACATCAATAATAAGGTTCGTGGAAATTCCCGTATGTCCAAAAATCAATTCGTTGATCCACGATAGTTATTTTAATAAAAAAGAGAGATATATAGGTTAAATACGATTTTCACTTTGAACTGCTATTTCAAGATTGTGAATATATTGAATAACATAAAAAAATAGGATAAACTATAAGCAGTTAACTTAATTTTTCTATTTATGCGATAAATACCCGTTTTTTCGTATCAAAGTAATGTTTAATCGCGAAGGTTTTTTAAAGACTACGAGAAGAACAGTAGCAGTTCTCCAGTCTATTCAATTAAATTAAATAACTGCTTATAGTTTATCCTATTTTTTATGATTACTTCAATAAATTCACAATCTCGAAATAGCAGTTCAAAGTGAAAATAGCGATGTATAAAGGTGATTCTGAAATAGGTAGCTGTTATACATACTGTCCCTGAAATACGATCATAGACATAATTAGAGGAACTCAACTAAAAAGAGTTGATTCAACTGTCCTTCCAACTTTGAGATCTTATCGTGACTATTGACGATATCGGCAGACTGATGGGTACATATGACGTGTAGGGCAAGGTCGCAAGAAGGGTTAAAGCTTGGAGACGACTCGCCAAAAGATTGGCAGTGTAACATTGTCGGAAGAGAATCATAGTGGAGGGTCTGTTTTTTTGCATTCCTCTTATCGTCCATGATTTTCAGAAGCACAAATAAAAGACCGTGATAGTTTTATTACAAGCAAGTTTTATATCGCATGAGCTTGTTTTACTTGGTAAAACAAGTGAAACCTTGACATAAGAAAGCGTTCCACAGTATAAAGAAATCCTTCACAACAAAAAAACTACTTACCTCCATTTATCTAGATAAACTGATGTTCAACGCGATAAAATATAATAGATAATGGTTGATTCATAACAAAACAATCGGGCTGTTATTTGGTTTGAAGATGTTTATTGTATTTAAGAACAGTTTTAGGTAGTTACAACATGTAATTTATATTATATCTTAAAAAACAATATGTTTTGCCTATGCTTAGTAACTGCACGATCTTAGTAACTTTTACTAAGATCGTGCGCTAGTATGTAGGTAAGTACTAAATAATAAGAAATTTTAAGTGGGTATCATCATTTCATGACTACGTAGGTAGTTTCCGATTGTCTAGTTAATATTTTATATCTATGATGATAAATTGAATTTGTAGTATACTCAAATGCTTGTTTTCATTCGTTGGTTGGCTGAGTCTAGAATGCACTGGTTTTCATTCGTATTTCTGTAACAAATAACAATAAGCTTGATAATATTGGGAAGCTATGTATATTTTAAACGCTAATATTAACTTCCCTTGGAAAAAACAAACAATGTAATCAAATCTTAGATGTTAAATTTAACCTATTTTGAATTGTCGTATTGAAATGATACTTTGTATGTGAGATACATGTCGTTCGGATGTAGCGTAGCGTATTATTTTGTTTTTTGAAACTACATACTTAATATCATTACATGTAAGATTATAATCAATGCTTCGAATAAACTTGTATACAGTAGGCGCTGTTTTTTCTCTACGCCGAAATTAGCAGTGGGACCACGGGTAAAGCCTCAAATTCTGGGGTACTTAATGTTAACGTTTAAAAGTTATATTTTTATGTTTATACCAAGATTAGGATGTGTGAGCGATTATAAAGTTTTGAAAGGGTAGCCAGGATGGGGTAGGTAACAATTCATACATAGTCGATAAAGTTTGAAGAAGTAGTACGTAACACATAGAAGTATAAGTACAATTATATGAACAAGCCTCAGAGCTCAGTTGGTAATAGCTCTGTCTTCTGCGCTGTAGGTTGTGGGTCGATTCCCACCCAGGACAAACATTTGTGTGACGAATATGGATGTTTGGATGTTGTGTTGTATGATAAGTACCTATGTATTTACAAAAAAAAAGTATAGAAGTATTCTATCCGTAATCTAGTTCCGATGTGTGAAATTACTGTCGTGTATTAGATAAAATACACTCACGATAGGGAAGTGTTTTCAAAGGCGTCTGATCGTGCAATTAGCTCTATGTCTTGATCTGCCAGCCGGGGATGCACGCAATGAGGATGCTGCGAAGGCAGCCACCGGTGGATAATAGGCGTCAGGAGGTCGCGGTGAACCTGCTCAATTAATAAATGTTTGTTATTATTCGTAACTATCTGCATGCTACCCTTATAAAGACAAAGAGAGAATACACAAAGATCAGGAACATTTTACGAATAACTGCGGCGTTTCATTGAGAAGATGGCATTTCTCCGCTGCACTTCGCATGATATGTTTGATGGTAATAGATTTTTTTAATAAAACACCCAAATACTCGAACCAAAGGTACTTTTTTTTTAATATAGGGTAGATACCTCAAAAAAGTTTTCGACTTCAGGCTTGCTCAGATAATAATAACTTTATTAGAAGCCGCCAGTATAAACCTTTTTCAAAGGTAACTAACAACTTACTTATGCTAAGAGTAAATACCAGTATAAACCTTTTTCAAAGGTAACTAACAACTTACATATGCTAAGAGTAAATATCTAAAACATAAACATTTTCTTACCATAGCCGGATCATTCGGATGGGTAAAGAGAGATGTAACGGTTCCAGATACAATGCAGACAATCATGCCAACCAGTGTGTAATACAAGTAGCTGAGTCTGTACAGGAAGAACGTGCCTGACCTGTTAGCAAACATAAATGGACTTAATCATTGACTCCACAAGCGATCGGCTTAGTGAAACTACAACGGTGTTGGTAATAACGAATTGTGCTGTAAATAAAAAAATATTAGCCTCGGTATGACTACCGGATGGGCGTCAGGTACCTTAGAACATTTTTAAATAAACAATCAGCGGGTACATTAGAAAAGGTCAATGTGCATAGAAAATATTTTGGAAATAATTATTGTGAACTTGCATATCAGATTGAATAGCGCTCAATACAGAGTCAGACGATTGTAGGGTATAGTTCAGCTGGCAGCCCGCGACTGATACAGGCTTCTGCGCGTTGACTATATCACCACGCATCATAGCTGCCTGCGTGCCCAATGAAATCCATCCCACAAAGAGCGTTGACGTTACACCACCAACCAACGCGCCCTGCAATAACATAAAGCCGCACAATATTTTGGAATTGAAGCTATGAAAGCGGATGATGTTAAATAATACACACCATCTTTACCTTCAACACAATCTGGGTGAAATGCGCGTCTACCTTCAGCTTTAAAATAACTTGTACATCAGGTGAGGTGAAGGATAAGCGCTTACCCAACGTCAAATTAAAAATAAAACCTCTTATTTCTCTGTTGGATATCAGAGGGTGATTGTAGTCACGTTCTTAACGTCAATAAAATATTTATGTTACGCTCAAAGAGTGAAAAAGCTCATTGAGCAAAAAGCTCACAACGCGTTGTGGTCACAGTAAAACATCCTCATGCCGAAATTAATGTTATGGCTCTAATTTAAATGCTCACGACGCGTTGTGGCAATCACAGAAAGACCACAGCGAAATTCATGTCGTGGCTGACATGCTATTCGAACTCAACGCGTTATGGCAATGAAAAAAAACCATGAGGCGTTTTATATTTATTAGTCTTATATATCATAGTCATATTTATTCATATTCATATATATACATAGGATTAAGAAGACCTTCCAGGTGGACAGTGGAAAATAATTTTATAATCAGAGAAAGAAAACTTTACACTGTACACTATACTGAAAAATGAGTCTAAGATTAACGTAGATTTGTATTGTGCGCCTGATAATCAAGGAACTCAAAACGGTCTTTGAGATATTGCAGGATGTGTGGAGTTAAAGACACATGTTATTATATAACGGCAAAATGTATAAATTTACGTAAAGTCAAATAAGAAACCATTTGAGTGCTAAAAAAGGAGCAAAGTAAAATTCCAAAATTTTACTGAATAGAAAAGTTTTGAAGGCGCTAAAGTTTGTTTAGTTGGGCTTCAGAGAGGTCAACTTGAGAAAATAAGCTAAAACAAGAGACTCCTCGTAGCTTATTGTCGCTATTTGACAATACATTTTGTTATTTATTTATTTATTTTCTAGGAAAACCAACAGCACATACAAAATAAATAAATGAAACACAGAAATAACAACATTAGGCCAATAAGAGGTTTTCACGTATAGGAAGCAATATAGATAACATAAAAAAGTGTGAAAAAATCAGTATACCTACAATGAAAGAATAGTAGATACTTAATAGTTCAAGAATAATAAAAAAGAAAAAATACAGGAAGAATACATACATGCATTCATCATGTCACTAAAGAGACTACATACTAAATTCTGTTATAAAAAATAAGTAATAACTCAAACTAAATATAGGTACCATACAAAATAAAATTAGTTGGAGGAAAAGAAGCCGTTACTGAGCCGCCGCCTTACGGTATGGTTACTGGAACAAAAAGGTCCAAGTCTTCGTTTCTTGATAATTTATTGAACTGGTTACTAACACGACAGATATAAGAATTCTACCTGTAGTTTGTACTCACTACCGGGGTATATATTATTGCGTTATGCCTTACTCGCTTACGAGGTATTTTTAATAACAATATCAAATCTCTTATTTCGCGTCTCTTGGTAAGCGGGAGCAAATGAAACTTTCTACAGAGTGCCACGTAATTATCAGAGTCATAGGGAACTTTCAAACGTTAGGAGAGATATTTAAAAAAAATAGATTTGATCCTATTGATGTAAGTATCATAGAGCGGGTTCCAGATTTGTGAAGCATATTGTAAGATACTAAGGACATACGTGCAGTACAACATTTTAAAAGTTTTCGCTCGGTTAAAGCTTCCAGAGCTTCGCTTGATAAATCCGAGCGCTCTAGAGGCTTTACTGACATGCACTAAGCTTATTTTGTTTTTAAAACATAAACTGAATTTAATAATCTTTTTTTATGGGAGAATGTAACGATTGAACATTTTGACGGATTAAGATCAAGCTTATTAGTCGAACAGTAGGTATCGAGACAATGGAGGTCTGCTTGGAGATCCAGTACATCCATAGGTGAGCTGATAACTTTGAATATTTTCATGTCGTCGGCGAAGATCAAACTGCTATTGAGAAAACAATCAAATATATCATTGATAAATATTAAGAACAGCAAGGGTCCAAGTAGACCTTCTGTGACCGGCGGAACACCACTCGGAATAGGAACCCAGCTTGATTTATAATTACTGATTACGACCGCTTGAGTCCTATTATCAATGTAGGATGAGAACCACCTTAACATGTCACCCCTAATACCTATTTTAAAAAGCATTTTCAGTAGCAGCTTGTGGTCGATCCTATCAAAGGCCTTACTGTAGTCAGTATAGATTACATCAACTTGGTAGCCTTATTCAGAAACATTTTTTCAAGCATGGAAATTTTTGTAAATAAAAAAATAGAATTAACAAAATATATAAAAGTACAGGCATTATAGCAGGTTAACGTAACATGTTTAAATCTGCCTGCTTGTTGACGATGAAGACAGGGGATGTGTCACTTTTTCGTGTATGTATTTTACCGAACTTGACCCATACATACCTTTGTCCTACGACGGACAGAATCTCGGAACGCATTGTCGGGGGCCGACAGCGTCTTACGGAGCCTCGCAGCTACCACAAAATCTTGCTTCCCATAACAATTTATAAAGCTACAATGATAGTTTTTTCCTTTGAGCTATGGAGAAGTACTCGATACAAGTAATTTATATCGGATTTAGACTGGTTAACCTGTCTAAAAAACTAAATCTACACAGTTAAATCTGTAATCTAGGCTGACCAATCTCTTTCAACACAATGAATCAATTAACTCAAACCCCCAAACCGCCATCGCCCAATCCAACAGCCATGACAAGTTCCTCTACAGCCAAGCAAGCCCTAAATGTAATACCTAGTAACATAGAAGGTTTTTCTGACAACAAGGCCGTGCTACTCGCAGAACATTGCCGAGAATCAAACTGCGACTTTTTATGTGTTCAGGAAGCCCATCGCGGCCCAGAACACTCGAGGCCTGCAATACCTGGCATGGTTCTTGTAGCTGAAATTTCACATATCAAGTATGGCAGTGCAGTTTTTGCCACCCAGGTGTGGCTATCCTACCAACGGATACTAACTCTCAGAACTCAATTGAAATTTTAACGATAGACACAGGCAGCTGCACGATCACTTCAGTTTATAAGCCCCCTAGACAACCGTTCCGCTTCTCATCCACAAATAACTTCTCCAACTAGCGAATCAAAATTATTGTTGGTGACTTCAATTGCCATAACACCGCAAAGTAATAATAGTGACTGTATAACTGTGGAACAGTGGGCTGAATTTGAAAATCTCGTGCTGATCCATAACTCAAAACTACCAGCATCTTTCAACAGTGGACGGTGGCAGCGAGGATACAACCCTGATACATTTACACAAATGACCAGCCCTTTTCTCCAAAAACACAACATTTTCTTTACGCTGATGATCTTGCTCATGCATGCCAGACGCCTGGTTTTGAGGAGGTAGAAGTCACACTGACAAATACACTGGAATCACTGAGTGGATTTTACGTCGAAAACGCTCTTAGGCCAAATCCAGCTAAAACCCAATCCTGTGTTTTCCACCTCCTTAATCATCATGCTAACAGAACCCTTAAAATCTCGTGGCAAGGTGCCGAAATAGAACACTACAGCCAGCCACGCTATTTGGGCATCACGTGGGATAGGTCTCTTACTCACAAGTCCCACTGCCTCAAAACTAAACAGAAAGCTGGCACGAGAAATAATCTTCTTCGCCGACTTACAAGCACAAACTGGGGTACTTCTCCGCATGTACTCAGAACCACTGACCTATCTCTCTCTTTCTCAGCTGGTGAATTTGCGTGCTGTATTAGACAGTGCGTTGAACGACGCCTGCCGAATTATCACTGGGTGCCTAAAACCTCGTGAAACGTGTACCCATTGGCAGGCATAGCCCCACCACGCCGCAACAGTTTTCTGAGACGTACCATCTCCTAAGAAGAATCTGTATTGGCAGCAAGATGCGAATTCTGGAGGACCAAACACCCCCCACCGTCAGACTTTATCACTCCGACAGAGCAAATGCCACGCAGGCATGACCTGCAGTTGCCGATATGGAAAGCACTCAATAGGCTCCGGACCCAAGTCAAGTCGGTCGATCAGGATATTAAAATAGCTACTTTCTGGGCAGAAGTAATTTGAGTTGAGAGAGATTATTTGAGATGTATTACTACTAGACTAAACCTTACATCTCGTGATGTAAGGTTTGTGTAAGGTAACAAAATAAAACTTAAATACACTAGAACTATAAAAGTGTGATTTTATTACACCTTACTCTAAGCACACTTTTTCTCTAACTCTCTCATTCTATGCAAAGCCAGAATGAGAACAAAGCACCATTATACCGACCGTACGTCATAGTAAGTCATGGGTAGAATATAATAAGTGAATATGTCACCTTTTAATTATATAAAAAGGTTGATTTCTGTTTGTTGAAAAGTGCTATCAAATCGTGCCCTGGGCAGCCCGCGGATCATAAAATTCAAACAAGGGTTTAATCAAAAAGGCAACGGCCTTCTTCTGTCTTGTGCAAACAAACTTTAACCGTGAACACCAATCTATCTGCCAAGCATCAATTTAAGGAGGATTAATGTTAGTTTTCAAATTATTCTAATGGTTATGATTATGACCAATCACACAGTGACCACAGTGTTGGAGTAAGTTAATTCTACATTGTGTTGTACAATAGACTGTTATGTTGATGTGGGATGTGCGCAGTCAAACCCCTTGCATAACATCCCAAAAGTAGATTTTGGATTAAGATCCTAGAATTTGCCTTGGCAAAATAAAAAAAAACATCTTAAGAGTGTGTATTCAGCGACAAACGCGCGTGCCGTGTACGTGCTTTACATAAATCGAACGTGGTTTGTTTGAAAATGGAACGTCGTATTTAAAGAACATCTGTAACTTTCGTGTTGAAAAGCGTCCGTGTGTCAGTCCGTGCAAGCCTTATTCGGATACGTCACGTTTCGTTTCACGGCCTCTTGAGCATACCTGCGTCATGACTCGGCACGTTTCTGCGGGCAGCCAACACGTGACCTTATATATTTATTGGGGTAGTAATTAACTCTACACCAAAATATACACATTTTTTGCAACAATACTAAGCGTATAGTAAAAATACTATTTGCCTATTAATTTGCGTATATAAATAAAATAAACTCATCATCTTAGTTAATGACCGTCTAACTAATATATCAATGCACCAACGAAAATAGCTTACCAGATTAAGCATAATCGAATACTGAATTTGCATTTTTATTACCTGTTTAAAAATTTATTCAATAAATTAAACTAACTAAGTACAAAGGAATCAGTCAGATTACCTAAGGACCGTTACAAACGGCCTATAGGTAACTCAACTGTTCCAGACCAGTACCAGACGGAAGCGTGCCCAAGACACTGGCTGCATTGCCACGCTGAATAGCTATGCTAATTCGCTGGCCTAAATAAGAGCCAGCCCTTGGGTCACGTGTCGCCTCAATCAAAAGCCCCGCAATATTTTTGAAAACCCGGAGGGCACCGGCTCCCCACGGACCCAAGGTCTCCACCCCAAAAGGCTCAAATAGGTAAGCTCTGTCGAGACCACTATATTTGCGCCTTTTGTGATCCTCGGCCGAATCAGCCGCCGCACCAGCCCTAACTGATGTCCCAGGCAGATGAGATGGCGCTAGGGTGTCGACGCAGGTAGCGTCCCACACCAAAGGCCTACCCATTTCCTAAGGGACAAGAGTCATACCGTCGGGCCGCTTACCATCATCACGTAACAGACCATTCGGTTCAAGAACGGCTGGCACATTGACACTAGTAAATAAAAATAACCTAACTTCATTTCTTTTTATATGGTCAGTATAATTTTTGATAATGAATTAGTAAATTAGTAGTGCAATCATTTATTTGGTGTACATGTGGTTGATAAGTGTAGGTAGTCAAATGAGCGAATATTTTTCTGGTGTGAGGATGATTATTTCCCATATTATAGAGTTAACAATTTACTTTATAGCATCATCTTCAGACACATCAACGTATTTTCTTCAAGGCTACATTGTTAGAGTTTTGCCTGAAATTTTAAGATCGGCCGCCTGCCTTTTTAGTGTAGGTAAGACCTACTAGTGACAAAAAAATCTATACAATAGATTTTTTTGCCTGACACGTCACCTTTTTCTGTGTCTGGGTGACATAAGGAGACCATCTTGGTAGCTCAAAGAGTTGAGTCCGCTACTGACCCGTGGTTGCTACATTCAATCAACTAGTTGTACCACGGGGCTTATTTGTAGCCACGGGGACGTTAATATATAGGTATCCTATTCTAAGAATAATCGTTGAAGTATTTAAAACTCACCTTAGCATTTACCCAAGGTAAGAAAAGACCCATTGTAAACAGTCCAAGCAAACTGCCAGCGGTGATCCCTGCCAGACTCTTTCCTGCTTGTATCAGGGCACCCATGTGCTCTACTAAAAACACCAGTGCTACGCATAAAGCCCCTGAAAATATACGAAAACACTTCAGATAGTCAGTTCTATTTTGCGTTTAACAATTTTCCTAAGATAAAGAAATTGCAGCAAAGGACATAAATATATTCACCTGCACGAATATCTTCTCAATGAAGGCGATATGTACAAGTTAAGTTCATATTGCTGCCGATGTAATCGTTATTTTGTAAATGTATATGTATATATAATTAAGTACAATTGCAATACAAGCTCTTTTGAGACCTAGTGCAGGAAACAGAGCTCTTTTAGGTACAGTTTACTAGTTTGAACATAGCTTAAGAATTAATTATTAATTGTACCTAGTTTAAGTCCTTCAGTAAAATAATTTTATCTCATATTTATCTTAATAATTATACCAGTTGCTTTTTCCCAGAGGCAAAGGCAGAGACAAAATTATGTTCATAAATTAATGAAGAACGAACTCTATTATGTGAAATTGTTGATACATATAAATGTATAAAGCCATATCTGTTTGACCGATGTACTTATTGCAAACAAAAAAATTTTACAAACCCATAACCACCACGATCATTTTCATGATAAAGCTAGCTGTCCTGTCTGTGATGGGCTTTTTGTAGGTAGGTCTGATGAGATCCTCAAAAATCACTCCGCATAGTGAATTTAAGCCCGTGGACATAGAGCTAGAACATCAAACATCCTTCTTTACATTTTTCACGGTTTTAGTTAGTAGAATTAAAATTTATAAAAAAATATGGGTAAAGCACATTTCGTATTATACCAACGACACCAACGTGTTAACCGCTTTCTTAATGTCCTGACAACTCATTGATCAATAAATCAAGAGCTGAGAAAATGCTAAGACACTTTCTAAAATAAGGCCTAGGAGTACCGCTGATTTTCACTCTTCATTACAAACGTAGTTGTATTCTTTTTCGAAATGGCACGTCTGATTTTAATGAAATGTTGCTGTTATAATAGGGTAGTGATAATTTGTGTCTGTAAAGCGTTACTTTTTCTGCCAACACTATAAAGATTTACATATGGAAAAGAGTCTTTGTATGGGAAAATTCTTTTCCATGTTTTTTTTTTCTTGACGGCAATTTGTTTTTTTAAATCAACCTACTACTATGTATGGTTCTCATACA
Organism: Venusia cambrica; assembly: GCA_951394065.1. NCBI lineage: Eukaryota > Metazoa > Arthropoda > Insecta > Lepidoptera > Geometridae > Venusia > Venusia cambrica. The sequence goes on from OX596034.1 coordinate 16,066,488, forward strand.
TAGGTGGGATTTCGATCCGTTGATTTCGAGCGTTACCAGTTTTTAAGTTTAAATGTTTATAATGCGCTAATTATTAGTTATTATTATTATTATTACGTTGATGTGTTGATCCATTCAAATGTTCTTTCAAACTTACCTAAGAGCTGCACTAAAAACTCCACTCATAAAAATTCCAGGCAAGGCCGGAATGGACCCTGTAATAGTCATCACAAAATATGGCAGCAGCTGGTCGCTTTTTTTTATATCTCCAGTTGATAATGGGTCGCAATCGGCGAACGTCGCGTAGATGACAAGTCCGGTGTAGCAACACAGAGAGAGTATTGTGAAGATACCAGCAGCCATTATAAATATGGTTCTGGAATATAAACAATATTTAATTTTTTATGAAGAAATTCGATATTTTACAGGTAAAACAGATTGAAGATCAAGAAAAAACAAGTTATTTTTCTAAGTACTAAAATTTGCATCATAAATAAAATACAAATTGAGTTATACATAGATGTATAACTAAGTAATTCAGGCCAGCAAATTAGCATAACTATTCAGCGTAGAAATGCAGCCAGTGTCATGGGCACTCTTCTATCTGGTACTGTTTTGGAACAGTTGAGTTTCCTATAGACCGTTTGTAACGGTCCTCTATATACCAAGAAAAAGTCAAGCTAAAAAAGACCAATTTATTTCTTAATAAATAAACTAATAAATTGGTCTTTAAAAAAGACCAATTTATTAGTTTTCTAATAAATTAGTTTTCTAATACTAATAAATTGGTCTTTAAAAAAGACCAATTTATTAGTTTTCGCGACTAAGCGGTATACTAGCCTTTCATTCGAATTTTTGGTCCTGGGGCTTTGGATGTGACCTTCATCGTCAGACCTAATATGGTTGACCTAATGGGCTGTAGTCAGCTACATCCCAGTAAAGTAGGGATCCTCATAAGATTCACGATCTGAGGCAGATCAGAGGTGAATCCTCGAAGGGGAAAAAGTCATGCATCTGTTACTTTACTTTTTTAAACCTGTGCAAATTTCATCTTGACCTTTTTGGTGGTTTTATCGTGAACAAGAACAAGATTAACAAGCACTCAAACAAACTTTTGTATTTTCAATGTAAGAGGGATATTTAAAGTGGTATCCAACCAGGGTATAGTTTTGCCAGCACTCGAGATTTTGAGAACCTGCAATAGACTGCTAAAAACATCCATTCTTGCCTGTGTCTGTTTTTCAGCACGAGTACAATCTTGGAGTCTTCAACCCCATAGTAAATAGGTTCCTTTTAGGCATGCGTAATCCATCTTAGGCTACATCTATAATTGTTTTACATGTAAGCTGGTGGTCAAACGCTTGACTATAATCAATAAAAAAAAAAACATTTTTTTAACAGTACTTACATTCTAGCCCTTTTCAAAGAAGATAGGGCAAGACATCGTTGAACCATGGCTTGATTGACTGAACATGATGCTAGCCAACTAAAGTAGTTGCCGAAAACTGTCGACCAAAACGTGTGTCTGATTGTAGGGTCAGGATCCATACTGTGAATTGGTTAATATTATTCTCATCTACTTCTCATCTTCGTCTTGCATGTTTTTAACATTTAAGAATGTAATACGGCATTATATATACATACTTGAAAAACTCCAGTCTGTCTCCCTTCTTGTTTCTTTCGATCACTTCACTAACCCCTCCAAGTAGATAAGTGCCATAGCCCAGAACAAAAATAACTCCAAAATACATGAGAACCGTTTGTAAGGTATCTGTCCATACTACAGCTTTAAGACCACCCTGAAAATTAGATATTGCCATTTTGATAACCATACCGACCATGGCATTGGATCTCATGAGATCTCGTTCTCAGGTCAAATTGCAACAGATATATATACTTAGTTATGGTTAGTAGCTGGGTGGTATAATTTACCCGACTGCCTCAGGAGGAAGGTATATTTTCGAGAGTATGAATAGTAATAGAGCAAGTATAGTTAGTCAAAAAACGTGACAGCATTACAGCCTAAGCACCTTGCTGTATTTTCACGATAGTGTCTTTTGTTTGACATGGGCTATATTATTGTTACCTATATGGGTGGTGTGACTCAAAAATTAAGAGGGAGGATTTGGGGGGAAGGGTTGAACATGTCACTTCTAAAATACTTCACTAAAAGGACGTGTTTTTGTAAAAACATGAAGCTTATATTTTGAAGTGGGGTTCTAGTCAACTTTCAACTTTTAGTAATTACAGCTCTGTTTGGCAAAGTCTAAAAAACCTTATCAAGTACGTTTATTAGTACGTTAAATAGTTAGTACTTAGCTGTAAGTGTGATGTATCGGTATGAATTTGTACTTACAAGTGTTGTGTAAAATATACATACGATGCACACGATTGGTGTTATCAGATGTAGGTTTATTCCCGTCACTGAAAAAAAAATACTGTTAGACCGTTTTCTTAAGAACACACTGTAGTAATCGTAATCTCCGGCGTTTTCATAAAATAATAGATACGTAGCGCACGCTGCAACCCAGATGAGAAATGACACGGTTCAATAAGAGTAAATAATTCAGCGTAGTATAAGTAGTCCGATTATTTAGTAAAGATCTCACAAGTCCGTTGCTGCAGAAAAACGGACTACAGAGTCTTAAAGTTCGATTTATAGTTCGATAATAGGACTGAAATACTTTTTCCGGCGTTACAGACCGGATAACTGAGCTCTACTGGTATCAGTAGTTTTTTTTCCCAGATGTCTATGTCGATGTATGATAATACTTTTAAACTGTTTGCTACATAGTTTATACATGTAGATATATAATTCCATGGCATTGTCAAGTGAGTTTTTGTATACCTATGTCCACATTATTGTTGGTTTTATTATTACTAAACGTGAAAATCTGTAATTAGCTTTCTGTTATTATTACTGTAATCTATCTAAGATAAATAGCTGTTGATTTTCCAATAAATTAAATTAAAAAAAAATAAGCCTGGGGTTTCGTTGGCGGATCTATATATTCCGTAGATATCTATATATATCGATATCTACGGAACCCTAAAAATGGTTAATTTAAACAAAATATCTAAAATATAAATCTTACCTTGGTTAAAAGCTAAGGCTGGTACGTATATAACAATGGGTATGTAGAGCATCATTTTTATGATAAAAATCAACGATCCCAAAAGGCGGACATTTTGATCGAACCTCAGTCGCAAATACTGCAAAGTAAAAACTTTTTGTCAATTTATACCACCCCACTCATTGCGCAGTTAGTCTTGGACAGTAGTGAGTCACCAATAAATCTGCGGAAAATTGTGGAGTTTCGTATTAACATAACAAGACCAAAATTTGTAATTATCCGATTTTTTTATAACCCGTAGGTACTCTTTTATGTTTTAGTAGCTGACACCACGCAGGTAAACTTGCAAAAAAACATCGGATACATAGCAGAATGGATAGGTCGCAAAATGATCAGGTTACGTAAAATCTGCAAATATTACTAAACGTGAGCTGGTCGCAAAATGTGCAGATCTAATTAAGCAGGTCGCAAATTGGGCAGATCTTATAATGAGCAGCACCCTTATTCTGTATGACCAATCGTGTCTTAACGCGCCCGCGTTAAGTTATCTGTATGGAATCATCGTATTGAATTATCGTAACGCGTGTGACACGATTGGGCATACAGAATAAGGGGGCTGGTTGGAAAAAAATATGTATTTCGAAATAGACACGCCCGTGACATAATCACCCGCTGGGCTAATTTGTATCACGCCTGAAAGTTTCATAAAAAACGGTCCACATATTTTAGAGCCCGTAGAAACCGTACACATACATACCCACACCTTCAACAAACATCGACTCTTATCTAATAGTTTGTTTTATTTATAACTAGCTTGGACCCGGGGCTTCGCCAATGATTATTGAATACTGAGTGTCTTTTCTGATCACAAATAAATGTTTTTTAATTATTTTTTTCGAAATGCAAATGAAAATGTAAATTCACTGTAACGAACCTTTTTTCGGACGTCATGTAAAACCGAGAACCACATAAATCCACATACATCTAGGATATTTTTATTGAGGTCAGTTTTAGTTTATTATATTTATTAATTTATTATTATTAGATTAACGCACTAAAAAAAAAATTGTCTGTAAAAAATATCTAAGATTACTGTAAAGCAAAAATGCATTTAAATATCTCTTTACCTCATACGTTGACGTGATCTGCAAATTGTAGAACACGGGAAGATAAACTATAGCGATGGTTAACGATACCACCCATTCAGATAGAACTACTGTCCACAGCTGAGTACCATAAGTATACATTTCCGCAGGGAGCCCAAGCAATGATATGCCCGAAATATAACTGTAAATAAACAAACTCCATTTATTTAGTAGTTTATTAATTAGCTACATACCGTGTTCCATCACGCTAATGTCGCTCCCAAATGAGGTACCTCATTTTCTAAATCAAATCAATCTTTGAGACCATGTTTCCATCAAGTTTGTTTGAGATACACACATTATATTTAATATATCTTTCCAGACCTCAGCCGGAACTGCGGAAGCTCGAAATTATAAAACCTAACTAAGAAATTAGCTAAGCATTCGCAAATATTGCAGCTCTTACGTAGAGAACCGATACCAAAACATTACCTGGCTATAAGTGACATCGAAATGGGGAAGATACCCATCGCCTTTCCGCCCATGAGATACTCGGCCGAGGTGTTCTGCTTCTGCTTCGCACAAAACGCGAAGTAGACACCTATCAATGCTGACAAAGCCAGCATCGTCCCGAATACCAGGTAGTCCAGCCAGTCGAAGTATACTACGGTCATCTTGATGGATTATGTGACGAATAATGAAAGAACGCGCGTCTGTGCGCTATGGCACTTTAACTCCATCTCGGTATACAATACGCATTTTATGGGCGTAACCATGATTTGATTAAAGGTGGGGCAAAAAATTAGAAATTGGCCAAGAGCAAGTCGTTGCCGACTGACCTACACTTCCAGTAAATATACATGCAAGGGCAATGCAAGACACACGAAAAATCTTACAATCATATTTAGGCCATATGCCTAGATTTTATAAAATATACACAAATCTAGGCTACCATATGATGAGGTAAATCCTTGGGGTAAGTAGGTACTATAATCACTAAGTTTTAACCTTGTAGGTATTTCCTATTTTACGACAATACTAAAATTCGTTAAAAACATGTTTATTGCCCTAATACTTTTCTGAGACAAAGTAGCCCACGGTGCTCTTAAAAGTACTTTTCTTTCAAGCGTAGCAAGGTTATATTGAACAAGCCTCATAGCTCAGTTGGTAGTAACTCTCCCTCCTGCGCTGTAGGCTGTGGGTTCGATTCCCACCCAGGACAAACATTTGTGTGATGAATATAGATGTTTGTTCTGTGTTTGGGTGTTGTATTATATAGTACGTATGTATTTACAAAAGTATTTAAGTATTTTATCCGTAATATAGTTCTCATATTTCAAGCTATGCTTAGTTTGGGGCTAGATTGCGCTGTGTAGAAATTAATGTCCTGTAATATTTATTTATACTAGATCTACGATACAGAACAGACTTTTCAAGTGATACAAGAGAAGACAAGGCAAGAACGAGATTCATGCCTTTCAACTTGTCTACTGCTCGCGTTTTTTTTTATCGTACGACGGGGATGGGCTTGCCCTTCATCTCACCGGATTTTTCAAGTTACGGTAAGGGAGAAGATGGTAGCGCACTTCACTCGGAATCCCTAATAAACTGAGGAACTGGCTATCTTACCTCTAAATGCCGCAACACAACAATTTCATAATTTGTTATTATGACGACATAATTAGGTGAGATGGTGGTAGCAAGCCAGGTGGATTAAACAAAGTCCTACCACCAAAAAAACATGCACATTATTGTACTTCCACTGGGGATCGAACCCGGGACCTATGGATCTGAAATCGGTTTGAACCACTAGACCACAGAGGCGGTTTCCAAACACGCGGCAGATTTGACGTTTCAGAATGATTCTAAAAAATCTTAACAAATAAAAATTAAAAAATATTATGATTTGACTTTCCAAACGGAAGTTGCATGTTTGTCGTGATCGATCTGGTGTACCAATTAAATCAACGTTTTAACTGAACGCGTTTTTTGTCACACTTAATTTAGTTTAAAACAATCGCGAATATGTTCTGAAACTTGTTCGACGTTTGACGTCACAAACAAAACAACTTGTTTTTTATGTATCTATCGAAAGAATGCCGAAAAAATGTTTAAAATGACCACAAAACCTTTTAAATAAAAACAAACATTAGCACGGGCTGACGATTACTAAATATTTCGAACATTGATTGCTCGATATATAAAATCCCTTTAGAAAGTCTTCCGGACATCTTAACATTTTTTTTTTAAATCATATATGCCGTACTTAATAGAATACACAGTAGATCTCGATTGGAGAGCCTATGACTCAGAGGATGTTACAGAAGTATTTGAGTTTTGCAAGTACCTAATGCTACAAGAGATAAAACATAATCCAGTCAGCCAGAGTGGGGGAAGGGCCCCACCGAGCCAATGTATGCGCATTTTCTCAGCGGAATGTGCTATATTTATCCTAGAAGGATCTTGGACAGACACGATAGATTAAGAGGGATGAGGATAGATAAGTAATAGGCCAGTTTCCGGTGTCGCCATATTGAGAGTATCAGTATGGGTCGAGTGCTGCTCGCAATTGAGCTCGACTTTTTGCATGGCAAGGATTGACAATGTATACCTACCATTTAATCTAACGACTTTTTAGCACTGCATTAAATCCTCTAACGAGAAAATACAGTTTGAAGTAAGAAACAGAAGGGCGTATGAGTGGTGCGCCACTGTATTTTATTATATTACGACGTGCTTGACCTTTATCTCACCTGATTTTCAACCACAACAATTTTATGAATTTAAGCGACAGACTTTGGTAAGGTGGTGGTAGGCTGGTAACTAACCGGGCGAACTTGAAGTCCTACTACTAACCAAACCAAGCACAATATTGTACTCCCCATAGGGATCGAGCCCGGGACCTCCGGATCTGATACTGGTGGTCGAACCACTAGACCACGGAGGCGGTTAAAATTATTATGATAAATCTTGTCTAAACGGGACTTCGTTTCCGTCACCCTTTGGGACATCGATTTGGGAATACCCAAAATTATTTCTTATACTAATTAATGTAATTTATAGTTTTTTTTTTTATTGTAAGCCTTTAGCCTTCATCTCACCTGATTAAAAGTTGAGATAAGGCCGAAGGTGGAGGCGCACTTCACCCGGAATCCTCAACTAACTGAGGAACTGGCTATCTTACCTCTTAATGTCGGAACACAACAATTTTAGGATTGTTGTTATGGCGATAGAATTAGATAAGATAGTGGTAACTAGCCAGGCGGACCCAAACAAAGTCCTGATTTCATGGGTTTCATTACTTTGCGCGGAACTTTAAATGTTTGTCAATAATAAAAGTGACCTTAGTACTCTTTATAGCATGAGCTATCAGCCAGTGAAAGTCCCATCAAAATAGGTACATCCATTTCGGAGATTACAGGAAGACGCAGAAAAACAAAAATATCATGTGTAGTTTTTTTTTTAAACTGGGAGAGTATATTGGTACTTTCATAGGTCAATAACCGACCCATTCTGAATAACAATTTTCATGTTGTCAAATTAAACTCGGTTATGGTGAACACCTATCGGCCCTTATTGCTTTTAAAAAATCCCACCTGTTTATGTAATACCTTAGACCCTATTAGCATATTAATAGGTAAAGTACATTAATTATTGTATACTTTTGTCGTCTCTCCTCGCTGTTAAAGTAGATTAAATGCATATCTATAGATAAAAAAAATATATTTCCCTTCATCCGATCGAATACGTCTTACCTAAACTCCGCCAAAACGCAGCGTAGCACTCTTTGTCTGTCAAGGTCAAACTGTAGCTTACTTTGCATTTTAATCCCTAAGTTCTCAGGTTAGAGTTGCTATTTGTTTGAATAGCATGAATTATGTATGTTACTATCTTAACTAGCATCGCACGATACAAACAGACGTAAAGCTAGTTTGTATAGGCAAAATAGGTCACTATTTTACACTACACAGTGCAGTAAGGCGTACGATATCCTTCATTATATTGAAGTAAGGACCTACCACATGACCACAGCAGTCTACTTACGATACTATAAGTAAGGCTGGGCAGTTAAGTTCACTGACCTTTTACTGCCAAATTAGGATACGTTAGATGTGCTATACAATCTTAAATATATTTTCTCTACTGTTGTCTAGCTAATGACAACAGTGCCAACTATGGCATAAACCTGAGGTAGCTACATACTTATGCTACACAACCTTCGCAAAGAGAACATGTAAATGGTTGTCAATCATCATAATCGTCCTCTAAAAATGTATACTTTTAGACCTTTACTACGATCATCAGTGCGCTTGCCAAGCGTGATGATAATGGCAAAACCCACTAGCTTTGGAGGAGGCTCCAAACCTGTCCTGCATACCTACGTTTACTAATCAGACTACGCAGTCCTCTCCGCCTTTGAAAGACAAATCTGTAGACATCGCTAATTGATTGCTAATTGAGAGTGATCGATAAAACTTATTATTTGCTTAAAAGTCTAGTAATAGTGCAGCAATAACCGATGCTTTCCTCTTAGGAAAGCATCGGTTATTGCATGGTTATAAGGGCTCGCGAGGTCTAGTGTTTTTACAACACCACTAGTATTAGATACTAAGAAAATGAACGCTACCAAAACTGAATATTGCAGGATAAGAGGATGTAGATAAGTTAAATAAAACCAGCTATTTTAATCACGACAGTAAACATTTATTTTGAATAGTTGGTGACGCTAAGACATATTTTTTACTATGATTTTATCAATATTATAAAGGTAAGTGAGAATTGTGATTACATCTCTATAGTATAAAGTATTAATTATGATGACTACATTTGTAATTATAATCTTATAGAAAAATAAATTGGACTAAATATGGAAAAAAGTAATTCTATAACTTTTTAGCTGTCTTTACTTTTACCTACCCAAAGATCTTGTAAGGAGATAACAATATCACATTTTTGTTTAATTGTTTCGATATAAGAATTTACCGTTGTTAAGTAAAAACTAAAAAGGACGAACTAAAATTTTTATTAGTTTTATTACGTTACAAAATGATGCAATCCAGGCCGATTGTTTATTATGATTATTTCGTTTCAATATCATCCCAATAAGTCGTTGAAAATACTCGTACTTCTCGTTTGCAACTCCCGTGATAAAATTGTACGAATAATTTTATAGCATACCCTAATGGCCGATCAACTAACCTAAAACACTATAGTGTTTAATTGACGAAAAATACGTTTGAAAATACAGATTAAATATGTGTATGATGTTTTTATATTAAATGGCACCAAATCTACGAACCAATTATTCCTTTAACTCTTTTACATACATTTCATAATAGCTAGGTAAACAATCTAATATAAAGCTACTTGTAAATTATGAGTAGGTATGCCATAAGTACTTATATCATTCATAACATTCTTAGTATAACAAAATAAAAGAAAACCAAAAATATATAATTTATCAATTTTTGCGTAAGAATGTTTGTTTGAGGTGTTTCATGACACCATTAAAATACTTATTAATTGAATTACATTAATACACAGAAAATAAATTTTACGCCTAAGACAAATTAAAATAACACAAGATTCTTTTTACATTACATCTATAATCCTTGAACTACAAAATACTATCATTTTGATACTTGAAATGAACTATCCTCCGATTCAACTAAACTAATTGCTTCAGTATGACAATGGTGCCGTCACATAATGGCCACTATATAGAATACCAAAAGGCATGGTCGATACCATTGTTATAGTGAAACGATTGGATTACTAGAATCACGGCCTTTCTTAACAATTGTCACGCTTCGAAAACGAGACAAACCATTTTAACTCCTTAGAAACCTTAGCATAAAAATGAATCATGTATACATTATGCAGGATTTATATAAGAAAGAGTTATAAGAAAGTAATAAGTTAATATTATGAACACTAAAAATATTTGCTACTATGCGTGAATAGTTGGCCTTTCTAATAATCACATAATCCCTACCACAGGTATCTAAACCATCAAAGGCATTTCCTACTCCATTACGTACATACTCTACTGCGTTCCAAGTATGCTGGGCGCTTCTATTGTTGTGGCATCAATGCAGCCGCGTTTTGAATTCATCGGATGATAACAATATAGATCGGTTACGAAAGACTAGAGCTCGAACGCTACTCGCTACTTACTATGTTACACGAACGTTATAGTAATAATAAACATTAGAATCGTTACCCTACGTTTGTGTAATACTTGTCCATTATTTTTTTTTATGATTGAAAAACTTATCAAAGGCATGTCAGTACCTAGTTCTATTCTATCGCCGTAACCAGAAACATTGAAGCCAATTAAACTCACAAATATGCATTAAATAATTATTCAGTATAGTCAAATGATTGAGATTACCTTATCATATATTTATATCTAATTTTACAATCATAAATACAATTAATCATTCGATTTATACGCGTAATTACTCGCTGACTACCGAGGAGCCTTCGAACCGCAACTTGTGTCCCTCAGCAGTATCATTTTGTACATTTATACTTTTCATACGCATAGAAAAATATATATTAATATACTACTATTATATACTAAATATATAATAATAGTATACGAGTATATAAAATATACTATTTATTTTTATCATTACATCTAGAAAAAATGGATCGAGAGAACTACTGAAATAATTAGCGTTTCCGTGAATATAGCCGTCGTCATCATGAAAGCAGTGCTCTGTTTTTTTTTCTTTTTCAGAGTTATAAGAGTGCAAAGCATAGAAATATCAGTTATTATTAACTATTTCCATATCTAGTTTTTCAAAGGAATCAATTTGACACTATGAAGTTCAATACGATCTGTAGATCGTATTCAGCTGATAGTGTACTATCAGCTGAATACAGAAAAACACCACTGCCTACATCAAGGACTACAAAAAACTACAAAGATGACGACACTTCATTTGATAATAACCTTAAAATATAGTCGTGCTTTGCAGTCACTGAGTTATTCTAATTTCGAGATAATTTTTCCTCCACTATCTAAACTTAAACTTATACTCCGTTTTCAAATCTCCAACAGCCTTACTTCACTACTATCTTAGAGCATACTCGTACTTGTGCCGACATAATACATTGACTAGATTGATAAGAACTACACATTTTATTCCCATATCCCATTTCCCTTCACACTGCTCTGTCACTGGTGTAACGGTTAGGAAATTTATTCTACGTAAGATTATTATTACCTATTACATATATAGACAACGCTTTCTTAAACTCAACACCGTTTTACTAATTTTACGTATCGACTCGTAGGTACAGTAATTCACCCTCGAAATATCGCTTTTGCATTATTTGATTAACGTTCTGTCCTTAGACTTCATGGTTTCTGTGACGAGAAGAATTTACGATTACAATGCTGCCGAACGCTAATTGAATTCGTTGGCTAATCACTTTTTTCAGTTTAATACTCTTTTTTTCTCATTTACCATACTCTAATACTCATTTACCGTATTTTCTAGGTTGCGAAAAACAACCACCTATCTAAATAAAGAGCATATCTTCATATAATAAGAAAACATGTTACATAAAGCCATTTTATATCATTGCTACAGTCAAATCTCAACACTTTTTTACTACGCGTGCTCCAGTATACTATTTTCTACTCTATACATTGTGACTTGATAGAAACTACTTTTGAATATTCGCCTGCTCCATACATCCCTATTGATTAGTTAAATTTAAAAATGAAGGTGAAGGCCTTCATTAATAAATATAACTCCTGACATTCTTCTAAAATAGTAGGTACATTTAATTAAATCTAAGTACATGTATATTTAAAATGTTCACATCACATCAATTCACTTATTATTGTCTTTATCAATCAGTTCGTAATCAGATTTTAAACGACATCATTGTAGGTGTCGTAGTGCCTTGTGTAAGTCCTGTTTACAAATCAGTTGACGTGACTAGATCGTATCGAGACTGTTGGCGGTCCCGGCTGGTCGATGGTAGGTTCTGTCCCGAGGTAGACTTCGCGATAGAAGCCGATCTCGGTCGAGCCGTCATCTCAGCCTGGTTCTTCTTAGCTTGTTTAGCAGCAGCGGCTGCTTGTTGTTTGCTCTTCAAAGATGAAATAGAGACGACAATGTCTTTCGAACGCCCATCAAATTCTGCACATAAGTACCTTATTATAGAACGCTGAACCTGGCATAAAGCATACGCGTCAATAGCATAAATCAACTACAAGTCACTAACCTTCGCGACGGATGACTTCACCCGCGTTGTTCAAAAAGAAGCTGGTTTTCGGCTCGTCCTTCTTGTCGTCTTTCGATTCCTGGGGGAAGAAATAACTGTGAATACATGAACCTCTTCATTAAAATAAACCGATTTGTAAGGTAACGTTCAACAAAGAAATGCAAAAAAGTACTTTATACTCATATTTATGTTTAAAACCTTTGATTTGCTAGATTTGGAAGCAGAGTCAGTGCTTCCTCTCCACCACAGTCACTGGATCTCACAAAAAGACCTTCCAACGCTCTCCTTGGCGGGTGTGGTGGCGTCCGCGTCGGTGGCCGTCTCGCATTCGGGCTTGGGAGAAGCTGTTCCAGATGTGGCACCCCTGTGGTAAAATGTACATAAAGTTTCATGTTCAAGGTCACGAGGAGAGCGATTTGTGTTCCGTGGCTTGGATACAAACGTCATATCAATGCGGACGGTGTTGTTCTGCTGGTTGCGCATCGCGAGGGTGGACACCATCGGTGGTCGCTGCGGCTTGTTCGCAAGCACCCGCTCTATCTCCACAAGGACGGATGGAGTCAGTTGTGGCGCGATCTACACATAAATTAATAAATAAATAATATGGCACAAAAAAAAATGAATCACAGTTCGAACGATTTGCAAATGTTTGTGTAGAAACCTAAAATTTTTTTTTTAAACATTTTAAATATTTGTAATTATTTGTATATAGACAGAACATATTTTGCTTATGTCATGTGTTAAGACATGAACAATTTATTATATGAATTACTCTGAAGCATAGTTTAACAGGTTACACTTCCGAATCACTAAACACTGTATAAGCACTTGAATGTTACTCCCTATATCGTAATTCAATACTGTACGTATCTATGGTACCGCGTCGGTCGGCACAAACAAGTAAATATAACGACGAATGTAACTTTATTGGTTTTCTTTGTAAACAAGTTATTTTTGTCTTATTTTTGCGGAACCAAGAGTATGCTCGAGATGTTTCTAGAGGTTTCTGCATTGGCGTAACAATAACATTATAAATAAGTTATGGTGACCTTATTAAATCGTAACTAAATAACATCACATCCAAAATCTAACAGAATGAAGTGGTAGCTATACCATATATACATAAACCGAACTGTGAACAAAACTATCCGTACGCAGTCTGAATTAAAACGGAATTATTCATCAGGTATGTATATACTTATTTAGAAGTATATAACATATATATTTATAGATGTATTTTTGACGGTTTCACTAAAATTGGAAAATAATTGTATCGGATGACATACACTTATGAATCCACCTATTATCTACAGGTAGTTGTGTAAGTTCCTAAAATCATGTTTGTACATGGGCACAAATTGACAAAATCAAAATAGTGTTTAGGTATGTAAAATAAGTTTAAAGTGCAGTGATTTCCTTTTTTTTAACTAAAATAATATATTTTCTATTAAGTGATAATGAATATGATATATACACGATTTTATCACTTTTAATAGTCATGATTCACCTTCAAAAAGTAATTGGTGCCCGGTTGAAATTTTCCGTTCTCCTTCTTTAATAATAACCAATCATAATAATGGAGCTAAGTTTTCATGTTCGTTGTTACCTGCAAAGCGTGAATGTTTTCTCGTAGTTGATCTACGCTTGTAGCTCCCAGAAGGAGGCAATTCACTGAATCGTTTTTCAGGCACCATGCCACTGCTAATTGACTTATTGAACAATCTGTTTACATAAAAATAATTATTAATACTTGAATCAAAAATGTTCGTCTTCGATGAGCTTATAGTCTCGAGATCTTTATACAAATATTTTTTTTAAAGAGTGAGTAGACTATAGATATAGGAGTTAGAGTTAGATCATTTAGTTAGAGAAAGACAGAGATAGAAAGGGACGAAATATAACCAATATATAATCTCACAAATCGAATTAGGGATTAAGTCTTTCATCTGCAAAATAGTTGCTATGTTTTGATGCGCAGGAGTTTCTAACCTATATTTGTTTCTGAATTTATGTAAATGAGTAGGTATAATAACAACAAGTAAGAAGATGTATGTAGTAGATAAAAGTAGCTTATACCTACAATGTGATGTTATGCAAAGAACTTACTCAGGGAACTAGCTAAATTGGTGAGGTCTCTAAGTTTGTCACCGTATGTGCGTGGCTCTTCAGAGGACATCCCAACTTGTTCCTTACTAGTAGACGTCGGCAAGGCCTAGATATAAATAAATACGTTATCTAAAAAAATAAATATGATGTGCAGAAAAATCTGTCAATAAATGAAATAAAGTCGCATAATTAATCATATTTTACATGATGACTAAGGATAACAATAAAAAACATAATTACTTCAGGTAATGCGAGGTCATCCTCACACCAGCTAAAAGTGCTGTATTTCCTGTTGAATCTTGACTTGGCAAAGAGACTAGTGACGTCATCGGGGCCCAGGCCTTTGCCTGTGGTAGATGCTGACCATACCATTAAACCTAGTAAAAAGCAAATAAATGACTTTAAATTCGAGTAGGTTTCTATTTACACATATAAAATGGAACCAAATTTATATCTCTTAGAACTAGCAAGCTGAAATCGCAGTGGGCAGGTCACCATGTTCTCGCATGGTGACCATGATCAATGAGAAACGGTGTGTGGGAAGACCCTCTACTCGGGGAGTCGATGGATGGAGGCAGCACAGGATATATGTGGCGGTAATTATCGGAGGCCTATGTTCAGCAGTGGACGAATCGGCGCTGAAAAGATGATAATGAATGACTACACAAATGTTACTTTTCTGAAAATGTTATTTCGTTACCCACCTACGCCAATTTTGTGATACAGTTCTGGCATATACAATTCCGTTTTTTCTCGACAGAACATGTGATATTCTGTCTGTTCAACTATAGGCGTCACGCAGTTGAATTGTCGGCAATTTGTATACGCGTCCATGATCTACAAAGAACACAACATGTTACGTTTGATATGATTTTAATAACTAAGACAGATAAGATATTTAACGTTTCGTTTCGTTACCTCAGAGGGGCACCAGCGAGCTGTCCCCCAATAGGTTACCCAACCTTTATCAATGACAAAGTTCATAGCACGAACAATCTCTGCAAAAATAAAATAGCTAGAACACCTTACTCTGGATATTGATCAGTATATATAGGCTATATATATAGATGGATACATACATAAAAGTACTAAATAACTAAAATAATTGCTGGGCAGGTGTCGCTCGCAACAATGCCTTGTATAAGGGCAGTCCACACTACCAGCAATCATTCTTAGGACTGTGTTGGAGCTGGCACGCAATCTCAATCAACCAGGGTCTACTATTATATAAACTGTTTTGTCAACCTGCTTTCATCCATCCTCTCTGTATGTCCTAACCATCTTAGCATCACAGCCTAGTATATATATAATGAAGATATATTTAAATAATAGCTATGAGAAAAAGCATGACTTAATACGGACCTTCCATCGGACACAGTGGGTCGACCTTATGTAACAGTACTACATCAATATACTCCACTTGAAGTCTGGCCAGCGATGCCTTTACGCTTTCAAATATATGTTTACGAGAGAGACCTCTCTCTATCGACCTGTTATCATTATCAACACACCTAGTAAATGAAGAGTTCCAAAATGATTAAGAAGCTACAGCAATAAGCGGGATATAAAACAAAATTTGTTAAATTGGTTATTTTTATAGCAATGAGAAAGCGTTTTGGGGTGTTGTACGATCCTGGAATGATGAGCTGAGAGAAGTGATCGCATAGTTCAGTTGGCAACAAGATAACAATACTATGAAGCTCATGTTTTAGTGTCTTCAAGCGCGATATTGACTGTAGGGCTGTAGGTATTTGAAATAACATTAGACACCAATATTAGTAAAGTATTAATTACAATTTATTGCACAAAAATGTTAACAGTACTTACGTTATGTATATGAAAGTACGTGTAAAATGTAGACAAATTTAAGTGATGAAAGAAATCGCCATCGAAAAGGTAACTTACTTCGTGCTCCAATATATTTTTGTTGTAATTATAACGCTGGATCTCCTTACACCTCTCTTTTTAAGGATTCTGCCAAGCTCTGCTTCTCCCTTAGCTGCAAATATACATATTATAAAACAATAGTATCCTCATCTATAAATCCTTAGGGGCACCCAAAATCCTATCTTATTGCACTCCTAAACCACAGTGGAAAGTTGATCTAAAATAATCTAGTATATACATTGGATATCACGGGTTTTTTGCGCGGAACCTTGAATTTTTTTCTAAAATAAATTTAATATAAGTTACTCCTTGTAACATCAGCTATCTGCCAGTGAAAGGCCCATCAAAAATGGGTCCAGCCTTTTCGGAGAATAAACAAAACAACAATTTGGAAAGTTTTTAATGAATTTTAACTTTATTACGTACTTTTCATATGTATTTTAGTAGAAGCTGTTACTAAGACATTACAAACGGAAACTTCAATTTGATTAATTTAGTAGTAGTTTTTTTTTCACAGTTATTGTTTTTATTTAGAACTAACCGCAATGCGCTTCAGATAGATCGAAAAGATTAATTCCATTTTCCAGCGCTGCCATAACAACATCCTCAGCGTTTTCCTCGTTCATTAGCGTCCATATCCCAAGCCCCACGTTGGGCACCCTCAGCCCTGACTTCCCTAGGCTCTTGTACCGAAGCCCTGGAGTCACGGAAGAGGCCACGGCTGATGGGTGACCCGAGTACACAGTGCACATCGGACGAGCCAGCGCCATTTCTCCTGTTGTACGCAAAATCGACATTTGTATAATTTTTGAGATGTTTCTGTGTATGTAAATGCAAAATAAAAAGTGTGTGAGTGCACGCAAAATCGACAAAGCTTATTCTGCAGTTGTTATCGTACCAGCTATGGAAGCGCTTAAATATGAATTAAAAACAAGAAAATGGTCACCTTTCTCTTGAAAGTCTCCAAAAAGTAGCTCAGCGGTCAGACCTCCGACAAAGGATTAATTCGATTAATAAAAGTATTACAAAGTTAAAGTAAATAGGTTAACTAACAAAACAACTTTTTTATATTTTTTTTATTGTGCGACAGAGAAGCGCATGGCCTTCATCTCACCTGGTTACAAGTTGAGATAAGACCGAAGGTGGAGGCGCACTTCACCCGGAATCCTCAACCAGCTGAGGAATTGGCTATCTTACCTCTAAATGCCGGAACACAACAATTTTAGAATGGTTGTTATGGCGACAGAATTAGGTAAGATGGTGGTAGTTAGCCAGGCGGACCCAAACAAAATCCTACCACCAACCAAACCAACTTAACATAATATACATATACGCAGAAAATATTGATCTTACCTTGATCTAGCATCTGTTGTGAATGAGCACTAAAGTCATCCATACAGTCGAGCGATGCAATCGGAGCGCGGCATCTGTACAAATCAAATTTTAGTAGGTACTTACAATAACTGGCTTATTAACTATTAACGTTTAGTGTATCTGTGTTGTCTGTTTAAGAAATTTTAAAATTTGGAAAATGTTATATTAATAATTCATACAAATACGATTACGAATAATAGTGAAATAGAAAAATATATAATCTTCGGAACTCATCGATGGATATCTATAGGAAAGGCCACAATTTATTATCCACGAGAAAAGTCATACTTTACTTTCAAGACTGTGTGTAACGTTTAACATTCTGTTTCACTCCATACTTGATAATGTGATAAAATAAATTTCAGATGATATATCATTTGACCATGTCGAGTATTTTGTTTACAGGCGGATTGTTTTGAAAATATGTCGAATAAGAATGTAGTATATGTAGATCTCCTCAAAATAACGCACGAATCAATTAGCTACAATATGTAGAACATGGTAGAACTCAATAAAATATTAGGTATTGAAGGTAAATCTTCGATTTAGATACGCACGACATGGTTTTTGGTAAATTTTAACTTCAAAACACCTCTACAATTCATGAAAGTTAAATTGACCACCAATATCAATAGGCTACTTGTAGGTTACTAATGACGAAAATTTTTTTGATACGCCGTTGTAAGATTTCCTGTATTGGTTCTTGAACTGTGTAAGCTAATATTGAAAAAATAACTGTGTAATACAGCTGTTCTATGAAATAATTACAGCTACATCATATTACTGATCCTGAATCAATTAGTAACAAGTAGCAAAGTAAAAGTATTTATGTTGGGGTGTTCAATGATTGCTTCTGGTTTGATTACCTTTGTCGCACCACCATAAAATATAGATAACTAAAAAGTAACAGCTGATTATCTATTGGTGATATGGTATAATCACCTTGCACCTTGCATTGCAACCGTCATGGAGATTTGGTCCAGTAAAAAAATGCTATTACATTTTATGGAAATTTGTAAACGTTTTCGTATCTACTGTGCGACGTGCGTTACAAATATGTTACCTACATAAATTAACTCATGCAATACTACTCTTGTATTGTATTGTTCTAATAATATTTGCATCTAACATCAATGAGTTCTACAAACAAAATTATGGCGTGTCCTTTAGACTACGACAGTAATATACGGCTATCCAATCGATCGACCAATTGAAAAGCGTTCAAACAATTTTAAGTCAACGAAGAGGATCGAAAAAGGTAGCGTGTTGGATTATGCAAAGAAGTGGTTGAAACAATAGGTGTACTACATTTGGGATGTCATATCGTACCTGGACTCACGACCGTGATCCTCAGTATACCAGCATGAGGCAAGCCAAGCGTCGTACTTGTTGCTTGACATTCACAGCTATCGTGAAGTACTTGTACTAAGTCAGCATGATATAAATGTATAAGAAGACTCGCGTTCGCGTGATGTTCCTAATATCGTCACAATATATGTAGACTTTATTTGTAATCTGTGATACCTACACGCATGCGACAATCGCGGTGCACGATGCGGCGAAGTGCTTTCTGCATTACCGCCACTAAGAGAAGACGATGAGTTGAGATTATATTGTGTACCTCCACGCCACATAGCCAGTTATAGAGAAGCACCTTTTTTTAATTCTTTATTGTACTACGTGGTGGTTATTGGCCTTCATCTCACCTAATTGTTCTTAACTAAGTTCATATTATATATGAACTAAGTTACACAGTAACTCAGTTACTCTTGATGCCAATCCTAGTCTATACTTATAAAAAACAAAAAGGGTCAAAATCAATTAAATACATATTTAACAATATTTTCTTTATCTAAACTTTAAACCAAGTAAGATGAAGAACAAGCGCTTCCCCGTCGTACAACAAAAAAAAATGATACGTACATAAGTACGTTACATCTATTTGCGATATAATTTTTTGTTTCGCAGTTATAAAGAAGCAGAAGCCATATTATTATAGCTTCTGCGAAACAGCTAAAACAGAAGTTTTAACTCAAGTGCCATGTTATGGATCCAAAAGTGAATGATTGATACAAGTAAGTAAGTCTTCTCCCGGCGCGGCGTGGTGGCTGTTTTTAGGGTCCAGTTACCGATATATGGTGGGCATAGGGTTGGAGTCGACGCTGACGCTGTCCGGCAGGCCGAGCGGCGTGTGCGGAGTGCACCGGCTGATGGTTGAATCGCTGCGTGACATCAGCGAGCCCTCCTTGCCGCGCTCCACGTCCACAGCCTTGCCTTGCATCTCGTGTCTCCTCATTCTGCTCCTACGCTATCACTGCATCTTAACTCTCTATCTTATCTTATCTTATCTTAACGAAACGTTCACACGGCTCCCGACGAACCCGCGAACACTCCGCACCAGGAAAGCACTCTAGCACTGTCACACTCTCGAGGACAAAAGGGAAACAGAGAAGCATGCATACTGTAACGCTAACAATTATAGCACACTAACGGGTTCATTCGAAATCGGTCGTCTACGGCAATGCTAGGAGTATCTAAACACTGAAACTATAAATAAAACAGTCACAACCAGAACCAAGAAACGGTTAAACACACGTTATAGCGACAATGTGGGTCAGTGGAAGGAAGAGAAAAGTGCAGTTCGTCAGGACGTTGAAGGACTCACCGGGATGCAATGTGGGTCTATGCACTAAACATGTGATATGTTGCGATGCGGAGAAAAAGTACAAACTAGTACCTAAATAGCGTACTGCGGGTTAGCGACAGACGGCGAGGGGCCGGGGGTGCGCTAGCCCGGGGGCGCCTGCGCGGGGTAACGCGGGGCTGCGCAAAGCCTGCCACGCGCTGCTTCCGTCACCTGCCTCCCCAGCCAGCCATCCTCCTCCCACCGATAACCCGACTTGACCTACTTTATAACGCAAATTAAGAATCCCATATGCTGCAATCGGTAAAATTATGACAACTCGATGTTTTCATAGATAACTAATAATCATTATCGATTAGTCTCCTGTTAAATTTTCTTGAAATATACATCGACAAAAAGAAAAACAAATAGAAGAAAAATAATGCTTCTCGTCCTATCCTATAAATAAATAATTCGATATGAGGGGAAGGCGCTTGCCATATAAAATCAATAAGTCTAACGTCAAGCTGAAAGATTACCTAAGTACAGGTTCTCAGGTCAGTGTATCGCCGAGACGACGACACGTAAGCACGGTTTTCAACAGGGGCCCTACTCTCGTTCTATACATCCGCAGTTGCAGCACCAAACGAAGTACGATCGCAAAACGTAACGTGTCACAACGTTCTTTCAGATCGGCGTCTTTCGTACGGTGAGTACGGTCGTCAGAGACAATCGCCGTGGACCGTAGGAACTGAATGAAATCACAGATTATTTGTTTATCAGAACTGATTTACAATTGCATGAGTTGGTGTTAAAATTAGACAGTGTCATTTTCATGCATAATAAAAATGATACTATATATGTCCGTAATTAATAATAAGCCTACAAGGTTTGTACCTTGCAGTTCAAACTCGTACTTTTACTCTTGAATTCAAGAGTAAAAGATGTAAATATAGTTCTGTGATTATTGTAGTTTTAAGTAATTATATTCCATTTATGGTATTACTAGCTGAAAATACCCGTGCTTCGCTACGGCAAAATAAGAAAAACGTGATGGCTGTGATACTTGGCTATAATGCAAGGGTAAAGAACAACAGGGTTCCTAGTTTCTACACGGCCCGTCCCGGTAATTCTGAAATCTTATGTCCAGATCCTAATTATACTATTTGATATAAAATATAGAAGAAAGATAAACAGGTGCTTATGCGTTTGTTAGTAGGCATAAGTATCATTGAATTTCATAAACACAGTAGAAAATAATCTTCGGAAATCTGAGCGCTTTAGAGACTCGCACCTGTCTAGTAGTCCTTTATTCATTCCTTTAAGAGGTTTGGTCGCCGGGCCGTTGCCTACATTGCAGGCATTTGGATAACCAGGGCTGTTTAAACCACCTCTGTGGTCTAGTAGTCCACCCACCGGTGTCAGATCCAAAGGTCCCGGGTTCGGTCCCGATATAGCACAATATTGTATCGAGTACAATATTGTGCTGGTTTGGTTGGTGGTAGGACTTTCTTTAAGTCCGTTTAGAGGTATAGTAAAAAAACATGACATGTATCTCATTAGACTTCGAAACACATGCAATATTTGGACTAAATCGAAGTATAACGATTTTGAATGCATGTTTTGGCCCATTTAACCTTTTAATAGTAAGTTTATTAGGTTATGCTTATAAAAATAAGCATGTAGTTATAATAAACACAAGTAAACAGAATTTACACTCGATCAGATCATATGAAAATATTTTTCGTATGCAAAAAGTATTTCCGCATTTCACCTTTTAGTGTTTTTTTATTATTATTAGCATTTCAAAGTTATTATTACACTTTCAAATTTTCTACTCAATTGGATCATAAATAAATATTTACATAATTACTGTTTGGCCCCCTTCTATCCTTTCAGATTTTCAGTTTTTTTCTAAATACCCATTTGTAAGCTATAATCAACACACGTACAAAATTAACTCGATCGGATCAAATATAATGATATCGCCATACAAAAAGTTTTGCCCCTCTTCACCCTTTTAGAGGAAGAATCTCCAATTTTTTTTTCATAATAAGCATCTCTAGGTAATTATAAATACACGTACTAAATTTCAACTCCATCAGATCATGAATAAAGATTTTGCATACAAACTATTTCACCCCATTTCACCCCCTTACATGTCACAAATAACACCTTGGCAAAATTTCAAGTATGTAGATCTTACAGTTTCGACGCTAGCGTAATTATACCTACCTACCTACCTACTATTTATTCGTTGACCAATAAATAAACGGTTTCGTAACATTTGTTGTTGTTAAAGAAAAAAAAAAAGCAGTGCACCAATTATCGAGGAATAGCTCTATTACCAAAAGCGTATAAGGTACTACCATATGTGCCGTTGGATCGGCTGGAGCCATATGCGAAACATGTCCTTAGTCTATATCAGTGTGGGTTTCGACGAAATCGCATTACGGTGGATCAGATTTTTCTCCTGAAACAACTTATGGATAAAAAGTGGGAATACGCTCAGAGTATTCACTGTTAGTGGACTTCAAAAAAACATACGAAAGTATAGATCGGGATGCCCTGTATGTAATCCTAAGAGAGTTCCAAATTCCAGAAAAACTCGTGGATATGATATTTGTGGCCACAGGCGCGAGTAAAATGAGTTTCTGTGCCGTAGGAGTAAGTAAGTAAGTAATAAATAAACACTAAGCAGTTAGATACCAAGATGCCTTTGGCATTGGGCCCAATAATGGCATTGATAAAGAACAAAACTCTTAAAAACGGAGGTATTTTTAACAATTTCTGTGAAATAAGTGCCCAAAAATATTCACAACGAAAATCATAGCGTTTCCGCCTTCTCGGCTTCAAAAATGCAACGAATAATTCCATTTTCTGTAGAACTTGTTTCACAGTAACTAATCCACATTAAAAGTCAAGAAACGAATCAAACTTATAATATATATACCTAGGTTTCACTATTTCAAACATTGCTATGTATAAATGAACACCACATACAACATAAAATCATCTTGATTTTTGTTTGTTCAAAATTGACAATAGTAGGATTAAAAATGTACGAATGTACTAAAAGCTACTATGCAGTAACGCTACTTGACAATTAAAAATCATACTCTCACTTTCTCTGTATATGTCACAAAGAAAGAATGTTTTTTTATCTGTCAGGTAAAGAACATTCGAGATTTCACAACGTCCGAGTACCGAAACTTGACAATTTAAAATCATACCTTCTTTATAATTCTCTTTACATGTCACAAAAAAAGAAGGGCATATATGTTAGGTCTCGCTACTAGGAGATCCTGAAATAAAAGCGGTCATGAAACAAAAACTCAAAAATTTAAAGTACTGTCGTACATTTTGTTTTTTAGGGTGTGCAACGCTCGAGCCGTCAGATACTCAAATGAAACGAAAACCGAAATTTCGTTTTTTGTTTGACTTGAAGAATCGGGCGGCTGTGCAGCCCAGCCGCCCAATTCTTCAAGTCAAACGAAAAACGAAATTTCGGTTTTCGTTTACCCCTATTCTAGTTCACAGGGGTGCCCCTAAGTAGCGTATCGGCTGCACAGCCGCCCGATTCTTCAAGTACTTACCGCATAACACAGGGATTTAGGCTTGTGCAGTATGATGAACGTATAATGATTAATTTAATTATTTACCCGGGGCATGATGGTGCTCTCGGGAGATCCATGCGCCTCTGTAAGCTGACGTCGCTGGCCGAGGCTCGCCACGGTCTTGTCTCCGGACTACATCCTGAAGTGTCACAGCGTCCAACGCTGTCCATCGACTCATCTGCTACCAAACAATTTTGTTTTATACTTTATTTTATTACACTTATTGAACACCACATAATTAAAAAAAAACATTTAATGTTGGGTTATATTATAATATGTGAGCTAATTAAAAAAAACTGAGTTACAGGTGAGGTTCTTTTTAACCTTATGAAATCAGATTAATGATCACAAAAACTATACTTGTAAAGTTGTAGTGTAAAGTTGAAAAAATTAAAACTCGTCTGCTTAATGTTAAATAAACGCATGTTTTCCATATATTTATAATCGGCATGTTGATGTTTGGTGTGTTGTTTATGTAAATATTATATTGTTATGTTACCTTTCATTTACCATAATTATATTTACAAAAAAATACAACTAAAATAGCTGTATAAAAGAGTAGTCGGGTTGCATAAGGACTGTTACAAACGATAATATACGAAGAATATATAATCTTATCTTATACTAATATAAAACTGACTCACTGATAACAACGCACAGCCTAAACGGCTAATCGTAGAGACATGAAATTTGGAGGGTATGTTTGTCTTGATGCGAAGATGAGTGCTAAGACGGGTATTTTGAAAATTCGTACCCTAAGGGGTTCAAAAAGAAGTTGAAAGTTTTCATTAAAAGTATGCCCTAACTCTGAAACCCTGCATGATAAAAGGTCAAAATTATCATTATAGTTTCCTCATATGAAAAAGATAATAACGTGTTTAATAGTTTTTTGTTTTTTAATAATTGAAGGGCAGGGTCCTTTTATTAGAAAAAAAATCAAAAAACATTGTTATTTAACAGAAAAAAACGCGATGTACACGTGGTTTCTATAATATATAAACTGGTGTATTTAGAGCGTTGCGCATTCGAAAACGCGAAACTCCTAAATAATTCATGGTATACTCGTAATAGTCGTGCTTATACTTTTTGAAATCGGTATAACGAGGCGTTTAACGACAGATGTTTTAAAAATTTACCCGACCGTAGCAGTCGCGGCTTAAGAATTGTCCCTCTCCATCTCAGCCCGCCGATGTCGTAAAAGCCGATTTAAGGGTTCTCACCAGAGGAAGCGGCAGCTTCCTGCTGTATGTTACATAATACCTTTACTGTGATCACCAACCCGCCTGCCAAGTGTGTTGATTATGGCAAAACCCTCCCATTTTTGGAGGAGGCTCTGTCCAATATTCAATTAACCACTACATAAATGGGATGTTGACGTAAATGTATTTACGACCCTTGACTAATGTAACATGACTACTTGATACACAGTAATCTTCTAATGCATAAAAGGACAAGTCCTGAGTGACTGACTGACTGATTAAACTAGATGTAACGCACAGCCTAAGCCGCTGGGCGTACTGACATGAAATTGCAAGGGCATGCTTGTCTTGGTGTTTACACACACGCCTGCTAAGAAAGGAATTTTGTAAATTCGCAAAGGGTTTGTTGCATATCCCTGAAACCACAAATGATAGGCACTTGAAAATAAGTATGTTGATTGGCCATAAGGAATAAGTTATGGCATATTTTCGGGTTTTAATAATTTTCAGAAATAAAGAGTGGGGTGTCCAATATTCAGACCTGACTAATAATAAACAAAAAGGGGGGTTCCCATACATGAAACGTTTTTATAAATTGTTATTTTTGACCTGTATAATAACAAAGTTGGTGTGCACAACTTTATGGTATTGTGTATTGTGGTAAATAAATAAATGAATAATAAAATCTGGCCAAACGTGAGTCGGACCTGCACTAAGACTTCAAAAAGCCTGCACTTTTGTCTGGGAATGTGGGTCAGAACCCTCGGTGTGCGTGTACACCATGTAGGAGTTAATCGGTCAAATTTATCCAAATATCCAACAAATATATATATTTGTTGGATATTTGGATAAATTTGATATTAATCATATAATACTTGCACCTATTTCAAAAAACCAACACGCGGACGAAGTCGCTAGTAAAAGCTAGTATTGTTATACATGTATAAGACGGAAACGTGCCCAAGACATATGGCAGGCTGCCACGCTGAATAGCGATACTAATTCGCTGGCCTCAATAAGGATTGGGTCACGTGTCGCCTATTGAGTGAATAACAATTGATAAATAGACTAGTTTTAATGGAATTTTGTATCTCTCTTACCTTACAAGACCTGATGATCATCCTTTGCTGCCTTCATCTTAAAAACCACTTCCATAAGGGCTCAAGGGGCAAAGGGGTGGTTTCATCAAATCAAAAGAAAGTTTAATTGGGAAATCAACCCCCTTTAACAGTATATCCCACAAAATATAGGTACCAAGCGTTTTAACCCCTTAAGGCACACCTTTGTTACGAAAACCACTCGTAAAAAAAAGTAACATATATTTTATGAATGTGCAGTCAAATTAAATGACACCCCACAAACCAAAAATCTTCTCGTCTCATTTAACCCCTTTGTTACGAAAACCACTCGTAAGAAAAAGTAACATATATTTTATGAATGTGCAGTCAAATGAAATGACACCCCACAAACCAAAAATCTTCTCGTCTCACTTAACAACAATAAACACCCCTATTTCTAAAAAAGCTACCCTAGTGACAAAAAATCCTCGTACCGATTGATGAGTATTAATAATAATATCTGCATGTTCAAACTTTTGAATTGATAGGATCAGCGAAAAATTGTATTATTTTGTTATTTTCACCCCAATATATCAAAAACTACCCCACGTATCAAAAATCCCCCGTGACAGTCAAATTCTATTTACGTTATCTATGTTCAGTTTATATTTCATGAAAATCGGATCAATCCGTTTGAGAGTGCCGTCACAAACATTGCCACATACATACATACATACAGTGCCGGATTTCCCAACTTAACTCGGTCTTTTTATCATCTTACGCACCACCACACACATCTGTCTACCCGTAACCACGGCCGATGTAACACGGTCGAAACTGTCGGGAATATAAAAAGGTACGCGATGAAGACCCGTTTTTGTTATTAATTATAAATAAAAAAAAACACAAGAACGAAGAGAAGTTATGAAATTCCTTATTATACAATTTTGCGATCTGCGATTTATGATTGGAAATCCGGCACTGTATGTATATGCTTGTGTTTGTAACATACAAACATACAGAGTGTGGCAATGTTTATGACAGTTGTGCCCCATGTTACAGAAATGTAAGATTTTTTTTTTGCACAATTTTTTTTGTTGGCGCGTTGAGAGGGCGCTTGGTACCTATGTCTTGTAGTATATAATGTTATACGAGTAGAGGTTGACTTCACAATTCGCTGTTAGGGATTTAATTTGTTATAGCCTCTCCTGTAGAGGTGCAAAGGAGGTAAATAAGATTTAAGATGAAGTCTTTTGAAATATCATATGACAGGTTTTAGACAGCTTTCGTTTTGATTTTATTTTAGTCCTTAATATTTAAAGTTCCTTTTATCTTGAGGATAAAAGGTTGCAAAAGTTGATCATCTGGTCTTGCAAGGGGCTGGCAAACTGATTTGTTAGATTGGTGCCTCAAACGTATTTCTCATCGGTAGGCTGATTCTCCTAATCGCATTTTGCCACGATCATGTTTTGTCACATCGCACCTTTGGTAAGACAAGGGCATAATTGTCAAAATTCCAAAAAATAGTTATGAATGTCAAGTGCTTTAAAAAACGCCTGTCCATCTGGTGGAACAAAGACCCTTTAATAATTATTTTCAAACTCGCTACAGGGCAAAAGCGTCTTTGTCTTATTGTCATACATGTAGCACATGTCATGTGCTACATGTATGACAGTATTTTATCCAATCGGTAATTTATCGAACAGACTTATTTAGGTGACTTATTTGCCCTTTAAATTATTTGTGTGACAGCATACTGTCTTACATAAATTAGTCGTGAAGTAATTTGACTAATTTTATTGTACAGGGATGTGGCGTCACTTATAATAACTATGTACAAAGGAAGCAGTCGGGTTACCCATGGACCGTTACAAACGGTCAATATGTAACTCAACTGTTCCAGAAACAAACGAATGTGACAAAACACGATCGTGGCATAACGCGATTAGAAAAATCAGCCTAAAGATGATATATGCGTTTGAGGCACCAATCTAACAAATCGGCAAACTAAGGGAGTCAATAAGATCCAAGAATAACTTTTGGGATGTCATGCAACATGGGTACGGTCGGTGCTATAGTGTTTTACTCTCACTACTAGTTTAAGTTTACGCAATCTACTGGTTTAGAATCATGCTCTAACAATTACTACGATACGGAATAAATACGGAATGTCTGAAAGAGGTCTCTCCAAATGTATGATGTTTTTTAGCTTTTATCTTCTTGAGGCATCAATAATAATAGGCGTAGGTAGGTATACTATCATACACTTAAGGAGCGAGATTTATTGCGCAGTGTATCGTTGTCGTGGGCAGGCAACATCGGTGCAAGTGGAGCTCACCCAGTTTGCATTGAAATCCTGAGTGAAATTTGTGAAGTCCATTCTATTGTAAGTAGTCTAAAATTAAACTCCTGTTTATGGTAACCAGCTCTAAGGAGTTGGATTTTTGTACACATAGCAGAACTCATTGCGACCACAGTAGGGTGAGTCTGAGTATCTACGTGTGCTTCGTGAAAGTTTCTTTAGTCACATTTGAGATTTTTTGTAGGGTTAAAACTATTAATTCCATGGTTAAAACTTATGGGTACGCGGCAACAACATGCTAATGTGACAGCGCTATCGATATGCTACCGTATAGGGGTTCACTACGTCTTTCCAAAATATATTTCAACTTGTTACATTTCACCTAAGACGATTCATCGACTATTCAGTATGTATGTAAATAAATTGGTACAATGTTTAATAAATTAACCGGACCATGTCCGGTTACTCAGTGCTACGTTCACTGAAGCACATTTTAGCAAAACATATTTCATCGTAAGCACTTTTGAGTATTTACTATTCAACTAATTAATTAATTAATTAGGGGTGTATGGATACAAGTGTTTTTTCAGACTGGCGAACGGCAAAAAGACATTTCTAGCCGTTTTTACATTTGTATTTTCTAGAAATGTTTATAATTATAAATTGAATAACATATTTTTTTATTATATTATTGTTTCATTCAAAATGTTAATTTGAAAACTTATATTATCATTAAACTAACTGACCACGCGCAATTACGCTTGCGCCAAGGATTTAAGTTCTGCTGAACAAAGCATTTTCTGGGGAAGGCTCGCTCCATGTAAGACGTTACTCTCGTCCAGGCAAGCATCGAGATCCAGGGCTGACCTGACGTATAGGAAACCAGGCCTCGCTAGTGCCAATGAGCTGCCTCTATCCATCAATACCACGCAACACCACCGCCGACCACAACACAGCCCCCGGTGAAAACCCCAATGTCGTGTCGCACCCAATTCGTCTGTTATACATTCAAAAAGCTCACCCATTTCAAATATAAAATTAAAATGTAATATTACAGGACATTAATTTTACACAGCACCATCTAGCCCGAAACTAAGCATAGCTTGTAATATGGGAACTAAATTACGGATAGAATACTTAAATACTTTGTAAATACATACATACTATATGATACAACACCCAAACACAGAACAAACCGAATGGGTGGGAAATTTTTTTTCATAATCTTAGGTTATATTTTTTTTTTCGACGCGGAAGCGCTTGCCCTTCATCTCATGTAACATGTTGATATAACAACTGGAGGTTCTAGTAAAACTATTCAAATGATGTATTTTACGTGAACCCTTCAGTACCCTACTTATTTGTTATTGAATTTTATTGAATGTATGGAAAGAGCTTCCAGCTTAGACCTCTCGCGCGTAGGAAACTCTCTGTATTTGGCTGGTTATTTTATAGATTGGTTTCTTTTTATTTTTGTACGACGGTGAAGCGCTTGGCTTTTATCTCACCTGGTAACAAGTTGAGCCAAGGCCGAAGGTGGAGGCGCACTTCACCCGGAATCCTCTACTTACTGAGGAACTGGGTGTCTTACCTCTAAATGCCGGAACCCAAAATTTTTTTAAGAATTGTTATTATGGCGACAGCAGTCCGCCTAGCTAGCTACCACCTTACCTAATGGTAAGGTGGTAGCTAGCTAGGCGGACTCAAACAAATCCTACCACCAACCAAACCAAGCACAATATTGCTCACCCTGGGGATCGAACCCGGGACCTCTGGATCTGAATCTGATCGGTGGGTTGAACCACTAGACCGCAGAGGCGGCTAAAAGTTTTCAAAACGAAGATTTTCATAAACTCGAAGAACAACAGTTTAAAAATTTGCTTTGTTTATGATTTGAGGCAAATCTTTAGTCAATCCACCAATAAAACTTTACAACCCTGTAGTACCTACTCGGACGATTTCGTGTTTGTTTTTCCAGAAATGGATAATGGGGTATATTACTGCTTACTATAAAACATGTTTGAATTTATTTTCGTGTTCCACGTTACCTACTATCCATTAAAAAGTTACATACACATTTTTTGCCCCTTTTTGTAACTTTTTCAGAGAGTTGATGTTTAAGTTTACAAGATAATGTTAATTGTGATATTAGCAATCATTATGGCAAAGTGTCGATAAAATCCACCAAGTATGTACATGTTACAGTGCGATGTGCCTTTAAGATACAGACAAGCAGAGAGACAAAAATGGAAAAAACCTGTTGTTTTAGCTTCTGTATCCAATCAATCTCAGTAGATCCATTGTACAGATCCAACAGGGATCTAGGGAGATTTTTTTTGAAGCTGGCTGTTCTTGGTGTTCTGTTCCGGACACATTCCATCAAAACGTGTTGTACATCTTCGATGACACCACACTCGGTACAGTTAGGAGATGGGACCTTTTTCATTAAAAATGCAATTTTTTTCGATGGGATGTGTCCCGAATGTAATCTAAGTACAGTTTTCAATAAATTTCTCGTCATTTTTGCATCATCAATCCATGGGTATTGAGATCTTATGATTTCGTTCGAATTGGTCTCATCAATAGTATTTTGTCTGATCCTTTATCGCAGTAGGTGGAGATTTTATTTAAATAAGCCATTACTGGTTTAAGTTAATTTAAGAAGATACCGTAGTTTCTTAGTACCGCGCAGTTGTTTTCAGTTTATTTTTATAATACAGTATTATTATTAGTAATAGATTTCACCAGCAGAACTTTACAAAAAACACAAAAATTTAAGATCGCTTCAGATTGAGAATTTGAATACCACCGGTATTAGAATTATTCGAAAGTTTTAAGTTCTCACTCTGTCAGTTGTCCCCATTGGGATCGAGGAACCTCGAGAAGGATTCGACTAAGTACAATACAAATGTAACAATCGGCTTCCGTTGAATCCATTGTGTGACATATCCAATTGAGTACAAGCGCCGATTGCAATTTACAATAGTGAAGCCAGACTTCTAAGATTAGCACATATTCAACACTGTTTTAACACGCTTTCAGTAACTTGACTAGTAACTATTTACATCGCGCGCGGTGCATAGTGTCGATCGCACGTAGCAAATAAATTATTTTTTTATTGTTTGTTATCTAAGCGTTGCGGGTTTATCCGAGCCTCTACCATGGAATTACGTAACGTGTCGAGCTCCGTGAATGAGACCAAAGAAGTCCTGATGGACTATATTACCCAACTTGGCTCGACCTGAGATATAAAAGATGTCTTCAGGGTTCCTGGCAAAGCGGACTCCAACAAGCCGATCATCACCGAATTAACCAGCACCCTGCTGAAAATCAAACTCACTAAAGCGGTCAGGAACTATAACCTGATGAATAAAACCAGCCATAGCTCTCCCGTTTTAGTTGCAGAGCATCTAACAAGTATGGGTAATAGACTTTACTACCTGGCAAGAGAACTCCAGAGAGCTGGTCACTTCAAATACTGTTGGACAACCAATGGGAAGGTATTTCTAAGGAAGGAGGATAATGCTCCAATAGTTCTCGTGAAGAGTGAGCAGCAGACCCATGAGCTTAAAAAATATATATGACTACTGGCTGTTTGTTCACCGGTTGTGAAGCTCAACTCTCCAATCTATAAGTATTTTAGTATTAAGTACATGTATCCGTTTTCCATTAATATTTTAAATACCATGGTTAATAGTAGCATCTTAGATTATGTAAAATACACCGACACAATCAACTCAATCATCATATGTTTTCTCAGAATCAACCTTTTTATAGCTAGAAACTCACAAATCACTTCAAGCACTCAGTATTTAACAGTACGCCCCACCCTAAATCCGCAATCAAACACCTCTCTTCCCTCCATCGAACTCAATAATGGATAATAATCGTTATATTCACGAAATTGACGAATTCAGTGTATCTCATTCACTTGAATGTTCCCCGGATGACTGCGATAGGACATTTAATAATCCCCGCCTGTACCTAAAAACAATTACCCAAAATATAAGAAGCATAAACAAAAACACCGACGCATTGACTATCATGCTCTCCAAGTTTAGCTTTGTTTGTGATTTTCTTATCCTTACCGAATGTAGACTGTCTCAAAATCAAATAATTCTACAGCTACCAAATTACAATACACACTTTTCATCAAATAACCTTGATCAAAATTACGGTATCGTAATTTACTCAAAAATAGGTATTCCGTGCACTGTGGAAGAACCAAGCTTCCAGGAAGCGAACTGTCTACTTGTTAAAATATCTACTCACACCGCTGTAGTTGCAATCTACAGGCCCCCATGCTTTCGGAATACAGATAAATTTTTTGACTCTCTTGTGACTATTCAACGATCATTAAGTAGCGTAAAAAATTTTACAGTTTTAGGTGATATTAATATCGACATCAAAAATAGTACCACTGATATAAGAAGTATAGATTATCTTAACCTAACTGCTGAACTTGGATTCTTACCTGCACACAATTTCCCAACAAGATACGGAAATTGTCTTGACCTCGCTCTTATTAAAACTAAATCACCAGCATTAGCTTTTATATTTCAAACTGCCTTAACCACCTTCCAGTCCTAGTCTGTCTCAAAATTAAATTCGATACCCCTTAACAGCCCCCAAAGTTAGTTAAAAAAATGACTTTAATAGAGATAGATCTATTCTGAAAACATCTAGCCTAAATGACCTCTTAAAACTAAATGATGCTAACGTAGCAGCGGAATCTTTGGTTGTTTGTTTGACAAGTGCAATTTATAAATGCACCATCCTGCGATCAATTCCATGCAGACAACGCACATCAAAACCGTGGATTACTACGGGTCTTCTTAGGTATATACGCCATCGGGACAATATGCACCAAAAGGTTAGAAAACATCCTGAAAATCTAGTTCTCATGATATCCTACAAAAGGTACAGAAATTTCTGCAACAACTTACTGAGGAAACTCAAGCAGACGCACGAAAGATCTGAGCTCGAAAAAGCCAATAATAATCCTAAGCAGACATGGAAGGTTATTAAAACTATAACAAACATCTGCCAAAATAAATCCCCCCCTCCGAGCTCTTGCAATCTGGATTTGATCCTCAAGACAAAATGAATGAAATTAATACCTATTTTGTCAATGTAGGGAAATTCCTAGCTAATGAAATAGAAAAAAATGCCAATTCTACTAAAACGAATTGTATAATCAAGACGCAAACCCACCTTCGCTCATTTATTTTGCTTAACGTAGATGAAAAGGAGGTAATAAGAACTATTCTTACTCTCAAATCTGACTGTGCGACAGGCTGGGACGAGATTCCGACAGCTCTACATAAATCGTGTAATGAACTGATTGCCAAGTCTCTCGCCCATATCATTAACCTGAGTTTCTCATCTGCCGTGTTTCCTTATGTATTTAAACGGTCAATAATACATCCAATCTACAAAAGTGGTCCAAAACACATATTTCTATTCTATCCGCTTTGTCTAAAATTATTGAAAAACTCATTAATAAACAACTTATCCACTATTTAGAAAACGAAAATATACTTAGCCTCACAGTTTGGGTTCAGAGCAGGTAAATCTACGGAACTAGCCGTATCAGCTCTCACCGAATACGTAATTGGTACAATGGATAACCACAAGAAGACCATTGGAATATTTCTAGACTTATCAAGAGCATTTGACACTGTGTCAATACCACTTCTCATCTCTAAGCTCGAGCGAATAGGTACCAGAAATATTCCACTGAAACTTTCTGGAACACACTGGATCTTGATATTTTATTTGAGTCTGATAATCATTCAGGTATTCGTGCTATCCAGGAATGGTACGACGACTTCGAAAATAAAATAATGATATCTGCCAATAATAATATACCCTTTACAAAAATATGTAATAACCCTTCAGCTAAATTCAAACCCAAACCGTATTGGAGTCCCGTGCTATCCGAAGCAGTCGCAAAACGTAGATTGGCATTGAGTAACTTCAGACGGAACCCCACACCAGGTAATTTAACTATTTTAGAAGAAATGGTCAGTTCTGAAATCACCTTTTACTATGTCCGAATTGCTACACTGTGTTAAAAAAAAAGATATCGCTCCTGGTAATTATGGAACAACCTATTCATCATTTGCCGATTTTAGGTAAAATGAACTTATTGGACCTTTACAAATCTTTATGACAGGTATATTACCACAACAATGGCCAAGTATACTTATAGTACCTAAAGCTAATGCTTCGGTAAACAAAGTAAGCTCAGAACAAAAGGTCAGGCCTATATCGCTTATCTCTTGCTTATGTAAGATTCTACACAATATGATTTGTAAAAGATTAGAATGGTATACTGAGAAAAATAATATCCTTTCACCGTCTGGTTTCAGAAGGGGTCAGTCGTGTTTTGACAGCCTAACTAAACTCATTACATATATACAAATAGGATCTTCTAAAAATATCCTTACGGTGGCTTGTTTTTCAGAAATTGAAAACTTATAATAATGTTTTAATTGAGGAGGTAGTTAGGACATTGGATCAATTGAAAGTTGGTTTCAAAATTTGCAATTATATTTGGTCGTTTCTTAGCGAAAGATGTCTCACAATAAAAAATAATAATAACATATTTACTAGATGGACAACAAAGGGTTTAGCCCAAGGTGATCCAATGTCACCGTTAATTTTTAACCTAGTGACACATAAAATATGTATATTTGCTTGATAATACGATACGGGTGTCTCAATACGCTGACGACTTTGTTTCTTATCTAAGTCATAAAAAATAGACATCTGTGAACAATCGTTACAATGTGCCATTAACCAAATGACAGACACTTTGATTAACATATGACTTGAATTATCAACGAGTAAAACTGTAGTTTGTTTGTTTAGCAGGGGGCACAGAAGAAACAGCGTTAATATTAAAATAGGTAGTCATATTTTAAGTCAAGTGGAAGTTATAAGATACCTAGGTATGTGGATGGACATTGGACAGATCTCTTTTATGGAATAGGCATATAAATGAAACTACAGAAAAAAAGGCAAAATTTTTAAACATGTTGAAAGTACTAGCTGGACCTACCTGGGGCATGCACACGAAATATCTACGTTCCCTATAAATATTTAGTTAATACGAAGTAGGATAGATTTTGGTTGTTTTTAAATTAGAAAAATTTCAAAATCAGGTGAATTTATTAAGAGTACACCGTACAAACATCTGTATAACTATACAGATGATCAATGACTTGTTAGACCTTCGAGATTGCAGTTACAGGAGTACCAAAAAGAAACCATTACTTGTTGACAGTATATGATATTTGTAGACGTTTTAACATTAATTCCTCTAGCCCACTAGATTTATTCTCTTTGCATGTGTGGGTAACCCATATTAATATTGAAAGTGTAATTCATTGTTGTTTGGATAGTAAACAGGGTAGTAAAAGGGATCAAGATCAGGCATCACTCAAATTTAATGTCATCAGGGAGTTAAATGAAAAGTATAACGGTAGGCATATGTACTACACGGACGGATCTATGTATATGTAGCACAATATATCAACGTGATTTTTACCATTTGCAAGACGTTCGATTAACTTGTAAATTTGTACACGTATGAAAGACAAATGAGAGTACAATAATTGTATAACTTCGTCCTCATCAGGATTACAAGGATAAAATAAAATGCATTATTTTGCTGGTAATTAAATACCATACATACAATGACGTTAAATGTAATTCTTTTTATGGACAGGATAAAATTCTTACATTTTTTATTATGACATCGTTTTCTGTGTTGTAGTACAGTTTGCGATTTTTTTAGTTTCTACACTAATATATGTTCTCTGTTCGACGCATGGTACACTATTCGTCAAGTTTAGAATAGAGGAGATTATGGTTTAAACGATCAAAAATTAACGAATTAAACACGAGAAATACTATGAAAATAGTATTGCTAATAAACCAGCTAAGTACGAGTTGGACACGCAAACCGAGGTTTCCGACCCACATCGTAAGGCCAATTTCATCTTTATCACATCTTTGGTTCTGGAGTTTTAGGTATGGAGTGACTTATGCTTTTCTGTTTTTTTTTATTTTTGTGGCTAGTATTTGTGGTTATTCTATAGGGGTATTCACTATTTTATATTTCCATGAAATTTGAATATTGTAGGTATTTTACCGAAAAAAAATCAACGGCCTATAGTTCATAAGATTTGTATCTTACGACGGGTTTAGACAGTTAATCAACTAAGTTTTAGCAATAGGGCCGTTGGCTGTTGGCACTATTTGGGTAGATATCCTAAAAAGGATTTGAGCAAACAGTCAACTAGTCATGTCCGTATGATTGGACATGATTAAAATTATAAGATTCAAAGGAATGATGATAAATGTAAAAATACCTACTTATACTTAACAAAATTTTACTTTAAAAATACTCATTATTTTACCTCCTTGGAGAGATCCTAATCTTGAAAGATTTATAAAAATACCATCTTCGTCGATACTCTGGCTCGATTGGGGTTTCGTTAGATGGGCACTGCAGGCTTTTTTGAGGACACTCTGTTGAAGAAAACACAATAAAATTAATATATAAAATACAATTAATACCTCTGGGACGGGCCTCTGTGCTAGTTGACACGGAATTATCTATTACATACGTGCTCAAACTCCACAGATCGTGCTCGTCTCTTAGCTGTTTCAAAATGGGAATCAGGTCTTTGGCTGCAAACACATCTATCTTACACTACCGGTACACTTATGGATCCTGTAACTTTCCGTATTGCCACTTGTCTTCGGTTGGGTGCAAGATGCTGCGCCTCTCACTAGTGCCTGTGCGGTGCGGCCGTAGATCAATTTGGTTTTCACGGACTTTCGTGCACAGGGTCTGCCGGCAGGATTTCGCGCCACGCAAGTCTTAATGACATTATCCGTCGAGCTTTTACCAGTGTCAATGTGCCAGCCGTTCTTGAACCGAATGGTCTGTTACGTGATGATGGTAAGCGGCCCGACGGTATGACTCTTGTCCCTTGGGAAATGGGTATGCCTTTGGTGTGGGACGCTACCTGCGTCGACACCCTAGCGCCATCTCATCTGCCTGGGACATCAGTTAGGGCTGGTGCGGCGGCTGATTCGGCCGAGGATCACAAAAGGCGCAAATATAGTGGTCTCGACATAGCTTACCTATTTGAGCCTTTTGGGGTGGAGACCTTGGGTCCGTGGGGAGCCGGTGCCCTCCGGGTTTTCAAAAATATTCCGGTTTTTTGATTGAGGCGACACGTGACCCAAGGGCTGGCTCTTATTTAGGCCAGCGAATTAGCATAGCTATTCAACGTGGCAATGCAGCCAGTGTCTTGGGCACGCTTCTGTCTGGTACTGGTCTGGAACAGTTGAGTTACCTATAGGCCGTTTGTAACGGTCCTTAGGTAAACTGACTGATTCCTTTGTACATAGTTAGTTTAATTGTACTTTTTATTGAATAAAAAATGTTTCATTTATTGAAAAAAAAAATACCAATACCAGCTTTTACACGCGATTTCGTCCGCTTAATGTTTTTTTTTTAAATAAGCGCAAGCAAAGATATAATGGGATTAAGAACAATCACTATAATCAAAACTTCAAGTCTAGGACCTACCAGCCTATAGAGGCTGTGCCTTAATTGTCAGACCAGCCAAATGCGAGGTAGACTAAGAAAGAATCCTACCCCGATCTTCATTATGAACTGGTAACTTTTCAACTCAAGTTTTTTTAAATTGCATTAAGACAACATTAGTATGCGGGATAGTAAATAATAACATGAAAGGCAGGCACCTAAGTAAGCACGTGTTGTGACAAGTAAACGTTGTTTTATAATAAAATGGTCAATATCCACAAACATTTATAATAATCAAATGTTTGTATTTCAAGTGATTTGCACTTGGTCAAAACATTTGCAAATGTTATTATGACACAAAAATGTACAACCCACGACGGGATTCGAACCCGCGTCTTTTCCTAAAGCCGGAAACGCTCTAACTAACTGAGCTACGGGAGTACCGACGTAAATTTCGAATTTTTGTGTCATATCTGTCAGCTATAGCGCTGATAACGACATCTAGCAGAAATTCACTGAACTATGATCTGCCCTAGTGTTTGAAATTACAATCAAAATCACTAGCGAGAAATGGCGTTTTAGCTTTTTGATCAAATTTTTGCATTTCAAGTGATTGCACTTGGTCACAAAATTAACAGATGTTATTATGACACATAAAATCACAACCCACGACGGGACTCCGGACCTGTAGCTCAGTTGGTTAGAGCGTTTCCGGCTTTAGGAAAAGACTCGGGTTCGAATCCCGTCGTGGGTTGTACATTTTTGTGTCATAATAACATTTGTAAATATTTATAAAAATGACATCCGTTGACAGTAAGGTTCATTATAACAACGAGTATTGAGACAGAATAGTACCTATGCAGGGTGGTAAATTTAAACGGGGCTTGAAGGGCAGCTATTTTAACCCGACCTGTGACAGGAAAACGTAAGAAAATATCAATATAAAATAATAAAAATATTTTTATAATGCCATTCGACCTTTGTCAAATCAAACCCTTTGATTTTAGGTTCTCATGCTCGATGATGTGAGAAAAATGTTGTGCTTGATTAGGTTAATGATAGGACTTTGTTCAAGTCCGCCTGGCTATAACTCTCTCGCCATAACAACAATTCTTAAATTGTTGTGTTCCGGTATTTAGAGGTAATATCCTCAGTTTGTTGAGCCATTTCCGCAGCTCCAGCAACATGCTCAGGTGGCTTAATAACAGCTCTTAAAGCAGGACAGAAGTTGAACTGCCCTGCTTTTTGTACCATGACATCATTAAAGCAGGGCAGTGGCAGGCTTGGTGCCGGTCAACGTTGAAAAACCGGCGAAACGACGTCGTAACTGACAGCACTAAAACGTTTATTGAGCAAGTCTAATGTCAATTAAGGACATCTTGAAAAAGATCATAACTTTCCAACAAATTAGTATTATTTGCAGGTTACAAAATAAACCAATGAATTCCGATAAATTAACTCATTTCTAGTTTTTGAACGCAGCGCTAAAACGACCTGTCATTACAGCAGACCAGAGACAAGCATTACCGTTCATCTTTATGAGAAAGTCGTCCTTATTATCAGTCATAGAACGAATTTTAGCCGTGCAAAAGCAGGCCTGCTGTTGAACTACCTGGAAATTGTACGGTTCGCTATAGGCTTATAGTACGCCCAGCACGCTGTTTGACTGTAGTTTATTACTAGTGGCTCTGTGAGCTGTAGACCT
The DNA here is from genome assembly GCA_951394065.1 of Venusia cambrica. Taxonomy (NCBI): domain Eukaryota; kingdom Metazoa; phylum Arthropoda; class Insecta; order Lepidoptera; family Geometridae; genus Venusia; species Venusia cambrica. Next base: position 16,106,315 of record OX596034.1, read on the forward strand.
CGCGAGTCTGTCTTTGCATAGCATGAAACTGAAGAAATGTCCAACCTAAAACATCAAACTGGGTTTTTTTATATGCGCTACAGCCTTTCAGTCAAAAGCAAAGTCAAAGTCAAAGTCAAAATTTATTTATTCATTAAGATTTTTAGGATCATTTTGAAACGACAAATTTACCGCCTGTTCGGAATCGCGACCAGCACACAAGGAGAAAGGCAAGAACCTCGGGCTGGTTAATTTTTTTGATGATCCATTCAACATTTAGATACACAATTTGTTACTATATTCTAAGTAGATACATCAAAAACCTAAATACAAATAATAATAAATGTACTTAATCTTAAAACTTTTGTTATTACCTATCTACCTAATGGGCAATTTGTTAACATTGAGAAATCACTATTTTGCTGTCAACTGGTATAGCAACATCGGGCCACGCGTTCTTATCGTCGATATAATCACTAATTTTGTAGTAGGCACTTTTAATTAAATTATTCTTTATATACAATTTGAATTTACGAGCAGAGAGTTTGGTGGCGCTTTGAGGAAGCTTATTATATAATCTCACACAGTTTCCTAAGAATGAATAATTTACTTTTCCTAAGCAAAACATAGGTATCTCAATTTTATTTTTATTTCTAGTATTAACACTGTGTACATCACTTCTTTTACTAAACTCATCAATGTTTCTGTGAGCGTGCATTAGGTTTTCATAAATGTATTGGGAGCTGACTGTAAGAATACCAATCTCTTTAAAACTTTCCCTAAGAGAGTCACGAGTTTTCATTTTATAAATTGCCCGTACAGCTCTCTTCTGTAGAATAAAAATGCTTTCAATATCAGCTGCACTTCCCCATAAAAATATGCCATAAGACATAATACTGTGAAAGTAACTAAAATTAACTAACCTCGCCGTAGCTTCATCAGTAAGATGCCTTATTGTACGTACAGCGTATGCAGCCGAGCTTAATCTGCTAGCTAATGACTCAATATGAATACCCCATTGCAATTTTGCATCAATATTTAAACCTAAGAAAGTAGTTGCTTCAATAAAGTTAAGTATTTCCCAATTAAGATAATGTTAGCATTGCTGACTTGAACATTAGGCAAGGTGAATCAGATGCATTTTGTTTTTTTCTCATTTAGTAGGAGGTTATTTACTGTAAGCCAATCAAGAACTTTAGCTAGAGAAGCATTTACACAATCATAGTTATCTTTAGCCCTATCGACTCTAAATATTAATGAAGTATCGTCAGCAAACAATACAATGTCACATAGGTCCCCTACATAGGATGGTAGATCATTGACGTAGACTAGAAACAAAAAAGGCCCTAAGATCGATCCTTGTGGTACACCTATGTTAGTGGAGGTTCCCGAAGATCTGATACCGCTAATAAAAAGCTTCATCAATGCTTTAGTATTTCAATTAGACGAACAAACAGACATTCGTTAATGTGGGACGAGCGTGACCTGACCCTATCCAAGCTTCTTCATTTAGATAATATTTTCTTAATATAACAGTAAGGTAGGTAGTTCATTTTGTAGTTTTTGTTAATTATGGCTTTAAAACACATCGTGAATTCATAATTGTGAAATTCACCACTGCCTGCAGGCTACGTGTATCTAATAACAACAACATTTTTGAATGTCAATGTTGTTATTAGGTACCGAACCACCATAATTATGTATCATCATCATCATAATTTCTGCCCACATCCGTCGACTGCTGAACATAGGCATCCTACCATCGATACCACAAATAGCGTAATAATAATATCCTGAGCTACCTCCATCCAACCCCGCAATAAATTCCCCGCAACCGTCACAATGTCATCGGTCTATAAGTCCAGTTTGCAAATTCTGGGAGCTATGCTACACACCCGCCGCATCAGGGTCGCTGTATTTTGTGTCCCGTACCATCCTGTATATGTTACTAGCTTTTATACGTGGCTACGCCCGCGTGCTACTCAGGTAGCCTTGGTGGTTTCACATTGCATACACAATATCTATGCCAAATTCAAGATCCATTCAGATGTTAAAACGTGAAAATTAATGTAACAAACAAACCAAGATTTACTTTCGAATGTATATTAAGGTATATGGATTATTCGACAGAGTACTGTACTTTTTTTTTTCTAAAATTTGGTCAGTGAAAAAAAACTGCTAAAAAGTTATTTTGTCAGCATATAATTTTAACTAGTGGTGGAAGTACGTCAGTAGGTTGTATGGTTTTTTTTTGCATCCAAAGGTGTTTCCCTTGCGTTTTTAATCACTTTGCGTGCTAGAGAAATATATTTTGGAACTTATCCCAACCTCTTGATTAGCTGACCGTTTATTTGATTAGCTGACCGATAATCTAGCTGGCTTTAAATCAATTTAACTGACAGTTAAGCGCTTATAATACACAGTACGCATTAATTGTTAAAACTGTCCCAAGAGTATGCGCGTAGGTTGTAAATGTATTGATCCACTGACCTATGACGTGCCTAGGCATCTATAAATAGTTGACTGGGGGGATGGGGATAACAGGAGCCTGAATTTCCAGGAAATTATCTCTGCAGACCGTCGTAGATTGCATTCGGCTCTGGCCTCTCATCTAGAACGAACGTTGGCACCTGAACGCGGTATGAAACATTTATCAGTAACTTTGTAAAATATTTGTGGGGATGATAAATTAGTTTGTGAACGATTAAAGTGATGTGAAAGAATAAAACATTAGTGTATTTAAGGTGCCCCTACCAACGGAATAAGAGCAAATATGTCACTGTGAGTATTTGTGGAATTAGAACTTCTAGGCTAGTCTTTCTTCGTGTGGGCTGTGTCAAAGTCAAAGTCAAAGTCAAATATTCAGTAAGATTTTTAGGATCACTTTGAAACGTCAAATCTATCGCCTGTTCGGACCAGCACACAAGGAGAAAGGCAAGAACCTCGGGCTAGTTTTTTTTTTCATGATCCATTACAATAGCTTAAAATTATCTAATACTAATTACAACTTATTCACTGGAGCAAATTCATTTTTTTTAATGCCAGGCTTTCTTATCTTCTGGGTAAACTGAAATTTTAGAATAAGCTTTCCTGGATAGCTTTTATTTTACAAAATTTTTGAATTTATTATTTGACAAGCTTAGCACATCACTTGGCAATTTATTATAAAAGCGTACAGTTTGCCCTATGAACGATTTATTAACCTTATGGAGCCTAGTTGTGGGAACAGCGAGTTTATTCTTATTTCTAGTATTATAATTATGTTTATCACAGTTTTTGTCAAATAAGCTTATGTTTTTACGCGCGTACATAATATTTTCATAAATATTAGGTCCTTACATATGAAATTGGCGTTTTGTATGGGAGGAACATAAAGGCAATTTTTTCATATTAAAATATATTTTATTAATCAAAGTATGTACCATTGCTATCTATACACTTTTGCCATCTTATAGGTAGTTCATTGATCCCTTTACTAAAAAAACCATTCGGACGGGAATCAATGAAATCTTTGAAAGCGGTTTGGACTGCCTCATCGCAATTGATTTTTTTTCCAAATTTCGAAAAAAATGGTAATCTGTTGGAGCAAGGTCCGGAGAGTACGGTGGATGTCTTAGACATTCCAATTGAAGCTCCTCTAATTTGGTAGTCGTCTGTTGGGCCGTGTGTGGTCTAGCGTTGTCTTGAAGCAGCAGTGGCGTAGAGCGATTGAAAAGTCTCGGTTGTTTAACAGCGAGCTTTTCCATCATGGTTTGCAGTTGCTGACAATAGACATCAGCCGTAATCGTCTGACCAGATTTAAGAAAGCTATAGTGTACGACACCGGCACTAGTCCACCAAACGCTTACAAGTAACTTTTTTTGAGTCAATTTTCGCTTGGGGCAAGATTTTGCTGGTTCACCAGGGTTCAGCCATTGCGATGAGCGTTTACGATTATCGTACAGGATCCACTTTTCATCACATGTAATGATCCGATTTAAAATTCCTTCATCATGTAACGCAGCATTCGACGCGCGTTTGTCGGTTTGCTTCACTCAATTCATGAGGTACCCACCTTTCAAGCTTTTTCACCTTCCCAATTTGCTTCAAGTGGATTAAAACGGTTTTGTCACTAACACCGCAGCCTGCAGCTAACTGTGATGTGGTTTGCGATGGATCTGCTTCCACAATAGCCTTCAATTCATCATTATCGACCTTGGTCTCCGGCCGTCCACGGGGCTTGTTCTGCAGGTCGAAATTTCCAGAACGAAAGCGTTGAAACCAAAAACGCACCGTGTTTTCTTTTGCGACACCACCACCATATACACATCATTAATCCTTCGAGCCGTTTCTGCAGCACTGGTGCCACGGTGGAACTCGTACTCGTAAATAATGCGATATTTTAAGTTTTCCATTTTCTGAAATGAGTGACGCAGAAAAAAAAAGCAAAAGAGAAAAAACAAATGAATTTCGAAACACAAATGCATGAGTAAATAGCTGTTTAAATTTGAATTTGGAATTCCTAACCAAAGAGGAGATATTTAAGATCAAAGTGGCCAGTACGACAAAACGCCAATTTCATATGTAAGGACCTAATATATTGGCAGGGCATAGTCGATATATTTATTTCCTTAAACTTGTCTCTTAATGAATCTCTGTGACTCATTTTGTAAACAGCGCGAACAGCCCTCTTCTGCAAAACGAAAATGGTGTCTATATCTGCAGCACTTCCCTACAGTATGATGCCATATGACATAATACTGTGAAAGTAACTGAAGTAAACTAGTCTTGCTGTAGCAACGTCTGTTAGAAGAAGTATCTTCTTCACAGCATACGCTGCAGAACTAAGTCTCTTTGCCAGTTTATCTATGTGTGGGCCCCATTTAAGTTTATTATCTAAAGTTAAACCCAAAAATACAGTGGCTTTGACTAATTCTATGTTTTCCTCTTTAACTTTTACATTGGCTTCAACTTCAGTTACATTTGGTAAAATAAATCGAATACATTTGGTCTTTTTCTGATTGAGTACTAAGTTATTTACATTTAACCAGTTAACATTTTTTGAGATTGCATTGTTTAACAGTTTTTAATGAACAATTAATTGTCGTTTCAATCTAAATAGAAGTGACGTATCATCTGCAAACAGTACAATCTCATGGTCATCTTTAATTATGTGTAACAGTTGTGTAACAGCATTGTCGTAAAACTTTACAAGCTGCCGCTATTTAACAATGATATGCAGTACCCTGGGACCACCGTAAATTTCCAAAAACGAATTCATTTGACATATCTAATGGACAATTAGGTTATTAAATAGTGTTTATATTGCAGAAACAATAATAGTTACATAAAAATCAAAGTTTATAATTTTTGTTAATCTAGCAAGCTTCAAAGCTCAGTTGATAGTAGTTCTGCCTCCTGAATTGTAGGTTGTGGGTTCGATTATCACCCAGGACAAACATTTGTGTGATGAATATAGATGTTTGTCCTGTGTTTAGCTGTTGTATTGTATGATAGGAGGTACCTACTTTACAAAAAAAAGTTTCGTTTTGTGAATGATTTCAAGCCAAGCCACAAAGGTTACCTGGGAATTGAATCCAGGATGTTTGAATCAAGAGCCACATGCTCTGACACTAGTGTCAGAGCATGTGGCTCCACAGAGGTGTCCGATAAGTAAGTTTATTCCATGCTTCGGAACTCACGTTAAACTGTCGAATCCGGGTACTGCAAATAGTAGTGGTCATCACAGATCCATGGCGATGGGTCGTAAAATCTTACACCTGTTACACAGCCCCATCCAAAGAAAGGGCGTCATAATAAGAAGCAGTTTGATTTCAAGTAGCGAGCATGTATTCTGGTCTAGACACGTCTTTGTAGTTACAGCTTCTGTTTTTAATTATATATTTTTTTATAAACTCTGCATACATTTATGTCTTTTCATTTATTCTTTCTAATATACAAAAGTCGATTTGTGTATGTGTGTTCTATAAGGACTCCAAAACGGCTGTATCGATTTTAACGGGACTTCACTGGCAGATAGCTGATGTTGTTAGGAGTATTTTGTTAATTACAATTTAGGATTCCGTATTTGTGGTATAGTGGTACAATAAGAAATTAAAAATTAAATCAAGTCCAGAGTAAATAGGTTCCTTTTAGGCAAGCGTGCTAGTCTTAGGCCACATCTTTACTTGTTTTACATGTAAGCTGGTGGTCAAACGCTTGACTATTATCAATAAAATATATATATATTTGAAAATTCCCACGTGATGATGGGAACGAAGTACCGGGAATTCCACTAGTTTCATCATAAAATCAAAAACTAGGCTCTTTTCGGGGACCTGATGCAAGTCCTTCGACTTGTCTGTTACAAGGATTATTAATATTTTCTTGAAATGATAGATACTTTTCTCTTTTTGACTCATACTGGTTACATGGGTCCAATCTTTGTATCTTACCTATCTTAAATATATTGTTTGAATACAATATCATCAATGTTACTAAAAAGCGTGACAATGACATCGCAACCGTGCGATATGGTACCGAAAGTCTGGTACGAGAAAAAAGTGCAGCGGTGAGAGCCGCGCATGACCATGACCTCTTGGAGCTCCATCGATCAGCCCGGGCACCGCTGCCACCGTCGCAGCCGCCCACCCGCTTCAGTGCAACAGTTTTACAAGCGCACTGTAATTATATATATCCAGTACTCATTTAATGTCTCATCCCTATTTAGTGTTTTCGTATGACCTCTTTCACCGGCATATTCTCAAGTGAAGGTTTGATTTCCGATTCATTGTCTTTCAACATTGACTTAGGCTATACATATGACCCGTTTTTTTTAACTTGTTACTAGGTGAGATGAAGGCCAAGCGCTACGCTTGGCCTTCATCTCACCTAGTAACAAGTTAAAATGATAATAAAAAGAAATAAATATTACCGGACATTTATATCACACAGCACCATCTAGCCCCAAACTAAGCATAGCTTGTAATATGGCAACTAGATTACGGAAAGAATACTTAAATATGTTTGTTTGTAAATACATACGTAATATATGATACAACACCCAGACACAGAACCAACATTTATACGCATCAAATATTTTTTTTGGGAATCGAAACCACAGCCTATAGCGCGGAAGGCAGCGCTACTCCCAACTGAGCTATGAGGATTGTTATACAAATTATTATCTCTATAAGGCCAAAGGTGGAGGCGCACTTCACTCGGAATCCTCAACAGTCTAAGCAACTGGCAATCTTACCTCTAAATGCTGGAGCACAACAATTTAAATTTGTTTTTACGGTGGCTGACTTAGGCAAGATGGTGGTAGCTAGCCAGGCGGACTTAAACAATTTCCAGCCACCAACCAAACCAAGCACGAAATTGTGCCCCCCAAGGGATCGAACCCGATACCTCTGAATCAGATATCTGTGGGATAACCACTAGACCACAGAGATCTTAGATCTTATCCCTTCCTATACCTCTCTTCATAAAAAATACTTCAACCCGATTACTTGGATATATCGTCTTATATTAAGATGAGTTGACTTCTGCACATAAATCCATAGGTATATTTATTTGATCGAAACAAATTAAAAAGAAGTGTTCCAACCAAACATTTAGCGCGAACTTAGTAAAAAATTATTAGACCTTACAGTTTTATGCGTGTAATACGTATATATAAATACGTATATATAAACGTATACGTATATGTAATAAATATATGCCTAGATCCAACTGAAATTTTACGTTTCTGGTCAACCACAAGTATTTGAAAATGGAATTTAGTAAAAAAAAAAAAGGGATTGAGATAAAGAACAAAATTAAACGTTTAGTTTATACAATTTTGTTAAGTCTCAATCAAAATGGAATTGAACTTACGCAACGTGATATTTTACGATTTGATATTTACATTATACATATTCATCAGTCCTTTTTGAACACACTTCACAGCAAATGCGGTCTGATGCCAAGATATGCTCCTAAAATTCAACCAAGGATTCTATAACATCGTGGCCGTACGTGAATATTAGTTTTATTGCTAAGAGGCAGAAAGAAAATAATAATCTATCAAATTGAGTCCAAGGCCAAATTATTTAAGGAATAAAAAGGAAAAGGACTAGGAATCCTGCTAAAGTTCAACAGTACTTCACACCGGGACAGCTTTTAAGCTTATACAAAGCACAGGTCCAATTATTCGTGGAGTACTGCTGCCAACTCTGTGATGTCTAAGCCAAATACCAGTTCGAAACCCAGGACTCAATTGAGCGTCGTGCATCTAGGCTTCATGGTTTATGTTAAGGCCGATTTGCAGAGCCTAGATCACAGACGGTGGGTTGCCAGGTCTGTATTCTATAAATATCACTTTGGCGAGTGTTCGCTCGATATCTTCGACCTAATTCCTCTTTCCCTTTCCACTACCGGACGGGGTTGATGCACGGTTTGCACTTTTACAGACAAAAGAGGTGGCGGTGGCGTTCAACAAGTACATACATGACATGTCTTCCGATGAGTGAGAAGTGGTTCGGGTGAAACTCCAGGTTCTCAGATAAACAATAAATATCTTACTTACAGTAACCATTTATATTCTAGTTACGCGAAAATCGTAGTGTGTCCCACGTATGTTTTTAGGTAGATAAAACGGGTCGCAACACATATCTTGCTATGTTTACATATTATTAAAGGGTTACTATACTAGTAGAGAATAATGTAACCGATTTGAATATAAATAAAACAATTAACAGCATTCCATTTATACTAAGTGCTCAGAAAAATATTTTATGATAAGCAGTGCTTATAAAATGCATAATATAGTAATAGGTCTTCACCTATTAAGTTGCCGTTTTGTAGTACTGATCACTGGCTGGCTCTTATTTAGGCCAGTGAATTATCATAGCTATTCAGCGTGGCAATGCAGCTAGTGTCTTGGGTACGCTTCCGTCTGGTACCGGTCTGGGACAGTTGTGTCTCGTAACCGTCCCTATCTGAGTTCACGGTCTTGTCACAATTGATGTCTGTTCTGATCTTGGAATTTGAACCAATAGCAGAGCCGTATTTCAAAAGCTCGTAAGTTCTGACGAATTACGAGCCTTCATTTTATCGCACTTTACCGCGTAAAAACGTTTGACAGTCGTGATCGTCAGTACGAAGAAAAACACCGGTGAATTCACACAGCTGATATAGCCTCCAGGACCTTCATCCTAATATAAATATCTATGTAGAATTCTAAGCTGCTAGACTTCGCGTGTGCAGTGTAAACCCTGTTGAATAAGATAAAACTACTAGTGATATTATTATCTGTGGTGAAGTGTAGGTACCTATCAAGTGTATTGCGCTGGTACCGTTCTTTACATATTTATTTTTTTGTGTTTATTCTATATACGTGATTATTTGCTGGTTGTAAAAATAACAAAAAAGGGGATTGATTATCGATTTACAAGCGTATCACTTAGACATTTATACCGACTCATATAAATCTTTTATGAAGTTAGGGCACTCATTCTTCTCGTTTTTTTTTGTATCTGTGTAAAAATGTCTTAGACTACGAGAAGGAAAAGCAAAGGTGACACGCATAAGAAACGCAAATCTTTCCCTTTATACCAGGATGAACCTGCCGTACAGGATTTACCTATTTTACGTCGCAAGCGTACTCTTGGCTTGAATCGGTTGAAGAAGACTTTTGAGGTTGCTGTGTTAGCTGAGCGGGATCCTTCCCAGTTGGACACATTCATTATTCCGTCGTGCAGAAATTATGTGATAGTTTTGAGGACGCTCATTCTGATATTCTAAGCGTAGTGGAGTGTGACTCTGAAGACAAGGAAGATTTGATCCGTTCCGAATTCGATCGTTTATACTTCGAGATAATGACCATTTACCGGCGGTTATCCCCTCCTCGTGCTGATACCCCTCGAAATAGTTTCAGCGACACTGACGAGAAGCGTTCTCTTAACGTCAAGCTGCCAAAGATTAATATCCCTACCTTCTCTGGAGCTATTAAGGAATGGCCGAAATTTTTTGATCTATATAACTCATTAATTCACTATAACAAGGGCCTTTGTGATACTGAGCGCATGCACTACCTTTGTTCAAATCTGACTGGTGATGCTCAAGCTCTTATACGTACGTACCCTACACAGGGTACTTTCTATCGAGAGGCAAACCAGACCCTGACTGACAGATATCAAAATAAACGTCAGCTGACCTTTACATGTTGGAAATAAATTTTGCAGATCAACTTAAAGTCAAACTCGCCTTTTGAAATTCGCCGTGTTTTAGATTCGATTAAAGACTTAAATATTCTAAAAGGCCTGCATGTAACTGAATGGGATTTTGTTTTGAGTTATCACTTCTTATCTAAGCTAGATTCGAAAATACACTGTGCATACGAGCAAAGACATCCCTTGTCGGAGTTTCTTAAGTTCCAGGAATTATTAGAATTCATGCTGTGAAGCAAACGTTCGAGACACACTTCACATCACAATATCGTCCCAACCCATCTTCTAGTCACACTCTAGAAAAGTATTTCACCCCAAAATCGTCAAAGCAAAAAATGCCAACTGTATTTCTTTCGGATACTAGTGAAATTAAATTGACGGGTCAGTATGTCCCTACGAAATCTCCATCATCGTCAGCTTCTGCCGCTTCCATGCCTGCAGTTCTCAAGTGTTCTTTCTGCTCAGAAAATCACTCTGTCAACTTATGTTAACCGTTTGCCCAGAATTCCGTTCCTGAACGAATTGAACACGCGAAGAGTCATCAATGGTGCTTCAATTGTCTTAGACCGTCGCATAGTCTAAAAGACTATCGATCTATTTTCTGGCGTCAAAAATGTCGTCAAGGTCACCACACCCTCCTCTGTAACGATGATGAAAGTCTGGTTTCTGCTCAAACTCTCCACCATGCAGATGATGAAATACAGACTCCTGTTCTAACACCTTCCGACCCGGCTAATCAATCCAATGATCAGGTTCGCGTACTTACCAGTTTCGGTGGCAGTTCCGTCATACACACAGTCCACTATTATTAAAGTTCGCGACAAATTCGGTGAGTTCCAATCGCTTCGTGCTCTAATAGATTCAGGAAGCCAAGCGCACTTCATTACTGAACGGGCCGCGGAGCTACTTGGGCTAGATCGCAAAATCACTTCTTGCCGTGTTCGTGGCTTGGGCCAGTCAACTGCTGTTGTTTCAAGCAAGGTAACTAACGGTAAGAGTCTCTTTAACCTCAACGCGCTTACTTTGCCTGGCATCTGCGGTCAAATGCCATCTACTAGTATCGATCACTGGTCATGGTATCATTTACAAGGTCTTCCTCTGGCTGTACCAAACCTGGTCCGATTGATCTTCTCCTCGGTGCTGATGTCTTCGTTTCGCTACTGCTTCCTGGTAGTGTAGGAGGAGGATCGAGGCAGCCATCTGCTATCAATTCCGCGTTTGGTTGGATCTTACTTGGCAGTGTCAACTTTCACGATGAAGAGATCTATTTAATCGTTTTTCGTAAAGGAGGATGACCTACTACATGAGGAAGTCAAGCGCATGTGGGAACTTGAAGCCATTGAATTAAGAAAACATTTTACTCCAGACGAAGAACTGTGCGAAAAAATATTTGTCACCCAACACACACGTGATCCCAAAGGACAATACGTAGTTACCTTGCTATTCAAACCAGAAAATAAACATTCCTCGTTTCTCGGATCGCGTGATATTGCTTTGCGTTGTTTTTATTCAATGGAACGCAAACTTTTAAAAAACCCAGAGCGTTATAAACAATATAGCGACTTCATGAGGGACTATTTGGATAGTGGACACATGACTCTTGTTTCGGATAAGAAGTCACCTGCCGGCAAATATTATATACCACATCATTGTGTTCTCCGCCCTGAGGCAGCTTTAACCAAACTTCATGTGGTTTTTAACGCTTCTGCCAAGGATGCGAGAGGCATGTCTCTCAATGACACACTTCTGACTGTTTTGCTCCCCCTCTTCTAGGTGGAAAACTTTTGTTGCAAACCGTGTCGGTCATATTATTGAGAACATTCCAGGCGCTCGTTGGAATCACGTGGCTTCCGAAGACAATCCAGCAGACGTTGTTTCACGAGGCCATCCTTCCATCCATTCTAGTCAACAATCGCTTATGGTGAGCGGGGCCTCCGTGGCTCCTTCAGTCCTCATCCTTTGGCCCCTGTCTGATGAAGTTTTGGACCGAACTGCACTTCAAAATGAAGAAAAGGACCCGCAGTCACTCCTTACCCACGATGATATGGCTTCTTTCATTGACACATTGCTCGAACGTTATTCATCCATACGCAAAATCCAATGTTTCGTGTGCGTATGGATAAAATTCATTGATTTTATTCGGTATAAGCGCAATCGAAAACTTCCCAAATCCAGCAGCTAATCGCCTTGAGCTTCATACAGCGCTCATGGCTATCGTCAAACACGTTCAATTACGTTACTTTGCTCCCGAGTTTCAACAGCTACAAGCTGAATCCGTTTTTAGACTCCCAGAGTATCCTTTGGGTGGGCGGTCGATTGGCCCGTTTTGGTCTCGAGTTCGAACATAAACATCCCGCTCTTCTACCTCGCGAGTCTAATCTCACAAGCATGGTTATTGAAGCACAGCATCGTGAAAACTGCCATGCAGGCGTCAACACGATGCAGTATCTCTTGACTCAACAATTTTGGATTCTTTCCCCAAAACGCGCTATTCGCCATTGTTTATCAAAGTATTTAAAGTGTCAACCAAGCAAAACCTTTCTCTATTTTAGGCACAGATTACGGTGGTCCGTTCCGAATTAAGCTCGCTACACGAACAGTAGGCAATTCACTCATAAATGGTTCGAGAGGAGTCGGATTCGTTCAAAACAATCTTGATCGACAATCTCGTACTAGTCAGACTTCGGTCATTAGTCTCGAGATCTTAGTTTGGGGTTAACTAATAAATATTTTTAATTTCTGTATTTTTAACATTATGTGTCACAATCAAATTAATGCTCGTAGCTTAGTAAATAAAGAAACGCTGAAGCCATGTAGTTCCTAGTTAATATTAATACGTTTTCTTTGTTCTAAAATCTTTGGACGTTTTCAGATCGCACTCATCTGGGATGAATCCGATGTGGCCCGTGCAAGCACCAAATAAGAAAAGAAAAATGAACCCGAGAAAGGAAGAACTGCATGAGGTATGTGCTCTTGATTTAATTGAATGTACAGCTAGGGCGCTCAAACTATCTATGCGGTGCTACGAAGGAGCTACGCAGGCAGCGGAAAAAGGGGCTTCGGCGTAGACACAGGCACAGGCGAGGTGACGTAGACTCACGCGGAGTAACGTCGTAGCGTTTTTTTAAAACGCTTATTGACCGAACGTGCGCGAAGCATCTCTCGCAAGCGTCTGATTCAGCTTGGACTAAAATGCTTTAGTAAGTCCAGCGTACGCAAGTCTGTTCTCATCTACAGGCCGTATTTCTCAACCGATTCTCGTACAATTTTGTGAGCAGGTTAGATATAGGCATTTAACGCGTAAAAAGATATAAAATAAAAGAAAACAATACATATTTCAGCCATTTCAATAATGTCACATAACTTTTTTGCTACCCTTGTAAAGATGCACCTTTTTTGTCCGAACCATGGCGTGAAGCGGCGGGTAGCGCCTCCACTTTAAAAATGTTTGTCAGTCTTTTGTTTAAGATGAAGAAATATGTTTGACATAGGTAGGTAACGCGTATATGTATATAACATAGTAGGCTTTAATAGTTTCATCAGAGGGATACCTACATAGTGCTTTGTACTATACCTACGAGGATAACAAAAAAACAAATTCTACAATAGAAATAAAATTAATTTAAATAAAAATTAATTGTTACAGTTATTAAAACGGCAAATGGCAGTGGCATTTGCAGACATGGTCACAAAAGCTTTTAGTTTTTTGGCATTATGAGCACGCATATGAGCATTACAGTGATGACGTACATTTTGACACATTTTTAATAAGAAATAACGCACTTCCCGGTCAGAAATAGTATAAGAGATTTGTTGAGTTTGAGGCTTTATAAGAAATAACGATAATACGAACTCTTCTGAAATTTAATAGTCGCTCCGTTTTCGCTCTAACGCAATTATGAAATAGGCATTTGCTGGAAATGAGCAGCAGAGAAACTAATTACACCATCAACGTGCGTTACATTTTAGCGAGTGGTTTTCGAACGCTTGATTATGAACGGCGCGTGCTATTTAGAATAACCGTATTATTTTTTTAAAGGAACGAGTCAGATACTTGGAAATCATAGGGTGCAGGGTACTTACTACCTACCAGCAAATGTTTTGTATCTGATTGTGTTATACGTATAATTATGCAATTTATATTCGTTTAAAAGAATTATTTTGGAGTTTGCATTCACCATACCTATGTTATTTATTTACCTGACCCCACGCAGTTACACATGCGCAAAGTTTCTAAGTACATATTGCATAATTCTGTCACCATAAAAAAAAAATGTGTTCCGGCATTTAGAGGTAAGGTAGCCAGTTCTTTGACCGATGAGGATTCCAGTTAGAGTGCGCTTCTACCTCCAGTCTTATTATAACTTGTAAGCCAGGTGAGATGAAGGTCAAGGGCTTCCCGTCATAAGAAACCCCGTGTGCTCGTAATTTCAGCGACAACCATACCCTGCAAACACACCAATGCTGCTTGGAGGCCGTAAGATGTATATGCTCATTCAGTCGTAACTGCCAGCAAAAGAAAGCAATTTCATGAACCGGGGTAGGCTTCAGGAGGCTGCTCACTTGTTTCTCATTATAAAGAAAACGTACCCGATATGGCTTGGCAGTATCAGGTATTGAAGGTCTACTGTGGCGCCATCTCGCCGCCCGTTGCAAATCACAGAGTCGATGGTGTGACCACGATGTATTCAACCCTCGCAGCTCCTCCACAGCCTCTGCAATCTATAAACCGCGCTGATGTATTGTTAGTTAGTCTTGTGTTTCCATCCATCGTCAAAAATCGCCAATCGTCGGAAACGACTTTTATATGAGACGTAATGTATTGAGTGCTATGCAAAGGTATTGATCGAGAGCAAGTAGGCGGCGCCATAATGGTGAGATCAAAACCGCCTCCGTGGTCTAGGGGTTCACCCACCGGTGTCAAATCTATAGGTCCCGGTGGTCCAAGGTTCGATCCCCAGTGGGAGTACAATATTGTTCATAGTTTGGTTGGTGGTAGGATTTCGTTTAAGTCCGCCCTGCTACCACCATCATACCTTATTCTGTCGCCATAACAACAATTCTTAAATTGTTGTGTTCCTGCATTAAGAGGCTTACCTTTTCATCTAAATCTTAACAAACTGAGGAACTGGCTATCTTAATAGCCAGTTCCTCAGTTTGTTGAGGATTCCGGATGTAGTGCGCTTCCACATTCAGCCTTATAATAACTTAAAAAAACAGGTGAGATGAAGGCCAAGCAACTCCCCGTCGTACAATAAAAAATAAAATTATAAAAAACATTTTTTGTTTGATGACACCTATCTAAGGCGTACCCAAATTTTTTAGCAAATTTTGACTAGGATTTGAAACTGGTTGTATTAGTGACTTGATGCTGTGATACTTCTTCATGAAGTTCACACGAAGGGTAAGGATCAGCTTACCTCTCGTCGTTGCTCGTCTTCAGCTTCAATGGCTCTTTGATGTAACAGCTCGATATCGAGCTGTGCCACCTCCTCAGCTTCTCGTGCTTGGCATTCTTTTTCCTAGCAACAAAAATAAGTTATCATAGAGTTCGTAAACTAGCCAATAGTGCAATCATGTGATTTGATGTTACACTATTATACGAAAATAAATTTACAAACAAAACAATAGGGTTGCCCGCTGCATACAATTTAGTCCCATATGACCCAATAGTTCGCGCCACGATTACTCCCACACATACTAGAAGAATCCATAGAGTTGGATATAAATATGGCGCGTGTCTCGGAAGTGGATAGTATTTAATTGCGATACAGCGAGAGTGATATTTGAGTGCGATAACAATGTTCAGTGATTCGGAAATGTAGCTCGAGTAGGTAATTCGTTAGGTGCTGAAAATGCGGTGTTATAATTTGAGTTATAATTGGTTACTTTTAACTGTTTGATTTAACGAAACTGGGTTATTCACTAACTGGACACAAGAGACTGGACACACGCGTGTCGAGTTGGTGAAACTCAAAATTAGTATCACTTATTCTTTCGTCATATGGACACACTCAGTTTGTTTGCAAAAAAGGGTACAGTCAGGTTAATAATAGACTCGTTCATAAAAAGCTGCATCTAAAAAAATAAAGTATTAAAATAATTGTCTATTACCAACCGACCAACCATCCTGTCCACCTAGTTGGTCGGTTGATATTTTTTTTTTAACCGACCACCTGGTTCGTCGGTTAGATTTTTTTTTTCTTAACCAACTTCTTTCTCGTAGCTTAGTTGCGGATTGCACAGTCACAATTGATTTCCGGGTCAGATTGAGTCCTTATGTGCTGAAAGTTTTGACTGACAACTGTTTTTTTTCAATCTTTTCAACATTGTAAATACCTATTATACCCATAGACCAAGATCTACACAAGATCTACATTTTCAATGACAGCTGTCAAACTTCAAACAGCCATATCTCTAAAACTACTCGTCCTAGACTCACCGTTATTAGTTCAAATGATAGCTATGACCAAGATCTACATTTTCAGTGACAGCTGTCAAACTTCAAACGGAAATATCTCTAAAAAGTATGTCTAAAAGTAGATAAGCATTTTTATTTGTATATACTTGTTCTGGTTATTCTTTTTGTGTATGACATTTATAAGCTATATTGTTCGATAACAACCTAAAAATTGGTTTATACAATCCTGGTTCATTGGGAACTAATCACGATAATATTGTCGCAGGATTTGGAAGATACTCAATGGACTTAGTAGCGATTAATGAAACGTGGGCTAAGTCTGGTGAAGACAAAAGAGCTCCTACTATACCTAATTACAGGCTTCGCCACATACCTCGGCCTTCTTTCATCGCAGATCGAGGTGGAGGGGTTGGTTTTTACATTGAAAAAGAAAATAAAGAAGAAATACATGGCTATTGGTACCAAGCATCGTCTAAATAATCTTAGTCTACCGATCACCATCTCGTTAATGGGAGATGGCTATAGAGCAAGTATCTGAGGCACGTAACTTAGGTCTTAACATGGATTTAAGATTCGAGAAATATATTACGAATTCGATACAATCATGTATTTATAAACTAAGGGTCCTTTATAACATTAGGCCTTATTTAAGTGAAGAACTTCGCATTATTTATTTGCTTCACTTATACTCTCCAGACTGAACTATTTAGACACTGTTACTGGTCCCCGACTACTAAGTCGAACTCAGCGTCTTATTCAGAGAGTGCAAAACGCCTGCGCCAGATTTTGTTTCAAAATACCACCTAGGAGTCATGTGACTCCCTTCTTGAATCGTCATTATATTCTTAGAATGAAGGCGCGACAGAAGTTATATCTTGCGTGTCTGATCTTTGGCGTGATCAAACATGCCACTCCTATGTACTTGTATGAGAAGCTAACGTGGGTTGCTGAATCCAGATCTCTGCCTAAATGCTCGAAGCAGCTATCGACACAGCATCACCGCTCGGCGGCCTTTAGAGGCAGTTTTCGATACGCTGCTTCAAAATGCTGGAATAACATTCCACCGCCTATTAGAGATCTCCAGGGCATTGGCAGTTTCAGGTTTCAAATTAAGAGGTTTCTGATTGACAATCAGAAAGCTTGTGAAGACCTAAGAAGCGAGGTATCTCTCCTCTAAAGATTATACCCCTACCATCTCCTAGTTTAATTGTTACTATGTACTTTTAGCATGTGTTACCATTATGTTACCTATAAAAAAATAAAAAATAAAAATTGTGTCTCCATGTATTTTCTTTACATGTAAAGGTTACAAGTTTTTTTTTTTTGTATTTTGGTTAAGTATCTTTATTTTGCTTCTTTTTAATCATGTTGTATAGTTACCTATTTATCTATCTAGTTAATTGTTAGTAATATGTTGTGTTATTTGTTTGTATAACTTTAATGTAAGTAAGTGTGTTCTCGTTCGCGATGCATTCAACTGGTTTCGACGGAAGACCAGCGTTGTGTTATAATTTATATTACAACCAGTTTTGTCCAGTCTCTTGAGTCCAGTTAGTGACTAACCCACGAAACCCAACTCGTAAATAGGTGCATTACGGAGAGCTGGCATTGCGCTTGTGACTATGTTACGTCATGTCATGACACATGACATGTTATGAGCATTGCCAGTTTTTTGTAAAGCACCTATACCTTAAACTAATGTAAATCGTTTTGATTTTAGCTGTCCGTTTGTCACAGTCTAGGATAGGTCAGTCAGAACTAGTCAGGACGCTAGGTGATACTTAATGACTAAAACGCTTTCTTTGTTTTTACCTTTACCTATGGTGGTCCAAGAGAAGTACACGTGAGATAGTTTTTTAAAGCTAGACTAGAGCACATCGTAGATTCATAAACGTGAACCGGCCTACATTGAACTAGGTATATCAATAATTACGTTTTAAAAACGAAAAAGAAAACCAACTTCAATGAAGAATATGATACAACTTTGTTTACTTGGATGACGTATTTTTTCTTTTATTTTGATGTAATATGGACGGACAAACAGACGTACGCGTGATTCTATAAGGGTAAGATCCGTTTTTTACATACTTTTGAGGTATAACACCCAAAACATACCCAAATCTCTTCAAATGTGCCTATAATATTCGAAGAGTTCCCTCGAATTTTCCAGGATTCCATCATCAGATCCTGACCTGATGACAAAAAGACTACCTGTGAAGTGTGTGTATACCCTTTCAAACAAAAAAAATATTTTCCAAATCGGTCCAGGCGTCTTCGAGAAATCGGGGAACATACATAGAAAAAAAAACGATAATTTGAGAACCCCCTCCTTTTTTGAAGTCGGTTAAATAGATATCCATCATATACTCGTAGTATCAACTACATTGTGTCTGTGGTGGTTCGGAACGGAATTCTCGGTGGGCGATTCCGAATCCCACTAGTAAGTTGTAAGTAGGTGCTAAAGTCACATTGTTTGCAGAACCGATAACTGCTATGGGGAGTTAAAGATTCTTGCATGGCGACCACCACTAAACGAAGTGTGGGAATTCTTTCGTTGACGGGTAGCGCTTGGCCTTCATCTCACCTGGTTACAAATTAAGATAAGGCCGAAGGTGGAGGCGCACTTTTTCTGAACAAACTGAGGAACTGGCTATCTTACCTCTAAAATGCCGGAACACAACACTTTTAGAATTGTTGATATGGTGACAGAATTAGGTAAAAAGGTGGTAGCTAGCCAGGCGGACTTAAACAATGTCCTACCACCAACCAAACCAAACCACAATATTTTACTCCCCCTGGGGATCGAACCCTGGAACCTCTGGATCTGAAATCGGTGAGTTGAACCACTAGACCACAGAGCTCCCACTCGATGAACCGCCGTCATTGTGGCGGTGCGGTGGCGATAGTCGATGAATGGAAGCGGTTCAATATCGCTATTTTTTTCGTTCATTGATGCTATGTTCAGCAGTGGTTTTATGCAGGCTGAAATAATGATGAAGATGATGATGAGTAAGTAGGTATAACAATTGAACCAGAGAAACCAATTAAGGTTTGGATAAGTACAAACAAATAACTACAACATTTTCTCCATAACTTTTGTTTTAAAAGTATAAGACATTTATACGTTTTCTTTTTACAATGGTCGTTATTCAAACAAACTTTACTCCATAGCTTTTGTGTGGAAATTTAAAAAAGTAAGCACGATTTCTACAATTTTCATGCAATAAAAAACTCAGCTTTCAAACAAAACTCAAGTTAAAATATCAACGTAATTTCTGTGGGCAGGTACACGAAGTTTTCCCCTTTTATGGCTTTGCAATTTTACATATCTACCTACAGTAGCAAGGAACAGGGCAGCTTGTGTGGTACCCACAGAAAAATCTTCCTAATTATTTTCTTCAAAAGGGTAACGGTATCAATTGAAATCGGATATGGTATAAATAAAAAATACAAGCGTTGACGCTAGTAGGCAGGTGAATCACTGGCTTTTGATAGCGGTCGTACAGTTTTCTGTTCAGTTGGTGGGCGGGAGAGTGTAGTTTCTGAGAAATCCATCATAGACCTTATCTCTCGCCTAGCATCTGTCAAAAGTCCACCATTTGCAGCTTAGGTCAATAGGTAGGTACCTCGCGTTAGTTATGAGTGTCATCAACCTCCATAAACACACATGTGATAGGTTAGAACCTGCATTTACAAGACAATAAACCTTAAAGATATCGGGATTCGAGCGTAATAAAAAAAAAAGTTCACTTCTTTAGGTGTCACGTACTTACAAGCCACGTAGTGGTCGAAATTCTAATGCAAAAATAGAAAGCATTTGGGCACTCCACCATAGATAGGTACTTGAACTATGCCATATTTGACACTCCATACGCGCAATTATTCCCTGAAGTTCCGTGAAATTAGTTCCGTAACGAAAGTATTGAGACTTTTTTCTCAATCATTCCGTCAACAGTACTTCTGAGAAATGTCTCGCACTAGTTCCGTGAACGGAACTCCGTAGTGGATTTAATACTGTCAATATTCCAATATATCAGAAGGAGTCAAAAATTTGGTAAAATACCTGGTAAGTATAAGTAGGTATTTACCTAGTGAACCAGATACAATGTTCCATCACTTCCATACATACTTTAGTCTATCCCAATCATAAGTAAAAGAAGTCAAGACAGTTTGACAATCAACACAATATCTTTTGTAAAATAAGTTGTTAGGTTCCTATTTGGTCCTCCTCTATCATAACTGCAACTCATAAAATAACCTCAATAACTAGTGGAGAGTAACAATAACTAACTAGCGGGTGAGTTGTCCGCGAGTCTGTCTTTGTATAGCTTAGAACTTAATACATGTTCACCGCACACATGAAAACAAAATCCTTATAACAAAAACCTGAGAGACATTTGTTAACAAGGGCGCTACCGCCTCAATGAAAAATCCCTCTTCATTATATATACATTTACCAATTTTATTTATATTAATATTCATTACAATATTTCTCACTGTATTAATTACCTAACGCTTTAGGTCTTTTGAATTTATCGTTAGTAAGATCTATTTATTACTCGATTACCTAATTACCTAATACCGTTGTTAGTAATTTATTATCTGTGCTAATACACTCGTATTATGTTACCAACCAATCAAATCAAGTAATTACCTATACTATATCTTATTTAATTAAAGATCAAATGTAAAGTAGCGAACAAAAGATAAGGGGGTATGGACCACCGAATGCAAGTGAAGTAGCGAACAAAAGCTATGATCACCAAAAACCAATAACATAATTATATTCCGCAAGCTAATGAAATTTTCTTGTGATGTGAAAGAAGAAATTTGAGGTTTATCCATTTTGAAAGATTTCCAAACACTTGAACGAACAAAAATAATCTACATAATTATCGAACCCTGCTCACAAAATTACACGAGAACCGGTTGAGAAATGCGACCTGGTAGAGAGTACAGCCAGACAGACATACGAAAGCATGTTTGCCTGAAACGGAGATTTCTCATCACTCGCGCTTCGCACTCGCCCGGTCAATAATATTTAATAACCTAACATCATACCGATGTAATCATGTATGTAGAGAACATAATAAGTATGTCAGTAGAGAAGTTATAAGTGTTCAATTGAATAAAAACAATTAAATCTACATACCTTTTGGACTTGCCGCTCATGTTCGATTTTCTGTTGTTCTAACTCTTCTTCAGGTATTGGAGGAGTTTCATCACCACTGGAAGTGTGTTTCCCTCCTGATACAAAATACATAGTTAAGCGAATAGAGGACTTATTAGCATGTGCATCTACGACGCATTATCCGGTAACCATACCTACCAGTAGGGGGGTGGTAAGAGATCCAAAATTGGTGTGCCATCTTAGCACTACTCTTCCTAGAACTGAAACAATCACTAAACGTGAAATATGAAGATTCGTACAAAATTGCACTGTGAATTTAGTCTCAAACGCTCGTATAGTGATTACGTAGATGCAGACTGGAGCTTTTTTGGCTCGCTTGGCAATCATCCAAAACACTATTTCTTCACAATCCGCTTCGTGCCGTATCTACTTGTAAATATCCACAAACAATTTTGTAATGAATATAGATGTTTGTCCTGTGTTTGGGTTGTATTTGTATGACAGGTATGTATTTACAAAAAAAGTATTCTATCCGTAATCTACTTAGTTCCCATATTACTATATGCTTAGTTTGGGGCTAGATGGCGCTGTGTGAAATTAATGTACTGTAATATTTATTTATTTAAATCATACTGAAGACAACTATTATTTTAATTGAACTGGCACTCCCACGCATCGACGGAACATATAGACTGCTTGGCGCCGGACTTCAGCAGGAGGGTGTCAGAGATAGGAGCATTCAGCGGTGACCGTTGATGAATATACCGATTATTATAAAAAAAAAATTCTTCGACAGATGTCATTGGCGTTCAATGATTTGCTACAAATCATTGAAGAAGATTTACGTCAAGATAAGCTGAAAAAAGAAAATAAAGCATGGCTACAACATCTAAAAGTAAGTAAACCCTAGGAATCTCCCTACAGTTACACTCAAATCTGTGATTCCGTAGGTAAACACCATGCCTACCATGGTCACATGCACTATCGTATGTAAGGTAGATACTAGGTAGGTACTCCCAACAGTACTTAGTACTTTACCTACAAACAGTACTTAACACTTTACATATCAACCGTACTTAGTACCTTACCTACCAACCACATTTAGTAGGTATACCTTACCTTCCAACCAGCAGCATATTCGGACATATTCGAACGGTATGGTATGGATGCTGTTGTCTTGTTTCTCACACTAATTCGAACCGCTCGCGGTGTGAAACGACTAATGACCCAACTCGTAAAAATGTATATTCTCATAAGGGCTAACTGGAATACAAATTCGATAAAGTTTTGTCGAAGAAATGTCACGAAACGACGGGGTCGTGTCTACTTTTTTAATCTACTTTTCATTCAATAGTGACATTACATCATACCTACCTACTGTCTACCTATCTACAACGCCAAGCTCAAACTCGCCGCCTCCCAGAAAACTCAGCCGCTTTTTCCATCTTATAGGTAGGTATCGGGGGTGCGTTCCGGAGGAGGGTGGGTGTAGTCGGTAATGCTCTTGCACTGTACAGCATCCAACAAAGACTGGCAATCTGCACTGTAAGTAGCTGATTCAGTGCTGCTTACAGTCCGTAGTAGTAGTAGTTACACTTTATAGTGTAGGTGCCTATTTATAGCCTAATGCTAGAGGTTAGTGCAGAAGCAGTTACACTTGCGTCAAGGTTAACATCATTTATATCAATTTAGCCCATAATACGCCCTCTGCTGAACACAAGATTTTCTTACTTGTGTTGTGTCTTGTGACGCTTTCTGTACAAAGAGTTTACTTCGCACGAAGGGTCTTAGCTGGATGCCCTTTCCAACCAATTTCAAAGTGTTGACTTGAAATACTACCTACTTACTTAGTATGAATTTGAGAAAACCCCCATTAGTTTCTCCAAAATGTTTGCAATGAGATAAGTACCTAGATAGGTAGGTACCTAAGATTCAGAGACAGGTTGAAAACATTTTTTTATATTTGAAATGGGTGAGCTCTCGAACTGGGTAATATAATCATTCGCCAACACCATAGGTACAAAGAAATTGAAATTAAATTGAATGTAAGCTTGATTGTAGTTTAAGTACCTATAGGTAGGTACTGCTATGAGTAGGTAGGTACCTAGGTACTCCACGTTGGTATGATAAAGAACTCGCTATAAGTAGGTAGGTGCCTATAGATACCTTTAAGCTTGAATAAAAAGAAAACTATAGCACCCACACCTAGGCACATAATGTAAACGTTAAATAATTGCGCAACTATTTAGTTGATTTTTTTCTTATTTTGTGCTACCCTGCGTTTGTGTCATACCTAATAGGCACTAGCAGTGGTATCGTGATCCAACCAACTGCATTAATTGATGTGCCGTCTTCCCATACAAGCTAGATCAGGTTGGGTACCTTAGGTTGGTTTTTAGCATAGATTTAGAATTTCGGTAGGTACCTACTAACGTAAGTTTGGCTGTACAGTGATTAGGACAAGACAAAAACAATATGCACTAAGGTGCGTGTAATGTGAATGTGTGCGAGACAAATAGTGGTGCGCGATGCACCACCATCTGGTGGTTTCTTCATTCTTCGTACTTCGTTTATCGATAATATCTGATTTGACGCAGTTACCATAAAGAGATTATATTTATAAATAAAATAACAAAATTAAAAATGTTTTATTTCAGACCAAAGATCCATTAAAGTATTAGTAAAAGTACAAGTATAAAACAATATCCTAAAAACTAGTTGTTAGTAAAATTAATTTATTTAACAAAATTAAAATTAAACTTGAAGCGTTTTGTTCCGAGCATGATCAGTAAAAGAGTAGCTAATCTACCTGATCACTCTCAGAACAAAACCCTTCCCTAATGGAGGTGAGTGTCTATCAGCTATTGTTTATATAGGAAATAAAATTATTGTTGATTTTCCGCAACACTGTATATTCTCTTTTTAAGGTTTAACATTAAAATATTTAAGGCTTTGCCACTCATTCCGCAATAATAATAGTTTGGCGATCAATGTTTCGTAATTTACGCAGTCGAGCCTTGGAAAGATCACAGAAGATAGGTACCATATAAGTAGTAGGTATATATTTATACTATATGGTACCTAATATTTATTAACAGAAGATAGGTATCTTCTGTTAATAGCTAAACAAAACATGTTGGATTTTGTTTTCCCCCAAAGAGTACCCAAAGAATTTACTTTAAGAATGTCGCAAGCAGTTCCTTATTAGTATTTTGCACTTTTGCTGTAAAAATAAAAATCTAAGAATA
The DNA here is from genome assembly GCA_951394065.1 of Venusia cambrica. Lineage (NCBI taxonomy): Eukaryota > Metazoa > Arthropoda > Insecta > Lepidoptera > Geometridae > Venusia > Venusia cambrica. The sequence continues at coordinate 16,131,284 of OX596034.1, forward strand.
CCTATGACGATGATGCGGGCCATATGGAATATTTGTCAGTTAGTAAAATATCGATAAGTGTCACCGACAGTAGTTAGTTTCTAGAATAAGTATGTCAAAAGTGAGGTTAATTTTATCAGTATTTCACGTAATTGTTATTATTTTAAATTGAATACTATAACATTCAGAGTATTATTGGGATAAAATACTACAATTTATCCAATACGTCATATTAGGTCCTTACACCTCCGAATTCAAGAACAATGAGAATCGAAGAAACGAACATATAAAAATATTGCTATAGCAATACATTTGTTGTACAAAAAAATAATCACCTCAAATTGTTTCTTATTTTATTTTCTTTTATTAAACTAGGGTAGTTGTTGTGAACTTATTTTTCAAAAACTCTCATAGTTTCATAAAAATCCGTTAATGAGACAAGAATATCTATGTCTCGGTCAATACATGAAAGAGTATCGACTGCATATTTCAAATAACGTTATTCTAATTTTTCATTTCACTTTTGTATGTTTAATTACTGAAACAGCCCTTGAGATGGGTAGCAAAGGGGGTAAATAAAATTAAAATCTTGTGAAATATCACATGAATGGGTTTAAGTTTAGACAGCAGCTTTCAAAGATAAGCCAGCCGCCGGCGGGGGCGGGATTTAGAAAAAAAGGTAATTGAAGAAATTGTTGCCGTCGCGCAGCGCCCGTCATCCGAGCTGTAAATGTGTGTATCGATAGTCTGTGTTTGCGTGCGTTGCGTAGGTACTAAGAGCACACCAGCCGGGTGGCTGGTGTGCTCCCCTTCCGCAACCGCGCCATCGACACGTTTGCTTTGCGTTTGCCTCAGTTGGGATGGAAATATAGGTGTTAGTTTATTTTGTAAAGCCCGCATAAAATTCTTGACACAACTCAAAAGAAGGCGTATAAAATAATAAAAATACCGGTTATTGCCCACCGTCCACCCCCAGAGACCACCTGGGTAGTTGCTGAAAAAAAAATTAAGTGACAGGGGCGTAAATTTCTACAGTAGACCCAGCTTTTATGAAAATAAATAAAGGCAAATATCTACGAAGAAAATAGGGTACCCTCCAAACGTTTGTATGGAGAATCAAGGATCACGTTCCCTCTTAATAAGAGTGGTAAAACTGTACATCAAAAAAGTTCTCGATTAGCTTTCCTTTTTTTAATGTTTATTATAATCAGTAGAAGCCTCAACATTCCGTTATTACTCACTGATTTGAAAAATTATTTTTCTATCGAAAAAATTGGCCTGAAATACCAATTTCAGACTGAAATGGGCCCAACCATTTCAATTTGGGGAATATCTGATTAAGATTTTCGGACCTGAGGACCAAAATTCCTCTATTTCTAATTTTCCTACATATGAACTTACCCGTATATTTTTTGCAAGTTTTTAATGAAGTTGGTGACTTATTTTTTTTCTTATAGGAATAATTTATTGCAAAAAAATAGTCGTCGGATTTTGCAAGAAAGTGACGTGACTATTTGGCTTCATAATTATATTAAAACTTGTCTAATAACTTTTTGTATTTTTACTCAACAGGGTTGCCAAGCCAAGGGTGTCGATAAGATATTTAGAGCAGCCAAGACGAAGAATTACTTTTGGGGTGTTATGCGAGGAGTCTGACTGCGTGCATACAAATTCAACAGCCCATTTTTATCCACCAATGTAGAACTACTAACTTCCTCCAAAACTGTATGATTTGGCTAAAATCACTAAGCCTGGCAGACAGATTGGTGTTCACGGTTCAAGATTATTGAAAAAAGCAGTTACCGTCCTTTTTGTTGAAATTCCTTGGTCAACTTTATGGCATCCGAGTGCTGGAGAAGGGTGTTTTCTCTAGCAAGTTCAACACAAAAGGTTATTCGTTTTTGTAAAATGAATCACCAGGACCTCATATAGCGTTATTGTGTTGATATTACTTTACTTTTGTCACTATGTATCCAATGTAGGAAAAAAGAGACAAAAGTAATGTAATATCAAAACGAGAAGGCTGTAAGACGTTGTGGCGTGCAATCGTTTTATCGATTCTGCCAGTGTCGAGTATTGTGTAAGTGTCATGATCAGCGAATTTTAGCAGCTAAAATAAATGTGATAAAAATTGCTTCGATACAATTAATGTGCTCATCAAGTGTAAACTGTCAAATAACGCAACTTTAATTCAAGTACCTATTTCGTGGAACGACCGGTGCGTTGTCGAGCGACGTTTAGAAATGGCTACCAATGATCGTCGTGCGATCACATCGCCTCGAAAGTTTTAGAATGCCTCCTAAGTGTTTATTTTTTTTTATATCACCGAGTATCGAGAACATTGAGCGTTTATTATCGAGCGTTGAGAACTACGTTTTGTTTATCTCGCTCGATGATGAGCGATCGCTCTAAATCGTATGTCGTTCGTCATCCGACGTTTTCAAATGGCAATCTGCGCAACTGTCACTGTCAAAATATTATGTTAACAACTTTTTCGTGCACAGGCACATCAAAACAAAAGGCACAGTGATTTTGAAAAATGGATCGCCAGGTCGTTGGTACCGCTTTCTGTACAGCAGCTAAAATTATCAACGATTTTATGGTATTATGCGACGCTTAGGACGGTGACATCGAAGAATCATTATGCAAGAAGTACAAGTTCTCATCGTCGTAAACGAACAGGAACAAAAAAATATTCCCGTAAGAATATAAAAGAGCTGTGGAACTATGCAATAATAAACAATTCCAAGAAACATTTGCTTTAATAATAATATTATTAAATTATAATAGTATTACAATAGAACTACCTGCCAAAACGTAACCACATGGGAGCAATGAGATATTAGTTTGGTACTAGATTTCATTGTGTAAAATTAATGTCCTGTTATATTGATTACTTATTTACTTTCTATAAGTACCATCTTTCTCACGACTTAATTATTTAACTTACCAGCTTGATCTTGTAGGCACACCCTGCCATGATCATCTAGTATTATTATATTATATAATTATATTAAGCCGTCAGTGTCCCACTGCTGGGCAAAGGCCTATTTATTATTATTATTATTTACATCTAGTATTATTTTGCCATTTTCTTCAGTCACAAAAATTATTTCAGCTGTTTCCTCCATCGCAATTTCAAATTTGCAAAAGCGCGAAACCAATGTGCTCAAAATCAAGTGCCAGCTGTCAAAACAACGTCAGGGTGATTTTCACCCTATTTCGTGGGGAAAGTATCACCTTGTGAGTGTGCACAGGTGCGGGGCGGAATGTTAGGAACAAAACCATTGCCCGTGATTTGCAAATGCCCAGTGTTGAGGAGTTCGTGGTGACGTTGGCGCGACGTTTACAAAACTTGGCAAACCAAATGACTCAGCAGTCGTTACTGCTGAAGTTGATGCTAGAAATAAGAGTCAAAGCTCGTTTCTTACCCGCAATTCCTAGAAACGGTAGAGGTGTTAAAGACCAATGATGATGAAGATGATCGTGGGACGACCGGTGCGTCGTCAAATGTCATTTACGAACGGCTACCAATCAATCAATCAAACGGGTCGTCAGCAGCTTTTCTTTCAGCTTCTGGTGCCACTTGTGGGCGCGGTCATACATTCGACGCGCCAACATTACCACAAAGTCCTCAATGCTTGGGATCTGCACATCACGGGCTATGACATCGTTCCTGACATAACGCCCCGCACCTGTGCACTGTCGTAGGGAGAGATTTAATGTGCTTGAAGCTTCTTCCTGTTCGTATACGAACACAACGCGTACCAGGAAGGCGCTACGTATGTGAGTAGCAAGCGGATGTAGGTCCTATGGACTCCAATCTTTGTTTTTAATGGCAGTCTCAAAGTAAAGACTGGCCGCAGCATTGCACAAGTGGTCCGCGTCTGCGAAATTGCTTGAGAAGTCATGCTCAATGACCGGTCTATTGGACCCTCATTATTGTATACTGACAAGCTACGACCTACGGGGCAAAAATTTGTCAATTTTTGGCTTGTTTGCCCCGGATTTTAAACTTTGGCGCTAATGATTTAACCCCTAGCCCCAAATTAAGCCCAAAATTTTATACGTTATATTATTTATAATTTTTTAGTTATATATAATTATGTCAAACAAAAATTCTATTTCTATTTTACATTGCTATTATTGTAGGTTCCTATCCTACTTATTCTTTATTCATAATCTGATTATTACATTTCAATTTGCAGTGTTTGAAAGAAAACAAGACACGATCTAAAATGATTTGTACCTGCAATAAATACAATATTTGCAACAACATTTCGCATTCCGAGTCAAAAAAGCAAATCAAAAAGTGTTACCCCTATTCAACGGTTAAGAGTACCTACGATATCAGTAGTAAAACACGCGAGAAAATTCCGTATTTTGTCTGTTATGTATTACTCAGTATAGATTCTATTTAACAACCAACTCCTTTTATTCGTTATTTAGCACTTAACTTTTACCGATGTAGGCAAATCTGGCCCTTTTTAAGATTTTATCTAGCCCGTAAACCTGATACCGATCTGGCAGCACTGACTTGACGCACCAATCGAGCCGCTCAGCCGCTCAACTCAACTCAACTCACGGCTCACGCTCACTAGAGTCAAAGAGAATTTAGAGACCTATTGATTTTTTCAGTTTCTGTAAATTCTATGTAATAAATCTCGAATCATAGATGATTTTTATTTTATGTGCGAATTTGCAATAATTACCAATGAATCTTTCTAGAATCAGTTTTGTTTCTCGCTTCTATGGACGAAAAATCGTTAAATGCGTCTTTTTACCATAAACCTGCGCGTGAAAGAAGTGTCAGTCACAGTACAGAGGAAATATTGTAGATTTTGACTGTGTAAAATGCTTAATGGACATGAAATTATGTTGGTCCAAGTGTTTTGAACCTTACGAGAACAATTCGGGTGTGATGATACGAACAGAAGTGCACTAAAGTGAAGAAACGAGTGGCCGCAGGCTTGTCTATCCGTGACAGCCGGCAGGCTTGTCGTTAGTTGGTGAAATCGGTGTTTTGCAAAATGAACAGTCGTAGCAGCGTAAATGAATCTAATTTGGTTAATTTTTCATCCGATTTTACTATCAACGCGTTAGACAAAGAACCTTTGCTCAGTTTTCCCTTCGATCACCTGTACGCATGCCACTCGCAAAGTTCCGACTGTGGGGAGACGCTAACTTTGGATAAAAATGTTGAAATATCCACACACTGTCTGGTGCAGCCTAACCAGACAATACAAGAAAAAGATGCCGAGATATTTTCTCTGAAGTGTCAGAACCAGAAGTTGAAAGAACTTCTTATTTATCACCTTGATTTGATTCAACAACAGAATGATGTGATAACTAAAAAAGAAAAGTCTTTGAATACTGTACAAGAAGAAATAGTCACTGTGAGTTGCATGATATTCCTAGTTAAATAATACCATTTGTCTATTTGACCATTGCACTAATAAATATTACAGTTACATATTAATTCTCTAAAAATAATCCATCACATACCAACACAAAGTTTTGATACATCTAAGTGTAAAAAAACCGTAACATATATGTAAATTATTTCATTGTTATAGAATATTCACCTTGTATGATTCTGTAGGGGTGAGATTCTGTAGTTATAAATCGTTATTTTCATTATATATCATGTCCAGAGAGTGGTTCATCTGCAGATGTACCTACCGGTAAATTCACTTTAGTTTAACTAACCGTAGCAGGCTTTCTAATCATCATTCTTTTGACACTACTTTTAGACTTCCACTGATGTACCCATTCCTTATCCTTACCTTAAGATTCACATCTCAGTCACATTCACTCTGTTTTCATCCATTGTTTTCATTGGCGAACATTTTTATTTATACAACATGAAAGGTCTGATGACTTCTCTTGTAGACTTTCTTCTTAAGCTTAGGGCCATTCTTGGGTAACAAGTTGTTTCAGAGTTTACACTTGATTGATCCTGCATTCATTCTGTTGCTTGCATCCAAGTGAACATTTGCTCTGTTGTACATTTCACATAAAAGCTAGACTTATTGCAATCTGGATCTACAGCTTTTCTATTCCTCATAATTATCATTCATGGCCACTTTCTCTTCTTCCAAACCATTTCACCATTTTTCACCATTGGCATTTATTGGAATATGTTCCAATACTTTGTTCCAGTAATTCTCTTCATTAATAATCTTTATAAATACCATTATTCAGTGTTATTTTATCTCTTATTCATTCATTAAAACCTTTCCTCTTTGTTATAGAAGATAGAAGATTTGCTCTTGCTATTTCGTACAATATTTTTTATTCTTGAGGGCTCTCTACAGACGTGTGCAGTGACCCTTTTGCAATAGCGACATTTTTACATCAGCCATTTATAAAAAAAAGCAATGAAATGAAATATATCTTATATATTTGCTATCGGCACCAATAATATATAAAAACCTATAATTTGATAGTATAAACTTTTAAAAGCTTGCGAATTAAATTTGTTATGATACATGTGTTTAAATTAGGCGAGTTTTGTTACATGCCTAGCATTACTACTCTTAAAAAGATATTTCAGTTGCATTATGTATGTCCTGTTGAAGTATAACATATCTATCCATCCAGGGGGAGTTCAATATTGTACTTGGTTTGGTCGGTGGTAAGACTTTGTTTAAGTCCGATTGGCTAGCTACTACCACCATCTTACATAATTTGGTCAACATAACAACAATTCTAAAATGTTGTGTTTTTATAAAGCCAGTTACTCAGTTTGTTGAGGATTCTGGATGAAGTGCGCTTCCACCTTCAACCTTATTATAACTTGAAAATCAGGTGAGATCAAGGCTAAGCACCTCCCCATCATACAATGAAAAATAAATTGTAGGTATGTTGCTATTATAATAATGTTACAGAGAACCAAGGTAAGGTTTACAATGTATTATACCAAGTATCATTTGCTTGCATCTTCACTTACTAAATACCATACATTTGATAGATAACTAAATAAAAGAGATGCTTCTTACAGTCTTGGTAATATTTATAAGGTCACTCACAATTGCGACTGTTTTTTATGTTAATGGATTTTGAAAATTTTAAAGCTGGTATCAAAATATTGGACATTTGAAAAAGTTTGAATTGAGATTTTATACTATTTTGTTAAGTATACATGTGTAGGAATGTGTAAGAACTGAGGAAAGCTAATAGAGGTTTGGTAATACAGTGGAAACAATTAATCAGATAAATCAAGAATACTTGAATAGTAACTTAAACAATGTCTGTGGTCTTTTTGTGCTTGGTTTATTTAGTGGTAGGACTTGCTAGCTACATTTTACCTACCTATGTTTGTCACCAGAACCAATTGTAAATGGTTGCATTCTGGCATTTAGAGTTCAACTCAAGAGTCCAATGATAAGGCCAATCCATCTCTCCAAGTAGTGATGGATAATAATCTTTCAAGTCATTGTTTTATGTGGTTCAGTCCTATTTATAATTATTCCTCATGTGATTTTCTTTATTTATTATAATTATTTCTCATTCCCAGTCTAGAACAACATACAACATGTGAAAAACCTTTGCGTGAAGTAGCTCGGTAGAATGAATCAGCTTTGTATGGAGACATTTGACGTTTCATTTCTGGCCACATATTATTACCATATTGTGAGTGAACCGAACCAAGGAATAAAAGTTTCCATATAAACTTTTCACCCTGTTTAAATGCCTTACATTCCAGAATTCATAAAATCAGGTTTAGTAGTTGATTTTAAAATAGATGCAAAGTGAAATTTTGGGATTTGGAAATCTAGAAAATTTCAAGTCTTGGACCTACCAGCCTACAGAGGCTGTGCCTTATTTGTTAGACCACACAATACGAGTCAGACACGCACACCGATGGTTCCTGACCCACATTTTCGGGCAAAAATTCAGGGTTTTTTTAAAGTCCGACTTACGCTTGGTTAGTTTAAGTATTTATTTATTTACCTATATTCACACGAAGTTGGATAAAAATAAAGAGAAAATAACAATTTATAAACACGTTTCTTGTATGGGACTCCCCTTTTTTATAAATAGTTTGTCAGGTTAGAAAATTTCAACCTGCTACTTGTTCGATTTCAAAAGAGCTCTATTTTTTTTCTTTAAATATTGGTAGAACTTTTCTTCAAAAATGACCCTTTAAACATACCATTGCTTATTGCATACAGGCAATCTACATAAGAATTTACAAACGTCTATTATGTACAGCTTAGGAGATATGCAACATTGCACTCCGAACTTTGAAACCTGAATTTGAAGGGAACGAATTTTTGTTCCTTTCTTAGCAGACGCCTACACACTAAAACAAATATAACCTCCGAATTTCAAATCTGTACGACCACCGGCTTAGGCTGTGCGTTGCATCTAGTTGAATCATTCACTCAGGACTAATCCTTTTATATGTTAGAGAAAAGAAGATGATAGTATGCAATGCGAATTATTGCAATGCGAATTATTTGATAATTTTCTTTTGAAGTTAATGTTGATTAAATGGTACTTTTTTTTAATCTGACCGATTTGTGTTTTAGTTGCGAGAAAAAGAAAAACAGACGGGAAAGCATGTATTTGCTCAGAAACATCTGAACCCACCGCCACTGTTTCATGTGCCCACCACCTGTACTGTTACGTCAGTCAGTCATACCAAAGACGATATTCCTTCAGTGCGACCGGTAAATACATTTCAAAGTGGATTTTATAATGATTTTTATTATACTCGTATTTTTCACAATGAAAAGTACTAACAATGCACATTTGCTTGAAATCGCAAGAGATATTACAATTTCTTAAAAACATTTTGCTAAATGAATACTGTTCATGAAAATAAGATTTATCATATATAATAAAAAAATGTATTCAAGCTTCTAGCTCACGTTTATAATAAACCCCTCTGCACCCGTTTACACAGACATGAGTTTAATATGAAGCTTATACTATTTATGTTGTTTTTGAGACTTAAAATTCTGTAATGGTAAAAACCTAAAAAATTAACGTTTTATTTTGTCGTTACTTATGAAGTCATGTATTTTTAGCCACTATTTAGTTCTCTTCAAGAGATACTCGGGCCAGAACCAGAGTCAACATCTTCATACTTCAACTGTGAAAGACCAAAACCATTTGGCCATGACCCTCTCGACGGCGGAAGACCTTCCGAACATTGTAAGCAAACATGGTTTTTCATATATATATATTATATAAATGCAGTTTTGATTGAAAAACATAATTCGAAGCTGTAACTAGTCTTGCCTATTACAAGAAACTTGGTCAGTACTTACTTTATGACAAATTTGTGTTTAGAAAGTGAGACAAACATTCCAATTTTAATGTATTTCCCAGTGCCTGAAATGCCTGATGGCTTGCCTCCGGTCTTGGATAGCGAACCGCTAACGCCATTACAGCCAGACTACAAAATGATCGAAGCTCTGGCGCCTGTTAAGATGGAGAGCAACCCGCCGGCAGACCGGCCTCGTGAGCTCAACTACACCGTCACTACACAAAGGTACTCATTTACTCATGAATCATTACACCAGCGACTTACATTGCCCGCGAATTACCTATCGACAATCACTAAGCGATCATATTTAAACGGAATTTATGGTGCTTCCGTTTAATAAAGGAATTCTTTTTTTTTTTTAGTGGCATGCCCGTTATTCATAAGAACAATAACGGATCCTCTGGATTTACAAAAATAAGCCGACTGTCAAGGTCTCGAAAACCAAAACCAAGTAAGTGAATTACAGTAAAAGTATTTTTGTGTCATTTCGCTTAAGCGCTGATTAACGACGTCTAGCAGTGATTCACTAAACTATGTGAACCGCCCTAGTGCCTGAAGTTACATTTGAATCATCAGCGAGAAATGACGTTTTTTTGCTTTAATATTGTAAGTATTGTACGTGATGTTGAGCTTAATTTAAATTAAATCTAGTAACTCCAAAGAGAGGTTCATGATACAATATTTCGTGAGTTCTATTTCTTTATGTCGTTATTTCCAGGCACAATTTACGATAACGAGATATTGAATGTAAATAAAGCGAACATCATTACATATAGCAGAAATAAAATAAATTCCCCGTTGCGTTATCCTTACTCTGGGTCACTCTCAGACAGGCTGCAACTGATTGAACCCACTCCTAATGGGGAAGATCCATACCAGCTCGGCGAAGCGGAGATGAGGGAGCAGTCGCCCATTGCAAAAATCAGTTGGAATAAACCGAACAGGGTGCGGATACATACCGCGCAGCCCGAGCACGAGCTGGGCACTGAGACTTCACCCGCGCCCACGCGCCGCGTTTACGACCCCGAACCGGAGCCAAAGCCGAAGAAGAAAAGAGTCTCCAAAGCTAAAACTAGCCGATCGAAATCGAACTCTAAGATCTCAACCACGACGGCCGCCGCAAGCACTTCGAACCAAACCTCCACCGCCTCCGCCTCCACCTCTGCCTTCGCGTCCACCTCGGCTTCCGCCGCCAAGGCCGTGATGAAGAAGGATAATCTCGGGTGGGCACCGTTCTGTAGCAAACCAAAGCCGACCAGTCTCGGCGATTTCTCGTACGGAGAAACTGCTGCGAATCTCGCCTCCTCCGCCGCCGCATCGGGTGAGCTGGTCACCTCGGGCTGTCAGTTCCCTACCGCTACACTGGTCTCATCGACATATAGGGATCTCTACCACTCTTGCAAGCTTGATAAGATGGATATTTCCAAGATGAGTTTCAAAGACCTGTTTGGAACTGCGGATGGCGATGACGTTGATGTGGTGGAGCCTGAGACAGAGGCCGGCGCCAGTACGGCGCCTGAATCAGAGGTGAACGATCAAGGAGCGCAGTCGGCTAACATTGCGGGTTCTGCAACTGCCGATCAGGTGTGTATCTCAAGACCTCTGAACTCATGTACCTTAAACGATTTGTTAGCCGTCGTCGGTCCAACTCGCATTTTGTCGTTCGTCTACTACTCAGTTCGTCCATAATTGGATTTGTCCATTTCGAGGTTCGTCATAACGCAGTTCGTCCATTTCGAGATTCGTCATTACGCAGTTAGTCCATTTGGCGACTACATTACAACTGACAAACCAATATAACCTTACTTAATATGTGTATTGCTAAAACGTTACGATATCGCAGAATATAGGTACAGGTACCCAGGTGGGAGGGGGGAGAGAAATACAACTGATAAAATATAACATAGTAATATATCCTTTCAAAATATAGTCCCATCACAATATAAACGGTAACGGTCTTTTTCTTATAAAAGAAATAGAAAAGACAGTTCCACTTGTAATTAAAGTAACAGGCTTTTATGAAACGCCACCCTGAAGGACTGATAAAATTTGTTTGGTTTAGGTATCCCTATAGTTTGTGCATTTGAACGAAATGCTTGTTGGACGAAATACGTGTTTGACCAAATGCGTGTTTACGTAATTTGTGCTGGTCAAAATGCCTGTTGGACGAAATGCGAATTAAAATTCTAATTGGACGAGCTGCTTATTAGACCGGCAGCTAACAAATCCCTTAAACTTACACAGAGGGAGACATATATCCTTTAATGACTTAATTAAAACTCTTTCAAATGACACCCAAAAAAAAAATCTTCTCTTGGCTCACTTAACATCCCTATTTATCAAAAACTACCCTAGTTTCAAAAACATCCTTACACCGATTAATGAGAATATGTGTCATCTCAACAGTACAAAATTTCGAATTGATTGGATCAAGTATTTAAAAGATTTGGGCAAAATAACGTAGTTCTTGTCATCCCAATATCTCAAAATGGGTACATTTTGAAGAACTTACAGAAATCGCCCGCTACAATCTATTTCTATTTATGTTATGTCTGTATAGTGTTCAAATTTCATTAAAGTATTACTCGTTCGAGAGTTACGCCGTCACATACATTGCCACGTCCATACATACAGTGCCGGATATCCCAACATAACCTGGAGATTACGTTCGCTTCGCTCACTCAATAAAGTTATTTTGTTTATAGAAAGTCACACAGACACTTGAAATCGAACGTGGCGTGGGAAGCAAGCGTGGTGGCAGACAGCGTGCACTGTCTTCTGCGGCGTCATCTAAACCAGAGAAGGCTCCGGCCAAGCGCCGCGCCGTTAGGGGCCGAGGTAATTATCGAAATTATTTACCTTATTGGATACGCCACTTATCGATGCGCACTTGTTATTTTTCATTTGTTGAGACGAAAGTGTAAAACACTTTCACATTTGTGGTGCCCTGATAATAACCTGCGCTAAAACTACGAGGAAAAAAAACGATTACCGCGACTCCATTAAATTCGAGCGAGGATAAAATGTTATCACATATCTCTGACAGTGAATTAATTATAATTTGTCGCAGGAGCTTATAAATATGATGTTGATTTTCCAGGTCAGTGAGTATTATTTTATTCGTGGGCGTTGACATACCGCGTAGGTGGATCGTTTTTCTCAAGAATGTCTTAAGATCGAGCCCGAAACAGAACAACTCTTGCGATCAACCTAACACAATTCAGTACAGGTTTCAAAATATTTAGCAGTCTAGTATTCAACATTTGTGTTTGACTAGCTGTTGCCCGTGACTTCGTCCGCGTAGTGTTGATAAATAAATTTGCCAGTGCGGGCTATATGCTACTATAACTATCAATACTATTTTATTAATCTATGAAATCCTTTTTAATCACATGTTTTCTTTATAGGAATAGGACTTTTGGTATCTATATGGTGTGCAAAGTATAAATTCATTCGTTTATAGTTTCATATCTGTAAACGTAGGAATACATTACTAATTTTATTCAAACGGTGTATGGGGAAAATAAAAATATTTAATTTAAGAAACCAACAAACGACAGCGATTCAAATAGTTTTGTTAAGAAACTGTAAATAATTTATTTAAACATTCTTTGTATAAGTACGATGTTTTAGGCGTTGGCGTCTGGTGTCTAAGTAATGAGGCTGTGAAAAACAGTTCTCTCGCAAATCAGCTATTGCACAAATATCACTCAAAATACGCTATAAAATAAAAACCACGATTACATCGCAACTTTGTCTTTTTAATTTTATTCATAAAAATACCAAAACTCAATGAAACGTGATTATGTTTATTTATTTACAGGAATCGATAACGACAATTTTGAACATTTATCTTACACAGTTTCAGAGATGAATCTGTGTAAGATAAAGGACGAATGACGAAGGTCGAAAGAGACGAAAGGCCACACTTTTAACTCAATTATGGGTCCTTGCCTTGGGGTAAACATTAACAAACTCCTCTTCATAGCAAACTTTTATGTACCAAGAAAAACATACAGTTTCATAAATAAAACCACGTTTACAAGTAGTTATTTACTTCATCTGAGGAATCTTTGATGTCAATCAAGAACATTTAGCATACAAGGTTTCAGAGATAGGCCATATTTTAAAGAAAAACTTTTTAACCCATTTTGAACCCCTTGGGGGGTGTTAATTTTCAAAGTACATTTTATAGCGCTTTTGCACCTTGTTAAACACAACCACTTTATAATAAAAAACCACGTTGACATTGCGTTTTGTCTGTTTGAAAAGGAGAAAAGGACCACTTCCTCCTTTAAATTATGGACATATCAAAAATCCCTGAAACACGTATTTACTTATTTTATCTTAGGAACATTTACTGTTAATTTGGAAAATGTATCATACACGGCTTTAGAGATACGCCACATTTTTAAAAAAAACTTTGAACTCGTTAGTGTACGAATATTAAAAATCTCCTTTGTACTAAACACGTTTTCGCACCAATAAAAACATACCCTCCAAATTTCAAGTAAGCATTTTATAGATATTGATGAGTGTATTCATGAAAATATCTCATCTATTAGAACCGTTTCTTGTGGATATCATTGTCATACTTCACCTATTGTTGGTGTCTATTAACTTGACGTCTTACCGATATCGGTCAAACCGTTCAGTATTTCTTATAGAAGCTAAACCAAGTCCAGAATTAGTCAAGAAACATTAATATCGATCGGATTTTAACCTCCTCTGTGGTCTAGTGGTTCAACCCATCGATTTCAGATCCAGAGGTCCCGGGTTCGATCCCCAGTGGGAAAACAATATTGTGCTTGGTTTGGTTGGTGGTAGTTGGTAGGACTTTGTTTAAGTCTGCCTGGCTAGCTACCACCATCTTACCTAATTCTGTCGCCATAGCAACAATTCTAAAAATTGCTGTGTTTCGGCATTTTGAGGTAAGATGCCAGTTCCTCAGTTAGTTGAGGAATCCGGGTGAAGTGAGCCTTATCTCAACTTGTAACCAGGTGAGGTGAAGGCCGAACCAAGTTTTCTTCCTCTATTCACCTGCATCTGAAGGTTCTGTTTGTGCTGAACCTTTTAGCAGTTCATGTTTGACGTTGTCTTACACGCTTTGGGTGTGGATATGATATTTTTATGTAGCAATGATGTAAATAAACGATACATATGATTTTTTGACTGCCTGTTGTTGTATAAATTTCCTTCGACAAAAATTGCAATAGATATGTGGTGATGAAAGAAGCTTACTCTGCATTTAAAATATCTAATTTGGTGTTCGTTTACTGCTATACCGGTTGGGGAACATAATTCACTTTACACACAACAAATAAGAGATTTTTTTATAGTAGATAGGCTTTTGTTTTAATTTAATATATAGCAATAGATGTATGGAAAGGAGAGGCCTTTGCCCTACAGTGGGACACTAGACTAGAATTGATTAACAATGTTAATAAACGTTAAATTTCATTAGAATCGATACAAAATAAATCACAGAAGCAAAATAATAAAATGAGTAATACAGATACAATCAATGAGAGTCTGTGACCAAATTTCTTGGGATATAGCTATGGGACGTAGGTATTCCATACTGATAAAAGCACTGCACTTTTCATAAGTCGACAATCTATCTGTTGGGCAACGATTTCTAGGTTCGGTAAAGCTCCACATACATACACGCACTACTTACTGTATACATACACAAGCATAGAAACTAGTATTGGTTACGAAACTTCTTTAACCAGAGGACCATAGTGTGGTATCTGGCTTACCAAAGTTGACTGTTTTGAGTCTTTGTTTTGATACGGCTGGTTTAATATTGCAAGTTCATTGGCGTTATCTCATCAGTTCGTTTCTCACATTGATAACGATTTGCTTGTCTTCGGTAAGAGGACTTGTATTGTCTTATTAATTGACGCCCTTGCTCCTTGATTAATGGAAATCTTCGATACGGTTGTAACATGCTGCACTCAAGAGCGGCTCCTTTGTCCTAGTGAAACCGATACTTGTTTCGCCGCCCAACATGCAGGTTGTCGACTTGGTTTTCGCATACAGGTCAGTATACGAAATAAAAAAAAACTCGCATTATGTGCATCATAGGCATATGTCCCTGGATGAACACGCCTTGTACAATGTATATTTTAGGTGGTTACCGCGGAAAGCGCGGTTCATGGATCCCGGTGCCACCACTGACCACAAGAAAGCCATATCACACCGCGTTGGGTCACCCCGACATTTCTTGGTACCTCGGACATGACCCGGACGTCAAGAGAGAAGATGTTGAGCAACTTGCTGAGAACGCATCTTCTAATGTTGAGGTACTTCATAAATAATATACACCAATACGCGTGCAATAGATTAACGCTGATTTATAAGTAAACTATCGGATATAAAAATATATCAATAATGTATAACCATGAATGCACTTGATTAGTAACGTAGTTAGTGGAACTGTTTTACAATGTCTCAAATTAAATCCTGGGCGCATAGATAAGTTGCCTGTTTTCCGCTTGTATTATTTGAACTCGGAGGCCATCTAACCAAGCGTTTTGTTACTGGCACCTTGTTTTCTTTACATTTCGTAGTTTCTAGAAACATTGTATTCTGTAATTATATGATCATATATTATATTTTATTCATTTAATTGTATATTAACAAAAATAAAATTGTAATATTTAACCGCCGTATTGTTAACTATAAACTATATGAAAATCGACAATCACGTTTGACATTTATACTATTACAATATGGCCTAAGGCCTGTACTTGTACAAGCGTAAGTACTATCATTTTCATCGAAACCAGACCGTGTCATGATAAAAATAAATATATGTTACAGCTCAGTCTTTTTTTTGTAACACAATAATGAAGTAATTCACCTGACGGTGTACGCGTGGGACTCAACATCAGGTGAATGCCACGCGTACCTTCATACTTTGCTGTGTTACTCGAATCAATATGCATACGTGGCATTTCATTTGCCTGTAATTTTACCGACTACCATACAGTTCAAACTGAAATACAGCAATGCTGTTTAGATGGTATTATAGAAAGGTGGTTGTGTTTCACCAGATGTTGAATAAATGAATGAATGAAAATTATATTTGTACACCAACATAATACAGTGTTAAAAATAACTAAAGCTATGTAATAATATTCTATATAACTATATATACAATGGGCGGTCTTATATCTTGAGAGTGATATCACTTCGAGACGACCTTTGTGTGTAGAGGATGTTAAACAGGTAGGAGAGCTTTTTGGGCTTCTGCTAAATAGGTAAAGGATCGACATTACATAACGACAAGGAATTTCATGTTTATATTTCTATGATCAGTGAAACACTGAATAATACAGCCGGCTTCTATTGTAAAATCGTGGTACAGTTGAGCCGCAATCACAGTTCGTTTTTGGCGATTCTTTTACAGTTTTAAACATGCATGGACTCCGGAAAGAGGAACTAAGGCTGCATTAAAGCTTGGATTGCATGATCCCGATTTTTTCGATTTTTACGTGCTAATACAAATATGGATGCGTCATATAGATTCCTTGCTTATGGGTTGAAATGGTTTTGGTTTAGTTTGCGATGGTCTCCTGTACGAGTCTAAGGATACTGAGAAAGCGCGCCTTGAAATAACAAGAACCGAAGACGCCATACGCATTTACATTTGCGTCTTCGAATTAAAAATGTTAAGGTTTTGGGGCCCTGAATATAATACTTTAGAATATAAATTCGCGGCACAAGTGCGTGTTTGAATAAATATTTGATAGCTATTAATTTAGGGCCACAAATCCGTAAAGTAGTTAGTGCGAATACTTAAATGCGAAGACGTATTTGCGGTTTGCAACTGCGACGAGCGCACCGCCCCGCTTGATTGATTGACAACAGATGTCTTGCGTGGTGGACCCCATGATTCTGCGCATGCGCTTTCTCGGCACTCGGCTTATATCATTGGAGCTTTCTCTGTTATTGTTTCAGGTGCCACGGTGGAGAGAGATGAGCTTTACAAGCCTGGCCAGCGCCGAGGGAACGGAAAATACGGAAGACGATATGTATAGAAAGCGACATCACAAGTTAGAGGCGGAGGAGAGGCGGCAACTCAGGTATATTCACAGAATCATATGTGTTTCGATACAGTTGCTCGTAAAGTGCACAGTCAAAGGCATGATCATGGTTTGAAAGTTGATTTTACCGCACTAGTGTGATTTTTTTAGTTTTTTTTTACGTAGTTTACCTCTTAGCAATGAATTTCATGGAATACCTACTCGTTCGACTACATCCCAACTTTTGTTTATTATATCAGTGTGATTCTTCACAGTTAAAATTTGGCTACGCAATTCAATAAAATGAGCGCATCGAGAACCCACCTACATTTGAGGTTCAGGCGAATTTGTAAATACGCGCTATAAGTAACATAGTTAAGGTTCTTCTCGCTTGAGTGTTGTGACATGGGGAATGTAAACCGGATTCCAGGTGGCATATGCGCCGCGTAAGGGAGCAGCGGCACGTGGAACGCCTGCGACTGCGTCATCGCGACCCTTGGACCGTTTCAACTCTCAGCACCCCAGGGACCTACACTGTCTGGCCCTCGCCGTTACGAGATCTCCAGCAAATAGAGATCACGGACATATTACCCGTACTTGCGTTCGGGGAAGACGTACCAAACTTGCCAGTCATGTGAGTATCATTTTATTTTTTATAGACAGCAAGCTCTTCTAGAACGACCTTTGAATATTTAAGTCCTACGTGAATAGGTCACGTGGGCTTTAAAGATTCGAAGGTAGCGCAAGTACCTGTGCTTATCTCCGGGCATAATGTACCATGGGTTCGGTCGTGGATAGGTGAGGGAGAGAAAATCTACAAATTGGGTTGAATTTTTGCCCGTTCTTGTGTTTTAGTCGCACTTGGCGTGGCACTCGGACTGGCAAACCTATTTTTGACGATTCAAAGTTATCCTAGTAATTGAATTGAATAATTAATATTAATATTTGGGTTTGAAACAATGTACCTGATATAAAATATCACCACTCCTGGTAAATACTGCTCTGGCTGTGACAGTCTTGATTTAAAACCAAGCATAACACCGCTACAGATCAGAGTGTTCGCATTTCACAGTAAAAGCTAAAAATCCTTTAATTTGTGTCTGTACCGTAGAGCATATGTTCCTACACAGACAAGAATGCATTGTGTACCTTACGAAACGTATGTAAAATTGCCTGTAGATAAATCGAAGAAAATGAAAACACTCAACTGCGTAGGTAATACATAAAAACATGAAAGTATTTCCGAACCTCGGCCTCGAAATAAATTTCAAATGTTATCAGGGTTATAAGTACAGATTTTTTATTTAAATCCGCATAACAAAGCTTAGGCAGCTGATATTATTATAAAGTCTGCACAACAGAACAGATAATTTGAATTGTTAAATTGTTCGCTTCAAATAGAATTGTTTTACAATTCGCACGCAAATAATTCATACACATATAATTATTTGAACAGTTTCAATCATAAATGTAGTTTAAAATTGCAGCACAATAGTTTTATTGTGATAATCTGTTCAAGACTGTATAAGACAATACCGAATTGACAATAAATATATATAATGCAATATTTGTCAATAATGTTAAATGCAAGCGAATTCAAATGTTGTCGAATCAAAAAACAACGTAAATACTAGATCAATAAATGTTTTATATAATTTGTTGTCTGTTGACTTGTTTTGAAGTGGATGTGGGTATTTTTTCCAGCGATATGGTGCTACCGTGGGTGCGCACCTCCAAGGCCGGGAAGAGAGTGAAAAGGTCCAAGACGCTTCACTGACGTTTGCTTCACCCTGGACCAGCGGGCATTAAATTGCCCGCTGGTGGGGTGCCTACTTCGCTAAGCACGCCGGCGCTGCCAGCGCCCCAGGGTTACCTTGCGCGGCCACTAAATAACATTCAGACAATTTCTCTGGACGATGTGAAAATCATTCCCGCTAAAGTGATAACTCACGACGTTCAGAGTATGATAGTAGTGCCGCCAACCGATGTTCC